>CM056203.1:73475772-74897772 GCA_029692085.1 Gymnothorax javanicus
TTTTTTGTCATATTTAAATGATTCAGAGCATCCAACTAATTTTGATGTTCAACAAAAACTACGTGAGTAAAAACAAAATGCAGCCTTTAAAAGATCATTTCATTTATTTATTTTCATTTAAGGTAAAAAGTTATTCAAAAACTTGTCACTCGTGAAAATATAAATTGCTTCCCTAAACCTAATGACTGCTTGTGCCACCCTTGGCAGCAACAAGTCCAGTCAAACATTTGAAAATACTGGCAATGTGTCCTTTACATCGCTGTGGAGGAATTTTGGCTCGATCTTTTTTGCAAAATAGTTTTAATTCAACCACATTGGAGGGCTTTGAGATATGGACTGCCTATTTGTGGTCATGCCAAGGCATCTTAATTGGACTCAAGTCAGGACTTTAACAAGGTCACGCATTTTCTTCATTTTTTTTAATCTCAGCCAATCAGAGGTGGACTTGCCTGCATATTTCAGATCATTGTCCTGCTGTGAAACCCAACTGTGTTTGAGCTTTAGGTCTCTGATGGCTGAACACTCTCCTTCAGGATTTTGTGGTTGAGAACTGAATTCATGGCTCCACCATTAATAGCAAGTCGCCTCGTACCTGAAGCAGCAAAGCAGCCCCAGACTATCATGTAGATTTCTTTAGATCGCAGCATCATGTGCCGCTTCTTGCCAAAATCTCATTGGTAGTGATGCTTAAGTGATGTCTAGATTCAACAATGCCAACAGTAATCATGCCCAGGTGTATCCAGTATAATTGAACTCAATTATGATTTTTTTTGTTTGTTTTTAATTGGTTGAGTTAGTACCTAAAGGGACAAGGACTTCTTCATATAGGGCCAGGTTGAGTTGGATAACTTTTTACCTTCATCAAATGAAATTATCGCTTAAAAACGGAAATCTGCAGTAACTCAGTTTATCTTTGTCTAATAGTAAAATTATGTTGATGGTCTGAAACATTTATTTGTGACAAATATGCAAAAAGAAAAGAAACTGAGAAAGGGGAAAATACTTATTCACAGCACAGTATGGCTCCTAAGTTGCATCAAAAATTGATAAAGGCTGCATGCATGGGCCTCTCCCAATCACAGCTGGGATCAATCCACACTTGTCTTATTCTGACTTACAAACACAGGCATAAACATGGTTTTTTCAGCAGGTCAGCGATCCGTAAAATTCAGTGATCCTTGAAATTAATTAGTTGTACGGCTTTTATGAGGGGAAAATACAACGCCTGCATGTTTTTCTAAGACAGAGTTAACAGCCTGTCTTGATTGAGTGTGAGTGTTTGTCATCTCAGGCGAGCGTTGAAATGGGCCCAACTGTTAGCTGTACGGGGCGGTGCTGTCTCTGTGTTTGATGGTGGCTGAGGGAGCCGATGCTCTCCCTACCTCTGCAGAATACTGATGCCGGTGGCGAGCTCATTTAAAGAAATGCTCTCCCGAGCACCGCGCTTCTGTGGTAGACCGTCCTTTGAAGCTCCTCTCCGCACACTTTGAATTTCGCATCACCATCAGACTCCTTTTCTTCCCTCTGTCATGAAAGGTTGGAACGTAACAAATCAATGCTCAAAGGGTTTCTTCACAAGATGAGCTATTCTCGATGCCTCATTTGCCTGTTTATAGAAATGCGGTGTTTGTCCCGAGCCCACCATCCTTTACTCAGAGAGGGAGAGGTGGGTGCAATGTTGCCATAGTGCAGTCTGTACAGTATGTTGACAGGGCTGCAGTCACTACGCGTCTCTCATTATGCAATTGGAAATATCTGCAAATGTATGGTTGTCTCTATACTTTAACCACATCCATTGTATTCAATTCCACTATGTTGCAGCACACAACAGAAGTCACAGTCCAAACACTCAAATACTCCACTGTATGTCTGCGGCAGAAGATGTAATCTACTGCAACTGCAGTTTATAGATATAAGCAACAGGGCTCAGAGATTTCCTGGCCAATACAAATGTGGTGTGGCTGTTTGCCTGCGGCCCCGTGAGGCGAGCTGGTGGTGTGAAATGCGGTGGGTTGCGGGTTTTACTCTGACACTGCTGTGAAATGTTTTGACAGGGCGCTGGGCTCCAGCGTACACAGGCCGGTGCGCAGGGTGACAGAATCAGGGAGCAGAGCGGTGCATTCCAGCGGCTTAATTGCGGCCGTGTGTTCTGGTGCCCCCACAGAGCCGAACCGCACGGCTAAATCACTTCCCCACAGGTCACTCAAAAAAAGCTATAAATAACATTCTGAGGCTTCTGCTGGCGGACTCTATCTCTGCTTCATGTTTTCATGCTGTTCGTCCTAAAAGGCTACTGTTAACCCCTAGAGCGCTAAATGCAGCTATTGTTGCTCCAAATCATCCAAATCAAAGCTGTTGAAAACCTTTCATGTGGCAAGTTGCCACATGATGGGTTTTCAACAGCACAAGATAATTGAATTTATATATTTTTTAAATTTATGTCAGCGCTCTAAGGGTTAGTAACCGTGTTTGGCATCCCGTCGTAATTTTTTCGTTTGTTCGTGCTTCAGTTATTTTATCAACTTTGCTGCTTCCTGCGGCGAGTTAGGCCCAAACTCTAGTCACGTTTGGTATGGGGTGAGCGTGGCTTGATCTTTCGTGTTCGCGGTCTTGTTTTCGAGCAGGAGGCTGCGCTCTCGTCCCTGAGCCGCTCATTTGCGGTCATATTTTCCTGCTGTTTACTGACTGTGTTTTGGCACCGTGGAGGCGCAATGTTTTGCAGTGATTCTGGATTTGAGTCCTAGTCAGTAGGATCCTCTCTGTGGCAAGCTTGCATCCTCTCTCCGCGGTCGTGTGGCATCGCGTGCGGCACTGTTGCTGTCCACAGCTGCAAGCCTGAGGGTAGTTGCTAAATTAGCCCATGAAATGTATGTGGGATTCGCTAAAGTATGCCCTGTCTTATGAGCTGCTCTCAAATGATGGAGAAAACTTTCACCATCTTCGCTCTCAGGGTCGTTATCATTTTCTCCCACCTTCTCTCTCCCCTCTAATACGTTCCTCTCAAGCCTAACCTCTGTCTCACTCTTGTTCTCATCTCTTCTCTCTCATTCTCTCTCCTTCCTTCCCTGCCTTTCTCTCACCCGCCCTTCTCCTCTCCGTCTTTTTTGGGCTCCCCACCGAACAATTGAGCTGCTATCGACCCGTGAGTTTCGGAGCGATTGTCGTGAAATGTCAGACCCATCTTGGCTGAGAGGGGTTTTCATCTGGCTCTACATGACTAGTCTGCCCTGCTGAGTCGTGCTTGCTAAATATTTTAGCACATCGACAAGCATAGGTAAGATGCACCAAAAATAGATCACGGTATATACAACGTATATGTTTTTTTTTCTTGGGGGGGGGGCAGGCTTAATCAGACTTTTGCAGCAGAAGGAAAAACCTCTGTGTTTGAACAGGACACCCAGTGTGTGTGTGTATGTGTGTATAGTTGTGCTCAAAAGTTTGCATACCCTAAGTAAATTTGTGAAATGTTGCCATTTATTTTGAAAATATGACTCATCATGCAAAAAAACTTTTATTAAAGGAAAGTGATCATGTGAAGTCATTTATCTTCACAAAGGTGTTTGGCTCCTTTTTAAATAAAAAAAAAAAAATTAAAATCAAATCAAATCAAAAAAAACATCTAATTAAAATCAAAAAACTAAAATCACCCAAATAGCCCTGATCATAACTTCACAAACCCTTGAATGTTTGATCTTGTTATATAGACACAAGGTGACACACTCAGGTTTAAATGGCTATTAAGAGTTAATTTCCACACCTTTGAATTGTAACTGGTGTTTGTGTAGACTCATTGTGTTTTTTAGCTCCGGAGTGGATGCACTGATCAGGCTAGACGCTGAGCCATGGGGAGTGGAAAAGAACTGTCTCAGAACCTTTGTAACAAGGTAGTTCAACTTTTCAAAGATCGGAAAGGATGTACAAAGATATTCAAAGATTTGAAAATACCTGTCAGTACTGTTCAGTCCATGATTAAGAGGTGGAAAATTCAGGGATATGTTGATACCATGCCCAGGTCAGGTAGGTCAAGAAAGATTTCAGCCCAAACTGCCAGAAGAATTGTTCGGGACACAAAGAAAAATCCACAAGCTGCCTCAAGAGAAATGCAGTATGGTCTGGAAAAAGATGGTGTGGTCGTTTCAAGGAGCGTAGTAAGGACGTACTTGAACAAAAATGAGCAGCATGGTCGAGTTGCAAGAGGGAAGCCATCATTGCACCAATCCCACAAAAAAGCTTGTCTAAAATATGCCAGACAACACCTTGACGCACCTCACAACTTCTAGATTACTGTCATTTGGAGTGACGAGACCAAAATAGAACTTTATGGTCACAACCATAAGAGCTATGTTTGGAGAGCAGTCAACGCATCCCAAGGTGAAAAATATACCATTCCCACTGTAAAGCTAGGTGTTGGCTCTCTGATGTTTCGGGTGTGTGTGAGCTCTGAAGGCACAGGGAATCTCATAAAAATTGCTTGCAAGATGAACGCAGCATGCTATCAGAAAATACTGGTAGGCAAGTTGCATTCTTCAGCATGAAAGCTGCGCATAGGACACCCTTGGACTTTCCTGCATGACAATAATCCAAAGCACAAGGCCAAGTTGACCCTCCAGTGGTTAAAAAAGGGAAAAGTGAAGGTTTTGGAGTGGCCATCACAGTCTCCTGACCTCAATGTTATCGAGCTGCTTTGGGGAGATCTCAAACGTGCAGTTCATGCAAGACGAACAAAGAATTTGCAGGAGCTGGTGGCATTTTGCTAGGAAGAATGGGCAACTATACCGCCTGAGAAAATTAGGAGCCTTATTGACAACTATCAGAAAAGGCTGCACTCTGTTATTGATGCTAAAGGGGGCAATACGCAGTATTAAGAACTAAGGGTTGTCATGGTTTGGTCCCGCCGGATGCAACCTGCAATCCGGGGGGCACTGGGACCATGTACCCAAAAGCAGAGAAAGGGACCCACTCACACAGGCTGATACAAAATAAAAAGAATTTAATAAATAACAACAATTAAAACAACAGGGGAGCAGCAGCAGCACCACACGGCAGGGATAAAACCAGAATGCAGTGCTTAAATAGGCTGCCTTTACCTCCACCTCAACGAGCCGCACCTGTTGCCCGATGAAGTGGAGGCGAAGACAGCAGGAGGGGGAGGGACTGCAAGGCAAAACCATTACAAGGGTATACACACTTTTGAACAGGGTTCATTTAATTTTTTTCCCCTTATTGCTATGCTTTATTTGATGATTGTGCCATTCTACATGACCTACAGTTGGATATGAATCCAAAAAGAAATAAAAGAAATGTGTTTTGCTTGGCCATTCATGTTTTCTTAAAAAAAAAATGTCACCTATTTTACAAATTTAGCTAGGGTATGCAAACTTTTGAGCACAACAGTATGTGCATATAAACGCTTCCCTCATGAAATGAGACCGCTCACTGCATGGGGCTGTGTTTGTGTGTGCATGTGTGTTTGTTTGTTCAAGAAAGGGAGAGAGAGAGAGAGAGAGAGTGCAAGCTCTCCAAGGTTCTCTTAAAGGGGCGGAATCTCTTGAGAAGTATGTTGGTACCCCCCTGTAAAGGGGGCGGGGGGTGGAGTGGTGTTAGTTTAACCCCAGGCTCTGATGAACTCCCTCAGCTCTCATCTGTGAGGGGTGGAGGGGGGAGGGACAGGGTCGAGGCGTAGAACAGCGGTGCTTAGTTTAGTCCCGCCCCCTCATGCAATGCTGGGAGGGGCACTAATGACTCTCTATGGGGGTTGAGGGAGGTGTTGGGGCTTTAAATTGGGAGGGTGAATTCAGGCTGGGGAGTGAGCAAAATGTGGAATTATGCGTTGCAGCATGGGGACTTTCTTACAGTGTGGAGACCAAAAATGTAAGTAATGCCAGTATTGGTCTTGGATCTAAAACTAGCATTATTTCTACAATCTTTCTGCCAAATACGATGTTTACCAGCAATGTGAGAACAGCGTTTCTCTTCAGAGGAAAGGTAAGATTTTACATCGCAAGAGTAGGGGCTCTATTTCCATGCCTTCGTAAACAGAAACACATACTATGGTAGCGTTATACACACTTTTGTCCATCGCAAATGGCATATTTATCACCTCAGCCCAATTAAGTTGTTTCCTGCTTTTAAAGAATTTGCATCTTAAAGGGTTGGACAGCGCAAAAAAGGATATGTTAATGCATTAAGCTGGTGCTGTGCAATTTTCATGTCACTGACCTCATTTGCGTATCGACCCACCCAAACTACCTTTTAGCGCAAACGCTCTAACTCCACGGTAGTTTCATGGGACTGATTTGTAGCCAGCAGAGCTGTTTGCATATAAACGCATATTGTGTAATTCCCGCTTTTGTTATGTACCCTATAAATAATGCCTTCAGAATGATGGTGGGATCTAATATGAAGGGGAGGGTGAAGGGGTATTTTTATACGAGTGAATATTTTCTTTGTTCGAGGGATCCAAAGAATTAACTTCAGTCTCACCCTTTTTTTAATACCTCGAGTGCTGTTGTGTGTACAGTTTAAATTGCTCACATCTTTTCATACAAAACGCATTACCTGGAGAATCATCCTCGATTCCCCCCAAACTTCCACGCATAATTACCCTGGAGCGCAATTCTCAGAGTACCGCCAGAGGCGGCGGTAACTCTAATTAGGTGCTTGTTCTTCACCTGAGGAAATTGCAAGTTCTCTATGGCATTAACACACTAGTTTTAAAGAGAATGACTGTGGCTAATCTGATCTTAATGGAACCAAATGCCCACCGCATCCAAAGGAAATTAATTTGTCTTAGTCCAACCCTTTTGACAGATGTTCCACAGCTGTACTATTGCCTGCTGTCACGAAATTACCGGAATGGAGTTCAACATGCAGAGTTTTTTTTTATTTATTTATTTTTTTAATTTGACATCTCCAATCCCACCCAAATTTGGAATGCCCAATCCGAGAACTATGTACAAGGCTTGCTCGCATGCAACCCCCTGTTGCCAGCTCAGGAGAGAGAGACAGTTTGCAACTCTCCTTTGAAGCACGCGCCCACCAGCCCCTGCATCTTTACACTCATTGGTGGAAACTATCACAACTTCAGAACGAGGACGGAGGATACCCGAACATGTGCATGCTTAGAATCTCACTGACGAGCGCCTGGCTGGCCAACAGGAGGCACTTGAGCAACGAACAAGGCAATTATTTTTAATTTCCCTTCCCAACAGTCCATTCCCAGTTTGCATCCCTACAGCTTAAGCCAATCGTGCGCTGTTCTGAAAAAGCTGCCGACCACTGCTGGTTGGTACGACCAGGGATTGAACCCGCGCCGTAGTAGTCACTACTGCACCGCAATTGCGGCGCCTTAACCGAGTTAGCTAACTCGGCAGCTACTGGATATGAACAGTTTTGATCTGCAATTCTGTTAACACCTGCGTTTGCAGAAGGGGCATAAGTCATCAAAATAGGTCCCTGAATCATTTAAATTGATTTTTTTTGGTTTTTTCTTTTTTGTTGTTGTTGTTGTTGTTAAGTGGTACAACAGTCACACCCAGTCGTTCGTGACCCGATTGAGTGCAAGGGGAGTTGGGGCGTCCAGAAAGCCAAGGACTGAAAATTTACATCGCTTGTGCAGGTGTTTTACTACGCATTCCATTAGCGCCCTGCTACATCACAGGTGGAGGCAATGGCAATGCATTTAGAGGAAGTGGCACGGCCATAATGACGCATCAGCTTTACGTCAGACAGGCAAAGCCTGGACAAAACTGAAGAGTGTGATGGGCTATTTGGTATTTGCTCTACCCAGTTTCCACAGACACAGTCTTGCAGCGATCGGCCGTGGCAGCCCATGACGCTGACGACCAGGAAACAAAACAGCCAGAGGCAACAGGTGTATAGAGCGAGGCACCATAGGATGAGCAGCGGTGGACAAAATCCTCCTCATCCCGCCGTTCCGCCTCACTCCGCTTCATCGCCTTCTCCTCCCCGTGCAGCCGGACGGGAGAGTCGGTCGCTTGCGTTGCTCTTTTTAATTAGGGATTGAGAGTGACACACGGCCTCTCCTGAGCGCACTGCACAGGATACCGGCCCAAGGGCTGATAAGGCCGAGCGATGAGGTAATGCGAGACCCTGGGTGATTTCTGATCTGGCGGGGGGGTGCACTGAGCTCGAGGCATGTCGGTCGACTTCGTTAGCATCATGAGCTAATGCACAGATGGATATTAGCGCATTGTGCGCCTGGTCGCTAAACTCCAGGGCACTTGTGATGCTCTGTGTCTCATGCCCACTTTCTCTGTCATTATCTCCCCTCTCATTCTTTCATTTTTTCCTCACTTTTTTTTAACTTTCTGGCTCTCATTCAGTCCTCTTCTGTCTCTCTCACATTTAATCTTCATCCTTCACTCTCAACTTTCTCTCCCATTTTTGATCTTTTTTGTCTCTCTCTCCCTTCTGCTGGTAATTTCTCTCTCTTTCTCACACTTTCTTTTGCTCTCACTTCCTTTTCCTTCAGCTGTCTCTTTATCTCTCTTTCCCTGAATCTCTCTGTTGCGCTCCCTCCCTCCCTCTCACACTCCCTCTATCTCTCGCACTCCCCCATTGTAGTGTTCTGCATCCCTCACTGATTGGTTCTGCTGAAAGCTCACAGTTTGATATTTCCCATTTCCCTGGCTGGGCTGTGGAGAGTTGTCAGTCTTTTAACACACTCTGGCTCCACAAAGAACCAGTCACCCTCCCACTTTCTTCTTCTCCTCCTATTCATTACCATGGAAACAAATTGACACACTAATGTAATGCATTTTCTAATAGCCCACCCCACGCCACCACCTCCAGTCCTCGTCTATTTCTCCCCATTGCTTCCAGCTCCGGATTTTCTTACAGTAACGGAAATATTATGCATAGTACAGAGCAAACCTGTTACATTCAGCCCTCCAGCTCGGGTTTACAATGCCTTTACAGTACCATTCCAGCAACGCCAGGCACAAACTGCAAACCTCATAAACCGTAGTGTGTGTGTGTGTGTGTGTGTGTGTGTGGGTTTGTGTGTGTGTGTGAGTGTGCTTGCATTTGCAGGCATGTTAATGAGCATGTATGTGGGCAGGCATGCATGCTTGTGTAATGTGTGTGTGTATGTGTGTGTGTGTGTGTGTGTGATAAATCTCTCGTTCAGTTTGAGTAGCCAGTAGCAGTGAGAGCTGCTGCCGCAGAGGAGGGCTCTCGGCCGGTTGTCTCCTGTTTCCTCATGTTGCTGATGTTTATGCTGGATTTCTGTTTATTTGAGTCCTGCTCTGTCACTGAAACTGCACCACAGGGACCTTCAGAGACCAGAGGAGATGTAGACCCTCCCGAGGGGCTCAAAGCGAGCCTGCCCTTTCCGCCCGCTCCCCTCCCAGTCCTGCGGGTGCCTGTGACTCTCGGGGGCGAAGGGATGCCTCGTCTAGACAGAGCAGGCGGCGGATCGATAAAGGAAAAGAGCAACAAACAGGCCAGCTGCCTGAGTGGAGAATACTGATGCAATCTGCACTTCCTCATCCTGTCACATGTCAGATGCCTGTTTTTTTGTCATCTGAGCGACTGGCAATGCCCCAAGCAGTCTCAGAAAAACAACCGTGTGTGTGTATGTGTGTGTGTGTGTGTGCACGCGTTGTGTATGTGTAGCCCGTATATGCGTGTGAGAGTGAGGGAATGTGTGTGTGTGTGTGTGTGTGTGTGTGCATTTTGGGTGTGTGCATGTGTTTTTCTTGTGTGTGTACAATGTGTGTCAAGGTTGCTTTTTTTCACGGGACAGGAAAAATGTGCTCCCGTGCTTTTGATTTAGGCTGAGGGCCGCAGTATCAGCGTAACCTGGGGACAGTTTAATTGCAATTATCTTAATGAGGGGTGGAATCGATAAGTAATGGTGCCCCTGTGGAGGAGCTGTAACTGAGCTCCCCTGTGATTAGGATCTGTGTCCTGGGCGTCATTAATTTCAAATTAGGCCTCCAGATCTCTGTTCAGTCCCAGTCCTATGGAACCTCTCACAGCAAAAAAACAAAACAAGGCCATGACGAGGTATTTTAGTCTGTATATTTCGACTTATTTTTTTAATTACTTTTGGGCTGAAACCAAATTCTGCCAATTAAGTGAAATATTTTGTCTAATTTTAAGATTTGGCTATGCAATAAGAACTCACATACCTGAACCAATAGTAAGGAAATATTTCTACTTGAAGGAAGAACTAAGATACTCTAAGTAAAATTTCAGACCCATGAGGAAAACATTTCGTGGTTCCGGACTGGTTAGCCTACTCGGCTAATGGACAACAATTTTTCTGAAATGTATTGGCAATGTTACATCATTCCAGAACATTCCAATAATGATATGAGAAGATTCTTCTCTTTTGAGACGTCCCCAATAAAGAAAGTAAATGCTACAAGAGAACTGCTGCCGGCATCGCCACGGTTTTGTGATAATCGGGGCATTGCCTTGTGGCATTTTGGCATCTTTTGGTTGTTATCAAATTACAAGGTGAGACTGCACCACAAAAGGTGATACCCAGCATTACAGTAACTGCCTGTTCAAAGCACTGTTGCTTAAAAAAAACCCTCTTGTCTCGACTCATATTTTCATCTTTTAATGAAGGTGAACAATTTATAGCATCATATCTTATTCAGCGTACAAAATATTAGGTTGTTTACAAAGATGCCAAGTCTTGACGAGTCATACTTGTCTCAGCAAATCAGCCCAAGTACAAAGTACAATTTTCAAAAGGTGCAAGAGGAAAGTAACGTATAAGTTAAACTATAGGATTAGAGGTTGATACTGGCTACTTTGCCGTGTAATAGATTCCAACATTAAAGATGCTGAACGGTTTCAGTTCAAAGGCTGCTGTTGTTTACTGCGGAATAGGTTCTTAATGAATTAGTTATGTGTACTCTGACACCAGAGAAAAGGGCATGTAGGAGTGGATTAAAGTGAGGAATACTGAGCTGGCTGTAAATAAGGACATGAGACAGAACTGCCATTCTGTCAAGTTCTGTCTGCATTTCACTGCAGCTTCTGTGAAGTGAAGACAGGGGTGTTTTTTTTTTTTTTTTTTCATGTGTTTGAAATTGCTATTCTGCTTTTGGCTTAATGCCACACTACTGTGTGTGTGTGTGTGTGTGTGTGTGTGTGGGTTGCTATTCATAATTGACCATGCATAGACTGGCTTCACCAGAACTTGATTATGCTGCTAATGTTTTCATTGTGTGTGGCTATGCACAGTGTGAGTGTGTGTGTGTGTGTGTGTGTGTGTGCACGTGTGTGTGTGGCTGACTGTGCTTTTTTCACACAGTAATAGTGACAGGTTGCGCTCGTACACACAGGTTAGTCTCTCCTCAGCGAGTGATTTTCCTTGTGTTACGCCTCAGCCTCGCTCTCAGTGCTGTGTGAATCGGGCCGGTCTGATGGACTGCTCGCTTCATTGGCTCGTGAACTTGAAGTGGCAGCAGAACCAGGCTGGCCTGGTTTCCAGACGGGCCCATAGAGGCCTACGTGCTCACACAGTGCCCCAGTCTGGGGCCTCTCGGGACAGCAGATGTTCTGAACGGTCGCGGTAACCGAGAACCCTCCCCCCTCCCCGTGTGGCCCATTCAATTCCACTTGTCGCCGCCATCCCACCCGGGACGATTCCTTCAACAGGCCCTCCCGCGTTTCAGAACATTCCGTTTGTACGCGCTCCGCTCGTGACTCCCGAGGGAAGATGGCTGCCCTGCCGAAAGCTCGCGGCGCTTTTGTCCGCCCTGTCACTTGATAACGCACGTCTCCCGCGGTCCGGTGCGCTCTCCGAAAATAGCACGTTGCCCCTCTCCTGCGAAAGAGGGCAGTTCCCTTGATCTGATGAGCCCCCTGCCATTGGCCTACTTTTGGGCAGTGGCCTACTTCGAAACTTTAAAAAAATAAGGGGTAGGGCTTGGTTGTTGCAGACCTGGGGAAGCATGTTGTGCTTCTGTTCACCCACAGAGCCCCCTTATGGTCATCCAGAGAACTGCAAGTCTCTGTTCAACATGAGCATCTGCGTGGGGATTTTGTGAGCACAGGGTGTGCGGCTCACATTTAGGGTGTTGGGGGTTGAGTTTCTTGTATTTCAGAGCAAAGCTGCCCAAAACTATTCTTGAAGATCTAGCATCATGTACATTTTCAATCCACCCCAGACAAAACAGGTCCATAAATATTTGGACAGAGATATAATTTTCATTATTTTTGTTTTATAAACCCCACAATGGATTTTCAAAAAAAATACATTATAAAGATGAGCTTGGAGTACGGAAGTTAAACTTCTGTTTAAGAGTTTTTTCAAAAATATTCTTCGCACCATTGAATGAATTACACCTATTTTATGCACAGCCCCCTCTGTTTTCGGGGCTGGACAAACTAACATAATCAATAGTTAAATGGTCATTTTCAATACTCAGTGGCAAACCCTTTGCAGTCAATGACTGTCTAAAGTCTGGAACCCATTTTGCTCAGCAGACACTGTGTTCCTTCCTTGCTGATGCTCTGCCCAGCGTTCACTGCAGCTGTCTTCCATTCCTGCCTCGTTTATGCCTTCAGCAAGAGAAATGCATGCTCAGTTGGATTCAGGTCATATGACTGACTTGTCCATGGTGGAATATTCCACTGTTTGCTTTAAGAAATCTTGGGTTGTTTTTGCAGTATACTCCTAAGTCACCGTCCATCTGCGCTGCAAAGTGTTTTCCAATTAGTTCTGATGCAGTTGGCTGAATCTAAGCATATAATGTAGCCCGATGCAATTCAGAATTCATCTACCTGCTTTTTTAACAATCTTATCACCTGTAGATACAAGAGAAGCAGCTCAATTAGCAGTCATGCATGCACATACAGTACTTAACCACTCTTCACAGATGGGGTGGTGTGCCTCAGATCATGAGCAGTTCGTTGCCTTCTCCATATTCATCTTTTCCTATTTTTCTGGTAAAAGTTGATCTTTGTCTTTTTTGTCCATAGAATGTTGATCTAGAACTATACAGGCATTTTTAGATGTTTTTGCTTCTTCAATAATTTTCATGTTAAAATCAACTCTTTGTATTGACTCTGCTCTTGATTGCTGACTTTGGCACTGATACGGGCGATTTTCAGCCAAGTGTGCAAGTAACATGAAAGACACTTTTGAAAAATCAAACCCATTTTTTCCCCATAATTTGGCCTGATTTTGTTTTCTCAGTGAATTTCTAAGGATTCTACAAAGCTGCAATGCAAGTACTATCTTTAATTATGAGAAAATGCATTTTTAATTTTTTCATTTTGTCTTTCATGTTACCGCAGTAACATGGGCTTGCAAGTTGTTATAGCTGCCCGAGGAGGAGTTACGAAGTACTAGCTGACAGGGTTCCCAAACTTTTGCACAAGGCCTTTTTCCTTGTTTTATTATTTTGAAAGTGTAAAATGTTCAAAATAAAAATATTTCTTGCTTTAAAATGTGATGAAATGTGCCATGTTTAACTTTGTAGCATTTAGTGTTCAGGTTTGCTTTCAGTCACTTAGAGATTAATTGTAACAGACGGGGGGTGCCCAAATTTTTGCACCCCACTGTAGTAGGCCTAGGCCTTGTTTCATCAAGATTTCATCAAAATTACACGTCTGTGAACTGGATTTTTTTTTTTTTTTTTAATTGTGGCATCATACCTGTCTTTTGTGTTACCAATTTGTCTTTTTTGTTACTCAATAATGGTAACAAGAAAGACAAACTACGGTAACATGAAAGACACATCCAAAAGTTTTTCAGGGTACTGTGGGCACTTGTCCACACACAAACATGCCTTAATTATGGCAAACTGAAGCAGTTACACTATTACAGGTCACTCTTTCAGTTTCTACCTGGAATCATGCATTATTTTGTGGTAACAAGAAAGATGTGCAATTTGTGAGACACACAATTTGGAAAAACTTGCAGAGCTGTCTCTTCCTCCCACATCTCTTCAAATTCTAAAATGCAGCCAAAATAGATTCCTTACATCCAGTTATTTAAAAAAAAACCATGGTAGTGACACCTATTGGAGACAACGTTAATTATTGACCTCAGATGTGATGGTGGTAACATGAAAGACAGTGACTGAACCAAGTTTGCGACATTGCTTTAATGACTAATATCTTTAGAGGAAAACTAAGAAATGGGGAGACAAATCTGTTCTAGAGACCTAAAATACAAAGAAACCTGTGAAGTTTTGTAAGTGATAAGATTTCTCAAGGGAAAAAAGAAAAAAATCACCTTGAGTAAAAATGACCCCACTTGAGACAGGTAACAAAATGGACATCTTGACCATAAAAATCATGCTATTTTTTTATTTTTTCCCCTCAAACATGACCAAACAATTTTTTTAAACTAGAAAAAAGTGTTCTGCAACATACTAAATTGCTTCCTGGGTGTTTATTTTGTATTAAATAGGTTAAATGCGATAAGACATTTTTTACCCCTAAATTGCACACTTGGCTGAAAATCGCCCATACACTTACCTCCTAGAAAAAGTTCTTGATCTGGCCAACTGTGGTGAAGGGTTTTTTTTCTGGACCAGGAACAGAATCCTTCTGTCATCCACCAGAGTTGTTATCTGTGATTTCCAGACCTTTTGGAATTCCTGAACTCACCAGTGCTTATTTATTTATTTATTTATTTATTTTAAATATACTACAAAATTGAGTTGGCCACACTTGATGGTTTCTTTTTTTCTCTGGCTGGTTTGATTTGATTTTTCAGCCATATAATGACTGCTTTACTGGCATTGACAGCTCTTTCGATTTCATATTGAGGATGAACAGCAGCAGATTCTAGATGAATCTGTAATTCCAGAAATCAACTGTAGACCTTTTATGTGTTCACTTTTAAATGAAATTATTTGGGAATATAGCACACCTGGCCATGTAACAGCTGAGCATCCAAATGTCCGAATACCTTTGGCCCCTTAAAGAGGGGAGGACCTTTTAATACTCAATTCCCCCAATTTCTGACGTGTTCAGTCACAAACTGAAACAGAATGTCCTTACTGTGGAATCATATTTAATGTATAATTTCAACTGCAATATTCTATTGTCAATAGCTAAAATAATAATAACATTGTCAATGTCCAAACATTGTTGGACCTAACTGCATCTCATTCGACGGTGAGCTTAGGGCTGTACGTCGCTGACCTTGGTGACCCACTGTCTGGTAGGTTTTCACCCTAAACATCAGAGAGCACTTCTAATTCAACTGCTGGATCAGGGCTGCGCAACTCTAATCCTCACAATGTCCTGTCCTGTCCTGTCGGTTTTCAGTCAACCCTAACAAAGCACACCTTGTTCGGTAGCAATAGATATTGTTGTACTGCTAATTAATAGAGGTGATCTGCTAATTAGGGTTGAATTGAAACCTGTAGGAGGAAGGATCTCCAGAAGCAGGTTTACAAATCCCTGTAGAGCGGGATTCTGGGAAAGGCTCAGTTATCCCTCCCCTCCTAGAACTGGTTTCCTCCCACAAAAGAGACAAAGAGTTCTTGCTGAGGGTAATCAATGTTTCCGCTGACGTTTAATTACAGCACTGTTTTATCGTGCTGACATATCTGTCCTTGAGTTTTGCCCTCGTCTATTGAACCTCGGGGTGAAGTGGACCGGGGAGACTGCCGCACTAATCTCATCGGAGTGCATTAAAAAACACTCCACTCTCTGCTTTAATTACCACTGAACTCATTTACAGTGCTGTGAGAATTTTACTCGCTCCCTCCTGATTTACACTATCACTGCATTATCAAACTGAATGACTTCAGATGCATTTTTAACTAAGTTGACAGATTTTAAAACTTAACGTTTTAAATTGTTTTATTCATTTAATGAAAAAGCCGAAAATGCCATCTGACTCAGATGTTGTCCATGTGGAGAACTAACTGTAATTACAGGAAGGAGTCCCATTGATTTTCTGAACTGCGGAGAGACCTAAAGAAGTGCATTGCCTATACTGGCTTTAAAAGAACTTGCTTAACTTGCTGACTGTTTTGCGTGAAATGAGCAATTGATGGTAAAGAACCCTGGAAACGGCAGAGTTTAAACTGGTCGAGATGTTTAGTGCTCGCAGTATTTCTCATGAAAAATATTTTTCTAATACCAGACACAAAGAATGCTGATATGAACTATTATTTCTTATATTGTGAAACCGATAACTAATTTATAAATATGAAAAGCGTATAGCTTTGCATCATATGTCCAACAGGAGCTAACACCATTAGGACAGTCTCGTTCTGAACTTGTGTGAACTCCTCAATATTCTCCAAACCTGCTACTGAGGCCACACTTTAAGATCTGCCGGCCATTTTCACACTAAGGGGCAAGAAATCCTAAGCAGCTGGGCCTGGTCTGTGAAACTCTTTGATGTTGACTCCGGCGGTAATCAGGTTAGCATGACTGAGTACTTCATCCAGAGAGAGTGCGTGGGAGAGAGAGGGAGCATAGAGTCTATAAACTGTGTTGACAGTTCCTGTTATTCCATCTTTTTTTCAAGAATTGTTCATGTCCTTCTTGCTTGAGAGTATGTGTAGTAGCATGTATGTAAGAATGTGTGCGTGTGTGTGTGTGTGTGTGTGTGTGTGTGTGTGTGTGTGTGTAATTTTGATATTACTGTGCATTTTTGATTTTCTCAGGCAGATTTGTTTGAGCTGTGCTAGAAATATTTCAGAGAACCTCCTCACACATTTGTACAGATTTACAGGCACAGAGGGGATTGGGGAAGTTTGTGACAAAATGCCCTCCGAATGCAGGTTGTGTACTAGAACTGTGTTTCCAGAGGCTGTACATGATAACAGATTGATTTTATACGTTTAATGTCAGGTTTTACGGGATGCTGGCACTTCTTTCTTGGAGGACTGAGGAGTTAGAGTGCCTGCACTAAGGAACATATTGAATTTCATTTTTGGGGAATATTGTAGCTATACACATACTAAGGAATAACATGGCTGTGCAAGCTGACTAGATGACTAAAATATCATTCTTTGAACAAAATAAATGTCTGGATCAGTTATAAACGCCCACTATTTTTTTTTTTTAAATAATACAGAAAAAGAGAATGTGAACTATATATTCCTTGAACTTTATGATTATTATGATTATTATTTTAGTTGCATTAAAATTGCATGTTTGGCTTCAACTGTGGACTGCGGTTGAGAGAGCAGAGATGAACTTGTTGTTCGAAGAATGAGTGGAGATATAGAGAGAGTACGATGATGAATGTTTTGAGAGACTGCAGAGAAAAGAAGGATGAAAAGGAATAGATAGAGTGAGTGAGATGAGAGATAGAAAGGGAGAGAAAGAGGAACAAGGATATAAAAGGGGAATAGATGGGGTGAGAGAAAGAGATGTTTTGTGTTCTTTAGAGAAGGGTGGGATGGAGGGATTGTGGAGCACAGAGAGAGAGAGGGATATAAAGTAGCAGAATAATGGAATGATATTGAGGGATGGAGAGGTATAGGGATAGATAGGGGGATGGAAATGGACTTAGAGGTTCTGTAATCCTACTGTCTTCCTCTACACCGGTGTAAAGTATGGGTCTCCAGCTCCTAATGATTGTCGCATTTTACAAAACGGCGGTGCGGCCAGGGAGTAATATGGCGTAATTACCAGTCTTTGGGCAGCTGGGAGAAGGGCTAGGAGTCACATGACCTCTGTCCTCACATTAGCATATGTTTCTCACTGCTAATGATAACACACCGATCTTATTACCTTCATGGCGCTATTATTCCCTCAGACCCTCTAAGCCACTTTCACCTGCCATATATATATATATATATATATATATATATATATATATATTTTTTTTTTTTGGTAGGAGGTGATCAAACATACGGCAATAAAATATGTGGTCAAAATTTGAAAAACTTCACATTATTCATACTTAGCAGAACCTCTAACAATTGTCTTTATGACAAAGCATCATCTATTATCTACCCTGCTTATACCCCATACAAGATACATGGAACCAGGAAACTGGCACGAGCCACTGCAGCGGTCCAGGCTTTGCACGCAGCTGAGGTTGATGGGGTACGGTGGCACCAGGCTGGCCCGCTGGGTATTTATGCAGTTTTGACCCCTCTCAAGTTACACAAGTGACATGCCGGAACACAACGATCTGAGTCGCCATTTGCACTCTGTTATAAACTGATTGTAAAATTACAGTTAAAATAACTGGCAAAAGAGGTGCCAGTTTATAACAGTGTAATATGGATAGCTGTTCTTGCTACCAACATGGATTGAGATAGGCTTGTGCGCTGGTCACAATTTTAAGTAAAGCTCCCTGTTACAGTTCTGATTGCCCACTCATGCCTCGTTCACGTCATGTGGTATTTACTGCAAGCACTATTTTCCAACCTGTAAATAGCTTTCGCGTCAAGAACTAACTCATCATTACAACAGCGAATAAAGGTAAATAAACCCCAGTGTAATGCTTTTTTTTTTTTTTTTTTTTGGTCATGCATGCTATTTTAACAAACACTGTCTATCATTAAAACGCAACATACTTTTGTTTTATTAAAAGTGCAGTGTCACCATTTCATGCAGACATGGAAACTTTTAGCATTAGTTAGCTCGCAAACTTTACTGTTTTTCCATTTTTAGTTTTGTAGCTGCATTTGTGGGTCTATTTTGGGATGACAACAAAAACCATGTCTTTTTCAGACATAGTCTACCAGGCACCAGGCAACCCCAGGTACTTCCTGAACATACAAATGACTGTACTTGTCAGTCTGTGTTCAGCAAAAAAGGAACGGAAGGTTTGGATGACTACAATAATTTAAAATGAGCATTGTATAGATAGACAGGCTATGAAGTATTATTAGCTATGTGAAGTTTTACGATTATTGGAATCGTCTGTCAACACAGGGCTAAGTGAGCAGGCAAGGATTAGCAAAATCAGTCTGAGGAAAGTACGAAAGCTTACTGAGCGACAGCCATCATCCAATGAAGGCGTCCCATCGCCCCACTGCCCTCCTGTGATGTGTTGACAGGAGACCAGACCCTCTGTCTGATAAATCTGGCACGACAGCGTCTGCAGTCAGTGGGAGGTGACCCAAATCACCAGCAGACCTGATTAGCAGGATCAGAATGAAGTCTGGAAAGAAGAAAAGCTGCTGTGGGTGAATATTGCTGTTAAACTATCCGTAATATTTCAGCAGCCATTCCATTCGGAGAGAGTTACGAGGAAGTGGGTGACACTCAAAGATGCAGACAAGTAAGTCGTTGACAATAACAAAAGCACAGGAAAGGCCCCAGTGTGTTTTTAGTTCTCTATGAGGAGATGAGTGATCTTTGTGATGGGCACCTTGACTTTATGGTTGCTGTGGTGGCTATAGCTGATAGAGTTGAGATCAGATGACCTGAAGTACTGAGAGCACAAACAGGACCTCCAGCACTTTCAGTGACCCCAGACACCCATTATCACCCAGCGACACCATCCAGCTGCCCACACAAGCGTAAAGGACACGCTAAAGATGACAACTCACTCCCATTCCTGAGAGAGTCTGAGGAGGCTGTCCAAAGAAGGCATGATGAGATCCTCTCTCAGCTTACCACAAGCCAGAAATCTTTACAGGACATGATGAAAACCCTGATTCACAAAATTTTGGATGGATTGTTTGTATAATGTCACTACGGTTTTGTACACACAGTTTTAAGATGTTGACCTGTCCTGTTCTAAAATGCAATTTTTTCAAACAGTTGGCTAAAAAATGCTTTCTATAGTAAAGGTGTATGGATATGGGAACCAGGTGACAATAATCAAGCGTTAAATCATGAGGGTACTGCGAGCCTTTCCCTTATCTGACGGCACACCACTTTTTTATTTTCTTCCACAACAGACTTACCATTGGAAGGACTTTGTTATTGCTCTCACCTCGCCTTAAAGCACATTACATCTTCGTACCCGTTCCCATTTAGGTTTCCAAATTAGAAAATGAGTGTTAATTTGTTCATTTGCGAGGATCAATCCATTTCCCCTCAGCTTGCATTAATGGTCACTGCAATAATTACCAAGCATTTTCCTATCTACATTAATGGTAACATAAAACGCCTATGTCGTAGGAAGCTTCTGAATTCCGGCAGTTCACAAAATGGTATATTTTTTTCCACGTTCGATTGGCTTGTGCGCCTTGGCAAACGTTTCTAAAAATGCGGTGTTGCCGACTTATGTCCATGTGTTCAGTTTGCTTATGTAAAAATGAAACTCTGTCTTCAACCAGTGACATTACCATAATGCAGGTTAACACTCAATTTTCTGATTCTTACTCGGAAACAAATTAAATTAATGGATTTGATAAACAGTAAAACTGATTTAACAGGCGTTATCATGTATGAGTCAAACTATACAGTATTTTTTTTAGCAGGTAAACAGCATTGCGAAGCAACATGCGACTGGACTTTATTGGCAAATTGAATTCTTTCAGGACATATTGACGGACAATAAAAAAAATCCTGGCAGAAACCTCGTGCACTACACCCTTTGGCAGTGAGGTTCTGTTCAACTTTCTAATTGTAATTGACATGAACACTCATAAGTTGTATCAATGGGATTCTTTCCAAATTTACCATCTTTCCCATGACATGAAAATGGCATTAGTCCTGCATTAATTGTTATACACATCATTATATTTGTCATATAAGTAATTGTCTTTGATTAAGGGTGTCAGTAAATGGAATCAAATAATTCAATGCCTTAATCATTTAAAACACTTCTTCCTCACCAGGGTCGCTGTGGAGCTGTAGCCTATCCCAGCTGACCATGGGTGAAATTGAGGAAAACAATCTGGACAGCTCGCTAACCCATCACAAGATGCACATGCCATTCACTCACGCACTCATACCTACAGGCAATGTAGTCTTCAGTTAACTTGACGTGCGTGTCTTTGGACTGTGGCAGGAAGCCAGAGTACCTGAAGGAAACCCATGTGACCATGCAGAGAATATGCAAACTGTGCACAAAGACACCCGGCCGAATTCAAACCCACGACCTTCTTGCTGTTGCTCTCATGTGTGTGCCTCTGTGATGTATCTTTTCCATCTGTTTTGCTACTATATTCGCCTATTATATGTAATATACTCACCCGTTGCAGATCTTGCGTCCCCGTCCTGCTCAGAGACTGCACACAAAATGTTTTCTGCATCCGCTCATTTTTGGCTGAGATGAAACGAAGCCCCGAGCATTCCGCCAGGAGTGTGTCTGTTAGCGGTCTCAGCTAATAATGCTAGCTTCCTTCAACCCTGATGCCTCCTAGCAGTAAGGGACTTCCTGAGTCAATTAATTTAATAATTAGCAAAACACATCAGTTTTATCATTCAGAATCCCCCCGAGACATCCATTCTTGATAACCAAGTTGTTGTTACAGTCAAAATATCAATATTTAGCCACAGTCAAAACAATTTCTCTTTTACTGCCGTTCATGCATTTATACAACAATGTCATCGGCAAACACGAAAGTGCATGCATGGAGCCAGATGGAGCAGTCTCTAGGGGGGTTTGAGAGGAACGATACACTGTAAACTGCTCCTACCCATGCTAAGGTTAAAAGGGGAGTTTGGCACATTTGGCATTGCTATGAACCATTTTCATCAGCCAATGGGGCATCTCCTGCTCTTGGGGTCCTCAGCAAATGCCTGGCCTGTTACTGCAGCTCAGGCTGCTAGACCAGATGTAGCTGCTGGTAGCTTATCAGTGAGATGGCAATTTGGATTGCCTGCTAAACACCAGAGATGACCAGCGCCATCCCAGTCACCGCAATGGTCAGTCCCCTGCATTGCACAGGCAAGGAGCTTAATATTTTCCTCAGTTTTATTCAAAAGAGGAACTGAGATACACAGTATTCCCCTCGAGGAACTGTTCTGAATGGAAGTGGATACGATTATATCATTCTGCTTTGTGCACTTGTGTTATCTTCCTTTAAGCCCCAGTTAAGAAGTTCCCTCAAAGGCGTCGCCTTTGGACTGGGAAGGGGGGTGAGCCTTCAACCGAGTCTGTATGAAACTCTTCCTTGGTATAATAGAAACAAAGGATAAAAAAAATATCTGAACTTTAACTGAACAAATAATCTTCAGTTGATGTTTCATCCTATTTTTGAGCAGAGAACCCTCTGGATTGCCAAAAATGTTAAAAGGATGTGCAGTGTGCTTGTGTTATTAATAGAGAGCTAAGGCTGTTTGTGCCTTTGCTAGCCTTCCATTCTCAGGATGAAATATCAGCTTTAATTGGATCTGGGTCCCACGGAAGCGTCTAGATGGAGCCAAAAGGTTATTTTGAGCTTAATTACAAATGTGGTGCCATAATATTACCATTCATAAATTTCGACGGCATCGATTGAGTGGCCCACCCCATCAGTGAAGCTCTTGAAAACTCAGGCAAGGAGAGAGTATAGGCCTGAGTTTGATAATCGCTGTGATAATGCCCTGTGTCATTTCACTCTGACCTCGAGATGGGGGGAGTGAATCAATCAAATCCTCTCCTAGGAGCAGATGTCATCGAGGTGGGAAATATAAATGAGTCAGCTCACATTATTTGTAAATTGTCTGGGCCAGGGTAGGGGCCTGCTACCCGCAAGGGAGAACGCAGGGTATATTTTGTCCTAAATATTAATTTATTGTTTCAGTTTTTCACATTAATGCAATGTTTGTGCTTGCGTGTGTGTGTATGTGTGTGTACGTGTGTGTTTGTGCACATCCGCATGTGTGCTTGCGTGTGTGTGTGCGTGTGTGTGCGTGCGCGCGCGCGTGTGCGTGTGTGTGTGTGCACTGGTCTGGCCTGCGAGTGAAAGCTGTAAGATAATGAAACTGTCCCAGCGTTGGGGTCATTGGTGCTCACATCGTGTAATAAATATTGGACCCCCAGGATGCAGATATTCAACATCTCAAACTCCATTTCTCGAGGGCCGTATTGTCTTTGGGTTTTTGGAATTTTCATTAAAAGTGCAGTGAACTCAGGCCTCATAAACAAGGTGTGCGCACTCCTTAGCCCATCAGTACTGTCAATTAAGCAATTAAGGGCAGGAACGCACCAAAAACCAGGAGCCAGTGCCACTCCAGCATTTCCATTTGAGACACTTGATTCAAAGGGACAGCCTATTTGTCAGCAACATTAACCCCTAGAGTGCTAAATATAAATAGTGTTGCTCAATGATGTAAGATATCAAATTCAAAGCAGTTGAAAACCTATCATGTGGCAACTTGTATGAAAGAGCTCCTTAAACAAGTCGCCACGTGATAGGTTTTCAACAGCACAAGGTAATTTAATTTATTATTTTTTTTTATTTATTTCTGCGCTCTCAGGGTTAAGAGCACAATGTTCAGATCCACATTTCTGCCAATGGATGCATCGTGAATCTGCATTGGGGTGCCTTCCTTACTTCCTGTGCTGTACCAGCCCCTTCACGGGAGAGAAAAGCATTTGTATGTACAGCACACCGCACGCCATGAGGGTTCTCCCCTCATTTGTGGTAGCAGTGAAACCCAATTTTCTATGACCAATCCAGGCCCACGCCTTCTTGCATAATGTGTCAAAACAGGAGAAGAAGAAAAACGGGGCCCATCATTCATCATATTTTCGCATCAAACACGAGAGCGGAATGAATAATGGAAATGACCTTTCTTCTGCCTCAATTTTAGATAAATTCCCCGCCAACATTGTTACATTTCAATTTTAACTGTCAGACAAGCAAAAGATGCAAATAGACTGGTGAATAATTCTGTGTTGAAGATTCACCTGTAAGCATAAAAGAGGTAACCCGCTCAGGGTTGACACCATTCTTGTCGTTGGTTGATTGTGTGGTGAAATGTATTGTTGTCTATATCTGTTTGGGACCAAGGATAAAGAAAGAAGTTCCTTTTTGATTTTGGAAGCGTTGGCTCTGATTAACCTCGAAAATGGTGAAGTCCTGCTCAGCTATGAGGTGCATGGATATTATTGTGTATATGTGTGCCGTAAGTTCATTTCAGTTTAGAAATCAATTTGAACTATTTTCAGTTTGTTGTCTTTACCGTGCATTGTTCCTTTGGCTGCCAGGCACTGTTGTATCTGTATTCACTCAGCATATTCACCTTTGAACTCAAAATGTTTGGTAATTTTACTTCACATGCAAATGGAAACTAATTATGCAAACAGCACCTAATTGTGTATTTAAATCTATTTTGCACATCACCGTGACTGTCATTTTCCCTCTCACAATCAAAGCACACAGCTCTACCTTTTGTTTTAGTCCAGTCAAATACCATTACTATTAATCGGCTTTTTCCTCTCAGTGAAGCTCACTGCTGAAATGTTACACAGATATGCAAAGGTTACAGATTTTCTTTTTGTGAAATAAGGCAATGATGGACATTTGTGGGGCCTAAAAAATGAAAACAAAATGCATTATGGCAACCATTAGAGAAACAAAGGCGTAATACATTATTACATTAGCAAAGCTTTAAATGATGGAAGTAAACAGGGCGTCACACAAGCCCCTCTTGCAGTGTCCTTATTGCCTGCTATGTGGGTTCTCGTCAAGCTCGTTAAATCTATGCAGCCTCTTGTTTTGCATAATAAACAATATCCTTGTCTGCGACATTCGCAAGCATATGGCAGATTTATTCCTCGTGGTGCACTTGCTCAATCATAGTTTATTTGAGGACTTCCTTGTCCAACTTGCTAAAAAAATGTTTTCTTTTTCAGTGTGTTCATTTTTCAACTATTTCAGAGTGTATCAAAGCTTGAATTGAGCGAGCAGATTCCCTTGCTTTTTCTAGACAAGCAAACAATGCAAGACTGAGAATATCAAAATCTGTGAGGTTCGACTGCTTCCAGGGGTACAGCAGAAGCTCGTATTATGTAAGTGGATCAAAGCCTGCCATGCTGTTTGTTTTTAGTGTGAATTGACTCAATGCTGATTTATAGCATCAAGCTGTCTCCTAAACTGATTTTAAAGTCTTAATTTGAGGTGAGAGCTCTGTTTACCATCACATGGTGGATATTTGGGACCTGATCTATTTGAGTCAATACTGCATAGGCAGCTCTTTGAGTTAACAGGGTGTGTAATGATGCTGTTTCTAGTTTCCCAGATAGGGTTCCAGAGCATTCCACGAGTGCCCTTAATACATCTCTCTTTTTAAGGTAAAGAGTCCATGTCAGTGAAAGAGGACAATACCCACAATGCACTCCGGAGCAGCGAGTGCACCCAACCAGTGCTGATGTTACCAGGGCAGCAGTTTTAATAGACTGGGGGGCTGGAAAGGGGAGCGGTAGATGAGGGGCAAGCAAAGCCGTGGAGTAAAACAAAAATGCTAATATTCCGAGCATTATTAGCGCACAACGGTCCATTACTTCCGCTGATTGCATATCCAGCAGCGTTAACGCAGCCATTATGGGCGCGATGGAGTCGCACACATGCCAATTTGATGGGGAGATGAAGGGCTGAGAGCCGCCTCATGGCGGACTCGGCGCTAAAATGCGAGCGAAACGCGTAACCCCGTAATTGCAGTGACAGAATATGAGCTCACATTTGCGAAATGAAGCCGAGGGAAAGCCAAAGTGGGCAGTATACACAGATTAAATGTAATGGGTTTCGAATAGTATTTCTTTCCCTTCATGCCTTAAGAGGCATTTTTTTTTCTCTGACATAAATCTAACAGCTCTGTTATATCATTCGCTGCTGTATGCAAAGGTACTGGAGCAGTATCAAAGCTTCTGTTGTTTTAACTCTATATTCCAGCACATTGGATTTCAACTAAAACTTTGATTGTAATGTTAATGCACATAGTGTCTGCTTTAATTCTATGGTATTAACGTCAGTTTTGGTTGATCAGAGGAATTGCAGCTTCTTTATTCACAGTTTATCTCCAAGTAAGCTGAGGAAAAGTAAGTTGGCAAATTATTATGAACTAAAAGTATTTGTCATATATTGTGCTTGGTTGCGAGTTAAATTTAATAACTTTCTGAAATCTACAACCAATTGATGTGGTGGGTATCTTCCCTGATGATGTTCTACTGGACCAGCTCTGCAGTTATTGTTTGTTCTAAGGGCATTTTACCTTCAATCTTGTCTCCTGCATTTAAATCTATATGTCAGAATGAAAGTGACTCTCATGAGGTGAACTGTGCTCATTTTACATGTCAGTTTCATTGAGTGGGAACCACAATCTTGACCGCTTTCCTTTCTGCACGCTATTGAAAGCATCTTTAATTATACATTGGCTAAGGCATTTTTTAAAAATCACCTTTTTCTACGCTTAGGCTTTCTCTGTTCATGTCATTCTTGGTACAAGAACAATTCGTTATATATGTTCAAAAAATGTTTGCATCTTGTTAGGCTTCATATACAGAATATAAGCTTCTTCAAAGAACAATTTTCAAATTGCATTTTTAGTTTTACAGATTAATTCAAATGCATTGGAGAATTATGTCAGAACAATGAGATGTTGAGCAGTGATTTCAATGGGACAAAAATGTAAAATGCTTTTTACTTTATAAAGCTGCTATTCCAATCGTGCTTGTACCACAATGCAGTACAAGCTGACCGTAGTAGAATAAATGTAGCAATGTGTGAAATTACCTTAATGGAGCTGCAAAGCAATGGAAACAGCAATGGTAATTTGATCTTGATATATAATGACAGTCTTGGCAAGTTTCACATGAGGACAAATGCTATAAATCTGATATGCAGATTAAATAGGATCAAAAACAGGATAATGTTTGTACTGTAAAAATAAGTAGTTTCCACATGCTGTTGAGATTAAAATAAAAAGTTTGTCTCAGCACAGTTCTTTTGTGGCTCCTATGAGTTTGTGTGCAGATGTTTGGTTTGCGCAATGCCACTGATGATCGAGACGCGAGCTGTCTGGCTGCTGATGGACAGTGGAAGAGCTCCTTGTTCTGAGGAAATTTGGCCCCCTCTTAGAGCTCAGACTTGCTGTGCTTTCACCCGTTTGGTTTTGGCGGGACTGAAGTCTTGACAGATGATGTTGTGTCTCTGTGGTGTCAGACTCACACTGTGAATGCACTTAGCCAAATCTGTCTGCCTCTGCTTTAATACGCATACTGGCTCAGCAAGTGCAGTGGTGCTGCAGAGGCTTTCGCTGCCCATCGCCTTTGCACAGCAACATTTTTTAAAGGCCTAAATCTCGAAACCTGAACCCTATAGATGATAAAAGTGGGTACTCACTATCTGCACTCTCTTATTTATTATTCCAAGCTTTTTGTCCACATTGGTATTATTCTGGAAGGGGATCTTATTGGTTCTTTTCTGGTGTGATAGCCTCTGCACATGATTACAGTGGAAGCAAATGGACTTAAAGTATTCTTTCCAGGAAGTTTGGAAAATCAGAAATAATGGAGCTAGTGTGGTGATGCAGAGTTGTGAATTTCCTCTTTCTTATTTTTTAATCACACATAATGCTAAATCAATTTCTTTTTTATGTAAGAGGCAATTGCAGGCTTTACATAGTCAGATCATTGTTTATTTTCTGCTCTCTTCCAGGAGGGCACTTTTAATGCTACTTCTTGGGAGGAAACGTAATGGAAAAATAATACTTCCAAATCAAAACCTATAACTCAGACTGGGCTCTTCCTTTTTTGAAGCCATGTTTTTATCTTTTTTTCACGCCTCCTTTCTTACTCCTGTCATTGGAGCTTTCAGAGTCTTGTCGTGTGAGCTTTGCTCAGTTGGACTACACTGTCCATGTCCTTTATTAAAATCCTGATGATGATGTGCATGCGCGTTAGCGTTGATTAAGCATTTAATTATGTAGTTGCTTGACTGCTGTGTAGCAGAACAGGAGCGAGCTCCCAGACTCGCCATGTTCATATGGATTTCCTCTGGGTGCACCATTGTCCTCTCAAACCAAGACACATCCATGTCAGCTTCCATATAATGCTGCCATTGTCAGTGACCAATGCACCTGCTATATAACCACAGGTGGTACCCAGGTGGAGTTTGATGGAAGTTTTTGCTCTCAAGAGGCAGGAATGGATTAAATACTTCAAGCAGATTATCCCTCGGATCAATAATATATAGCTTGATCTAAATCTAAATTTTCAGGTAGTCATTACTTAAACCTTAACCTTATCTTGAACTTTAACCGACAATTACATTTAGACCTAAACCCTTATCTTTCAAATTCTGTTGTAAACTTCAGAAGTGTAAAATTGCTTCAGTGCTATGGTTATACTATGATGCAGGGCAAAATGTATTGAATAATTCAAATGGGGATTATCTGATCACTCATCCCTACTCAGATTTATTTTGTTTTTGCAAAAATAAATTGGTGAAAGCATTTTGTAGTGCTGTTTATGATGTCCTGTACAATTTATTGACAGTTTAAGTGTAAGTGAATGAATACTGAGCTTAATTATAATGCAGCATCAGGTTTGTGGGAATGACTCACTGGCAGTTCTGTCTGTGGTTTATCTGACTAAGGTCTAGCTTTCAAAAATGAAGAGCTTTCTCTGGAATGTTTATGATGGAAATCCTCAGCAGTGGACTCTGAGATGATCATTGGACATTTTAAAGACAGACGGTGCCGGACCACAGTGTATACAAGAATGTAATGGAGAGCAGTTTTGTGTCTTGAGGTCTGATAATGTATGTGTAAGTTCTCCTTACGGGTTTCGGAGTGATAGACGAATCTCTGGCACACCTGAGATCTCCTCTGTTCTTCAGAGCTCTGTCTAAGCTTGTCATCAGCTCTTATCTCTCTCTCTTGCTCTCTGTTTCTGTCTCGTGAGTGCACACGTACACGCGCTCTATATCGCTCTCAGGCTCTCTATCTCTCTCACAGACACACTCTCTTGCCCAGCCTTCCCCATGCCTCTCTTCTTTATCAATTCAGCCTCTATTTTCCTCTCTCACTCTCTCTGTCCCTCTCTGGGCCCAATCCCAGACCAGATTCACAGCTGGCCGTAATCGCCTGTCGTAGAGCTGGGTCCCCCACCTGTAGCCCCAGTCAGGGCCTCTGTCCTGAGACAGACACTCTCTCCCTCTGTGCTCATCCTATGCAGGGTGGGTAATTTCATGGGTGACGGATGGCCATGGTCCAGCAGAGGTGGATGATACTTTTCCTAAAGGGGAGGGGGGCTTTAAGGTTGAGGATCAATGATCTCAGGCTCAAATCCTTGAGGACCAGAGTGCAGTGTCCGTCACGGTCGTTTGACTTCAGTTACTGCCCGCTTTAGGCCTCGGAAATGAGGTAAGGAGAGGCACAGATGGGGCACTCAATCAGTGACCCTTTGCAAAATAGCAAGTGCGCTGGAGCAAGGAGTGCTTAGAGTTTCTAAAAGCCAGTAAGCCAGTTACGTTGCTGAAAAAGGCCATCTTATCTAGTGTTTTAGTGACAATATGAAACTTAAAAACTTTTTGCTCTCGCTATTTGAAAATATTGCCACATTTCAGTTACTGTTCGATTGACATGGAAAACTCAACCCACAGCGTCTAACCTCAGTGACAAAAATTTTGCCTTATTAGATAAAAGAGCAAACATGAAGTGTGTACATTCAGCTAAAACACTTAAAGAGCTTAGGACATGAAATTCAGCTCTGTTTTTTATGTGATAAAATGCTACAAAGTACCTATCTTGAACAATTAGTGATGGTTTTAATATCGTGTACTTTACGCAATGTTTAAAAAAACCGCATTTTATCCACTAAATTATCCACCTGAGGGAATGCCCCCTTTGCCTCAATCGAGAACATTTGCGCTGGGCCAGCTCAGCCACGTGACGTCATAAGTTGTACACGGATTGTGTCTAGGTGGTTAGCCGTAGTTTACGACTCCGGTCTGGACGGAGAATATCTTAAAGAATGGACTGACAAAAATCACCGAGAGTGAACGGAAAACGATGTGTAGTGTGGGGATGCAGTGCAACACATGCCTATGGCCATGGAATGTTTCTGTGGCCGAAAGATGCAGAGATATCGAGAATACGGGCAAAACAAGTGCAACGTACTAGTGCCAATTTTGCTGGCCCAGGCAAGCCCGGGTCACTGAAACCTACGATATGCGGCCAACATTTCGAGTATTCATGTTTTTACATATCATTATGATTATTATTTGCGGAACCCAAATCGTTTCTCTGCACTGCCTGTTCAATAGCCAGCCAACTTGCTGTTCAGTGTGATCTAGCCAGCTAAGTAGTGTAATGATACTATTCACGGCGCTCTATTTATTTCTGTGCGCTGTGTGCTTGCTAGCTTACTACCTAATAATAGCAAGCTGCAAGATATGGTTTACACATGTTGTGATATCATTCACGACTCTATATTTCTGTGCACTGCATGTTCGCTCGCTAACTAGCTAATAATAGCAAGCTGCGAGGTACGGCTTACACGTGTTGTTTCGAGAGCTCATGAGACACAATGCACAGGAATGAATAGAGCCGCGAAGATTATCATTTTACTACTGGCTAGATCTGGCATGAGTTCAACCACCACTAATGTTATTCTTAGCCTAATATATTATATATGGTCTTGTTAGGTAAGGTAACCTGCTGAAAAAAGTCAGAGAAACCATTAGGCATATTCTATTGATTTCTAATGGTTCCTGGTGGTTTTGTAATGGTTTCTAATGGCTACTTATGTTTTCCTAATGATTCGGTTTGTTTTTCTAATGGGATTCTATTATCTCCTACACAAATCTACAGGACTTTAACTGGTCCCTACGAATGGTTCCTACAGGAGTCTTAATGGTTCCCACAGGAGTCTAATGATTCCTACAGAAGTCTTAATGGTTCCTACAGGCGTATCTATACCAGTCTAATAGTCACTTTACAGTGGTCTAGTGGTCAGTACAGGGTGTAGTGGTCTCTAATGGTTCCTAATGTGATGGAGGAACACAGATGTTATAGCCTTCTTTGGCGATCACATCTGTGTGATTTCTAGTGGGTCCTTGTGTAGGCTATACAGTATGTTTGTAGATTGCAGTGTTCAGTGATTTCATTTAATACATTCCAAGATCACCTTTGACCTTTTGCGATTAAATTTGTGATTAAATCATATTTGGCCTTTTGTGATTAAATCATTTTTCATGACTCATCCATCCAAGAGGAGGGAAAAGAACACAACCTGATGGTTGATGGTTCATGTTCTGAAAAAATTTAATTAAAATCACAAACTGCAATGAGTTGTCACGCCCCATATGTCCTGTTCCCCATTCGAAGGGGAAAATATCTGAATACATATACAATTACACATTTGTATAGACATGTCTCTAGTGCCCAGTGTTAGGACACTGCTATAATTTCTGTTGCAGCAACAGGTTTCTCAGTATGTTTTTCTAATAGTTTTAGATCCTAATGGGACCAGTTTTCTGATGGTTTTAGCTCCTAATGGAACCAGTAGCTTTCTAATGGTATAACATTCTAATGGAACCAGTAGCCTTCTAATGGTATTACATTCTAATGGGACCAGTAGGTCTCTAATGGTTTTACATTCTAATGGGACCAGTAGGTCTCTAATGGTTTTATATCCTAATGGGACCAGTAGGTTCCTAATGGCTTTACATCCTAATGGGACCAGTAGGTTCCTAATTGTATTTTCTAATGGTTCCTAATGGGGTTCCAATTCCCATTAGACCATTAAAAACTTAATGGTTCCTAATGGTTTTTTTCTAATGGTTTTCTACTGGATTTTTCAGCAGGGTAGCCAAGCGTCAGGTTTGTTGAACTCACTTAAGGTTGAAAAGTGAGTAGGCTGGTTATCCAACACGCAGTGCACAGAAACAATTGTAGAACCGGAATAATGATCATTCCGCTACTTGGCTGGTAAGTGTTGTACAGTTCGGGACAGGCAGAGACACTGACAATTAGCTGTCTTCATTGCTCGAGTACTCAGACTGGAATCTGTGTGGTTCTGAATCCGTGTTAAACTGCTTTCACACCAGACGCAAAACGAATTTTTTCGCACGACAGATTACATTCAAAGTCAATGCAAAGACGCGAATACACGCGAAACGTATTCGCGTCTTTGCATTGACTTTGAATGTAATCTGTTGTGTGAAAAAATTCGTTTTGCTTCTGGTGTGAAAGCAGCTTTATTTTGAGTTTCCTCTTGTTCCATAAAAAAGTACTCTTCTTCATCAAAATGGACAGATTCAATTGAAAATTCTGAGGAAGTATCGGAATCTGACTCGGATGCCATCGTTGTTGGATGCACAATCGCCCACCGTGTACTACTTATGACGTGATGACTAGGGAACTGCCAGAATCGCTTTTCTGTGTTGCTCAGAATGTTTGCTAATGAGGGGGCGGGGCAAGTAACAAAAAATTGTGATTTTTGTTAAAAATTATTTTCTACTTTTTTTTTTTTTTTAGGCAGACGATGGGAATTCTTTAAATTGTACCCTTTTATACTCATAAACTTGCTCAGTGCATGTCCTAAGCTCTTTAAGATTTTTTTTTTTTGTTTCGACCCAGCCAAATAAATTGGAATCGCTCATGGAGCGCTTGTGCATTTTAGAGGAGAGGCATGTTTCAGGGGCAAGAGATGTTTATGACAGAAGAAATCGACAGCACATCGCCTCACTGGAACTCTGAATCGTGCCATGACCTCTCTGACGCACAGTTCGTCAAAGTTTTCAGACTGCCAATCTCACATCCGCCGCAATTTAAAGACACAAAAGGACAGCGATGCAGGTGGCCATGTCGTGACTCAGCAACTCTAATGCTCAAATGTCAGGGTGAAATTTTCAAGCATTTTTTTTTTTTACTTTTTTTTGTTACAAAAACTTTTCAATTGTCTGAATATATATTTGACACTGTCCGTTAGGTATCATTTCCCACATACAGTTACAGGGGCGATTGTGTTGCATTTGAAGCCTGACTGGTTTCTATGGCTGCTACCTGCAGAGAATGTCTTTTTGTGCCAGGGTAAAAGCTTAAAGTAAAAAAAAAAGCTAATATAGACTTTAAGAATATTTTTAGCTGCAGTATTAAATGAAATCCTCAAGAACAATGGATTTTTTAGTCTTTTTTCCATCAAAAAATGAGAGATGGAAAGAGAGATGGAGAAATCACGAGGGAAATAAGAGTAAAAATGGAGGGAAAGTCAATAATGGAGGCAACTGACATCTGTGATGAATTCTTATCTTTTCCTCTTAAGCAAATCCGAATGGCCCAATTATTCCGGATTGTCACTGTCTCTTTTCAAGATGTATGGTCCCTGAGGAAGTTGAAGAGGAGCGTTTATGTTGCGCCAGCTTGTAAACCCAGTTATCCTTGTCTGGGAAAATAGGGGCTCGCATGGATTAGTCATCAAAAGGTAACAGGATGGCTGTGAATTCAATTATTTTAAGCCGCATCTTCAAAATGTGTCTGGAAGCAGACCGGTCTCCTGCGAATGGAAGACGAAGACGAAGTGAGGTGCTACCTCCATGTTAACCTCCCTCATTTCTAGAGCTCTATGTTCACACTATCCCTAACAATGCATGCATCATTCAACAACTAAAGTGAGGCTGCACTACCCAGCTATTTGCAACATGTTAATCTATAACTTCAGTCTCACCGACAAACTCAAATGGGGAACTATTTGCTACAATCAACAGCTTTAAGACTAGGATAGCTCGCTAGCTTTCTAGCTAGAAAAAGAAACGCAAATTTCCACTAACATTCAGCGTCATCTCATGTCTCATGAGTTGAAAAGTTAACTATGACTGAAAAGCTTTTACAGTAAGTTGAAAAAAATTAAGCAACTGGGCAGAATTTACAACAAGCTGGTATCATTCAAATCACGTAGCTTGGCTTAATAATGCCATCAACATGGCCTAGCAAAGTCAACAGTTTGCTCAATTCAGCGTCCCAGTAATCCATGGGGACACGTGAAGTAACTTTACTCTGCTGCACGCAGCAAAAGCAAATGAATGCAGAGCAGCATTGGAAGGCCAACTGAAGTAATTTTTGCAGGTAGGTACAGGTCAAGTCATGTATACTGCTCTTTCTGTGACACTGGCCATCTGCTGGCGTGGGTGCGTATATTGCACCTAATCGGAGAAAACCAATAAACATAATTTCATTCCTCCTCTTATTTGTGGTTTTTTTTTCTCTTTGGCGCTAACGGATAACGCTTTAATGGCTGTCAAAAATCCTTGTCAGTCGCTTTAATCAGTCACCCACATTGATGATTTAAAAAAAACTACACCCATGATAACCCTAAATTTCTCAATCAGATTGAAATATATCTCATTTTTGCTGAGACCTCGTCTCCTTCCCCCTCTCCCATTCAGTGTTATTTCAGAGCTGAGCCAATGGGTTTGAAGGCTGTTCTATTTTTAGAAACAATCTGGGGCTGTCGGCACCTTGAGACATCTGGTGTTTGGGCTCGGAGAAACAAAGCAGACCAGCCAATGATCAGGACCAATGAGGTCCTGTCACCGAATACCTGAGGAAAGAAAGGGTCCTTTCTTTTCACTCTTGTGTGTATCCGGTACCACCGAAAGCACAAGTGTCATCTTGTATCCATTGGTCCCCATCTGATCAAGATGCAATCTCTCTTTCATTTAAAAGGGGATCATCTGTGCTGTGGCGCTCAATAGGCTCCAGGACCTGAATTCTTTGTCAGAGCTGTCCTTGTGTCAAGACTGCATTGTTTCCGGTGACTTCTACATATTCTAGACATGAACATAAAATTACCCATGCCCATTCCCTGCTAAAAATCCAGCTGAGGCTTTTTAAAAATCAAATTCAAATACGAAATTTAAGCCAGTGCCAGGCTTATTAGTCACATCTATACAACATCAAACACAGTATCCTCAAATCATTTTACTTTTTTAAAGCAGACTATCTTCATTTACCCTTTTTGCACCTAATATGGTATGTTCGTGCAATGAGTACTACTGTAGCATGTGACACTTGTCATCACTTCTGTGCCACCTCTGTGCGTTTTGCACGTCAGCTAAGAGGGTGTACAAATGTCTAAACTAAATCTGCAGCGCTGTCTTTGAGTAACTGGACAGTGATATCGTATGAAAAAGGCTGCAATTCCCACATATTCCACATGATGTTGATGCAAATACTCACAAATTTAAACTGAAAGCAGTTCCATTAACACTGTATTCATTGCTTTGAAATCCAAGGCACTGGATTTCGAAGGCAAAAGGCAAAAATGATTGCTGACAAGAAACTTACAGGCTGCACTGAATGTTCTTCAAAGTCAGGTTGCTAAATAGCGAAATGTAAATCCCTGCTTAGGTGAAAACTGAATCATCATATTCTCTCCCCACCTCAGCTCAAATTATCACAGTCCTATTTATAGGCACAGACTCGCCTTCATTAACGAGCCCTGTTGAACTCAGTCTCTCTCCAGGTGTGAGTAGCAACAGGCTTCATATCAAGTCTAAGATATTAATTAGCGAAGTCTACACTTTGTGCCACAAGTTGTGATGCTTTTCAGGGACGGAAGATAGAACTCCTTAAAGGCAAAAAGGCTCAGAGCTTTTTATCTCTTAATTGGTGTCGGTTCAGTGAGGTAGCAGAGCCAGGAGCCGCTCGGATGTCATATCTGCAGTGCTGTGGGCTCTCAGCCATGATCTGCCTCTCTAGTGTTCGCTTGGTTATGTCAAGAGATTGTCAAACCCAACTAAACTTAATTGCCTTTAGTTTCATTCTGCACTGTTCCAGACTACTCATTTTGGGCACATAATTTTTGGTCTTTTGTTTTGTTGGTTTTTGCTACATTTTTCAAGATGTCAAGTGATCTTTCAACGTCTGCAGAATATTACCTTTATAGCATAACTGTGGGATATTACTTAAGAATTACAGGTAACTTTGGCAATCTTCTATTTCTACATTTTCCATGCTGGTTAGTGTGCTTAGTGATTTTTTTTTGAGAGCATGTGACTGTGCAACACAAATCTGATTGGCCAATTGGGCCAACTTTCCTAAATATTTGTGACTATTGGCCATAGTGCTGAGAGACAAAAGCTAAGCATACTAGACTTGGGCACACAGCCTCAAACCAAGTGATTTGCAAACATTAACCCATAGAGCGCAAAATGCAGCTATTGTTGCTCAATGATGCAAAATATCAAAATCAAAGCTGTTGAAAACCTATCATGTGGCGACTTGTTTAAAAGAGCTCTCCTGCGGGATAGGTTTTCAACAGCACAAGATAATAAAATTTATATTTAAAAAAAAATGTATTTCACCGCTCTAAGGGTTGGTTATTGATGGATAGTTTTATTCTGATTAGTGGTTGTAGCAGAATGAACTGCAATAGCATTAATAGTTGAAGGTTAGTGGCCGTTGCACTTATAGTGGCGGTAGTACAATCCTTATAATACTGCGAACAGCCAGTATTTTGCAGAGAAGCAGTATGAGAGAGAGAGAGAGAGAGAGAGAGAAAGGAGGGAGGGAGAGAGAGAGAGAGAAAGGGAGGGAGAGAGAGAGAGATGTGAGTGGTAAGCATCATCTGTGTTGTAGAATAGGGTTGAATCAAAAGAGAGGATTTGGATGAATGCACCCGCGTTATGTTTTGAGATCATTCCCCGTGATGGATGAAAAATATGGGGGAAATAAATGAGAATGAAGTGGCATCTGGAGTAGGGGTGTCAGGCTTGGATTGGCTCGTGGGCCACTGCTTGATATATTGGTCTCTGAGGCAGTGTTGTAATCAGAGCGTTTTTCTTCCAAATTAATTTTATGGAGCAAATGGGATTAGCTGCAGCATCCTGTGAGATAGTCCTCTGAGATTTAGATGCTCTGGCTGTTTAACAGCCTGATTTACCCTCATAATACTTGCTGTATTCAAATTAAGAGTGTGTCAAAACAATGCGCTCCATGTGTCTAAATATTGTGGCATTTCGTGTTTGATACTATATTTATTTGGAGCAATAAATAAATTTGAATTCCTAGTGAAAATATTTAATCAGCAAATCATGCTCGAGTCTATTCATAGAGGCATGCAGACATGGTTTAGAGGTTCAGTTGCTGTTCAGGACTGAACATCTTTATGGGGAAGACGTAAACAATGTGACTTTGACTACAGAGTGATCGTCGATGCCAGACGAGGTGATTTGATTATCTTAGAAACTGGCAATATCCTGTTATTTTCATGCAGAACAGCCTCTTGAGTTTACAGAAAATGGTGCAAAAAACAAAAACATCCAGATAGCAGTGGTTCTGTGGACGAAAGCACATTGTCAATGAGAGAGTTCAGAGGAGAATTCCTTAATTGATTAATGATTGTTCATCTCATTCCCCTTCCTTCACATATTATTGGGTGTTTGCACACTTCCTGTTTCCCTAATTGTTTGATGCGATGTGTGTATAATATCCTGTGTCTTTTTCTGCCCTTCCTGGATTGTCTCATTCTCCTCATAGTTCCTTCACCAGTTCCTGGTATAAGTCTAGTACTCTTCCATCTTTGGTATCTGAGAAGTAAATAATTTGATTAGTTTAGTTGGGACTGTCTCTCATTAGTTCAGCGGCACTTCAGCGGCAATTTTTCCCAGTCACCCGGCCTCAGAATTCATGAGTGGGCACTGCCAGCATGACGGTCACTCATTGCCTTCCTGGTACAAGACCACGGTCCTAACCTTGACCACGGGCAGATTGCCCTGTCCACACATTTATATTTCTTGACTGCCTATTACTGCATTGTAATCCTTCATTAAAAGCGCCAAGTGGCACGTCTTGGATCTGTTTCTGGTTCCTTCTTTGAAATCTGCCATCCATCTTTCAATGGCTACTTCTTGCTGGATAACATGGAATGTCACAAAGCACAAGTGATCTCAAGCTAATTCAATGAACATAACAATGAGATCAGTGTACTCCATTAGCCTCCGGTGTTACCAGATTTAAATCCAATGGAGCACCTTTCTGATGTGGTGGAACACTGAATTTGCTACATGAATGTGCAGCCAACAAATCTATCTCAACTGCATGATGCTGTCATTTCAGCATCGACCAGAATCTCAAAGGAACACCTCCAGAACCTTTTTGAATCCATGGCATGAAGAATTCAGGTTGTTCTGTGTATAAAGAGGAGTCCTATCCAGTATTAGGGATATGTATATAATGAATTTGCCATTGGGTGTTCAGAAGTCTCCAGAAGGGGCTGCTTTGAAAATTTAAGATCCATAAGAGTGTCTTGCTTCAGTTTTACAGCTCATTCTTGGGAAGTGTTAACTGTTTCCTGTGACAATGTAGTATGGCTGTCTGACTTCATTGGAGAGGAAACAAATAGAAAGGGCAGTCTTGATTAATTTACAGATACCCCTCCAACTTCTGTAGACTATCTGTATAGGGAGATGACTCAGACAGTTTGAGTTAAGAACTGAGTGGCTCTAATGTTCCCTGAGGTAATTGGATCTCTGAACAGGAAATGATCTGATTTAAGAGGTTAATAGAGCCCCATCAAGAGGTGGACACCTCACAGTGACGATGACTGTACTGTTTCTTTATTTTTTATTTTAGGACAGCACATTTTATCGCACATGCATGCTCCATTTTATGGTAATCATTACTTCTTAAGACCAGTTCAAGTTCAAGTGTATTTGCACTTTATTTATTTTTAATGTTTGAAATGTGTAGTTTTTAATCATGGCTGTTTTTGCTCAAACCTTGATGTCTTCATAAGTTTTAGCGAGACAGATTCCTGCATCCTTCTCTTGAAATATTAATATATTTGAATTTTAAATCTTTAATCCCTGTTGCGGTCAAATGTTGACTATCAGAGAAATCTGAGACAGCAAACTGCCGCCAAGGCTGAACAGACCCCTATTTGTCAACACCATCAGTTTGTGATATTTTCTTGACATCATTGAGATTATGTCCTCCAGTTTTTCTCATTTAAAATAATCCAGCATTTGTGAAGATATGACTCAAGGTCAAATTTTGCTCTATCTCCCAATCCTGAAGAATCTTGAATCCAGACCCTGATCCAAGTCACTCCCAAAATCTTAGTCGGGCCATTATCCAACGCCGGAAAAATTCTCAAGCAAATCCATTCTTTACTGTATACGTAATCCTGCCATCTAACAAACAAACAAAGAAAATGGAATCGCTCATGACATAACACCTGCGAAAACTGGAAAACACAAGACAAGACTGAGGATACTTAAATCATCTATGATTATTTCCGATGGCACCTATTAGTTTGTTCATTTCAATTTCAACATCTAACTGGTTGTCGGTCCAGTCATTTGACAGATCAACCATTGGATGATATTTGCACCATGTTCATCGAGCAGGTTTGGTTGAAATCTAAGAAATCTATATATTTTCAACTGGACATTGTTGTCGAAGATGAAAATGACCCATTACTGTTGGAGAGGGCCAATCAACCAGAGCGTTTAGGCATTTTTCGTTGCATGTGTCTAGCTTATCTCATTCACAAGTTATCAACCAAAATGTGATTTTCACCTTCTGGATGATCTTTACCTTGACCTTTGACCTATCTGAACAAAATTGGAAGTTTTAAAGCAACTTACACCATCGATCTCATAGCCTCCTTAGTGGAGGTAATTAACACTGCATATTTTGTGCCACAATTCAAATTCAGGAAAAGATGGCATTCTCTAGCTTTCACTTTAAAGCTGAGGGGAACACATATTTTTGGATGCTTTGCAGAGAGCTTGTCAAAAAAGAATGTCAAATATATTTCAAGTGAAAAAATTTCCAAAGACATCTGAATAAACTTTTACCAAAGTACTAAAGCCGCATTTGATTGGTGCAGACACCCTCATTAACAGAATTTACACTTTGAATATTTCTGTTCATATCGAGGGCTAACTGCAATAAACCGTGATGTCAATGTAAAACATCTGGACATAACTGTTTAGTGCAGTCAGCCCTCAATATTATACTTATCTTTGTGGGCATATTTCATGCATATTTCTTTCTATTATTTGCCACAGAAAATGTTGCTTCCATTGGGGGCGGGCAAAATTTATTAGGACTTTGCTTGTTTTGTCTCTCTTTGGAACCCATGGGAGATTGCATTGCGTCTACTGAATATTCCAGTTTGGCTGTGATAAATTGCTTTTTCTGCACCTCAAATTGCATCACAGTTGCAAATGTGGCTTTTAGGCTCTCCTTCTTAAAGTTCATCTCTTTTCTTGGCGCATAATAAAAGAATTGTGACTCCTTGAAATGATAGGTAAACAGGGGAGTTTGAACAATGCTTGCATTTGTAATTACAGCGCTGTCCTTTTCAACAACTAGTCAATATCAGAAACCCCGCCCTTGCTAAAATTATTTCGCTTGGATATCACGCGAGCATAAGCATAAAACTACTCTTCCATTTTCTTGTAATTTGACCAATTTGTGATGGAATCATTAAAGTTTATAAGCTGTACCTCAGAGACCATTGCTGATTCGAGGGTCATTACAGAAAACACTCACCGGTGACAGGAAGCAGGCTGCATATTTGGAGATGCTGCAGGTGCTTTTGGGAGAGGCGTACTGTCTGAGCGCCACTCCTCTGCAGTTCAGAGAATGCGTGAGGAAAGACAATCGTCAGTGCGCAGTTCTTCTGTGCTGTGGTCATTTTTCCCAAGTGCTGCTATTGAGGTGCTCGAAGTACCGAAAAAGCCGTAAAGATGTGGAAAATTTGATGTCGATTTAGTTTCTTTCCTTGCAAGTACCCTAAATTTAAAGGAAAGGCTCTCGGCTGAGTGTAAATAGAGAGAAGGGGAATGGGGGGGGGGCGTGCAGGGGTTAATAACTGCCTTCTCAACAGCGGGTAGGGGTACCTGTGGTCAGGCTGAAGATGCGGAGGGGGGTCATCTATGAGGCAGTTAAACTGAGGGTTTGGGGTGCGAAATTTTCAGTTGTGGCAAAAACTGATGGTTGCTTCAAATCTCTCATTTCTACTTCCTTGCATTACCACCTTGCTTCCAACTCCACCCTTCAGGGATTGCAAGGAAAGAACAGTGAGAGGATGAGAAGACTGTGGAGAGTAAAGGTGTTCTTAGGTAAATAGTATGCATTTGCTCCTTCAAGCATCAGTTTGAAGCCACATCAATTTTAGCTGTGCCAGTAGGACAGAGTTAGTTCCGTAAGTCGGCCATTATGTGCTATGCAAACTTAAGAAATTATTTTGTGAGGAACATGCTCCTGTTTCCTTGCTCAAGGTTTATTTGAGAGCCTCCTATTCTCTGACCCTTAACTCTTTAAAGGGGAATTTACTGGATCAGAGGGTCTGAAAAGATGGCGGAGCTTAATCAATTTCTTGTTCAGGCAAGAAACGATAAGGCAATAAACAGTCTGTGCCCTGGTGCTGTTGAGCCTCACTGAAGCTCCTTAGGGAGAGGGCCCGAGGGCGGAGTCAATGGCTTTCAGCCTGTCTGTCAGATTGCCGATGCCGAGCACCAGCCAATCCGAGGGTAGCACCATATCAGGACAGAGTGTTCTGTCTTGAAAAGACTGATCTTTTTGGGAATATTGCTGCAAGTTTTAATTAGAAACCCATCCTGCCACTTCCTCCTCTGTCTTTCTCTTTGTCTCTCTCTTTATGAGCTGTTATTAGCATCATCAGAGTCTTCTCTTCCTCTCTTTCCTCTCATTCACTCTCTTAATGTCTCTATTCTTAGCTTGTTTCGGCATTATCAGAATATCATTGATGTTTTTGTCCCTTGCTTTTGAAGCAGTTTCCCTGAGGACCAGTGTGAGAGAGAGAGAATAGAATGAGCAGTGAAAAGTCGTTTGGCTCATGCTGCCCTCTGGGATTCTGGAGATGTTTTTTTATTGAAATGCCCCAGCAGAAGTGTGTAAATTATGAGATTATACAAACAGCAGTGAGGTCTGTTGGAGTTTTTTCTTTTAGGTTTGATTGTCATGTGGTGTGCGTGTGAGTGTGTTTGAATGTATGTGTTTATGTGTGTGTGTGTGTGTGTGTGCATGTGTTTGTGCTCGTGTATGTGTTTATACACGCGCAAGAGAGCGTGTACATCATCAGGTGTGTGTGTAAGAGAGAATGTTTTTGTGCTTGAGGGTGTGTTAATGTGTTTATGTGTTTATGTGTGTGTTTGTGCATGTTTTTGTGCGTATGTGTTTGTGCTTGTGTGTATTTGTGTGCGTGTGTATGTGTTTGTGCATGTATATACTTGTGAGTGTGTGTGTGTGTGTGTTTGTCTGTCTTTGTGTGTGTCTATGTATTTGTATGTGTTTATGCGTGTGTATTTGTATTTGTGTGTGTGTGTTTGGGTGTTTTTGCATCTGTGGATCTGAGAGCTGGAGAGAGGTAGAGAGAGTCTTTGCGCGAGTGTGTGTGCACTGCATACACTTCAGCAGAGACGAGGGCAAGCCTGCTCAAGAGACTCCAAATCCAGACTCCTCAGTCTCTCTCCGGCTGGAGATGTGGGGTTCGAGCGGAGCAGCACTTTCCCTGCTTTCTGCTCTCAGGCAGGTCCATTAGTGTTGCTGGAGGTCTTGCACAGTTCAGTGCGCACACTGGAAAGTTGCGGATTCCCTGCTGTTCTCACTCACCCCGCAAGTGCGTGGCTGCCGTATCTCCCGTCTAAAACATCCGGTGGTTATTTGCTCAACTGTGAGCATTTTCCACTGTGTGCGTTCACTTTCCCCAGCTTTGCCTTACTCGAGCAGGCTGTTTTCAGTCTGCCTGTCCCTGACCATTCATGGGATAAATCCATCCATTTTCAAAGAGGTAAATTACCTAGCCAGAATTGATTAAATAATCACGTAAGGGGTAGGTGTAGTTTCTAGGAGTCGGTACAGTGTGCCAGCGTGCTTGTATGCAGCTCATGCTGCCATCTCCGGAGAGAAATATCAAATCAACATTCTGCTCCAGTTCTGCCAGGCTTCTCCCTCCGCCGCCATAACTCACTCTCGCAAAGAGCGAGGCCTGAGGAGACTCAATCATACGCCTGTGCAGAGAGCTACCCACAGGTGCCCAGACGGCGAGCAGTTGTCACTGGAGCAATGAAAAATGCTATATTCCTGTGTGCCTCATAGTTTGGACTGGCACAGGATCAGATTGAGTCAGATTCTTGAATAGATGGGGTGTAGCCTGCGGAGCTACTTCAAGCAGAAAACTCCAGACAAGCTCTCATTCTCATGGACACTTTAATGCATACCTTTCACTGCTGCACCGATCTATAAGGTGGGATATTTAACATATGCTGTGCCTCTGCTGTATAATTGCACTTTAGATGAAGTGTTGCTCATAAAGGCTTTATACAGCATATATAATGCCTTCATAAATGAGACATAATGTCTTCATAAATCATACATAAGCAAATGTCATTCCTTGTAAAGCGTGAAATGGCACGTCCTTATTCAGCATGTGATGCCAGATGTGGTATATCTGACAATGTACCACCAAAATACCACTGGCATCACATGCTGAATAAGGATGTGTTATTTCACCCTTCACAAAGCATGACATTTGCTTATGTATGATTTATTAAAACATTATGTCTCACTTATTAAGGCATTATACATGCTGTATAAAGCCTTTATGAGCAACACCATCTAAAGTGTGACCCCTCTGCCTGCTGCTGTGATGGGTTTCTCTCTGCTGCTGAATATCCCACCTCTGCCCCAGAGTCCACCGATGGGCTCTGAATATTTCCCTGGGACGGGGGTCGGTGCGGGCAGGGGGAGGGGTGGGCTATCCTATATCGGTCCTTGTTCTTTTCTCCTAAACTTCATTTGGCTGCGCGGGTGTGTCAGGTTAGAGCACAGATGGCAAATTATTATCCCATTTATTTTTATACTGTGTGTATTTCTCCATTCAAACATGAGTTTGTTGGCTGTTGTTGGGACAATATGTCCTTAATTAGAAATGGAAGCAGCTGATCAGCTAACTGTTTCCCCTATCTCCTATTTCTTGTACTGACAGTGAGACTATGTTTAATTTTACTGCAACTCCGGTGAGTGATGCACCCATTTTGAGCAAGCTGATTGGTGGGAGCATTGCCTCTGTTTTTGTTTTGTGCAAAGGCAACAGTTAAACCAGTGAATAATGAGTGAACTGGATTTGTTAGTTGACTGGATTCAGCAGACAATAGAACTCCGCTGGCTATGCTCATGGGTGGAAGAAACACTTAAGACTTTCCGGCTCCAGGAATTCCACCTCTGGTTTAGTGACTTAAAGGTCTTGCACAACTCAGTGTCTTTGTCTTTTTTTCTCTCTTTCTCCCCTCACTGCAGTTATGGGGACATGGTCCCGAAGACCATCGCTGGGAAGATCTTCGGGTCGATCTGCTCTCTGAGTGGGGTGTTGGTAATAGCCCTGCCCGTTCCTGTCATCGTGTCAAACTTTAGCCGCATCTATCACCAGAACCAGAGAGCAGACAAGCGCCGGGCGCAGAAGGTACAGGTGAACACCATTCTCCGCTACCCGTGGGCTCCGGTCCACATCTGGCAACCCCTGACACCACCAACAACACCAACACCACACAGGTGAACACCATTCCCTGCTTGCTGTGGTCACTCGCCAACACCTGGCAAACGTTGACACCACCAACAACACCAACGCCACATGCTGCCCTCTACTCCACTACTGGTGGGAGAGGTTGTCATCACACCCTTGTGCCTATCAAGTGAGCAACAACCTTGAGTGGGGGGTTAGCTTAGTAGATTTGTCAAGAACTAGTTTGTGGAAACTGACAAGAAGCTCTAGATGACGTGTAACTGCAAACAAGGTGGGGACATGTTGAAATGGGGGGTGATGGATGAAGGACTTGCTTTGGGGGCATCACAGATGTGCAAATCCCTCTAACATACTGTTAAACTTTCTCCATCGATAACAGAGGAATTGCTCATTTTATGGTCTATTCAAGGCAAATTCATATTTTTAAATACCAGATGCACATCTGCCAATCCTGTCTGAAACAGAAGCATGGTGGACACCAGTCATTAACACAAAGCTCTGCTAGCGTTCACATGCAGGCAATGCATAGCAGCCGCTAGCCTTCAGAATCAGAGCGACGCAATGATCAATTAGTGATGTAGTGAGGCTATTCCGAGCTGCCTTGCTTAGTATTCGAGATTCGGGCAGATAACAGATCTCCGCAGGCCGTTAGCCTGACCGGCCAGAATAAATCATATTTTAATTTGGTTTATTCAGAAAACAGGATTAACTTCCCTCTTCCCCAGAGGGCCGGGTTTGCCAGTATAAATCACTGCCCTGTATCCTCCTTTCTACTCCCCCCAAAAATTATGTGGGTAGCAGAAAGTTTTCTCACCTTTTCCTTTTTTATTTTATTTCTTGAATAAATGTATGTGTCTCCTGTTTTCTCATTTGCTCTTCTCCACTGGAGATCTGGTTTTCATTCAGAAAAGCAGTGCCAGGGAATCCTAGATGAATTTTACTTTGCATGTTGACCCTCCCTGCTGAAAAAAACATCCTGCTTAAGCCATCTGGCATTCAATGCTGGTTTACATTGTGCACTTTCAGCTGTTCAGCGCAGGCTTGTTGTTGGTCAAATCTGGTCTGTGGTCAGTCAGCGCTCAATATTGGCTGGTCTGTTTCAGGTCATTGGTGTTCTATTTCTGGGTGTAGCATGGCTCTTGCTGATCATAGGTGGTCTATTTGTGGTCATGGTTAGACCTCCTGTAGCTGGGCTGTTGCTGGGCATAGTTGGTTTTTAGCTCGTCATAATTTAACCTTGGTTGGTCAAAGCTGATCAAAGCTGATTAATCCTTTGGTGCCAGAACCTTTAAAAATGGTCCTCCAGGAAGAATAGCATGTTGAGTGTAATTAAATCAGTAGCAGTCAGGTGGCGGTAACAAAGACCTTCAGTAATCTCACCTTTCCATGCTTAATTACCAAACCCTTTTGTGGTTTACCTTGCCTGATTAGCAACAGTTGCGAAGACTAATTGGCAGAATAACTTTAAAACTTGTTTTCGATAGCATTAAGCTATTGTACATTGCATCACAAAGGTATAAAAGACGACATGAAATGTCTGTGTCTTTTGAATATTTTTAACTAGTGTAGCTCATGAAGCAGTCTTTCATATATTAGTTTTCAAGGCTTATTATGCAATAAGGTACAAGAAACCATGCTATATTGTGAAAATAGTCATGGCTAAAGGGAGCTTATTTGGCACGATGTGCAACAGAGTGACATTGTGAAGATGGCAATAATCTAATTAAAGGCAAAAAATCCAAAACTTTTGCTGACTTCCATCACTCGTTTTAGGATTTTTTTCATGCTACTGAAAAAATGTTTGAAAAAGAGATAGAATTCTGTGAAAATTTAGGATTTTTTGCATGTTTTAGGATAATTGCCATCCTTACAATGTCACATCAGTAAATATAAATGTAGTCAATTGGCAATCACTTTGTCAATTTCAATGCTTAATCACTATAGGCCATACTGAGTTTTGTTAGTAGAATGACAGAGGAGGCTGTAATATTTGTATTTAGACTTTTGACGTCTGTCAAGAAATTGTATAAACACTACATGAAAGAAGTGTTACCACAAAGTAATCATACATTGTAAAACTGGAACTGACCGTCAGTCAACAGTCGGTCCTCCAATGCAATGTCATCTGGTAGCAGTATTGTCACAGCAACATCTCTGTGTCTCAAGTTACTCAGTAATCTAGTTCAATGGTTTCTGAACTCGGTCCTGGAGCCCCCCTGTGTATGCTATTTTTGTTACAACCACAATTACAATTTTAGGATTTTAACAAGCTGTACAAGCCCTTCATTTCTCTTAATTCGATGGGTTTGTATGTTCGGAGCAGTTATTTGATTCTTAAGTGACACATTGACAGATATATGTACATGCCATGAAAAATTATAATTCTATGTGCACATTGTGATATATTATGCACAACTGCAGAAAAAGAGGAAAAATTCTTAAAAAGAAAGGTTACTAAATGGTAAAACAATGGACACGTCGTTGCAAAAACTAAAAATTTATCAGGCAAGCAAATGATAGTCAAACCTGTTTTGTGCAGGTTTATGTTAATTAGTTCAAGCAAAGTATTTTGAAAAAACTGTAAACACCTGCATTCAGCAACAGGCATATGTTACTAATTTAAAGAAAAGTATTTTTTTATTTTTAAAGAACTTTAAATACCTGCATCCAGAAACCTGATTTGGAGCTTGGAAGAATTTATAGCATATTAAAAACGTCATGATTGCAACTGTGGTTGGAGCAAAATGAGCTGACACGGGGGTACCAAGAACTGAGTTTTGCGACCACTGATCTAGCAATTCCTAGCTATAAACTGAAAAAATTTTACTTTGCTTAAAGAAAGCACAATATATTCTTAAAGAAATGGGAAAAAAATTCTACACTGAAAGTAGATTGTTATTTGGTGGTGTGCATGACTTTTATTCTGAGAAATGGGTTGTATTAGAGTTTCCTTTACCCCACTTATCTATAATCTGATCTTAAGTTATATATTTTCTGCTAAAATGACTCTGCTTGTGTCGTCCACTTTTCATCTCACTTTCTTACAACAAAATGAAATGTTTCTGCTGGTTTATTTCTCTTTTTTTTCGTAAAAATGTCGTATAAAACTGAATTAGCTGCAAGGCTGGTGCATGTTGGTTGATTGCCCTTGATCTTAAGGCCATTTTGCTCCTTGTGCACAAAATAGTGTTAGGCTGGGTCGCAACAGGATATAGCTTTGAAGACAGTATGCTACTTTATTTTCATGTTTCAGCTGATGTTCTGGGCTGGGCACACTGATTCTAGCATAAGCGACAAGCCCTGTGTTAGTAATGCATGCGTGCTGACTGACGTTATTGTGCCCAGAGAGGTACTAGAAAACATTTACAGTACTGCCATATTTAAACCATGGATACATTCAGAATATGTTTGCGTATGATAGTAATTCATTTGAATATGACATTATATTGTATTTTTGTACCTGAAGGGATTCCGATTTGCGGCAGAGGTAATTAGTAGGATCGCAGTGTCTCTGTTGTACAGCAAACTGACCAGGAGTGATTTGCCTTAAGAAAACACGGCTGTGTATTTTGACAGTTAACGCAAGCTGATTACCGAGGTCATATAATGTTGTTCAAATTACCTGGCTCGTGTTGAGTCATAACTAAGAGCGGCCGAACCTACCATCCAGGAAGTGCTTCTAGCCCAGCAGAGTTAACCCTATGTGAAGAGGAGATTAATGTGCTTTCCAGGCACTAACCAGACAGTGTGTGTTAGCAATTGTCTATGTGCGTGCCTGTGATAAGCTGGTGTGTGTACGTGTGTTACAGATAGAGAGGGAGAGAAATGAAGAATTAGGGCGAGGGAGAGATGGAAAGACAGAAAAGGGCAGGGATAGAGGGAACAGGAGAGAGAGAGATTGAGCAGCAGGTGTTTGGTACTCACCTTAATGGCGCAGTCTCTCCTGAAATAGCCTGCCACCGATGAGCCTCTCACAGAATGAGAGGAAGTTTCTCTGTGATGACTGTGCCCCCAGTGACCTTCAATCACACCTGTCAGTCCTCAAAATGGGTCCCCTTATTGACCCCCCACCAAAAAAAAAAAAAAAAAAAGTACCTCAGAATGAGTTCGTGACTCATTTATGAATAAAAATTCGCCACCATTCGAAGTTTCAGAATGACTTGTCATTTTGGTCAATCTTGCTGTTTTATTCAGATAATGTGTTCTTCTAATATTAAACTATGCAAAATATATTTTATGGTGTTTTATTTTGTAACTCCAGTTTGGGTGTGAAAAAGTTTTCAAATGATGACACAGTTATATATTGCAGTGATTACTAATCAAAGTATCCACTTTGGCTTTGAATACCTGTTTTGCTAATTTTACGGCATTCGAGATATTAATTTTATAATGGTATCATTTTCAATGGATTCCCACATGCAAAGGCAGTATTTCTCATAGGTCTGTCTTTGAAGATGGGCTAAGTTTCCACTAATTTCTTGATCCACTTGAGCCCACCTTTGCTGTGTGGGGTTTTATAACAAGTGATAAAGCTGACCACTCCATATTTTGTCATTTCATTTCCTGAAAGTCTCTGCAGAGTCATTGTCGCAGTGCCTGTTACACAAAGCTCATTCCATTTAAACTCCATTGTATGTGAAAATCAGCAGTGATTCCTGACTTCCAGAGAGGGGTACAGTACATCAGCCACCAGAAATTTTTATGTGCTGTTGAATAATGTGGAAATTATGGAAGAGTGTGAGAAAAATGTGCCAGTAATTTTTGAATGTTGTAGACCTCCTTTTCAATAATATTTTTCCTAAGACAGTTATATGAGTCAGCCACACGCAGGGGATGCTTTTTATTCAGCTATTTATGTCTATTGTGGTTTAATTCACATTAAATCTTTAATGAAGAATAAATAATTAAGTAAAACAAAGTAGAAAGTAATATTTAAAACCATCTGTTTTGTAATAATTAAAATAACTTACTGGGAAGTCTCTCGGGGTACTGCAACCACAAGTGTAAAATTTTTTTTAGAAAGCTCCTCCACATGAATGATTCCCATTTAGACTGATGTACTTAGTAGTTGAGCAGAGCAATCAAAAATTAGTTCCGGATAATTGTCAGTTTTAATGTGCATTTTCCAGCCTCCAACTTTGAAATGATCAAGGCTCATGGCTTCACTGCTCGAAGTGTAATTTGTTCTGCGGTGGTTATCAGGTCAGTCCTGTGTGATGCGCTGTTGAGTATAGGATGGCAGTGGTAATCAGGGGTGAAAACACACATCTTCTAACAGTCAGTCTTGTTTTGAGTCCAGGGGCAGAATTTAATCTACCATGTCAGAGCTTCTCCTGCGGGCTACTTGACCAAATCCGCTGAGGGTTTAAGACTCCAAATGTTACCTCATTTTGTTAGCTCATTTTAGCTTTGTTGTCACACATTCTTTACTCCTTTTAGAGGGGTTTAGTGAGAAAAGGTGTTTTTCTGTCTGTATGGGCAGGTGCCCATCCAGATTAATGCAGTTCAAGTGTTATTTAATGAATTCCAGACCACACCTAAAATCATAGTTAACGATATTTATTGAATTGAGTAAGCATGGGGATTTCTACTGATGAAGGATGGAATTGAACTGGAGACCAGTGTAGGATAACAGGAAGCCCTAGGCGACGAGACTCAGGGTGGGGGTCGCTTTCCTATAGATTGATAGGGAGAGTGATGAATGGAAGGGAATGGGAGGGAGGGACATTGAACAAGCCAGATGAGGATTGTAGAATTGAAGGCGGTATAAATAGGTTGGTTGTTTCGGACGTGGATGAATGGAGTGACATTTTTAGTCGTGGTCTGGTTCACTAACTTCCGTTTAGTACTCCATTGTATGGTATTGAGTTGTTATTATTATCATTATTATTATTATTATTATATTATATTATTTATGTATTTATTGCATTTGCAAATATCTTTAATTATTTTCATGGTTTATTGTTAATCTTAAGCCAATATTCTAATTATTGCATATGTGAAATTATGCTTACTGATAAATTATGTCAATTATATTAATTTTCCCGGCAGACAACTTCGGCCTGAGCAGATTGCATGACATGCTGTATTCTTTACATGCGGTGCTTTTACTCAGCAGAATATTTACTAAAGCTGAAAAGTTTAAGGCACTTACTTAAATAGTGCAACTACTGAGCATAAAATATAATCTAAAACCTTCTTGGACCTTATTTATCCTTCATCACAAGTCAACTCAATCATCCAGGTAAAACTGAGGAATTTACAGAAGAAAAACATGACTGCTTACAGGCAAATTGGGCTCTGTCCCAGACTACAGTTCAGTGTTCTTTACCACTAAGCCTTCCCACTACTGGCTCAGTATTTTACATTAGATATCTTGCCAGTCCCTTCAATGACTTGGTGTGATGGCAGCATTTAATGAAATGTCTTTCTCTAATGTGCCTTTGACAGTATTACTCAATATGTCACGTACTGGTTATTTTGAGTTATTTTACAAACAGAGTTTGATGGAAGAACTAAACAGATGTTTAATAATTGAAAATGTGCAGCATCTACTGCTGCCGCTTTTTTTTTTTTTTTTTGTTCCGCAAGCTGCATTTATTCTTTGACCTTCATTAATAATTGAAATATAAAAACTAATAATGTAAGTCCATGCTTGAAGGCTTTTGGCCAAGCAAGGGTTATGATTTTCCTGCATATTTCATTTGCAAGTCAAACACAGCCAGCTCATGACCCAGTTTCTTTTCAGCATCTCGGTGGTTGTAGTTTAAGCTGTACTATACAGTATAATATATTAATGGTTTGTGATTTGTTTTTGGTGCATGAATTTGACTGGCTCGACCTAATGTCCCCGCAGAGCTGTTGGCTAACATACCCAGCTAAAGAGCCTGTTTAGTGATGTCTTCTGCACATTAAATTTTGAAGGCAATTTACAATGACTTTGGGCAGGATGGAAAGCAGTGGCTTGCTGAAATATGGGTCTCATCTCACTCATGCAAGCCATCAGGGGCCTGGATGCTTACGACAGAAATTGCATTTTTTTTTTTGGTGTTTGATTCCCTCACAGCAACTGAAAATCTGTATGACATTTATTTCAATCCAATATATTTGGTTTACAGTTATGTGCTTTATTTACTGTCATACTAATTGATTGAAGGCGGGAAAACTCTTAGGACCTTCCATAATGAGGAAAAATATTTCAAATACACCACTGGTGTCCAAACCTCTAGACTATTAGCCTCCGTTGCGACGTCTTATGTGGTTCGCATTTCTCACACACGAACGTCTGCGTACTTGAGGTGGGTTTTGTGTTCATCCGATCTGAGAGAAGGTCTGAAATTTCGAGGCTGTAGGCATATACTTTTGTGGGTGGTAAGCGAAACATGTAAGACATCTGTAATGGAGGTTAACCAACACTAGTATGTTGAAAGTGTTTAAAAGATGGAATTTCTCCACGTTTCTTTGGTGTTGAATTTTTACCGAGCACAAGTTCTTTAGCTACAGAGCAGCGCACTTCGGTTGGTGATTCGGTAGTTAGACGTTCGATGTGGGGCCGGTCGCTATCATGGTGAAGTCGCTTGATTTCCTTTATTTTCTCATCCAGTCGGCTTTTTATTCTTGAGAACTTTTCTAATAAAAGGTAGCACCCCGTGCAGCACACTAACAGTTCACTTGAGGGATATACAGCATTGTCAGAAAGCTATTCATTTAAGATTTTGTGATTTGTTGTAATCATGTAATCATTTTTATGGCTTTGTTTTTTTACTCAAATGATACGCCTTCAGACAGCTGTCAGCAAGTTCCAAGAGTTGGGGCCGACAAGTGCTTCAGGTCTGAACTCTCAGCTGAGTGCTAATCACCAGCAGATCCTCACATTTCTAACCTTTGGGCCAAGGATGTCCCTCACAGAAGCTCCCTACTTATAAATTCATTCACTTTGAAGATCCAGCTTTGCTGGAGGCTCATGCAGGCATCGCGCAGAAATATAATTAAGGAATATAACCTGTATGAACACCAGGGTCAGTGTGCATAGATACTCACAATGGCTATCACAGGCTTTTAGCGCTTTGTCATTGGGAGTGGTTCCTCTGCTACGGATGCTCGTGTTTTGGGGTTGCTACATTGGTGAATGCTTGGTCTGAAGAGGTGCAGTTGAGTCCAGTATAAATCAACACCTTATCCGACCATGTCACCATGACATCGTGCAGGTATGTGCGTGTGCACTGATTGCCGACAGAAAGCAGGAAGTAGTTCACTCGAGAAGTTTTTTATCGAAGGAAATCTGTTCCCAATATGTCATGTTGTGTGGCGGGGTGTCAGAGCCAAAAATATGTCAGTAAAAGTCTGCATTTCCACCAAATGCCGTCAAGTAACACTCTGTTTGATGCCAAATCTTTGTGAGTGAATGGAAAGTGAAGCTCATTGACTATGCCCAACTTTGCCGTGCTCATTTCATATCAGGTAGCTAAATCAGATTTGACACATTACTCTGAACAGATTTATGCTTATTTTAAATATAGGTTTAACTAACAATATGTGTATGACTAGGAGAATATGTATGTTTGTTTGTATCCACATTAGAGTCGAACTAGCTTGGAAGCTTACCTAATGTTGTTCACATGTTGTCCGCGTAACGCTTGCTATATGCACCAAGTTGAGAAATATTATTGAATGGAGTAGTCCCTAGATAGAGTTGCAACAACTCAAGAATAGGAGTCATTTTGTTTCCATCACACAAGACAGAACCGTTGTGCGCAGAGGAAATCTTTGCATTTTTCTTAGTTCTTTTGTCTGAAGTAAAACATATTAATTTCAGGAGGAAAAGCAATAAGCCAGTTAGCAATGGTATCAAGAAGTATAGTGGGGAAAATATTTGGACATGAGAAAAGAGAAAACGGGAAAATTGAGGTTGCAATTCCTTAAATGTCTTGTTATTTTGCTTTAATTTCAGTTATGGCTTGCCATACTTTTGCTGTCATGTGGACAATATTTGCCATAATTGGCTATGGAGGACTGACACTTTTTAAAAAATTTTTTTTTGTCTTACTTCTATTGTCCTGTCGTTCCACTGACCTCCTCTGAGCCATTGCTCTTTGCTTCAAATTAAAGCAATTGCCGAATGAATAGAGAGTCATTTAAATGCAACTCGTAAAAAGTGGAAATGAGGCCTTTATGGCCAGAGTGGACCCATATAAATTCTGTTAATTACAGTATGATTTGTACAATTGACATTGGAACATTTTCTGTGGGACTGTGTTTTATCATGCAGTGTTGGTCAATAAGCATAGCTTTAGGTACTTGTGAGGAAACGGGTTCTCAACAGAATTGACCTTCGCTTCATATCTGCAGGGAATGCGAAGTGTATTTTCAGAGTCCTTTTCTCAATCCAATTCAATCATACAGCATTCATCCAACATGGCCAAATACATAAGGTCTGTTCACATTGGGGAAATGTTTTGTGCTGCTAAGAGCACCACTCAATTAGGCTGCTATTTGGAAATGTTCTCCTTCGTCATGTCTTATAGGATTGTCTCTTCTAAGAATTAATTGGCGATAAATGATTCATATTGCCATATTAGTGTGTAATTGCCATCCACTTTTCATGTAATTACTCCTAAAATGTTTATGAGCTGCTCATTTTACCTGTGTGAATGAGAAAAAAAAAAAAGTTGCTTCCAAGTCATTACTGTTGAATGATAATGTTTTGTTTTTGCTGTGAAGTGCAGACAATATATTTTCTTTGTAAAAGCACTGAGGATGTATCAAATTAAATTATCATACTAGAATTTATTGCTCATTAAAGTCAGTGAAATTCTGAGATATAATCCTTGGCAATAGTACATAAAATACAAATTTGTACTTACCCGCGTGTTCTTCCTCTCATCAATTAGTATTTTTATTTATTTATGGCTGTACTTATTGTAAGCTGCCATACTGTACTTCATAATGAATATAAGAATGCGCAATTTAAGCACTGGCCACTGGAGTGATATCATATAAGATCATTAAATTCCACCCCTGGTCAATAATATATAATTGATATACACCTTTGCTTGTCAAATGAGTATAAATATATCTAGGAAGTCAGTTGCATCTTAAGAACAGAATCGACCTTGAACCTTAATTTGTGTGAGTGTGGGTAAATGTTTGAGCTGCTCAAGGCAACAGGGTTTGGTGTTGATTATAGATTATACAACGTTGTATACTGTATATAAAATTGAAAATTGAAGTGATTATTTCTTCCATCTGACATGTGATCTGTGACCATTTTAGGCCATGCTGTGATATTTCTTTTATTTCCCGTTTTCCTCTTTAAGAGGATAGTCTGTGCATATCTATATTATCTATGTTATAGTGCTGCCCCCTGTGGCAGGTCAGCCCTCCCCTGCCCACAGCAACTTCATCTGAAGAACAGATTCATAAGGCTAATCAGCCGAACAGCAATCCATCTGCAGGGGGCATGATGACCAATCAGAGGGTGAGAATCAACATCACATGTTAACCAATCAGGGAGTGAGAACTGTTCGAAGGCGCAGCATGGAAGGTGAAGCGTTCTCATAGCCAGCTCACAGGAAAACAAAGCCAAACAGGGCTGCATATTTGAGTGACGTGCACAGCAAAAAATCTCTTCAGCACTGACGTATGCCTTCCTCTCAGTCACGCTGCTCAGTATGGGGCGATGTGTGCTGGCCTTCGCCTTTTCAGGCTGTCTTTGAATTCATTCCAGCCGCAGTCGCCCAATTCTCTTCAGCCAACGTGGAAAAGAACTGGGGACCTGCAGCTGGAATTACTTCTTAGTTCTATTTTTTAAACAAGCCTGTCTCCCTCCTTTTGATTATCATGTCCTACCCAAGTATAGCTAATTTACTGAAACATCAGCTAGGCAGCATTTTCTGTCAGTTTTTATTTATTTTCCATGATACATCTATTACTGGCACATCAGTTGGGAAGCACATAGACTTCAGACCTGGGCTGGAGTTAGATTTGCAATGGTTTGACACTTATGACCAGAGGTCTGTAACAGTGTTATTGGGAGGATAGAAGTATTCTGCAATTACATGCACTACTTATTTCACCTGATTTTTGACTTAAATTTTGAGAGAAAAACCTGAATATACCGGCAACGATAATCCCGTGGAATATTCAGCAAAAAGCATTGCGGTGTACAGTAAAAGTGGTGGTTTGCTGTGAATATTAAGTACAACAGATGTTTCTCAGATATTTATTTTCAGTATATTATGACTGCGAAAACTGTGGAAACCAACCCCCTGGAGAACACTGGTAATACTGGGTGATCTGCCCCATTGGTTTTTCATTCAAACCCTAATTAGTGTTTCCATCACAACAGGACTAACCACTTGAAGGTGTGCCTTTAAGCGATGACGCGCTTGTCTTGAGTAAATGACCTTTAAAAACAGCGCCCTTGTAAACGTTATCTACTATTGCCCTGCGCCCCTGAATAAGAACAAAGCCCCTCGACTTCACTGCAGCCTCCTTGAGGGTGGGCCTGGCGTGCTTCGGTCCTTCTCCAGAAGTAGTCCATCTCGGCTACAGCTTAGCACAACTCAGCACGCTTAAAGTGGCAATAAATATGCAAATCGGTATGTCACAGTTTGACTTGGCACAGTCAAAAGCTGAAAAACACATCTGCATGTTGTCAGATCTCCAGCTACAGGATTGGTGGCCACTGGTCTGAAAGATCTGAAAAATATATATATACAGTTTTTCAGCTGAAAAGGAGTACAGCCGACCCCTGGGAGGCGCTGTTTTGGGCAGATGGGTCTGAGCTGGCACTGCCAGCACTGGAAGGCCTCTGGACCTCTGCTCTCTGCCCCCTTCTGATCCCCTGATGAAAGGCTGAAAGGAATTCACTGTGTGCTTACAATTGGAGTGAGCCGTGCATTGCAAAAATGGCTGCCATAGATTCCCCAGGTGCGTGTTGCACATCGCACATCGGTGGTGGTTGAGGTGGGTTTTCGTCTTGTGGTGTTTCATTGAAGGGCAGCCTCAATCTTGCGCTCGCATTGTTTTCCCTCACAGTGCTTGCATTTGGGCTCATTGCAGGCTGTATGTGAGGTTTGACTGTAGAGGCTTCATACAGTTTTCTCTCGGTTAGCTGCTACTGGTGCTCTGCACAGTGCGCTCGCCTCCCGCCAGCCTGCCCCCATCACTGTGTTGGGCCAAAATACAAAGCGGCAGGCACACTTCTGCTGAATTGATTCCATTACATGATCGCTATCTCCGGTGAAAAGAGCAGCGTTGGCACTTCCGAGCCTCCGGAGTATTCGGTCTTGTGTGCCTGCGTGTGCGCGCGTGTATGTGTGTGTGTGTGTGTGTGCGTGCGTGCGTGTGTGTGTGTGTGTGCGTGTGTGTGTGTGAGTTTGTTGAAGAAGGGAGAGTGCGATACTATTTCCCAGATGTCGTTAATGAAATTCTTGTTGCTTTTGATTCCTTCTGCCTGTGTGATTTTTTTTTTTTTTTTTTTTTTTACCTCAGTCATCTCTGAAGCTTCAGTCCTCACTCCTGTTATTTGCTCCAGGTGCTCTGTTACATGGAAGAGGGAAAATAGTCTCTCTGGCTTCCCGGAGGACCGATAAATCTGTTTAGTAGCACAGCAAGGAGATCTCTGGGGGATCGAAAGAACCTCCATTTTGTCATTTGTTTCATTTAGCTGGAACTGCATTTATCTGCATGTCCTTTTTGGTGAAATAATACGGTACTGCATGTAGGAGGATTTAAAATGGCAAGGCCCATCATCAAACAGAATGAATATTCGGTAATTGGAATACCTTTTAGAAAATACTGTAAAACTGTAATACTGTAAAAAATACTGTAGATCTCAGTTTCCCATTAGCATGCAGCGTGATTATGCAGACATATTCCCCGTGTCTAAAGAGCATACTGTGTTTTTTGTATGAGAGCAAAGGCCCAGGTCATTTCCAGTCTCATGAATTTCAAAACTACTTTGTTATTCCTTGCCAGACAATTTTTTGACTGGGTCATAATGTGTGGAGGAAATGGGCGTGTATTAAGTACCATAAGTGGCCTGAAAAAGTATGAAAAGTCCTTTGGGGCGTTATTAATATTTAATTACGAGATGGTACAGTGAGTTTCTTCTGGATGGCTACGGTAATTAGCATGTTTAATTTGTTTGTTTATTATCCTGTTACTCGCTGCATGTTTTTTGCAAAAAATGTTCTCGCCGGCCACTGTTTGGAGTGTGCGTCAGGCTTGTGTTCGTGCCCAGAATTTCTCGTGCACAATACAAGACAGCATTGTTCTTACCGACGTTTCTTCAAATCAGATTGACATTCACACGCCCACTATTTCACTATTTCACTCTGGTTTGACGGGAAAATAGTGTGCGAAAAAAAAAATGCCCTATATTAGCCAGCGGAGCATCAATATGGGCTTGTGAAGGAAACATTGGGGCGCTAACGGCCTGTTCGCCCGTGCAGAGGACTGGAACAATGTGCACGAGTCTCCGCTGAAGTCCACCGCATCACTGTGATGAATGGGCTTCCAGACCTACCATACCTAAACAGCAATTTTCCTACTCAGATCTGCAATCTTGCCTTGAGACGCAGCCATTTGTGATTCGGGCCGATAGCAGATTTACTTTCAGCGCCACACCATTGTCAAGCTTAATTTAGTTGCTTTGTGTCTGTAATGTTATTTCATGTGCTTGCAGTAGCTCGGATTATACGGGAAATATATTCAGGTGAAGAAGGTGCATTATTGCATCTGATTCCTCTTAACCCTTGTGCCTGTAACACAGCTTATAACCATAAATGGCACCTTAGTGAACATTCCCTCTTGAAGCATCCAAAAGCCGCTTTCACGCCGGACGCAAAACGAATTTTTCGCACGACAGATTACATTCAAAGTCAATGCAAAGACGCGAATACACGCGTCTTTGCGTTGACTTTGAATGTAATCTGTGGTGCGAAAAATTTGTTTTGCGTCCTGTGTGAAAGCAGCTTAAGGTGGTCCAGTTTGTCGAAAGGTTCCATATTACACTGTTTTTTTTTTTTTTTTTTTTTTTATTGCATTCTTCAATGTCCAAAAGGGAGATTTGCCAATGTTTTTGCGAAGAACCCATAAAATGCATAATTTTGAGCCATTCGTTGCCTGTCGTTCTCTGTCCACAAAAGAACAAGCTGTTTTGATTGTGTGTCACCAGTACGTAATGAACACTGCTCTGATTGGTTTGTGCTACAGTGGTAGGAGTGATTGAGGAAGGCTGTTGCTGGGCACAAGGCATAGATACAGAGCTGGTAGAGGTGGACAGTGCTTAGCAGATCTGTTGGTGACATAGAAAACTAGAGGAATTTCAATCTGTATGTTTTAAATGCTGACGTTGAAAACAATTGTCTGATGGTGAACTTAAGCGGTCCTCAAAGTCAACCTCCTGTAGGCTGTTGGATTCAGTGAAGACAGTTCAGGTGGTCTAAACTGGGAAAAGGTATATTACATAAAATTGATATTTCAAACCACGTTTTTGAGAGTTCTGCTTGATTACAGCTAGTCAAGCAGCATCTTGTGGCCGGCTAGATCACTAGTTTGGTCATTTGCTTACTCTAGTTTCACCAATAACTGTCCAGCTATACCAGCATCAACAACACGCGTAAAACCAGTTTCGGACCAGAATTGGTTTTAGACAGATTTTGTTTAGCAGGACGTTACAGTTGCGCTATGTTTTTCATGTTAATTCCAAAGTAGTATCTCATATTGAAACTGAAGGTTTTCTCTTTGTGATGTAGGCCAGAGAACTCAGCAGGTTAATCACGTGATTGACAGCAGGTGTTAACCACAGGTTAAGCTTTTTACAGTCATATTTTTAGTGCTATGTGTGCTTAGAATTTCTAAATCTAGGACAGAAACTGGACTTTCTCAAGTAAAACTCTTATCTGGTGTCTGTGTAAGCAATAATAGATGTTTTGTGCTGCTAATATAGCTTCTTCAAATGATTTTTTTTTTTTTTTCAAACCGCGCACAGCACTTTCCACTCACTACAATGTCTGAGCATATTCGTGCCTTTCTGTTGGATTTTGCGCGTGCTAAGTCAAATCAGATTTTTTGTGCAGATCGATGGATCTGACCATCCTTAGGTCTGTTTCTCATTTTAAAGGTTTGTTTCTCATCTGACACAGTCAGCGACCGGTAAAAAAAAATGTATTCTGGATTATTTCTGTGGAAATAACTTGGCCGCAGAATCAAAATTTTCATACAGTTTTTTGTAAAATAGCTTATTGAATCATCCCTTTGACTCAGGCTAGATATAAACTGAAGTATATTTGTATGCCTGCATTTTTCACTCCACACTGTCAAGGCTCTTCAGGCTGAAGATTGGTCAGTGAAGTTCTGATGTCATCAGAGTGTGTTTCTGCGGACTGAAACCTAGAGTAGTTGTACACAACAGTCCCCATCCTCACAGCCATTGATGGATTTAAGATCTTATGTCCGGGGTTGTGAACAGAACCCGTGCACCAGAAACCCAGTATGGCACTGCTCTCAAATGACTCATCTCCAATGGACTGAATCGCTTCATATATTTTGTCCCGACATACTTGCAGCTTTATTGATTGACTTGCTTTTACAACTCAGTCTATGACAGGAGGTATCATCATCAAGGTAGCTGACCTTAAACTAGATCAAAATGCGAAGTGAAAGATGGCATAATTTGCAATTTTAATGTATAAATTGAACAATTCAACAAAAATACATCTGCTGTTCTCAGTTATCTTTTATTTTGAAGTATCTTTCTCTTTAACAACTGTTTTTGGCACCAGCACCATTGTAAAAGCATTGTTTCGGTGTCGCTACGCATAATGGTGTCCTTTTGATATATTTTTGAACGTCCACTTGCCCCTGTGGCTATTTTGTTTCTCATATACAATCCAATTGACTTTTCTCAAACAGATAAAACTCATAAATTTGAGTATGGTCTTGTGCAATAGTTTTTTTTCCCCCCAGTACTTGACTTCTTTTTTTTTTATTATACCTCCTCTGTAATCCATTTTGTTATAGTTGTAACTGACTCTTTGGTTCTTTGTGACTGCTGATAACACATAGGAAGGGCCCGTCTCCCTGGAGCGATGCGGGGTTTAGGGCCTAACTCTGTGGCTGAACCACTGAACTGATCTAATTGCAGCTTCAATGCGGCTTCAACCATCACCCCACCACGTTCCCACCCATGCACCTCAGCCAAGCATCTTAGTCACAAGGCTCTTCACCTTCCGGATCTTTGAAGTTCAGGGCATGGCAGTTAGTTTTTTTAGGCTTGACATGCTGCTCTTTGTCCCTTACAGAAAGCCAGACTGGCCAGGATACGAATATCAAAGGCCGGCAGCTCCAACGCCTTCCTACACAGCAAACGGAACGGCCTCCTTAATGAAGGACTGGAGTTGACGGTAAGAGGGCAGTCCCTACTCCTTCTCTTTTCCCCCGTGTCCTCTGGCTCTTTCCTGCCATGTCTGACCAGTGACCTCACTTCAGTCACTTATAACACTCTTCCATGGCCCCGTGTTCCTTGCCTGATCCAAGAAAGCAATCGAAGCTCACATTATTTTTTAGCTTTTATTTTACCAGGGAAACCCATTGAGAGCATATTTCTCATTTTAAAGGATGCCCTGGGTGAAATTCTAGATAGAACAGTTGCAAGTGAGGAGGTACAGCGAGAGAAACAGGGGTAAAGCCCCTGGAACAATGTGGTAAAGGGCCTTTCTCAAGGGCCCAACAGCAGAGTTCTTCCCAACTTTTTCTCTCCAGATCAAGTTAAATTTTCAGTTAGTAGTCAAGCAACCTACCACTAGGCTATCCTACCGCCACATTATTTAAAGACATTCCAGCATTTACCTGAATGTTTCTTTTGAAGAATAAGAAGCTGGAAGCTTGGAAGCGCCCAAAGATTTCATGCGCCGTGAAACGCGAGGGCATCCTTTGTGGCAGTATTTTTTGATGTTCTTGATGTATAAATTATCCTCCTGATGGACTGCTCCCCATCTGCCACATTTGAACTGACGTGGCTTCAAACTGATTTGTTGAAGAAGCAAAAACTAAAAACTTTCCAGCTGCCTGAGTCCAGTTTTCTGGATTTTCCTTCTTTCTTTCGCTTTCTTTCCTCATCTCGCCTAATAATTAAAGCTAAGAGCGAAGAAAGAACTCATGGAGAGGAAGTAAGAAGGTAAAAAACAGGCAATTGGACAGAGTTCCATGCCCCACCCTCCCCTTCCCCCTGAACCCAGTGTAGGCTTTACACCCACAGCTCCCTCCCACATCCATCAGCCGCCCATCCTCCACAGAGACCACTGTTACTGGGCACGGCTCAAGGAAGACATTGAGCCGTCTCCGCAGCGTGGAAAATGGATGATCTGGAACACAGAGTGTGGCGTTATGGAGGCCAAACTTGCTGAGTGGGGGGAAAATGGGCTTTTCCCAAACACTTTGCTGTGACCATCAGGTCCAAAAACTGGACCAGGTCAGTTATTATGTCATGAGGGATTGGGGGGGTTACTGCTCCTTAAGTAAGTCTGTCACAGCCCTGCCAGCAGTCGGGGAGGGTGGGGTGAGGTGGGGAATGTAGATTGGGAGGGTGCAAATAACTCCTCCTCTTTCATCTTTGCAGGATGTCTTGGGGGGCGCGGGGCGATGGATTTTTTCCCATGCGCTTAAATGAAACTCATTATGGAAAATGGAGAGTGCAGGAGTAAGATAAAGCCGAGAAAATTGGAAAATAGGAGACACAGAGAGAAGCTGCTTTAAAGACTTACGCAAATCTACGTTTGTTTAAGCACGCAGGGCTTTCAGTTGATTCTCGGCTGCTGCTAAACTAAACTTGCCCTCAGCTGATGTTTTTACAAACCAAGGGCCCTTCATTTTTATTTTTATTCTTTTATTTCTTGATTTATTTTTTTAGCTGCAGTAAGACTTGGAAATATGGGCAGCGGCACTCCGATTAAACAGATATTGCCTCATCCGACACAGAACGGCTTTACGGCAAATCAAAAAATGATCAATAACCAGCACTCATGACACATGAGATAGAACGAAATGGAAAGTGAATAGGAATGACTCGTGTGATATTTGGAAGATGTACGGGCCAGCCACTGGAGCTCGTTATGCGTTTGATGACGGTCTTAGTCGCTCATTTTAACATTTTACCTAAACCTGTGTGTATGATCTTATGTGTGCGTGTGTTTAAGTGTGCCTGTGTATGTGTGCGCATATACAGTGTTTAACAAATTTATTAGACCACCTGTCATTAAAAAAAACGAGAAAACACAAATATTTAATAAATTTGTCAAAAACTTGTTTAAAACGAAAAATTATTTTGTTTTTTCTTTGGCAAATAACAAACTGAAACAACTAAATAGTCCTTATTCACACCTAAAACCAAGAAAAAACTATATTTTGTGTGGCCTCCTTTGGCCTCGATAACAGCTTGCATTCTTGCATTCAACCACTAAAACTAATTTTTATGTTCAGGAATGCAAGAAAATAACTGTTATTTGGCATCTAAATCAAAAAAATTATAGTGTGCTTATCTGTTTTTCTCTGCTTTTTTGTAAAACAGTAAATTCAAAAATTCATGGATAACAACCATAATTATATTTTAGCATTGAAAATATAATTTCAGTTAAAGAGCTTGCGCATACTGGTGGATTAACCATTACAGAAACATAAAAATGATTTTGGTAATTACCAACACTGTTAATTTAGGGCAGCTGTGGCCTAAACCTCACATTGGGTGGTGGGGCTAATAAATTTGTTAAGCACAGGAGCCTAAGTGCAAGCTGTATGTGTGCTTTGCTGAAGTATAGCTCACCAGACCAGAAGCCTAAGTGGAGAAACCATGTTCCTTTGGGGGGCTTTTATCTGAATGGGCAGGAAATGCGCACGTCTCACCGGCTTCAATGTGCGGCCAGTGCTTTCACTTCATAGCACTGATGTATTAATAATTCACTTCTCTCCCATTAAGAATCAATTACATCTTAAAAGGGTACATGAATCTGACGAGCCTACTCCGTGCTCTTTAACTGTATTACAGTTGCTGAGCAGTAAAGCAGTTGTAGGTGCTTGTGTGGGAAGATATGTGAAGCACGTAGGCTTTCGTTGGGAAGTTGGCCATTTTCGCCTGTAATATTTTTTTGTCACGGTAGAGGTAGTCCTGCATGTGGGTTTTACTGCACAAGAAAAATGCTCAAGACAAGACAAAAGCTGGGATTGAACTATCGCTGGAAAATCAGGCTGAAATGTAGTTGCGAGTGTCTTATTGCAGAGGCTGCGTGCCTCTGTGTGGGAGGCGTATCCAAATCTATCGAGCACCCCCACCCTCCCCCTTCACAATTGCATAGTATGTGTGACAGAAGCCGAAATAACTGGCAGTCACAGCGTACGCCTCTGTGCAGGCAGTGCTTGTGCGGAAGCTGTTTCCTGTTCAAAATGAAATGGCTGTGGATAACGGAGGTGGCATTTATGTTTTAGTACACTCTGCCTCCCAGAATTCAGCCCTCAGGTTTGACAGGGGTTGAACAGAATGGTGATGTATTAGATTCTGTGAAGCCACCTGAATTGGCTTAATTCGTGAACTATCTAGCATTTCATCGTAACTGCCCACAGCCACAACCGGATCAGTGATTGGAGATATTCTGTCCTGGAAGCATCAAGAGTCACAGCATGGATAATCTTTAAAGGCATTGAAGTCTGGGGGCTAAGAAAAATTCTGGCTTCACACCCAAACCTGCAAGCGGAGTCCAGCACAGTCACTTCTAGTGAATCTTTTTAACATCTTCCAAGCCTCTAAAAATCTGTCTCGGTCATTCTTCTCACCCATGAGCCTAGAACGATGGAGCGCCCACACACACCGCTGACTCACGCGTTATTTCTGAAAGTACTTCGTGATGCAGCCCACTGTTGTGAGGTCCGTGGAGATGGTAAAAGTGTCCATATGCATCGCCTTCTGTCTCTATTGTGAATTAGGGATCAAAAGACGAACTTTGGGCTTCTCAGTATGCTGGACTGAGTAAAAATTGTCACTGGATCAATTCCTGCCCTCACTATTAATAATGTCTTTACGTGGATGCTGATGCCTGGGAAATAATTTATTAATAAAAAAAATAATAAGAATCACCTGTGATTATAACTTTATATACATGGCACTTTCTGAGTGTGTCTTTAAGAGAAAATTCTTGTTTTTTTTTTTAACTGGGGGAGTGTCTGCGATTGTACGCTACAGTGTGTAAATGTAATCATTATAGTCACATTTCATATGCCAGAATGAGAGAGTGAGAGGTGTTGGATTTCTCAGTTAGCAGCACAGCTGTTAAACAAGATTTCTTTTTTTGTCTCCTCTATCTCTCCCTCTCGTTATCTCTCAACAACAAACTGAAGCACTCCCCTTACAAGTTGAGCCTTTCTAAGCAGGTATTCCTCCAGCGTGCAAGCACACACACACACACACACGCATTCGCACACACTCAAACACAAATTCACGCACTTTAAGGCTGTACATGTGTGCCCTCTAGTGGCTGCTCCGTGTGAATGCTCTGTCGCTCTCACCCGCGATGTGTATGGGTTTGCTGTAATACCCTTTGGTTTTTGTAGGGCTCCATAGAGGAAGATCAGCAGCGGAGCAAGACCACCTCTTTACTGGAGAGCCAACACCACCACCTACTGCACTGCCTGGAGAAGACCACGGTAATTCACTCTTTCTTTTATCTCTCTCCCAAGGACTCCTCCTGCGTAGCATATTTGGGTCACAGCAATTATCCTAAATGGTTTAACCCTTCATATTCCAGTAGCATTCATCAGGACAGAACCCATTGGCTGGCTGTACGTATTCGGCCCTGAAAGGGTTATATAAGAGGTGCTTGAGTGTATTTAAGAGTTTTAAAAATTGTATCAACATCAATGAAATCATTTTAGGTGTACTGTCTCAGGGTCTGGTGCTTGTAAGGAGCTGTATCAGAACCTGTGATCTCTCTGGCCTTGAGGCACTGTCTTGCGGCTTGTCTTAAATAAAGAGCAAATACATAAAAGCCCAGTAATTACCTCTCTATGTGCCTTTGATGTGAGATGACCTCTTTAGAAAGGTTAAACCAAACATTTAAGCTGTCAGCATATTCATGATACCTATCACAAAATTTTCATGTTTTTATATTTTTATGCTGTTTAGCTTTTTTTCTAGAAATTGCCACCTGTCAAATCTCGTCAGCAACTGACCGCAAATCATTGTGCACCTTTACAGCACAAAGATACAGACATAATTATTTTCTTTAAAAATGTTTTTTTTTATTTTATTTTATTGAGTAACACATACTTGTACAGATCACGAACACCCATCATCCGTAATCATGAGCGTTTTATGGTATGTTGCTGTCCGTTTGACCCTCTGTGTGCTCTTTTCATTATGAAGTTTTAATTGCAACTCAACCTGATTGCAATTTTTTTGTGGATTGTTTCCAAATAAACATCGCATAGCCAGATATGGGTGAAGGTACACGTGCAGTTCTGAGATCTCAGAGTTTTTTTAGCAAGAGTTATTCCCCTTCCCAATATCCACCTTGTAAACGCTACTAATCCTAACTTCCTAGACTTCTTTGTGGATTCATGCATGATCCCATCAATTTAATATTTTCTGTGCATGTTGGAAGTGGGTAGCGGAAGGTTTATTTTGAAAATGGGCACTCTGCAATTTTCAATATGGCTGCCACAGCAGCCATCTTGTATTTGGCTTCCGTCTACTTAAAGGAGAGCGAACAATCCAATCAAATTCAAATTTTATGTGTACGTTGGTGAAGGCTAGAGGAAGCCATCTTGAATTTGGGTTGTGTCCATTTCCAAGAGAATAGATGATCAGAGCAAATTAGACTTTGCTGTGGAGGTAGAGAAAGATCCCTTCTGAAAATGGTTTTGCTGGGATTTTCAGTATAACCTCGATGGCACCCATCTTGAATTTGCTTTTTGTTGATTTTGAGGAAAACGGATGACCAGATGAAATTCTAATTTGTTGTTAATGTTGGGGGTGGGTATAGGAAGGTTCCTCTTGAAATTGGGTGCACTATAATTTTTAATGGCAGCCAACTTGAATTTGGTTTCCATCAATTTCAATGACAATCAATGATCCAATCAAATTTGAATTTGCTATATACTTTCAGGGTGGATTGAGAAAGGTTGCTTTAGAAAACGGGCCTGCTGCAATTTTCAATATGGCCGTGACGGAAGCCATCTTGAATTTAGTTACAGTTCTTTTCTGAGTCAAAGGAGAAAGAATTATCCAATCAGATTTGAATTTGCTTTGTGTGTCGGTGGTGAGAAGAGGAGGGGTGCTTTTGAAAATGGATGTGATGCCATTTTCTATCAAGCAAAGTGTCTGTCCGCCAAATAAAGAATGATGCTGATAATGCCTCTTGCTCAGTGACTTAATATGTATTCAATCTCTGCACAGGTTCTTCGACTGCAGTATAGAGGGTATGCCTGGTGTTACTCCTGTTTAAAATTCTGCAATGGTTTTACTTGGAGTTATCCCCCTTCTTTATTGATTCTTTCCAAATTGAGGTTAATATAAATGTTGCTTGTGGTATATCATGCAAGCATCATTGGAGATTGAATTGTTGACAGACGGACTAGCAGTTCAAAGTAGTGGCATAACACTGCTGAAATAGAGCAGCAGAATGCGGCAAAAAATGAAATACAGTATAGTATTGCTTTCAGATTGATTTTCTGTGGCTAAGAAAAGCAATTAACGATGCAGTTTTCATCAAAAATATTTGTTTATTTGATTTTGATTAATTTTCTCAATGATAATGTGAAAATGAGAAGTGAGGACTTCCAACAATCAAGTTAATTGAGCTGTAATGCCATTAGATTCTGTTGAAGCCAAGGGTGCTTCATGCATTACATCTGTTATTACCTCTGCCAAACGAAGTTGGCTGGAGGTCATGCGATTGGTGCCGCTTGTTTGTGAGTTTGTGAACAAGATAACTCAAAAAGTAATGAACGGATATCTCTGAAATTTTATGGGTGGGTGGCTATCAGGAATGGACCCTATTGATCTTGACCGCGATCAGTCAAACAATATGGCCGCCACAGCAGCCATCTTGAAATCCCATGACTTGCAATAACTGAACTTTGCTCCCACTCAACAAGATTTGGACTGTGCTGCCTTGGCGGAGGTTTGCACTCTAGGAGTGCCTCTAGTTTTATTACGTCATGAAGTTCAATTATTTCCTCCCGCCATACTTTCAATTTTACATACCTAACATGGGATTTCACTTTGTACAGCCATACACGTCTAAAAATACTCCAGTCACTTAACCCTTAGAGCACTGAGACAAATTTTAAAAAAATGTAAATTATTTATCTTGTGCTGTTGAAAACCTATCATGTGTCAACTTGTTTAAAAGAGCTCCCCTGCGGGAGCTCTTTTAAACAAGTTGCCACATGATAGGCTTTCAAAAGCTTTGATTTTGATATCTTACATCATTGAGTAACAATTGTTGCATTCAGTGCTTTAAGGGTTAATTGCTTTTTTTTTTCTGACAATGTACCTAACGATGGGTACATTTTGAGTTTACTTTAACTCAAGCCCCCCCCCGGGGAAATATGAATTTAGCACTCACAAATTGAAAACAGATGCTTTGTTAAAGTGATTATACATGAGTCACTTGCGTTCTAATGCTGCTCCCATGTGACTCACACTGTCTACATTTCTGTAGCTATTTCCCCAACGTTTATTTTATTTGTGTCCCCAGTAAGTTCAGTAGCTGTGCCTATGTTTCATGCTGCATGTGACGCAAGAGCAAGGTTGCCATTATAACTGCAATTCCTAATTGCCCCACAATCTAAGGTTATTTAAGGTTATTAACCCTTTGAGCGCCATAGGCAACTATAGTTGCCCAACGGCGTAAGATATCAAGACCAGGTGCTGTTGAAAACCTATCATGTGGCAACTTAGCTCCCGCAGGGGAGCTCTTTTAAACTAGTTGACACATGGTAGGTTTTCAACAGCTCAGGATAATTACATTTTTAATTCCTTGAAAATGTATTCGCCGCTCAAAGGGTTAAAACATGCTTTTCAGTAATTGAGTACTCAAATAAAAGATGGGGAGGTGACTGCAGTATTGCACCAGTGTCAAAAATAAGATGCATGGTTTAATGCCGTAGCACATGCTAAGAGTACTCACTTAGGAACACTTATGCAAATAAGCTTTTGTAGACCCATTACCATTTTGAAAACAGGTCATTTGTTCTCCTTGTGTTTGTTCCATCACTTTTCATGTAGACTCTGATGTAATTCTTATCGCTGATGTACTGCCGTCTCTGAAGTTCTCTGTAGCAGTTCCTTTCGCATAGGAGTTATGTTGAGACAAATGCATCTCGAGTTTGGTTTGCAGGAAATCTGTATCTTGACAACTGGCCTTGTAGAGTATGAATATCTCAGTGCAGTATCATTGTTCTGTGCCTTGCATTTTTAAAAGCGATTTCTGCTTATGTCTATGTAAATATTTTCTCAAACCGCCGAACCAAACTAGCACTATATGCAGTGGCACTGTATGGGAGGGGCAAGTAGGGTTCTGGATGATTCTACGTGCCCTGACTACGAAGGAACCGCACAAATTGTATTGTAATTGAGAAGGGAAGGGGGGGGGCGTCCATTGGTAGACCAGGCCAGTGTAAGATTTTATTATGTGGCTCAAAACCCCTGGGAGTGACCTCAGCTACACAATTAATAATAAATTTAAAACTGTGTTTTTCTATGACGCAGAATACAAAGGAATCCAGGTATGCCGTGGTTTATGGCTGAACACTCAATTGAAGCGGTCTCTTGAATTCAGAAATGCCAGGAAAAATATGCTGCGTTAATGTAAACTGCTTCAAAATAAGGAAACAAATCAAACTGCGCTGCACAAACTCACCGTCGCCTGAGCAAACTGATCGATCTAGGTGAGCACGGCGGGCCCAGGCTTCGGCTGGGCTGATGGATTACTTTCTGTCGGCTGCAGTGTTCATCTTTCATGAATAAGAAATTGTGAAATTAGAATTATGCTAATGTATGCTAATTTTTGAAAAGCTCATAATTCTTGCCTCAGCCCATACACTCTTTATTTTGATGACGGGAGGCCCGTAAGTTAGATTAGAGGAGCTGATGTGATGAATGATTAACGGTTTAGCATTAAATAAAAAGGTGACGAGCAGACGTGCGTTGTAATGAAACAGTGTACTTGTACATCCGTACAATCCAAAACCTTGACAGCTTTATCGCGCCTCCTTCTAGGGTTGTTGAGCGCGAGCAGTGAGCTCCTCACCAAGAGGGCGCAGTACTGTATGTAGGCAGGCCAGCCATTATGACAGTGGGGCAGAATTTGCCCCCCGCAGCAGCACCAGTACACCTCACATAAAGAGTGATGATATCATGAGAACTGTCTGTTCTCTCGTTCACTTTTGGACTAAAAATTATCTTTCTAATTGCATTCATTACTGTTACGTATGCCATAACAATTACATTCACTAACACAGGTATAATCGCCTTGAAGCCAGTGTCGTTGCAGATTTTTAATTTTTATTTATTAATTAATTTTTTCACGTTCTGTCAGCCGGCTGAATATGAATGTGCTTACATTACAGTTACGCGAGCTAAAGCACCTGCGAGTCTGCCCAGTTCCTCACCGCAGACACATTCAACCACAAGCATCATACTTATCGACTGTCAAGTTTGGTCACATACGTATCTCGTGGCCAGAAACCTGTCCATTTCATCTATGCTCCTTATCTTTTCTTTTTCTCTCTGGGCAATGGCCTTTCTTTTTTGAGTCCCTTAATGGGGAAATTTGACTGGTTTAGCTGGAGAGGCTGTGGTTTGCTCTACATTAGCAGCACTTTGGTTCCACTTATCTGCTTTGATCGCATAAATTTCACAGCAGTGGTGTGGGCGGGGCGAGGCATCAGATTAAAGTTGAAATGCGTTTTAATAATAAGAATGAATGTTTTTATCATGGAAAACAAATATATTGTATTGTCAGTGAGAGTAGTCAGGAGCCTATTATGTAAATTGCAGTGAATGATCCCATTTAAGGGCCAACTTTTGCATGCGAACCCCTTCCCCCCATCCCCCAGGGCCTTGGGTCAAGGGTTATCTATGTTCTTTGACTTCCCTCGATGGCAAATTTGTATAAAGGAAATGCATTAGGCATTATAATGTAATTTATATGTAATGAACTCTCTTTATGCATGTGGGTCATTTTGCTGCAGTGCCACTCTTGATCCATTGGAAGGTTTTTTTTTTTGAGATTAATGTGCGGCGGAAATTTGCGCTTTTGGAACTGTTTACTGTCTGCTCATTGAGCTAAATCTTTCTGAGGAAGAAAAATTGGTGAATCATTTTAATTGGCATTGTGTTAGAATGCTGAGACGACTGAAAATTGGGGTTCTCATTCTCAAATTAAGCAACTCACTCATGCATTAGGTGAGTGTCTGTGAAACTGAACCTGTGATGCTTCAGTATATAATATTGGATAAAGAACCGAGCATGTACATTAGAGGCTTGTAGGTTTGAATCCCAGACAAGATACTGCCACATTAGCCTTGAGTTATTTAACTTGAATTGTTCCTGTGGATATTCAACAGGATATAAATAAATAGATAAGTAAATACATTGATATTTCACAAAGTACGCAAAATATTTTTAGATGCGCTTAATAAAAGCATCAGCCAGTTGTCGAGCAGAAATGTAACATCAAAAAATTCCCCCTCTCTCTTGCTATCTCTCCCTCCAGAACCATGAGTTTGTGGATGAGCAGCTGTATGAGCAGAGCTACCTGGAGGGGGCGCTGCAGAGCTACCCATCACGGAGCCCCTCCCTCTCCAGTCAGAGCGGCCTGACCGGCACCTGCTGCTCTCGCCGCTCTAAGAAGAGCACCCACCTGCCCAACGCCAGCATGCCCTCAGCCACCCATCTGCACAGCCTGCAGGAGCTCAGCGCCATCCACATACAGTGTGGGGACCAGCCTCCACTCAGCACCAGGTCAGTGTGGGGACCAAACCCCCTCTCCACACCAGGGCAGTGTGGAGACCAAACCCCCTCTCAGCACCAGGGCAGTGTGGGGACCAAACCCCCTCTCTGCACCAGGTCAGTGTGGGGACCAAACCCCCTCTCTGCACCAGGTCAGTGTGGGGACCAAACCCCCTCTCAGCACCAGGTCAGTGTGGGGACCAAACCCCCTCTCAGCACCAGGGCAGTGTGGGGGGACCAAACCCCCTCTGCACCAGGGCAGTGTGGGGACCAAACCCCTTCTCAGCACCAGGGCAGTGTGGGGACCAAACCCCCTCTCCGCACCAGGTCAGTGTGGGGACCAAATCCCCTCTCAGCACCAGGGCAGTGTGGGGACCAAACCCCCTCTCAGCACCAGGTCAGTGTGGGGACCAAACCCCCTCTCAGCACCAGGTCAGTGTGGGGACCAAACCCCCTCTCTGCACCAGGTCAGTGTGGGGACCAAATCCCCTCTCAGCACCAGGTCAGTGTGGGGACCAAACCCCCTCTCAGCACCAGGTCAGTGTGGGGACCAAACCCCCTCTCAGCACCAGGTCAGTGTGGGGACCAAATCCCTCTCCACCAGGTCACCAGGGGGACCAAACCAGCACCAGGTCAGTGTGGGGACCAAACCCCTCTCAGCACCAGGTCAGTGTGGGGACCAAACCCCCTCTGCACCAGGTCAGTGTGGGGACCAAACCCTCTCTGCACCAGGTGTGGGGACCAAACCCCCTCTGCACCAGGTCAGTGTGGGGACCAAATCCCCTCTCAGCACCAGGTCAGTGTGGGGACCAAACCCCTCTGCACCAGGTCAGTGTGGGGACCAAACCCCTCTCTGCACCAGGGCAGTGTGGGGACCAAACCCCTTCTCTGCACCAGGTCAGTGTGGGGACCAAACCCCCTCAGCACCAGGTCAGTGTGGGGACCAAATCCCCCTCTCAGCACCAGGTCAGTGTGGGGACCAAACCCCTCTCAGCACCAGGTCAGTGTGGGGACAAAACCCCCTCTCAGCACCAGGTCAGTGTGGGGACCAAACCCCTCTCTGCACCAGGTCAGTGTGGGGACCAAATCCCTCTCAGCACCAGGTCAGTGTGGGGACCAAACCCCTCTCTGCACCAGGTCAGTGTGGGGACCAAACCCCTCTCTCCAGCACCAGGTCAGTGTGGGGACCAAATCCCCTCAGCACCAGGGCAGTGTGGGGACCAAACCCCTCTCAGCACCAGGTCAGTGTGGGGACTTGACCCCTCTCAGCACCAGGTCAGTGTGGGGACCAAACCCCCTCTCAGCACCAGGGCAGTGTGGGGACAAAACCCCCTCTCAGCACCAGGTCAGTGTGGGGAACAAACCCCCTCTCAGCAGCAGGGCAGTGTGGAGACCAAATCCCCTCTCAGCACCAGGTCAGTGTGGGGACAAAACCCCCTCTCTGCTCCAGGTCAGTGCGGGGACCAAACCCCCTCTCTGCACCAGGTCAGTGTGGGGACCAAATCCCCTCTCAGCACCAGGTCAGTATGGGGACCAAATCCCCTCTCAGCACCAGGTCAGTGTGGGGACCAAACCCCCTCTCTGCACCAGGTCAGTGTGGGGACCAAACCCCCTCTCTGCACCAGGTCAGTGTGGGGGACCAAACCCCTCTCTCAGCACCAAGTCAGTGTGTGGGGACCAAACCCCCTCTCAGCACCAGGTCAGTGTGGGGACCAAGCCCCTCTCAGCACCAGGTCAGTGTGGGGACCAAACCCCGTCCAGCACCAGGTCAGTGTGGGGACTTAAGCCTCTCTGCACCAGGTCAGTGTGGGGACCAGTACCCCATCAGCACCAGAACAGTGTGGGGACCAAACCCCCTCTCTGCACCAGGTCAGTGTGGGGACCAAACCCCCTCTCAGCACCAGGTCAGCGTGGGGACCAAACCCTCTCTCAGCACCAAGTCAGTGTGGGGACCAAACCCCCTCTCAGCACCAGGTCAGTGTGGGGACCAAACCCCCTCTCAGCACCAGGTCAGTGTGGGGACCAAACCCCGTCTCAGCACCAGGTCAGTGTGGGGACTTAAGCCTCTCTGCACCAGGTCAGTGTGGGGACCAGTACCCCATCAGCACCAGAACAGTGTGGGGACTAAACTCCCTTCAGCACTAGGTCATTGTGGGGACCAGAATCCCTCTGTACCAGATCAGTGGGAGAAGCCTGATTTTTTTTTTTTCTGTTAACCATTTTTGTGTTGATCTGGGCACATGTATTGGATCATTGCCCTGCTGGAAGATCCAAGGATGACCCAGTTATAGTTTCTTGGAAGAGGCATCCAGATTTAGATTTAAAAAATCTTTGTCTTTCATGGAGTCAGAATTGCATATATTCTAATGAGTTTCTGAGGTCCTTTGGAGGAAAAACAACCCAACCAAGTCTCACAGCCTCCACCATACTGAGCAGAGGGGACCGCCATCCTACTTTTTACGATATCCCCACCGTAAGCGTTTGTTGCCAAAAAGCAATTAATCTTTTGGCATGAAGGTGGTATCTGGTGGTAGTTTTGGAGACTTGGTGACCCCAAAATGCTACCTTTTTCAGTAACTCTCCAACAGCAAGATTCTATTTAGGCAACTTCAGGGTATTACTGGTCAGAGCTTGGGTGAATAGGATGTAGTTCTAAATTACTTCATTAGAGGGCAGCACATCTCAGCTGTCTCGTTTTGCAAAATGGTTTCTCACTCTCAAATGCAGCAAAAAGAAGCATATACAGTGGGTTAATTATTTACATTTTTTTGTTTATTTTGCAGTTGTTTTTCTACATACATGGGGTTTATATGGAACTGTGAATTATTCATTGTATTTGTTTCTGTATTTTTTTTTTATTAATTAAAAACTAAATATTAAAATAATTACTGTTAAAACACACTGCACATACTGCTGGCATGTCAAGACTGCAATCCTAGAAAGTCAGTAACTTCTATTTTTCTCTCAATCAGCTCTCTAAGAGGGAGAAATATGTGGGTTTTTGTGCCAATCAATGATGTAAAAAGCACTTCACAATCACCAGGACTGAATTGCAAAATGCTGCTGTTCACGTTCCATATTAATCTGTAGACACGGGAGTGTTCTCACGGCATTGACATAAAGACAAAATAACTGGGGTGTCGAAGGGGCTAATCACACCGACCATGCTTTATTGACGTGAGGCGCCCTCTCTGTTAATATTTTTAATGATTTGAGACTTCTTCAATGCTGCTTTTGAACACCAGGTGCCTTGCATTTATGCATCTTATACACCGCTATAAAAAAGCGCTTCATGTCATTATCAGTTTTTTTTCCTTACTGTCCACATTTTTGAAAGTATGGGCAGAGTTTTATTTCCCGTTTGGTTCCATTGTTCCACTGTAAACAAAGGTGGCTGAGAAATCTGTTGTCACTGTAAGCATTGTTTTGCCACTATAACAAACGATCTCACAAAAGTTGCTCAATTATTCTACTAATTTTATTTCTCACTCTCTTTTAGAGCAAAAGCGAGTGCCAACAGCTTACCTTTTATTTAAAAGATCAAACAACACTTGAGACTTTGTGGTGGAATTTGTTTACCACTGCCGATAGCATTGAAAAGAATGTTCGACAGGTGACAGGACTGTTACTTAGCAACCGGAATAAAGACTCACCCAGCACTTTCTAGAATGTAAGCTTCAACAAAATCAGGACAGACACGCCTCATGTTTCCATGCCAATAAGGTGATTTGGTGTGATCGGCCCCTTGGACTGTTTGCAGCTGTGGTTTCCAATAATAGGCTGTGTGGGACCAGGACCTTGGAGGTCTTCATTCCAACCAATCACAATCCAAACAATTTTACTGTTTTACTCCATCAGCATCTCTCTACCTGTTCTTCTTCCACTGCAGTCGCTCCAGCCTCAACATGAGAACCGACGAGGCATCCCGCCTCAACTGCAAGAGCGGCCACATCACCACGGCGATTATCAGCATCCCCACGCCCCCGGCCACCACCCCAGAGGGCGACGCCCACCCCACCCCCACTTCCGGCGTGCAGACCACGGCCAGCTCGAACGTTGTGAAGGTGTCGGCTCTGTGAAGGCTCAGGGTGTCCCTCCCCGTGGGGAGAAAAGCGTATCTGACGTGCAGCAGTCTGAAGACTTACGGAGACCCCGAGGGGCAGCTGGTGAGCGGGACCAACAAGATCCGCTCTCTTTCCGGAGGTACACTGAGAGACTCCCTGATCGAGGATGGCCCATTAAAACGTGGTGTCATGTGAGAGCAATAGAGAAAAACAGAGGCTGGACGTGCTTCATTTCTCGCGACGCATGAAACTTCAAACTGGCTAGTCGCATTCCACGAGTTGCATCCACCGATCTGATTGGATAAAGGAAATCACATGTCACTGTGTACTCTACTTTTTTGTCTCTTTTCTGTCTAGCAGGTGTTCTGATGACCTAAAGGACGGACAACAAGGCAAATGGACAATAAAAATCGATGCAGATGAAGGACATTTATTGCCAATGTTATTTTGGGCTTGGTTGTCCTATTTATTTTAAGTTTCGTGTCAATATTGGTCAACATCATTTGCCTTGATAGAGAAAACGAAACATGTATCATTTAACCAAAATCTTTTCTGAAGTATTCTTTTATTTTGTTTTAGAGAAATGAGAAAATTATCATAAAAAGATAGGTGCGCCAGTCACACAGATATTAGTGGGTTTTTATTTTTGTGAACGCGTGTCTGGGTGTGTGTGCGAGGAAAAATATATAGAAGATTGAATCTGACATTTTCACGGCCTCTGTACAGATGAACTTGCTGCCACTTGAGGTTGGTGTCCGAACAGGTTTCTGTCCAAAATTCTCGACCCAAAGCCTTCCGTAAAGCACAAATTCAGCCCCTCTTTGTGTTATGATATGCTTTCATTATTTGTAACAGATTAATCCCCTGTTGAATCTAATTCCTGTTCTCCTCAGTAAAGACATGGTTCTAACGTCCATGTTTCTCTATAGCGCTTAAGCTTTAACTTCAGCTTGGGAAACAGTGTCATGGGAACCGAATGAAAAGCACAGGTCATTATTAGAGAATTTTTCACAGATATGTCCCGACTCTTACCTTTCCACCAGGTTGTTTGTGAATAGTGTTAATAGGATATTTTGTAATAACTGCCATTGTATGGCAACTCCAGTGCAGCTCCACTCTTTCAGTGTTGTCTAGTGCTAGCCCCCCTTCATGTTGACGAAGGACTTGCCTTCAGTAGCCGTTTAATGTTTAGTTATTGTTTCCCCTGATCTGCTGACTTCTTGATTCATTGGGCGTTTACGTATGCGTGGGTGCGTGAGCGTGTGTGTGTGTGTGTTTGTGTGTGTAACGCCACGTGAATTAGCTACAGCTTTGGTGTTTGTACTTTTTTGCCTTCTTTGGTGTTTTTTCTTCAATCTAGTTGTTCTCTGGTGCCTGTGGGATGTGCATCATGGTTAACGGAACAATCATTTTCCCACCTGTGACCATGACGGCGACTTCACCTGTAACATTCGGGGGAAGGGTGCATGCTTGACTGTGCTTTCCTCAGGCTGTGATGGTGAGCTTAACTGATGACTGATGTTTTAAATTGGGTGAAGGTGAAAGGGTTCAAAAAAAAAATCTGAAAAGCCAATGGAAGTTTGATTTAGAGTGCATATGAAGCAAATGTTTTTGTGTTATTTTACGCGTCAATATGTTAATAAAACGACTGCAAACTTTAAAGTTCACAAAAATATCAATTTAGTCGCGATTTTTGCGCAGCAAAATACTTTATTAAAAGAATTTCCAGGAGACTGGGACAAGTTTAGTCTTGTGACTTCATGTTGTGGACGGCGTTTGTTTACTCTTTAGTCACTAAAAAGGTTTTAGGTGAGACAACATGGCGAGCGATTCTAAAATGAGTGCTTCCTCTCTAAGTTCAGAAAACTGTGAAGAATAGATGCTGCAGAGGAAGTGGAGGAAGACATTGAAGTTTTGTACAGCCATTTCATACCGTATGAAGATGAGCCACTCACGGAAAATGAAGATTCAGAAGATCAAGACGAAGAGGCTAATGTAGACGGCCTTTCACCCGTAGTGCTGGAGTCGAGATATGAGAAACGGTTCCTGTGAACTCATGGTTCGTGTAATTTTCCTTGCATTCATAAACGTTTATTATGCATTTGATAAATACATCATCGTTTCAGTACCACGCCCAAACATAAGCTGCCCTGGTCTCAGAAGTTTTAACCGCTCAGCGATTCTAGCCGATGGGGTATTGTCGTCCCCTCTGCCATCTATCTGTCCATCTGTCTGTCTGACTTCCCATTGCTTGTTAGCACTTAACTGGCAAACCCTTGTACGGACAGCCCTCAAAATTAAACAGGTCATGGATATTGGGTGTCTCCAGGAGCCTATTTGATGTCAACATAAGGCACGCCGAGGGAGTATAACGCACTGAGCGCAATGTAGTTATTTCTTCAATGCTCAAAGCGAGCAAGACTGGAAACACGCTCTTCACGACTAAAATTTGAATGAGAAACCTCTGAAACGAGGGTTAAGTAAGCTCAGTTTGTTCTTGTGAACCTAGCCCAATGTTTGTTCCGCATATGCTGTACAGGTCCCAGTGTGGAAGGTGCAGTGACCAAAATTTAGTTTTTGTTCTGGAGTTTCGTTGCAGCAGAGAAGTGGTTAAGCGGTTAGAAAATTAACCTCTTGTTGAACTGCAGCATTTGTATACCTGGACTATGGCGTGAATTCATACAACATTGGTTATTAGGGGGACCGGCGACGCAATAGCTCAGTCATCTGCGGACATTCTCATTTGTTGCCTTCTTGCATTTCAGAACCTTGTCCACAACATGATGTCATCAGCCCATGTGACTTGATATCTTGACCACATGATTTGAAATACATTTTTGAGAGCAGAATAGCCCAACTTTCAGGCATAAATAAGATTGACAAATTTTTCCGGACACGGTTCAAATTTTGGAATCACGTCTTTAAAATGCTAAACTTTCGAAATATGCAAAGACTGATTTCGCTTCATATGCACTTTAAAAGAGCCAAGAGATTAGATATGGGGAAAGGCTAGATGTGTGTGATTGGATCTGGCAGGCTGATGGTCTTGTGCAGATATAAATACAGAGTTCTTTTTGTGTAAAACTGTGTTTATAAAACTGTGGGGTGGGACCCAATATGGATATCAGGAATATACTCAGTGTGTTCCTGACTGAGTCTGGCAACTGCTTGACCTTGCTAGTATGTGTATTTGATAGGTCTCAGAAAGGTAACAAAGTCTAATCCCAATCAGAAAAAGATAAAGCACCATAGAATGGTTAATCTGTCCCTCTTTCAGATCCTGCCACATCTAACTACTTTTAAATGGCTAACTATATAAATTTGAGCAGCCTAAAGCTGCTTGCACACCGGACGCGAAACAAATTACGTCCAGTGTAAAAGCGGCTTAAGCCTGCTGTCAGCTTACATGAGTGCAAAGGCACAACTGTGCACCCGGTTTGTCTTACTAATTAGTCTAGATTGATTGATAGGTGCTAAATGCACTATCAGGAGAGGAGGTTTGGTTAGTTACAGCCACTATGCTATAATCCTGGCCTGCGGTTATGTTCTCCTTTATGTTGGTTCAGCTGTATGTTTCTGTGTTGCTTTAGTTGCCCTGATAACTCAGAGACACTTTGCTTACTCTGACTTGATTGACCTTGCCTTACTGGTGTCTAAAAATGCCAACTGTACCCCTCAAGTGTGTGTTCAAGGCGAGGTGAGGTAAATGCACACAAAGCACTACAAAATGGAGAATCAGGGTTACTGTATTCCCACCCTCCACCTCTGCAGGGTCCCAAAAAGGAGACAGTCTCCTTGTTTGATAGCTTTGAACATTCCAGAAAGAATTACGCTCATGGTTGAATTTGGGGGTTGCTCCCCTGAGTATTGACTGTCCCTGAATGTTTGGGGGGGGCCAGGTCCTCCAGTAAAAATGATCCACCCTAACTCCACCCACCCCACCCCGCTGATTTAGTTTTATTTCTTCCTTTCCATCCTTGGACACTCCAGTGAAGTGTTTCACATGCAAAGAAATACTCTGTACACAGTGCAATTAAATGCTTGAAGTGGGCAGTTTAGCAGTAATACAAAGACGACTTTGCTTAGCAGATTGGTTGTACACCTCTGTGATCACTTTAATGGCCAGATCGAGGGGAGTGGTGGGTGAATTTGGACTCTTGTTAGCGTTGAGCGACAATGCTATCAGACGAAGACCGACAAGCTGGAGAAGATTCCGAAAACAGCAGTGCTCAGTGGAACGGAATCCCAAGTGCACTCGCAATATGAGGAAATTATTTTACTCCCTTTAAGACATGAGTCTGAAAGTGCCAAGATCGGTGGGTCGAAGCGAGATTTAGCATCTCTCTGCATGCTCTCATGGACACTGTTGGCAGGGGAATCAATGAAGAAAAATAACTATTTTAGTGTTCGATTCTTTAGTTTGTTTTTGGTTTTTTAATGGAGGAGATATTGTATACTGTATGTCTGTCCCTTTATACTTTCTCTTTCTCTTTGCTGTCTTCCTTACTGTCTCGTTCTTTATGATTCTCCCTTTCTGACTGCTGTGCATATCCTGTCAAATGTTGTGTATCATTTATAAATTTGTCTTGTGTCACAACTGTGAAGCGCCTGATATAGATCTGTATCTGCCACAAATACAAACCTGTGGAAATCTATTCTTCCAGAGTCTTCGGCTTCATTATTGTGGTTTGCTGGTATTTGTCTTTCTGTTTTTTTAGAAACCTGCGTAACTCAGTTTCGCTTTTTTACAATGTAATTAAGAACTGCAAAAACGCTCAAATATCGAAAACAAAGACCAACCAAAAAGATTGAGGACTATCGACTACAATCGGGTAATTATTTTCCATTTCCGTACTTCAAAAGGATCTTTCATCTTATTTCATTAGGCGAGTAATTCTATATCGTGGTGCAATTATGTTCATGCGATTGCTCGCGGTAATCCATTATCATATTACCAGCCACCAAAATGACTGAGATTCTGCCTGTCTGTTCTCTCTTGCAAACCCTTACCAATAGAGTCACCATTTTTTCATTAGCAGATTACTCTGAACCATAGAAAGTGTCCAAGGAAGGCTACTGTAATTCCTTTGAACTGTTAATTATTTAATTCGGCCATTGTTTTCCTCTGATCTGACAATTTTTGTACAATTCTTTATGAGCTGGAGTCACAGTTGAAGGCTATTCTTGTGTTCCCAATACAGAGGGTTTTAAGATGATGAAACTAACAAGAGCACTGTCATCAGTGTGCGCAAATTTTCTTGTTAATTAAGCCTGGCTAATTGGTGGACACAAAAGACTGCTGGCACATTATCCCTCTTTGAATGGAATTTATCTCGTCTGAAAATGACTCTGACGGTCGTTCTGTTTTATATCATTATATTCGATGACATTATATTAACCAGCCTCTAGAGTCGATACGGCCAAAATATATAGCTAAAAAACTATAGCTTAGATTGAATGAATTGAATGATTTCTGATGCAATTTTGGATTATTGGATCTAATGTACGGTGGTGTGAAAACATATTTGCCCCCTACTCAATTTCTTCTATTTTCCTTGCTAGTCATATTCAAATAGTTCAGATCGTCCAACTAATGTTGAAAACACAAAGACAACGTGAGTGAACACAAGCCACAGTTTTTAAATGATCATTTCATTCATCGAATGTAAAGAGTTTATCAAAATCTACAGTATATCACCCATGTCAAAAAAAAGATTGCTCCCCTAAACCTAATAACTGGTTGTGCCACCCTTGGCGGCAACAATCGCAATCAAACGTTGGCAATAACTGGCATTGTGTCTTTTAGATTGCTGTGTAGGAATTTTGGCCCAATCTTCTTGTTTTAATCCAACCACATTGGAGGGTTTTTTGAGCATGAACTGCTTGTTTAAACTCTTAATGTTCCGCCCTTTTTTGTGCTAATTTCCACCTAAACTTAAGTGCTTACTGTTTTTGAACCACTTTGACCACAGGCATAATCATGGCCTGCTCTAAAAAGTGACCCTCAATATTTTGCAATCCAAAAGTCAGAATTTACGAGAATATTACCGGAATTGAGTAAATGAAAGTGTTAGTCTGTTTGAAATACTGCGTTGGAAAATATTAAGTTTGACCTTGCAGTGGCACTATAAGTAAGGTTGTGGGGTCACAAAAAATAATTGGGTTCATCCTCAAAGCCTCAGGGATGACCAAAAAATGTTTTTGCAATTCCCACAAAGACTATGCGAGTCACCCAGCTAACAGAAAGAATTTGTAGTGGCGGCAGCCGCCAAAGCGAAGATATTCCCAAGCACTTCGTTTCGAGGATATAATTAGTGTTTCAACAAACATCACCTTCAGGGTGTTGAATCATCCCTTGCCCTGAGGAAGAATAATTTGAAAAGTTTGTAATTTACTAAGTGTATTATCATCACATCATGGCCACGAGTGAGCGACTGCCCTTTGTCACATCTAATTAGCAGTGAATAATTAATTTTCTCTCTTGCAAAGACATCAAAAAATGAAATGTTGCTTAACATCTGCAAAAAAATATAAATCAATGAAAACAAACTCTAACCTATAATTTTGACAACTTCAAAGTGCTAATGTACCTTCCAAACAAGAGAATACTGGGGAATCAGAGATTGCTATGTCTCGTGCCTGTGCATTAGATGATGGTGGACAAAGAGTAATTAACTCCTTCAACCCCACAGCCCTCTACAGAGGGCTGACCAACATATTCCCTTCAACCCCAAATTCCTGTAGGGAAAATTCAAACAATCTGACTAATTGATTGGAACATATCAGGTTACATTTAATGGGATTCCAGAGATAACAGTAAGATACAATGTCCAGATAATGACCAGCCCTCTACAGAGGGCTGTGGGGTTGAAGGGTATAGTGATGCTAGAATATCTGGGGTTGAAAGAGTTAAGAAGACAACTAACCATTCTAATGCACATTCAGTGCCAGGCCCCCAGTTAAGTCTCCTGGGGTAGAAACTAAGAAAATTAAACACAAAAAATAAACTGTAGGTGAAATGTTTATTTTTGCCAAAAGATGTGAATTTGTTTAATAAGCTCCAACAGGATGAAGTTCAGCACAATACAGGAGGTTACAAGCTTATAAGGAGGGATAGATCCCGTAAGAGAGGTGGGGATGTAGCCCTCTATGTGAAAGTAAATTTAAATGTGCAGAAAATACCAGAAATAGATTATCAAATGGCTTGTGTAGATATTTGGGTTAGGCTCACAGTGAAACCAGAGACAGGTCTTACAATAGGAGTAATCAACAGACCAGCAACTTCAGATGGTATTGTAAACGGTATATTTCTTTAAAATTGAAGAGCCATGCGCTAAAAGTATTTAAGTCGCATTTTCACGCACCATGAGGTAAGGATGGGACAATGTCTTCTATAGTTACCAAAGTCAATTTTCTCAATTTTTTCAAAATGGACATTTTGTGACTTAAGTAATTTTTGCCCTGGGGTTTCCAATTAGCAGATTGTACTAATCTATACCATTCAAACCCTTTTTTCTTTAAATAGAAATTTTATGACATGCATACTCTTAGCATAATTGCTTTCAATTTAAAACAAGCTTTTAGGGGATGTGAGACTATTATTATGGGTGACTTTATTGTCTTTCTATTCATTGGGAAATGGTAAAAACCAAGGAAACAGTCAGGATGAATTTTTTGATGGTGTAACAGTTTTGTGAAGCAGTACCTCAGTCAACCTTTGAAAGAAAGCGGTATTGATCCAGACCAGGAATCAAGTTCAGAGGCACAGTACAATCCGATAGTTAGGTTTACAGACAGTAATACGGCTGACAGTGGGATGGAGCCCAGAGGAGAATAACACAGCTCAGTTCAGATGTTACGGGCGAAGCAGTGTAGGTGGTGCTGTTCTCCAGCCCGTGGCTTTCCGTAATGACTGCCATATGGAGTGCACACTTCGCCAGAGCCAAACTGTCCAAACGCAGAATGGAGTAGCTTAGGAGAAACGTTGATCCAATCCTGTTGACCATACAAAGATTGAGAGCGTGTTTCTAATAAACTGGACAGAGGGACAGATTGGGGAAAGATCAACAGGAATACGGTCCCAATCCTGGAGACTATGAGAAAGGTTTGGGAGCTTGGTCCAATTAACTAAACAAGAGAGGAAATTTCTGTAAATAACTATCAATAAAGATTACGTTTTACATTCAAAAGACAAAGAATTTTACTAGTAAATACTGGCTGGTTCTAAGCACTCGTAGCAAATGACAATCCAGCGACTTGCAGCGCAAAAAAGGGGGTATAAATACATCACTCATGCAAGAGGTGGGGTAAATATGATACAAGATACAGCCAGGGATTAGGGTAGCATGCAAGACACAACCTAATCAAAGGAGACATTACAGGTAGCCCAGACTCCGCTGTAGATGATTGCTGCTTTTCAGAATAGTTTCAGGGAGAAGAATATGCTTTATAATAATATTATACAAAAATTTATAGTGATGAGAGTAATAAGGATGAATACTGTGAAATGCATGCTTAGGTTGATCAAGAATTAGGGAGATATATGGGTATATGGGGTCATTACTGGATGTTGACCACGGGAAAATTTAGCGCAGATTTTATAAAGCATTTTTTCACACAAAGAGGGGTCAGTGTGGTCTAGCTGGCCACTTCATGTTTTTTTATTTGCTGAAGAACATTCATTACATAGAGACATAAACATTGTGCAACATTTATTGCAAAAAACCAAAAGGAAAAAGTCATACATAAATTAACCGAAAAAGGGCAGTGGATTACAATAAGGCAAATATCAATCATCTAGCCAGCATTGGTCGGCCTGCTAGGGGCCTTCCCATCTTGGTTTTTTGGCAGGTTTATGAGTTTTTGTTTCTTCTCAGATCCACATTCTAACAGCAGTTTTAAGGGGCCACAAGAACCTGACTGAGTTCTCTCTGTTGAACTGTGATTATAGTAATACTCTGAATTAAGAACATTTTTGGATATTTTTCCCACCACACCAACCAAACACCTTGAGCTGACATAGTTCAAGTGTGTGCCAGGGAGTAGAATGGGCAAATGAGACAACCTGTGTCTAATGAGGGGCTAAAGTGTGTAGTGCAGAAAATAAAGTATTGTTGTAATAGTCAATTAGATCTGGGAGTGGGAGAAAGAGAGCAGGAATAGGATTTGAAATAATTAAACTGATGAGATCTTCTGGGTAAACATGTTTGATTTTGCAGTATGATATGCTGCAGCGTTGATCTGCCGAGCGGTATGTTCATGGTGAATAACACAGCTGGTCTGACTCCGGTAGTTCAGCAGAAGTGAAGTTATATGATGCCATGCCAGAACAACAAATTAAGTCAAGGATATTCATTGCTTTAAAATCTTTACGGAATATATTGTCACTGTTATCAAAATGAAGATTAAAATCGTCTATTAAGATGATATCAAAAGACCTTGCACTTAGGGTGGTTAAAACTGTCAAATGTTCACCAGTGAAAATGTTTGGAATCTGAAGATGTTTGTTCAGAGCTGAAGTAATAAGTGTTGTAAGTGCACACAGCTTAACAGCTGGCAGTTCAAAAGAAGACTGATTGGGCATGGCATTAGTTTTTTACTCTCGAAATAGATCAGCGCGGGACCACCTCCCCTGCCCATGGAATGGCGTTTGCAAGTGTAAACAAATTCCATTGAAGCTGCCAAATATAGCAGTAAAAAAATATTCTGTGGCTGCCAGTCTCCAATGAGACATAAATAGTCCAGTTTGTGATCCGTGATGAACTTTTTGATCAGAGGGGCTTTGATGGTGATGGGGAAGGCAATCTTGTGACAGTTCACATGCATATCGAGGGCTGACTGCAATAAACAGTTATGTCCAATGTAAAACATCTGGACATAACTGTTTATTGCAGTCAGCCCTCGATATGTTCAGCTGATTTAGCTAGCTAGTGGAGTTAGCATGCTGTGGTCTATACGTTGGTCAAAGCTCTTTGGACACTGTGAACCTGCAGACCAGTAGGAGCAAACAGTGCCCGCAATGCTACCACCAAAACTGAAGTTACGACAAAACGCCCCATGGATGTAGCAAGGATGCCGGAGAAGGATGTTTCGATGGAACCGAAGGTTCTCGGAGGTTTGTAGTGTGAGCGGAGTTGGTATAGTTCTGCCGGTGAGTATCTAAGCTGGTCAGCAGTGGCGATGGACAATAACATGGTAAACAGTGCCCCTAAGATTACAGTTGCCTAATTTATTTATTTATTTATTTAACCCTTATTTTACCAGGGAAGTCCCATTGAGATTGAAATCTCTTTTTCAAGGGAGCCCTGCGGGTTGAGGTGGGGGGGGAGAGGGCAATTTGCACAGCCAATTAAATCGGGGGATGATTAGGTGGCAGGTCAAAAGAGCCAGGTTGGGACTTTAGCCTAAGATCACAGCTTAGAACCAAACAAGTCAGTATTTGGTAAAATGTGTGGATGTGAGTGCACAAGGCAATATTGTGTGGTTAGAGCAGTAAGGAAGATACAGGATCTAGCTGACCTTAGTCTGTGCCATAACAAATTGTCTCAGAATGTCTCAATCTTGAGATACTTTTAGGAAATGAGGCTTTGGTCTACAAACATTCTCTGAAGACCTTACTAAGACCTTACTAATACTTACTAAGAAAATGAAAATATCAATCATAGATATTTGTGTAAACTGAATGCTATTAAGTTTTTCTAATTCAACCTGTTAAAAATATGGATAAAAAGCTGCCTTTGTTCCTTTTTCAGAACAGGATGAGAGAAAAGGCATAAGACTGGAGGCATCTTTCTTTTTTTTTTTTCATTGACCAAAAGCCTGTATAAATTCAAAGGCTGTGTCTGCCTAACACAATTATTTCACCTGAGAAAATTCAGACAAATCTAACATTTGGACTGTAGTCTCTTCCAGAGGCTGTAGCAACTGTTTTCAATAACTGCCGCATTCACAGAGGCATACAGGACAAAGGATGTGTCACCTTTTCAGCTATAAGCAATGACAATAATACCTAATTTGAGTCTTATGATGCACTTTTCTCGGCTTTGATTATTTCCTGACCATCTCTATAGTCTGTACCGTGCCTGGGTTGTGTAACCTTTGTGAGGCACTTGGGGGGGAAGCATCTATTTGTAAAGCACTTTGGGTCAGCATCTGTTGTTTTTAAATGTGCTATATAAACAAATCTGACTTGACTTGACAATACATTCATTACAGACTAAACGATGGGAAAACTTGTACTGAAACGTGCATAAAGAGAGAGGTAAATGCTGAGTGTTTGTTCCAGGGGATTGCTGAAAGAATTGTCCTGAGTTAAGATATGAGGATCTGGAGAGAGCAGCAGTGCAGCCATGGAGCAGGATGACCACAGCATCACTACAAGAAACATGTCAAGGAATAGGGATTTTAATTCAACAGCTCAGACCATGCATCACTAAACTGAAAGAGCATCTACACAGAAACTTTTAGACATGTATAGCGCCAATTCATCCCATGAGTACCTCAAGGTCGCGAGTGGCATTCCTGGTGAAACCGGTTTTTCCCACCATGAAGTACTACAGTGGTGCCCCCTTAATTCATAGGACAAAAAATGGGTTTCACCAGGAATGTCACTTGCGACCTTGTGTTTCTCATGAGACAAATTACACCCGACCCGGTATGCATTTACCTACGGGGTGTACTACAAAGCAAGATCAGTAGGTCAGCAAGGTATGTTGAGCCAAAAGCCAGGGTTTCAGTGTTGACAAGGTGGCTGGAGTTTAACCTGGCTAGGTCGCCATTGCAACTTATTGTATTTCTGATCATGAGTTTAGGGTTTGTCGAGCCAGCTTGCACAAAGCTTGGCTAGGTTGAACTCGCATCATTGTACACCCCTCTGGACTAGGGAGAGGGCATCTCTGCTATTCAACTTCACAGTTAAAGTCTAACTTATACAATCTGACTTTGTTTTTTTTTTTTTTTTTTATTTCCATCCGAGCAGCGGCTGCATCTATGAATGATTATGAAGCATTAGGTAAAATGCATAACAAGGCTAACGTTAGATAGATAGATAGATAGATAGATAGATAGATAGATAGATAGACTTTATAAATCCCGAGGGAAATTCACAGGTGGCCAGCTGCTCGGTCATACAGCAAACAGTCACACCAATACAGAATAATAAATAAATTTCAGTACATTATACAATATAAAAGCAATAATAATAAGTAAAATTACACTAAAAACAACAGTAGGTAAAACTGCACTAAAAACAACACCATCAGTGATGATCCCCATACTCCCTCACTTCTCCTCGCCTCAGTCCCCCGCCCCCCCCCCACCCACTGAGTTAGACAGCCTGATGGCTCGGGGGACGAAGGACTTTGTTAGTCTGCTTGTGGTGCAGCTCAGTGAGCGCAGTCTGTCACCGAACTTGCTCCTTTGCTGGTGGAAGATGGAGGCCAACAGGTGGGTGGCATTGCTCATGATGGCTTGGAGTCTGGGTAGCGTTCTCTGCTCCGTCACCTCCTCCACAGAGTCCAGCTTAAGGCCAACCACTGAGCCTGCCTTCTTGATGAGCTTATTCAGCCTCTGGATGTTTCTGTTGCTGGCTCTGGCCCCCCAGCAAACCACGGCATAAAACAGAACACTAGCCACTACAGAGTGACGGAACATATCGAGGGTTTGGAGGACAATGGTGATATGTCCAATTTTGTGATTTTGAGATTTTTACCTCCTGTCACACATTTCTATATTTTCTAGCTAATTCTTGGAGCACAATAATTATATGGCCGTGCGCCTCAGTTTTAAACAGAATTCACATTTTAATTTTGCGGTATGTCCGACAAAATCTGCTTATATGAATTAAACACTGATATTTTGATGAATCGACATGAATAGTATTACAGAATCATCAGTCTTCCATTGCAAACAAACTTAACTTCAATCTATCACCATTGTGTTGTGTCACTTCAAGTGCTAGAATTGTTGGAGCACGGAGGTGACGTCCATTTTGGTCATGATGTTGCAGTACCACACTTATGAAAAATGAACCATGCAGTAAAAGAGTGACTGACATAAAAATGATGTAAATGATGTACCTGATTTAATAGAATATTTGCAAACCTAAAAATCATTTTTTCTCAAAACGTCTAAAGTGGACATATAACTATTGCGCTCCAAACCCTCGATATGTGGTAGCATAGTGCAGATGTCAAATGAAGCCAGCCTGCGTAAGAAGTAGAGCCTGCTCTGCCCCCTTTTGTAGAGGGAATCAATATTCAGAGACCAGTCCAGCTTATTATCCAGCACCAATCCCAGGTATTTATATGATGTCACCCTCTTTACTGCTTCTCCTCCAATGCTGACAGGGAGAGAGGGAGGGGGCTGGCGCCTGAAATCCAGAACCATCTCCTTGGTCTTGGATGTATTCAGGTGCAGCTGGTTCTTTTGAAACCAGGAAAAGAGATGTCCGCACACTGTTAAATGCGCTCCCAAGAAAACTTTCAATGTACAACAGTTTCGGCCAATATAGCCTTCTGACGAAGGTTATATCGGCCGAAACTGTTGTACATTAAAAGTTTTCTTGGGAGCTCATTTAACAGTGTGTGGACATATCTTTTCCAGTTTTTGACATTATTGTTTGTCCTGTTGTACCTGTTGTAATACTTGGATGTGCTCGTAATCTCTTGGTATTTTATTTCTTTTGAAACCATCCTCGAAATCACACACCAGCTTTCTGTATTCCTCCTCCTCGTTCTCCTTAATACATGCAAAAACTACTGCGTCATCTGAGAATTTGTGCAAGTGACAAAGCACAGAGTTGTGATGGAAATCTGCAGTGTACAGGGTAAAAAGGACGGGGGACAATACTGTCCCGAGGGGCTCCCGTACTGCTAATCAGAGGGCTGGACAGACTGCCGCCAGTCCTGACAAACTGAGGTCTGTCGGTGAGGTAGTCAGAGATCCTGGAGACAAGGAGGGGGTCGACGTTCATGTTTGATAGTTTGTCCCGCAATAGGAGGGGCTGAATGGTGCTGAATGTGCTAGAGAAGTCAAAAAAGCATTCTCACAGCACAGCTACCCTCCTCTAGGTAGGAGAGGGTCCGGTGGGTGAGATGCAGGACAGCATCCTCCGCTCCGATCCTCTCCCTGTATGCGAACTGGAGAGGGTCCTGTGCCTGCTGCACCTGTGCTCTCAGGAGATTTAGTACTATCCTCTCCAGGGACTTCATTGCCTGTGACGTAAGGGCAATCGGGCGGAAGTCATTGAGGTCACTGGGGTGTTTTTTCTTGGGTACTGGGATGATGCAAGATTTCTTCCAGAGCGAGGACACTCTCCCCTGGTGCAGGCTCAGATTAAAAATGTGCTGGAGAGGGTCCCCCAACTCCTCAGCACAGGCTCTCAGTAGCCTCGGGCTGATCATGTGTGGGCCAGCTGCTTTTCTGGGGTTCAGTTTTTGCTGCACTTCTCTCGCCTGATGTGCTGGGGGGGGTGCTGACATAGTCGAATGAAGGTGGGGAGGAGGAGGGGGGGGGGGTCGGAGGGAGGGAGGGGAGAAGGATGGAGCGGGAGGGGAAGAGGAAGGAAGAGGGGGAGGAACACAGGAGTTGGAGGTTACCTGCCTCAGGTGGTCTAACGTGGATGGAGCCGGTATGGAAGAGAAGGTGAGGGCAGGCAGCTGATTAAACCGGTTGAAAAAGGTGTTAAAGTCATTTGCCCTCTCCACTCCACCCTTGACCACTCCCGCAGCGGTCTTTTTGCAGCCAGTGATTTTTTTCAACCCCTCCCATACTTCCCTCCCATAATTCCCTCCCATACATCTCCTCCCATAATTCCCGGATGTTATTCTCCTTTAGCTTCCCCTCCACTCTCCTTTTATAAGCCTTTCCGGCCTCTTTCAAGCAAAGCTTTAATTCCCTCTGCACATCTCTCATCTCCTCCTGATCTGCATTCCTGAACACCCTCTTTTTTCTGTTCAGGACTGCTTTCACTTCCCTCCTGATCCATGGCTTATTATTAGGGAAGCAGCGCACCTCCCTGACTGGCACAACATCGTCCATACAGAAATTAATGTAGTCAGTGAAACACTGCACAGCTCCCTCCACATCCTCACCATAGGAATCAAGCAGCACACTCCAGTTGGTGTTTCCCAGACAGTCTCTGAGAGCCTCCTCTGCCTCAAGGGTCCACCTTCTGACAACCTTGAAGTGATGGGCTGCCTTTTCACTAGTGGAGTGTACCTGAGTGGGACAGTACACGTACTGGTGAAAGGCTGGTAGCGAGGAGTCCAGGGTGACAGGATTAAAATCACCAGAAATTATGATTAGAGCCTCTGAAAGCTGCGTCTGTAACCCTGCTGTGGTAGAGTGTACCGCCTCCACCGCTATCTCCACGTTAGCCCTCGGAGGAATGTAAACACAGACTGCTATGACCTGCATAAACTCCCTTGGTAGGTAGTACGGTCGGAGGCTAACTGCTAACAGCTCACAGTCTCGGCAGCACAGGACAGCTTTAACAGTTACATGACCGGGGTTACACCATTTGTTGTTAGCGTACAGCAGGAGGCCCCCACCTTTACTTTTCCCGCTGGCGTTGGCGTCTCTGTCAGCTCTCACCACACCTCAGCAGCGCCATGTAGCGGAAATTCACACACATAGGTTGTGTGAATTTAGCTAGCAACATAGGTTAGCGTGTTTTGCTTTTTTGTCCTGAGCAATATGGGGCCATCAAAACAAAAGGCTCTCAAGCTATTTGTTGTGTATTTACATAAACACAGAGTCTTTCTCGTGGGTTTGCGCCCCCTACCAAATGGGCATATTGAAGGAAAAACAGACGAGGCTCACCAATCTACAACAGCGGGATCTATGCAAGGCCACAACTGGGTGTATTATTTGAATGCAGGCATGACTAAAAGATGAGACGTGGTCCCCGCCGGCCTATCCGATGTAAGCTTAGTTGGGCGCTTAGACCCAGCTTTCTCATGCAGCCCAAGAAAGCAATATAGAGATAAAACCTCTCTGTTCTGTTTTGATAATTGAACTGATTAGCATTATAAGGACCCTATATATTAGCCTTGATCATTCAATACATTAATTGCTTGATTGTTAATCAGGAAAAGTAAATGTGTACACATTGAGGGTAATTATGCAAGCCTTTCAAACCACATCTTTCATCTCATATATGAGTATCTGTGCAAGATTTAATGGGTTATGCGCGCAACTTTACTGTTTGATCTGCTTTTTCCTGCGTGATTTCAATCACATTTGCTCATTTCTGTCATTTGTTAGATACAGTGGGTTCATGGATCTTCTGTTTTAGATCACCGGTAATCTGAGGGATCCTTTTTCCTAGATCACCTTGTTTCTGTGTGATCCATGTAGGATAAAGTGAGTCCTGTGACCCTGAGTTACAGTTCATATTTTTGTTAGATCCTTTGTGACATCAGTTGGTCCACGCTTGATTAAATTAGCTTGTTTCTGAGCAAAACCAAACTGAGCTCTATGTGATTGGTGTTATGTTTTTTTTTGGTCCCTGTATGATCTTCAGTTACAGTATCACAAATAACTGAACAATCAGTTTGATCCCCTTTGAAAGGTACAGTGTTCTACGTGATCTTCAGCTCCCAGGTCTCTGCCGGCAGATTCGGGCAGAGGACAGGACCTTCCTGAATTCGGTGCGAAACTGGCGGTTAACAGCCGTGTAGAGAAGAGGGTTCAGGGCAGCCGGTATGCTGGTCACCACCTTGGCACAAGTTTCCAGCTCTAGCAAGACCCACCCACAGACCTGGGAGGGGAGAGGACATTATAATAGACTTGGTCTCCCCTAGATGTCAGTGGAGGAAAGACGTACTGAATCCAGTAACATGTACATTAAAAAGAAAATTAAAATTCATTTCAAAAACCTGCAGTAAAATTATGCTGCCACAATTTAAAGTGCATCATTTATCTGTTTGAGACCATGCCATCTGCGCTAAGGAGTCAATTCATATTGTATAATCGAATTTTGTATCTCTAGTTTATTCACGAGAAGCAAAATCTATTAGCCTAATAGTTTCACAGGACAATCCACTGGACTCAACCCTGTAAACAAGTATGCTTTTCTGTTTAAATGAAAAATGTCATTTTTTCGAAAAATGTGGCCAAGAGGTGTTTTTTTTTTGCCCCAAATAACCTAAAACCTTGGTGTCATGAATGAAACCATTAAAAATCACATATTTGACACAATTTTTGTTTATTACAGTAGCTTAATTCTCAGGCTTCGTGAAACACACCTCAAACAATTCAGATTTAATTACTTTAATTAATGGCATTTTTTCTTAATCAAGAAGTGGAAAAAATATGGAATCGCTCAATGTTGAGGAGAAAAAGATGGAATCACTTTGTAATTGGCATTTCCAAATGCAATAATGGAGGTGTGGATGATTGGATGAAAGTGATTTTCAGGGAAGAATCACAATCCTGCATTGGCCAAGGCGATGATGTTGCAACTTTTGTCTGGTGTTGTTCCAATGAAACATAAAAATGACTGCTTAAAAAATAATTAACAAATTTACCCATTCATTTATGATATGGGGTTACATGTCAGGTAAAGGGCGAGAAGAGATGGCAATCATTACCTCAACGGTCAATTTGCAGGTATATACATAAAAATTTTGGACCATTTTCTGATTACATCATTAGAAAATAGGTTTGGCGATGAAGTCATTTTTCAGGCTGACAATGCATCTCGCCACAGAGTAAAAAGTGTAAAAGCTCTTCCTCAGGAAAACAATATCAACTCAGTGATATGGCTGGCAAACAGTGGAAAAAAAAAAAAAAAAAAAAAGGTCCATAATAAGGCCCCATCCTGCGAAGCTGATCTGTCAACTGTTATTTGAGAAAGTTGGAACCAGCTTGATGGAGAACATTGTTTTTCACTTGCGAAGTGTATGCCTCAAACAATTCAGGTCATCATAAAAGTCCAAGAAGTAGCAACAAAATACCAATTCTGATTCTTTTTTTTTTGTGATGATTCCATAATTTCTTCCTCAACACTGAGTGATTCCATAACTTTTTTGTTTACTTGATCATGAGAATATATACCATTAATTGAGATCATTTCTTCGAGGTTTGTTTCATGAAGCCCGAATACTAAGCTAATAAACAAAAATTGTTTTGTGTCATCTCTGGAATTTATTAAGCTGGATAAATAACCTTCACGTGTGGTGATTCCATAATATTTGCCGGGGTTTGTTATTTACGAGTCTCCACGCACGGGTTTTTTGTGCACCGAAAAAATAAGGTTCTGCATCGACTTTTCGGCTTGAGGACAAGCCGCCGAAACGCGTAAGTTTCAGCACAGATGGTAAGCGGGCTTTAGGATAAAATGATACTCACAGCGTTCACATCGCTCTCTACGATGGCATTCAGCAGTTGGATGATGACCATCGGTACCCAGAAGAGGATGAAGGCGATAATGATGTAGCCAAAGCGCTTCGCCAGTTTCCCCTCTAGTCTCTTTTTACCAAGTTCCCTGGCGATGGGAGTTAAGATGCATACGGCTCCAACAATTTCTGTCGGTTTATTTGCAACATTGGGCGAATGTTCATGCTCCTCTGAGTCTTCCCGAAAGACTGGGTTTACAGTGCCTCCTCCCCCGTGGTCAGGGTTTTCGGCTGGTTCGTTCGCACTTGTCTCTGGGGCCAGTGCTCCACCTGCACGGGGTACTAAAAATGTGACCCTTTGGCAATCAGAAACGCGTCCACCAGCGGAGGATCGGAAGTGTATCCCACTGTCGAATATTTTATTCGTATGCTGCCTCACCAGCGCAAAAATTCTCAGGTAATGGATCACGATTAGCGCGAGGGATGAACCCCAGACGGGAATCAATACATACGTTCCGAAGGGGTCGGAGTGAACTCCGGATTCCCTATGTGTGTGTCTGCACATCATGAGGAGTAAAACGTCCTTAGAAAGAATTACAGAAAGAATGGCTAAGCAGAGTCCGATCACCCAGATAATCAGCACCCAAACTTTTATTCTCAGTTTTCTTTTTTCTGTCTCGAAGGGGAAACGGATGGCTTGAAACCGCTCAACGCTTATTACAACGAGGGTTAGAAACTGAACGCAGCTGCAGAGGGAGTACGTGAACTGCTGAAGGCAGCAAAGACGCTCGCCCACGACCAAGTACTTTTCGCCCCATAGAAGAGAGAGAAAAAATACGGGGGTGTCCAACAGGCATTTCAGCAAGTCGTTGGTGGCTAGATTGACTAAAAGCGCATTATTGGCAGTTTGCAAACTTTTGCTCCTGTACACCACTATATTCACCAGCATATTCCCCGGGACCCCGACGACAAAGGTGAATCCCAGCACGAGACAATTAAATAAAAACAGGGTGTTTACTGATGCCCCAGTGATCACTGCGGTTCCATTCATTCCCAAGGTGATTTCCATTCCTCTGTTTCATCAACGATAGGCTCAGTCTATGGTAACGCTACATTATAAAGGGATTTTGATAAACAGACGATTGGTCAAATAAGTAAATAATAAGGACCAAGAATTTTCATTTAAATGCAACATTTTGCGTCATTAGTTAGCTAATCATCCCACTTGCGTCAATCCCGCTTTTTGTGGCATTCTGTTTTATATCAAGGTGAAGAACAGGTCTACGTCATCAGAAATTTCTCGTCTTGCTCTCCGGATGAAGAGCAGAATTGTCATTGGTCACGGCTTATACTGGATAACCAAACAATACATATTTACTGTAGTAGATAATGTACACATGGGGAAAAGTATGGAAATCTGTTTTATGAACAAGTATAGAGTTCAATTTGTAAAGAGGATTGCTCGCAGATCAATATAGAATCATACATCTAACGGGGTATGGACTACGTTTAATATGGCAAGATTTGAGCAAAAAAAATAAATAATAATAATGATCTTGATGCTTTATGCACCTGTGAATTCAAATTGGCGACTTCAGGCATTACAAATTGCACGTATTTTCTTCTATTTTACCGTAGTTTCTTATTTTAAACCACTCCCATGGCCAGATTTAATTGTAGTGTTTAATGCGCTTTATGTCAGAACTGTGCGTTAACTATGTGGGTCATGTGAATGTGCTACTACAAATTTGTCTAGGAGGGGACCTTGGCAAGCAGACATGGTCTTTCTCCCTTTTTGTGGGCAAAGCAGTGAAGCGGTGTATTAGGGCTTCCACAGTGTTGTTGTCGTTTGTTCTTCCTCCTCCTCGGCAGCCCATGACCTTATCGATAAGTTTTAAAATCTGGCACACTGACCGGGGACAGCAATGCAAGCTAACGTTTAGAGACAAACCCGAAGATCATGGTCACAGCCTCGGTTGCCCGCACAGCCAGAGTGTTCCTGTTTCCCGAGTCAATGTTTTAAATGTTAGAAACATAAAAATACATAAATACGATATAGCAGGATATACAGTACATTTTGGTTTCCTTTGTCAAAATTTTTAAGCATTTTGTAAAACATCTGGTCTATGCATACTGTAAGAAATTGGTTTAAAATGTGACCAAGATTTTTGCTCAGTCAGAGCTGTATTTTATTGATTTTCAAAGGAATCAATCTTTCATTACAATGTCCTTGAAACGCCTTGTAATTTTTTGACTGTTATATAAACATCTGAGTGAAGAAAAAGTGCATTTTTAAACATTAAGTAGGCTACGTAAGATTATTCTTGCATTTTTTATTCCATTATCCACGGGAAATATTTAATACTTAATGTCTTCATACACCATATTCATTGTTTTCACCCATAGGCCTACTGTTATGTGGACACTGCCTGTCCATATTCAAAGCAAAATACAGGCTAAAACAGAGTTTGTTAAAATGCGCCAACTGGTGATGTACAATGCATCAAGATCCCATTTTACCGCGGCTGAAGTCTATATTTCTGTGCAGCAGATACCAAGAAGATTAATAAAGTAGTCTCCAACTCGCTATAGCATCAACTATAAGCAGTGACGTGCAGTCGGAGGTTAGTTTGGTGAGGCAGAATCCTTCCCTTTGCTTGATTAGCAATCAGACGATTAACTAGTTTAGTAAGACTATTCGGCAGAATGACGGGCCAGTTTAAATTTCCGCGGCGTTATTACTCAGTATATCGAACCTGAAATGCTCACTAGACAGCAGATTTGCGCGTACTTGCTTCCAGGAAGCCTAAGCAATGTCATCAACAAATATTAAAACAGTTCGACTTATGCAGAGTTCAATTCTTAATCAATATACAATGTATTCTCCTTTAATTACGCGCTTTTACACCCAAGAAAAGAAACAATAAATTTAAAAAGCGGGCGTTTATTTTCAGTCTTCTTTCATGATCCGATAAGCAAAATGTCTAAACGATATACAGAATTACCGAGAGCCGAGAATTTTTCCTAATTGATCATTCAGATTTCCATCCTTGCAGTCTCGAATTGAAGCGTATACGTGAATGAATCTTTTTGTCATTATCTCCTCTATCAGTATACGGGCTTCCTATAGGCTTGGTCTTAATTGTTTTAATTGTCAATCAGGAATAGTACGTGGGAACAGGCTCACAAAATCCTGTGATAAAAGTTTGGGTCACTGCCTCACCTCACCGCACGTCTCTGACTATAAGTATATTGGTTTCATCCCCATAGAAACAACAACTCAGGGGTTCGGTCTTGGAATTATTGCAAATCAAATTTCTGCAATATTTCTACCGAGAGGATTCCGTGATTTAATAAACGGACACGCCAATTTATACTCTGCCATCAAGCCTCGTACATCCAGAATGTAACACTCCGGCTGTGCAAACAACTGGGGCCAGGACCATGATCTTTGGGTTTGTTTCTAAGAAACACTAGCTAGCTTACATAGCCATTACCATCAATGCCGTGCCCTTATTCTCACAAGCGCGGGGGGTCAGCCAAAAGTCATTCTAGGTAACCTGGGAAAATGACACACAGAAGCAGATCAGGTGGAAGCCTAACAGGATAGTGAGTGGCAGACAGAAAATGGCGATTAAGGACAGTATTACACAAGTCGAAGAATAAACCCTGGAACAAACAGTACATCAATATTAGACACTTTACAGCAATATAAAAGTGTTTTAGCCTGTACTTTTCCCTTAATGAAAATTCAAAGATTTCTAAAATTAATGTTTACCTGCAGTTAGTAATGAATAAACAAAAAAAAAAAAACAAAAAAAAATGCCCTTCCGTATATATTCATAGAGAATATTTTGGTCATGGAGCTTCAGTGTTTTCACACCCAAGTTTCATTCAACTGCCTGGGAAATCATTCCAATCTCCTCTGATCAATGTATTTTCACTCAAATTCAAATCCTATACGTTCGAAAAATGGGCCCGAATTGAAGACATCAATCAAATAGACGCCCCTTCCTTCAACAATTGTGCCACATGCTTTGTTTAACTCGTACGGAAGTCATGTAGCAGAAGCATATCATACCTGAACTTCAGCCTATGGCGTGACTAAGTCCTTCTTTACAGTAAAGCGCCCAATGGACACTTTGAACACACTATGATAACACTGGTGCAACAGCCATCAAGTGCCTGAATCCTGCTTGAGCACTACAGGCACTAGGCTGTAGGCCACCTCACGGGTGAATAATTCAAGTAAAGATGAAAGCAATTAGTAGGTTAATTAATTCAATTTAATTACAAATCATACTCATGGTTATTTAAATCAAAGCAAATACATGTATTGACATGATAGGACAAACACTACTGTCACTCATGAGGCTATAACAAAGTATGTCATCTTAAATTATAAATCTGAAACAATCAGGGTGTGGAATGATACTTGTCCACAGAGTTTCCGATGGAAACAATCCCAAAGCCATCGCAAGAGAAATTTCTACTTGCAGCTCAATATAAACCAGGAGTAAACAACTCTTTTCCTGAAGATCTACCATTCAGCTTTTGACCTCGGCTTGCTTTGTTACAGCAGCAGTGAACAGTAGACATCCAAGAACAGGGCTATTGACCACTGATGAAAACCAACCCACAAAAACCATGTCCCCAGGCACCAGCGAAAGTACATCAGCGTTTGAGGAGCTCCTTCATATAAATGCAGTTCATACGGTAGGCAGCCATCCAACTGTAGGCACTGTGGAACCCTTGGTAGGGGGCCTGAGGTACTGTGGCATAGTAGCGCTCCCAGGCGCGGTAATAAGCCTGCCAGTACTCTGCAGAGTCATCACTGGGCCTGTGCATTTCTCTCTGAGCATCTCCCTGGCTCTGCGTCTTCACGGGGGAGTCCTTGGAGCTTCTGAGCTTCTTCCTGGCCTGAGCTCCATTTTGAGTTTGAGGAGAAATTTGGTGTTTGTTACGAATGCAAGGTTGGGTACGGGGCTGATGGGTAGGTCTGGGGGACTTCTGTGCATTTGTGGGAACTTGTGAGCGCTTGGTGTCCCATCCGGTTAAAGGTCGATCTGTTGGGCGGGACACTGAGGAGCAGCTGGTCTGACCAATGCTGGTCTCTCTGTGCTCAGCGCCTTCAGGCGAATTGGAGCTGGTCTCCCTGCACTTGATATCTCTGGAGGGGCTTAGGCTTAAGCCCGTCTCCCTGTGTTTGATGCTGCTTGCATGATCCAGGGGGACAGGCATCTCTGGCTTTACCGTTCTGTCTGATTCATCCATCTCGGAGCTCGATGATGATTCAGAATGGGCAGGGCTTTGGGATGGTGACTTCGAATCTGGAAGGGTCTTTGAGGGTCCGTAATCCTGTGACAGGACACTTACCTTTCTCTCTGGCACACACAGATGATCTTCCCCTTTTGGGCCCGTAAACTGACGGATCACCTCCACCGTCCTCCCGGGGCCCTCAGTGATAAAGCTCTCAAAGTCCTTCACCAGGTCTTCCATGGAGAGCACCACCGCGACTCTGGGCTTAAAGGATGGCAGAGGAGGGATTTTTGGCAAAGCCTCCTGAAGTTCTCGCCGCGTCTTCCCATGAGCCGCTTCTGGGACAGACGGGGCTCCCATCACAGAGCCTGATTTTTTGGGGTACCTCTCCATTCCATCGCCTGTCCCTTGCTTCATATGAGAGGTCTTTATGGGCATCTCAGAGGCCGTCTTCCCTGAAGCTTGTTCCATTGCTGTGGAGTTCTCATCAGGAGAGGACCTAGGACTAGGAACGTTTTCGGTCTTCAGCCTCTTCTTTTTGTTCCGTTGGGAGGACATCTCCAAGGCCGGTTGGGTGTTGAGGTTTTCGAAGATCACATCCCAGTCTGAGGGTTCCTCCATTAGCGAAGGTGGAATTGGATCTGCAAGAGGTGCATAAACCCTCATGAGGAGCCCCAGCACTCAAGATGAAAACAGTCATATGCAAGTACGATAACTGCGTAACCTCATAAACCTTACCCTTAAGAGAGCTAGACAACATTTGAATCCCAATAGACATCAATGAATCCCATGGCCAAATACACACAACTCTTTCTCATACCACAGCAAGGAGAGAGAGCTATTCAGCCCACCAATGCTAGCCATTTTCCTGACCACAACAACTTGCTCAGGTCACCTAAAACAAGATCCATTTGCCTGAATCCAAATGTCTGGTCTTCGCTGCACCTGCAGACTTAACCCTTTCAGCGCCGTGGGCAGCTATAGTTGCCCAATGATGTAAGATATCAAAATCAGACGGTGTTGAAAACCTATCATGTGGCAAATTGTTTAAAGAGCTCTTTTAAACAAGTTGCCACATGATAGGTTTTCAACAGCTCAGGATAACTACATTTTCAATTCCTTGAAAATGTATTCGGCGCTCAAAGGGTTAACCAGTGCCCTTCCATGAAGTTCAGAGTGATTGAGGCCGTCCAATTTTGAGACTAATGAAGTCTGTGAGGGCTCTCATGCGGTTTTTTTTTTTTTAACGCAGACTTTCAGGGAGTCCGCTCAGTTGCAGGACTTCACCGGACTTCAGCCAGTGGGATTACCCAAAATTCATAGCAATAAGGATGTGACAAAACGTAAGGGGCGCCACAGAAGAAATTCCAAACACCCATCAGGAGACGGCATATCCCCCGGTCCCTGCAAAACTATCTGTTTTTCTGAAAAAATAAAAACGTCAAATATTCCAAAACAGCCAGCGGCACCACTCCAGCATATGGCTAATGTGTGTGCCAAGTTTGAGAATGATCAAGTTTTCAAGTTACTCTCCAGGCAAAAACATACGGACGGACAGATGGACAGACAGACCGCGTGATGCCCATGCATCCCCTCATCATATACTAATGGGATAAAGAGGAAATGAAGGGTTCATTTGCAAAAACAGTTTCATGAATTTTGATTTATTTTCCTAAATCATGTTTTTTTAATTGTGCACTCCAGGGAATATCAATCAAATTAGTGCTGGGTTATTTCAGTAAGATATCGCAAAATTTTTTACTTTTCCAAAATGATGTTTTTTTAATTCTGTCGTCAAAGGAATATTCATCAAACTGCTGTTGGTTTATTCATTGTGAAGCAACTCTGTCAACGTCACAGTGCGCAAGATAGATGGCCCAGAGAGCAAACATTTGGATTGAGCCATGGTACCAAGTGCCTGAAAATCAGTCAATCAATCAATCAATCAATCAAAAGTTGAATAAAAATAAAGTCTGCGCTACAACATTTTCATGTCAGTAACTGAAAGACCAGGAAAGTTGAAGTAAAATAAGTGAAGCGAAAGCAAAGACCTTCCACTCATTCTTCTCATGTTAAGTTTTTTGAAATATTGGAGCTGAAATCAGATGGACAGACGCACTGTGTTGAAAGGGTACAATTACCACCAGGCAGATGCTAATGAGAAGTGGATTCAGGGCTCACTTTGCAGTTTAAATGAGACGCTGCGCACTCTGACATACCTGGCAGAGAGGACAGGCTCAGACTGCACTTCTGAGCGATGGCCATCATTTTGTTCTCCTCCTCGCCATGGCAACAGTAAGTTACTGCAATTCCATGAGTGCCTGGGGCAAAAAGAACAGGCCGCGTGACCAAAGGGATGCAGAGACATACACAGATTCCTTTTAAACCATCCTACATTACATCCGACATCACAGGACCAAAGACAGACCCCACGTAGCGCAGCCACAAACACACATACAATCGCGCGCACAAGCGCAACAGCTGAGATACACCTAAAACCTCCACAAATCTGCCAAGACAGAGATCTTGAATGCTGATGCAGAGAGAAACTCGATCCATATTATTTGGCCAATAATAATGACAATTCATAAAAATTAGTGTTACATTCCGCGTGACTGTGCGATATCAGGAAATCAATACCATTTCATGAAACGGTGTATAGGAGTAATAGCAGGTCTTGTACAATAGCTAAAAATGTAGCTATACAGGAATAGGACTGGGTTATGGACCTTGCTATGCGAAAATCTGTTTATGGCCAAAATCATTTTGTGGGTCAGTATTCGGAACACAATGTTGATTTGATTGTGGTCAGGACATCTCATCTGTTTTTCTTCCATGCAGCCATTTTTCCTTTACATTTCTAACATCAGCAGCGAATGTCGTCATTTTTCTCAATTTCTCGTGCACACGAATGTACAAAAACTCAAGGCTGGCCTCTGAAAAAGCTCCCTCACAGCATAAAATAAAGGCTTACAATTCAAGAGGACAGAATGATTCATTGACAATCTCGGCAATAAACGCGGCGACTTCTCCCGCCAAACTCTCCACTGTCTGAAGAGGTGGAGACGACAGGGCAGAACAGGACAGAGTGTCAGGAGGATAATCAGACACTGTTCATTAACATCCCCTCCTACAAGGTCACAGTGAAACACCATTGATTTGAGGGGCAGGTAGGGGTGGGAATCGTAACAAAGGGCTCCCGGGCTACTAAGTGGAGTCGTCATGGCGACATACAGAAGGTTTTCCTGACTTCAAGAGTGAGCTCTACAGCCTGACCTTCAGAGCCTATTCTCACATTAATCACAGGTCACACTGGAGTGACTGTCTGCATTCAATCAGACCTCCATTATAATCACGTAATCACTCCACACTTCTCTTAGAGCTGATCAACAGAGTAGCACAGTCATTTCACCGGGAGGGTGTGTTGGGTCAAACAGCACTTCTCTGACAGGTAAGCCAGCATTGCCCTTCTTTTTAACACCACAATCTGGTGATTCAGTTCTGATTATACCCGTGGAAAAAATAAATATGAATAAAATGGCTGCAGAAAATATGGCCATTTCAGCTTAATCATGTTCCAAGCAGTTGAGCGTACACAGTCCAATATCCTTTCACATAGTGTTTATGCGCACAAATATTGGACAGTAAATATTGTGTTTTGCCCTCACACCTCTCTTACCACTATTCTCCCCCATCTGAGCAAGACTCTTATAGTGTTCTTACAAGATTCTTCCATGTTTTGGAAATGTCATAAACTGACAACATACTGCAATAACGCGGCGAGAACATTCTGTGCTTCCTGGGAGAGCAGTGGTAAGTCGTCAGACAGCACACTCTTGTTGAGCCTTACGACCAGCTCGTGGCCCTGAGCAATCAGAGAGCCGAGCCTCTCGTGTTTCACAGCCAGGTCAAGCCAATAGGTCGCAGAAACAACAAGAGTAAACTCCGTGCGGCGGACAGGTAATCACCGAAGCGACCAGCTCGACCGATGCGGTGCATGTAGGTCTCCCAGTCCTGAGGAACGTCCAGGTTGATAACGAGATTGACCTTGTCTGCGTCGATTCCTCGGGATGTCTGGGCGAGAGAGGGTGAGGGAGAGAAGATGGAGATGATTTTGCACTTATAAATATAATCAGACTCATGAAGAACACAAATTAAGTGGGAAAATAACAATACAGCACCTTCAACATCAGGACATGATTAGGGGCATTAGACCCCAACAACAGAACCAAGATGGGCGTTAGACCCTGTGCACCGCACGTGTGTGTGTGTGTGTGTGTGTGTGTGTGTCTGCGTGTGAGTAAGTGCGTATGGAAGGATTACCAGATCAGTAGAGATGAGCACTCGGCACTGGTACTGCTTCAGCTTGGACATGGCTTCCAGGCGCTGATCCTGAGTCAGCCCACCTACAGGGGGAGTCACACAAGGTCTCATTAAACAGGAAGGATGTCACTCAACATAACTAAAGACCTGGGACACTATATATATCCCAGTTCTACAAGCACTTCCTAAGGTACACTACAGGCCAAATATTTGGGCCACCCTCAGATTTTTAATGGTGCACCAAGTGCAATGTGACCCCTTGGTTTTGGGGAAGGCATTTATACAGCATGCCTTCTTGTTACATAAAATTGTTCACGTCCTAGTGACATGAAATCATGTAACACAAAGGCATTGGAACTCAATTATAAAACATTGTGGTCAGTGATCAATCAATCAAGACAGCTTTAAAATGTGGTCTGAGGTCTGGAATTCACCCAAAACCTATTGGCTTCCTATATTTAATGCACTGAAGTCATTTCAGGTGCAAAAAATAAGGAAAGAACAGTTGAGGTGTTTTTTTTTTTTTTTTTTTTTTTTTAAATCTGAGGGTGGCAAACTTTTGGCCTGTAGCGTACGTCTACCAATGAAACAACCACAGAGCGAAATGACATTCCCCCTGCCTTTCATCTCCCATTTTCCGTACATTACCTTCACCATGTATAAACGCATTACAAAGTTCGCAGTAAATTGGCCGTATAACGTGACCTTGCAGACCCCCCCCCCCTCCCACTCCACTCCACTCCACTCCACTCACCCGAGATGTAGGCGGCAGGTAGACCCTTAGAGGTGAGGACGTCGGCCAGCTGCTGAGCCCTGAAATGGGGGGCAAGAGTGTTTGTCACTAAAAGCTCAGAGAACTGAAGAGCCCTCAACATCATACACAGCTCCTCTGTTTACCAGAAACCAGGACAATCACTCAAGACGCACTCAATACGCCCGCTGCCAATTACCAAAGCTGATGACTGAGGGACTATCAGCTCTCCGAGCCCCATTCTCTAAGGCCAGGTCACTTCAGGACATAAATAAGACACAAAATGGAGACAGGGACACCATTCTGTCACCCAGAAGAGAACCTCTGAACTTCTCTGCATCTAATGGGTGCTTCAGCAAAGTAGCATCTGATGCTTTCCTCGTTTATCTCAGGGTTACATTGTAACACAGGGCTCCTTTAAGTGTAGATTTTAACCAAATGGCATCACCCATATCATGGTAGGGCTGCAAGATATTAGAATTAAGAAAACATGAATCATTTAAACTACAGCCACCAAAGTCACGTGCTTCGCCTTCTCAATCACTTAGAAGCTGCAATTCCTTGCTGAGGATTGGTTCATTTCATGAACATCTGTACTGCACATTTTGCCTCAAAGCATTTCACAAAGCCTCAAACATTCAATTGTTTATAACCACATGAGGTTTGAATGAAGTGGGGAAAAGAGACGATTGCCACTCTGCCCCACAGTGGAAATAAACCCAAACAGCACCCCCATTATCCCATGACACTGAAAACAACAGGGTTAAATGGACCATACAGCCCTATCATACAAAGACAAAAAAAACTGAAAAGCAGTCTGAGTCTAAACATATGGTGTGCTTGAGTAGCTCCAGGAAACGGCAAGAGTTTGCCTAATGCACTCTGTGTCCAGCCAATGGGACGTACCGGCTGTGCAGATTGGAGAAGACCAGGGCCTGGTTGAAGGGGACTTTGCTGAAGAGCAGAAACAGCTGCTGGACTTTCTCCTCGAAGATCCTGTGGGGCAGCGGATGGGACTTCACCACTTTGTAGAACTGCTGCAGGCCTGGAATACGGGACAGAGTACGGTGACGTCCATGATACACAGGTGGTGCAGAGACTAATACATTTTGACCTCAATATACAACTCCTCCCATAGTCTGAAACAAATAAAACTAAACCAGGACCACAGGGGAATCTTCAGTGCGTCTGAACAGGAGTCGTGCTTGTAATGTAGCGGATAGAGACTGGTTTTTGTGCTTTTTTTTTTTTTTTTTTTTTAAACATTGTACCTTTACCCCTTCCTCACCATTTTCTTTCTCTGATCCCTCCCCTAATCTTCTTTCCCAGCTAATCCCTCCCTACGACTGATAGCGCAGTAATGCCAGCCAACATCCTCTTTGCTAATATTCCGAGTTCCGAGTGAGGGGCGAAGGAGATGCAAATTTTAGAGAGGCCAGAGCTACAATACGTACACATGCCCACATACGCAGTACTTTGTTTCAATCACCTCAATTTTCTAATTACTATACTGAGTGGGCTAGGGGGAAAATCTGTTAGTGAAATTAGCTAACTCATTTATTTTGGAAAGAAAAACAAGGCAGGACTTCCACTGTCTGAAGCCTGGACTGACGATGAAAACGGTGGGGACGGTGTGTCTGGGTTGGGACAGGGTTTGGGTGAGGACGCACCAATCAAGCCCGGATCAGTGGGGTTCAGCCGGACGTAGGTGGGCTCTCTCATGTAGCGGGTCAGGTACTGAGCCATAGATTCGGGGTACGTGGCGGAGAGCGCCAGCATCTGCTTATTCGCGGGTAAGGAGGAGTAGATCCAGCTGGGACAGAGGAGAGAGGAGGACACACTCGCATCACAGTCCAAATATTAACCCTTACAGCGCCAGAGGCAACTATAGCGGCTCAATGATGTAAGACATCAAAATCAGATGCTGTTGAAAACCTATCATGTGGCAACTTGTTTAAAAGACCTCCCGCAGGGGAGCTCTTTTAAACAAGTTGCCACATGATAGGTTTTCAACAGCTCAGGATGATTAAATTTTTAATTCCTTGAAAATTAATTCAGCACTCTATGGGTTAATTACACACTGCACTGCAGGCACGAGCTCTGACCGTCACACAACAGGGCAAGAAACAGTTCGCACAAACCACCACATAAAGTATTAACCAGCCATATGGAAAAAACATATGGAGCTCAATACTGTTCCCTTCACAAACCACTTCTCATGTGAAAACATTGAGTCTATAGCATTACTCGATAGCAATTCACTTTCTGCAGCCAGTCATTAACTTTCACTTAACCTGGAAGGTCAAACGACCGCTCATTTGCCATATTTGCAGTGGGGAAACTTACTGGGGAAATAGTCCGCAAAATTGGGGAAAATAAGGAAACCGAGACAATATTTGCCAGCAGCCCAATTACTTTTCGCAGTAATTACACAAACAATTTACACGGCCACTGAACTAATGCCTGGGCTGGCAAAGGACAGTATGAACTGAGTCCAACTGAAAAAGAGATGAAGGGCAATTTAATTTAAAGGTGTTCCAAACATAAAGTAATTTTTATGATGTGAAATGTTTTAATTAAAAAAAAAAAAAAAAATCATAAAATTCATTACCGCAGACCCCAGTAATGGGCGTTTGACATTGTGAAAATTATAATTAAATGCAGCTAGAGGATTGAGGAAAAGATAATTTAGTAGAATTACGTGAACATAAAGCACATGGCGGACAGGCAGGTCACGCAGATGCAGACGAGCAGAGCATTGGAAACGAAACCGCGGAATTGTGATGAGCCATTATCGCTGCGCAGCAGAATATGTCATCGCCCTCCACAGCAGATTTCACGCAGAAGTACAAAGGCATTGGCTTCAGTACGGGGATTAGGGGAAATGCTACCCTCTACTGGGCAAATCATGGGCCTGCAACCCTGATCCAGAAGAGCAACAGGTTTTGTTTTCGCCTCGAAATACACACCAAAATCAGACCCCAGTAACCAAGTAAATTAAGGTAACTGTATAACGAACCAAAGAAATTGGATAATTGAGAGCAGAATAACAATAAAAACCAGCAGAGAGCACAGCTATTCAGGACCTGGGCATCAGATGCAGATGTGTATTGAGAAGAGAAGTGATCTGGTAGCACTTTGGTAGTACTTCTCTCCTGTTCTTTTTGATCACTGATGTTCTCGCCTAGTCCTGGGTGGCTGCAGGGTTTATTGGTTTTAGTGGTTACTTCTACACTTAATTAACTTAATAAAGCAGCAGATTACAAAGTACCCTCTTTTGGAGGTTTTGTGAGTCTAAATTGGCAGCGAAAGAAAAAAAAAAAACAACTCTTGCAGTCCACGGGGATTCGGAATGAAAATCAGGACTCAGCCTTCTCACTCCCTCCTCTGTGGACCAAAGAAGAGACCCAACAGGCAAATCCACAAATGACAGCGATCAGACAGCAAGAATGAACATGCCTTCTGTCCCCACTGCTGCAGAGCACGTATGAGCTTCCATTTTGCAGCAAGAGCTACTAATGCTGTTACAATAGAGAGCATAATGTATAGTGCTTATGGGATTTGAGCAGTGGCATAGTAATTCTTACATTGATCACACCACAGAATATTGCCCCATCGGCCAACTCCTGAAGAGAAGGTCTCTATACTTCCTAAATGAGTACTCAGAACTTCAGTGCTTTCAGCCACCAGTACTGAATGTTCACAAACAGAGGGCGGGTGCAATTATAAGAAACGAGGACATAAATATTCGCTTTGTGAAGCCCACAATTTACTGTATTTGTAGGAACTGGTTCAGATGCAGACCAATCCAATTCTGTGATGATTCTTCAGCTACAAACTGCAGCCCCGGTTATTATTTGCTTTAGTCCTTTGGCATACGCTGTCATTATTTTGGAGGAAGTTCCCCTCGCCACCTCAAATAATTTTGCTCTTTTTAAGTGACTGACGCATTCCATTTGGCTACAACTATTTGGCCCTTTTCGAACTCTATTAGTACCTCATCATGCGTTGGAGACCAAAACAATATTGCAGATAAGCCCTCTTTAAAAGCAGACACATGCAGCTAATTAGCATTCAAATTAATAGGATTGGTCCATGTAGATTCTTATTTTAATTGTGGTTTAAAGACTGCAACGTTAAATAAATTTTTCAGGTGTGTTTCCTATATTTTGTCCACCTGTACACCTGTGACCTCAAACTTTGAAAGGCACGAGGAGGAAGGGAAACCAGACAGCGATGATGTCATAATGCTCCAGTCCTCACTTGATTTGTTCCTGAAAGCTGCCCTCCTCCAGCAGCTTGTCTGCTTCATCCAATACAAACAGACGAATGCTGGCCGTCGACAGGAAGCCCAACTCAATCAGCTGCTTTATACGTCCTGTAATTATAAAAAAAGGGCACTCATTCAAGAAAACAGGGCTGATCAATTTTTCCCATCACAAACAAAAGATCAGCGGTCTGCAAAGACATCCCAATTTTTGTCATTCATACCATCTGAGCTAACAATAAATACCAAATCAAACTCCATACTAAACGAGCACAATGTTTAAAAATGATTAAAATGAATACCTCACTGTACCAACAGCAATATGATGCAGCAGAGAAACTTCATGGGTGTTTTTTATATTTCACATTACAATAAATCAATGAAATCAATGCATCCATAATCCTGTAGTTAAAGCGATCCAGTCAATTCAGTGCCAGTCAATACAGCCTGTGCTTCTAAACCCTGCATAAACAACTGCATAATTGCATGGAAAAGCTGCATAATCACATGTGAAAACTCAATATGTATGCAGTGAAGCTATGCGCAACCAAACGCTACAAACACAGAGTCTGTGTAGCAGGTAAAAACCACGCTCAACCCAGCCTAGATAATGCGTCCCTGCACCACGTATTTCGGCTGTAATGCTGTGGCGGGGGGACAATTAAGATGGATTCACAGTTTGTTAAAACTGTCACCAGCAGTGGTCTGAATAAACATCAGCATACAATACGCATAAATTACACATTTAGACATCATAAATGAATTTCAGCTGGGTCATTCCATGTCAAATCATCAGATATACAAAATATTTGTCACCATGTAGTCATGGATTGCTTCCATATTTTCACATTAGCTAATATGTATTAGTGATGAACAAATCCGAAATTTCAGGTCCTTCGGACCAAAAATGAATTTTTGGCGAATTATTTTCTAAGGGTACTGCCCGTCAGTTTTTTTTGTCAATTGACATTTTTCTTGTATTTAACATGATATAACTTTTTTATTATTACACCTATAGCTTTGAAACTTTGCATCTAAGATAATCTTATCCTGCTTAATCAGAAATGCAGTATTAATGCAGTCGATTTTACTTTATCTTTCTTGGTCGTGGAGCTATGAGGACACCAAAAGTGCCTTTTGTTCAGGCTCTTCCATGTTTAGGTCCCCAAAGCACCCCCAATATAAACCCTAGCATAAGCTCTCTGGCATTTTTTCCATTCATTTGTGTCTGCTGAATATAAATCAGGCTGAATTCACCATGAATTCATCACCAACTGCAGTCAGTACCTTGCCAAATGTGAAAAAAAAAAAAAAAAAACACTAAAATGCCACCTGTTCAAACCCCGTACCTCCAGGGGCACGTCTTGAATTTTCTTCTATTTTTTTGAACTGATTCCTCTATTATAGTAGAAAGACCACTCCAAAAATTGTTGATGTGTTTTGACCAATATAAATATTGCAGGTGTCTGAACAGGGGTGGGGTAATCTTGAGAATCGCGTGGCACTTTAAGCTTCTTACACATTTAACTATGCAACATTTTAAGTGTTTTCAATCATTAGGCAATCACATACTAAATTGTACTTATTCCTGTATTATAGTAGACATAACAAAACAAAAATTGTTTTTGTGACTTGAATGACATACATTTCAGGACTGTCTAAATAGGGGTCAGGCAATTTTTGAGAATCACACTTCTTTGCATCAATAAAATTTACTGACACTAATTCTTGTAAACTGACTGTCAAATTAAAACTTCGTATTCCATGCTATGTTAACAGTGTTATTGCTTCCTAAATGCAGCAAAGAGCACAACAATGTTGTCTGTCCCAGTTTCGTCCAACTTATACTGCCGGGCTGTGCGTCCAGTGACATCTGGAGTTGGAACAGTTCGGAGAATGTTATTGAATAGCACCCAGCATTTTTAAGGAGGAGTCCGTGTTAATGCTTGTGTCCTCTTGTTTCACTTCATGAAAAACAATAGCAATAATCAGAAATTATTGATCAATAACTGGTTCAGGTTTCTACTTGCCAACATGATCTACCAACCTGCCAACCTACTGACCTTTCTGTGAATGTGTCATGCATTGATGAATTGAGAACTTACAATTATTGCGATTCAATAATCATTAACATTGTGTAAGAAGCTGAAAATGCCACGCGATTCTTGAGATTACCCCACCCCTGTTCAGACACCTGCAAAACTTATATTGGTCAAAACACATCAACAATTTTTGGAGTGGTCTTTCTACTATAATAGAGGAATCAGTTAAAAAAAATAGAAGAAAATCCAAGGTGTGCCCCTGGAGATACGGGGGTTTGAACAGGTGGCATTCTAGCATTTTTTTCACATTTGGCAAGGTACTGACTGCAGTTGGTGATGAATTCATGGTGAATTCAACCTGATTTATATTCAGCAGACACAAATGAATGGAAAAAATGCCAGAGAGCTTATGCTAGTGTTTATATTGGGGGTGCTTTGGGGACCTAAACATGGAACTGCCTGAACAAAACGCACTTTTGGTGTCCTCATAGCTCCACAACCAAGAAAGACAAAGTAAAATGGACTGCATTTTCTGATTAAGCAGTATAACATTAGCTTAGATGCAAAGTTTCAAAGCTATACGTGCAATAATAAAAAAGGTATGCCATGTTAAATACAAAATGTCAATTGACAAAAAAACTGACGGACAGTACCCTTAGAAAATAATTCACCAAAAATTCATTTTTGGTCCGAATGAGCTGAAATTTCGGATTTGTCAGTGATATATATTTATACAGCTGCATACAAAAAATTAGCAAAATTGAGAAGGTGGTGGTGAGACCCATTTGATGATCTGACATGGAATGACTCAGCTACCGACTGGCTGAAAAATCTACACACCCTTTTTCTCAGACCTACTGTATATTAGTTGCTGACAGAGAGGAAACCATTTAAACCAGTTGAAGTCGCAGATTTCTAAACAATTAACAGCCCTGGACAACAGATAAAATACTCGTCAAGAACAGATTATAATCCAATGGATAGGTCGGTACTGACCTGGGGACCCAACAGCAATGTGGCACTTTTTCAGACGGGCTTTGTCCTGGCTCACGGGAGTACCTCCAATGAACACGTGACACTCCAATCCTTCCATCGCGCTGCCAATCGCCATGACGACAGAGTGGATCTGGACCGCAATCTCTCGGTGGGTGCCAAAACCAGAACCTGAAAGCAAGGATGACCAAAAGTCAGTGTCCATCATGGTATGGTGGTGTGCCGTTGCACATGGGAAGGGTGATGCGGACATTTGTGAGGACCCCATTACTGCAGAAAGATATGCACAAATTTTGAAACATATGCTGCAATTTACAGGTCATCTGTTCCAGGGATGCTCCAGCATTTCCCAGCTAGACAACACCATACCACATGCAGTATTGATTACAAGTGCATTGCTGCATCGACAGAGTTCAGGTGCTGGACTAGCCTGCCTGGCAGTCCTGAACTATCCCTAAATAGGAATACATACAAAATATACTGCAACAAAGGGCCTCGTACAATTGTGCATCTGCATACCTGAACAACGGAAGAACAGGGACAAATTTTGCAAGCTAGACTTGACTGACAGTCAACAGCACCAACTTTTTTGATCACTGTTGCAGTTGACACATTGAATATTTTCCAATTAGTAATTAAATTCACATGTTAGCACATCAAATATTGTTTACATGTAATCGAGGGTGAATGGACTTTTCAAATGAGTTAAACATGGTGCCAAATTGACAGTTTGGCAAAAAAAGAAGGGCCATACACATTTTTCTATTACATTTTTTAAAATCCCTCTCTACGATAAAAATGGCTCTGAAAGAGCGTTGGAAGAAGCTTTCAAATTTGAGCCTTCCATAGCTGCACAGTGTTCAATTAACTTTTAGGGGGAAAAAACCTTTTCAGAATATCCAGCTCATAGACCATTCAAGATCTGTGGTCCAAGTGTGTGCTCACCTGCGCCGTCATGTTCTCCATAATCAAGGAGTCCAGAGCAATGGTGACAAAGACACAGGTTTTCCCCGTGCCAGACTTGGCCTGTACTATAAGATCTGAAAATTCAGACAAGCAGACATAAGATAATTTTGATAGTTTACAATACACTTTGTGCCATTTAACAGACTGAGCATAAAATTCAGGCTTTGCAGCGATAATTATTACCTAATACCGCTTTAAGGGACTGCTTGAAACCGAGAGAATCTCTACGAATGCATAGACAGATTTAATATTCATTCAATATTCAAAGTTTAACTATTTAGCCCCGAGTGTGGGGGTAGACTTGCAAGCAAACTATCCACATGTCAGAGAAATAGGTACTTAAACAGTAAACCTTGCGTGGAACACCTGCTAACACAAAGTCAATGCGACAGAATTGTATTCACGTTGCCTTTCATAAGCAAACGACAGAATGTTTAGCTAACTTACAGTACATCCACAGAATCTGTCAGTTTGTGGACAGGTTTCGGTTGCTCAGATAACCCTCGTTTTCTCTGCACTGCTGCAAGATCAGTTTCAATTAACCTATCTAGCTAAGTTATTCCTAACAGAGGTGTGTTTTACATTCGTTAAGGCTGTTTTCTAAAGTAACTGACTCAACGCTGGCTGGCTAATGTGAACAGGTAAACGTTCATGCTACGAACTTATCACCCATACCGAGGCCACATCGTCCCAATGGGATAGCTTTCAGCTGAATTGGAGAAGGCTTCTGAAAGCCAGAGGCAATTAGTCCATTTTGCACTGGTTTGGAAAGCAGCAAGGAGGCGAAATCAATCCCATCGGACAACAAAACGTCGTCAGTCCGTCTCCGTGTTTCGATATCATGCGCTGCCTTCTTCATGGGGGCAGCCATTTTGAAAGTTTCTTTTTCTTCTCGCGTGTTTTTATGTTTTTCGTCGATTCATCTTTTAGTATAGGCATTAAATTTCACATTACCGCCACCCACTGATGTGGAGGGTAAACTGAGACGACATTTCAAGCTGACACCCCCAGCAATAACTAATGACGACATTTATACATTCAAATTCTGTAAATCAACCGTGACATAAATATTTCAAGAGGTCATAGCGTTCTCTTCTTTTCTTTTCCTTCCACTGACCCTTTTATTCCCAACCTGTGGATTTTTCTACATAAAAGACGTCATTTTGTCTCTTTATTCCATTGTCCCTGCCACTTATGTTTCAAGATCTCATTGTTACAGATTTATCATCCCTACCAGGTGTAAGCTCAGTGGGATAATGCTTTTGCTTGTGGGTGGGTGTGTGTGTGTGTGTGTGTGTGTTCTTGTGTATGTTCGTGTGTCCATGTAGGCATCTGTTTGCAGTTAATCTCACATACTAAAAGACCAATCAGCTGAAATGTTTTTGTGCGCATCTATGACTGTATGCTCAAGTTCCTCTTTAGGTTGCAGTGATTCACAATTTCTAAAAAAAAAAAACCTGTTTTATTGACTGCTCTAATTCATACAACCATTGACTGTTCCTCCTGACTCCTGTTAACTGGCCGCTGGGGGCCGCAAGTGATTAACAACTGCTTCAGTTTTTGAATCGCATTTTCACTGGGGGCAACGTACGCACCTGGCAAAGATCTGCATTCTACTGAGTGCAATTTTCCCATCTCTGTCTACATTTTGTTTCAATGGGGAAGATAAGCAATGAACAGAACCGTGGCAATGAAGTTAATGTAGGCCATATCATTATTCTGAAAATATATCCATTCACTGAATTGTTAGCCTCGATCTTAAGACATCTTTCAATCGAAGTTTCTTCTGATTACACTTTTCTACAATAAAAGCTTCACAATGTGTTTTTTTAAACAGTCAAGTACGTCAGATACTGTACATTTGCAATTGCATGATGAGAATGACTCAAATAGGCCCCTGCACTGTCTTATTAGGGGGTTGTTTTTATGACCTATTTGCTCAGCTGGTGATCTGATACAAAACTTTTTGCACACTGCCTGTATATGGGCAGTGTGTAAATATTTACTGAGGCCAATCATCATAAAAACTGTACAAAGGCAGTTCTCGGCCGTCCAACAAACACTGATCTATGACCACTGTACTACACAGCCAGGCTGTAATTGAAGACATTGTTTTGTTTAATCTCCTGAACAGAGTGCAGATTTATTGTCAAAATGTGCATCATGACCAGACTTTTAGCGCTGTGCTTGATTTGTAATGCAATCGAGAGGCATATCGCGTTCACATCATTATGCACTTATTGTTCAAGAATTAGATTACGCTGAGATACAAGCATTTGTTCAAGATAAGGGCCACAAAAATGATTTCAGCACTTCAGCTCCATTAACACTCTCTCATAACGAATTTGTCAGTAATCGTACCGGGGCTTCTGAGAGCTGATGCATTTTCTTTGCATTACTGCCAAATTTTGCAGATGAGTAAATTAGAGATATCTGCCATCTACATATCCAATGTTTTCCTTTGCCACAATAAACTGCACAAAGTGCACTTTTAAAGTAAATGTATATTAGTGGATAATTGTTATTACACAACTCATGTTTTCCACTCATGAGTAGTATGATGGCTCAGGTAAGTGGATCCAATCAAGCTGCTGCAAATGCCGATGATTTCCATATCCAGCCGGTGATTATTCACATACTTATCCGCAAATGTTTAGGGTATCATTTATATGATTTAATTAATAAGCATCTGAATAATATAGAGCACATTGGTGATGTCAAAACAAGTTAATGTAACACCACAGGATATTCATTTTTACTGTGCTGTAGGTGGCAGCAAAAGATTGCAGACCAGGGAACCAGCACCAGAACAATATCATTAAAAATGTTTTTCACGCTCAACACTGTACAATTAAACCCTCTAAAATAAAACATTTCACATTAAATCTGTGAGGCCTAGGGATGAGTGCTGCCCTGAAATGATCATACTGCAAGCTAATGCCAGTATGCAGCTGTGGACAGTTTATGTGCACAAAATATATGGTGTATAAAATACATATCACAAAATGTGGTGCAGATAAATATTGACATAATAATGGAAATAATTTAATTAGGATATAGCCAACGACTCTGGAAATTCAGGATCTTAACCAAATTCCCCTCTAGTGCTCCAAGCGGTCATGATGCCCAGCAGCTGCCAGTGCTTGCGGCTTGCAGTCTGAACCAGGACCAGGAAGTCCCAAAGACAGCTGGATAAGAGGGCTTCACAGGAACAGGCAGCTGTCTTTCTGATGATTGAGTCGTGGCTTCTGGATCCGGCCTCTGGCATAAGCAAAGAGTATGATAGTTTATAAGTTTATAAGCATCTACATTCAGAGAAGTCAGTTTAAAACTTGTATTATGATGATGATGATGATTATTATTATTATGATTACTATTATCATTAAGATGATTTAGTAGTGCAGGATTCACAACACAAGTAGGGTGGTTGATGCCATTGGTCTTGTACTTCTCCATGTGCATTGCCACCCATCCCCCCTCATTGCTATACCGTATGCATTAATACATTGCAGCAAAATTCAGGGAAAATGTAAGCTGTCATTCCTCTTTGTTCAGGTTGGTTAGCTTTGAACTAGGGTACAGGAAGTGGTTCATGGAAGATTTAAACTCCAGGAAGGAGAATCAGTGACAACATAGTTTGCCATTGTAACCAAATATATGTGTGCTGGAGTTTTGCCAAAACTTGGTACAAAAGGCAGTGTCTGTTTACAGAGTGGACAATCTTTAAAGGAAAAAACACACTGTTTGTGGAGTATATTCATGATCAACAACCACAACCATGTTTCACTATACCTAGCGAACAGCAAGTGATAACTTCGCCGTTCCGAAGAAGTTCACCACTGATTCTTGAGGTTCCACCAAGGGTTTCCTATGAAAATATTCTGGACAGGTTCTCTGTTATGGATGCCAGATTTGTGTTAGCCCTTATATTTTAAGGTTCATTTACTACTTTAAGGTTTTGAGGAACCATATACCCCACAGGAAAGTCCTAAGTGGATCTGCTGGTAAGTATGGTGGTTTAATGTCCAACCATGTTGGACAACTGAGAGGTAGTACCATTAAAGAGTGCATTTTAAGAGGTTACACAGAATATATATCCATTGTGCACAGACCTCTGTAGACAGAAAAGTCGTTTCCCCAACAGGAAAACCTTTTTTTTCTGTACCAAGCACTGGACTGTAATGCGTGGACAACTGGCTTAAGGTTTACAGCAGTTGTGTGCACCAGGTTTAACACTGGCTCCGCACGAGAGGACATTTTACTTCAAATTTTTTGAGTGAACAAGGACTCTAGTGGACAAGACTTTGAAACCATGCATCTTCTTAGATTTGCATTGGGCACTTAGTCAGATCTACAGAGCTGGATCTAATATCTATGATGGACTTAATAACCTCCCACTAGCCATTTCAGAAAACACAGGAAAAACTGTAATGCCTTTCAGGCAAATCCTGTGACCTGATTTCTCAATGTGAAGCAAACAAATTTCAGCTGGGATTAAGTTTTTTTTTTTCCACATCAAACACAAAGCTGAGCTTTGATCACACCCATGTTTCCTCCAGGGTAAACTGCTTACTGTACAGCACCTCACTCCTGAAACCTGCAAAAAACGCACAGAAAGCTTGATTGTTCCATGTAATCTGTAAGCGTTTCTGCTCTCAGCAGAGCGATATGGGGTGATATCCCAAGCACCCGGATTGGACACAGTTAGCCAAAGAAACAGCTGCGTCCCTGCAGCAAACGGAAATGGACAGTGTGTTGATTTTTTTTTTATTCCTGAGTTGCAAGCTATATCTCCAGTTTGCGTGTACATAAGATATCATATCATAAAATGTCGTGCAGATAAATATTAAAATGAAAACGGAATTCATTTCAAATGGATTTAGGTCAGCCACAGATGTGTGGAAACTCAGGATCTGGCCCAGGGAGGGTTGAGTCTCAAGGATCTAACTATTTCACAGTCCCCACCCATTGCCAACCCTCCAAACCTACATTGAATTTCTGTACATTTACAAATGTCTTTTTGGCCTTAAGGCTGACAATAAGTTTAATGCACACTGCAACACTTTGTAGAGTACCTGAGCAGCCATATATGGCTAAATCGGTGAGTAGCAAAGTGGCAAACATTTTTTGGACACATTTAATGTGTGAGTTGAGCAACAGCACAGCTAATCAAAGACGTTTAAACAATTTGTCTGCAATCCACCATTGCTATAAAATGGACAAAACATCTCTGCAACTTTGTAAGATTTATTTATTTATTTATGTATTTATTTTTTGCCCACAGAGACTGTCTTTAGTATAACATTGCAGCTGAATGTAGCTGATTTGCATATAAATAAATCCTATTTATAAAAAATAAATTGTATTAAATTTGAACTGGAAAACTGGATGTAATAAAATTCATGAATATCCAATCCGGCGCATAATTATTAACAGATCCAATTGATTCCTCTTTTTTGGGAGTGCAATGAAAACAATCCCAAGTTCCGTTGTATATCATGTGGCTGGCAGAATTATGATGGCGCTACTTCACAATGATGACCCTCATCTACAGTATCAGGAGAAAGTGGATTAACAACAAACATTTGGATGCGAAAACATTTGGGATTTTTTTACGTAACTTTTTACCCCAGAACATCTCAGGATGACCTTTATGACCTAGTAACCCACAAAGGGGATTTTCCTGGCATCTGGCACCTTAGAAAAGCTGTACTATCCAGAGGTCCTCTTGTTTAATTTTAAACCAGAAACAAAACACTAATCCCAATTGTATGTGCTTCAATGGGACAGTGCCTTTGTCATGTATTTCCCCCTGGGGTCACTTTGTTACGTCAGAATTCAGGCATAGTTATTAGTGATTGTTAGGCCTACTTAAGCATTAGAATCGAGAATCTGGGAGCACAATAAAATTATAAGACAACAAAATTGTATCGTGTTATTGCTCACTCTTCTTTGAAAACACAGTTTTCGCTCTGGTGTAATGCTCTAGTTTTTATAACTTACATTAATTTCCGTGGGTCCTCCGCTGATTTGTCTTTCCTTGCCCAGAAGTCATAGCCTGCACACTTCTCCTTTCCCATTATGTCCCTTAACTTACATGCGCAATCATTACTTTATTGAATCGGGTCATAATTTATATTCAAAAATGCGCGCCCCATACGTTCCTTTTTTAGATTTTTTTAGACTATTGTTCATCCTCACTGATACCTGTAGAAAGTGTAAGATTGTAACTGTTTGAGCAATGGTCAAAAATAATCAAAGTTTATGATCGACACTTGGGCTACATGACGGAAAATTAATAATCAGCCTAAATAAAATGTTTCCGGCGAGGAACGCATACAGAAAACTGCAGCGTTGGCGTCATTCGCAAAGCCGTCAATAAAGTCAGTCTGATTCAAACCTTTTTATTGTTGGATATGCTGCGAGGGAATACTAGCGGAGGAGTGGGTGGAGGGTTTGCTCCATGAATGCGCTCAGAGCATTTGAGTGCAAGAACTGACCCCAGCTCACTTCGCAAGAGCAGCGAAGCGATTGGGTCTGTCAAAGTAATGAAACATTTTTAAAGTTTACCCAAATATCGTTACTGGTTATGACCGGGGAGATCAAGACTTTAAACTCGAAGGATTTATTTTTCTGTTTAATAAAACGCTCAATCATATTATGAACGCGGAGAAGAGGAAGATCGAAGACCTCGTTTCTTTTGAAATGAACGTCATTTGTCTATTTTACACTTTTAAACACTGGATTTAAAAATAGCATGACGGAAAGAGTATGAATGTTCAATTGCTCTTCAGGGTGCCAACCGACCCTTTGGGTTTCTCCAGCTTTGTCCGTGATGCATGTTTTTAAACGAAATTAAAATAAATTATGTAGGCTGTAGAGATAAAAATGGAAGGACAGCATCCAGTATCTGAGAGCAAAAACATGGATAACTGCCTGAGACGTTTAAAGCAGGAGCTGGTAAGTAATTGCTTTTTCGTGTGCTTTGCGTGCAGAATTTATGAATTTCCCTGTCGAAAATTAAGGTTTTGCTAATGCAAGAACGGTAGTAGCCTGTATAGACTGGTGCTCCTTTGGAGTACTTAAGCACGATTTGAAAATATTTTCAAATGGGCTGCGCGTGATGACCTGGAGATAGATGAGTACCAGCGATCCGGTAAGATGAGAGAAAACGTCAATTTGAATTTATGAGCGGCCATGTGTTCGCATTCCTTTGGTCGCCCCGTGCAAAACTTGGATTCAAGCGAACAAGACCTTGATAATAATGCTTAAGGAAACCTTATCCTGAGACGGGAATTTCTAATTTTTCAATCTCATATTGAAGTGACACTAACTAGTCTTTTTAATTTGGACCTTAGTATTCGGCACAATTCATCCTATGTTGATTTGCGTTCGGTGTTCATTAGGCCTACTTGGAATTAAAAACGCTCTCCTGAAGGCTTCACATCAGATATTTAAATTTTTTGTTGGTTTATGGCAGTTGAATTATTGCGCAGTCTTAGTGAACGATTCAAACGGTGATAAACCCATCAATTATCAATAATATATAAAATAACACAGCAACAGTTGCTGAAAGCATCCACGTTAATTCACTCTGCCATGAGTTTTCACTGCTTTTTCCGTCCACCAAGTGGTCACAGTTGCTTTTTTTCTTTTTTGGCCTAATGCAAGTCTAGATCGGTCAGTTCCTGAATTGACTGTGGACATTCGGAAAATAAAGTCTGAGCGCTCAGTGGAGGCTGCCTCGATGGATGTAAATCCATCGACTAAGGAAATATATTCATGGGAAGGTACCTTTCCACTTGTTACCATTGGAACAGTCATCAAGACACCAACTGGCATGTGGCACTTTGTCAATATTGATTTTTAAGGAGATTCGAATTCATAATGTAGAGCCGAAAAGCATCAATCGCTGTGTCCTTTCTTTGTTGGACAAGGAAAAGACTGGTCTAATTTCTGATTTGGACTCTGTCCTGTTGTGATTCAGATGCCGCTTCTTGACCTTGGCTTTCGTGGAAGGCAATTGATTATCTGTGGTGGGTTATTCAAAACTTCTCCGACTGGACAGATCACATGTATTCTTGACCAGGATTGTTCACGTGCCTGGGTTTCACAGATACTGTGTGGTATTATGATAGCCAGTGTTTTCCATTTGTCAGAAGCAGCATTGCTGCTGATGATATTCATTATTTTCATTACACAGCACTTGTGAAATGATTGTATCCAAATGAAGCACCATCAGCTTCAATGCCTCAAAAGATTTAATTGTAGCTTCTTATGAAAACGTTTAAATTACATTGGACGTAAAATACTGCAGTCGATACTAGTACTTTCAATACTCTTTGAAAAGTAAGGATAATATATGCAGAACTTGTTTGCATAGTTGTATTTGCTTTGGTTGTGGTATATACTGTAAGTGTTCTTTTTCAGAAAATGGAATTCTAGTGTCCAGATTAATCTCTTCATTCATATCGACACCCTCATAATAAAAGTGCCTAAGTCATTTTTTTTTCCCATTTTGAGATTTTATGCCTAACTGTCATTGATATAAAAATGCAACAGTTTTTTGTGTTTTTCTCAAAACGACAAAAAAATGACTTAGGCACTTTTGTTATGAGGGTGACGATATACGACTCAATTCCAGTGCAGGATAATGGGACTTGATCGTTCAATACCCTGCAATGGTTCTCGAAACAGCCCGCGTGTAATACAAAAGAGTAAGAGCCTGATGGATAAAATGCATCTGGTGTCATTTTACGTAGAGCTCAGCTTTCTGGGGCGGAAACCAAACAAGCAACTGATTTGTAAACACTGAATTTGTTTCACAGTGTGGTGCTGGCAATGCCTTCTGGGTAGACATAGAATATTCACCCCAGTCTATTAACTGGCATTCAGGACGGGCAGCCAGACAGCAACATGTTGCACCCTGGCCATATTTTATCGCATATGAGCAAATAAAAGAGCCCGGCATGTGATGGGCACAGAGAAATAGTGGCAGCCGACAGGTGCAACAAGAAAAAGCCCATTTTTGGACAATCTGCTAAAGCCTGTTTGCCCACACAATGCAAGATGGCGCAGACGTGCGGCGTCATGTGTCACCGTCCTCTCTAGCTGGCCTCTTTAGAATAGTTTCAGAACGCAAGCTTGGAAATGGAGCTGAACTGAGCAGGCACGATTGGATGCCTGCTTGAATGCATCGCTGATTAGACTCCGCGAGGGAGAGATAGATGTGAGTTTTGTCCAGACTCAAGCCTACCACCAGGCCCTATAGTGGCCGTAGGTTCGCCTGTGTTCTACCCCCCAGCAATCCCTATCCACCGGAATGCCTATATTATTCCTGCTCACCGCATGTCTGTGGTCCAGGACTGTGCCAGACAGGCGCTCAAAAATATCAATTTAAGTCATATTTTATCAATTAATGAATGCTTACATTTATTTTATAATTATTTTTGATGCATTCAAAGGCACATGAATTTATTGAGTCATTTCTTTATTTCTTTTTGATTTTGGCAGTTTTCAGTTGTCCATAGGTACAAGCTGTAACAGCTCCGCAGCTGAGATGTCAGAAAACAGACTGCTAATGGCTTTGTTTTGAGTAGTTGAACCAGCTTGACTTACTATTGACATTTTTCAGCTTGGATACTTTTGTAAATACTCCTAAATTTTGTCTGACAACATGAAGCATGAAAATCTTTAGTGGCTGATGCATTTTTAAGAGATGAGGGCATGTTGTAACCCAGCTTTATAATATATGCCCTGCGCTATGCTAGTTGTGCTTGTCCTGCGTGACCATAGTCCCTGCTTGCAAGGGTCGTGGGTCAAACAATGATTTAAATTATGTATGCTGATTTGGTGTCTGAGGGGTTCTCCCACATCGATCATCTAAAAAACACACTAAAGCACACTTTTGTCAATAACTCATGAAGTTTTCATATCAGCCCATTGCTCACACATTCAAATCACATATACTGTACATACGTGTAGACAAATAGTATTCATATGACCTAGTATACCTGGATAAACTCTACAGAAAGACAGCTGTTAACTCCAAGATGAACTCCAGTGTTCATTGATGACTCCCTGCTCCCTCAGTTACTGCGTCTCCGTGGTCTCAGTGCTAAGGCCGAGGTTAAGCACACACTCTTTTGGACTTAGATCATAATGAACTCTGTACCTACATATCATTATGAAGTAAGACATACTTTATTGAACCCCGTGGGGTAATTTGTCTTCTACGTTTGACCCATCCTAATAACTTAGGAGCAGTGGGCAGCCACAGAGAGTATGTATAATATAGTTCACACATCTCTTTGGTGTTTTGCGTGCATTACATTCAGGTGGAGGTTTATTCAGGTGTAAAGTCTACCTTTGGGTGCTGGAGGGAACTTCCAAAACAAGGCTGCTTTATTGCTGTTGTTGTACAGGAGGTCCTGCTCACATGCTTCCTCTGGTTTCATTCTTTAACCGCTGTTCCTTCCTTTCCTCTAAAATTGGCTGCGGCTGTAAGCAGCTGCGGCAATTGTGCTTCTGCTGACATTGTTTTCAAAATATTGCCGGGAACTCCTCTCAGCTTCCCTGGGAGCGGGTCACCTTGTGCCAGTTAAACTGGCCCTGTTGGTCTTTCAAAATGTCTATAATTTATTCAAAACCAGTGGTAGAAAGTTTGGTGGTCAGAATGTAAGAGTTCTGCCATTTGTTGCTTTACCCAAGATTCTTTGGGAAAGGGGGCTCAGGTCCCTTTTTCATCTGTGTCAGCTTCTTTTGCCTTTCTGTGCTATTAGTTCGTGAGCTATTCTGGATTAAATGATTCTGGTAAATTCTAGCCACTGTCTAAGGAAGAACAACAGCCTAATACTACAGTTAACATGGCATGATATATTCACCACAAATGTCGTTGGTGTTTTATGCCTTTTAGTCAGACCTAATATGCTGTGGAACAAGTTACTTTCTGATGATGAGCTAATGACATAAAGTACATTGGGGTTACAGCAAGAGGCTGGCCCCAGAGTCATACTTCTTTCCATTTTGACCTTTAACAAAGGCTAATGACTTCGAGCAGGGCACTGACCCGTGACCCCTGGGTCACCATACACTTGAGCCACACGCTAGCAGAGTGCATAAAGTTCCTTCACAAGCACTGCCTTCTACTGGAAACAAAGTGGCCATTATGGAGCTGGGCGACGTGAGTTTGTTAGCACAGTCGCCAAGAGGCAATCGTGCTAATTACTGTCCATGCCTCCCCCTCTAGCTGGCCCAGACAGAGAGTTTCCTCACCCTCTTAGGCTAAGGACGGGATTGAGACAGCCCCCTGCATCCCAGCAAAAGAGACCCTGTTTTCCATCACAACCTTCAGAGAGACTGCTGAAAGACAGGCTGTATTCATTTTTAATGAGCGGCCCAGAAAGAGTGCAGTGTTCCACTTGCGTCTAGGCCTGGGCAACCTTGAGCATGACCTCTTGCTGAATTTGTATACAGGAAAGGAGTTTTCATGGCTTTGCTATCACATTAAAGCTCTTTCAATATCCCTTCTGCACGCTTTGCCTAGAAAAAACGTTTGCTTATCAAAATAATTTTTTTGATCTGCTTGACTGGGGTGGCACACACATGCATGCACATTTGCACATACAAAACAGTGCATGCATACATGCATGCATCCTTCCCATGACTGTACATAGATTTACAGAACACACATGAATACACGCACGTGCATGCCTGCACCCACACTATTTGGCCATGCCATGGACATTAGCACACCCCCATACCATGACAGATGCTGGCTTCTGGACTTTTTGTTGGAAGCAACCAGGATTGTCCTTTTCTTCCCAGGCCTAGAGAACACAATGTCTATCCATTAGTATTACTTTAAACAATTTGAAATGTTTACTGGTCTGACAACAGCATGTTCCTGCTGAGGATCAGTCCATTACAGAAGAGTTCAAGCTCAGAGAAGAAGGCAGCATATCTGGAATTTTTTTTAATGTATGGTTTCCATGATTGCATACTACAGTTTTCACTTTATGTGGATTTGTGAATGCAATTATGAATGGAAATTATTGGCAAAATTTTAGCGAAGTCCTGGGCATGTCTTTATATCAACTGCGAAAACGTCGATTTTAAATGTAGTCCTCTGTGAATGATTGAAGATCAGTGGCACTCATTATTGACTTTTGGCATCGTCCTTTACACATAGATTTTTTTCCAGATTCCCTTACTCTATTAAAGATATTTCTGTTGAGCGTGTTGTTTTGTTGTTTTTATGTTGTTTTTTTAACTGTCAGATTATTCAATCACACAGTTATTTTTGCAAAGAAATGAGTCTCGACCACTTGTTGCCTGTAAAAGACTGTGCATTTTTGGATGCTGCATGTATATCCAAGCATGATAGCATCACCAGTTCAACTTCTGTCCATGCTTTTTACCATTCCAAAACTCTGAATCTTGTATTGCCCCATCTCAACCTTTTTGGTATGTGTCGCAGGCATCAAACTTAGAATGAGTGTGTATTTTCAAATAAATACATTACTAAAATACCTCCGCCATGCCACTTGTTTGACCGACTGCGGTCAAAATCATTAGGGTCCATCCCTGATGTAATAGCAACCCACTAACAAAATTTCAAAGATATCCGTTATTTACTTTTTGAGTTATCTTGTGCACGAACAGACAGACAGACAAACCTACGCCGGCAAAACACAACCTCCTTGGCGGAGGTAATAAATTTTGTCTCGTATCGTTTTCAATTTAATACGTGTCAAAGATGATTTTGAAATGACTGCTTTATTTTTTGATTAAATTTTTCATGTTTCCAACTTTTTTTCGGAGATGGGGCTGTATATTCTGTATCAGAACTAGGTGTCGTAAACAGGTTTTCTAGGTATTGGTGCTCTTTTATTACCTAAAAGAGGTGCGACCGAACAGTCCTTACGCAGCTTAGTTCAAGAGTCAACCAGGAAACTGGACTAATTATTTTTATTCTATTTTCTACAGTTTTTAGGTATTCCTAAAAATATCTTCAACCTGTAGCTGTTTATAAGTAGTTAGATTTTAGCATCTCAAATTAAGAGTCTCACAGTCACAGCGCAGTGTTAGCGCAAGGTCAGCCCAGCAGGAACGTGAGGGCGGTGACTTTACAACCCCAGAGAGGAGAGATCATTTTCCTGAGAGTCGTGTATGTTACAGTTTCTCAGTGTGACCCCCCTGCCCCTGCCCCCCCGCGCACATGAGAGATCGATAAGGCAGACAGAGCATATGGCTGAGCAAGCTCTGTTGGGTAAGGCTGCTGCTGTACAGTTTCTCTGGGAAATGACTGCAATACAGTGCACATGTAATGCTAGACAACAAAGGATCTGTCGTATGTATAGTCTGCCATGTAAGCCTCATGTGCTTGATCCTAGAGCTCATGAATCTCATTTATTCCACATGCACTTCTATGTAGGCAGTTCTACCAGACGCTCTTATCCAGGTCAGCTTATTATTATTTATTACACATCATTGCTTTCCTTTCCACCGCCCACACACAAAAACCAATTGGGTTTTTGATAGTCAACTTACCGAAAAGGCTTCATTGAGTTACAAAATCGGAAAAAGGGCATTTTGTCCTCATTAATCAGCAAGGGCTGGTGATTACAGGGTTCAAAGCAAATTTTCCTCACCTTTTGCAGAATAGGTTCATGACTGTGGAAGCCCTGGGCCAGCAGGAGAAAGCAGCACAGAGGACTCCTGCCCCCCAGAACAAACCTTTGTGTCACAACAGTATCTGATACACAGTATACCCTGAATATTCCTATTATTGAGTATATTCTAATTTTAATGTTACCACCACTGTTGGAAATTTGAAAGAAGTGGATTTCTTGAAAATTGATTTTGAAGTGTGATATATGTAACATTAAAAAAAACTACTCTCCACAGGATTAAGACAATAAATGAACAATAAACCACCTTTTATTTTTCAATAGCACTAGCTTTCCTAATGGAAATGTTTCTGCCATTAACTGTCAACTAGGTTGAGCTTGGCGCTATATACCCATTAGAGCTAAAAATAACCCTGGAGCAGAAACGCTATTAGCCGACTACTGCGGAAAAGGTCCAGGGGTGCGTTTCCCAATATCACAGATGTTAACTTACATAGTTGGGCCCATTGACTGTAAACGGACGAACTATGTAAGTTGCTTAGTTAGCTACTACACTTTTGGGAAACGCGCCACAGCTAGGCTGCCATCTTGCGATGGTAATCAAGTGCCTAGCTCCAATAAACAAACAATGGCTGGGCTTGCATCTCGATTCTAAATCTGTGTTTTCATTTATATTTATTGATTGTTCGATTGCAAAAGACAATTTTCGACCTCCCTGAGCACCAATCATGGAACTGGATTGCAGAGTAATTTAGCGTCACAGAAATAATTATGCAAATAATTATGTAGTTAGTGGATGGATGCTTGTGTTCTCCGTCACACTAAAGAGAACAATATAGAACAAAAATGAGATTTGTATGAATGTATTTCTTATTGAAACCTAAAAAGTACCTTTTTTCATTCCTTGAACATCAGCTGCCTATCACAAGTACTGTACATCCATTGTGTACCCATTAGGAATGGTGGTACACATTTAGTCACTTGAAATGACAACGTAGGATCTGCTGCTTCAGTTAAATTCTTGAATTGGTGTATTTGACTAAAGAAGTGTGAAACGGAATTTTTCCGGAATTTTTTAGTCGGGGGGTTGAAAAGAGATCAGGCCAATACCATAAACCAGACGTTTATCGTTGTAAGATAGTGAGCAGAAACGATGCAAGAAAAGGGCCATGTCCGCTGTAGTGTTATTTTCAGCTCTATGATATACCCCTCTTGGCGTGCCTTACAGGTGGACGTGGCTGACCTATGACCTACAAAAAAAGAGGCCAAAATTGGACCTATGACCTTGACATCAAATATGCTTCTGGAGACACCCAGTATGCATAACATGTAAATTTGAGGGCTGTCCCTGCAACTTTCCAGCAGCCAGTGTCGTAACAAGCGATGGGAAAACAGACAGACAGACGGATGGACTGCGGAGGGGATGCCGAGGGGGTAAAAATCAAAAACACCCATGAAAGAGCATGTGCTTTACTTCTGAAGTACAACAATAAATACAGCACAAATAGCTAGAACAATCACTTTCAGTCTATAGGATGGTAAAAATACCACAGGGAAATACAGGTAGCATTTGCGTTTTTAGACATGCTTTTTTATAGGCGTATTTCTTGAACCAACTACTTACCCATTCTAACCTGGCATTTCTTGACTCAACATAAACGAGTACAAAAAAAATTGTTAACATGCAACAATCTGTAAATATAGCAGTGGTTGACTAGTGACCCCAATCTTTATCATGCATACTTTATTCCTCCTGTCAGCTTCAGTACATGTTTAATGCACTTTAAGCATCATTTGTATACTGTAGCCCTGCTTTTCAAGATGTCCAATTATTCCTAATGCCAAAGACCATATGTGAGACAGGGAGCAGGACACAGACATTAGTTAATTTAATTATCTCATGCTCCATCGTGAAATGCTCCATTGTTTCTAAGATAAGATCAGGAAGTGCATGATCTACTAGTCTCTTAGCCCCTGATTTCTCTATCTGACCATGTGTGTAGGTCCTCCAGTGCTCAAAACTAATTTCTGTCCAAACTAATTTCCTGACACCATCTCATCCTCACCTGTCACCCCCAAATAAAGACTTCCTGCCATGAATGTATGGAAGTTAGAATATGAATATGAAGTGAACATTTCTGAAAATTCTACGTTATTATGGAGAATAATGAATATATCTGAAAGATATAAAAATATATCTGATCTTATCTGAAAGTTGCCTTACTGCCATTATATCATATTTCCAAGCATTGTAGTCTGATAACATGATAAAATTATTCATTGCAGTATTCTGTAATTTCAGTGTATTGTTTTCATGACCTTTACAGGGTCTACTGAGATGCTGAAAAATATGAAATAATGTGGTCCAAGCAAATGAGGTTTTGTCTTTCATCATTAAGAATGGCAAAGCTTTAATCTTAGGGTACGCCCACACTAACATGCTTTTGCTTTGAAACAGGGTTTTAAAATGAAACAGATCTCCGTCCGCAGGGCAACGCAGTCCCGTACTTTTAAAACTGAATCGGGGTCAGCAGTGGTTTCAAGTACAGTATCTGTTTTAGGGGTTTTAAAACGCTGGAGTAGCGTAGACGCTAGGCGAAAACGTCGCAAAAGTTATGCGTTTTAAACAAAAACTTATTTGTGTGGTCACAGCCTAAATGTCAAAGAAAGTTGGAACCTTTTCCTACCCCTGTGACAGCATCACAAGTTGCAGAATTTTCCAGTGGTTACTATCGCTTAACTGATGTTTCCTGAGGTACCCCCTCTCTCAACACAATTAAAACCTTCCCTGCTTATTATTGAGGTCTCAAAAAGCACTTGCAAACAATAATCTTGATGGGGGCATGTTTGTTTTACTGTAAAACCCAGTTCCGGAAGACCACCTCTAATATATGGAAGATTGTTATCCTGGAGTTTTCCATGTGAAAGTCCTGATGAAATTAAACTCATTCTTTTCCACAGTTTGCAATTCTGAACCACCTATAAACCACAATTAAATTTCAAGATTAAAATTGCTATCAGTGTGAAAAACAGCTCCTCCATCCAAACATATGCCGACTGGACCCACCCCACCCCCCTTCCCCTTCCCGCTGTCACATATGCCCTGCATTCCCACCCCGCAGTCTGTTTGCCAATCATCCCTGCTCCAATGAGCAGCTCAGGATTACAGCCTGTGCAACGGCCAATCAGAGTCCAGGCTTCAGCAGGGCTCCGATTGGTTGACTGATACATATAGGGCTGGCAGGCTGGAGGTTAGGAAGGTTAGAGGAAACCCAGAGAGAGAAGGAGGACAGGACAGGAGGGAAGCCCTTTGTGAAAGTGAGGAGAAGGTAAGCCGATAGTGTCTGCTGTCTCGGCTTAAAGCTTTCTGCTGAGGCGGCCCTGTAACTTGATCTCCGGCTTAGACACACTGACACAAACGTATAATTAAGCACAGGCAGGGTGGTACTGCTAGGATGGGTCGGTATTATAATCTTGATGCTATTGAGCCATGATGCTACTGCTTTTGTTGATTCATAACCATGGAGTTCTGCTTTGTGTAGAGATGAGCAAATTACAGTATCAGCCGTCATGATGAAGATTATCTGTCACCATCCATTCGGAGTCCAGTCATGCTGATGTGCAGCGCAGTTTGCAAGCATTCAGACAGCTGTGCATTCTTTAAAACAGAACATCCAAAATCATGTCAATGTCTAAGTGCTTAGCAAGTGCACTTTATAGCAAAGAAAAATGTCTGTGGCTAATACTGTGATTGGTGAAATGTAAGGAAGCCTTGAAGATGAAATTGCGGAGTGTTCATATACAGTGGGAAATAGTTGATTGATATTGAGAATTCAATGCGTATTTGATCAGCACTTGTGTGTGTTTCTGTGGTAACTGTGTACATGAATTTAATGTTTATTGTGAATTTACCCTTATAGGAATATCCGATATTTTTTTTCTTAGTGATACTATAGTATTTTTGGCATAACTATAGTATTACTGTAGTTTGCATGGTATATTGTAACTGGAGTAGTACTATAGCCATCACATTATAACTATAGTATTACCACAGTCAACAGTACCATGACATTACTATAGTCCACACAACTGTCTTGCTGTAGTATGAATAACTGTAGTATCACTGTAGTAATAGTACACTATGGTGGCGAAAATACCATCCATTTAGTATGTGATAACTATAGCTTGGAACTATAATAATTTTTCAGAAGGTCTCAAAAATAATTAAACAATCTTGCCTGCAGTTTGCAATTTGTTTGAAGTTGGACGTCTCGTTGGGGTGTTGGTGTCTCCTTCAGCGAGACGTTTACTGCCCACTCCTCTACAAAGAATCGTTGTGGGAATAGGTTACAGGAAACTTATAGCATAGGAGTCTATGTCAGCAATGATGGGAATTGTGAGGTTAATAACTAAATGATAAAAATATTGATTTCCTGACAGTCAGATGCCTGCAGAAGTGTAGCGTTACAAGGAACTGCTGAAGATGCAGAATCCACATCCTCAGGATATTGGAGCTCTGGTGCGTCTGCTCTGCTCTGGCAGCAGACGAGGTCAAAAGTGTCATAGTTGTCACGTTTACGAAGTGCATGTGTGCCCCAAAAAAAAACTTGAGTGTTTTGAAATGAGCCTTTAGCAATTCTTTCAAAATATAGATCAGCTTTTTTAAATTTCGTAGACTCCTGGAATGAGTCTGTGAGTGAGAATGAGCTAAAAAGTATGAAAAATATGGTTTTAAGTCAAAATGTACAACTCAAATGCTTGTTAAGAGTGATGTATTTTTTGTGGTTTGCAATATGTGTGTGTTTAGCAGGCAGTTAATCCTTAGTGTCTGGGAGAGGGATCAGCTGTTCGGGCCTGCAGACTCTCACTACTGCAGTGCCCAAACTTGGGCGGGAGGGGGGTGAGTGGGGGGCACTGACGGTGGGCGATGGCTCAGGAGGGTCAGGACACATTTTTGGGGTCGTGGGAGGGGTTGGGAAGGGTCAGTAGAAGCCAGAGGGACAGATATAATAATATAAATAACTTACTGTATTTAGCATACTTTCCATTATCCTTGAAGGTCAGTTTAATTAGAATTACTGCAGCTGTTACTAGCAGAGCACTGGCAAATGGTAGTCTGGTTTGGTGAATGAAATATATATATGTGTGTGTGTGTGTGTGTGTGTGTGTGTTTTAATCCCATTAAAAGTTTAATACAGCTGCTGTATTCAAACTTGTGGGACTTCAGGCCTATTTTAAATTCTCGTGGAGAACCTAAGTTTTCCAAAGATCCCAAACATGTCATGCCGAATTAAAGGGAAATGTATGTAAAATGATGCGCAAGATCTGGAAATTTTCCATTTGATGTAATGCTGTGGCCATAAAAACATGGCATCTGGGGTTTTCATATTTTTGTCAATATAACTGTGATGTAGCTTCAGTGAAGCACAACAACTTGCAGATACAGAATATGTGAGTGACATTGTCCTACAATATGAAAAAAAGGTTTTCCTTGACTTTGAACCTACTTAAGAGAAAACGGAATTGAAAAATTAGAGTTTAAGGGGTTACACTCACGACATGTCAAGCGTATGAGAAGATCACAGGAAATGCGTCAACTCACGAACTGGGTTATCACGGGCTAGTAAGGAAGCTCTGACATACTGTAAAAGGCCCAGGGTCTGGTTTATTAAGACCTTCAGCACAGGCAAAACCTTTAAGCGCATGAAAAACCAATGATGGATTCTTTGTGGTATATTTTTATGCCCCCGGAATCGAAGATTCGGGGACATATTGTTTTGCACCTGTCCGGTTGTCTGTCTGTTTGTCTGCAGCAGCAAAAAACTTTAACCTTGGCCGTAACTTTTGATTGGTCAGAGATAAGCCTTTGATACTTGCCATGTGTATCCCTTGTCACAAGACCTTTCGGATGAGGTCATCATTTTTGATCTTGTGACCTTGACCTTGGCGTAGGACGCATTTTCCGAAAACGTTAACCTTGCCCATAACTTATCATTGGTCAGAAATAGGCCTTTGATACTTGACGTGTGTATCCCTTGTCACGAGACCTTTCGGATGAGGTCATCATTTTTGACCTTGTGACCTTGCCCTTGGCGTAGGATGCATTTTCCAAAAAGAAACTTTAACCTTGGCCATAACTTTTGATTGTCAAAGATAGGACTTTGATACTTGACATGTGTATCCCTTGTCACAAGACCTTTCGGATGAGGTCATCATTTTTGACCTTGACCTTGGTGTAGGATGCATTTTCCGAAAACGCTAACCTTGGCCATAATTTATCATTGGTCAGTTATAGACCTTTGATACTTCACATGTGTATCCCTTGACACGAGACCTTTCAGATGAGGTCATCATTTTTGACCTTGTGACCTTGACCTCGGTGTAAGATGCATTTTCCGAAAACGTTAACCTTGGCCATAACTTATCATTGGTCAATGATAGACCTTTGATACTTGACATGTGTATCCCTTGACACGAGACCTTTTGGATGAGGTCATAATTTTTCACCTTGTGACCTTTACCTTGGCGTCATTATGATTTCACAGTAGTTTCCTGGAAAAGTTTTACAAATTTTATTCATTTATTTAACCCTTTGCAAGTCCAAGCGATTCCATCTGGTCCTTACCCATGTTATAAATCCAAACTATGCTTATATCCGGGGGCATCAGTGTTTCACAAACACATCTTGTTTTGAACATGTCATTGCTGGTGTTATTAGTTTTATGAGTGGTGAAGGTCCAAGTATATCAGGTCCCTGATCCACAGCAAAGGGTACGACAGGGTCTATGACTCTCCCAGTGTGGGGATATTGGTGTCAAATGGAAGTGGCAGTTGAACAGAGATGTAGCCAGAACCAAAATGCCCCCCGCCCACCCCTGCCTAGAGCAGCTGCATAGGCCTACCAGCCTGCTTCACAGTGAGACAGGACCATTTGGGGGGGTTTCAATATGAGGGCCCATGTGTACCCGGCACACAAAGCGCAGTGGGGTAGGACTGCATCTCAGGAGCTGTGCCAAAGTTACTGGAGGAAGGGTGGAACCATTTCACTGCTGTTAGCCACATTAGCCCCACCCACGGTGTCTGAGTGCAACTGGAAAGTTGGGGTCTGCTGGGCTGGGGCAAATCGAGAGGAAATTTGACACACATATCATTTCGACTGGATTAACACAATTTAAAAAAAGTCATGTTATTTTGTGTTTATTTGCAACATACATAAGTTTTATCAAGACGGTTTATCATGCAAAAGCCCCATGTAATATGGAGAACCTATAGTGTGACTCTTCTTGTTCACATTGCTTTAAATTGAACAAACTTGCATTGTGTCTTGAGTTTGCTACAAATAGGGCCTAAAGGCAGATTATGAGGAGACGGCTTTGGAGAGAACTGAAGTTCAAGTATTATTTCTGCATGGATGAGCAATATAATCCCTTTTGTCATGGTAATGACTTCTCTCTCTCTCTCTCTCTCTCTCTCTCTCTCCCTTTTCCTCCCTCTGTCTCTTGCTGTTTTGAACCTCACTCTTTCTCGGTCTTCCCCTCCACCACCCCCTTTCTCTCCGTTTCCCCAGCTCTCCATGAAAGAGGCGGGCGATGGTCTCCATGCTCAGATGAACTCCATGATGGGGGCTCTTCAGGAACTCAAGCTCTTGCAGGTTCAGACGGCCCTGGAGCGACTTGAGATTTCGGGGAAGGCCAGCATGGCCCCCCCCTCCAGCTGCCCATCCTGCACCTCACTCCCACCCCCAGTCCTGTGAGCAGGCCTTACCTGCAGCAAGGCAGGTCCAAAAGCACAGGCAGAGCCTGGACACCACACCTACCTCCAGCCCAGACAGCAGCAGCTTCCCCCTTCCGCGGCGGTCGTCTCGAGTCGTCTCCCCTCCGCGGCAGCAGGACCGTTCGCAGCCAGGCTTTGTCCAACCGCTGGACCTGACGTCCATCCTGCACAGACTGTCCCGCGAGGGCCCATCCCTGGACAGTAAGTGCCCCCAGGACCACGAGGATGACTCCAGCGACTGGACATCCTCGCTCCTGAGCTGCTGCCGAAACCGGCAGCCCCTGGTGCTGGGCGACAATGTCTTCGCCGACCTGGTGGGCAACTGGCTGGACTTGCCCGAACTGGAGGAGCCGGGATCCGCTGAGACGGGAGGCGGGGCCAGGGAAGGATCGAGGATTGGGGACGAGCCCGCCCACCCACTCAGGCTCAGTCGCTCGCAGGAGATCTGCAGGAAGTTCTCCCTCACTGCCAACATCTTCCGGAAGTTTCTCCGCAGCGTGCGGCCGGACCGGGACAAGCTCCTGAAGGAAAAGCCCGGCTGGATGCCCCCGGACGACAATGAGGCCCAACTTTGCAAGAGGCCCAAGAAAGCAGCCAAGCCCAAGGGGACCTTCTATCTCCCCTTCCGGACTGGGGGAGCAGGGGGACAGGGGAATCATGGGAAGGGTCGGCCCAGTGCGGTGCTTCCAGAGGACAAGACCCAGCTCTCAGGGGTTTACATTGGCAGGGTGAACTCAGACTTTGGGGAGATTACGACCCCCATGTTTGATTACACTACAGCCGTGTGGGTCTGAAGCTGTCACGATAACGTCCTGACAGGAGAGGGACTGCCTTCCCAGGAACTGATATCAAACGTCTTCCGCAGAAACTACGTATGGCGAAGGAACTTTCTAGAACATATCTCTTCTCACTGTGTGACTGGTGCAGTGACATTCAATGAGTGCATAGTGTTCTGTCATGGCGAGGATCCCAATGATGCAAATTGGCCACCATGTTCAGCCCATGATGCAAGATTTGGTAAAGTCGCATTACTGTGTACAACAAGGCAATAAGGTCCCTAACTAGGGAAGTTGCTCTGTCAGCACCCTCATGCACCATGCCTTTGCAGTATCTCACAAAGTGCTAGTATCATTTCTATTGCAATTTGATACCAAGAGACCATACTGGAGTCATAATCGAAAGTATGCTGGAACTTAAAATGGATGAAAGTTTAAGTTCTATGGTTGACACAGCTATCATTGTACTTGTAAAGGGAATGTTCTGCTGAACTTTTTTTATGTCTCTGACCAATGAGCTGCCTACATTGCACTGTGAAAAGCCAAACCAGCAACTGGTGCAGCCTGACATAGATTTGCTTATTTTTCAGGTTTGTCGTATCGTGTTTCCATCTCCCGTCCATTTTTCTTCGAGCTGCAGCAGATGTCTAATGCCAATATTAACCCTCTGTTAACCAAGTACCTTTCCAACTGTGTAAAAATAATTTCCCTAGGCAAATATGTTGATTATGGGCCAATATTTGGAAAAATGGAAAAAAAAAAAAAAAATTCGACCCTTTGACCCACTTTTCCAAAATGTAGCAGATCTGCTACATTGGGTAATAATGCGAATGGAAAAATTAAAGTGGCGGACCATTCAAGTTATTCTCAAATGTTTATTTGGCAATAAGAAACAAAACCAGCAGGGTGTCCAGGCTGTTAACCCTTTCACTTTATGTAGCAGATATGCTACGGTGGTTAATAGAGAGTTAAATCCTGTCCTCTGTTCTTTGGCACAATACTGAATTGCTGGTCTTCCACAGCAGCATTTCTCAATTGGTTTTTGATGGCCATTTTCTGTTTTAAAAGTTCAAATGAACAGATCCTTGACCAGGAAGACAACATAAAGGTCTTTAAATTCATATCACTCAACTAAACCCAGAAAGGCCAAAGTGTACTCCTTGGAGAGTGGCGTGCAATGAGATTCTGTAGATTTGGACTGTGTGCCACCAAAAGAAACCGTTTGGGAAACGGTGCTCCGCAGAACAGTGTGTGTACATGAACACGCGGTGCCGTGGAGCCACTCAAAGGTCTCTCCACCTTTTCAGGGTATGCTCAAATGGGAACAATAGCCATAAACAGGTTTCACAAGTTTCATTGTGCGAAAAGATCTCTGTACTGTGCATCTCTCCCCATTTACAGTTCTCTGGGGCTCGGTCATGAAAGGAGCACGCAGTATGCTGGCACCATCTGCTTGCTAAGAATAATGTAGCATCAATGTTATGGCATACATGCAGAATTCAGTGTTATATTTACTGTCCTGCATACTGAGTATCATCAATAGGCCGACTGGAAACTCAGTATATTGTTCATGGCTTAATAACTAAATCACTCAGAGTCATTGTTTTGGGTCCAGTAAACTCCGGCTGGTTGTTTTGACGCCCCATTTGTTGTGGATGGGCATCATTACAGTTACAGTTGACAGATTAAGGCCTGTCAGTTTTGAGATAATTCCCAAATCGGATAAAGGGGCCATCATAGAAAGTTCTGCCATATGGAGACACAGCTACCGTCCGGAGGCTGGAGTAACAGATTGGCGAGGCAGATTTGAGAGTCTGAGGTCAAGTCAAACTTTTCACTTGAAAAGATGTTGTGAAAAGAACTCTCAACATAAGAAATAACAGCACACTTTTATATCGTTCTCATGCATCGTACTGCAGTATGACTGTTCAGTTATTGGAGATGCTTCTATCCTGAGGCACAGCAGTTGTACATATGTGAGGCAGAAATGTGGAACCCATCAGAAGCAGAACCTGAGGCCCAGATGGGTATCTCATCTTGGGTCAGAATCATTTCTGCATCGATGTCCACACAGCCGCACGTCTCAAATCAAAGATAAAGTGCATCCAAATGGATAATTTATTCAGTCAGGAACAGGCGGTATGCAAACTCTCCTCTCAGGTGAACTTTAAGCAGATTCTTCCTCTTCAGTTTTTGATGGACTGCGGACCTCTCTTAAAGCTGAGAAATTATGCAGTCTCTCTCTCTTTACTTTGGCTCATGTTTGACGGTGTAAAGAGTTTTCCATCGACAAAAAGGGAAAGCTCTCTCAAACTTTAATGCATACTGACAGAGGCGTCAAACTGTACTATTTTAAACTGCAAGCCATTACTTCTGAGCAGCTGAACATAGTAAAATGTAACATGCTATAACATGGTCATGTTAATGAGATTAAAGAACAATTTTACAATAATGCCTTCTCTTTGTACAATCCCAATGAATGTACAGTCCACTGAGGCTCACACATTAACAACCCTGTTTCCAGGAAAGTTGGGACACTGTATAAAATGTAAATAAAAAACAATGCAATGATTTGTAAATCATTTAAACCTATATTTATTTGAAAATAGTACAAAGACAACGCAGCAAATGTTGAAACTGAGAATTGTTATTGTTTTTGAAAAATATCTGCTCATTTTGAATTTGAAGCCAGCAAAAAGTTTCAAAAAAGTTGAACCAGAGGCAACAAAAGGCTGGAAAAGTTGTATGATGCTAAAAAGGTACACCTGGTGGAACATCTCATAGCTAATGAGGTTAATTTGCCACGGGTCAGTAACATGTTTGGGTATAGAAAGAGCATCCCAGAGAGGCTGAGTCTTTCACAAGAAAGATGACAAGGGCTTCACCACTTTGCGAAAGACTGCATGGGCAAATAGTTCGACAATTTAAGAATAATATTTCTCAATGCAATATTGCAAAGAGTTTGGGGATTAGATTTTGGGATTAATGATGCATGACATCATTAATTGATTCAGAGAATCAATTTACAATTTATGCTGCATCCCAACTTTTCAGCAAATGGGGTTGTGGCAAATCATACCAGGCGAGATTTACTCTGGGTGATTTCATCAGTTAAAAATATTTATTTCATTTTACTTATGAAGTCGTTTCAATGTCACTGCTCAGAATTGAGTCATAATTGTGATTAAACACACATGGTGTGCCTCATTAAACCAGTCATGTGAAATTAGATCACATCACTGATGCTAAGAAAAAAAATGCATCATGGGTGCTATTTCATGTGGTCTGTTTAGCTGTGTGTTAATCCCACAAAATCCGGGGGGAAAAAAAAATGAAAAGGCGCATATACATTTGCAGAGCAAAGTAACACAATAGCCTTTGGCCTACATATACCGCTTTACACTGTGAACAGATCCATGAGCCTGGGGAAAGGATTTTAAATGTCCAGGATGTCAATTTGTATTCTTTTTTTAATGTGTAATATTTTCTGACTGTTTCTCAACATTGGTGGTCAACACAGATTTTGAAATCAATGGTTCAGGGAACCTGTAGAGCCTCAGTTTGGGAGGTAATTGAGCAGTTCTTGATTTTTTTGTAAATTAAATAAATTTAACTTGTTTAAGCATAATTGTTATCTTTTCACTTTGTTGTGCTGGGGGATTTTCCCTTTGGTAGGTTCAAAGCCAGAAAAAAGCATTTTTTACATATTGCAGGATAATGTCACATACATATTCTGTACATAAGTACGAATATTTATATTTTCCAAATACCCTTAAAAGAGCAGTGACCTTGATTAGTTGGTGTTTGCCACGACAGGAAGGCAAAAACAATAGAATTGACATTAGAATTGATTAATAATCCAGGCAAAATTATATGCATACAATTTACAGATTATCTACTTAATTTTTTCTCTGAGCTCCTAGAAATGGAAGAAAATTAAGGATACTCTGGTGATGCAGAAATTTCAACTGGCCACAGATCAGCCAGTTTTAAAAGATAAGCACCTCCAATTTTGGTCACTTCCTTCTTTCTTTATACACTACAACATATTTTTATTTTCCAGAATGTCTGAAGACTGTAAATTTTCCTGCCATTGGCCCACTTGTCATGGAATGACCCAATTGTCAATTAAGCCGCTTTCACACTGGGACGTGAAGCGAATTTTTCGCCAGGACAGATTACATTCAAAGTCAATGCAAAACGCGAATACACGCGTTTTGCGTGTATTCGCGTCTTTGCATTGACTTTGAATGTAATCTGTCCTTTGTAAAAAATTTGTTTCAAGGTCCGTGTGAAAGCAGCTTTACAAGTAGCTCTTTGATTGAGGAATACCGTGCTTTGTATTGAGCAGCACTAGGATTTATGTGTAGCGAATTCCCTGTTTCCCTTCCTGAACAATTTTTATTTATAGCATCTACATGAATTCTTCACTTTTTTAATGACCATTTTCCATTGAATCATTGAGATCAAAATCTCTTTTGAATTGAGGACCTGAAATGAGGCAAAAATTTTCAAATAATCAAATCACGCAGGAAGTAGAGAATAAGATTAGTATGAGCGGCAGAGGTTAAAAGCAGGAACACACTTCTGACTTTTAGTCATGAATCACAAATTTAAAATGAGCAATTGTAATTAATTGTTCCAGGATTCATTTTTGACATTCAGTTCCAGCCACAAAGTGTAAGGCACTAAGATGGAACTTAGCAGTATAGCCCACAACCAGACCTCTGTGTTCTAGAGTCCATGCTCATTTGTAAGCCTTTGACTCTGTCTCATCGAAGTCAATTCCCTTTACATTCCTGCAAAGCTGAAAGATGCCAGGGAGCATATTCATGCAGGATTAAAAGGGTTTTTAAATCCAGCTCACTGCGCCTGAAACATTTACCTCAGGGCAAATCAACATGACTTGACTTCTCCATTGCAGCATACACACCAAAACTACTTGTTGATGGAGTTGCCAGGAAGCTTAAACAGCTAGTTTTTGTATGTTGCTCTTTTGTATGTCAAAGCTTGCAGGTGGAAACTGCTTCAGCTGTTTCAATTTTCTGTAAAATCTTCCTGGCAACAAAACTAGTTGTAAAATGATGCCAAGTGACAACTACTTAATATTTTTCATTAAAACTAACTGTCATTCTCAGCAGCATTGCTGACCATCTGCCTATATTTTGAATTCTGCATAACTTGATCCAATTATTTTCTATTTTGCATTTCAAAATTAATCAGTACGCTTTGCTGTGTGCTATGACTGCGTAATGTCAAATGTATGAGCTAATGCACATTAATAATAAGTTATTTACTATATACTCAATACTACACTATCTCCACTAATATCTCGGTCTTTACAGCATATCGGTGCTGAACAAATATAGAAAGCATGTGAATTTTCACTCCCACCAATGGATGTGGGAAAAGTAGATGGAATAGGACACACAGCTCAGACAATCTGTCCTCTCTCATCATATGACCTCATCATTTTTGAGCCACTTCCTGTTTAACAAGCCCCCAATTTAAAAAAATATACACTGACATTTTGATTTCCTGCCCTCTCTGTCAAGACTTCAAAGGTCTCTAGAGCTTTGGGAAAGACACATCCTCTCAGACCGGTCAATTGAAGAAAAAAAATCGAAGTCGACCAAAAGCCATCTGTTGTTTGTGGGAGAACATCCTCTAGTTTCATTTCACTGTGGATTCTGTTGTGCATTCATGAGGACAACTGGATACCAAGTATACATATTCTCTACAAGGATACATGACACATGTCAATAAATTAGAGCAGCCAAACCAAAACCAGAGAAATTATGTTTTTGAGATCACATTCAGCCAAACAGAAGTTGGCACAAAATCCTGAAACATAATTACACATGACCATTTCAAGATCAAAACCTGAAATGAGTGGTCAGCTTTTAATATTTGGTTCAGTTTTAATATTTAATTTTTTAAAAGGTTTGAAAAAATCAATTCCCAAATTGACTGCTGAACCTTAGTATAGGAGAGCATATCGTTCTTCTTCACTACCCAGTGATGCACAAAATCTGCTTAGAAATCAGGCACCAACCTCTTGAAATGCTGTGCAACTTTCTTTGCTACCCCCTGAGCACTCTCAGTCCTGAACTCACACTGTTGCACAGAGATTACCATTTCATACTTGAACCCTTCAAGCAACTAGTGTTGCACACTGTAAATAACAACTCATTGTACCAATTTTTGGTGTAAGTATATTGCTGGAATGCCAGTCCTTATTTCATATTACTTGAACTCACATGCACACACACTCGCACAAAAACATGCACACACCCGCCTCGTAACAACCGGCAGTGGTCGGCAACTTTTTCAGAGTAGCGCACAATTGGCTATTGCGCTACAGGATTGCAAATTGGGAAGGGACTGCAGGGGAGGGAAAATAATAGTCGCCTTGTTCATTGCTCTAGCGCCTCCTGTTGGCCAGACGGGCGCTCGTCAGGAAGATTCCAAGCCTGTTCATGTCTGGGTATCCTACGCCTTTACTCTGAACTTGCGAAGATTCAACCGATGAGTGTATAAGAAGCAGCAGGCTGACAGGCGCGTGCTTCGGAGGAGAGCCGCAAACTGTCTATACTCTCCTGAATTGGCAGCAAGGGGTCACATACGAGCAAGCCTTGTACATAGTTCACCATTTGGGCATTCCAGATTCGGGTGGGATTGGAGATGCCAAATTTAAAAAAAAAAAAAAAAAAACATGCACACACTTGAACATGGGCGATACATACTGTATAAAAACAATGTCATCTTTCCAAAAGTATCACTGTCCAAACAATTATGAACTGCATTATATATGGTATATATATTGAATGTACATTTTTGTTGCTTGTCAGGGTCATGCTAAGCCATGGTGTGGTGTTTTATGGCCACAGACCTTCATTTTCCCAAGCACCAGGAAGGAAGGAAGAGCATTTGCAGCTGCTGTCGGATCCCAGGATCCGTTAAGCGTGGAGTTTCCCAAGGGAAAAGCCAAAAATCAGACTGGCTGCACACTGTGCCCCCGTAACCATTCCTGCCTCCACAGCTGTCATCCCCCCCTCTCCCATATTCCCCCCTCAGCCGACTCAGCGGCAGGAGCTGAGCTGCCTGGTACGCGACCCACAATGCACTGCGAAAAACCAGGGAATTAACTCTGCCTCAACGAACACTTTGGCCTCACGTTCCCAACGCTTTTTCTGCTCAATAGGACAAAAATATTTCCGGTGATGGCCAATATTTTGACTCATTACATGAGCTTAAACAAGCCAGCATTTTCAGTTTTGGAAAATAAATACAGTAATTTCAACTTATTAAGACAAACTTTTTTGCAGTGCAAATTGTGCTTAAAGCAAGAATTACTTTTAAGCACAGGGATGAGATAGTTGTGTATGGGAGCCAAAAAGTTTAAACTGTCGCTGTCGCTTTCAGAAAACGGATTTTGTTCGGGGATTACTGTATTGCAGTGATATACTGTAGAAGTTTGTATTTTCACGTGTGTGTGTGTGTGTGTGTGTGTAGGCGGATGTCGGGGTGTGGGGGGTTCGTGGTCACAAGGAAATTTGACTCATAATTTTTGGTTGCCCACCCCATCCTCAAAGCTGTTCATATTGGGGGCTCACTGGATGGACAGTACTGTGTCAAACACAGACACCGTGTACTGAACACAATCAACAAATGCAGCAGTCTTGCTTGATTGGACTATTTTCTGCCCAGTTGGACTTCTGTTATTATGTTGGGTGGGGAAAATTGCATTGGGTTGGTGTGCCTACTAGTAGTAATAGTTCTTTCAAACATTTTTTGGGCTGATTTGGGAGGGTTTTAAGAATAAGTAAATAGTGTTTGGGCCAGAAACTGCCAAACTGATTTGGCAACCCCGCAAAAGAGTACATAAAAGTTCATCCTCAAAAAAACTCAAACTCTCAAAGGCTAGAATGTATTCTACATTTATTTTTTGACTTGTGGTCTTCCTCCAGTAGCTTTTTGGTAGCTATGAAAGAAAATGAGGCTGAAAGATTTTGCAATGAGGTGGAAAATTTCACTTGTCATGCAAACAGTAACTTGAAACAAGCTAAAAAATTTTTTGAGAGAAACGGTTAGATTTCAATTCCACCTTAAAATACGAAATGGCACGAAACAGTGGCAAAATCTGCAGTGTAGCGCACACAAGCTAAATCCCGGTCATTCTACTAGCATTTGAGAGGAGCACATGATACAGACAGGGCATTCATTTCTCTGTGTGATAAGGAGGCCTGCTGGCATTATAAAGCCTCTTTCACACTGGACGTGAAACTAATTTTTCACACGACAGATTACATTCAAAGTCAATGCAAAGACGTGAATACACGCGATCATTACTTCACTCTGTAGAGTCCAGGACTCAGGCAGTCTGCAGACCACTGATACTCAACCATCGGTCCTCAGTCAATCTACCCCCAGCTGCAGGGAATGATAACTAACCCTTAGAGCACAATAGGCGACTATAGTTGCCCAATAATATAAGATATTAATATCACATGCTGTTGAAGACCTATCATGTGGCAACTTGTTTAAAACCCCTTTGTGCAGATATAGACGCCGGCGTCCGTAAATTCCGAAATTTAACTCCTAAATAATTCTGTAGTTGAATTTCTAAATATTTTGCTTCTGTGGAATAATTTTACAGAGTCTCTATGACACAAATACTTCATTATAAAGCCTAAATAGGCTCATGCATGACAGGAAAAATTGGCATAATTTGTATTCTGCGCAAAGGGGTTAAAAGAGCTCCCCTGCGGGAGCTCTTTTAAACAAGTCGCCGTATGATGGTTTTCTACAGCTCAGGATAATTACATTTTCAATTCCTTGAAAATGTATTCAGTGCTCTAGGGGTTAACATTTTGTTCTTTTTAGATTTATCTATTTTTGAAGCTGATACAGTAGCAAGCAGAGAGAGAATGAAGAGGGGACAGAAAAAAACAATCCGCTGAGCCCTCCAATTGAGCTCCACGATGCCGGCATGCAGCGGTTGAGCGTGGAGGGAGATTTCCCTGGGGATGGGGGGGAGGGGGGTTAGGTCGGCTGAATTCCGAAACACGCTGACGCGCCACAAGGATTGACTGCTCCCGCACATCGATCAAACACGCCGCTCACCAGCCTCACGGTTTCAATTAGGTGGAGGAAACGGGAGGGGGGCCGTGCAGCAGAGTGCGGTTTGCTTTGAAAATAAAAACGGTGGGAGATGGAGGTTTATCGGTGTGTCAAAAACCAATTCATCAATGGCGCTGAGATGAATAAGATGGGGATTGGTTCTGCAAGAGGATAATAGGAGAGCGCAGGTCGAGGAAATGATGAACACGTCCCAGACACCCCCCCGCTCAACGTCATATCTAGGCTCTGACTCAATCCTCCAGTATCTCTTTAGTATCTGAACCAATCAGTGGAGACCAACCGTGTGTCTCGGCCTGCTGTCATGACTCACAAATCAGCTGGATCCTTCGGATCCTCCATCGCTTTTCCACAAGGTCAAAATGCACGACTCGTTGTGCTTTCGCAATCTTTGCTTTATTTTACTCCTTTATCTCTAATTTGGCCTTTGCAGACTCATTAGCCATGTGTATCAATCGTATGTGGGTCAAAACTGGCGTTGGGGGTGGGGGAGAGTACACTAGGGGATTCTCTCTGAAAGTTAATTAGAACTGACCTCTGCCATTTCATGGAATTACCTTCATTAAAAACCCTGTCCCTTGACAACGGTCCCAATTTTACCACCAAAGGAGTAAATTTAAAGTGTATTAAGCTTTTGAAAAGCCCCTGTAATTGAGGCTCGGCTTTAGCCATGTAGTGTTATCTCTGCAGCGCTTTCTATGCCTCGAAATCACCAGTTTGTGCACCCCCCTCCCCCACCCAAACCCCCTCGGGAGCACTTCCTGTTTATTCAATAAGCCCTGACTCCACCCACTCAAAGCGCTCCGGATCACTGGCAATCCTGTTTAAACACTCTCACAAATTAACATCACTTTCCAATGTGAGGAACTAGTGAGATGAGAGAGAGAGAGAGAGAGAGAGAGAGAGAGAGAAGAATGAGGCTGAGAGAGAGGAAAAGAATGAGGGATGAGGAGAAGGAGGGAATTAGAAAAAACAAAAGCATGGAGTGGAAGGAGAATTGAGAGGGGGGGGAGGGGAAATGGTAAGAGAACAGGTAGTCGGGGGAAAATAGATGAGCTGAGAAGAGAATTGAGATGAGGGTTGTGATCACATTTATTTCTACTAGGTTATTCCTCATTTTTATGTGCACTTAATTTTCCCCAACATCCTAATCAAACTGAATATAATCATTTGGATGCTTGCCAAAGCAGACGGTAATATTTTTTATCTAACATTTCAGGTTTCTGTTAATCAGTAAGAAATTTAACGGAGCTTAATAGCAATGGCTGGTCCAATCATGTCCTCAGTAAGGACATTAAACAGCTGTGGTTTGACGGTGTACAAAACACAAGTAATTATTAAATAATTGTAACATTGCAATATGCCTCTGTGAGATTACTCATCAGCACTAGCATTATTCTGATGAAATGTGCTGCAAGTTTGCTCATGAATGTGCTCTTTTCCACGCTGAGGTTGTAAAAGGCGGTCTTCTAATTCGGGGAACAGGTGCTTCATCCTGCATCGTCTGCATATGCTTCAGCACATACAGCTCAAAAAACAACCGGACGGGACTTCAGTGAGAGGAAGAGGCACCGAGACACGCATTCGTCCCACGGTAATACTCCGGGAGAGGAAGTCCATTTATACACCCAAGGCCTGGGCACGATTTGGGTGGGCAGGAAATCTGCAGTAACATGCATGACGGATGCACTGCAAATCGCTCTGGGCTCTGCAAATCTCGTTTCCATAAATAAATGATCTCTCCCATTTTCCACTTTTGCTTGGGTCAGTCTTTCAGCGATTCTACACAAATCTCTCCGCAGCAAATCTCTCCGCAGGTCCACTGGATCACGGCGAGATAAAAGCTTGGTTTAACAGGCACAGATTAGGTTTAGTCTCGGAGTTCTGCACACAGAATGCACATGTTCTAAAATTTAAATTCGGCTTTGTGTTTAATTCTGAAACTGGCCCCAATAAGTGCATGAAAAGTCAAAGACAGAATTCAATGCTAACGACATCATCACATTTAATAAAGTGCACGACCGTTTGTAGTCTGCACAACTTAAGAGTCAAAATTGGCTCCACACCTCTGACCTCTGGGGATTTTCCAATGTATCTTTTCAAAGTGCTTTACCAACACATTTAAGCTCCCTGGCTAGACTTGTCCGTTCTGCCATTTCTTGTGAACTAACAGGCTTATATTTGAAAACAAACCACCAGCGGACGGCGGTTATTCCACAGTGGGAGAGTCCTTGAGACAAACTGTGCATTAAACAGAAATCTGATCACACAGTGGTGTAAACCAGCTAATCAGCTTAGCGCTAAACTGCGGTGTAGCCTTTTTAAAAAGCACCCATCACCTCAGCGGCCCCCTCCGCACCATTCTTCATACCCTCGCCTTGTGAACAGTTTCATTTCAGTGTTAATTTGAAAAATGCAAATGAGATGCAAATGTGTCCCTTATTAAATGTGGCCTATACATGCTCTGATAGCGCAGTGAGCATTTTCATACGAGTCAAGAGCCACCCCCTGCTTTCCCTTTCTAAAGAATTCTCACTGGTAATTATTGCTCCACTTTTGCTTCCCTCTCATGTCCTCAGTGAGCGCAGTTTCCCCCAAGCACACTGCAAAAAAGTCACTCGAAATGAGACTTAAAATAACGTTTTTCCTTTTAGGAAGAGAATGTTAACTCATTATGTCACCATTTGAGACCCTTTAATTGGCAAATCTGGAAATGAGTTAAAACATTTCTCTTTGTTGGTAATATTTTGTCTTCTACAAATAAAACGTAATGGAAGTAAGATTTTGCAGTCTAAATACAGTTTAAATTATCAGAGAGAACTGCGATTAATGTAATTCTAGCTTTGTGCAGCTCACTATGTACTATTTTTTCTATTTTTTCCTTTTTTGTTTGTCTGTTTTTTTTTTTTTCCTTTTTTTTTTTTACTCTGGTTCAGATATGGATTGATCCAATTATTGGTGATTTTTAGAGTTGTAGTTCTGTGGCTATCAGCAACAATCCTTCCAATCGTCTGTCTGTCCCTGTTAGAGAGCTTTGACTCGCGGAAAATGAGTAAAAACATTTTTGCTGTTGCTATTTGGCAAATGTTGCCATTATTTTTGACCCTTGGAGCCTTAAATAATTTTGCCATTTTTGTGATCAACACACGTGCAATTCTAGCGCAAATTATTGAGCCCCTTCGAAACCTTGCTTGTGTCCATATCTTGTTCAAGCAAAGTGCTGATGGTTAGACCTCATTTCAGCAGACGACTGCTGTTAAAGAATATTCAAATTCATAGGAATGAGCTGTGTAATGCTTCTATAATTGCAGTTTAGAGACTTTGAAGTTAAAGCCATTTGATTAATTTTTCATTAGACTGAATACAGCCAGTCCTTGAGGGCATCAGATACATGTCCATATTGCTCTGTATGTCTGAGTTAAAGCCATCACTAACTTAGGAAATACAAAGCATAGGGAAATGCAGCTGGCTCATTGGAATGGCAAAGCACAACTAGTCACTGCCAACATTACGAACACACGCATGTATGCACACAGAAACACACACATACACACACATCGCTCTGTCTGACCCTTTACTGTGCCCAACAGCTGACGGCACTCACACAAGGCAAGAGGCAGAGATCTGTTACAAAGGAGCGCTGTGGGAACGCAGTGATTATTCAGAACACAGACTCTCGTTTTACACAGCCTAACCGGGGGGGTGTTCCCATCTGCTGACTCTGGGATTGTTCTGGAATGATCAGGTTTTTAAGATTATAGTATTCTGTAATTTTAATGGTGACTGGATGAGATTGAGCAGCAGAGTGGGGGGGCGTCTACAGATGCCACTGACTGGAGCTGCTAATCATTTACACCCAATTACAGCCAAATTCTGCTTCGCCTCATAAGATGCAGATGCAGAGTTAGGGAAACTCGCGGTGCATGTTTTCAAGCTCGCATAAGCGTACAAACAAGCTTATATAAGCAAATGTTTTCCTATTTAACTCAACATAGTAACATACTGTACCATTACAGAATGATGGCTATGTCTAATAGCATGGAATATCTTGTCAATTAATTGCAAGGTAGTCAAAAATCAATGGAAGATTCAAATTATTAGAAACGGTGAAGAGAAGCAAGGAGTTTAAGCGTAAGCTTTCTGTCGTAACAGTCTTCATCAAACCAATTGCCACTAACCACGTTATCGTTCCACCAAAAAAAAACCTGACAGGAGTCTGACAAGGAACTTATTTACAGGTTTATTCACTGTTGTTTTGCTCATGAAGAGGGTTCTGATTTACCAATTGTGCTCATCTGTCCTACTTTCTCGAAAAGTTCAACAGAAGAAACAAAGAAAGTTAAATTTGTATGCTGCAGCGTGTTACTTCTGCTCCATATTTGATCAGGCCACATTCACATGGGTCAGAAAAAGAGAAAAATCAGAGACTGCCTTTCTCTTTCTCAGAGTTTACTTCTCACTTTGTTTATCTCTGCCATTTGGTTGGCTTTCTTTAGTTCTAGGATAGAAAATAGGAATATAAAATCCAATGGCTCACTTACACCAACATAAAAAATGCCATCTGCTCTATACTCAAGCATCTTTCGCCCTTTAATTTCACTCCCACAAGGCATCCCAAACCTGAAAGCCTAGTGTGACTTCCACTTGTGTAGTACACAAGCATGCTTTCATCAGATGCATGCTTCATTATAAACAACAGTTCCATCAGTTGAACTGATATTGATTCAAGCTTAAAGGCAGCAAACGCCTTTATTGCAGACTACGAAACTAACAAACTTGGTTGAATAAAAAAAAAAAATACGCTGTTTGAAATGGATGAAATTGTGACTGCCGCATTATTCTTTCATATATGAAGGCAAGGAACAAGAGCCCTCAGACTGAAATGCCCTCTGTGGATGCTGAGGTGAAAGAAACAGAAAAACAGGTCCCATTTCAACACGAGGTCAAACAGATCAGGCCACTGAATTCAGTTATTTAATGTCGTTTCGGCTACAGGCAACTTTGCTATATCAGATTTTATTACCTCCCTCTACAAAACCATAAACCAGGAACTAGATATCTGAGGGGTCATTTAACCTTCAATGTTCTCTCCATGTGTCACAATGATCAAACTGAGAATGATATGTAATACAATGGTAAAATAATAATGCGAGTCATAGAAATATATCTAAGGACAGCCATTATCCCTGTTAAATCAAATTATTGTAACATTATTCCAAAACTCCCATTATTACTCAATGAAACGCTATTTCATCAGAGATGATCAAAACATGAAAGTTTCCACAATGCAAGCTGGAGGTCCACCTAAATGAGTAAACCAGAAAAATCCATGAAAAGAAGGATTGGAGTTGAGGTCAGCAGCTTTACTCTGTCCTATAAAACGTGATCACCCTGATAGGAGGTAATTGCCCTGGCAGGCAGGGATCCAGTTACCAGAGTTAATTCTGTATGAGGGCAAGTCCCCCAAAGAATACAGCATCTGCAGTTTACTACCTGAGTCAGCTCCAAAAATGGCACAGTCCTGTGGCACAATGACAGAGTTTTCATCAAAACACTGCAAAAAATACTGACTACTTTACGGATCTTCAATGCTAGTATGCTGACAAATTGATGGTGGACACCGTAGTGATATATTTGAACGCATCAAGTAAAAATTGACATTTTATGACCCTTTGTGATTTTGAGAAAAGGCTGTTAAAGTTGGACACTTTTTTTCCCCTAAATCTGCGATAGCAGTTTACTTTTTACATGATTCCATTGAAACTAAAAGGTGAATAACTTTCATTTACATCAAATACTTTACAAGTACATGTAACAAACTATAGCAAAAAGTCAAAAAAAGTCCAAGTGTCATGAAATGTCAATTTTTACTTGATGTGTTCGCATATGCCAGCATAAAAATCAATTGGAAACACACCATAAGCAGAAAAAAAGATCATTGTGATTAATGGGTCCCAATAATCTGTTCAAGAAAAGACCGAAAGTATTCAGGAGGTACACCTGATGCACCTCCCAATTCCCTCCAATAGCTTGTTCAATAAACCACTAAAACTCAAAGTCCATTCTCTCATGGTGTGACCGAGATCATAGATCCGTCTATTTTTTCATACTTCAAAGCGCATTCAGCACTGGAGTCCACATAGGAATTTCCTGGGCTTCAAGAGAACATTCCAGAACTGATGGAATGCATCAAAATGAAAGACTAAAGCAGCGACCTCAAACCCCACCATCAGGCAAATCTCTTTAACACTGAGTCAAAGAGTCTAGATTATACATTCTTGAACTGCTAATCTGATGAAAATGGCCATATGTACAGTATATATAGATTTTACACTGTTATAAACTTCTGAAATACAGGAAGATGGTTCTGGCAGCAATTCTGAGACCCTGAGAGATCAATTCAAGTGCTTTTTATGAATTCTCATATATATATTATGGCGAATATGAATAATAACTCTGATCGTGAGCGGCTAGCTTTGATCTCCCCTCAACCTCCAGATACCGGATGTGAACTGAATCATCATTCTTCCAGGGATCCAAGGTTGGCGACTATACAGCTAGGGTTCAGAGGTCAGTTCCGTCTCAACTGAAGGAAATGAGCTGAATTTCAAGTCAGGCTGACCCTGAACATGCCTTCTGAGTCCTACACACAGCAAAAGAAAGCAGAAAGCAGTCTTATTGGCCTGTAAGTATTTATGGGGAGCGACAGCAGATTCTGCATTCTGCAGCATGTTCAGGAATAAAATATTGAAGTTTGCTAAAGGGGCGTGGCCTTGTAATAGAGGGGCTGGGGGCGGGGCTCTTCTGTATGAAGTTTACAGCATTTATAGCAGCCTGTCTGGGTCTCTCATACCTACTCAAACCATGATGTTACACATTTCCTCACGTCTTACAGTATTTGTTTCCTTTGTGGAATTCATATAGCAGTAGGAAATCCTTCCAAAACATACCCACAAAACTTGTGGAAAGAGCCAGGAAATGTGTAAACTGTGCAAGTTAAGGCTGTGTCTGTGTAGCAGTGTTATTAATAGGGAAATCATGAAAAGTAAATACTTTCTGATGGGTAAGATGTTTTCAGGGCTTCGGGCTAAGGGCTCAGTGTCTGGGATCATAACCATGATGGGCTTAGTCCTTACTCAGATTTGTGTCCATAAATGCACCCCAGCAATGGATAAATTGTGTCCTTGACAATTCTGATGGCAATGCTTTGAGACGGTAGAGTATGATAACTAACGCACAGCATTTGTTTAGTAGAACCAGACATGTTCCTGAAGCTCCATCATCCTGTAGGTATTCATTTTTCCCCGATTCAGTAAAGCTAAGTCTACTCATAGATGCTTAGCGACATCGCAAGCAGTTTAGGGACTGATCTTCAGGAATCAGGTTGGTTACCACCAGTTTCAGTATTATGACTTAGTTTCTTATAATAAACACACAAACATGCACACTTTAGGTCTTTACGGAAACTAAAACAAGATGAAGGCAGGGTGCAATTTTACATGGGGATTATGAGCAATTAAACATCACCAGCACGTTCTGTCCAACTCCCGCCACACCATACTGAATTTCCTCCCAAGGGATTGTCAATTCCGTTCTGACCGTCTGCACCACCTCTGTTGTTCTCGTGTCATCAAACAGAGCTGCCCTGTCTGACTGCAATATCCATTGTTGTCATCATACATGTAACTGCACTTTTCATTAACATTTTACACATATACACATAGTTATAAGGTGATTTGCATTACTACAGTGATTACTGCGTCTAAGTAAATCCATAAATAAAATAACAGAACCCTCAATTAGTCAAAAAAAAAAAAAACCCAATATCAATTAGTAACTAATAAGCCTATGTTACAGCTTGCTCGACATGAATATATTAAAAATTAAATTCCTCTTTGGGTTTTTAATAGTTAGCCTGAGTGAAAAAACATAAATTGAATGCCACATTGAAACAGTTTTTCCTCCTCCAGAGATCCACGGGCATGAGAGCAACTTTTACCAGCAAGGGGTTAGTGAGGGAGGATAGGGAGAGAGTCATTATGCCGCCGCATTTTCACAGACGAATGACGTTCCCAGCAGCCCCAGAGAATTTCCCTCCCATGATCCCATTGGGAATTGGCCGTCCTCCACTAATGATTAGGCCTATATCAAGAGCTACTATGGGTGACATCTTTAAGGCTCATGTCAAGTTCAGAAGGAGGCGATGGGGCCAAGAGGAGGGGGGTAGGACGTTCATTTGGGCCAGTACCTCAGCCCATCTGACCGTAACAGGGCTGCATCAAGCGGGGGGGCGGGGTGGATGGAGGGGCTGAGGAGGAGGGGGGTCAGAGGTCATAAAGGCTCATTTGCAAAGCCACAGCAGATGCGGCTCAGTCAGTAATTACAGGGAATATGGCCGCGCTGGGAGCCACATAAAATGTCCCTTAATTGCACAGAGAGGCAATCAGTCTCACTGTCATATCGCGTGTCCGTTTTTACAGCTCCATGAGCACTCACAAACTAAATCAACAAAGCGAACAGGCATGAATGAGTGTAAAAGCCTAAAATGCATACATGTATTGGAGAGCATACAGAGACAGTACATCATGCTGGCGAATGGGACACAGGCTGGATTGGATCTGTGGGGAGGAATATTTACGTCACGCTGGAAGGGGCTGAAATTGACTATGACCTTCTGCCTGCTGTCCAACCAATAAGAATACGAAGCCGTTTCAGGGTCTACAGGAAGTTAACTGCAAGGCGAGACGAGTGAATCATAACGAGGTATTGACATTTAGAGAGATGGGGAGGCGGGATCGTCTTGCAAATCAGGGGCGGGTCGATAAATTACCGCAGGCATTTCCGCAGTGCAGACGGAGAGGGTCATTGGGAGGTAACACAGTCCATCATGAAGCTGTGTGCGTGTGAGTGTGTGTATGCGTGTGCGTGTGCGTGTACGTGTGTGTGTATGCGTATGTGTGTGTCTGTGTGTGTGTACAAGACGCCCAGGAAAAAAAGACCTCAATGAAGATTGCAGCCTTTCGGGGGTCCTGAAAAGTGCAGTGCAGTGTGTAAATATTTGGACAGCAATACCATTTATGCTTTGTGGTCCTTTCCTTCAGCAAAAGTGGATTGAAAAATCCCACAAGCGATTTAAGAGAGTTGCATCCATTTCACTGCTAAAATACATACTAACTGGACTACACATTATGTTTCAAGTTCATTTAAGTCAGAGTACAAAAGCTCATTCAACAAATGTGCGTTAAATGCAAAACAGCAGGCCTTGTCATCCATTTGGCAAATACTCTTATGCAGAGAGCCTAAAATAATGTGTGCATGCACATTATTCTGTTCCAACAAATAATGTAAAACCAGTATGTTTTATTCCGTTCAGTCATTCATTATCTTTCCTGGTCACGGCCACAGTGGGGTCTGGGACCTACCCTGTCATACATTCAGCAAGAGATGGGAATCCACAATGGTTATGCAGCCAGTCTGTCACATAGCATATTTTAATGAAATATTATGTGTAAATTTGTGAGAGATAAAAATGAGAACCGCATTTTAAACGAACATGGCAAACATCCACGCAAACATCCACGTCAGAGCTGAGAATCATAAAATGAGCATAAATCAGATGTGCAATGCTGAGGCACGACAAAAGTTCGCTGTGGTTTCCAATTCCAAACTCAGCTTGGGGGCAGCACCCCAGAGCAGAATTAATGGGCAGCCATCTCACTGCTCCTCCGTTCAGTTTTTTTGGTATGCTTTCAAGTTTTGTAACACGCAGCCACTTTCACAGTAATGCATTATGTCCATTTGAAACAGGTTTTATTACAATTCTCTCCCATTTGTTACCTTAAAAATTACATACTTTGCAAAACTGAACTGATGGAATAGTGAAACAAAAACAATTACTACATAAAGACACTGCCATCAATATCCCTCACAACCACGGAATCCCGTCCTTCAACCCAATACAGGTTGTCGCTAGTTGCTTACACACAAAATTTCATTCGTCAAAGTGAAGTACATCCCCAATGCCGAAATAGTTGGGACAAAGTGTAAATTGTGAATAAAATCAAAATGCAATGACTTTCAGATCACATGAGCCAATATGTTCTTTACAGTAGAACATAGATAACATTTCAAATGTTGAAACTGAGACATTTTACATTTTTATCCACAAAATGAGCTCATTTCAAATTTTCTGGCTGCAACAGTTCTCAAAAAAGTTGGTACACAGGCAAAAAGGTGCTGAAAAAGCAATTAATACTTATGAGAATTAGCTGAAAGAACATTTAGCAAGTAATTAAGTTAACTGGCATCAGGTATGTAACATGATTGGCTATAAAAGGGATGTCTTAGAGAGGCTGAGTCTCTCAGAAGTAAAGATGGCCAGAGGCTGTCCAACCTGTGAAGGCTTGCAAAAAAGAAATTGTGGAATACTTTAAAAACAATGTCCCTCAGCGTCAAATTGCAAAGGCTTTGAAGGTCTCATCATCGACAGTGCATAACATCATCAAAAGATTCAGAGAAACTGGAAAAATCTCTGTGCGTAAGGAACAATGCCGAAGACCTTTACTGGATGCAAGTGATCTTCGGGCCCTCAGATGCCACTGCATCACTCACCGGCATGATTCTGTCATTGACATTACTAAATGGGCCCAGGAATACTTCAAGAAACCACTGTCTGTAAACACAGTCCGCCGTGCCATCCACAGATGCCACCTAAAACTCTATCATGCAAAAAAAGGAAGCCATTGTTGAGCATGATCCAGAAGCGCCCGCCGTTGTTCTGTGGGCCAAGGCTCATTTAAAATGGACTGTAGCAAAGTGGCAAAGTGTTCTGTGGTCAGACGAGTCCAAATTTGACATTCTTGTTGGAAATCATGGGTGTTGTGTCCTCTGGGCTAAAGAGGAGAAAGACCACCCCTCCTGTTATCAGCCTTCAGTTCAAAAGCCAGCATCTCTGATGGTATGAGGATACATTAGTGCATATGGTGTGGGACACTTGCATGTTTTAAAAAGCACCATGAATGCTGAAAGGTATATAAAGGTTTTAGAGCAACATATGATCCCCTCCAGACGACATCTATTCCAGGGAACTCCTTGTGTATTTCAGCAGGACAATGCAAAACCACATACTGCAGCTATTACAACAGCATGGCTTCGCAGTAGAAGAGTCCGTGTGCTAAACTGGCCTGCCTGCAGTCCTGATCTTTCACTGATTGAGAACATTTGGTGCATAATTAAACGAAATGTCCGTCAAAGGAGACCCAAAACTCTCCAGCAGCTGGAAGCCTGTATTAAACAAGAGTGGGATCAAATTCCAATGGCTAAACAAAAGAAACTTGTCTCCTCAATGCCCAGACGCCTCCACTCTGTGTTAAAAAAAGAAGGGATGTTACATCATGGTAAACAGGCCCTGTCCCAACTTTTTTTGAGACCTGTAGCAGCCATCAAATTTGAAATGAGCTCATTTTGTGGATAAAATTGTAAAATTTCTCAGTTTCAACATTTGCTGATGTTATCTCTGTTCTATTGTGAATAAAATACTGGCTGGTGTGATTTGAAAGTCATTGCGTTTTGATTTTATTCACAATTTACACTTTGTCCCAACTATTTCGGAATTGGGGTTGTAGTTTCTAAGAAATCTTGTCCCTGCTTAGCCGGATGGACGGACGGACAGACAAGCACCATTACAATACTCCCCTCTCCACTTTGTGTCGTAGTGGGGATAATAACTAAAATTGCAGCTCAAAAACAAACCTCAACAAAGGGACAAGAACTTTAAAAAAAAGTAAAAAATTTAATTAGGGCCATAAGATATATACAAAATATGTGTATTAAATTCCAGCCACTGTGGAATTTAAACTGCAGGACAAAGGCTTGATTATGAGTTTAGTCATCTGTGAAATATAACGGAAAGTTCCCAGCTGGTTAGCCTAATCCCCTTTTCTCAACTGTCAATAATTCCCAACTGCCAGGGGCATATCCATGTCCAATCTGGAAAGCACATTGGACTCACTGGCATATTTGAACAATAGACAATCAGAAAAACTGACTGTATGGACAAGATGTATAAAAATATATTATATTTAACTTTTTAGGCCAGTTTGATAGTCTAGGATAAAGCTTAATCTATGGCTAAATTAAATTTTTAATGAACATCCACAGCACAAAATTCCATTTAGTCCATGGCTAAATCCATGGCCGTCCGTTTAGACAAAATTACGGCATATCCGCTAATCCCTAACCACTTTTCTTTAAGCTTTGTGGAAAACATCATGAGGTAAAGGAAAGGTGTAAAAGGGAATTCCTAACGGCTCAAGAAGACAACCGCGCTAATTAGAGAATCTGAATGCACTTACACTAGGCAACGTGATAATGAGTCCCCTGCTCATCATATACGTTTCTTTACGTGATTGGCCGGATGAATGGTTGATGCTTTAAATATTGCTTCCGCGCAGAATTGTGGGATAGCTTTATCTCCATACTTTTCAAAAAGGATGGTTCTATGTACCCTATGCTAAAGGAGGTAAATTAGGGAGCACTGAGACACCTTTCCTTAACATTTGAAGAATTAGAATGCACTTATCACAGTTGCCACGTAATTATTACTGGATCATTTTTTAGGAGTTCGGAACTTTCCTAAGCAAAAAAGACTATTCGGACGCAGCCCATGTCTGTGTAACTGGCCCTTAAAGTTGTAAGACCAAATATGTGATGAGAATATTCTTGAGCATTCTGATGGTGATCAACAGTTGCTCCAGGTAACTGAAAACAGCGCAGCTCCCGAACATCACTCATGCTGCTGCGAAAGGGTAAAAAGTGGCAGGAGCAAAAGTTTTCCTCAAAAAGGTTTTTGTGATGTAATTCATAGATTTATAGCTACATCACAATGTTACAATTTGGGATATTAGACAAGTTCAAAATTCAAGCATCAGAGTTAAAACTATACAGTCCAGTCGCTCGCAACCGCATGGGTGTAGTCCCCGAAAGCCCGCTTCTCCCCTTTTTTTGCACATTATTCGGCCAATACTGTCGCCATAGCAACCAAAAGCGATAGGAGTTGTACCTTAAGTATAAAACATGACCATTCCAAATATGAAAGTAATCGGTCAAGAATTACAGCCTGTAGCTACAGCATCCCACGTCAACGGATGTGGACATGGTGGTGGCGACGGAGACGACGACCATGAATTCATAGTAGCCGCCCAACTTCGTCCGGGGGCTACAATGAATCAAGAATGATAACAGAGTGAAGTGAATGCTCACAGATGTGGATGATGGCTCATGATATTTACTGCGAGTACATGTCCCCCCCCCCCCCAGTCCCAATTTAAAACAAATTAGGTCAAATTAAATGACTGGAAGAGGTTTTTAGCTATCCCTCAATGTCAAACCTGTGCACTTACCTACAGCCGGAAGCCTGGCCCAATATTCAATACTGTGGGGTGAGATGGATGTGTAGATGGATTTTTTTTTTTTTTTTTTTTGGGTTTTGTGCCCCTTCATTAATGCTGTCCCTTCCCCTCAGCGCGAGTGACACACATGTACGGACTTAGCACAAAATGTGTCTGCCTCTGCTAATGATTTTGGACTGGAACACACTTACTGTGACAGCTTGGGTTACTTTCCAGGCTAATTAAAGCGAGAAGAGCTCAGCGTGCCTGATGCTATCACACCGAGGGTCCTCAGCTCTCCAGAGGAAGGGGCTGGGCTGGCTAAGCCACACATTAAATCAAAGGCATGTCACACTAATGCTATGGCTACACCCTGCTGCTAGCTACTCCTAAAGCTACACTCCCGTCCATGATGAAGCTCGCCAACCTGCAGAGGAGGACACGCCGATACATGCTTCATGCCACATCAGAAAACAGAGCCAACTCTTCTTTTCAAATCACTCAGCCTCCGCAGCAAACTGTGCAGACTGCTTTTACAGCACATGCAGTTGCTGGAACAGAATACTGAATATAACAATGGGAATGCAAGCATTGAAACTGGACCTAAGAGCAATGAAAGGTTACCTGGTACCACGAGTCCAGTTTCCTTTCTCATCATGGACATTGGCCTGGTATTTGTGTGCAGTTTACCTGGGGCCCTAAATGATGGCACTAAGGCGCACTGTGGAGGAGTGAAGTTGGTGTAGGGAGTGTGATGCTCTGGGAAATGTTCAGCGGGAAAACCCTGGGTTCGGGCATTCATATGGTAGTCAAATTGATGAAGCTGTTTCTGCAACACATGGAAAACCAACAGCACATTATGCCTTTTCCCCACACAGCACAGTATTGGCTAGACTTGACTATTCGCTTGATTCTTGTACTAGTACTGCAATTTCAACTGCAGATAGTACCAGCTCACTGTAGGCAGGGTTCTTATCTCAGCATCATGGATATGTTGCAAGTTGCTCTATACAACTCCGGCAGGATCCCTTCATCTACTTTCAGAGGAACGTCTGCACCTTGTTAACTGACCACAATGTAGTTTTGCAGGCTGATATTGTTTAAAATTTGGTTCAGTGAATTTAAAAAAAAAAAAAAAAAAATAAAAATGGCTGTCATGATAGCTTTGCGCTGGATGTCTCGTGTAGTGACGATTCCGTATGTCTTCGCGCCACCTTTTAATATGCGTTCAGTAGGGATGTAATGATGCATCGCATGACCGTTAAACATCGATGCAAATGAGTGACGGTTGAAATCGGTTGAGATGGAACATGAATCCTTAATTGCTTCAAACATGAAAAGGAGAATCTGTGCCAAATTCCTCAGAGCCCGCTCTCCCAATCTGTTCCAACACACCTCAACTTCACTTCCCTCCTTCCACCAGATTTTCTGGTAAATTGAAGAGAATTCAGATCAATTCATTTCAGCTGCGCATGATTCTTAACATACACCTCTTGGTAATAAAAAACAAAATTTTTTAAAAATAAATAAATAAATAAATAAATCTGCGTCAAACTGCTCTTTCATAAAAACAATTGAAATGTGTATAATAAAGTAAATCAACTTCCAAGAGGTTTCTACAGATAGAGTTCAGCCTGTTCCCAAGTCAGTGCTGCCACCTATAGGCCAACCAACAGCTACTCTTCAATGGAAAAACAGGTTGGTCTTGGAAGCCACATACCGTTTAGAAGAGATGGGCTTGCCAATGATGCAGCAAATACAATTTAAATAATTAGATCAGTTACAATGTTATTATAGCCAGAAGGAGACTTGAGATCAGTGATTTAGTTGTTCTTTCCAACCAGAATCAACACAAACTGAGCAAGAGGAGGCAAATACAGTAGATTCCACCAGAATAAATAAACCAATTACAGCAGTCTGTAGTCTTGCCCTTTGGGACAGCCTCACATATTAAAAGTGCATTGAATCCAGGATAGAATTGTGAAAAGTGCATCAGTTTCAGAAGAATGCATTAAATACTATTTTTACTGCAGTATAAAAAAGCACCTGATAAACCACCCTATTATAATATTTCCCAAAAATGAAGTTCATGGGCAATATGTAAAAGTAATCCATTACTTTCATCAGGGTCCCTATACTGCAATAAGAATGTGCAACAAGTCTGCACAACTCCTTCAAATTGGTCATCTGCATTCATGACCAATAAGGACAGGGTTTGCATGTTGGGCTGCAGTGGACATACACAGGAAGTGACGTGTCAGCAGTTAATTTTCTCATATGCAGATTTATCGTCAAATAGGGACAGGAGGACTGTACCGTTTCGTTACAAATAGAAAGAGAGGTTTGACCCATCAAAGAATATAAATCACAATGAATAGTACCAATGCTGCAGGTGATAGCTAAACACGTTCTTCGTTTAAGCCTGCAAGTATCACTGATTAGCTTCAACTAATCACTGCCTATGCTGTTCCTGTGGCTGTAGCTAAAGTGGTCTATGATTAGTTAGGCAAAGGCAGTCTTATCCCAACAATATTCCCTCAAACACAAACATAGTTAAAAACAAAATACAATGACCAAAATTATAATGAAAATGTACTAAAATTTAATAATTCATAAAAGCTGGAAAATCATTTTTGTGACAGGAAAACACAGAAGCAACATTAGAGTTGGTTTAGTATAATATATTTAAGCTTCAAGAGACATAGAAATCAATTCTTATTATTTCCCACTTCTCTATAAAAGACTTTTTTGAAAGCATAATTATGCGAAAAAAACAAAATCAAAATTAGAATATATTATGGGAAATATGAAAGCCCCGTGACTTTAAATATAAAACAAAAGTCACACAGGTAAGATGTTACTTGCAGGACAACTCCTTGGATGTTGGAAAAACAAAAATATATATGGACTTTGATCAGTTACTGCCAACACAATTAGTGCAGTGAGGAGGGTATGTGGTTAAAAAAGGCCAGTATCTCAACTTGATTTCACTTGCAACATCTACAATTGAACTGAAATGCATCCATGCGGTTTTAAGGGAAAGGGATTTATCATCTTACAGTTAACTGCAAATTTTCCTGTCCTTGAATGAGAAGGAAATGCCATAGTCTCCGTTTTTCCTTTTTGAAATGTGCGTTTCCCAAGAACGGCAAAAAGTTGGGGTCTGAAAAAACCAGTACACAGTTTGCGGTGAGGTCCCGTCGTCAGACAAAAGACAAAAGATAATCCAAATTATTCTTCAGGTTTCGGCTTTGTGATATAAAAGTAGAGGAGTCCATCGGATATGCGGAAATTTATCAGTTCTTCCTTCGTTGTAGCGGAGTGAGTCATCGTTGGTTATGCTTTTATTACAAACTTGCGTTCAACTGTTTCAGTGGGCGGGGTTTGGAATGCTGGCACGTTCCGATTGGGCAACAGTTCTTCATCACAGCATTCTGTAGGGCGAGAGAGAGCAGGAAGCCAGGTTACAGGGGAGAGGTAAACACATCTGATTCATAAAGAAAACAATGTAAATTACGGTAAGATTTAATGAAAACAATTTTCCTGCAACCCGGTAGCCTTTGCCAGTGTAGCCCTGAGTCAGTCACAGGTTGAGTCAGCAGAGAAGTCATCATTCAGCAGAAGAAACAGGAAGCTTCATTCACGAGCAAACCGCACTCCACTATTTTTATTCATGTCACATGTAACAAACTGATCAGTGATGCCGTAAAAAATTAACATCTATATTTAACATCTAGTCTGGTCCAAAACAATTTATTTTTTATTTTTTTAAAGTGTTTTTTAAGCTTGTTGGAGCATTATTTTTATCAGAAGTGTAAAGAGTCCAGAAGAATAGGGGGGAGAGAGAGAGAGACAGAGACAGAGACACACACACGCGTACACACACACACACACACATGTGACAAAGGCAGGAGGCCAGATTTGAACTCCTGATGTCACAGCTCGTAACAAACATGCAGATAGAGCTCTACAGGCAACACAAAAGACACACACCAATGTAATTCCTTGATTTTTGGTCAGGTCTTTGACTTGATCAATCTCATAATATAGTATGGCTACAACCAGACAAATGATGCTACGCAGTAACCTGGCTAACACTGGAATGATGAGCAAACCTATGCTAAAGTCACACTAAAGAAGGACTGGCTCAAAAAACATGGGTGTTTTGATGTGGTTCAGACCTGGCTCACCACGGGTCTTGTTACAATACTGAAACTTATTACCATCAGCGAGTCTCAGTATTACTAGATCTGGTTACAGACTATATGTGCTCAAATTACTTGAGTACTGGAGTCAACATAGCGTGGAATATACAGTGGTAGATGCGTTTAACTTCTTAAAATCTACAAGCCTGTATATGGCTTTGTCAAATACAGCTACTTTATTCAAACCAGTGGAGCTTCAGGCCCATTTTAAATTCTAGTGGAGAACCCAAGGGTTACAAAGATTGCAAAATACTCAGCTGAATTGCAAGGAAATGCGGAAAAAATGATACAGAAAATCTAGATATTCTTATTTGATGTAATATAGTGGCCATATATTTAAAAAAACATTTTAAAAACATGGCTTCCTGAGTTTGAATATTTCTCTCAATACGCGTATGATGCAGCTTCAGTGAAACACTGCAACGAGCAAATACGCAAAAAGTATGTGACATTGTCAAACTACATAGAAAAGAAACTTCTTTTTCAAACTTCACTCAAATGAACTCAAATGAAAATTAGAGTATAAGGGGTTGAAAAAAAAAAAACAACACAAAAAACCCTGAAGCGAAGCAGTCAATGCGCAGACTGCACAGCCTTCTCATTATGTACAGTAAACGTAGCCTCTGCGAGACAGATTGCAACAGCATAACATGACCAACAGATGGCGCCATTTCACTCTATTGGTGACAACAAGCGAGGCAAAGATCAAAGACAAATCAGTTCATGTTGATACAGAAATAATTCAGCAACGGAAATTAAATCTTAAAAAAAAAAAAAAGAATTTGCATTAAATATTTACCCAACATGCCAAAAAGAAACTGTCAGTAAGAAACTTAAACAACAGCACAAAGCACCGGGGCATCTCCTTTTGATGTCAGAGGTCATCACCAGGTCACAACCCTCGAACCCTCTCACCTGGCTCAGAGCTGCTGCGTGTGGGAGCTTTAGAGCAGTGTGCAGTTCGATTTCTTTTTGGTCTTCTTCTTTTCCACTGGCGTTTTTCTATTTATCTGCCTGACCAGGTCATAGAAGATCTGCAACAGGGCAAGAAACACGAATGAGCACAGCTGCACTCCTGCAGGGCAGAAATGGCTGAACCAGCCCTCAGTTCTCAGAGTAGACCGAATGGAGCCCCCCAACATTCTCAGAGGAGATTGGCTGAACAAAACCAGTATTCTCAATGGAGATTGGCTGAGCCCACCCTGCATTCCCATTGGTAACTAGCTGAATCCGCTCTGCCCTGACTCGCAGTTAATGGTGTAATGTGTAAAACTTCATACGAGTTTGTGCATTCAATTCCTGAATAACAGCCTTTGAAAAAGTCCCACTCAGGCAAACTTTCTACACGTCTGCCAACATCGATTCGAGGGAAGACATCAATAGTGGAATGAAAAAAAAATTGAGTGAAACCCCACAAACAGCTACCATGTTCCCATGTCATTTTCCAGACAAGTGCTCATCTCACTACAAATAGAAGCAGTCTCCGTCTGCCAGTCTTCCAATTTTCTCAAGAAACGTTCATTCGATCGACTTAACACTTGGAGGATGAATTGCTGAGAGCCAAAGGAAGTGCAGTGTGTTGAGTATGAAGTGGTTTGGCTGGGCTGTTATAGAGAAGCTGCAAGCAGTACAGCCAGAGGCCAAGAAATCAGGCAGCTACAAAACAGGCATGTTTTGAATGAGTACTGAACTAGATTATTGCCAAGATGCCGTGCTTTGACGTGTTTAACTACGATGATCACCTGGGTGGATGGCATTTGTGTATTTACTATTGCTTGTGCGGCTGTGTGTACATCACACACGCACACGCACGCACCTATACCCACGCGCATATATGCATGCATATATATATATATATATATATATATATATAGACACACACACACAAACACACGCGCAAACACACGAGCGCATGCACGCCCACCTCATTAACGTTGATCTTGGATTTGGCCGACGACTCTAAGAAGGCACAACTGTTCCACTGTCTGGCCAGGTTCTGGCCCTGCTCCTTGCCCACGACCCGCTCGTCCTCCAGGTCACACTTATTCCCCACCAGGATCATGGGAACCTACAGGACACAGACAGGTGGATCAGAACAGCACTGACACTGGCCTCAGCCAATCAGCACCTGACACTGGTCTCAGCCAATCAGCACTGACAATGGTCTCAGCTAATCCGCACCAACACTGGCTTTGGCCAAATCAGCACTCGAACTCAGTCAACATCTGTCCATAATATTGGCCTGGACTCAACCACAGATACTGAAGAGGATCGCACTCAGTACATTATGAAAGGGAAAGTTAGTAACATGGAAACAGCATTAGTCTTGCACTTCATATGAATAAACAAATCACCGTTTGGTCAGGTCATTCAGAGGGCAAAGCCAACAAATCATATTCTCTTACTGACGCTAGCACAAACCTAGGGTGTAGCAGCCCTCGCAAAGGTAAAGAAATTTCACTGATATGAGTTAATGGTCGCTGTGGGAGTGACACAAGCTCACTAATTTCATCCTTCTAAAAGAAATAGGACTAAAGCTGGCATCACTTGCTGTTACAGTGAAATATTGAGAATTTTTTGGGCACAACCAAACCGGACCTGAAAAGTGAGGCTGGGTTTCCTGGTGCTCCACGAAGACAAATAAAATGTGGGAATTTTCCCAAGGGAAATGCACACACCACTACAACAGCAGCTCTGTACACTGGCCTCAGAGACCTCATATCCATCTCTCGGCCAGAGAAGAGACGCACTGCTACACGCTGAACTCAGGTCAAGCACACAGAAAATGTGAGTCAGTGCATGATTCTTGTTTTCGTCAATCATCATGGAACACTTCAGTTTTTGGAGGTGGCTGAGGCATGATGGAGATTTGTCAGTTTTGCCAAAAATAAAACACAGGGTCAATGGAACCAAAATGCAAAGTGTCACGGCCCCCGTCTGGGGTAAAGCTGTAACAGCTGCAAGTGAGCGTCCCCTTTCCCGTCCCCAGAACACGCAAACACACTATAAGTGTGAAAAAGAGGAAAGAATTTATTGTAATGCTTACACGTCGGCCCCAGAGGGCTACAGGCTCCAAAGTGGGCAATACCAAACTAATAAACAAAAGAATATGAAAACAAAATGAACTCATTTTCCTAAAAAAAAACCAAAAAGGACAAATCAACTTGCCTAACTTCCTAACATAACCAGGAGAAAAAGGAATCAAAACAAACGGCACCCACTCCTTACAGCTCTTTACAGCAAACAGGGCTGAACGACGTATAGACTATACACAACGACTGCAACCAGTCAAATATAGATTATCGTTTCGTAACAAGTTCAACAAATATACATTTGTACTTTCAAGAATCAACACTACGCGCAACAACGGAGGCAACAGATGCGGTTCTGGGGGCGAGGAAGGGAAGACTGCCGGTCACACGGCTTCTGTAATCCCTTAAGACATCAAGGTTCCGGTCAGGTCCAACTGTATGCAGCTTCCTTAACAGGATCACCTGTGAGAAGACAATTAGGCACACATACTTCCTCGGACGTAACAAAAGGACGAGAGAAACTGCTGTCCTGTAAACAAATCAAGTCACCCATCTCTCTCACACACACGCACTCAGTGTTTAAATACATCATAATTCCACAGGAAAGTGAAGGGGGAAAAAAAATTCCCAAAACTGACACAGGATGCAAAACAGGATAAAGTCAATGTTTTCACTTTCAACTAGACAGCTGGTTGCCCACTGGTCAGTATGTATCCCCGGAGCCCCTAAACCAGTCACTCCAGAATCGACAGGCTTCGTGACCTGACCACACACAAGGCATGTGCCAAATATGAAATGAAGCAGTTGAAATTTGCGCCTTGTAATGTACCCTCAAGCAAATCTCCACGGACACGGCGTGATAATCCCTGATCCATAGTATCCCCAACTCATCGTCTGGCGATACAATAAGATTATATTCCACAATCCACAGCCAGCTGCATTCAACAACAACCAAAGACCCAATGTGGATTTCATTGTACTGGTTTCTCAGCTTTGTACTGAATTATCAGCAGGATAACCAATTTTCTTCTTTTGGGCGGTACGGTGGTTGGGGGTTGCGTTTCAGGACAGTTTTTTTTTTTTTTTTTAAATATAATTGCTTCACATATCCAGTGTAAATTCCATCAATTACAGCCTGGGCCACCCCAAGACCTTATGTCCAAGGTAGGCTTTGATTCTTGCAAATAAGTGCCAGTAACATTATCACCTTTTCACAGCTGGGAATTCAGAGCACTTTGATGTGATGAGGTACCCTTTAATTTATCATGGTCTTTGGAATGACTTGGAATGTCAGTCAGCCAATCACATCGCACAGTGTCCAGACAAAAACAGGTCAAGTAGTCTTTTTTTTCCCCATTAGCTTGGAGGCTTCAACGTTGATTCTTGAACAAAACATTATGGGGAGAACACCATGAGGTGGAGAAGGCCACCCTAAGATTTTCTTTTTCGTTTAGCAGGCAAGCCACTAACGACAAAGTCTTTATACTCGCCCGAGCTGGCTTTCTGTCAAATCAGAAACAAAGTTATAAAAACATTTATGGAACTGAGCAAAGTGAGCGAGACTGCATAACGTCAATAACCGGTCTCAGAAATGATGTCGTCACTCCCTTCAGGTTTGTTACCATTTCAGAGTCTTGATTCAAATGTTCAGACATGAAAAATAATGATTTCTGTGCAATCTAAAAACCTGAATTAATTTAAAAAGCAAAACATTATGAACCAAATGGTTGGCAACACCTCAGGATGCATTTCCTTGTTGAGTTGACAAAAATTGAAGTTGAATACTCCTTGGGTGGCATAGTCGATTTTTTTTTTCTACCCTGTTTTTACAAGTGGAAGTACTGCAGTAATGCTGACTGGTATCATTTCCAAAATTCCTTTTCATAATTTCATGACATTGTGCAAGCAGTCGCTTTAAATTTCTGAGTTGGATCTGGAAGCTAGCGTTGCGGAGAGGCCTTGTAACTGAACAGATGGGGTCATGTGAGCTTAGTAAAGACAACAATGGAATGAAAGAATTATGCAGCCACAAAAAATGTAAAATTTTCCCAGCGTGAGCTTGCCTATGCCCTGGGCCAGCCCTGCTTGTAGTAATTCTCAGCAGGCAAGCATATAAAGCGAGGGGCTCATGGCTGAATACTCCATCACGCCTGTATTTTACAAACAGAAGCCGTAAAGGCGCCAGTGAGCTCTGTGCTGAGCAGCACAAGAACAGCCCTGAGATAAACCCCTATACGAAGCTGCTGTCCTAACGCTGCCCACCACGGGCACAAAAGCCTTTGTAAACTCAGATGGCAAGAGCGTGTCAGCTATCACGCCAGAGCACCTGGCTGCTTTCGAAACGTGAGCCAACCCAGCAGCAATCCGCCGTATCTCGCGGAACGCACGTGTGCTGGCTCAAGCATCGTCTAGGTGTACAAATGAGGGCAGCCACTCAAGGACTTAAAACGAAGGGCCAAGCCCTTCCCGAGCAGTTTTCCAGGATGAAAATCAGTTTCCTGCTCGGTGTCATTTTCGGCAATTTCCATGCTTCAGATGCACAGAGGAATGGAGACGAGGGGTCAGGGAGGGAGAGGGGGGGAAGGAGAGACAGATAACGAAAGCGAGGGAAATAAAGAACTGTTGAGACGGCAGACCTGATCAAGGCCAAACTAAGCTCCTCATTGACTGCACATTAACCCCAACAGAACGGTTCGTATTGAACTTTCTGTCTTAAGGTGCGCGTACAGATTCCTTTCACCACACACAGTAGGGTGATGACCGTAAAACTCCCCCAGTGTAGTCCAAAGAAGCTCCAATGATACTGAATCAAGGAAGTATGAGTCAAAATGCACAACCGTGCCTTTTTCTGTATATTTTTGAGGAGGGACTGAAAGGTTGACAGTTGTTGGAGATGGGGCACACAGTGCACGTGGCCTTGCATACAAATTGCTGAAATGGTCATGCCCCTCCTGTATGAAATTAGGATCATGTGGAGGAGTCACAGATACACAAAACAAGACAAGACATGCATCCTCAAAAAAAAAGAGGTATGATTAATTGACAGGGTGCAAGAGGGCACTGCGGGGCAGAGTCTTTTCGTTTGAGGAACATTCACCGACCCAAACGCAAGGGTTATTCCAAGGTCGTCCATAATCAAAATCTGGCAAGAATAAACATTCCAGATGCCATTGTTTTTTTTTTTTTTTTTTTTTTTTTAATGGGTGTTATATTCCCTTAAGAACATGGACTCCATACCTGGGTAATTAGAGACGCGCACCAGGAGAGCGCCCAGCCACACCCCCTATATTCTTTGTAAGGGACGTACCCACTATTGAACTTGAAACCTGAAGAAGATCATCGAGATCGAAACGTTGATTGTTTGTTTATTTGTTAAATAAATAAGTCCCAAGATGAGACTGTGTGCGGGTTTTATCTACTTTTCATTAACGAAAATTGTCTATACAGGACTTATTCTAGCCCGGGAATAAACCTCATCTGTCTGTCAAACCAACCATTTCACGTTAAGCTCAAGATCAACATTTTCAATGTGTTGAACGGAAGATGAAACTTATTCATTCCACAGCAGACGAAGCCTTGCAGTCCTCAAATCTCAACGCTAACCAACCTTTCTTAAGGCTGCCCCTGCTAATTCACTGACTTCACTTATACCCAGCTTGGACTGTGTACTGTGAATGATGATGAGGGAGCGCCAATGTTGGCTCTGCGATTAATCTCTACATCATAAACAGCAGCCAGACCCAACCCACACTCGCTGGAGAGACTGCTGGCGATGACATCGCCATATTTCCTCGGATATAGTTCCTTCCTGTTCAGTTAAAAACAGACTACATTTGCAGATTTAAAAACGTCATTTAAATTCCCTGATCCACATTTTAAGTGAAATCAGCATTTCCTTAACTGATAATACAGCAAGAATCTTAGTCACCTTATACTAAAGACAAAACCCAGAGCATTTCTGAGAAATGGGAATTTAAGATTTAGAACGCTGGATGCAACAGAGCCCATAAGGGCCCTTCCGTGATTATATTAAACAGTCTGATGCGTATATTGGCCCATTCATCTTTCTAAACATGCTTAAAGTCACTCTGAAGGGTGCAGAGAGAAGCTAAATTTGATTTCATAGACACGCCTAGCAAACAGGGAACAGAAACTCCGAGAACATTTGGACAAAAACACTGTGACCAAAAAAGTACAATGAACTGACACAAAAAAATAGAGATGCGCTGTTTTTTTTAGAATTTGAAGGCAAGGCCGATCATCTTCACATGCATACAAACACGCCCAGCATTTAAATGCAGGAACACTGACCCGGTCAGATCTTGGGAGTGGCATGTAGGCGATCTGAGGGGGGTTTTGATGGAGCTGGTCCGTAGTGTGTGGGGTGAGCTCGGGGCTAATGCCAGGATTCCTGCGATAGCCGGTCTTAATCCCATTGCACAAATATAGACGCCGGTGTCCGTAATTTCTGAAATTTAATTGCTAACTAATTCTGTAATTGAAATTCCAAATGTTTTGCTTCACTGGAATAATTTTCCCCAGTCTCCGTGACACAAATACAGAGTTATAAAGCCTTAAATAGGCTCGTGAACAACAGGAAGAATTGGCATTATTTGTATTTTGCACAAAGGGAAACATGCTTGACTTTTCATGGGAAAGCCAACTTTTACGGCTGACAGAGAAGGCGACCGTCCACGTTCAGCCTGATGGAAGAGAACAGGGACAACAGAGTGAAGGGTGTTGTGGCAATGCAGCCTGTCGTGTGTGTGTTCTTGAGCTGGAACGTTTCAACGCAGGGATAACGGCAGTTATGCCAGAGAGCTTCAGCTGCGCACTCAAGACTGCTGCAAAAAGATTGAGGCTGTCAATTAAACACGATCAAAAATGGTCCAAAAACCCAAACTGCCAATATGCACTGCAGCCACCAAGAGCCAAGATGGTCACAAATTCCTCAGTCCCATCACATTAGCACAGGAACACCAGCCATTCCGACTTGAGCCAAGATGGAGGAACTGTACTCAAAACTGGCACAGGGACCCTGACCAATGGAAGAGCCGAGATGGATGCAAACAGTGGTAGAGACGACCTGAAATTGTGTGTGGGGGGGGAGGGTGTTTCCATTACAGGATTGCAAACAGGAGGGGTAGAGGTTAAGGGCAAGGTCAGCACATCTAGCACAGATAACTGCTGAACTGTACCAGCAGAGGTCAAACAGAGTGGGATCAGTGACTAACTGCCCTCGAGATGGACAGAGAGAAACGAGCCACAGAGAACGAGGGAAGAGGAGGAAAAATGACATGAGCCAGAGCAGAGCGAGAGACCGTGATGTCGTGACTCATCGCCACCCCAGTGATTCAACATGCCCTGCAGGCATTGGAGGGAGGCTCGCCGACAGGCAGCTGGATCTCACAGTATCACCATACTCATGCCTACGGAGCTCATCACCGCCTCTTCAACAGACTACATTCACTCTTTGTACTGAGCAATGCTCCTATTGTCTAACATCCGGGCTTAATGCACCAATCCGAATCAGCAGTGATGGGGTGAGGGGGAGGGGCTGCAAGCAATGGAGAGGTCGCCATTGGAAAGTCAAGTACAAGTGAGCCATTTTGCAGCGTTTCGTAATGACTAACGTCCTGTCCCTCTGAAGACCTCAGAATCATCCACATCAGTGTTTCTTAACCCCGTTACTGAAGACCTACCGTCCACTCAGTTTTCATCGAAATCCAGATTTCGGTGCATCATAGTCTAATCATTAGTGGCTCGGCAAAATCTCTAGCTTTGGAATGAGGCGTGCTTTTACACAGTAGGGATGAAGAATGACTGGACGGTAGAAATCCAGGAAAATGGTCGGTTATCAGATCTACAAAGACCTGGGCAATCGGCCGACACGTCAGAGGAAAGGCTCCATGGCCCAGCAGATCGAAGTTACTGATGCACATTCCACAGCATGCGGTAAGCAGCTCCTGCTGTCGACTAGTTTATTTTCCAAGCACACAATTTCTGCACCATCTGGTCCCACTAGCAAGTTCAACCCCAGCAGGCAACATGAACAGATCCACTAAACATGAATCCTAAACAAGTAAATGAGCAGGTCTGATTTGCATAGTATTGCTTTCTGGCAGAGATCAAAGTACATACATACATGACTGCTGTACTGACAATTTCCAAACTACACAAAGCTGCACCGGTCATAAAATGAGTAAATACTTCTCATTCACCCAAGGCCTGTTGGGACAGAAAGAAACATCAACAGCTCACCATCTGTATTTTACAACTGCACTGCGCAAACTTACAATCTGATTGATGGATCACCTTCGGCATTCTAGAAGTGAAGGGATGACGGGAATCTTATTTTACCACCCCTGCCTCATTATACATTACAGTCAATGGCTGACAATTAGAGAAATAAAAATCCAGCTTCAGATTCCAAACACATGGATTAAACCAATCAGCGAAGTTCTTCAGCCAGAGGACAGCGTTCGTAAATAGCAGGTGCTCGGTGGTGGGGGAATAAAATTCATGGAAGGCATTTCACTTCCTAACACTGAGGGCATCCACCTCCGCTTACAATCAACAAATTCTGGAACATTCTGGTGTGTTTTTGCCCATCATCCTGCAGTCCTGATCCGGTCCTGATCCATCCTCGTCATGCCACTTCCTGAAGCTACAGATGTCACGGCTCGGATGTTTTAACCAGTTTTAATGGACTTTAATGGAACTTTATCATCATTTCATACTATTAGCAAGCCCGCGGAGGATGGGCTTCCCCACTATAGCCGGGTTACTCCTGAGATTCCTTCCCACTGGGGAGTTTTTTCTCACCACTGTTTGAGGATTTTTCTCCCTACTGGGTTTTTTTTTTTTTTTTTGCCTCATTTGCTATAGTGGGGATTAGGCTGGGCATTGCCCCCTTATATTTATTTATTCATTTACTTGATTATCTTCTCACTGTAAAGCATCTTTGTGACAGTCTCTCTGTGAAAAGCGCTATACAAATAAAACGGAATTGAATTTCCCGCCTGGCCTGATGGAGTAGGGGGGTGGGGTTGTAGGTGGAGGGGGTGGGGGTGTGGGGTTGAGGGGGGTGCTGACTCACATCCTCGGCGTCTTTGACTCTTGGATCTGCTCCCTCAGGTCCTGCAGGTCGTTAAACGTGGACTGTGCTGTGATGGAGTAAACTAAGGCAAAGCCCTGACCGTTCTTCATGTACAGGTCCCTCATGGCCGTGAACTGCTCCTGTAGGGGTCAGGGAGGGAGGGAGAGATCGAGAGTGAGGGTGAGGGGGCGGTAGGTGGAAGGGATTTGAGAGCATGAGTGTGAGGGAAAGAAGCACGGGAATTTAGCGCGAGAGGTGAGACGCCACTTGCGTGTTTGTGCATTCAGTCCAGTAGTTGAGTTTCTGTCTGGATAGAGCAATTCCCTCCACAAGCACCCCCCAAATCTACGAAAAGGATGACCATGAAAAATGGGAAATGTGTTCTAGTAAAGCGACCTTCTTCATCGTAAATTTTATCTGCAAGGCTTGGGATATAAGACAGAGTGTTTTGTTCAGATCCGCTTTATTTAGTTAAAGTCAAATGTTTACCTTGCCAAAGTCAGATGTTCTGGCATTCGTGATATGATATTATTTCTGTTTATGACATTTCTATGCATGTATAATCATGATATTTGAATTTTGTATGTGATATATATGTATGTGTAAATGCGACGGCGACCACTGTAACCATTTAATTTAATTCGTGTCATATAAACCCGTGAGGATTGGGCACCTCTGTGTGCATGACACGTTTAATGAAGATATCATCATCATCATCATCATCTACGAGTGTTCAGCCCATATCCCGAGTCCACAAACATGTGACATGACGCAAGCGAATACAAAGGTTGGTTTAGGGGTGCGAGTTCAGGCTACATCAGCAGGGCCGGCCAGCCTCACGTACCGTCCCTGCTGTGTCCAGTATCTCAAGCATGCACTGCTGCCCATCAACTTCCACTTGCTGCGACACAGATGGAGGGAAGGAGAGACAGGGAACAGGAGAGGATTACCAGCTTGATTTGACCTTTTATTTAACCATTTAAGCTCACTCAGTATCTTCTATAATACCAATATGGGAAATAAATCACATTGGAACTGAAACAGACTGCAAAGCCAATCAGATGGAGGGAATATCTGGAATATCTGACCTGGCTGCCAGTGCCGACAGCCCCACCCATTATAAAAGTGTCACATGATCCTCAGTGACCAGTCTATTCAATATTTCATTCAAAGCACAGAAGGTGTGTTGTGAAATTGGGTTGGGCCACTAGGCTTCTAAACTCTCCATAGGGAACAGAGCACTCCATTGGTCCAGTAATTTTACACACACATTTGTTAAATTCATTCGTAATTTCATTGCTGAGGCAATTTAGATTCAGTGCCTGGCTGAAGGGTACAATGTCAGCATAGTAACTAACCCAGTACCGAAGTCTTTATATAGCAGTCACTGAAACAATAGGCCACGCCCAGACCTGTTCCACATCAGCACGCAAACAATAAGCAGCTGATCGTACTGACGACGACCATAAAAGATCAAATACAGATGGGCTTGCATGGCAGTCCAGCACCGTCAGGTGCTCTTACCTTTCTGTAGGAGTCTTCTATTGTGGGGTCATACTTCTCCACAAATATTCCCTGCACAAATTGGACCGTCTGAAAGAGAGGAGAGGGGGATAAACAACAAGACCAACAAACCAGAAACACTCTCCCTGCAAACTCCTAATCTGACCAAGCCCAAATATGAGGGGTGAGAGGTCAAAAACACCGCCATCGCCCCCACACGGAGATATGGGCGCCAACTAGGGAAGACTTCAGGCACATACTGGCTACTGTCCGCACTCTTTCAATGGCGTAAACCAGGTACTGACGGTATGGGCAGAACTTATCCATTTGAAAGCTTCTAATTGATGCCAGTCTGGTGTCTAAACCTGCCCCCAAAAGCAAACATAGCAAAAATATTACCTTAACAGCACATATTTCAGAAGTCTGAGTCAGAGAAACTTTAAAACTGATTGAAAAAACTGTCATAAAGACATCATGCAACACCATCTTTCACTACTGTTCCTCACCCCACGAGATACCCCCCGAGATAGGGCAATGCTTTAGAGAGCGAATGTCAAAATAGAATGTGATTAAAAAAAATACCGAGGACATCCCTCAGTTTTCTAAAGCGAAAAGCATCGAAAGGAAATCCGAGACTCAAGGTGAAGGACAGTTGATGGCATCCAATGAGCTGAGAGGAGTTAAACATGACGGTGGCCTTCAGGACTGGGACTGGTGGGCTGTGTGACACACTGGTTTCGGGGAGATGTGGGTGAGAGCAGAGCAGGGCAGAGGTAAAGATTGCAGCATGGACTCACCAGAGCGGATTTGCCCACACCCCCGGAGCCTAGCACCACTAGCTTGTATTCACGCATGGCGGGGTCTGTTCACCAAACAGTGCAGCAGTCTGTGTGAGAGAGACAGGGGAATGGGAGGGTGGTAGAGAGAGAGGGGAATGGGAGGGTGGTGGAGAGAGAGGGGAATGGGAGGGGTGGTGGAGAGAGAGGGGAATGGGAGGGGTGGTGGAGAGAGAGGGGTGGTGGGGAAGAGGGGATGGGAGGTGGTGGAGAGAGAGGGGAATGGGAGGGGTGGTGGAGAGAGAGGGGAATGGGAGGGGTGGGGAGAGAGGGGGAATGGGAGGGGTGGTGGGAGAGAGGTGGGGAATGGGAGGGGTGGTGGAGAGAGAGGGGAATGGGAGGGGTGGTGGAGAGAGAGGGGAATGGGAGCGGTGGTGGAGAGAGAGGGGAATGGGAGCGGTGGTGGAGAGAGAGGGGAATGGGAGGGGTGGTGGAGAGAGAGGGGAATGGGAGGGTGGTGGAGAGAGAGGGGAATGGGGGGGTGGTGGAGAGAGAGGGAATGGGAGGGGTGGTGGTGGAGAGAGGGGAATGGGAGGGGTGGTGGAGAGAGGGGGAATGGGAGGGGTGGTGGAGAGAGAGGGGAATGGGAGCGGTGGTGGAGAGGGGAGGGAGGGGTGGTGGGGAAGGGGATGGGAGGGGTGGTGGAGAGAGAGGGGAATGGGGGGTGGTGGGAGGGGGAATGGGAGGTGGTGGGAGATGGGATGGGGGTGGTGGAGAGAGAGGGGAATGGGAGGGGTGGTGGAGAGAGGGGAATGGGAGGGGGGTGGGAGAGAGAGGGGAATGGGAGGGGTGGGAGAGAGAGGGGAATGGGAGGGGTGGTGGAGAGAGAGGGGAATGGGGGGGGTGGAGAGAGAGGGGAATGGGAGGGGTGGTGGAGAGAGAGGGGAATGGGAGGGGTGGTGGAGAGAGAGGGGAATGGGAGGGGTGGTGGAGAGAGAGGGAATGGGAGGGGTGGTGGAGAGAGAGGGGAATGGGAGGGGTGGTGGAGAGAGAGGGGAATGGGAGCGGTGGTGGAGAGAGAGGGGAATGGGAGCGGTGGTGGAGAGAGAGGGGAATGGGAGCGGTGGTGGAGAGAGAGGGAATGGGAGCGGTGGAGAGAGAGGGGGGGATGGGAGGGTGGTGGGAGAGAGAGGGAATGGGAGGGGTGGTGGAGAGAGAGGGAGGGAGAGATGGTTACAAACAGAGCAAGAAAACCAAGAAGTCAAGGACCAAGGCTGACGAACATGAGCCGCAGGATGAGCGAAAATTCTTTTGCTTTACATATAAGGCAAAATTTCACTGGAGATGTGGACCCATTAGAATGGTTTTAAGCAATATTTCAAATTTAAAATTCCCCAGAGAGGCTTGTGGCAGATGTAGCCCACAATTTGACCCTATTCCTGGAGAGGTAATAGGCCCGCACAAAGCCTAAATGCAATAAACTCGCACTACAGGGCGTCAGCATTCTTTTAAGACCTCCTACCCGGTCTATAATCTATCCTGGATGATGGACCACCCTTCCACAAGACTACAAAAAAATGGAATATATAAACTTTACTCAGAGTAAACTTAAAGCTTTTTAGACCATGATCCAAAAATGAAAACATAAAAAGTACAAAATGAATTCCGATTAATTGAAACTAAAATATTCTAGACCATAAAAAAAAAAAAAAAAAAAATTCCTGAAGCGAAACATAGTTTAAAAAAAGCTACACTCATGTTCCTAGCAGAGCAATCCAAGGGATTGCAATCCATGCTACTCATCACTTTCTTTTTCAGTTTCAAGTGGCCTCTGAAAACATGCCACTACAAATATGAATAAAAATTTCAACATTCAAGTTCCAAGTTGCTAAGAAATTTAATTCAAAGAGGAATTAAGTAGGGAGGGCGCCTATCCGCACCTCTCTACATTCAGCAGAGGGATTGAGAACAACAGTCTGATAAGGCCAGGCAGGACGTCTGCCTGCATCTCTGTTAGACCTGCCTCCACAGGTGCAGATTCGCAAGGAAATGTAACACGATCCCAGCCATTTGCCCGTTTGCCCTCATTTTCTGGGAATTTTTTTGGTGCATTTTTCAACTCAACATATGATGATATGCAGACTTTACACCCCTTTTAACTCTTAGAGCTCTACAGGCAACTGCAGTTGCCCAATGATGTAAGAAAACAAAATCAGATGCTGTTGAAAATCTATCATGTGGCAACTTGTTTAAAAGAGCTCCCTTGAGCTCTTTTAAACAAGTTGCCAAGATAGATTTTCAACAGCTTTAGATAATTACATTTTTAATTCCTAGCAAATTTATCCAGAGCTCCAAGGGTTAATTTTAGAAGCTAGCAAGCCAGCCAGAGTAAATGCTTTCTAAGTACTGCATGCCTACTTTTTTTGAGAAAAACTCTTGAGAATACTAGCGATAAACCAAGGGAGAGGATTAACTGCAGCCCATCACTCGAAGGGTGAGATGTGGTCATCTGAGGCCAACAGTGACAGTTTGATGGATGCATTTCAAGATTTGCCTTTTATGGGACAACATCTCTCTGATGTCACCAGTCCTGGCGAGCTTCATTTTACCATTTGTCAAGTACAAGAAATGCGTTTATTAAATTCAGTTTTATCAGAATATAGTCAGTTTTACTGCACATTTTCAGTTTTATTTCAATTACTTTGTGCATTTAGTGCCACTAAAACGCAAATAAAACTTCAAAATCCAGATGCTACACACGGAGGAATCGAGTCAGATCGGTGTTTGTTAATTTTATTTTCGAAGAGTGGCCAAAAAACTTCAGGGTCGGCACTTTTGATAGAGGGTCAGTGGAGCTGCCGAAAACCCAGGAAGTTTTTTTACACCCTATTTACATATTCAATGGAAAACCATAAAATTCTGATAGCGTTGTGTAATGGCTATGGACGGATGAGAAAATTTCACTTCAAATCCACTCAAGAGGCCTTGTTTTGCTGGTGTCATTTAGTTTGAGGACTGTTCAATGCCAGTCTAAATGTACTGTGAAAAACAACAGCCTGTGTTGTGTCCTTGTTTGAATAAATACTGCACAAATAATGGTCCAAGACATTGTGAAAGTCCATAGTATTTAATGAAATGGTACCAGTTTTTCCTCAGAGGAAGGACACGCAAACTCCCTCGAGACCAAACACCCCCCCCCCCTCCTCTCCCACAACTGCACATCAGCCCTCTAGAAAGCCAGGGAAAGCCCAGCTGACACCAGACACGTGATGCGTTTCCTGAAAAGATAGAGCAGCCTGTGGTGAGTTCTGGGACATGACCCCACCCTTCCTCTGAAACTCAGACAGTAGCGCAGAGCTGAGCCAGGATGCTCTCTCAGAATTCCCATTCCAGGGGAGATGGGAGGGATCCGCAGAAGTTTGGAACAATAAAAAAAAAAAAAATATATATATATTAAAAATGTCTCCCCCTTTAGCTCAAGATACTTCTCCATATAAGGGCATTCATCATCTCTCTCTCTCTCTCTCTCTCTCTCTCTCAGTACTATCTGACCACCTTCTTCCGACAGTGGACAAATACACTCAAGTCCCTCATCCTCTGCGTGAGAGAGAAAGAAGGAAAGAAAAGATAGGATGGAGAGAGACCGGGGAGCATCTCACTGGCAGTCACATACACTTGCTTGTAGATGGTTGTTAACGCTCCAAAATGCACACAAACAGTCCCTTTAATCTATGACATCACCACATTAGCTTTTTTTTCCACAGAAAGAGCATTTTTTTTCTCCATGTAAGGTTTGAAGCAGGACGAATGAGGAAAACAGCCGGAGTTTTGTGGATTTGAAAGTGGTTTTCACATTCTGGCACCGAGACGAGGAAAAAGGAAAGATTAGAGACGGGCTAAAGGATATGCTCTGTAATTCCTCATAATGAACATCAGAGAACAGTCTGTCATCATGAACGTCTCAAAGCGAAGGGAAACTGCAACATTTCATGAACTCTGCCTAATGATACCAAACAAGAGTTAAACGCTATCCACTAGCCTCCAATGTCCTCAAACCATTTAATACACAAATAATAAAAAAAGAAGACTACACACAATTTAAATTAAACAAATCGTAAAAATACATTAATCCAATAATATCACTCAGAGCAGGGGGGGGGGGCGGTTTCCCAATCTAATCCGAAATAGACCAATGTGAGTGCAAGCTTTTTTCCTTTTTTTTTGTGATCTTAGCCAAGCACAAGGACACAGACTTCATCCAATTATGTAATGATGGTCTTCATTGAATCAGATGCAATAGTACTGGGCTAAAATAAACAAGCAAGTAACAGGTCAGTATCCTTTATCCTGCCAGTCAGTCAATAGATAAATAAAAATATAAATACTGGGTCGCAAGAGGATTTATTCGCTTCAGTCCAAATCTCAGAGGGACCAGCACACGCTCAGGTTATATAGGCCGTAGGAGAGCCGACAATTTCACATCAGCAAAAGCACAAATAGCTTAATCTCATTACTGCTCAGCAGCGGTCACATACCATAGCTTCAGCCTACATTGGCAAAAGAATCTGGAGAACCAGCAAACACCAATGGCCGGCCATTAAAATTGCTCATAATCAGCAATAAAAGCACCAAGGTACAACAAAAAGCACATAATGGGTGAAGCCATCCGTGTGTACTCCTTTAAGACCCCCCAAAATCCTTCTTCTCAGCAAGTTACACTGATTGGATAAGCTCAGTGAATCACTAGCAAAGCATAGCTACTCCCATCTTCAGGTCAACAAAACCATACACAAGCTGAAGTTCAAGAAAAGCACGATCCCTAGTGCTGATCAGTCATTCCTCCATTAACCCCTGCGCTTGCCAAGTACTCAAGACATGCAGAGACACGTCTGGACAGAGGGCCCAAAAAAAACACACGTGCGCACCCTGGTGCCGAGAGAACCCCATAATCAAACATGACAGCGTCCCTGAACTAGATTCGAGCAGCACACAGCAGCTCCTATAGGAAAGCATGAATGGGATCAGTCTCCAGTACTTGCACAGCACAGCTGAAGACATATGGCTAAATCTGGTCTGCTGGCCGAGGGCCAGGTCTATATTCAGGCTGGCTGGATTTGTACCAAGGACAGGAGGTATAGGACAAGGGGCAGTCGTATACACTGAGGTGACGCTGGGGTGGGATCTGAAGCATCTTCACTAAGGGCATGGACTTCGGCACCCTGCACATCAAGAGGACTCAAAGGCCAAATTTTCTCATAATGCATCCAGGTTGCTTTTCCATCCCAACCAAATGGCACAACGGTCAGTAAAAGCCCGTTAGGTGGGAACCAGAGTACAGTCCGACTGAGCTGGGAAAAAGTATTTTCCATACTGTGGGTCCTTTAACTCCACTCGCTCTTTGCTCACCCCTACCCTCTACATGGTCCCGCCCAGCACAGCTGCATTAGGCCAAGCGACCGACTGGGCCCTGTATTCACGGGAACACAACGCCACTCCGTACCACCGTCTCCCCGGGACACACTGACTCGGCCCATTTGCAATGCTAATGAGGACGAGGGAGGTGCGGCGAGTGAGTAGCACGACCTCGCCGAAGAGCAGAACTGCGTGCCACAGACTAGGACAGCAAACGCCGCGCCCCTCCCGACATGACCTAGAAATGCTCCCCAGTGTCTGTAATGAGACTCCCGAGAGAAACCGCACAGAAACTCAGTGATACTAAGTCACTTACAGAGCAATCCATTCATACTCCGACACTTACATAGCAGTCAATACACGCCGAAAACACACATAAAGAACAGCATTTGCTTAGATTCAATTCCTATGAATGCGCGGTACATATTCATAAAATCAAGTTGACAGAATCTACTTTAACTCGCCATTTTCAAATCCTTTGCGCAGGACTGCAAATCCTTAAAGCATAAAGCGTGCCGCCATCCAAAATGAGCTGCACTGTAAGATTACAGGATGCCTGGCTCAAGGTCATAGAACAGTCAAGGCAATCCACAAGGACAACATGCATCATTTACGGGAAAATTAAAAGAACCCAACATTGTACCTTGGCCCTCATCTGCCAGTTCTCTGCCCTGACAAGACAGACAAAGGTCACAGGTCAAAGGTTAAGGTGCGACTTCATTCGCATCGGGAAGGCGAACTGATGAAACGGCAAACAGCACAACACCCATTCAGCAATGCAGGCTCATACTCTTAACTGCACCAAAGCCAGATCCGTTAAGCCCACCTCCACACTACAATTAGATGCCAGCTGCTCCGATAAGGCCATGATGAACCAAGCTGGCCCGAGTATAATAACTGACAAAAATGTGTAGCTCCTGCTCGGCTGCTGATAAAGCCAAAGAAAGCCTTTCATGCTCCCAAATCGCTTACAAGGGGAACTAATGACCTCAAAACGCTCACAAATCAGAAATCTGAGACAGCAGGCTTCTGCAAGGTTTCCAAATTGAACGAAGCCAGGAACAGAGTCAACCTGCAATGACAGAATTACACCTCCATCTAAGCTCTGGTTTTAACAGCAGGCCTTCAGGCTTCTTACCAACATCATCCTCTTCTGGCCTCCAGGACCCCCCCTCCCCTTCCCCAAATCAGAGGTCATCCCCTCAGCCTCATCTCCAGGCTATGCTGGCCAAGCCCCTTCAAATCTCCTGCAGCCCATAACAGGCCAAATGGTGAATTAGAGATCTGAAATTCAATTAAAGCGAATTCCATTGTGCTATTGTACAAGGACATCGTATTGCCATCCCTGACAGGTTACGACCAACAGATAATCAGATGTAACACTGATGGTAAAAGCACAACAACCTTTCTGGCTAAACAAATAACGCGAAGCTCCAGAGCAGACATGTTTGGTTGAGTGTGGAGTTATGAATTCAGCAATTGCCAACCAACAAAATACTACAGTGCATGCACAATTATCATGAGCTCTGTCAAAGCAATTCTACGGCAGGTGAACACCCCATAACAGATTCTGCACTCTCAGAAAAGCATTGTCTATTCAGTCACAGTGTCACAATGCATTTTTGGTGAAAGACATGGAGCGACACATTCCGCAGCTCTTTGATCAGTCCATATTTCTGAGGCTTTCTCTTCTGTAAACTTATGACTTTTGGTCTCACTTTCATTAGAAGAGCAAATCACAGGATCAGGAGCAGCTACTAAACTTCAGAAGTCACATCTGCCGCATCTACAGTCAAATCAACACATACAGAAAATGCAGGCCTTACTTACATAAAATGCTCAGCTGGGTCATACCCACTGTGACACAAAGCAATGCTGCCAGTAGCATGGCGGGAGGGATACTGCAGGCATCGTCAGAAGACGATGTTCTAAAACGGCTCATGAAACAGTGGTGTTCGAGCAGCTTATGGTCCTGAAGACGCAACGCAAACGATCCCACGAGAAGGAGACACGTTAAAACACAAAGGAACGAATATTTCAAGCGCCTGAACTTCCAGGTGTTCACAATATAAATGGGAGTAGAAAACTCAACTGAATGGCCATCTGCAAAACCAAGCAGTGGGATTATAATTCAAGCTGAACTTATTACTGTTCCAGGTCAGCACCCTTGTCCACAGAACCCTTGCTGCATCAATGATATGCAGGTGAGGATACTTCACTATGAGTATGTGACGATACCAGTCCTGCATCGTGTCCAATTTACTGCTCGAGCAGCACGAATGGCTGATGCCGCCCTGAAATTCCAGCACTTGAGATAAGAGATCAGAGGTCATAAGGTCAATGGGGGTGAGAGGTCACACGAACGATGTCGACACTGAAGTAGAACACAAAGAACGAGAATAAAAACAGGAAAAGAACTGCCGCTGAAAAATCTACACGCCTCCAAAACTGATTAAATTCCACGAGAGCTGGATTATACACAATAATGGTGCAAGTCCAACAAAGCTTGGGTTCAGGGTCAGCAATGCTACCATTTTACAATATCAAAGCAGCGTTGGATAGTACTCAAATAATGAGACGTACTGAATATTAGATCACAAACCATGGCATGTAGCCACATGAGGCCCATGGTGGAGATGGAAGACTAGCCAAGGCCCACCAATTATTCACCACATTTCTCTTTCAAGTTCCTCCTTCACTTTTACATTCAGTTACAAGAAATGCTGCTAAAAATTGTTGCATAACCCAAAATATTTCAAGGAAAATCCCAAGTGAGTAAATTAAGTGCAGACTCAAGCAAATTTTCTGCAAATGAATATCACATCTGGTGAAAAATGTACCACACTGAGAATATTGGTAGAATATGCGAATTCTAACGGGAAATGCACTTCTCAGATATATCGAGAGTGCACACACACACACACACACACACACACACACACACTTCCTATATCAATCCTCAGACAAAAAGAGAAAGCTACTGTGGGCACGGGGTGGGGTGGGGGGGGTGGTTGGCTCACTGGCTCAATAGAAAAATTGCACATTTATAGGTGCCAATACTCTTCGGTTTCTTTTTTAGGGGCACCAGAAGGGCCAAAGATTCCGAGATGAGAAATGAGCGCTGAAAAAAACTCAGTTTTGAAATGCAATTACATCCTTGCGCCGACAACAGCCTACGTTCATCAGGGTTCTGCCCAGGATGCTCGGAGTGCTGGTCGGAGAATTGTTCGTATGCGAGCGCGCGAGCAGGAAAATTTCTGCAATTCGAAAGCAGATATTGCCTCTGAGTCACCAGACTAGTGTTTCTTTGATGCGCTCCTCGGTGCCTAGCGAGATGCCTCTAATTTTCATAGATAGATGCCATATTCATAAACTTGTTTTTCCATTTTATATCCAAATACGTTTGATAAAATTTCTGAATACGATTGAACAACTGTCATTTATGTTTCAAACATTTCTTCAGTGGCGCCCGTTGGACAGAGAAAAAGGAGGGCGATAAACGTCTTTAAACTGCTTATTAGACTTGATCTGTTTCAGTCATTTTCCTTGATTTAACTCTCCCTTCTCAGGTGTAGCTAACTGTCTTCGTTAAAACGAGATAAAACGCGTCAACTGAAGGCAAAAAAGTGCGCATTTCTTGCTTTGTTTGATGTGGCAAAAGTTAACGCGGAAAATCCACAGTAGGTTTTTTTTTTTTTTTTTTTCGTGAAGGGTTACCCATTAAGGCAGGTGAATTAAACATTATTATTGAATTTATTATTCACTCGCCTTGCTACTTCATTAAAAGGGAAACTGTAGCTACTTAACTGCAAATTGATTTTTCATATTGTTGGAAAACGCGTTAACCAAGAACAATGATTAAAATCGGGTCAATAATCTCATGCGTTTCAAGGTATGTTTTCTGCCCCCTCGGTTTTCCGTCCACCAACCGCCACTGTTATTAAACACTGATAGATTAACATGCAAAGAATGTTACTCTCCTTGACAGAGATTTATTTAGTTTTGCTGTCGTTTATATAGCAAGAAAACTTTTCCCCACAGCCTCCGATTCAATTCGCCGTGTATACCCAGCACACGCGGGCTCGGATGGCACTCGGTGTTTCCATCACTGGTGGGCAGGTTTTTCAGTATCAATGAAGACCAGCGCAGACGGGGCATGGGTCGGAAATGAAAGCTTGCTATTCTGACAATAAGGGGGGGGGGTATTTAGGGTAATTTATGTTTTGTTCCTAGCGATTTTATTGGACACTGGATGCATTCATCCTAACTGATCTTTGAAAAAATAGTGCCGGTCGGGAAAAGCACTAGCTATCTGAACTGAGTGGTGGTCAGTGCATTCCGAGTGCTTGTCGGCGCCGACCACCATCGGCAGAACCTGATTCATTTTCAGACATCCATCTAACATGCGTAGAGCATAGAGCAATGATCTAAAAATTTTTGTGGGCTGTCGCCTACGGGAGGCGCTGCAAGATGCTTTGTTCGGCCATTTGAGCAGTAATATCAGGAGCATTTCCAGACTGTGCGCTCAATAGTCCAAGATGGTTTACCCATGATATGATACCATAGGACGTCCTTCACATAATCAACACAAATTAAGCCTGGGATGCTGAAGGTGCAACAGTATGGGTGGCCCTTCAGTGAAGGGAAAAAAAAGAGAAATTTGGCATTTTGGGAGGTCAAAGTTCTCCATGCGCCCTCATCCAATTTTGATTAAAACCTTTTCTGTTGGGTAGCCCTATATGTCTACTAACTGTGATGTGAATATTTCACCCCCTAATGGTTAACTGCCTGATTCTTAGAAAAACTGGCTCTTAATATTTTCATTTTTGTTTTCCATTAATAAACATGTTGCATGGTTTTATGGTACAGGCTGTGTGTGCAGCACTACGGTAATGTGCACAAACTAAACTCTTCCTGGCCTCTGCTCTCCCTAGCTTTGGCTGAAGGTGTGCCGAAATAGCTGCCAAGTGCCCATTATGTAAATGTTTAGAACCGAGCCCCAGACAAGTTATGGAGGAAAAGGCTGTACGACCAACGAGACATTGCTGGATGCGTGCTTTCCGTCTGACTCCTTTTGGTGTGGACTAAGGGCAGATGTTCTACCAGGACGACAAACTGTACAGCACACTAAAGGAAAGAGAAAGCCCAACTAGCATAATATGACCCCAATAAAATGGAAAATAAATAAATTAATAAATATATAAAATAAATTGTTATTTGATGGTCCACACACATCAGGTAGAAAAAAAAACCTTTTACGTGAAGATGAAGCCAAACATCTGCTGCCCAAGCTTTTCTGATCAGACTCCGGTTCCCACAATCCTATGCAGTTTGCGCCAATACAAACATTTCCTGCCTTCCCTTCCAGCCAGGGGCTACAGCTGATTTTGCACTGCACCAGCCACACAAACAACAGGGTCCCTCGTCATTGGCCATTACCTCCTCAATTACAGCCTGACAGTGAAGGTCTGATCACTACCATTCAGCTTCATGTGAACTGCAAAGAAATTCAACGGTGAAAATGGAACAAACCTAAAATCCCTTTTACACTGCTCGGAAGGAACACATCTATTCAATATGGGGAACATTGTACTTACTCCTTCAGAAACGCCCTCTGACAGAGCTTTTAAAAAAAGACCACTTTAAAGAAAACCAAAAATGTAAAGGCTGTGGTAGAAGCATCAGACAGAGCCACCATTATTATTGATATTATACTTTTTAATTCCCTTTTTAATGAGGGTAGTTTATAAGAAAACTGCAGCTGCCTCTGCCGCTGCTCAGTGACTGAAGCCTTGCATGAATATTCTCAGGCAGATTTTAGACACTGGGGTTAATGGTACTGCTGGGAAACCGCAGGGTAAGGGGCAGTGATAACAGAGGTGAGTGTGGCCCTGCTGACCCCGGGGCCAAACCCAGCACCAGTTAGAGCACAGAGCTCACAGCTGCAGGGGAGGAGCCGGCCATTCCTCAGCACCACACACGGCCTCGGCCCACATTTAAACAGAGTACCACAGCCCAATAACAGAGGAGGCGCGGCACTCACCTGACTGGGCAAGTTGGGGGGGGGGGATGGGAATTAAAAAAAAAAAAAAAAATTAAAAAAAGATCAACAGGCCTGAAATTATTTCAGAGCTGCCCTGGGTCACTGAGCCCCCTTTACTCTCCAGCACAGTTTTCTGGGCAGGATGTTAATTTGCATTGATGCCCTGAAGTAAACATAACATTTTCCCCCCCCTCTGCTGGTGGGCTGTACCTTCAAAGCTATTGTCAAGATTTTCATATTTTTTTAATATCTTAATAAATAAAATGTTCACCATAATTTGGCAATAATATTCCAATTCCATTAGACTGCATAACTATGTGGCCTTTAATCAGACTGATGCCCCACTGAAAATGCCCATGGAAGTTCGCTTTTTTGGAATTGAATTCAAAAGCATATGGAATATACTTTAGGGTTAAATCCAGCTGATTTACTGCAGAAGGGGAAATTTCAAGGCAACGGGTCTACAGCAAATTCTCATATACAATCTGGTCGGTGGGAAAAAAAAAAAAAAAAACTGCTCATCTACTGATGATTCTCGTGCGTCGTTTCAGTTGTTAGCCAGGATGCATTCCTTACGCAACCAAGAGTACTAGTGGGAGGTGAAAAGGATTGTTCTCCAAACGCTGCATGTAATTAGCTTTGAAGCTCTCAAAATGGGTTGTTGTTCTGAGATTGTGAAAGAGAAATTATTTTCTCACGCAGTATATACATGATGAGAGCACCTTAATACATTATCATCTCTTTACACAAGCTTGCTGTTGGCAGCAGGGAATTAATGGGCCCCGAATTAATCTCTGCAGCCCACTGAAAATTTCTATCTGCCTACAGCAGAATTCTTACATCGGCTAACAGGAGCTCAAAAAGGAAGTACTGTTTGCACGTTCTACGCTACGCTAGCACACCATAGCCCTGTCAAACGTACAAAATGCACAAGACATTCAGAGTTCACACCTCACAAGGCAAAATCTGTGAAAAAAGGCAGGCAATAATACCACCCAAATTTTCACTCTTCTGTAAAAATTTATGGGAATGTTAACCCTTAGAGTGCTGAAATAAATTTTTAGAAAATATGAATTTAACTATCTTGTGCTGTTGAAAACCCATCATGTTTCAACTTGTTTAAAAGAGCTCTCCTTGCGCGAGCTCTTTTAAACAAGTTGCCACATGATAGGTTTTGGACAGCATTGATTTTGATATCTTGCATCATTGACCAACAACAGCTGCTTTTAGCGCTCCAAGGGTTACTGCATCTCAATAGCGAGATGTACTCTGACATTTTTCCAGTCAGCATGTGAAATCTCAGGAGCAAATGCTCATAACATGGGAGCACTGATGAGCCCTTTTAGGGTGGAGGTGGGGTGGGGTGGAATCTGGCTACAGTCCAGGAAGATTTCTCGTCACTGAACTAAAAATTAATCAAACCCAGTTCTGATGCACAGTCTCAGTCTTCATCAAAGTGATGGGATTTTCCTCTCAGTCATGCCCAATAACAGACAAAGGCCCTCACCTTCTGAACTTCCTGTGTTTTAATTAGACGCATATGAGGGAAATTGGGGAGGGAAACAATACACAAATACTAAAGAAAACCACAGCTTCAGACGCTGATGGCCCACTTGAAATGAAGGCACTCTTGTTCCTGTTCTGAAACCTCAATTACACAAGAATCAGGACAATGAATAAAATATATAACATAACAGGCAGTAATTGACTGATCCGTTTTAACACGTACTCAACTGAGAGACAAAATAAGTGATTTTTAACATCTAAGATTTTGACTTTGCACCATTTAACAAAATGAAGGAAAAAGATGATTTACAAATCAATTCCATAGTTATTTGCACTTTTAATACTGTCCCAGACAGTGCATAATCAATACATTCATGAAATGCACATATAGGTATGAACTACAGCCCTGGAGGGAGAACGATCTTGAATCCAAACATCCACTTCCTTCATGGCCGATGGACCAACTGACATGAAGATAACACTTCGTGTGGCACGTGAGCCGCAGTGAAGGACTTTGGGGACGAGTGCGGCGGGAGAGAATGGCCCAGTGTGTGATGGGGGGGGGGGGAGGAGCGCAGAGCTGGCGTCAGATCTGACCCCTGCGCTCATAACCCACCAGCTACAAAACAAACAACAGCCTGTTTCACGCCATTACAATGGAGACCAGCTGAACTTCAACACAGGCGCCAATTTATGGGTACCAAGCCAACAACATGATTTTCTGCAAAATATTAATGACAGGGAGCAATTTGGAAAAGAGGAGCGACATTAGCTAATGTCAGAGTAGTGCTATGCTTAAAATAAAAACAATTAATAATAATCAACACAACATAAGTAATAGTAATAATCTCAAACAGAAACCAAAAAGCACAAAAGTGCACAAAACCATTTCCCAACAAAATACAAGTGCCATATGGAACAGAGTCCGAGCATACAAAGACTATGGGAGCCATCCTGCAGGTTTGCACTTTAATCATCATAAAGTGCACCTTCATTCAACAGCTAGAGATTTCATTGAGATGTTCTAGTAAACAGTACTAACTTCTGTTTGGAATGAAAGCCTACAGCGTAGATATTTGTGTTTTTTTTTTTATGTGACGCTAAATATTGCTCACTGTCGTTATTTGGATTTCATTCTGCCCAACAGGAAGCTGCAGATATATTAATCGTTCTACTACATAATGTCAGCTTCCAAATGAAATTAAATATTTAAAATGCTTTGATAAATTAAAAAAAAAATCTGCATGGTTTTCTTGCATCACTACGGGTCTGTGATGGGTCACACTTAGAGGCAAAGAACAGACACAAGTGAGGGAAACGTGGATGCAGTTAAGAGACTTGAGATGTACCCTGGATCTAAAGGAAGAGGGCTGGTTAGCACCGGCATATGAAACAATTCTCTTCCGCCGCACAAGAAGAATCCGTTATCTTCCCAGGACAGCTGATGGGCGGCTGGAGTCCTGTGGTTCCCTCGCCTGACAGACCACAGCACCCGGAAAGCCAGGCCTGGCATCAGCTGGTATCTCCCCTGAACAGCACAACCAACCAACCGCCAACAGGAAGGGATCAGCCCCAATAAGTCCATCAAGAGTGACGACTGGCCAAAAGTATCTCTGTATCCGCACTGACCCACCTCCAAAAGCTATGTGTAAATACAGTCAGGCCAAACAGAGGCTCTAATTTTTCAGTTACTTAGTTCATTACATAGGAGAAAAGAAAAATTCAATCCAACTCTGATTTAAGGTCCAGATTTGACCATCCCTGGTTTGAGTAGATACACGAGCTCTAGAAGGGGAGCTCGTTTCAGCATGTCGCGAGAAATGCAAAAAAAATCGAACCAGGGACCGCACCGCGCTCTGCATCGCAAACAGAGGACAATCAAAGAGGAGGCATTGTGTTCCCCAATTCCTAACGGATGGGGTCATCGCTGGCTATATAGTGGCCCGTTATTGAATACTGGGGACTCCACGGGGCCCAGCTGGTCATGCTGCTCCCCATCCACTCCCAAACCCCCCCCCGCCAGCGCCCCACCACCTCAGCACCCCGTCCATCATTTAGAAGCATAAAACAGGCAGGGAGGTGGCTATGAACTGGCAGTCTCCTGAGCGAAGTCTCCTAAAATACCATCTTAACACCCAGGACCAGAGCTCACGGGCGATGCAGGGGCACGGTGGTACACAGAGCGAGCAGCGGCTCGGTACACTCAGGACTCAACGGCAGACAGCCTGGCTGGAGCGGGACGTAAAATGAGTGGAGGTGCTCTGGAGTTCCCTTGCTCAAAGGCCAAGAGTTCAAACAAGCAGAAGACTTGTACAGCACTGCTGCCATTTTAGCATGTCCACTCACCAGGGCTGGCAGGCCTACAAAATATTCTGGCCAAAAATCTGTAAAGGCCTGCAGAAAGTCATGGTAAAAACCACAAACCTGGCACAGAGGCCCTCACTTAGCCCACCACAGCAGGAGTGAGGGAGATTTTCCCTTTCACCTGAGGCTGAGGGTGTGCAATTCCAGCAACTGTGAACAGAAATACAATGCACTCTATTTCACGACTTCCAGTGAGGATATCTTCAGATGGTAAAGTATGAGGCATCCGAATTTAAATACTCCCCCCCCCACATCCAGCTCTTGGCCACAAAGAAAGCCAGGCCTCGTCTCTGGTAATTCCACTTCTGACAAGTGCTGCCGCTTAATTTAGCCTTCATGTTGCTTGGCTGGTGGCAAATTCTGCTGTAGGCAACAGCTATAAGCTGATATGGTATCTCCATAACCACTGCAGATGCAGGGGGAAGTGTGCGTAGGCTTGTAATCCAAAGTGGGGGTGGGGGTCTGCACTGCTGCAAGTTATCAGGGCTTTGTATGAGCAAGTGCATGTTTAACCCTTTGCGCAGAATACAAATAATTCCAATTTTTCCTGTTATAGTTATAAAGCCTAAATAGGCTCATGCAAAACTATTTAGGCTTTTGTGTCACAGAGACTGTGGAAAATTATTCCAGTGAAGCAAAATATTTGGAAATTCTATGACAGAATTATTTAGGAATTACATTTTGGAACTTACGGACACTGGCATCTATATCTGTGCACAGGGGTTAACCACGCAGAAGGCAAGCGCTGCATTCTGAAACGGTGCTTGAACCGTTCAAAAGAGACCAAATGATAAATCAAACTTCTCCTTCAAAGCGGGGAATAGTCTCGCCCAGCTCATTCAAGCAGTGCCAGCATGAAGCGATTGCATTCGAGTGATTTCTAGGAATGACACCACGTCAAGAAACAGTGGCCCTGTTTAACAGAAAAGCCCTCATCGGGATCCGGAATGCATCTTTGCACAGAAAAAAATCCCTTCCGACATCAACCTGCATGCACTTCCCAGGAGGGCAGCGCAATCTGCATCCACGCGGGATGCAAATGGAACACTGAGGGGAAAGGAATGACTCATTTTCCAACCAGATACAGCTAACCTTCTCTGAAAGACAAGGGGCCGCGTATTCCTGCAGGGAGCGCAGGAGAGGGAACACCAAATACGGAGAACAGAGGAGTTCACTCCAGCAGAGAGGTGTAAATAAATCACACGAGGCTAGGAGAAAAGTGACGGCTGGAAGTCAGAAGTGCAATGCTGGACGAGGAGGCAGAGAAGAGAGGCAGATGTGATCAGGACAGGACAGGTGGAAATCTAATCCCAGAGCAGCAGCAAAACTTCCACACCAACTTCCCGACTCCATGCTCTGCCGTCTATAGCTTTTACAAAGCAGGTTTTCTGGAGTGCCCCTTTTCCATGACAATATCATTTCAGTGTTCTAGAACTCCACTGCCTTCAAATTTTCGTTTCCGCCCCAACTCGTCACCGATGATTGTGCCAATTAGTAGCTCATTTACATCTACAGGTGTTGAATGAAGAGTGCCATGTTAGGTTTGGAATAGAAACCAACAGAACAGTAGCTCTCCAGGTGCTAGGTTGGTGACCACTACTGTAATACCACGTGAATCACAGTAAGAGGGCTGTATAGGGTCCCAGACTGGGAGGCATGAGGGTCGGGTGATTTTTGGGCAGGCAAAGCAGACGGGACTGTGGGAAGTGGGCAGCAGCAGACTCCCTGGAGATGAGGATCTCGCTCCCAGCCAAAGCCACTCCTGGTACATCCCAGTTACGGCTCCTACAGGGCCCCAGGGGCCCCGGCGTCTCCCCAGCCTCTCAGACACGGCTTTTCAGAAAAGCCACAGGACTCAGCAGCACCCAAACAGAGGGAACAAAACAAAGTTGGGAAACTCCCAGCCGAACCCCACTGTTACACTGGGAACTCAACCCTCCGCAGGTCATCTATCAGAACATTCATGGACGAAAAAGGAAAACAGACTTGACCAACGGACACAAAACTCACCTGACCTAAAAAGTGATCTGCTCATGCAGCTTGACCAACCGTACCCCCCAACACTTTAGCAAGCTTACTGCTTCATTAAGGACCATTTTTAGCAAACAGTACGTTGGTACAGTCCACCAACTACTTTCCTGTGCATCACAAGTACAGCACATACAAATCTTCTACAGTAACAAAGTTCCATGATTCAGTGCTAAAGCTTACATAACAGACAACAATTGAATACGACTAGTGCGTCAGACATCAGTTTTGAAATTCGCCTCCATTGAATTAGTACATGCCTTTACCGCAGCAGTTTTTCTTCAGGAAACTAGGGAGGAAACAGTTAAAATAAATATCCCCAGGGCATGGCCTGTTAGCCTGACAATCTGCAAAAGCAGAGGCATATTTCAGCACGCCCACCCACACTGCATTAGCCCGTGCTGCCTTCAGTCAGTTCCAATTAACTGCATGGCCAGCCGTTTTATCAATACTCAGAAAGCCCTCTGTTTGATTACAGTGGGTTGGTGCCCTCAGACTGAAGTCAGTACAGGAGGCAGATCAAATAAAGTCGGTCAGCTGCCTAAACCCTATTGTGTGCGTCCAGCCAGTCCTCAGCGTTGGGATCACAGAAGCTGCTGGTTATGAGAAAAAATAGAAAATGAACAGAGTCAGACCCCGGGGCTTCACTAGGGGGGTGGGGTAGGGGTTAAGGCAAAGTGAGCCAAGCTAAAGAAAGAAACTGAGTAAACAAACAGCCCGAGCTTAGCGTTAGCGTCCTCTCCCGAGCCATTCTAAACGACTGACGGAAGAACATAGCTCAGCTGCTTAAGGGAAAGGGAACAGTGTTTATTTTTGCTTTTGTGAGAACACAAAACACCATTTAACTAACAAAGCCTTACAGAAGCCTCTCCGGAGCCATCAGTCAACCATCATGGGTAAACGCAGGTTCTATGGCAACGTGATCCTCAGTTGACAAGCGCTAGAGCACTGTAATGCATCCCAATTAGTTCATGAGTCCTGGAATAATTTTCCCAGCAGGCACACATGATTTCCGGGAGAGCCCTTAAACGTGAGGCCGTGCGCGTGGACCTGGGAACCAGCAGCAGAGATGGACTGGAGAAATGTGGGGGACATAGCAGGGAGGGACTCAACTCTACCCATCACCCTGAGCTAACGGGGCAGCCTCCACTAACGGACACCACACGTGCCTTTACATTACACTTTATTTAGCAGGTGTTTCAAACCACAGCACTGTACCCTGAGTGAATGCAGAAGGTCACTAGAACTCACAATACAGCTTAGGGAAGGAACGATTTTTGTTGTATCAGTTATGTGCTGCCATATCAGTTCACAGTCAAGTGTCATTGAAACAAGCTCACAACTTTGTAAACAGTGGCTAAGTCTGTATTGTTCAGGTAGGCCGTAAACCGCAAGTAAGCAAAAAATCTATATGTTAGAGCTGCATCATGAAGCTGATACAAGCGTAACATGAGGTAGAGGATAAAGACACAAGTGTAGCATGAGAGCAGTGCCAGACTGGGGCAAGTACAGAAGAAACAGCACATCAAGATGGCGTCTGCGGAGCAGACAGACTAAGCGAAACCTGAGTTAAAGGCCTAGAGATGACTGCGACCCCACAGTCACATCCCAGTCCTGACACAGACAGTCCCATCAAGGCACTCAGGTTTGACACCTCAGCTACACAGACATGGTAAACTGCCCATCTCCCTCCACTGTGCAGTCCAGCACAGGCTCAAGCACAGAGTTCTCCTTAAAACAGCAATCGACACCAAATCTGCTCAGGAACAGCCCAAATTTTGTGGCAAGAGCTGAAATGCTATGGCTGTACCGCTCATATGAAACCCTGTCAGTTCACACTTAAATGCCACATCCATACGGAGTGAATCGTGCACTAAATGCAGCCCTTTAGAACTGCTGTCAACAGGCAGCATGTTCCAGCAAACCCTGTAATCCTGCATGTACCGCTGTCCAGTCAATCTCATTAGCAACTGCTCGAAAACACAAACAAATACTTTTAAAGCCAAAGGCTCACGGCTGCTCGTGCTGCAGCCGACCCGCGGCAGATCTGACCCCATTCCACCTCGGAACGCTGCTGCTAATGTCTCAGAGTGGGGGGGGGGCGGGGAACTGCACGGACGGAAAACAGAATTGATGTAATCGTGGAGCAGAGAGAACATTACCATACCGTCAAAGGAATGCTGTAGGGGGGTGGGGTCCACACCCTGCTTCAACATGCATACAACCAAACCCCCCCCACACTCCCCTGCCGCTGGGCTGACCCGGCTTCCACCTCAAAGGAATCCCTTACACACACACACACACACACGCACACGCACGCACACACGTGCGCACACACACACAAATTGCAGCCTTCCATAGACAGCTTACCAGTTAACACACCACAGAACTCACAGCAATAACGAACACAGGGTAAGGCTACAAACAGATCCTGCTCAAACCCACTATTCAATCTGCCCCAGCCAATGTGCTTCACAATTACTGCCCCTCAGGCAACACATTCAACACAACACATTGCACATAAGGAATCTTTCAAAGGCCACATAAGTCATGCGACATATAAAAATAATAATAAAATACAGTAACAAAAACAGTGGGCTAGTTTACTTTAGTAATAAAAAAATTACATTACATTAGAGCAATATGGGGGGAAAATATTATCTTTACAATTTTTTTCATATCAGAATTCAATATTATTTTAATATTGATCATCTTAAATGGAATTCAGTTCATTAAGAATGATCTGCGGTATTCAATTTATTTAGAATTGCAGCACTACTCTATTGAAAAACTAACTTAATTCCGTTATAAACATCCACCCGTTCGATCATTTCCTGTCGATGTGTCTCCTACAATGCCTCTGGCTAAACTAGCAGGGACAGTTTCTATACTGAACGAAAATATAAACGCAACAGTTTAGTCCTTTCGATATTCCGCATAATTATTTCTAAGGTTGGCTTAGTTGGATTTATTTATGTGACCAAGGCTGTGTGCATTTCAGTCACCTTCTCCATATCATTGTCAAGTTCATGCCCTTTGTCAAAACTGGCCTGTCAGACAGGTGGGGCCTGATCCAGAGCTACTGAAATCAGGTACAGTCAGCCCAGGCACATCCTGTACTCTGGTCAATTAAAGGCCACCTCAAAAGTCCCAGTTCTGCCATTGTTCAAAATGCCATCAATGACTCGAGCCCTCAGGGAGCGTATGGCACGCTCAATGCAGGAATGTTTCTCAGGGATGTTGAAAGGGCTCTTAATGTCCATGTTTCAACGATAAGTCGTATAAAACACCTTTTTGAGGAATGAGGCAAGACAGCACACCGCCCACATGCATCACGACAATGTGTGACAACCCCCACCCAAGACCGCCATATCTGGATTCTCCATCTCTGTGATCGTTTGAGACCAGTAACTCCCACTGCAGGTGAAACAGCTGGTCCCCACCATCACCCCATTTTTGCCAAAACCGCGAAAAATAATCTCCAGGAAGTCCATATCTTTACGTCTTTTGCCCTTTGTGGATTGGACCTCTCCTCAGCTCAATGAAAAAGTTGGCTCGACTGAGTGAATAGACACGTTTGATGGCCAATGGCACAATGTAGGACTGTTTTCTTTACAGACAAGTCACGTTTCCAACTTCACAGAGCGGATGGACGGGGGATCGTTATGCTGACATCAATGTGGTGCGCACGGTGGCACATGGTGGTGGAGTGCTGGTTTGGGTGAGAATATTCCAAGGACACTGCACCCAACTGCAGTTCATGAGCAGCATCTTGAATGCAGTGTGATTTCACAATGAGATGCTGCTGCCTATCATCCTACCATTCATCCATCAAAACAATAACCATCCAGCATGACCATGCCAGACCCAAGTCACCGTGTATGCACAGAATTCCTTGAGCCTGAAAACATTTATGTGCTTGAATGGCTGGCTTATTCCTTGGATTTGTCCCCCTTCCAGCATCTTTGGGATGTCCACAAGCAACAAGTTCGTCATTGGTTCCCATTTTCGGCCAATAGTCGCCAACTCCGCACAGCTCTTGAAGAGAAGTGGGAACATGTCCCCCAAGTCACCTTTGACCATTTGTTACAGTCCACACAGCAGAGATGTGTAGCAGTGCAGCAGGCCAAAGGCGGACATACCCAATATTGATTAGTGAAATTTGGACAATAGACCCCTTCCCCTTTATCATCACGCCATCGCGAGATTCTTGTTTGTCTTTTTAAATCATTGATCGAAATGTATTGCAATATGGTCATACAATCTGTCAACACTCAGTGAAAGTACAATGAGCTTCTGAACATGTCATATTTCTCACAATAAGAAGTATTGCGTTTATATTTTTGTTCAGTGTAAATTCAGTCGATTTAGTTGCTTGCTAGAAATACTTGGGATTCAGTTTAAATATTAACCGAAATTTGTAACTCCCATCTAGTAGGCCACAGATCTTCTTGAAAATAAATCACTGCCACCACTTTGTATCCTCCGGAAGACATCATTTAATACAAATTTTGTTGCCAGTCCTGACGCAGGTCAGAAATATAAAGCAGTCAGATAAAAGTGGATATTGCACTCGCATAGGTTTTTGCCGACAGAAGCTGGGATGTTGCCATATTACAAAAAATAAAAATAAAAAATAAATAAGCCGTGGGTGGAAATATTCAGATCAGGGAGGTATAATTCCGCCGAGCCTGCATGTGACGGAGGAAGGGGAGCCAAATCTAAATGGCATGCCGAATGCCATGTCTACTGAATAATGAAGCCCACGAAAAATGACTGGGTTGTTGTACTTCACAGCTTGTGGGTTGGTAGGTACTCCCAATACCAAAATATATGCGCACAAGCGCTGAAAAGGTGAGTCTCTAAATATGTGCCCTTTAAAACCCCTTAAAATTGTGTCACGGCATAAATTCTTAGACCTTACATTATGCATCATAGGTGAATGTAAAAAATGGATACATTTATCTATGACTATTACATACAAGGCAGCTCGTACATTTGTTTTTCCCTAGTAGATGCAGCCAAAACTCTCTCCCTACTCCTAAGGCAACACCATGAATGCCAGGTTGCTGGGAGCTGGCAAAGTGTAATGACGTAACCAGGAGACAGAGATATATTTAGCCAGTTCTGTGTTAACAAAGCGGTCCAGAGCCGGATTCCAAACACACACTGTGCGATACAGTGCAGCTGTCAACAAGGGCAGCCAGTGTGGACTTTGCCACCTCTCACCGGGGGCATTACCGCTGCTGCTAGGTGAAGCAGAGACGGGGGAAATCCAGAAACTTCCTTCAAATAGGGAAACCGCCAGCGCGATTCACGCTGTCAATAAGCAAGCCCACAGTAGAACTGAGCTGCAGAAGACATACATAGATTGGCAAACGCAGAAAGAGAACCAAGCACACACTGGAAAGAGAGAAGGGTAAAGTCAATCTACTCAAACGTGGGCGTTTGTTCCCCTGCAGAGAGCCATAAAAAAAACAATAACTTCCTTAAAGGGGTAGTAAACCATCTGGGTTTGCTTTTTTTTAGAATTCATCTCCATGTTTGAGTGTGCTTCGACAGGACTCCACAGTTACACCTAATTAACACGCATCTCCTGTGATCTGGAAAAACCTAGTATGTGTGTCACTTTTGGTAGAAACTGAGTTTAACCTTCATTGGCAGAAATTAAAAGTGGTAAAAATCTTAAAACACTTGCTGTAAGTGTCATTTAAACTTTCAAAATCAAGTTTCTATCATTTTTTTTCTGTTAGGAAAAGTCCAGAACCTAAAAGTTTTTGTTCGATTGCGAGATCTTTGCCAATGATAAACTAACTAGGTTTTTCCAGATCACAGGAGACATTAAAGCAACAAAAGGGACCGAACTAGCAAGGGAGCTAGCAAGTGTAGTGATTGGTTGGAATAAAAATCATCATGCTCTTTGGTCTCAATGGCACCCGACTGAGTACTGCTGGCCGACAGGGGACTAAAGGACGAATACAAACATGCATGTTCAATTGTTCCGCAGTCACATGCAAAGGGGAAACCCACAGCCCTATTAATGCACTATCAGCACATGGGGTTACGGGCAGCATCAGCTGTGACAACTTGTCTCATGGGGAGCGAGAGGAAGTGAAACTGTGTCATAAGCTCATCTGCTTCGGATGCTTTACCAGTCCAACCACAGTTCTACATCACTCCATTCCTCCTCCCCACCCACATATTACCCAATCAGATCCACAAAACGGCCAGCCGCTGCATTCTGAATGGGCCAGCTTGTGTGGAATTGGCCAGTGACTTGAAAGTAAATGTGGAGTCAGAATGGCTGTTCCACTATGGTCATGTTTCAAACGACGCACCATGAAGCGGACGTGGAAACCAGACTCTCCCGGCACCGTGGCTCAAAGGATTCCAGGTTTTCCAGGCCTAAAGCTCTCCATCTGAAAAGGCCTACACAAAACACAGTGCAACATCTGGGGGCGCTGCCATGGCCGATGAGTTTAACCGCTTCTACAGTAGGCTTGATTCTCCACCCAGCGGCTGCACCATCTCTGCTGCTGCAGCCTCCTGCTCTGCTCCACCCAGCGGCTGCACCATCTCTGCTGCTGGTGTACTCCAGGGTGGCTATTTCACCACGGATGAGGTGCTTGCGGAGCTGAGAAGAGTGCGTCCTGGGAAGCCTGCGGGACCTGATGGTATAACACCATGGATCCTGAAGGACTGCGCTGCAGAGTTGGCTGTGCCTCTGCAAGTGCTCTACAACCGGAGTCTCCGTGCAGGGCAGGTTCCGACTCAGCGGAAGGCATCCTGCATTGTGCCAGTGCCCAAGGTCGGGAGGCCGTCCGGGGTCAAGGATTACAGACCAGTGGCGCTGACGTCTGTGGTCATGAAGACCCTGGAGAGGCTCCTCCTCTGGCTACTGAGGCCACAAGTGCAGCAGACACTGGATCCTTTGCAGTTTGCTTACCAGGAGAACATGGGTGCGGAGGACGCCATCTTGTACATGCTTCACCGGACCCTCTCTTTTCTAGATGCAGATGGTAACGGCGGGTATGTGAGGCTGATGTCTTTTGATTTCTCAAGTGCTTTTAATACCATCCAGCCCCTGATCCTGAAAGGAAAACTTGAGAGATTGAGGGTAGATCCTGATTTTATTGAATGGATCACCAACTACCTAACAGAGCATCCACAGTATGTCAGCCTGGGGAAGCAGGTCTCCGCAACTGCAGGGACCAACATTGGAGCGCCTCAGGGAACAGTTCTATCCCCTTTCCTCTTCAACCTGTATACATCGGACTTTGCCTACGGGTCTGAATCGTGCCACATTCAGAAATATTCGGACGACAACGCTGTTGTGGCTTATGTGAAGGGACGGGACGAGGTGGAGTACAGGAAGGTCATCGCCGACTTCACCAACAGGAGCAGAAGCAATGGACTGGTGCTGAATACAACTAAGACTAAGAAGATGATAGTGGACTTTGGAAGGCGGAAAGGACATCATCTACCTGTGCACATTGGGGGAGAGTGCATTGAGGTGGTTCCCACATATAAATATCTGGGTGTGTCTACCTTGACCAAAACTGGACTGGTCGGTGCACGTGAATGCTGCATATAAAAAAAACGGCAAAGCAGACTCTTCTTCCTTAGGAAACTGAAATCTTTCGATGTCTGCAATGAGATGTTGTACCTTTTTTATCAGTCAGTTGTCGCCAGTGCTGTATTTTTTGGTGTTGCGTGCCGGGGGAACTGTATGACTGTCCGAGATAGTAGCCCGGCTTGAGAAATTAGTCAGGAAGTGTGTGTCTGTGATGGGGAGGGGGGTGGACTCGGTTGGCGGCCTGGTGGAGAGGAGGATGAGGGGCATGATGCAGGCCATCCTCAGCAACAGCAGACATCCCCTCCATGACACTGACCGCTCAGAGAAGCAGTCGTGGCGACCGCCTCCTCTCCATGCGCAGCAGTACGGAGTGATTCAGGACGTCGTTTGTCCCAGCCGCCATAAGGCTGTACAATAGATCATCTAATGTGCACTTCTTCACTATCGATAGTAACTTAATCTTTTTAATCTATTTATCTATTGTAGTTGCCTGTGGTATTGTGTTTTAATAGTGTATTATGAGTGCTTGGTTGTGTGTAACGCACATTGTCTGCTACTGGACACCTGAATTTCCCCTGTTGGGGATGAATAAAGTATCTATCTATCTATCTATCTATCCATCCATCCATCCATCCATCCATCCATCCATCAATGTACGTAAACTGCACTCAAAAGATGACCATGAGTCCACACTGCATGACTACGTGATGACAAGACAGAACTCTCTCCCATTCACAGAGTATGATCACAGTTACAAATACTCGCTCTTTCATCCATTCTCGAGTCGGGACTTTAGAAACGACCTACATTTCGGCTCTGAAAAACAGAAATGACTGCCTCGCCCCTTCGATACAACTCTAGTGCACGTGCAGGAATGAGAAATTGGCCATCGCCATGCAGGATGATGTCATGCGTGTAAAATGCACGGCTTTGTGCACAGTGCAGGACAATGAGCACACAGACCTCAGCAGATGAGAGCACTGTCGGGATTACGCAGTAGCAGACTAACATGCATTCAAAGTCACTTCAGCGGTCAGGTAGCATGTTCATCACTGCAACCTCATCTGTCAGGTCAAGAAGGCCCCTGGCAAGCAGATGCTCAGCTCCTGCAACACTAAGCTAAATAACCACTGCCCAACAGATGCAGGAAGAGTGCGGATTCACCAGGTAAACAGGACATATCCACACACTGGGACAGTGCATTCACAGAATGTCACATCCATGTCATCAATATCATCTGTCATCCTTTGCTCTGAATACTCATTTGTGTCAAACAGCCATCCAGAGTGCAGCTGTGCCTTTAGGGGAGCAGTGCCGGTGTGTCTGCAGAACCACACACCACAGGGGTCAAAGGTCAGCGACCCTTCCCCAATACATGGCATGTGCTGTTTCCACCCGTGTCCCCCCCTCTCGGCTGATCTTACATGTGGAATTAATAATGCAAAGTTTGTCATTTTAGTGGCCCTCACGAGACACGCACTGCAACTTAACAAATTCCCAGAGGGAGTGAACGGACTTCATGCACAGCTGTCTTCTAGCTGCATGCAGGAAAGCGGAGTGTGCGCGCGTGCTCGTGTGCTGGGGGGAATGGGAAGGTTGGGTGAAGCATTCTCAAGAGTCAGCCAAACGTCCAAGTGAGGATTCAGTTGGAGGTTCCCTTTCCTATCGGGGGTTGCGCAGGTTACGCCCTTCTGCAGACTCTACAGGAACATAAATCAGTGCCCTCTTCCTGACCTACAGCTACACCATGCATCAACCCCCCTGGAAGCCCAAAGGTTATGACAGTGCTGACCGCGGGATGTGCAGCTCTCGGTCTTGCCTGTCTGCAATGTCCCACAACCACCACCTACCACCCACCCACCCAGCTCCTACCACCCCAACGTCATCAGCAATAAGGTCTCCAAATTCCAGTGCTTCCTATTCCTCTAACAGGAACTTTCACTTTCCATTCTGACCCCACCAAGAGGGCACAACCCCAGCAAAATATGAAAGCAGAAACTGTAGGGCACCACCCAGCTCTAGATTTTGTCAAAAAAAAAGAAACAGTATTGGCCTGACAACATAGTTACAGTAGTCTCCACTGTATAGGTCAATGAAGAATTGGCCCAGTGGGGGCCTAATGTAGTGGTGCCCAGAGCAAGAGGGGTATGAGAGATGACGAAAGTGACAGCACTGTTGCCAAGCAACCTCGAGGGAGTCTACCTCCTAAAGTTCTGCAGCAGACAGTAACCAGGAAAACTGGCACAAAATAGGCAGATTCGCCCACCAGAGTGTAAAAGAGATTCAAGATTCAAGATTCAAGACATTTATTTGTCCCCATGGGGCAATTGGTTGTGCTGCAGTAGCAATAAAAAACAGAACAACAACAACAACAACACATAACAAACAACGATAATAACAAAAGTAAGACAGAAGATTAAAAAAAAAAAGTCAAGAACGCGTACTTAAAAAGTGTGAACTAAAGTAATGATAAATGATAAAGTTGCATGCGGAAAACATAAAACTTATCAGGGCTGCACAATTTACTGAATCACCACTGTTTTAGGGTAATAACAATAACTGCTATGATGGTGCGTACAGTCGATCTCGCGTCCTGCCCTTCTCTTGAAACATACTTGATGCAATTGTAAACAACCAAACATCAGAGGGCAGCTTAACCCCTCAAACTAACTTTTCACTCAAGTTTTCCCAAAATAAGGTTCAAAGTCACAAAAAGCATTTTTTCTGTATTTGTTGGACAAAATATCAAAAACATTCTGTATTTTCTGGTTGCAGCGCTTCACTGAAGCAACTTCACACTCACATTCAAACCCAAGACTACGTGTTTTTGTGGCCACAGCATTACATCAAATGGAAAATATCCAGATCTTGCACATCATTCTACTGTAATTCAACAAGATGTATCTGCGATTGTTGGAAACCTTAGGATCTTCGCCAGAATTTAAAATGGGCCTGAAGTTCAACAAGTTTGAATACAACAGCTGTATTTGATGGACTCTTTAGGTTTCATGACATTAAATGTTTCCGGGGAAAAAAAGGTTTTGTTGAGATGGCAACTAATCGTTGGCGATGTTGTTCCTGGAAGCTGAAAGGCCTTGCTGCTGATTGGCAGTCTTGCCAACATCTTGCCATAGGTACTGATAACAGTGAGGTATACTCCCACAGGCATTACACACAGCCTCTGATGTTCGTTTGTCTACAAAAGCATTATCTCTCAATTAAATAAAGAAAAGGAAAAAAGATGCAAGCTGCAAGATCACCTAAACTCCCCATGGCCGCAGTTGTTGCTCTCAAAAAAAAAAAAAAAAAAAAAAAAAAAGTGTGATTCTATGCACTAAGCAGCCCTACAACTTCTATACTTAACAGTAAGCAAGCCCTCCAATTCACACATGGCCCATCGCGTTGCTTCACGATGCGCCATCGTGAATCATGCCACCCCTAAATTAACTGGATCAATCAGCTTATCAGATACCTGCCCATAAATGTGCTAAAACACCTACATGGCTGCTGTTTTCCTGCACTTGTTTCTACAGCATAAATTTTAAATAGCTCAAGGTCAAAGTGTAGAAAATAAGGCCCAGCGGATGCATCTGGTGGTGCTGTACATTACTGCCCCCAAAATGCCGTGATGAATAGCCCCAGGGTTAACGACCCCCACAGGCACATCACTGACCTCGATTCACCGAGATGAGGCAGACTGCCAGAGAAACTATGCAATGCTGGTGCCCTGCCGTGGCAACGTCATAACGCTGACAGAACACTCCTGTAACATTCTGAGAACACCTTGCGTCCAGCCGTCCACTGAAATGGGACTTGGGATAATGAAGTGCTGAAAATGTGCTAGCACATACGGTGTGTCAGTGCTTACTGCCCACAGGGCTGGAGGGAGGGGCAGTAGTTAGGCCTTGCAGTGGGAATCCCATTTCTGTTCAGGTCTGAACTGGTTCACTGAAGGCCATGATCCACTGGAAGCTCCTACAGTCCCAACACCATCATGCACTTTACAACCACGCAAAATGTCCACTTATTTCAACCAGCCCTGCCAATTTTTCATGCGCAACAACGTAGCTGTAACTATGGATCAAGATCCGAAATGGGCCTCAGAATCATACTTTGGGTTAATTTTAAGAACCAGTGCTCAACCATGCACTATGAAAGCATCTTGGTTCACAAAGCTAGGGAGCAGCTTGCCGAATGATAATAAACCGTCTATGCGACCGCTGAATAATAAAATAGCCCATTTGACATTAGCAAATTTCCAGTTCGAACTAGAACCAGCTCCATCAACTTTCGCTTCACAACAACACTGCTAAAACTGTGGACCGTAACCAGTGTCCGTTTGCCACCAGGTGCAAATTCCATGTCCGAGAAGTTCCAATAGGAGGCTCTGTTGTCACCACTTAGGCTCTCTGCCCTCCAATGCAAGCACAAGAGGATCCTCTGCTCTCAGAGGATTCCAATAAACTAGCACGCCAATTACAGCCGACAAGCAAGCGGGCATCCTTTCACTCGGCTCTAAATAGAATACACTTGTGCCCTACAGGGCAGGGCAGCTATTATTAGAAATTAGCAATGTATGCATGGATAAAAAAAGAAGGGGAAAGGGGAAGGGGAAGTCCTAGAAGGGGGGGGAACCATTCTGCTCATGTGAAAAAGTGCACTTACTGATGCAAATGGAATGAAGAACCTCAGCTTTGAGAGATCCTGCTATAATCATATATTTCATCTCCAGTGAGTGAATCTCTTAAAGGCAACAACCCCACAAATGAAGGTCAGTTGCTGATTCGGTGTCCATAATCAATAGAGAAATTACACACAGGGAACATGGGGCCAAAAAAGGAAAAAATTCTGCCCTTTTATGAGCAGTGGTCTCCAACCCCATTTCTGGCAATCTACTAGCCCGTAGGTTCACACTCCAGCCCTAATTTGACTGGCCCGATCATACCAATTAGCAGCTCAATGAGACCCGACAGCACAATTAAGTGAGCTTCGACTGGGCTGGAGTCAAAACCCTCAGGACAGCAGAGGGAGCCTCCCAGAGAAGGCTCTTGCATCACTGCCCTAGAGCCACAGGTCCTGCTTCAGCATCATTTATAAGGAGATTGAGGTCAACCTCAAAGGCCTAATGTTTGAGTCCACAGAAATGAAGTTGAATGATTAGGCTACATCTGTCCCATTTGGCCATCGAAGAGCTTACTTCAGGATGCATTTACAATCTAAATACATTGAAAATAGCCATAGTAGTGCCCAGACATGCAAAAAGCAGGCTACTGCGTTAAGTTTTGACACCCGCAACCTAAGTAAACAGAAAACGGTTCAAGCGTTTTTTTTTCCACTTTTATTATTTATTATTCCCCCTCCCCCCGATTGTTTTGGTTTGTGTTTTTCTTGAAGTGAGCACCGGATTTCTTTGCTTGTCCATCACAGAAAATTCGCAGATACCCAGAACGAAATGCATTCGCCAATAATTGTTTTAGCAAAGGACTATTAACCGCTGACATGCTCCGTTGTTCAGTAAAATAGCATTTTATGACGGAACCTGGGCATTGGTCGAAAGCGCTTGCGTAAATATTTATCCAGCGAGCGCGAGCTAGGGCGCCATATTTGGACAGCAAGTGCACGCCGTGCACTGTGACGTATCTGATATCTTAATTCATAAGGCAAGCGAGCAGCTGTGCAATTCATAATTGGGGCCTAACACCGGTGTCTCCGACCATCGCGCAATAAAATCAGCCTATTGCACATTAATACATTTTATAGTTCAAACTTAGATCAACTAAAAAGGATGACGTCTCTTGGCAACACGTTAAAATGCACTGCGGTTCACGAAAAAATACTGCATCACTTTCTGACCAACCAAACTGCCTTCTATCCCAAGATTTCTGTTTAAAATGTGATGCTAAAGCTGCTTTCACACTGGACGCGAAACGAATTTTTCGCACGACAGATTACATTCAAAGTCAATGCAAAGACGCGAACACACGCGTTGTTTTTGCATTGACTTTGAATGTAATCTGTCGTGCGAAAAATTCGTTTCGCGTCCGATGTGAAAGCGGCTATAGAATGATAACAATCCCCTCCCCCTAACTGATCAGGATGCACTTGAGATCAGGATTATTTGAAATATGTGTCCTTAAATTTGCAGATAATCCACTAGCCGGCCTGAACAGTTAAACGTCAGCTAACGTGTAACATCATAGTTTTGCTAATGAATGCAAGAAGGATAGGGCTGCGCAAACAAGGCCATCTAACCAAGTACGCCACTAGTTAGCTGAGGAAATTAGCCAACTAGGTCGTTCAACTTTCACAAATGGACGTTTATTAAATGCAGAAGGATATTAACTGCCTAACGTGCCCATCTTTAGCGAACGGAGCAGACGCTATCTAGCTATGTACTAACAGTTAACTAGGCTAGCTACCATACTTAAGCTATATAAGAACTTGGCTAACGTTTAATTCTATGTTAGCTAGCGGGGTAACGTTAGCTAGTAATTAGCCAAATAGCAAGAGCACACTTGAACATACTCGCTCATTCCATCACGTCCATATACAAGTGTGTAACTTCCCAGCAAAACACCACAGAAAAACTAGACTTGCTAGCAAGCCAGTCTGCTAAATTACATGATAAAATCGGCTAGCTTCCGAGTAGCTGCGTTAAATTTAGCTGGTAACGTTCACTTACTCCTTTACGCTAAGCAGTCAATTCAAAATCAATGGCACTCAATGAGAGGTAGCTAGCGAGCTCCTACAAGTGACGTTAAAGGTTGCTGCTGCTGCACGAACTAGCGACAATAATGCGAACACTAGCTAACATAAGATTCGGGTTAATCTACCACTGACAAACACTTAAGTACAGAATGGCGAACGTGGCTAACGTTAGTTGAACAGACATAAAACATTTCGTGTTTTTTCCAAATGTACATACGTTGCCAAGTGGACAAATTAACAAATGTGCACTAAGGCTAATGGGACTACAACTCATTTGGTATCGGCTAGCAGGCTAACGTCAACTGGCCAAGTAATTAATGCTAAAATGCCATTGGTCAATAGTCGAACGTTAGCTGGCTAGCGACCTAGCAAGCTATGTTAGCAGCTGATGACTTTATTCAAATCACCAGCTAATTGACGGCACGACTGAGAAGTCCGATTATTAGCGAGCTAACTAGCTAGCAAGTGAGCGAGCCGGCCAACCAAAGCTGCCTCGCTAAAAGCAAGTAAGTTCAGCCAGAGTCCCTACAGTCACAAATCTGAGATACAACCGTTCACGCAGCGCAGCTAAGTATCCCCACGACGTCCCACTAAGAAAATGCGATTCTACTTATTGCTAGTTACCCAGCTAGCTCCAGCCTGTACGTATGAATAGTTAGCGCAGGGTAGCTAGGGCTAATCTGCTGAAAACATTCTGCTGAAAATTCGCTTACCAATTCTTTTTTTCCATCAACTCAACGGACGTTAGATATTGACAGACATACATCTCAATAATAACTGGTGAAAATTTCATCACAATCTATCGTGAAATTATGAAGGAAAGTATAGATGGTTGTAGTTTTTCAGCAGAATGTTTTCAGAAGATTAGCCCTATCCGTTAGCGCAAGCCATTGCAACCGGTGGGCCGACTACCTCCCTTCCGCTTGGACATGGACACCCAGCTAAGTAACGTTAGCCTTCACATTAACGTCACTCGACAGTAAGTAACTCGCTGTCTATGTTCTTCGAGCACCTCCGCAACCTAAATCCCACAGTCTGGTTTGTATTGACCCCGTATCTTTGAGTGCTGAAACACGGACTGGCACTTCGCGCTCTCGGTGAAGCCCTTTTTGACAGCAATGAATCCAGGAACAAAGTTTCGGACGATACTTACCGTCTCGCGCTCTCAGCTGCTCCAGTGGTGTCTCAGCGCGGATCCTGTCCTGTCTCCCCGCTGGTGACGTCGTCCCTGCAACCTCTCGCGTTACTGCTCATACGCTGCTTTCACACCGGACGCGAAACGAATTTTTCGCACGACAGATTATTATTATTATTATTACGTGTGTATTCGCGTCTTTGCATTGACTTTGAATGTAATCTGTCGTGCGAAAAATTCGTTTCGCGTCCAGTGTGAAAGCGGCTTTAAAAGGGCATCTCTCTTAACTTTTTTTTTTAATAGTTTGACTTGTTTATGCAGTTAGTGAAACATATATACAACAAGAAAAGTATGTGCACAATACATTATTATAACCAATTATTTAATAATACTATGTGATTTATACTTACAACTATTGTTTTTTTTCTTTCCCCTCTCACCTTAATGTGTTACCATTATCATTAGTCTGTCATGCTTACGTCAGTGTTATTTGGAATCTGTAATGTCTGACGCTGTTCATATGTTTTCTTTGTCGTTATTAAAAAATAAAAACTCTTAAAAGGGCATTACCGTGTGGAAATAAGAGCGGTGTTGCATGACTCGCAGCACTGGCGGTAAAAAGTGAATATTGATTAACTGCTTACATAACTAAATACTGTAATTTTCTTACGAAAATAATGCCATGGTTTGTGAGCCACAAGAAAATAAAATGAGAAGAAAACTGTGAACTCACTGAGGCGAGGCATGTCGTGTGAATTTATAAATTTTGATTGGCTTAGATTTGAGTCACTTGAAAAATTTAAGCCAATGTCAGTTCAATGCGTTGTGTCTCCGAAGAGAAAATAAACTCCCAACTCGACGTCCTGTGACATTTTCAGCTCACCTGGAGCGAAGGAGGGTTTATATCATGGGCCGTCTGTCCGTCGTCGTCGGAATCCGCTAATGCTGGTTTTTTTTTTTTTTTTTCCAACCACAATTGCCATCACTGGATTTTAACAAGCTGTCAGTTTGTCTTAACCAAGTGCATTTATCTTTAGCGCAGTTAGTTATCCTATTAAGCCACATTTGAACGAATATCCATGCATACCATGAAGAGGAGAGAAATCGATATCCATATTGAGATATGTTAGAAACAACCGCATAAAAAGAAGGAAAAAAATGAGCCCATCAAAGTGAACAATCAATGGGGTCCTAATTAGTGAAACTGTGGACGCATGGTTGCGAACACTAACAACTTTTTAGGCAAGAAAATGATAGAGTCAAACCTGCTTTGTGCCATGTTAATGTCATTAAGGTCAAGCAAATTATTTAGAAATAATGCGAAATACCTGTCTTCAGCAACCTAATTTGGAGCTGACTGAATTTATCAGTGTCTAATTTGATCTGTTTAAAAAATGTTGTCCCCTGAAATTGCATGCAATATGATAGAATAGACACAATATGTTCAAGATTCTTTTATTCTTCATGGCAATCATGGGTTTTTCAGTAAAAATGTGGCTTTAGATGGTAAATAACTGCTTTAAACATGAAATGCACCTATTTAGGACAAATCAACAGCTTATTAAAATTCTGCAATGCAGTTGTGGTTGGAACGAAAACCAGTATACACAGGGGTGCCCCAGGACTGAGACTGGGAACCACTGCCCTAAAGGGTTCAAAGTTAGTTTGATGGTATTTTCAGAAAGTATCCTGGATAATAAAGAAATCCTTAAAAAATGAGTCAAATGCAACAGTTGTCACATCCTGATTGATTCCTAGTTGTTCTTCCCTCAATCCAGCTGTCTGCTTTAGTGGCTGTGCATCTTCCCTCATTAGTTAATCATTGTCTCGTCTCTTTGCTCGCTATTCCGTGTTTTTCGGCATGTTTTCATGCATTTCTACTCATTAATGTTGATTTAGTTGTCTTGTATGTCAGTTCTGTTGCTGTGCTTTCGCTTTGCTGGATTGTCCCATTCACTGTTCCTGAGCCAGTCATCAGTTATTATGAAAGCTAAATGAAACAAGTAACTGTTTATCATTGATTGCTTTGCCTTTCTTCACTGGCTCTGAGAGTGGCAGATTATGTCTGATTCTCTCAGCTAAGGAGTTAGAGTTGGTGCAGTGCACCCATATTTCCAAGGACTGCCTTCCCGGTATCTACCTCATACTGCCCAGTTGCCCTGATCCCGACCATTAACCACCAGACTCGAACCATCAATGATCACTCCTTCTGGCCAATCCTGTTTTAAGTTATTTTCTGTCTGTTGGTGTTAAGTGCGGCTATCATTCATTAAAATGCCTAGGAGACCTTTATTTGTGATTTGCACCTGGTTTCTTCTCTGAAGTTCGCAACAGCAATTCATTTTCATTTTACAGCATCAAATGCATGCTGTTCATGCAAAATGCATGAAAAAACTCAAGTAATTTGTGCGGATACATTCCTTTTTTCAAACCATCATGCAGTCTAAATGAAGGAAGATGTTGAGCTGAAATAAACCGTTATCTTCATTTAGCATGTAGGACTAAAACCTTCTAAAATCTGAGGCAATTCTGGGACAATTTTCTGGTGAGCTCTGGTGAATTATTGAGATTTCACTTGAAATGACCATGTATTCCTTTTTTTTATAAACTTCACCATATCATAAATTCTCATAATCACATAATCACATGAAAGATGAGAAACACATGGGTTTATTCGTAAGTACTTGGACAGAGAAGCTTTTTGAAAGGGTTGAAAGCAGTGGCGGTTCGTCGGCCGTAACAAAGGGAAGCCAAAACCTCGCCCTTCAAAGCTTAATGACTTAAACCTTTCGCAGTTTGCCTTTCTTGATCAGCAGTTGCTCATACGAATTGGTAGAAGGACAGTCAAATCTATTTTCGATCGCAAATAACGACGCAAATTATCAATACATCTTTATAAATTAGTTTGCAAGGCTTCTTTCGCAAAAGCCACGAGAATTCGTTTTCTACAATCTTAATATAGAAGTAAAGAATGCAATGTTGCACAGCTTATTGCTTAATGAGCCTCACTAATCAATTTGCGAATCTATGCTGTTCACGAGCTACTTGAGCGCGGAATTCATAAAGACGTAGGCCTATGGTGATGTACGTCGTAATTTATGTGTGAAAGAAAACCCCTCATAATTTCGTGGTGCAATGTATAACAATGCTATCGAAAATAAATTTGACTTTCCTTCTACCAATTCATATGAGCAACTGCTGATCAAGAAAAGTAAACTGCGAAAGGTTTAAGTCATTAAGCTTTGAAGGGCGAGGTTTTGGCTTCCTTTTGTGACGGCCGACGAACTGCCACTGGTTGAAAGTCCCTCCGACTTCACCAAATGTAGATGTCCATACCTTAAAAATTAAAAGTGACAGTCTTTAATTGGAGCTGCTGGAGAACACAGCCGAAAAGTAAAATTTATGTCACCGTCCAATACTCATGGAATACACCTGTATCTCAGGCTCTGCTTTCTTCACTATAGTCGACTGGATTGTCAGGGTAGCTGTGATTGAAAGCGGGGGAAAGCCACAAGAACATTCCCAAGACGAAAGACGCTTTCCTGCATAAATGACAACCTCTGGGGTCTTCCTACCCACCCAGCACCGATGTCAGAAAAGTACAGTGACTTAATGAAGCAAGTAAAATATATTTATTTACATCCATCCATCCATTCTCTATACCCACTTATTCCTCACTAGGGTCGCGGGGAGAGCTGGAGCCTATCCCAGCTGACTTTGGGCGAAAGGCAGGAACCCACCCTGGACAGCTCGCCAATCCATTGCAGGGCGCACACACCATTCACTCTCTCACTCATACCTACGGACAATTTAGTGTCTCCAATTAGCCTGATATGCATGTCTTTGGACTGAGGAAGGAAACCGGAGTGCCCGGAGAAACCCCACACAAACACAGGGAGAACATGCAAACTCCACACAGAAAGGCCCCAGGCCAGATTCGAACCCACGACCTTCTTGCTGGGAGGCGGCAATTTATTTACATGTAAAATGATTTAACAATGATAATAAATTTATAGAAGTTAAGAGGAATGGAAACAGTGTTTTTAAGTGTAATTTAGAGACTTGTTTAAATTAGTTATTAAAGGTTTCCTGCAACCCCTCTACTTGAAAAAGAGTATGCAGAAAGATTACTGAGCAGTTACTGAGTTCTCTCCAAAACCAAACATGACGCTCTTCTTACAGCTGCGCCCTGGGGAATGTAGCAACTGTATAAGTAAATACTGTTATGAATTTCTCTGATTTTACTTTGAATCTGCGAAAAAAAAAAAAAAAAAAGTACAGGAAATACATTTAATGACAATAATTACTTTGGTTTTCTGGTAAATGCCCCTGTTTTAAAAAGACAACAATAGTATATATTTACATATTCTACAACAAGTTATTTTATAGTAGTGTCTCTGGATACATTATACTCACGTCCCATTTGTACATGTCAAACACCACAAAAGAATCAGAGAAATGTGAATATAGCAGATGGCTGGCCTTTTTCCTTATTAATACCTGGGGGGTAAGACTTCTGACAAATGAATGTGGAATGGAAGATGAGGATTTGACAGTGAAAACAGCCAGAGCCTGGAGCCACCCAGGTGTTTTAGAAGATCGTGTCCTGCAAAACTAAATTATGAAGAAGAAGACAGCTTGCATTCTTCCCCTGAGTTTCCCAGGAACAGAAAACAGGCTGGCCTATCCATTGTTCACAGGCCCAACAGGAAGTAGAAATAGAGGGGCAGGAAACATCTGCAACCCGATGGCCAAGTGCCGGCTTCACCTCATCCTTGGTGTAGAGCAGTGCAGCCTGCTGAGGAACATGGTCGTGTTTTTTTTTTTTTTTTTTTTTTTGGGTGGGTAGGGAGACTGTGATGTGGTAAAGATGTGATGTACACTGGGGGTGGTCACTGTTTGACGTGCCTGATAATATGCAGAATTTTGCCAACGGCGTAACATCTCTGATTCCAGATGGTCACACTTCCAGTAGACCTTCTCTGGAGCTTTATTAATATTGTATGAATACAGGAAAGTTGGTTCCACTGTATATCATCTGACTCTGTGAGTGTTGACAGAAAATGTCTGCCTGATCATGCTGTCCTGTAACAATAGGGAAGACAGATAATATATGAAACTAAAACGGTGTAATAGCAAAAGTACGCACCGTGCCAACCAGACCGAGACTGAATTCACAGGAATTCACAGATTTTTGAAAAACATTTCTTCAGCAGATCCTCATTTCACAAACTGTCTTAGATTATGATGGCAAAAAAAAACATCTTTGCTTGGCCTTGGAGTATGATGAAATTCAACAAGGCATTTGAACGTATATATATAAAAATGAACTTATTGCCAACTGGTATTTTTGTTTTATCAAAAGACTTGTGCCAAAATTAACAATGGCTATAAAGATGTACAGCAGCCAAAGCTGAAAACAAAACTAAACCAATGTCTACTACAAATTGCCTGTATGTTTATTCACAGCCAGAAAATCTTGTGGTGCAAATTAGCCATCCACCCTCCTGGCTTCAGGGGAACAGCACGGATCTGCTTAGGTATAAAACCAACAACCTCCAAGTCAGGGATCATCAAATTACAGTCTGCAAAGTCAAAGAACTGCTGGTTTTCCGCACTTCCTTCACGTGTAAAGAAAGTCTGGCCAATCAGAAGCACTAACTGTTCAATGAATCAGTTAATTACCCATGAGAAAAGAAAATCAGGGCTGGATTTGGATTTCAGGTCCAGGTTTGGACATGTCTGCTCCAAGTTATGCGCCCAGCTCCCCAACCATTATAATAAAAGAGTTAACAAAGGCTTGTGGGCTAATTATCACAGCATTTTGAAATATCAAAGTAGCTTAAGAACAGCCAGAGTAAACTAGAGCAAACCAGAGCACCAGGACGGCACCCACACAAGCTCATAGTGTTGTGGTCCAGACCAGGAATCAAGTGCGGAGACAGACTTACATACAATACATCTGGTACTTTATTGACAGCAGTATGGAAATGACAAGGACAAAACCCCAAAGTAGATAGGCGGGGACAGAACCTCTGAGAGGAGGAGACTGTTCAGTTCAGATATAATGGACAATGCTTGGGCTGCTGTGGCCAGCCAGTGGCTTCCAGTGTGCTGCCAGACGTTGTAGCGCTGACCAGCACTGCACTGCCCATGAAGAGGGGGGTTGATGCTTCAGAGGAATTTGGTCCCTGTCCTAACCCCAGCCCAGGATTGGAAGTTTGGTCCTGGCAAACTTAATGAACAGAGAAGACATGCACAGGTTAACAACATCACAGTCCCAGTCTTGGACCCTGATTAGGATTGGAAGCTTGTTCTTGAAAAATGGAGTTGAAGAACAGGATTGAATTAAGCTACCGTAACTTGACCTAGGCCCCAATCATGAACCCTGATTAGGACTGAAAGCTTGTTCAAATTAACTAATGGCAATGAAGGTTTCAGAGATATTTAAGCTGCACACTAAAATACCAGTTGCATACAACAAAGACAAAGAAGTTTTAGTAACACACATATGACTTGGATTACAGTACAAATGCGATTTTATAATCTAGCAATAAGCACATGAACTGGAAGGCTTAAATACCCATCACTAGTTCATTAGAAAACAAGCAAGTAGCGAGATTCAGCCAGGAGGGGAGACACCCACAATCACAACACATATACACCGAATATGCTCCTGAATTGCAAAGAGACGCACATGATGGTTTGACGCACAGGAAACATCAAACTCCCCGCATAGACCATCAGGCCAGTCAAGACTCAAAGGTAGAGCATCCTTCTTGTGAGGTGGCTGGGCTAACTACAGTATGAAAGTGAGACAGAAGGGTATGAAATGACAGACCAGGAGAAGGGTTTGGTTTTATGAAAAATATAGGGCACTGGCGGCCCCAGAAGCTCCCGCCGTTATGATAAACAAAATGTCAAAGTTTTTGTTGATGGACGCACGCATGGATGGAGCCCGATACCATAGCTCCTGTGCCACTCGGGCAGCAGGAGCTAATTAGGAGCCTGTAACTGAAAATGTTGATAAGATAAAGCAAATTGTGGAAGTTTTTTTTGATGATTTTTTTAGGCCAGTGACCTAGAAAAAAATAGGCTTTAAGGTCATGTTTAGGCACATCATTTGTGAGGACTTTATGGTATGCATGTCTAATAAAAGTGAGGAGCCTGTAACTGAAATAGTTGATGAGATAAAGCAAAATGTCAAAATTTTTGGTGATATTTTTAGGCCAGTGACCTTAAAAAATAGGCCAAGGTCACCTTTAGGCACGTCATTTGTAGGCCTTAATGAGATGCATGTGCAGTAAAAATTAGGGGCCTGTATCTGAAATAGTTGATGAGATACAGCAAAATGTTGAGGTTTTTGGTGATACTTTTAGGCCAGTGACCTTGGAAAAATAGGCCAAGGTCACCTTTAGGCACATCATTTGTAGGGCTTTATGAGATGCATGTCCAGTAAAAATTTGGAGCCTGTAACTGAAATAGTTGATGAGATACAGCAAAATGTCGAAGTTTTTGGTGATATTTTTAGGCCAGTGACCTTGAAAAAATAGGCCAAGGTCACCTTTAGGCATGTCATTTGTAGGCCTTTATGAGATGCATGTCCAGTAAAAATTTGGAGCCTGTAACTGAAATAGTTGATGAGATACAGCAAAATGTCAAAGTTTTTGGTGATATTTTTAGGCCAGTGACCTTGAAAAAATAGGCCAAGGTCACCTTTAGGCATGTCATTTGTAGGCCTTTATGAGATGCATGTCCAGTAAAAATTTGGAGCCTGTAACTGAAATAGTTGATGAGATAAAGCAAAATGTCAAAGTTTTTGGTGATATTTTTAGGCCAGTGACCTTGAAAAAATAGGCCAAGGTCACCTTTAGGTCACCTTTTGAGATGCATGTCCAGTAAAAATTTGGAGCCTGTAACTGAAATTGTTGATGAGATAAAGTTTAAACGGGTGTTGACACACTGCTTTATGAGATGCATGTAGGCCTTTGGATGCATGTCGCACTGAAATTGTTGATGAGAGCCGAGACCATAGCTCCAAGACGCACCGGAGCCGAGACCATAGCAGCGGAGCTAACAAGCATAAAATATTCCTAAAGGTTAGAGATCCATGTGCTGTTCTTGAAGACCAGGGGGGTATTTCACGTGACAGGATTACTGAGTAATCTGGGAAGCTGCACAGAATAAAACCAAGAACACCTTTTTACTACTGTGCATGTTTCATACCGTCACCCTATTAAAATAATGGTCATTAATAAAGTCATTTTTTGACGAAAATTTGTTTTTGGCCTGAATCATCTCTTGCTCTGCATTTGGTGAAGTTTTTTGTGTTTTCCCAAAAACTTGAAAAAAATGACTTAGGCCATTATTTTAATAGGGTGATGATATTTAGGAAAATTTTAATGCAATTATACAGCTATGTCCAATACCCTGCCTCCTAAAATAGCCACTCCCCCCAACCATCACCATTTGATGCTGTTCAAGAGAAATTTGTGAGTCAATGTCATTCTTGTAATCAAAAGCGAACACTAGTGCTGTCAAAATTACACTGTAAAATGCTGCCACCTCTTTCTCACACTTTTCAAAGCCACCTTGGCCCCGGATGATGGTCCTCAGCACCGCATAGCTTACTTACACCTAAACCTCATGACTCATTGAACTTCCTGTACCACAAGAAAGGAAAGAACATGAAAGAGAAAGAGGGTTAATGGATGCTGAACAGGCAGGATTCAATAATACAATCAGGTACCAGAACAGTAGGGCATTTGAGACCAGAATGTTCCCTCACCTCACCAAAGAGCTTTGATGACCAAGTCTGCACATATGATTCCAAACTGCCCTGACTCAACTCACATTTTGCCTTCAGGAGTGTGTATGTACTTTGTATTTAGATGCAGATTCTGTAAACTCACAAGATAAGTGATGCAGTATTACTTCTTTCCAATTATTTTTTAATGAAGAAACCTGGCCTCGCACAATGTTATGGAACACGACAATAGCATCAGTTTTCTCCATCTGAAACCATCTGTACCTGAGAAACAAACTGAAAAACAGAATGTGTGAGCCAAATATCTGGTGAGTCCTGGGAATCTGTGCCCTAAATTCAGAAGAGTGCTTCTCAAAATAAATTTTGATTGCATACACTTGACATTTTCACTACCTCTCTAAAGTGTGCTCACATTGCAGTGATGGTCTTCATTCATTCTATCCGTCCGCGCACCTCTGTCACCATTTCAGCAACGACTCAAGACGCAGCTCAGCTCAGTTCTTACTGTGCTTTTGTCTTCTGCCTCAATTTATTTCAGAAAGCAGGAACCACTTGAAAATTGGGGTTGAAGAACGGGATTGAATTACCCTAACTTGAACTTGTTCCCAATCCTCGCCCCTGATTAGGACTGAAAGCTTGTTCAAATTAATTAATGGCAATAAAAGTTTCAGAGAGATTTCAGAAAGCTGAAACGTCTGACTCACTTGCGAGCCTGCCATGGGCGCCGTAAGAAGTCAAATCCCAACCGGTCAATCAGACTCCCTCAGAGCAGTCTGGTGTGAAAAATATGAAAGACACAGCAAGATTCCTGAAGAGACCCAAAGCACATGCCCACACACTGGCCTCCTCTCCGGGGGCCCCATGTTCGGCCCTGGTCCCTGTCACAGAGGAGCATGCCAGAGACATATTTCCATTCTTTAGAAAGACTCTGAGACAGAAGAAACCGAAAGGTCAAACAGGCAGGCGTGAGGCAGCAGCTCCTTCCTATTGCTTCTCAATAGTTTCCACTTCCCCTCAAAATAGAAAGGGAAGAACACTTTCTTAATCAGAGCAAACATCAGGGAAGGAACAACTAAGTAGTCCGGTCGCCTGCGACTGCATGGGTGTGGCCCCCGAAAGCCCACTACTCCTGCCTGTACTACGTCCACAAGGAAATCTCTATGTTTCAGCATAAATTTGCACATTATTTGGCCAATACTGTTGCCATGGTAACCGAAATTTGATAGGTGTCATACATAACTGAAGTATAGCACAGCAATGAGCCTGGCTCTTTGACGTCTTGTGCTCTAGTGACCAGGGTCCGAGTCCCGGGCGGGGCGACTGTCCTCTTCCTTTGCTACAGATGGTGTCAGAAGTGGGATGACCTGCTGTGAGGTCATTGGAGGCGCACCCAGTGTTGTGCCATGCGGGGGACCCCCAGGACCCCATTAGAAGGACCCCAGTAAAGGGGTAGGCACTAGGTGTGTGGTGCCCCTGGATGGGAGAAGGCGACTGGTTGCCAGTCACTTGGTGTGAGGTGGCTGGTGTTGTGCTGACATGGTTTGCTGGTGTGTGTGTCGGCCATAGGGCCTTGGACGCGTATGGGAGCGCTTCCTGAAGGGGAGGGCAGTGTGACGGAGTAGCCCGTCACTACCGTTGCGTATGTGCTCTGACTGCCATCCCAATGGGCCTGGGTCTTTGGCATTGCGTCAAATGCTGCATCTTGTGCTCCAGTGACCGGGGTTCAAGTCCCGGGCGGAGCGACTGTCCTCTCCCTTTGCTACAAGCAGTCAGCTAAATATCGCAAAGCAGCAGGGACACCAACTCTTTAAAGTTAGGACTATGAGTCATTTGTTACAGTGGGTAGATATATTTTTTGTTAAATAATTTTAATGTAAGTCATGCAATCTAAAAGTCAGTACTCTTCTGTCAGAGTAGTATAATGTCAAGGAAGGGTATGACTTTACTATCATTGATCAGACGTGAATAAAAGAAGTTGTAAGTGACAACACAATGACCTCTTGTTTCATAAAACCATGTATTGGTGCACAACTCTCAATTGTTTTTCCCTTCATTCACCATCTTTTAACATGATGTTAGTACAGTAATCTTTAAACAGTTTAACATTCAATTATTTTTGACTAACAGATCTGCTGTGACACATGTGGAAGGTGGTTCCACCATGTCTGTGTGGGGGAGCCGGATAAGGACACGACTTTCATTTGTGCAGCCTGTGTATAAAGATTGTACATATTGCATATTAAATGTACATATAGAGTGCTGGTAAATTGGTTGATGTAAATAGTTGCTTTGTAATCAGTGTCCCTAGATGCAAAAGTGTATATATATGTGTGCCTGTAAATATATGTTAATGTAATGTAAATAAATATATTCATAATTATTGACCTCTCCTCAGGTTTCACTTCAATTTCTATATGCCGGAAACAAAGTCAGACCGTACACTTTGAAATGTGTATCCAGAATGTGCTTCAATGGAGTTAAAAGATACAGCTGCAATAAAAATTATTCGACCCCCATTGCAAATTGGGTTTAATGGCAAAATTTACAAACTTTCAGCTGTTTGTGATAAACGGATTAAACAAGAACATTTTAAATAGCTCAACTCAACTAATTTCACCAGTGGTTTCTCCAAATTTAACTCAAAATGCCACTTTTAATGACTACTGCAGTCTCAAAATTATTCAACCCCCCGAATAAAATCCATCAGAAGAGCATATTTGCAAGTCAGGTATTGTCTCAAGCACACTTAATGCAGCTAATCAAGAGCTTAATTAGTTGCATCAGGTTTGCTTGAGATGGAACACATCAAATACTTACACTCGCTAGGGGTTTGTTGACTGTGACATTTGATTGCATATTAGAAATATGGCTGTCAAAAGAATTGCCCAAAAAGCTAATAGAGGAGATCGTTGCCTGGCACAAACAAGGAAAAGGATACAAGAAGATTGCACATGCACTGAATTTACGTAGCGATACAGCTGGAAGCATAGTTCGCAAGTTCAGAGTTAAAGGAAGCGTGGCTATAGTACCAGGATGTGGCAGAAAGAGGAAGCTATCAATGGCTGTCACCAGATTCCTGAGGGGTTGGGTGGTCAAAAACCCTCGAGTGACTGCAGGAGATCCATGGCAAGACTTGGAGGCAGGAGGCACTGAGGTTTCAGTTTGCACAGTAGGGCGGACACTAAACGTTGAAGGCCTCCAAGACACACACCACAACTGATCAAAAAGCACAAGCTCCAATATGCTCAAAACCATATAAACAAGCCACAGAAGTTTGGGAATATTGTTCTGTGGAGTGATGAAACAAAACTGGAACTTTTCGGACTTATGAATCAGTGGTATGTCTGCAGGAGGAATAAAGAAGCATATGCTGAAAAGTACACCCTGCCTATAGTGAAGAATTGTGGGGGCTTTTTGATGCTCTGCGGCTGCCTTGCTTTGTCTGGCACTGAAAATCTGCAAAGTGTGGAGGGCAAGATGGATTCAGTCAAGTACCAGGATATCCAAGGAGAAAATGTCATGCAGTCTATAGGGAAGCTGACGCTTGGGCATCATTGTACCTTACAAAAGGACAATGATCCTGAGCATACCTCAACACCCACCAAGGCTTGGTTTCACAGGAAGTCTGGGAAGATTCTAGAGTGCCCATCACAGTCGCCTCACTTCAAACCCATAAAAAAATCTCTAGTAGGATTTGAAGAACACAGTTGCAGCATGCAAACCCTAGAATATTAGTGAACTGGAGGCCATTGTCCATGAGGACTGGGCTAAGATTCCTTGGGAATGCTGCCAAAAGCTTAAATCTGCCTATGCATCGCATTTCCAGCAGGTCATAGCAGTAAAAGGGTTTTCTACTATGTATTAAAGATGCTTGTCATGAAGGGGTTGAATAATTTTGAGCCTGCAGTAGTCATTAAAAGTGGCATTTTGTGTTGAATTTGGAGAAACCACTTGTAATATTTGTTGTGTTGAGCCATTTCAATTGTTCTTGTTTGATCTGTTCATTGCAAACAGCTGAAAGTTTGTAAATTTTACCAGTAAACCTAATTTGCAACGGGGGTTGAATAATTTTAATTGCAACTGTAAATGACTGGGGAATGTGAGTGAGTCAGCATTATAAATGTAAGGCTCCTATGAGCTTAGTTTGGAAATCATCAGGGACATACTTGGGATCCAGAACAACAACTCATAGCTCTTTTCTGAAAACAATTTGTTAAAATATTTTTAATCATTTTTTATTAGGCCCATTGATTTTCTATGGGGCATAGTAATGTAATGGGTTGTTTCCCCAAATGCTGCAGTATAATAGTCTTGAAATCATCAGGGACACACTTGTGATCTAGTAGAAAAACCCCTCATAGCTCTTTTCTGAAAACAATTTGTTTAAGTATTTTTAATCATTTTTAAAATATTTGGCCCATTGATTTTCTATGGGGCATAGTAATGTAATGGAGTGTTTCCAAAATGCTGCGGTAGAATAGTCAGAAAATCATTAGGGACATACTTGGGATCTAGTAGAACAACGCCTCTTAGCTCTTTTCTGTGTCATGGATTTGTCCCGCTGGATGCAAACTGCAGTCCGGCGGGCACTGGGACCATGGGCCCAAAAGCAGAGAAGGAGACCCAAATGCTCAGGCTGGTAAAAAGAACTGAAAAGTTTAATTAATAAAATTAAACAAAACAGAACAGAGCTTAAAACGCAGAGTGCAGCACCAAACATTACACCAGGATACAAACAAGAATGCAGGGGCACTGGGGACTGAGAATAGCCAGCCCTTTATACTCTGCAATCACCTCCACCCTAACGGGCTGCACCTGTTGCCCGTTAAGGTAGAGGTGAAAGAATGCAACAGGGGGTGGGACAGCAAGGTCAAACCCTTACATTCTGAAAATGATTTGTTTCAGTATTTTTCATAATTTTCTACATAAGCCCAACCTCTCAACAACACTTCAGGTCTGTTTATTGGCAACGTGTTTGACATAAGATTGTTTTAAACTGCTGAAATAAGATGAAATCCTTCATGAGATGGACGCATTTTGCATTGTACATATTCGGGATAAACGTTGGCCTTACTATTCAGTAAACTTGCAAACATACAGGTGTTATGAATCTGCCTCGTGTGCTCGTTAGGGCTTGTGCTTTTTCCCCCCCGTTCCTCTTGATTTGCGTTTCAGCTCCATTCCTGCGGTCTGACCGTTGATTCCCTCTTGCCCTGACCCCTGTGGTGTCGTGTGACAGCCTTCAGTATGCCTGAGTTTCGTGGTCCAATCACGTTTCCTCTTTCGGTTTTGGCTGCGGTATTTCATTCATTGCTTCCACCTGTGCTTATTCTGGGTCTCGCGAAACTCTGAGTGAATACGTTCTCTGATAGGGCCATTACTAACCCATACTAACCAGCACTTATTTAAGGGTGTGTATATAGTGTCACATAGTACTAACCTAATTAACTCATTAGCAAGTGCGAGTGTTTCTAGCTTTTGTAAATTCCTTCCTAAGCTTTCCCTAATTAACTGCGTTTAAAGCTGTGCTTTCCTTTGCTTCTCTCGTGGTGCTTTTTACTCGTTACGTTCAGATTATCTCAATCTAAACTGTCTAGCTTGCGTGATTGTCTCAAGTCATTATTGTTAACCCAGTTCTTGTGTAATTGTTTTATTAATCTCATGTGTTTCTGTTTCCACCTGAGATTGCCTTCCGTATCCCCGCCTCCTCCCATGTGTATTTAAGCAGGGAAGATTGAAGAGACCGTCAGACGGGACTTTGTTTGCCTTCCTGAGTTTTCCCAGCCTCGTGTGCCCTCGTCTTGTCTGCCCTTTGTCTAAGTCTCCCAGTGTTCCCGTCAGTTTAGTTAGTTCCAGTTTTTGTTTCCTTAGTCTAGCCACTCCTTGAGTGAGTACTTCTGTTCCCCCCTGCCTTGGGCAGTGTACCTTAGTTTCTCCTGTTGTTCAGTGCATGTGCACAGTGTTTTGTTTCTGGCCTGTGTGCCTATTTCCTCAGTGTTTCTGTGTTCTAATAAACACTTCTGGATCCTGCGCCTGGTGTCCTTCTGACCTCATTCTTAGCAACAGGTTGCATTAGGACAGCAGAACAAGGTGCTCTATTCATATTGGGACACCGATACTTTGACTAAAACTTACAGTTACAAACAGTTACGCAATCAGATAAACTATAAAAAGTCAAATACGACTCCTGATATCGAGCAGTGCTGATCACTTCCATTCCCCACTCTTCCCGAAGTGTTACTGTATGTTTTGATATAGACGCGCACCAAATATCAAAGTGCAGATAGCATGACCGTGCTTTTCCGAAGCACAGATGGCGTGACCGCAGTGCTATACGCGGTCCAAAATTTAAATAGATTGCAGAGCTTCTGCGCTTCGCATGCGCGATCCCCAACAGTCCAATTAATGCATGTGACAGCCATGTTTTAGAGGACAGTTTACAAAAATAATTTACTGAAGCATATCGTTCATCAAGGTGCAGTAGAAATGGGTATGAATCAGAGACGTAAGGTCAGGGGAGGCAGTGACTTCACCTTTTTATCGCTAAAATTTTCAACCTGTTTCCATGTACAATGCCTGATAGTCATCAATCAATTTTAACTTTTACTGAACAATTAAGACCTAGGCTATATGTAGCCTTTAATAATTAAGAGGTGATGGTGACAAAAAATTAATTAACACTTACGCTTTGATTCGAGACTGCAAGGATGGAAAGCTTAATAATTAATTAGTAAAAATCTCAACTCTCTCAGTAATTCCGTGTATCATTTTGACCTTCTGTTGAAAGAAGACTGAAAATAAACTCCTTTTTTTTTTTGGAATGGCATTATAAAGTACGTATTTAAGGGGGAAAACATTATCGTAAACATGTTGACCACGCATTGAACACGGCATAAGAAAGGTTTAATATTTGTTAATGGCATTGCGTTAGCTTCCTGTAAGCAACTATGGCCGAATTTGCTGTCTCATCAGCATTTTGAGTTCCATGCACTGACCAATAATGTCGTGGATGAAATTGGAACGCCATTCTGCCGTTTAGTCTGAGTAAATTAGTAAATCAATCCTCGGATTGCTAATCAAGCAGTTGCAGAATGATGGTCAAGAATAAGGATGGATTCAGTCATTATTCCCTCTTCAGTAACGGTCGTGGCAGCATACAAAATTGTGGACAAGATACTTATAGCAGCAGAAATAGCCGACTCGCAGCAACGCACAGGAAAACTTTCGTTGCCAATCAAATGTTTTTACGGAGTCATTCCAGAAAACGTGAAAATTCAATAAATTGATGAGTATAATCACAGAATGCAAAACAAAATATGTCTTCAGTAACAGTCGTGATTTACTGGACACGGAATGATTTGAGACGTATAAGAAGTCATATATGAGCTTTCATTTGGTGACCTTCATATTGACCTTCGAAGGTCAAATCTGACCTCGGGAAGATTCAGTAACTTGTATCACTAAAATGGTCACAGATGGAGCATAGGTTTGTGTTACTGACATCTAGGAAGTCACATATGAACTTTCATTTGGTGACATTCAACTTGACTGTCAGTGACCTTTGAGGGTCAAACTTGACAGTGAAATTACAATGACTTCTATCACCAAAATGGTCACAGATTGAGCCAAGGTTTGGGTTTAGAAAGTCATATATGAAGTCCATTTACTGACCTATACTTTACCTTTTGTGACCTTTAAAGTTCACAATTGACATATTGAATTTTCAATGACTTGTATCACCAAAACTGATTCAGAGCTTAGGCTTCTATAACAGGAGGTCTTATAAATGTATGTGAACTTTTATTTAGTGACCTTGGCATTGACTTTCAATGATTCGAATGTCAAAATTCACATGAAATTTTCATAACTTGTATCATCACTATAAGATTCCTTGCCGGTAAACTACAGGACCCTTGGTCCAATTTTTTCGTGTTTGAGTTAATTTTTGTCTCAAAAACGACGGAAATTGGCAGGGGGGAAGTTGGTTCCTTAGCGAAAGGAAAGTCAGTTTTTTTGCAGAGTAGCAGTACATTTGAGCAGCGCCACTCACTGAAGACCTGCCAGCCGTGGTAACGGTCGTGAGCACGGCGGACACTTCGGGCAACGACCGTTACCCAATAATTTCAGTCTGAAATCGTCTTATATTCTGGCTAGAAAAGTTTTGTAATGAAGTGGAATTTATTCACTGGACTATGAGTGAATAACACATGGGCAAATCTACATGATACAGTTTAATTTTAATTCCCCACATCCATTCAGTTAAAAACTGATTTTTTTATGTCACACTTTGGTGTCCTCTTTAAGCCAAGAAAACATCTTAATTTACTTAATAAAAAAACTACTTGGGTTCAAATGGTAGTTTTATCCTCACTATATCTCTAACATGTGCTTAACAAAACCAGACCTACGCTGTCGGAGGCTGACAGCAAGGGGTACATCCCCGAAATTCCCCAATCCTCGAAGCCCCCGTTATTAGATTCCCCTTTACTAGACCTACAATGTGAGGCAAATTTGAGGTCTGTGTAAGTACATATTATTCCAGACATATGGTTAAAAAACGGATTTTTTCAATATATAGCGCCACCTGGTGGCAAACCTAGGAGTGAATACTTGCCCAAAATCTAATCAGTTCATCCTCTCTACCATATCTACCCATATGCTAAAAATGAGAAGCCAATGTAAAGTATTTTGTGAGTTATCGCGCTAATGGCTAAAATCTGCAGACGCGGCGGCGGCAGCGGCGGCGGGTGGGACAAAACCATGATATTCCCAAAACTCGTATTTCGGGGATATAATAATCATGAATTGAATGCATCAATTATTACCTGCCGATAATAAAGCAGTGAACAATAACTGTCCCGAAAATCTCTCCAGTATTGTGAAAATGCACATATACAAATGCACAACAAGCAATTAGTAAACCATTCTATCAATCTTGGTTGAACATTCTAATGCTCAGTGAGTGTGCAACATCATATATACATATTCAGCCCATTATTTTAGCCATATGTACTGTATGTAAACGTGAAGTCCGTTATCACTTTCATAACCAGTTATCATCAATAGATATCCATATGTACTTTCCAAGTCCAAAATTCACGGAACTCATTTAGCCTCACTGCGCCCCAAGCACCCTCCCATTTGCACATTTTCCTGGAACTGGTATGTACCAGAGATGTATAAATATACATCAGAGAAGAAGCTCTTTATACCAGTTCCTCCTCATTGCACAGCTCACATCTGCAAGGTAATTACTTCTACCGCCAGTTTACCCTTTTGAATAATATAATATAAATTTGTAAAGATTTCAATAATGATAAAATGCTTTAAGAGACTAAAGACGATGGTGACACTAAATGACTCAATTATATATTTCCTTGGCTTATTGAGAGGAGAGCAGTTTTTATTTTGCTGGTCTTGATGTTTGATAATATCGGGAAGAATTTGAACAGTGTCACAATTCTAATGGGTTCTGCTTCCCTCATGGTGTACTTAATGTGGCCAACATTAATTTGAGATTATGTGCATCCCCATCAGGTGAACAGTACTGGAAATTCAACTCTTTCAGATGTTCTTGTTATCGAAATACTTTTAGATCATGTGTATGAGTCACATCCATATAGCTTCAAGGTCTCTCAGAGTTGCTTTTTACCCTGAGTGATACATTTTTTAGATGGGTGTGATTGTATACATTGTATATATCTCCAGTTGTGCCTCTGAGGAATTTAAAAAAGAAATGTAGCCACTGGTTAAAGTGGGATTTGACCGGTGGGGGAACCTTAAAATTCGGTGTTGCGGCGCAGTGAGGGAAAATGACCCAAATGATTGCAAATTCCTGTATTCGCCTTATTTTTGGCCCATTGGGACTATGACATTGAATTTTTGTATTCACATAATCAGGAAGTGGGTATAACAAGAGAAAAGCAGTGATGGATTTGGCTGAAAACTTGCAGAATAGGGAAGTATGATAGTGAAGATATTCTGTTGCTCCAGCATTTTTCATTTCCTAAAACAGAAAATCAAAACTATTACTTAACAAAATGAACAAGTAACCAAAATCTATGAATCTTTTTGTGATTTCAAGACACTGTCCTTACACTGCACACATAAACCATATTCTACTTCCAAAATGTAATGATTTCCGATGTAAAATTATGGCTTCATGTATCAAGTGATTTCACTAAGCTGTAGCCTTGTGTGTTCTGGTTTATCAATACTCTTACGCAGCAATCTAAATCATCCTCAAATCACACTCTGACAAAACTTTTCTGAAAAGAAATCAAAGCACAATCTGAGTCTTAGAAAATCTGTTTTGAGAAAGTGCTGTGTATTGAGGGCACAGGCTTACAGTACTAACACACGGTAACACAAGGACACACACACATACACACATGGGCAGACCATCAAACGCACACACCCTCACACATGATGCAGTCAAAAAAGCTCCCAAATACATTTGTGCTTGGACCTATGTTGTGGTTTTCTTTGTGGACAGGCCATATGATCAGCTGCTCTTCTTTTCAACACCCATTTCTTTGCATATTTCATTGCATTCCATTTATCAAGAGGAGGGCCAACTAAAGAGATAAACATAAGCGCTGACACTTTTTACATTTTCAGTTTTGTTCTAAGTGGTGTTGCTGTTATGTTCATTTCCGAAAATCCTCTTTCACAGTCAGCACTGCTGACAGCAATTGACAGCTTGCTTGCTTGCTAGCTACATGAAAAACGTGCTGCTCAACGCAATGATTTTCAAGTAGCTCTGCCGCGAACACCCCGTTCACACAGCTCTGCGACCTTACGAAGACCGTGCCGATCACCCCGATCTGAAAAAGTTATCAAATCGGGGCACTATCACTGTCAAAATCCAGCAATTTGGGAAATTAAAGACTACATCACAAGTGTACTGCGATGCTTCTACGTCAAAAGCGCTGCTGACTCGCTGAAACTACGATTACACCTAGACCAATGCCGACCAAACGGTCATTTCTACTATGTTGCCGCTACGACTTAAAGGACCATACTACGTTGTTACACAGACCTAGAAGACCTAGAAGATATTACTCTTCTAGTACGCTTCTAGTACGATTTGTGGCGATGTCGACATAAATCGGGGGTGTTCCAGCATTTCTTCAGTTCTTTCCCAACTTCGAAGATGAACGGATCTGAAAACGGCTCAAAATAGTTGCCGACGGTGCTGCGTTTTTATTACGACCACTGCAGTGGCGGCTGGTGAACTGGCGATAGGGGAGGCTGAAACCCATCCCTTAAAAATAATGATTGGTCATGACCTGTTTTCAATCATTCATTTAAATTACCATTACAGAAACTCTGAAAACTCTCAACATTGTCAGATGTGGTCAGTTTTCATTAAAAACGCATAACTGTCAACTCTCACGCATTCAGTGTGAGTTTGTGGCATATTTACATTCCTCTGCTGTAGTCAGCAATTATTATTTTTATTTATTTATTTTTTTCAAGATGGCGCTGCGTGAGTGGCAGCGAGTTGCAGCAGCTCTGTCTTTCGTTTTCTCTATTTTAGTGTTCTTTTGTATGCCTGCGTGTTTGTTTTTGTGTGTTTTTTCTCGTTTTCTCAAAACCCTCTTGAATTGCGCAACTAGGGGATCCAGTTTTGTAACCTCTGCGCTACTTTTTTTGTTATTTTTTGGACTTTTTGAGTTTGCCTCGGGAGATCCTCTCAGCCATCGCTCTATAGTATATACACAGGACCGGCTGTTAGCCCGCAGCCACACTGGACTACTCCACACTGGGAAACCAGCAATTCCAGCAGAGATAAGGAGGAAACGGAGAGGCTGTAGAGCTGGGCTGGTATTCAATTCAATACTTGTACTTTGTGCTGTACTTAAGTAAAAATTGGTCAAAGTTGGTATTCAACTAAACTTTTGGCAAGGTGTTTTGCGAAGTTTTTGACTGAGAATTTTATTTATTCTAAGTGAAATTTTCAGTCATACTGAGTAAAAATTGGTATTTTTGGTATTCAAGTGCATACAACTAAGTAAGTATTTTGTCTTGTCCAGATAGGACACTTAAGTACAATAGCATTCTCAAATAATCACACATCGGGACAAGATGTATCAGCATGGCAGCTCTCCTCCATCTTCAATTCAACCATCAACGTGAACTTCATCAGCATATGGCTAACCAACGTTTACATCCAATCGACGCATACAATGATACAGAACTTATCAAAAGATATTGTTTCAACAGGGAAGGGATCCTGTGCCTAACTCAGTTGATAAAGGACGACATCGCCCCCTGGGGCAATACCAACCAACCAATCGCAACTGTGGATAAGCTGTGCACACAGTGGCGGAGCTAGAACTGGGAATTGGGATCACAGAACATCCGTTTAAAACAATAATGAGTCCTGACCTGTTTTCAGTCATTTTCATAATTAACACAAGATTCACTCCAAGAACATTCCACACTTAACAGGTACTGCTAGTTCTCCTCGATTAGGTAAAACGACAGTCATTCACCTGGACAAGTATTTGCTGCATTAAATCAGTGTTATTCAAAATTGCATACCTGTCGACTCTCACGGATATGGCTTGAGTCGCACGCTTATATTTAATTGCCAAGTGCCACTTTTTTTTTTTTTATTATCTACCCACGCGGTACCGAAAGTGAGAGGCGATTTGGAACGTGGATCAGTTATTATTCAATCAACGCGAATTCAAGAAATTATCACGCAGAATTGAACACTTTGTGTATAGAAGTTCTGTTTTTAAATCACGAATTTAAACGATCATGAAGCGCAAGTTAAATTGGCTGACGTGCAGAAAAGGTAGCGCGGAAGTTTCAGAGCTGTTTGTCTTTCGTAAAACATTAGCCTATCAATAAGTAAATTATGTTTTTGTACTGAATTCAGTCCATTATTTTATCGTTAGATCGCATATGGAGAGAAACCCTGTCTTCAATTGCTAATCCCCCCCGCCCCCATTGCCAGTTCTAGCTCTGCTACTGTGCGCACAGCCCTGCATTTCTACTCCACGGGATGCTTCCAGCGCATAATTTTGGCCAAGTGATCTACCTAGATATCGCCTGACTAAGTTAATGTGTTAGACACATCTTGAGTACGACTTAAGCATTTTTCTTAGCCAAGTAAAAAACTGAGTTTAAGTTTTACTTAGACTAAATGAGCCCCTAAGAACCATACCGGGCCATCCCGCACTTTTGGCGGAATTGAGTTGAGGTAGTCAGCATGTGCAGAAAACTGAGATCTACATTTCCTAAACGAGCCAACCCAATCTGCCCACATGGATTGTTCATGTAAGCAAACGTCCTCTCTGCCACTGTAAATATGCAATGCACTGCCTTAGTCATAGTGGACCATCCCACAACTTTTCCATAATTCAATGTAAACATGGCGGCTAGGTATCGCACTGATGAGGAATTGCTTGCTATGATTGATGATGATGGTGAAGAGGAAGATAATGGAGACCCAGAGTTTGACCCAAATGAATCAGAAGATGATGGTTCCTCTTCAGAAGGAGGTACCTTTCACTTTAAAATGAAACAGAAGGGCATCCAAAACCTGCATAAGAAGTGCACTACGTAACTGTACATATCTTGAGTTTTGAACAGAAGCAGTGTTTCTAGTTCCCAGATACTCTAGATGATGCAGGAAGCTGGCAACTTTGAGTCCTATTTTCTCAAAAGTTCCCCAACATGGGTTGGCCCAGTATGGCTCTTAGGGGCTCAAATATTGAATTGACTACCGGCCCTGGTCTCAAGCGCCGGGAAAGAAGACGGAGATATAAGCCATGTTTACCGGCTGTTATCACGAGAAACGTCCGCGCTCTGTCCAACAAGATGGACGAACTATCTGTGCTAATAAGGCTGCAGCGGGAGTACAGGGAAAGCAGCCTTATGTGTTTTACAGAGACACGGCTAAATCAAGACACACCGGACTCACCGCATGTGTTTCATTATTGTTAAAATTGTTTAAATGAAATGAGATCATTGTCTTTCTTACAATGCTCTTATTTCATTTGAACAATTTAAACGATCATAAAACACATGCATTTCTTCCAACCCCCGAATAAAGAAAAGCGTGAGAAGTATAAAGTCATAACGCAGGTGAAACTGATAAACCTCCATGGACAAGGACTTCAATTCTGCTCGAGAATCTCTCACATACGCATTGATTGAGTAATTGCTGACTACGGGGAACATGAATATGCCACTAAAACTGACGCAGAATGCGTGAGAGTTAACAGGTATGTGTTATTAAAGGGGACCTATTATGCTGATCCTTCTTTTAATACATATAAGTAATGTTATAATGTTGGATGTCCATACTCAACCTCTGAAAAGTTTCTAAACATAAGATACAGGGGTTTTGCTGTAATCCAAGAACGTGATTTTGTGAACGTGATTTCCTTTCTGAACAGCTCGTCCCGAGATCTTCTTGAGATCTGGGCAAAACCTGACGTCAGGTTGTGCCGTCCAATTAATACAGACCTAGCCAGAGCCAATCATGGCGCTGAACCTGCCCACACCGGAAACTATTCTAGCAGGCATAAACAACCTCGGATCATACTATGCCTTAGTAGCGTCTACACTTTTGGAAATACAAGAGAAGAACCGCAGAACATTTGAGGTGCAGTTTTGTCAGTATCTCTCCCAAAGCTGCTTTTCTGTTTATTTTTGGACACAAAGAAAATCACCTATTTCTCTTCCAAAAGATGATGCCACCTGAAATCAGTGGGAAGCTTTTTTGTTTGCTGGTGGCAAACAGCCACGGCCAAAGGGAATGTTAGCTGTTTGTGCTCAGCATTTCACCAAAGACAGCTTTGTCAATAAAGGATAATTCGACGCTGGATAAGCGTTTCAGCTGCTTCTCAAACCTGAAGCAGTTGCATCGATCAAGCGCTTGGAGCCACAAGCTGTAAGTAACAATATAACAGCAAATAATGTAAGTGAAGCTAATATGTTACGGGTGGCTAGCAGGACCGCTAACGATAGTTAGCACGAACAACTGGCCTCAAAAGCAGGCTTTGTAAAATATCTGAAGATAAAGCCTGGATCGGTCGCGACTGTCCGTGACTCACAGACGCGGAAGCTGTAAGTTGCTTTTACGGCATAAGCCTACCTAATGTGATGGCCTGTTGATTGTGGCTGTAGCACTGCGGCTAACGTAGTTACTGTTGCTAATGTTTGTGTCCTAAATATGCAAGAGTAATATCAGATGAAATTCAACAGAAGGTGTGTGAACATAAACCTCAGTTGAAGTTAACTTTTTATACTTGTTTGTATTTTGGATGCTTGGTGCAACTGCCTATGATAACGGAACTTGCTGTCTGTAAGACCTGTATTGCAAGGGTTTGTCTCTGTGGTTGTTATGACCGCTCGGTTACCGGCTACTGCATGTCAGTTTGCGTGCTGTGCTACTTAAAAATGCTCCTGGTTAACTTATATGCAGTAATTCTGATCGGTATGCTTGTGTTACTTCGGTAAGCATCAATGTGGCAGTTTCATCATAACGTTGCCTGATTGTAGCCACTACAGTTGAAGCTAACCAGAGAGGTGTTGTATGTGTCTGCCAAGTTGGGCTGAAAAGGCTGCAGTTAGACCAGACGTGGGTTTTGCAGAGCTTGGGATACGTGTTTGGGTTTGTTTACGGCTGCTTGTGATCGCTTCACTTATCCATGACCGGGATCAGCCGGATACTTCACCAATATCTGGGCTAGCTCTCTGATGCTACCGCTGTGAAAGCAATGCGAAACGCGCAGGCTCTAATGTGTCTGGTATAACAAACAATTTCTCTGCACAGCCGTGGCATAATTTCATCCCCCTTTAGAAATTGTTCTGGCTAATAAAAAGCCGAAAAAGGCCGAGATTGAATAGGAAATTCTTTCCTGTAGAAGTTATCGATTCCCTAGCTCCACATAAGCAACTGTTCACGCTAATGGAACTTACGGTCTGTAAAACCTGTATGATGTTCGAAACATAACCAGAGCTCTCTCTAGCTATCGCGTACTACCCATAAAGCTGCTGTCATACTGGACGCGAAACATATTTTTCGCGTGATAGATTACATTCAAAGTCAATGCAAAGACGCGAATACACGCGTTATGGGCGCGTTAAGCTGCTTTCACACCGGACGCAAAACAAATTTTTTGCGCGACAGATTACATTCAAAGTCAATGCCAAGATGCGAATACACGCGTTATGGCCGCATTAAGCCGCTTTCACACAGGACGCAAAACGAATTTTTCGCGCGACAGATTACATTTAAAGTCAATGCGTTATGGATGCGTTAAGCCGCTTTCACACCGGATGCAAACTAATTTTTCGCGTGACAGATTACATTCAAAATCAATGCAAAGATAATGCATTTATTAAAAAATTTGTTTCACATCCTGGTGTGAAAGTGACTTAACGCGCCCATTTCCCGCAAGCAAACGCTGGTCATTCTGAAGCAATAAGTAAACCTTACCACGGGCAATTTCCGTTTAGCCTGGAGCTTTCGCCCCTCCGTCATATACCAGCACAGAAGCTGTTTGTTACTCCACACTAACGACACACCACAGTTATGCACACAAACCAGCAGGTCCTTATAATACACACCTAAGTAGTCCATAAGTTGTTGGTCCACTTTTTGCTGCTCCTCACTGTCCATGTTTCCCTCTAAACTCAGACCCACCGGATTTCTACGGTCTCCGGTCTACACTTGGGTGTGTCGACCCGTTCTACAAATGTGTCTGCATGGGGTGGATCCTAGCTTTCCCCCAATCCTAGCTACTGAGTGGAAAAACCGTTGTACTCACCATGCCGTAGGTAGATAGCAAATTCGAGCTTGAGCTCCCAGACTTTCGCACTGCGTCCTCCACTTTCACCGCTGCGTTTATTAGAACAAGTTCATTTCATTAGATCTATACACATGTACAGCGTTTGATTGCAAAATTCCTCAGCTCAGATGGCAGACGCGTCTCACGTTTTACACTAGGGAGGCGGACCCGGAAAACTGCGTTCTGCCGAGTCCCGCCCAGCTCCGCCCTCCACAGAGCCGGCCAATCAGAAGAAAGTAGGCACATGGGGAGGGGGGGCCATAGCGGAAGAACAGCCCAAACGAGGCGTTTCAGGCAGAGACCTCAATGGACTACAAATGGGGTTTTTTGAGGATGGCAGTATGAGCTAAATAAGGACCCTTTTTTGGACTTTGAACAATCAGGAGTATTCTAGGGGAGTCCAAGATCAAAATATAAACTTGGAAATGTAGCATAATAGGTCCCCTTTAATGAAAACTGACCACACCTAATAATGTTGAGAGTTTTTGGAGTTTCTGAAATGCTAATTTAAAGGAATGATTGAAAACAGGTCATGGCTGGCCAATCATCATTTTTAAGGGATGGGGTTGAGCCTCCCCTGTTGCCAGTTCACGAGCCGCCACTGGACCACAGAGATCTCACCACGATGCTATCATGCTGCTTCTACGATAATGGCGTTCCCACTACGTTCTTAATAACATTTGCCCCGCTTTTTGTTTGCCATGACCCTGCTACGCTTATTTTGTGCACGTTCAAAATAGGCGTGGGGAGAGCGTGCAGCTTCCCGACCTAGGAGATCCCACCCCGACCAAACCAGGCTCATGGAGGTCCTCCCACGTTTGGCCCACGATTGGCCATGCTCTTGGTCACTTTTCCATTGTAGTAGAAGCGGCGTCTGTGTGTGAACGCGCCTTAACTAGCTGGCGACTGTAGATGTCAAAGAAAGATATGCGCAAGTAACGTTACTGCTGAGCCAGAAACACAAACCAACACTGCTCGCATAACTATCGGTGCAGTTGAGCCTTTGTCAGACTTTGACTGAATCGCTAATAATTTTATTAATACACTAGCTTGCGGGTAAGCAGACTGGTTAGTGTTTTGCACATAGCCTAAAGCAGGTAACATTAACTTTTTTTAAAATTTAAATTCTTTTATTTAGCCGGTTTGAATTGTTGAATATTACAAAACTTCACCATCGACTTCAACTTAAGTTAATCCACTTACTTTGGCTAAAAATGTCGTCAAACATTGACAATTCCTCGCAGGCTGGTACGTGACTGATGCGCTCACTCAAATAAAATGCAGCATACGATACAGCTGCGTTTTAGTGAAGGCAGGGCTAGCAGAGACTGATGTTACGCTCTGATTTGTTGAGCATCTTGGTGTTTTTTGAGAGAGTGCCAGGCAGGCTGTAATTGAAAGCAGCGTGCAAAAATGATCTTTAGTCTGCGGCGCTACTGTTTGTCAAATAAATATTTCAATTCAAACTAAGGTGGCGGAACGCAGTTCCGGACTGTTCCAGCCCACTTTAACCCCTGCATACAATCATGCAATAAAATAATTCAGATTCTAAAGACTTCAGGCACTTTACAATGGAACTTTCCATGGATTAATTGATGTTGCGTGACATGATTTACCAGATATAAACTTATGTTTGTCTCAAACATGTATGCAAATCTGCATCCTTATAGAACACAGTTTCCAATGTAAGTATTGATGTCATTGGAATGAAGGACGTCTTTATAGAAGTGAGGGCTGTTACGGGGATTGCCACTGTGAAATTCCACAGTAAAAATGAGCAAACCCAAGGAACCTCTGTTGTTGATTCCAGAACAGCATATCCCTTTTGGCAACTTTTGAGGTTGGATAACGCCAAATCTGTCAGAAGAGGAGGGTAGCGGTTCTTCCCTGAAATAGAGTTGAGCCATTCTTGATTTATACTGAGATGCAGTACAGATTGTTAAAATCCTAAGATTGTAACTGTGGTTGGAACAAAAACCAGTGAACACAGTGGGGTGTCAGGACAGAGTTTGAGAACCACTGATGATGATGCTAGGATGCACTGTGCAAAAAAGACAAGCTGGTTGAGGAAGTGTGAAGCTTTGGGAGATGTTCTGCTGAGGGTCCAGGAATTCACATGAATGTCAGTTTTATGGAGCAGTTTTTGCAGCACATGAGGGACTTGTACAATACTCAGGTATACATAACAAATTTATATCAGTGGGGATTGGTGAGTTGAAAATTGTTGAAGCTGAAGCACCTAATATTCCATGCTGTCCATAATCTATTTAGAATAACATAACGTGAACTCCGAAAACAATCAACACTATCGAGTGTGGCTAGTTTTCCTCATGAAGGTAACACGACAAAGAAAATGAGTCAATTCGATGCAAAATTGCATTTTGATCAATGTTATTTATTTGTGGATAAGTGTTGCTGGTTTTCCCTTTCTTTGTTGTCACTAAACTATCATGAAGTACGATTAGGTCGTGCAGGATGCGCTAACAGTAAACACAGAAGTTCACATAGTAATTGACCTTTTTTGCAAAGTGAATAAAACATTTTCTATTTAATTGCTGTAACAATGTATTGAGAAGGAAGCTGTGTTTAACTACCGATGGCTTATTTTAATTAAAATTACTCCTCTCACATTTCATAAATGCTTTCTTCTTTTTCTCTTCTTCTTCTTATCATTATTATGCAATGAAAGTGTTCAGAAACCCAGAGAATTGACTTGGTGAATTCAACAAGGGTCCAACTCCACACATTATCAACATGGAGTTGGGCCCTTATTGAATTCACCGATTCTATTTTATGATCAAAAGTGGTGAAATTTGGCATGCTAATAGCCAACAGTCTCAGTGACCTGTCCATCAATTTTGGGGGCTATGGTGCAAATGCTCTTGCGCCACCATCAGGCCAAATTTACACTTGCATTTTTGGTCACAGCTGCAGGACCGTTTATGGCTGCCACTGTAAAAAATCTGAAAAACTGTCATTTTCCATTTCTCAAAATCTTAAAATCTCAATACAGTTAGCATTATTCTTTTGACCCTCTGGGGTCTTAGCCTTTTTTTGTATTTTTAGTTTGCAGGGTCTCCTTCAGTAATTTTGTTTGGATCACACTTTAAATGAGATGTTATATAAATAACAATTAACTATTAAATTTCATCAAAAATTATTCAGGTTTTTCTCAAGAAGTCCTGTTGTTTTTTCCCACTGGTTTGTCTCCAGTTAGCTGCGCCTGTTAACCCCACAAACGTAATAACTTCCCATAAACGTAATAAACCGCAAACATAATAAAAATCTGCAGTTTTTTAAGTAATAACCCCACAAACATAATAACAGTTGCCTACCACAAATGTAATACCTCATCTCCCACAAATGTAATAATTATTATGCTTGTGGGGATTTATTATTGTGGGAAGGTGAAAATCTTCAGCTTCCAAAATTGTAATAACTTCCCACAAATGTAATAAATCACTGCATCACACACATTTTCATTCATTCATTCATTCATTCATTCATTCATCTTTCTTTCTTTCTTTCTTTCATCCATTTTCTTCCCACATATTTTTGTCCTTTAGATTCTTGCCTGTTTAGAATGATCAAATGTTGTTGCAGTTACACCTCATGATATTAATTCCAGATGAATTCCGGGTTTTTTATTACAAATACAAGTGGGGGAAAAACAGGATGAACAAAAACACTGTATAGGTATATAGCCAATCATAGCAACCATATACAAACATTTCAGTATGAATTGGATGTTATTTATCCTCACTAAACACAGTAGTAGCCTGTGTTGGAACCATGTAAATAAAATATGTCTGCATATCATCAGCCTTTCAGAACAGAGAGGGCAGGAGCACACAGTGTTGCGGAGGTGCTGACAACAGCTGAAGTGTAAGTACGGAGAAGCGAAGGCGCACACTCATAGCCATGATGCATACATTTTTTAATGACAAAACCGAAGTTTAGAAATGTTTGATGCCTGCAACCTGTTCCAAAAAAACTGGGTCCGGGGCAACAAAAGACTGGGAGAGTTGACGAATGCTCAAAAAACACCTGTTTAGAACATTCCACGGGTGAACAGGTTAATTGGAAACAGGTGAGTGTCATGGTTAGGTATAAAAGGAGCATCCCCAAAAGGCTCAGTCATTCACAAGCAAGGATTGGGCGAGGTTCACCACTTTGTGAACAACTGTGTGAACAAATAGTCCAACAGTTTAAGAACAACGTTTCTCAACACGGAATTGCGTGTGAATTTTGAGATTTCAATATCTCAAGTCCATAATATCATCAAAAGCTTCAAAGAATCCGGAGCAATCTCTACACATAAGTGGCAAGGCCGAAAACCAACCTTCAGCGCCCCTGACTGTTGGTCCCTCAGGCGGCACTGCATTAAAAACCGACATCATTTTATAAAGGATATTACCATGTGGACCCAGGAACACTTCGGAAAACCATTGCCAGTTAAAGGGATATTTCAACATTTTGGCAAATTGGCCTATTGCCATAATCCCTCTAGTTATATAGGTACATTACCTTTAGTTATCCATGCCCGTTGTTTTGAGATTCGGGGGAGAAAGATGCGAGCTGCTCAGCGAACATAATGAAACTGAACGGTACAGGTCCCCCCCTCCTTCAAAACTCATCAAATACGCAATCCAGCAAAACGCTCTTGTGGACAACTTGTGACCTACACATTCACCACGCTATAAAATAATAATTTATAATTACGAGACAGAGTTATTTTTAAGGCAAATGCATTACCAGAACTACATTCCAGACATGCCGGCTGGGCGGAGTGATTTCAAAAGCGTATGTTTATTGCTGCTACTCTCTGCTCACAACGTCGGAGGTGCGCACTGCACACTGTGTTAATCCGCCCAGTGGGTTACTCAAGAAAGTAGTTCCGAGTATTTGCTTCATGTGTCATAATGTTTCATAATTATACACTATCATTTCATAGCGTGGTGAATGTGCAGGTCACAACTTGTCCACGAGAGCGTTTTGGAGCTGCTGGATTACGTATTTGAATTGTTTTGACGGAGGGAGGGACCTGTACTGTTCACTTTCATTATGTTCGCTGAGCAGCTCGCTTCTTTCCTCCCCGAATCTCAAGACAACGGGCACGGATAACAAAAGGTAATGTACCTACTTATATAACTATAGGAATTATGGCAACAGGCCAATTTGCCAAATTGTTGAAATATCCCTTTAACACAGTTCATCGCTACATCAACAAGTGCAAGTTAAAACTCTACCATGCAAAGCGAAAGCCATATGTCAACAACACTCAGAAATGCCACCTGCTTCTCTGGGCCTGCGCTCATCTGAGATGGACTGGCGCAAAGTGGAAAAGTGTGCTGTGGTCTGACGAGTCCACATTTCAAATTGTTTTTGGAAATCATGGACATCGTGTCCTCCAGGCTAAAGAGGAAAAGGACCATCCAGATTGTTATCAGAGCAAAGTTCAAAAGGCAGCATCTGTGATGGTAAAGGGATGTGTTAGTGCCCATGGCATGGGTAACTTGCACATCTGTGAAGGCACCATTAATGCTGAAAGGTACATACAGGTTTTGGAGCAACATATGCTGCCATCCAAGCAACATCCTTTTCAGGGATGTCCCTGCTTATTTCAGCAAGACAATGCCAAGTCACATTCTGCACGTGTTACATCAGCGTGGCTTCATAGTAAAAGAGTGCGGGTAATAGACTGGCCTGCCTGCAGTCCAGACCTGTCTCCCATTGAAAATGCGTGATGCATTATGAAGCACAAAATACGACAACGGAGACCCCGGACTGTTGAACAACTGAAGTCGTACATCAAGCAAGAATAGGAAAGAATTCCACTTACAAAGCCTCTACAATTAGTGTCCTAAGTTCCCAAACGCTTACTGAGTGTTGTTAAAAGGAAAGGTTATGTGACACAGTGGTAAACATGCCCCTGTCCCAGCTTTTTTGGAATGTGTTGCAGGCATAAAATTCAAAATGAGTACATATTTCCAAAAAAACAATAAACTTTTTCAGTTTGAACATTAAATATCTTGTCTTTGTAGTGTTATCAATTGAATAAAGGTTGAAAAGGATTTGGAAATTTTTGTATTCTGTTTTATTCACGTTTTACACAACATCCCAACTTCATTGGAATTGGGGTTTGTACTTATGTCTTGAAATCACACAAAAAGAACATATCTCAAACTTCTGAAAATTAAAATCTTCCAAGTCGTAAACGATTAATTTCTGAGTGAATTCCCCATATCTAACAGTAACATTGATGGAGAAAAACAAGCCAATATTTTACTTATTTTTTTGATAATGAAATGGTAATACATTGTACATGTAACTAGCTAAACAGAAAATTGAAAGAAAAAAATGCCAGGATATAAAAACTAGAGTGCCAAGGGCCCTGAAGGTTGCCGGCAGTTACATCCCCAACAGGAGAAAAGTAACTAGCATCAGTCCGTGGATTCAACAGGAAGCCAACACGAATTCTTGCAAAAGCAACATGTTGTCTACACGATACTGGCGTTAAAAAGCTTCAGCTTGGACATCCATGATTTCGGTGGTGATGACGAATGGTCCCGTACCACTGCGAATCATTCACGGTTCTTCAAATCAAAGAAGAGAACTCTTTCATCCGCACACTTTCGCGGGCCAATGCAGCTCAGTGAGAAAGGGGTTTTAGTTACCATTATCGGGCAACTCGACTGAGCGGTCACACTTTTTCATGAGTGACAGACAGCAAAATTTTTATGTCACTTTTCTGCCATTTAGCAAAAATATAATCTTTAATAAGTCTACATCATGAAATCCGATTAGATTTTTTTCTAACCTGAACTTTCATTGTCGTCTGCTGTCAATTTGTGAAGTGCGCCACATTCTCAATTCACTTCTGGTTCTTGCTCTGCTTTAAGACCATGATTTTTTTACACAACACTGCCATCGAGTGGGTCTAATTAGTATTTTTCTTTCTATTCCATGATGCTAATAGGAACAAACATCCAAATTGGATTTTGACCAGTTTTTATTGCCGCAATTGATCGCGAAAAAAGGTCGACCATGCGGTTACAATGCCCGTTAAAATTTTTATTATATATGGGTTAGTGCCTAATACATACTAATGTCTAAAGGCATTATTAAACAAGGAAATAAATAGATTGATTTTGTCACATGACTTTGACCTTGAAGACCAAAGTCAAATCCAATATGGTGTGTTTGATCAGCATACATGATTTGTCATTGGTATCCAATACATACCGTAGATCTAAAGCCAACATTAAAGGACTTTTAGGCCATTTTGTCATTACCTGGACCTTGTTGCCCAAGGTCAAATCCAATATGTCGAAAACAACCAGCATACATGATTTGCTATTAGAGTCCAATACATACCTAAGCTCTAAAAACAATATTAAACAAATATGGGCCATTTTTGTCATATAACCTTGACCTTCAGGCCCAACATCAAATTTGACTGACTGCCTAAGAATATTCAGCATACATGGTTTCCTAGAGGTGCCCCAAACATGCCTGAGCTCTAATTGCCATATTCAGCAAGTTATGGCACATTTTTTCCATTTGATCTTGATGCCCAATGTCATATTCAACTTGCCGAGAATTACATGATTCCCTATAGGTGCATCACACATACCTAAGCTCTGAATGCCACATTAAGCTGTTATAACACATTTTTGCCACCTTGAGGTTCAAGGTCAAATTCGAACAACCGAAAATGTTTGGCATGCATGATTCCCTATAGGTGCCTCATACATATCTAAGCTCTAAATTCTATATTAAGAGAGTAATAGCACATTTTTTCCATTTGACCTTGACCTTGAGGCCCAAGGTCAAATGTGACTGACTCACAATGGCTATGTTTACATGCGCAAAATTTCTCCAATCCGATCCTAACCTCGGTTGATCGGAAATTCCAAATCAAAATTCTCATGGACACTAAATGAAATGATCTGATCATGACTTGCGTATACATCACCACACGTTTAATCAGAGTAAATCATCTGGGCATGCGCGGAGTTGTCTAATTTTCTGGAAATATTAGACGTAGTAGAAGACGAAAAAGCTGCAGTTCCGCCTCTGTTTTGAACAAACGCCACGTTGTCTGCACGTCCTCGTTCGCTCTTTGGAGCACACATGCGCAGTGAAGACAATTTTACCCCAACCACTAAGACAGGATCCGAATGGGTGTGTACATGGACGTCGTTCGGAATGATGATCGGCATAAATCACCTCTCTCATTCTGAATGAAATTTCTTTCCGAATGGACCGAATCGGATCAGAATCTTCCGATTGACGTGTTTACATGAAGCATTTTTAATCTGATTAGGCCTTTATTCCGATTATGTGTGTCCATGTAAACATAGCTAATGTTCGGCATACCTGATTCCCTATAGATGCCTCATACATACCTAAGTTCTAAATGCAATATTAAGAGAGTTATAGCATATTTTTGCCATTTGACCTTGACCTCAAGGCCCAAGGTCAAATTCGACCAACCGACAACGCTCAGCAAGCATGATATGCTGGACATGCTCAATTCATACCAATACTATAGATGCAATAATAAGCAAGTTATGGCACATTTTGTGGCAAAACACCACGAAAAATGATGAAGTCCAGACACGTTGCCTAGGTGGCGCTATGAAGGAGCGATTCAATCAAAATGCTGTATACGCCGTTGAAGCAGGTCATGATACTGATTCCATTGCCGCGATAAAAAAAAATTCATCAGTTTTTGAGATAATTGCACCTAAGTGCCAAAAATGGCCATTTTCAACATAAAAATGGCCGCCACGTCTAAACGAACGATTCAATCAAAAAAATTTTCGCTCCAGCATTAACTTGATGACCCATTTGATCACATCCTCAAATTAAAAAAAATTCAACAGACCGTTTTTGAGATACGGCTTTAAACGGATGACGCCGACGCCAACGACACCGCCGGACGCAAAGTGACGACAATAGGTTACTGGCCTACGGCCGGCAACCTAAAAAAGGCAGAGATTAATGCACCTGGTCATTTATGCATGTCATCATAGCTGTTCTTCCCTCTACAGCGCTAAGCTCTTAATTTCCCACAGTAATGTAATCCAATCATCTCAAATGCAACTATCAATGTACTCGTGACAACAGTCCTTATCAGGAAGAGATGAAGGGAGTTGTGAGACTCTTCAAGAAGTGCTGGTGCACTGGCTGGTGCTTTTGTGCCTTGTTAACTGGTCATATTCCTAATAATATTGTTTCAAATTCACTATGAATTTTACATCGGAATGTATTTGTGTAACTTTGTAAGAAGTGCAACACACCTGTGTTTGTTGCATGCGCTGCAGCTACTGAGGGGCTTGAGGCATTTCAGCCTAGCTAGAGTCAACTCCATGTGGGATCCATAGACTGTATAAAAAGATGGATGAGGCAAACGTGACCTCACTCATTGGTTTCAGCATACCATTTAGGAAACCTCGATTTTGGGAATTTGAACAGCGCCATTTTTTTATTTTGAAATCAGATGTGATTCCTATTAGACGAGAGCATGAGTTGAAGATCTAGGGAGGAGCGAGGGGTGGATCTATGGGTGGAACTTGTGATAGATACCATAAAATAACGTGGAAAATCAATATTGAAATAATAAATCAGGTGGGAAAGTAGGGTCAATTTCTTATAGACTTCTATAGCATTGAACTTCTTTCTGCAACTGCCGATGTCGCCATCTGCTGGCCATTAAATGGAATGCAATTTTAAGAGATTTCCGCATTGGCTTCACTTTTCAGACTCAAGTGCCGCGTCCATCTTCTTGTACAGTCTATGGAGGCATTGTGCTGGAAGAATAGGGGGCTGCAGCACACTCCACTGACAGGGAGCTGTAGCTGGAAGGCTAAAACATTTACTAAAATCAAATTTGAAAATATTAAATACATATTTTATTTAAATGACTAAACATGGCGATTATTGTGTTTAAAGGGATACTATAAAGGCCCATCCTGGTGTTAGCATATTAACATCTCAATTCATGTCAAGCAACCGCCCTACTTACTGTCAATAAGCAGTAATTAAGAGACTGTTAAAGGAAAACTCTTCGTTAAAGCCCTCGTAGTTGTGGAATATGGTCTTTATAAGGGCTTTACAATGACTAATAAAGAGCCAATGTGCTATAAATATACATATTTACAAGAATGCATATTAGTAGCATGCTTATTTAGCATGTTAGTATGCAGCAGTTTGACTGGGAGGCGGGGTGCCAGTCAAAGCAGTAGCCTGACAAAATTAACCCAATAAATTAATAAATGAATAAAACTGATGTTATGTATCCTTTTATTTTATCTTTGAATATTACTATTAGATACATTAATTTAGACATTAATTGTTTACAAGCGTGGAAGCTTTTAATTTTCAGAAGTTTGTGAAACGTTCTGTTTTGTCATTTCAAATATTGAAAGATGTTCAAAATATATGTGTTGGCTTGCGAAATGCCCTGAGAAGATGGTTGTGTCTAAACATTGGTTTTATTGCCAATTTAAAAGTTTATACGTCGTGGCTATGAGTGTCCAGCTTCGCTTCCACACACTACACTTCAGCTGAAGTCAGCACCTCTCTAATACTGGTGTGTGCTCCTGCCCTCTCCGTTCTGAAAGGCTAACGATATTCAGACTAGAAAAAAACTGGAAAAATCGGGGTGTTCTAAAACTTTTGATCGGTAGTGTAAATGAAGTCATGTGGTTCTGTGGTTCTGTGTCATCACAGCGATGGGTTGGATTCTCGTTCTCCTGATGGGTTTGGTGCTCCCAGGGCTGCAAGCCTTCAAGCCTTTACTCGGAGACTCCAAGACCCACCGGAAGATAACAGTGACGGCCATTCTGCGCAAGACCACCGAGGTCTGCCGTGCATTGGCCTTAGCCAAGGGGAGGAACTTCCCCATTTCTGTCAGAGGCAACCACACTGCACTGCATAACATCTATCTCTTCTCCATTGCTGCCAACCCACCATGGCCAAAATTCTGGACACTTGTTAGTCTGGGGCAGTTTTTCATGGTTCAGGCCTCTTGATGAGGTAGCATAGACTTACACTGCAGATGGACACTCAACATCACTGCCAAACCTCACTTATGCAATTATAGTCTTATAACATCTGGTTGAAAGCCTGACCAGAAGAGTAGAGGCTGTTGTAGCAGCAAGAGGGGACCAACTCAATGTTAATGCCCATGATTTTTGAATGAATGGGCAAGTGTCCACATACTTTTGCACATGTTGTGGGTCTTGTTAAGCATTCCTTAAATATAATCCATTCAACTTAGTCTTAGTCAATATGTGCTAATAAGAACAGATGTTTTTAAATTCTTTTCCTTCTTGGACAGGAGGGAGACAGACTGACGGTATTTTCAGTGCAGAGCGCATGCTCCCCCAGCGACGACTCCCTGGCGTCTGGAGTATCTTTCAAGAGCTCCATTATGTTAATGTATTTGAGCAATGCAGGTGTAGATCAGGCTTTTGCTTTAAGTGCACCACGCCATTTTGATGGAGAGGAATTTTTGAACGGCCGAGCCATCATCACAGAGGGCATGGCCATCGTAAAAGCCAATGTCAGAGAGGGGAACTTCATCTCAGCAAGACGGGCCTTGGGGACAATCCTCCACACCCTGCAGGTGAGAAGACAAAAAAATGGTTCTGTCTCAACAGGTGCTTTTAAACCTGTTGTCATGAAATTTATCATCATACTTTTCCCCTCTCAAGAACCAAAAATTAGTAGGTTTTAAGTTTCTCTCTGTTAAGTTTGTCCTGCACTGGCAAATAATGAAATTTGAAAGATTGTGTTATGATACATCTTTTTGGTCTTACTGAGCAGAGAAATAATAGAAAGAAGATTTTCAGTCTGAATACAATATAATTGTTATGATCCAGACCAGGAATAAAGTGTGGAATCAGGCGTACAATCCAACAGGTAGTTTATTGACAGCAATACAGTACAGATCGGGGACGGCACTCCTGATGATGAAGTGTTGGTGGAACCTCAAGCAAGAATAGCACAGTTCAGAACAGATGTAAAGGCAAAGGCTGGACTGACAATCGCCGGCCAGTCGCTTGCGGGATGCAGACTTTACCATCGCTGAACTGTTTCCGAAGTTGAAGAGGTTGCTTGAGAGGAATGTGGTCCATGTCCTGGACCCTGATTAGAATTGGACGCTTGTTCCTTACAAACTGGACAAAGAAAACAAATTCGGAAGAGTTTACAAGAATGGGGTCCCAGTCCTGGACCTCGATTAGGATTGGAAATCATTTTTGTCCGTTTTATGGGCCCTCGAAATTTTGGCCCCAATGTTAAAGATAGGACTGAGAAATTTAAAAAAAATATTTCTCAAAAACCGCGTGATATACTTTTTTCTAAATCAGGCAATCAATTTCCCTTGGTACCGTTAATGTACAGTGCGTATACCATTTTGATTGAATCGATGGAAGTGGGTCTAGTGGGGGCACTGTACTTTATGAATATACAAGATGGCATGTGGAGGCCAAATGGGTTCAGGTAGAGATTAAGTTTGTATTATCGACACACAGGAAGTCAGATATGACCTATACATTGGCTATGTTAAAGTTCACCTCAGATGACTTTGAAAGGTCAAACTTGAGGTCAAGGAAAATATTAACAATGTTAAAAGATAGGACTTGAAATTTCAAAAAATTATTTCTCAAAAACTGTCCGATAACTTTTTTTGTAAACCTGGCAATCAACTCATCTTGATACACTATGTACAGTGCGAGTGCCATTTGATTGAATCAACGGAAGTGGGTCTAGTGGGGGCGCTGTACTTTAACATTGGGCCTTATGGAGAATGGGCAAAATGGCCTGTGGAAGCAAAATGCTTGCAGATAGAGATTAAGTTTGTATTATCAATATGAAGGAAGTCATACACGACCTATATATTAGTTGTGTTAAAGTTGAGCTCAGATGACCTTGAAAGGTCAAACTTGAGGTCAATGCGAAATGTTACAATTTTCTAAGGCTTCTGGGCTTGAAAATATTGAAGATTGGGAACATATGTATTAAATAGGAAATCATACATGAAATTTCTTTTGGTGGCTTTGAACTTGGCCTTGGTGACCTTTGATGGTCAAACTTCACATAGCAAAATTTCAATGACTTCTATCACCAAAAATATTATAGATAGAGCTTAGGTTTGTATTGTGGGCATATAGGAAGTCATGTATTAAGTTTCATTTGGTGACCTTGAACTAGACCTTCAGTGACCTTCAACTTTACAGTGAAATTTCAATGACTTATATCAGCAAAATCGTTACAGAGAGTGTGAGTTTGTATTGGAGATATATAGGAAGTCAAATATGAAATTTCATTTGGTGACCTTCATACTGACCTTTGAAGGTCAAACTTGACCGAGTGAAAATTCTATGACTTCTATCACTAAAAAGGTCACCACTAGAGTCTAAGTTTGTATCACAGACTTAAAGGAAGTCACACATGAACTTTCATTTGGTGACATTCAACTTGACTGTTGATGACCTTTGAAGGTCAAACTTGCCATAATACAATTACAATGACTTGTATTGCCAAAACGGTCACAGATGGAGCCTAGGTTTATATTAGAGACTTATAGGAAGTCATATATGAGCTTTCATTTGGTGACCTTCATATTGACCTTCGAAGGTCAAAGGTGACCTAGGGAAGATTCAGTGACTTGTAGCACTAAAATGGTCACAGATGGAGCCTAGGTTTGTATTATTGACATCTAGGAAGTCACATATGAACTTTCATTTGGTGACATTCAACTTGACTGTCAGTGACCTTTGAGGGTCAAACTCCACAGTGAAATTACAATGACTTCTATCACCAAAATGGTCAAAGATTGAGCCAAGGTTTGGGTTTAGAAAGTCATATATGAAGTCCATTAACTGACCTATACTTTACCTTTTGTGACCTTTAAAGTTCACAATTGACATATTGAATTTTCAATGACTTGTATCACCAAAACTGATTCAAAGTTTAGGATTATATAACAGGAGGTCTTATAAATGTATGTGAACTTTTATTTAGTGACCTTGGCATTGGCTTTTAATGATTCGAATGTCAAACTTCACATGAAGTTTTCATAACTTGTATCATCACTATAAGAAGATTACAGTTGCCGGTAAGCTACTGGACCCTTGGTCCTATTTTTTCAGTTGAAGCTAGTGCATGAACATGTGCCAGTGAGATAATCTGATGGTAAGAAAATCTGTGTGTCCTTTTCCCTGAAGGATTTCTACAGTCACAGTAACTGGATTGAACTGAAAAAAAGGCATCCAAATACCAACTTGATCTGAGCTGATGTGCCCATTGGAAATATAGCAGGTATTTATATAAATGTGATGCAGGAAAATGAAAAACATAGTTTATGATGTTGCACTACAAGGCCTTAACATGCAAGTGGCAGAAAAACTGAAGCTGCACTCAACTGGTCATTTTTATCATATGGGTGTATGGAATACTACTAATGACATTATCTCATATACAAATTACCTGTGTGGAATACTGTGATAACATATATCATTTTCAGAAAACAGCTCTCCCTCAAAAATACATCTTTGGCTCACAATTGTTTCCTAACTTTCTTATCTGGAAAACTCACATTTACAAAGCAGATTATGCCTAATTCTCAAGCTCAGTTGCTCTCTGGTCTCCAGCCTGGAAAGAGAGATATTCATGACACAGCTGCTTCCATTTCTGGCATTTTCCGCCTTTGGGCTCTATTCTATCAATGATAATATTAAACTTTAATGGACATATGCACTTTCATAGCAAGCTCTTGAAGGTAAAGGTTTGTCTCAAGTTCAAGTGTTTTTTTTTTTTTTTTTTTTACTTTAAAGGGAAAGTCATTTCTGTGAAGTGGTACTACTGAATGTTCTACCTCCTGCAGATGAAAGCACTCCTACCTGCAGAAATTGCATCAGCGGGGACTGTAGGGACAACATCCTTCCTGAAATCCTAAAAGAGGGATACTCACTTCTGGTTACTTTGGCACATCAAAACCAGCAGGTACTGAAGCCTCTAATCCATCGACAAATATGCACTATATTGCACTGCAATGGAGGACTGCCATATCTGATTATGTTAACCCATTGCAGATACTGCAGTCTTCCATTGTAGGGCAGTATAGTCATCCATTACCCTCCAGACCTACAGGTACTGTAGCCCTCTATCAAATGTGAAACCTGTGAGTAATACAGTCCTCTACTATCATCCAAACCTGCTCACACTCTTAACCAGCAAGCACCACGGTTTTTCTATCGGGCTCCATACATAGAGGCAAGATAGTCATACATCATACTCCAAACCTGAAGGTTCTATAGTCTGCTTTTTCTCTTCAAATCTGCAGGTTCTATGGTCTTCTATCACTTTCAAAACCCGTTGGTAGTATGGTCCTTGACCACCATCCACACTTGTAGGTACTATAGTCCTCAGTCACTCTACACCAGCAGGTACTGTAGTCCTCTATCATCCTCTAAACCTGCAAGTACAATAATCATTCATCATACTCCACACATGCAAGTACTATAGTCCTCTGTTATACTCCAAAACTGCAAGTAATTTGGTCCTTATTCACTCCTTAAACCGGCAGGTACAATAGTTCTGCATCACCCTCAAAACTTGCAGGTTGTATATTCCTTCATCATACTCCAAACCTGTGAATAGAACGGTCCGCTATCCCCCTACAAACCTGTAGGTAATATGCTTTAGTCCTCTTTCATACTCCTAAACTATCCAGTACCAAAGTTCTCTATGATTTTCCAAACCTGTCAGCACTATTTTTCTCTGTTACTCTCAAAATTATGCTACTCATCCATCATGCTCAGCAACATACAGGCTTTCTTGTCCTTCATCACATTCCAAACTAGCAGGCATCATCAATCAATCAAACTTTATTTCTGTGGTTCATTTCAGACAGGATAATCACAGCACATCGTAACATAGGCGTTTTTTTCCCCCCAAAACTTGCAGGTGCCAAGAATCTGTTATTCCCTCCAAATCTGCTAGTCCTACTATATGTAAATCTTGTTTTTTCTGGTTCTCTGTGGTACAGGAAAGTGCAGCCATGGGGGGCTTGTTGATCTTTCAAGTTATAAGGAACCAACTGGCGGAATCAATAAAGATACAAATGATGCCGCACATGGACACCTGCATCGAGCTGCTGCTAATATGGCCGTGAGAGCATCCATGGAGCTGCTGGAGGACATTCGGGGAGCCATCGGGGAAAAAGACTTCCTCCGGTACAAGCTCATTTGATTACATATGAACGTAGTGTCAATCAGATCACACATGTGTATCAAGACACATCTAAAAGACAGCGCACGTGCAGTTCAAATGTCATATGGGTCCGCGTACTTTTCGGCCATTCGTTTTTCGTTTTCTTTAAAGGTGACCAAGAATCAAAAACCATTTTTACCTTGTCTATGTTGAATGACGGTAGTCTACCCGCATTCAAGAACATACGAAAAGTGCTAGACATTCTGAAAATCGTTTCATAGAAATTCCTCTTTTAAAAATGACCACCAGAAAACCGGCCAATCTGAACAACGGATACAAATGATGTCACATGTATCTCACTGCCCTCCCCCCCACTCTCATTCCGTTTCCTCCCTTTCAAAATAATTTGCATACACCCGCCCTCCCACCCCCTACGGAAAGTAAATTGCAGCAGTGTTCGCGAAGTTCAAGGCGAAATGGCGAGTCGCGTACCGAGGTGTGCTCTTTCAGGCTGTGGAAGCAGTGTGCAAACGTTCCATAACTTTCCAACCAAAAGAAATGCACGAGATGCGTGGCTGCTGTTCATTTTTAATCGGATTCCCACTACATTCAACCACAGACTGTTACTTTGCTCATCCCATTTCACCTCTGACAGTTTTACTGACCTGGAACAATTTCAAGCCGGCTTCTCGCAGAGTTTGGTGCTACGTAGCGGAGCAGTTCCGACTTTGCGTCTACCTCAACAACCAGTACAAACTGTGGTAAGTACCATGTTGTTGTTAGATTGTTTTTAAAACGTTAAACATAGAATATATTCGTTTTGCTTGTCTAGCCAACGTTGTATGACGTGATTATCACTCAACAACACCTTTGAAATGAGATCTGAAATAAATCCATGAAGATTACTCTTGTTACATCCCGTTTTCAGAGTGTAATGACTTGCTTCGCTTTACTCAGGGATTGGAAGCAATGCATGTGTTTCATGATCGTTTAAATTGTTCAAATGAAATAAGTACATTTGAAATGTCTTTATGCAATTCCATTGCTTCCAATCCCTCAGTAAAGACAAGCGTGAGAATTCCAGAGTCATAATCGATTTCCGTGTCACTAGTGGGGAAATCCATCGTAATGCACGTGAAACGGATTAACTTATCGCACACGGACTTAAATTCCGCAAATGAATTTCTTCAGTGTGATTTGATTGAATACTTGCTGACTACAGCACAGGAACGTCAATGTGAGAGACTCACTCTGAATGCGTGAGCCAGCCAATCAGCGTCAAGTGCTTGCATTTCATAATGAGGTTTCCAGTTAAGCCCGAAAGGTCGCCAAATAGGTGCAAAACAACGCGTTCAAAATCCCCTACCCTAACATAGCTTTTTGAGAGAGGTTTTTAGGAAGCTTCTGAGGCATTACAGACCCAACCAAAATTTTGTTGTCAATATGTCACATCACAGAACAAGGATAAATACCCCGTTCAACCATTCTTTGTCACCTATTAGGTAATAAAAAAAACGGAAAACAAACTGATGTCCGTTTTTTGTTTTGATGTGGGCAAACAAAGAACAAAAAAAGATCCTTCTCCCAATTTTTGTTTGGAAATTGGAAATCGAAAAACAGAAAATGAGTCATTATCTGATTTTCTATTAAATGATCACTAAACAAAAGTCGGGAAATGAAAGACAGCCAATATTCTTTTAATAGAGCAAGCTCTGACCTGACCAGGAAGCAAAATTTTTTTCCCCAGTCTGCTAGTGGTGGAGGAATCACAATTGACCAGAGAGTAGTGACGTCAATATAAACAAGTACTCGTGGAAGCAGCGTTGATGTCAGCAAGCATTATGTTGCTAGCTAGCATTGTGCTGCTACATAAAAAGATGTGCAAAATTCGTAGCTGGCTGGTTTCCGTTTTTATTGTACTGTATTGTCACTTGTAATCATATGTTCTCGCCAGCAATAGTCAGATGTCAAAACAGTGATGTCTCAGGCAATGGATTTGTGTGCTTCTGACGAACACGGTTCGATTGTTTGACTCATGTAATGTCAATTAGCCGGTTAGCTAGGTAGCTGCTCTCCTGCGCGCTGGCGAACATTACGAACAACCGCCGTATAAAACTTGCTTCCAGATTATTAAACTTGACTAGGTTGCCATTGGTAACCAGAAACTACCAGTCAAGTATTTACATGGTTCATAAGAAAGAAATGGTTAGTGGACAACAAAGTGAATATTTTGGAGTGGCCAAGCCAGAGCTCCCACCTCAATCCTATCAAAAATCTGCGGAGGAAACTGAAGACCAAGGTCATGGCAAGGAAACCCTCAAACCTTAAGGACCTGGAGAAGTTCGCCAAAGAGGAGTGGGCCAAAGTCCCTGTGGAAACGTGTAGAAACCTTGTGATCAACTACAGGACGCGTTTGGAGGCTGTAATCGTGAATAAAGGCTTTGCCATCAATTACTGAGAAAAGGGTATGAATAATTCTGGACATGGCATTTTTTGTAAATCCGTCAAATAAAATACCAAAAAGTATTGTATTTCTTGAAAAATTGTTTACTGTACTTCTTACAGCCTTATGTCAACTTACTGTGTCATTTGTGCAAGAATAAATTTGATTTGTCAAAAAATATCTCGAAAAAAAAAACAAAAATTGGTAGTGGTATGAATAATTTTGGGCACGACTGTATATACAACCCCAATTCCGAAATAGTTGGGACAAAGTGTAAATTGTGAATAAATTCAAAATGCAATGTAAATGCCAATATGTTATTTACAATAGAAGATAGATAACATTTCAAATGTTGAAACTGAGACATTTTATATTTTTATCCACAAAATGAGCTTATTTCAAATTTTCTGGCTGCAATGGGTCTCAAAAAAGTTGGGACACAGGCAAAAAAAGGGCTGAAAAAGCAATTAATATACCAGAGAATCAGCTGAAAGAACATTTAGCAAGTAATTAAGTTAACTGGTATCAGATGTGTAACATGATTGGCTATAAAAGGGATGTCTAAGAGAGGCTGAGTCTCTCTGAAGTAAAGATGGCCAGAGGCTGTCCAACCTGTGAAAACTTGCGTAAAAAAAATTGTGGAATACTTTAAAAACAATGTTCCTCAACGTCAAATACGTCAAATTGCAAAGGCTTTGAAGGTCTCATTATCGACAGTGTATAACATCATCAAAAGATTCAGAGAAACTGGAAAAATCTCTGCGCGTAAGGGACAAGGCCGAAGACCTTTATTGGATGCCCGTGATCTTTGGACCCTCGGACTCCACTGCATCACTCACTGGCATGATTTTGTCATTGACATTACTAAATGGGCCCAGGAATACTTCAAGAAATCACTGCCTGTAAACACAGTCCGCCCTGCCATCCACAGATGCCACCTAAAAACTCTATCATGCAAAAAGTTGAGCATGATCCAGAAGCGCCGCCGTGTTCTGTGGGCCAAGGCTCATTTAAAATGGACTGTAGCAAAGTGGCAAAGGGTCCTGTGGTCAGACGAGTCCAAATTTGACATTCTTGTTGGAAATCATGGGCGTTGTGTCCTCTGGGCTAAAGAGGAGAAAGACCACCCCTCCTGTTATCAGCGTTCAGTTCAAAAGCCAGCATCTCTGATGGTATGGGGATGCATTAGTGCATATGGTGTGGGACACTTGCATGTTTTAAGAAGCACCATGAATGCTGAAAGGTATATGAAGGTTTTAGAGCAACATATGCTCCCCTCCAGACAACATCTATTCCAGGGAAGGCCTTGTGTATTTCAGCAGGACAATGCAAAACCACATACTGCAGCTATTACAACAGCATGGCTTTGCAGTAGAAGAGTCTGTGTGCTCTACTGGCCTGCCTGCAGTCCTGATCTTTCACCAATTGAGAACATTTGGCGCAAAATTAAACGAAAAGTCTGTCAAAGGAGACCCAAAACTCTCCAGCAGCTGGAAGCCTGTATTAAACAAGAGTGGGATCAAATTCCAATGGCTAAACTCAAGAAACTTGTCTCCTCAATGCCCAGCCGCCTCCACTCTGTGTTAAAAAGAAGAGGGGATGCTACACCATGGTAAACAGGCCCCTGTGCCAACTTTTTTGAAACCTTGAGCAGCCATCAAATTTGAAATGAGCTCATTTTGTGGATAAAATTGTAAAATTTTTCAGTTTCAACATTTGCTATGTTATCTCTGTTCTGTTGTGAATAAAATACTGGCTGGTGTGATTTGAAAGTCATTGCGTTTTGATTATATTCACAATTTACACTTTGTCCCAACTATTTGGAATTGGGTGTGTGTGTGTGTGCGTGTGTGTGTGTGTACATATATATATATATATATATGTTCCTCCATTACTAGCAGCAGTGTTTCCACTTTGAAGGAAATTTCCCGAAATTTAGGAAATCTGGGTTGTTTTCAGGTAATTTTCAGGAAATGAAGAAATTCCAGGAAATTTTAGGAAATGTGGAAGGTCTTATACATATCTACAAAGATTTTTTTTTTTAGAAATTCCTTGCCTGGTTTTGACAGTAAGAAATACACACATTATTGATATTAGGCCAGCTACGTGGAAACTATGTAACTCTAATATGTGACTCTGTAGAGGGAACACCACAGACTCACTCATGTTATTATACATGGAATAGATACACACTCTGCATTCACATCAGCTGTTCTCACATAATACACTTTAAGACGGGCCAAGTTGAGAGCTGCAGTTAAGTTAGAGCTAGCAAGCTGGACAAACTCTACAAGGTTTTGATGAGTGTTTAGCAAGCATAATGCTGACTAGCTAATGTTACATACAGAAGCTATTGATAAGTTTAGTTAGCTGGCTAACTTGAAGCAGGAGAGCTTGCTTGGACTGCTCCATACAAAATTGACAATACAGCAGAGAGGAGAGCAGCAAGCAGGACAAATCGATCCTTGCGAGGGCATGCATGCTTAAACTGCATGCCCATATGCAGGCTAATGCTGATGATGCGGAGGCAGCTGACCTTCGCAAAAATTAATTGCTGAGTTCCGCAAGTCAAGAGGTATGTTGTAAAAATCCAATTTTCAACGGTTTTTTCCTATACAAAGCAATCCATTTGAAAGCTATTCCTATGCAAAGTGTTAAAGTAATTCATATTTGAGCTAGGCTACATATTGGCACAAGTCTGTATATGAGCTGCAAGCAAGTCTGTCATTCAATTCAATTACTTACTTGCACCATTGTTATGGCCCCAATTTGTTATGGCGTCAATTTGTTATGGCGTCACGGACAGCAAGGGATGACAGACAAAATTCTTAAACTTCAGCAGATTTAATTAAACCAACAGAACTAATCTACTCTCTACCCTACTGACCAAGATTGAAATAATAATAAAAAAATAGTTACAGTCCCTCGGTAATTGAGATGGGCTGCTATGCTGCGATGTCCTGGGACAGGAAAATGCTCCAACACAGGCTAAAATCCACAAAAAGCTTCACAGGTCTTGAAAAGAGTGACAGGTCTGGTCAAATGTATCCTTCCACAATTTCTCCTTGCAATTTCTCCAACTACTCCTACTCTCTCAATTTTTCTCCTTATATACTCTTGTCCAGCCCCCTCTGAGGCATGCCCAGAACATGCCAAAACCTAGTTCCAGGCTTGGCTTAACAAAAAAAAGTCAATACTGCCATCTAGTGGCTTTTTTCCACATCACACCATGTTTTGGGTTTTGGTTCTATTTGCTTTGTTACAATTTAAAGTCATGTGATACATGACACAACACACAAATTCCATCAAATGTCTGAATTAAAGACTAGTAACTAAAGAGTCTGAAGGGAGCTTCCTGCACATTGTACGCAGTGTATTGAAGTGAAGCTACGTGAGCAGTCAAACACGCACAGAGCCCTCTATTAAGTCCTCAGCACACACAATATCCATTGTTAAGGCAGTGCACATCGTACTATTACATGTATGGAATAAGCCTACTGTGCACAGTCAACCTGGGTTAAACCAGCGAATAACTCCTTAGATTTAGTGAACAGTAATTTGTGAGTAGATCTATACCGCAGACTGCGCAGTGACAGTGTATTTCCATTTATGCTGTTTGCTAAACAAAAATCGCATGGAAATAGCAATTTTGAAGATTCCAGGAAATCCCACCCAATTCCAGGAAATATCTGACCCAGTTTCCGGAAAAATTTTTTGAGGTGTGGAAACACTGACTAGCAGACCGGGAAAAAAATTTGCTTCCTGGTCAGGTCAGAGCGAGCTCTATTAAAAGAATATTGGCCGTCTTTCGTTTCCCGACTTTTGTTTAGTAATCATTTAATAGAAAATCAGATAACGACTCATTTTCCGTTTTTCAATTTCCAATTTACAAACGAAAATCCGGAATCGGGACACGGCTCGTTTTTCGTTTTTTGTTTGCCCACATCAAAACAAAAAACGGAAATCAGTTTGTTCTGTTTTTTCATTACCTTAATCAAAACGAAAAACGAATGGCCGAAAAGTACACAGACCCGTATGCCTGCTTGTGTCAGCTGGGCTTAGAAGCAAGTCCATTCTAAAAATGACTGTATTTTGGTTTTTTCTGCGCTGAAGTGCACATTAAACCCTGTTGCTTTATTGAGAACTTTTTGCTAAAGAGTCACTCCCTCTGTTGCACGCTCTGTTTTGTGTGTCTCTGTCCCTTCTCGCTCTCAGGCTCATGGGCTTCACTCGATCTTCAGCACTATGTTTTGTAATTGACACCACGGGCAGCATGGGGGACGAAATTGAAGAGACAAAGAGGGTGGCATTCTTTCTTATTGACAGCAAGAAAGGCACTAGTGATGAGCCATCTGTTTACATCCTCGTTCCCTTTAATGACCCTGGTCAGTCAACCTTTTTTAATTTTCAAAAAGCTTTAAAGAAAAATAATTTTCTTTGCTGACCTTTGTTATGTCCAATTTTTGCATTCCACAACCTCAATTCAGGAAGCTTTGAGACGTATGCAAAATGTAAATAAAAATAGCAGTGCAGTGATTTGCAAATTCCTTTTTGCCTGCATTGAATTAAAAAAAGTATAAAGACAAAATAAGCAATGATGTAACATATCAGCTTAATTGTTTTTTGAAAATTTTGAATCGTGATGTCTGCAACATGTTCAAATGAAGCTCAGACATCTGCGCGTGTATCACAGTGAAATTGACACTCAGTAGTTCTATCGGAATCGAGGACACTAATTGCTGGTGTTGGAGCCATAATTAGAATTTTTTTGAGTCTATCGAAGATGTACAATATATATGTTTGATGCTTTATATTTATCTGCTTTAGATGTGAATGCAAAGGATGTCAAAATCGATTACTTACCTTTTCGCTGCAAGACGCAAGCTACACACTTCCTACGCGCTGGAATTTTCCTGACAGCATGTGACGTATTAACACACCTCCAATGTGTAATTGGGGAGTCCATTAAATTCCGTCAGAATATGCTGGTTCTATGAGTACGTGCTCTGCCCTCTAACGGGCTTCGCTATTGGTTTACCCCTCCGAGGCTCCGCCTTGCTGCCTGAGAAAGAAAATTGAACTCACCTGCTCCGTAGGAGGAGGTAGCTGAACTCACCTCCAAAAAGCCTCGGTGATGTCACTGCTCGTTCCCCCTTTTCATTCAGCCTGATGAAAGTTTGGACTCTTGCGAATGTCAGTCACTATCTTGTGTCGCGAAAGATGGATAAAGGTTGTCTCCGATGTGCCTCCCCATGGCGCCCTCGGACCAGCATGATGACTGTTCATCTGTCTGGGCTAGCGGCACCAGGCGGAGGCTGCTTCCTGTGTCGCCTGTGCAAGCGGTCCCCCCGGGAGGAGCGTGAGTGGCGGCTACAATTTATGCGGGCCTGACGCACCCTGGAAGCAGGCGGCGGCGGCAGTCCGTTCGAAGTCTTAGGAGCAGCCTTCTTCCAGGACGACGAGTGCGAGCCTGTCGTCAGTTGTTATGCTAATAGCCTGTTCATGAAACACTGGTTAGCTAACCGCCGGTGAGGTTTGTGTTGTGCTACCCGCGGGGGTAGTTCACGTTCAAACAATGTGGCTAATCTGAATTCGGACAGTGATACCTCCCGTCATACAGCGGTGGGTGGATTCACTCTAAATCCTTCAATTCGGGTCACTCGTTTTGTCCTGGTGCAGCACCACAGCGAGGAAACGTTCACGAACTGATGCAGATTACCAGCAACATCCTAACACTGCTAGCTGGACTGGCTCCAGCAGCGTGGTTAGTACACGTCAGTATGCTCCATGATGTTTCGGGATTGTGGCCTCAGGGTCGTTATGTTCTCATGCTACACACACTGACACACTGGCTGTTTCAGATGTTAGCATTCATGGTCATTTGGGATACCCTACTGGGGGAAGCAGAGTGCTCTCCCTTCCATTGACGGGGTGAATAAGAGGGACACGGTGCATGAGACTGGTGCTTTCTCGGCATTCCACTCAACACAGATCTGCAAATCGGCGCTTCACCAGCTAATAGCCTGTGTTTGAAACACTGGCTAGCTAACCGCCAGCGAGGTAGGCGTTATCCTACCCAAGGCGGTAGTACACGGTCAAACTAAGTGGCTAATCTGAATTCTGATGGTGATACCCTCCCGTCATACAGTGGCGGGTGGGTTCACTCGTTTCGTCCTGGGGTAGCACCAGTGAAGGAACTTTCACAAACTGATTTAGATTGCCAGCAACTTCCTAACAATGCTAGGTGGACGGGCCCCAACGGCATAGTTGGTCCACGTCAGCATGCTCATGCTACACCCACTGGCTGTTTCAGATGTTAGCATTCAGGATCATTTGGGACACCCTACCGGAGGAAGCAAAATGGCTTGTGTGTTCTCGTCACTTCCACAAAAACACGGATCCACAAATTGGCGCTTAACCAGCTAGTAGCCTGTTCATGAAACACTTGCATTGTTTGCGTTGTTCTCCCCACGGGAGTAGCACACGGTCAAATATTTTGGCTAGTTTAAAATTGGACGGTGATACCCTCCAATCATACAGTGATGGGTTGGTTTACTCTCAATCCTTAGATTTGGTTTACTCGTTTCGTCCTGGTGTGCCACCAGTGAGGAAACGTTCATGAACTGAGGCAGATTGCCAACATTTTCTAACGCTACTAGCTGGGCTGGCTCCAGCAGCATGGTTGGTACACGTCAGCATGCTCCTTCTTCCGGATCGCGCGGAAGTGGAGCTGTCCGCCATTTTGGCTCTAGGGCTCCTGAAGTGTCACACAACGTTCACTGTACATCCCGGAGGCAAGGGGCAGGGTGTTTACACACGTGTAGCACTAGTGCCTGTATTGATGAACCTGTGGAAAAAGTCTTCACTCGTTCTGCTCCACAGGCCGATGTGTTTTCGGACATTTATGTTTCTGAAGTTAAATGTCAGGAAGGGCTCTCGCTTAACTCAGAAATGGCTGTGCCCCCGCTGTCATTGGTGAGTGAGTCACCAGGTGACGTGCTTGGGGATACAGCGGAAACATTGCTGTTACTGTCCTCTCAGCCCTTTCGGGCAGGGCCCCCCGGTCAACTCCTCCCTCAGTGGGGAGGGGCGTCGCGGAAGAGCCCAGGCTATCCGAGACCATAGAATCAACTGCCTCGCCGCTCATGAACCATTATCAGTCTTGGGTGAGTTTGTGCGCCCCCCTCCCAGTCTGGCTGGATGGAAACTGCGGAAGGGATACGCATTACAGTTTGGTTGCCGTCCTACTCAATTCAGAGGCATTGTTCGGACAATGCTCCCCAATCCCGCAGAGAGGGCGGTTTTGAGGGAAGAGGTGAACTCGCGTCTTCATGAAGGGGCCATAGTGCGTGTTCCCCAATCAGAAGCTTGAGCGGGGTTCTATTCCCCTTATTTTCTGATCCCCAAGAAATCAAGAGAAAGAAATTCCTTCATTTTGCATTGGAAGATCGGAGTTCCAGTTTGCCACCTCCCATTTGGATATTCCCTAGTGCCTCGGATATTCTCCAAATGTGTGGAAGCAGCGTTAGCGCGGCTCCGGCGGAAAGGGATACGGATCCTGACCTATCTGGATGACTGGCTGATCCTGGCCCCCTCCAAGCAGATGGCAGTCGCCCATACTATGCTGGTGATGCAACACATTTCTCAACTGGGCTTGGCTATCAACAGCGACAAGAGTACCCAGCGGCCCAGCCAGACAGTGCTGTATCTAGGGCTGCTGTTGGACTCTCAATCTATGACCGCACGTCTGTCAGTGACCAGAACAGAGGCAATCCTGTCTCAGGCCTAAAGAAAACTGGACGCAGTCTCGGTGCCGGCGTTAGCAGTCATGTCACTACTGGGAATGAGGGCTGGGGCCCATTCAGTAGTCTGCCTGGGGCTGCTGTATATATGAGATTTTCAGCGCTGGTTCCTATGCCTTCGTTGGACCCAAGGCGGGACCAACAGCGCATGCTCCGCGTACCAAGGCGAGCACGTCGTGCAGTGGCATTATGGGCTACACCCAGCCGGCTCCGCGAGGGGGTTCGGATGGGGTGCATGTCTCACTACACCCACGTATTTGTGGATGCCTCCCTCACAAGATGGGGCGGGACTTGCGGCCCTGCTTCTGTCGCAGGTACATAGCAGGGGCCTCGACGTCATATCAACCTACTAGAACTCATGACAGTTCAGAATGTGTTGCACCATTTTGCTCCACAGCTGGAAGGGAGGCACGTCCTCGTGAGATCGGACAACTCAACAGTAGTGGCCTATCTCAACAGGCAGGAAGGGGTCAGGTCAGTGGCCCAACACAAGATGGCTGCTTCCATCCTATCCTAGGTGGATCGCCATCTCTGCTCCCTGAGAGCCCAGCGCGTTCCTGGCATCCTCAACATTCGGGCGGATGGGCTGTCCAGGGGAGCCCTGCCCGAGGAGAATTGGAGCCTGTCCCCGGTGACGCCCGAACAGATTTGGAGGCTATTCGGTTGACCAGTGGTGGATCTGTTTGTGAGCAGGGAAGACGCTTTGTACCCTCTTTGGTTCTCCCTGAGGCCTACCGACAATCCTCCCCTGAGGGATGGGTGCATTGGCCCATCCAATCTGGCCAGCCGGCCTACTGTATGCGTTCCTGCCCTGGTGGCTACTACTGCCACTGCTCCTCAGGGTGCGGAACAGCACCTGTCCATAAATGTTGTGGCACCGATGAATCAGAGCGCCAGGTGGTTTCCGGATCTCATCCAGCTGGTGGTAGCAGGCCCACAGAGGATTCCGGATCTTCCCTCGACCATGATTCAGGCGCCAAGTGCCACTCTCTCCCTCCCCCTCATCGCCTGGAAATTGAAAGGGTGAGGTTGAGTGAGTTGTGCCTTCCTGAGGCGGTGGTGTCTACTATTCAGTGTGCACGTGCCCTGGCCACATTCAAGGCTTATGTGGCCTGTTGGCGGATATTTTGCTGGCTGGTGCCAGGCGAGAGGCTTGGACCTGCGCTCATGCCCCCTTCAGGAGGTGCTGGATTTCCTACAGGGACTGTTCGAGGGGGGTCGCGCAGCATCCACTCTGGAGGTGTTTGCTGCAGTGATCGCAGCTGGACATGATGGGTTTGACCGCTTCACGGCCAGGAGTCACCCGCTGGTGAAGCGCTTTTTGAGGGGAGTCCGCAGACTAAGACCCCCTACGCAGCGCGTAATCCCGCAATGGGATCTGCAGACAGTGTTTGACGGTCTGGCAGGGCTGCCGTTTGAACCCCTGGACCAGGCAGACCTGCATATTTTATCTCTCAAGACTGCCCTCCCTTTGGCCTTGGTGTCAGCTAGGAGAGTGAGCGAGCTGGGTGCTCTCTCTGTGCACCCGTCATGTTTGACCGTAAGAGAGGACCAGGGGTCAGTGGAGCTTCGTCCTAAACTGTCCTTCTGGCCAAAGGTCATCACCACAGCTTTCAAGTCATCGGTCATTCGACTGTAGACATTAAGTCCACCTCCTCATGCCACCAGCGAGCAGGAACGGATGCACAAGCTGTGCCCAGTGCGCGCGCTCAATCTTTACTTGGAGCGCACTGCAAATCTCAGGAGGGTGGATCAGCTGTTTGTTGGTTATGGCGGACGGGCTCAGGGGGCCCCTCTGTCAGCACAACGCCTCACCCATTGGATCTGTGATAATATCTGCAGAGCCTATTCAGCGGTGGGTCTCATTGCCCCAGCAGGATTGACCGCACATTCTACCCAGGGCATTGCATCCTCTACAGCGCTATTTAAGGGCGTATCCGTAGAGGAGATTTGCAGGGCGGCCTCTTGGTTGTCTGCATCGACATTTGCGCGGTCATATCTCAAGGATATGACAACTAGCACGGTCGCACATTCAGTCTTGGGTCTCGACAGGGTCCCCTTCCAACACTGACTAGTGGTTTTTGATTATTACCACAACCTAAGGCGATGCGCTCTGGGGGCGCCCCGCCTGCAGGTGTGGGGGCTAGTCATTGGGAAATGACAGTTAGTGTGCTCTCCCAGTCGTTCTGGGAGGGGACCACATCGGGGAGGGACATGCGTAGCCGTCTAACAGCCTGCCCAGCTGGCTCCGAGTGTGTGCTGCTGAGTTTCAAAGGGGAAATGAGCAGTGACATCACCGCAGCTTTATAGGAGGTGAGTGCAGCTACCTCCTCCTACGGAGCAGGTGAGTTCAATTTTCTTTCTCAGGCAGCGAGGCAGAGCCTCGGAAGGGCAAACCAATTGCGAAGCCCGTTAGAGGGCTACGCACCTACTCATAGAACTGGAGTTACGTCCAGGTAACTAGTAGTTCTTGTTAGGTGGAGAAGCAACAGTTTTTCGACCACATTATATCAGTGACGTGCTGTCGGAGGTCAGTTAGGGGAGGCAGAATCCTCACCGTTAAACAAACTATAACTCTATTACTTTACTTGATTAGCAATCTGAGGATTGATTAACTAATTTACAAGATTAACGGCAAAATGGCATGCCAGTTCCATCCACGACATTATTGCTCAGTGCATCGAACTTAAAATGCTTACGAAACAGCAAGTTTGTTCATATTTGCTTAGAGAAAGCTAACGCAATGCCATTAACAAATATTAAAACCTTTTTTAAGCGGCGTTCAATTTGTTTACGATAATATTTCCCCCCTTAAATACGTACTTTTTAATGCCATTTTTAAAAAAATAGGAAGTTTATTTTCAGTCTTCGTTCATAATCCGATAAACAAAAAATCAAAACACTATATGGAATTACTGAGAGAGTTGAGATTTTTTCCAAATTAATTATTAAGATATGCTTCCTTGCAGTCTCGAATCAAAGCGTAAAGGTAAATTAATCTTTTTGTCACTATCACCTCTTAAAGGTACACTATGCAAGTTTGTTGACATCACTTCTGTTGACATTCGAATTCAAACAAAACAGAGGTAGCTCGCCCCTCCCTCCCATAGTTCCCTTCCTCCTATGCTTCCTTAACTGTCAACTCTTGTCGGTGATTGGCTGGGACGGTTTGTTATGTTATGGGGCACAGCCTGTGCCCCTTGTGTTTATTTGCAGTTAGTGACGCCTTTGCGGTCTCCAGAGCCCGGGTTTTTTTTACAGTGAATTCAGGGGCAGGCAGCTAGCGGATCGTGGGGAGATGTCCACGAATTGAGACAAAAATATAATCTTGCAGAAAACAAACAAAATATCATAGTGCACCTTTAATCATTACAGTGCTGTTTTCAACCAATTGTAGCTCAGAGAATTTACAGACCACTTGAACCACTTGATGCTGTTTTTATTTGTATGTTACATCCTGTCCCTTTCTTCACAGAATTGAGGTTGCACGCATTTACTAAGATTTTCTGTAGAACTATTCAAACTTCTGAGGAAAAGCTTCTGCAAAGTGATTGTGGTATAAGATGATGCAATATTTCTTGTAAGAGGAATGAATTCACTTGTGAATGTGCCTGTGCATGTGTGTAGGTATCTGTGCATTCACATGCATGCGTGTGAATTCAAGTGTTCATATCTGTTTTTTGCGTTCAGGAGTTGGACCTCTGACTCGGACAACAGACTCTGATATTTTTAAGCAGCGGATTAATGCTCTCAAGCCAAATGGTGGAGGTGACGATCCAGAGCTGAGTTTAACGGGACCTACAGGTGTGTGCGCGTGTGTTTGTGTGTGCCCGTGTGTATTTGCGTGGGCGTGTGTGTACGTGCATGCGTGTATATCCATGTGCAGAAGAGCAAAATTAGTTTGAAATTCCTCAGCGCACTTCTCCACTCGTGTTTGTCTATCCTGAGTCTCCTCTCTTTTCTAGCTCCGTGTCTCATCACTTGCACTCTCTCTCTCTCTTTCTCTCTCTCTCTCTCTCTCTCCAGTTGGCTCTCACTAATGTCCCCCCATTATCTGAGATTTTTGTGTTCACTGATGCCCCTGCCAAAGATACCCACCTGAGGAGCATAGTCCATGCTCTGATTGAGAGTACCAAGTCAGTTGTGAGTACAGACCTTCTACAACCACTCACATTTTTCAAAAATTCATTCACTCATTCACATATGCCAATTCACTCTAGGGTTATGTTCAGGTCAGATCACTTGACCTAGAGCCCAAGGCTATTCTCAATAGACATGCTCAAATTCTACAATAGTTTGCGCTCAAATTTGAGGCAGAACACCAGGACCAGATAATTATCTTTCAAAGCTGTCACTATCAATACTGTAAAATAGAAAACTGAGATGACAACACAGAGACAGGGGATGTGAATCCAGAATATTTTTCTCTTTTACACAGATGCTGTTGTTAATTTGAGGGGAACATGCAAGTAACTTTTTTACATGGATATGCGACCATTCTCTGCGTTCAGAGTTTCACATTATTTCAACTTGATTTTACTGTACTGTATCGATATTGTATTTCTGTCTAACTGAAACTACTTGTTGTTTGTTCTATTGTATGTTTGTCTGAAACAGGTCTCTCTTGAGAATGAGACCTCATGTCTCAATGAGACCACCTGTATAAATAAAGGTTACAACAACAACTTTTTGAGCATGCTTAAGAGGGAAAAGTTTTACAAGCTGGATTTGCGATTTGCTGCTGTAACATTAGTTAGTTTGGCTACCAGGGCAAATTAAATTTCCTTTCTCCTTCAAAGGTAAGTAAGAAGTGATGTTAGTTGCAGGCATGGCAGAAGCCTGACAGATGGCGAGAGCTGGATCACAGGTCAATCATTAAACATCACATATTCTGAAAAAAGTAGCGTACGTACTTTGGCAATGAATAGACATGTTTTTTCTTCTCAATACATGTAACTCTGACTATATGCTAACTTCTTTCCTTACTCTTCACTGCAACATTTACAGGATACAAATGCGCTTAAAGATGGCAGACTGGGTCAAGCAGGGAATAGACATTAGAAAAAGGAAAAAGTGGTGAAGAATGGACCATTTAAATGATCCCTCTGCCACCCTCTCTCCCTATAGGTGACCTTCTTCTTCACGAATGTCTTAAGGACTCGGCGTGACACAAACAGTGGTATTATGAGTGTCTCAGGGAAAAAGCTGTACCAGGAACTAGCTGAAGCATCTGGGGGGCAAGCTATAGTGGTCCCCAAAGACAAACTGCCCGAAGTCACTGACATCATTGTGGACTCATCCACCTCTGCCCTGGTACACTCGTTTTCGCCTTCTCTGTCCTAGTGCATTTTCCCACTCCAGCTCTATCCTGGTGCTATAATTCTCTTCACCACTGTCCTCTCATCCTCTCCACCTCAGGTATGGTACACTTAAGTCTACTACCTCTGTCCTGATACATCTATTCCTCCCACCTCTGTCCGAGCACATTCATGTGCTCCACTTCAGCCTTGGTAAAATCATCCCCATCTCAGTCCCAGTACAATCATCCCCTCAAAACAAAAAAAACAACCCAGAAAAAGTGGGCGAAAATCCTTCCAGAAAATAAGAGTTTTCTTGTAAGAGACAGACAGAGTAACCACCCCCTCCTGCTGGAACAGGAGCGAACCAACAGAAGTCTGCGAGCAAAGACAGTGCTCCAACAAACAAGACCTGCTGCAGGACAGAACATATACTCTGACGAACAGAATGATAAATCGGACAGACAAACAATAAATAGGACAGACAAGTACCAAATCCTAAACTCTTTCAAGGAGTTTCTGACGACTAAACGCTTAGGGCTTAGTAGTCCTCCCAAAGGAGACACAAAAGCCCCAAACAGTAGTCGAAGAGCTTCTTAAATAGTCTCTCCACAGCTGCAAACAATAAGCAATCAACCACCTGATCAGAGAGCAGGATAGCCCTCCGGTGGTGAAGAAAATGCACAGCAGACAGCGACCCTCCAAAACCATGACACTTAGGTTTGGGGACAAATGTAGAGCTCAATTAGATACATTCAGACAGTGAATTGAAATGAAAGTAATAAAATTGAAGAAGAGCATTGTGCTCACTGATGAACTGGCAAGTAAATATAAGAATATTAAATTAATGAGAATTTTAAAAAAATTATTAGTGGAATTAACAAAACACAAAAATTTGCATTAGAATAGTTTTTTCATTTAAAAATGTATTTTGTCCAGGATTAAGTTTAGTCTTTATCTGTGAAACCAGCTCATAGACGGACAGATAAGAATTAAACGTCTGAGAGGGAACAAGAACCTTATTAACAAGAGAAGCACTCGGAGAGCGCAGACTTCCGCCAAGGCCAGTCGTCCACTCATCCAGGATACGCAGTTGGCTGTTTTGTTGCATTGAGCTTCACTACCCTGAAGTGAATTTTGAGATGCATGGCATTTATAGCCATGGAATCCTGCCATGCCGAAGAATCCTTTTAAAAACATTATTGGCTCTGGATGGTGATCTGGATCCCCTCAAAAATCTAAGTGATAGTTCCTGGGGCCATACCCTATCCCTCCAAAGAAATTAATCAACATCCCCCATAACTTTCTGAAAAAAGTTGCAAACAGACAGATGGAGAGACTGACAAACACAGTCATAAATATAACCTCCATGGCAAAGGTAACAATATGGTTCACTGACGTCATTTTGCATTTAGTAAACTGTTCAGTTCATTCTTTTTCAACATGTCATAGCATGCTTCCTCCTTAGTTACTGATTAATGGAGCTCTTGTTTCTTAGATTCCCTTGCTTTCTTCTCTGTTAATTCAGGTGACTGTTCTCCAGGCGATGAGGAAATCAGGAAGACTTGATAATTTTATAGTAGATGCATCCATAAGGAACTTGACAATCTATCTCACTGGCAACTCTCTCTCCTACACTCTCACCAGTCCATCAGGTAAGGTCTTGCCTCATCTGATCCAGTAAGCTCAGGGTTAGTGCATTACAGCAATATGTAAATCAAGCCTGTGAAATTGTAATGAATCAAACTTGAACTGGCCTTGTCCTTAAAGACTGAAGGTTTGCCTCTAGGTAGAAAGGAGCAGAAATATTAAGGGGAGGGCAATCCTTCCATCCTCTGCTGCTTATCCAAGACTGGGTCATGGGAGAGCAGATTAAGCAGAGGAACCCAGGCCTCCACGGCTTCTTCCTCCAACTCTTCTTCGGGGACCCCAAGCCGTTCCCTGGCCAGCCGGAATATATAGTACTTCCAGCGTTTCCTGGCTCTGCTTCGGGACCTGCTCCCAGTTGGACGTGCCTGGAAAACCTCTAAAGGGATGCATCCAGGAGGTATCTGGACCAGATGCTCAAACCATCTCACAGACATCTCTCAATGCGGAGGAGCAGCGGATCTATTCTGCGCCCCTCCCAAATTTCCGAGCTCCTCACTCTACCCCTAAGGGTCAGCCCAGCCAGCCTGCAGAGAAAGCTCATTTCGCCCCTTTTGTTTGTGACCTCCTTTCAGTCACTATCCAAAGCTTGTTACTGTAGGCGAGGATCAGAACATGGATCGACCAGTAAATTGTGAACTTCGCCTTTAAGCTCAGCTCCTTCTTCACCACAACTGACCAGTACAATGCCCGCTTTACTGCAGACGCTGCACCAATCTGCCTGTTGATCTCACGCTTCATCTTATCCTCATTTGTGAACAAGACCCTAAGATACTTAAATTCCTCCTCCACTCTAGGTAACAACATACCCCCCACTCAGAGGGGGCAATCCACCTTTTTCTGGTAGAGAACCATAGCCTCTGATTTGGAGGTGCTCATCCTCATTCCAACCGCATAACACTCCGCTGCAAATCGCTTCAGTGTGCATTTGAGGTCACAGTGCAATGATGCCAACAGGACCACAACATCTGCAAACAGCAGAGATGCAATCCTGATGCCACCAATCTGGACACCTTCCAAGCCTCAGCTGTGCCTTGATATCTTGTTCATGAAAATCCTGAATAAAATAGGTGACAAGGCACATCCTTGGTGGAGTCCAATACCAAATGGAAACAAGTCTGTCTTAATGCTGAGAATGTGGTCACAACACCTGCTTTAGTTGTACAGGGATCGGATAGCTCGAGCTAACAGCCCCAGCGACGCATACTCCCACAGCGATTCGCTCAGGATACCTGGTGAAATACAGTCGAAAGCTTTCTCCAAGTACACAAAACACATGTAAACTGGATGGGCAAACTCCCATGACCCCGCCAGTATCAGTGCAAGGGTAAAAACTTGCTCCTCTGTTCCATGGCCAGAACGGAACTTGCATTGCTCCTCCTGGATCCAAGGTTCAACAATCAGGTGAAGTCTCCTTTCCAGCTCAGGAAACAGCATCCTACTGTTGATAGGGCATACTCTCTGGTCCCCCTTTTTAAAAATGGGAACCATCAACCCAGTCTGCTAGCCCATGCCATATGCCATAATTTTTGGCCGAGATCTTGTCTTCTCGACATAATGGTTGAACCACTCGGTGGTCTTTCTTGAGCACATCCCAATAACTTTTAATGTGTTTAAGGTCAGGAATTTGGGGTGGCAAATTTGTTTGTGAAAATGATTCCTCATACTTGTTTTTGTCATTCATTGTTTTCTTTGCTAAATACAGGCCAATAACTTGCCCGTTCTGAAATACTGAAACATCTTTTCCACCATCAAGGGATGTGTCTTCCGACATGATTTTTTAAGAAATGAGTAGCAATGCGCTTCATCAGTCAGGGTAAAAATGATTATTGCCAGCTGAAACATATTAATAACCGCACTAATGATCCAATTATAGAATTTGTTCATTAATTTCCAAACTTTGACTTTTTTTTTGGCCGGGCAGTGTATCTAATGCCTAGGATATTTTATACGTATATTTATTATTTGTACAGTGAGTGTGTATGTGTGTAACTTTTGCTGACCTGAGCTGCTGCCTATCTTGACCAGGACACTCTTGAAAAAGAGATTTTATATCTCAAGAGTTTTTATTCCTGGTTAAATAAAGGTTAATAAATAAATAAATAAATACTCCATTACCGTTGACTTGGCACTGCGGAGCTTATCAACCATCTCAGTGACTTTTACGAGGGAGATGGTGGAACAAGGCTCACTCGAGTCATCCCTCCGTGCCTCCTCCATGGAAGGCGTGTCTGCCAGATTCAGGAGTTCCTCAAAGTGTTCCTTCCACCACCAAACGATATCCCAGGTTGGGGTCAGCAGTTCCCCATCCCTGCTCAAAACAGCCTGGGCAAATTCCTGCCTTCCCCTCCAGAGTCGTCTGACAGGTTGCCTGAACCTCTTTGAGGCCACTTGAAAGTCCTTTCATAGCCTCCCTGAATTCCTTTAAAACCTGAATTTTTGCTTCCTTGACCACTGTGACTGCAATCCCTCTAGCCTGTTGATACCGGTCTGCCGAGTCAGGAGTCCCCTGGGCGAACAAAAAGGCCAACTTCTTCAGTTTGACGGCCTCCCTCACTGCTGGTGTCCACTAACAGGTCCTTGGGTTGCCGCCACGGATGGCACTAACAATTTTCAGGCTGCAGCTTATGGCCATCACTTCCACAATGGAGACTCTGAACAGGGCCCACTCAGACTCCATGTCCATGTTCTCCCCTAGGATGTGTGTAAACCTTTCCCAGAGGTGTGAGTTGAAAATTCTATGGTCAGGGTCTTCTACCAAATATTCCCAGTCAACCCTCACAATGGGTTTGTGTTCACCAGGTCTGGTCAGTAGTCCTCCCTGCTATCTGATCAAGCTCACCACCAGGTATTGATCAGTTGACAGCTGTGCCCCTCCTCTCACCCATTTGTCTGAAATATATGGTTGTAGATCTGATTATACATGATTATAAAATCGATCATCATAAGGGTCTCTGGTACTAAGTACACTTATGAGCACCCTTTTGCTTGTACATGGTGTTTGTTATGGATATGTCCATGACTAGCGCGGGAATCCACTCAAAAAACACCACTTGGGTTCAGATCAGGGAGACCATTCCTCCCAGTCACTCCCCTCTAAGTGTCTCCATCCATTGGATTGAGCGTTGAAGCTCACACAATTTTTTCGAGGTAATAGGTTTCCACAAAACAATTGAGCTTGCCTCATTATCTGGGTTTACAGTGTATTAATGCAGAACACTTTTCCCTGCTGGTTCTCAGAGGTATACAATCCCAATTCCGAAATAGTTCAGACAAAGTGTAAATTGTGAATAAAATCAAAACGCAATGACTTTCAAATCACACTAGCCAGTATTTTATTCACAATAGAACAGAGATAACATAGCAAATGTCAAAAGTGAGAAATTTTATAATTTTATCCACAAAATGAGCACATTTCAAATTTGATGGCTGCTACAGGTCTCAAAGAAGTTGGGACAGTGGCCTGTTTACCATGGTGTAGCATCCCCTCTTCTTTTTAATACGGAGTGGAGGCGACTGGGCATTGAGGAGACAAGTTTCTTGAGTTTAGCCATTGAAATTTGATCCCACTCTTGTTTAATACAGGCTTCCAACTGCTGGAGAGTTTTGGGTCTCCTGTGACGGACATTTCCTTTAATTATGCGCCAAATGTTCTCAATCGGTGAAAGATCAGGACTGCAGGCAGGCCAGTTCAGCACACGGACTCTTCTATTACGAAACCATGTTGTTGTAATAGCTGCAGTTTGTGGTTTTGCATTGTCCTGCTGAAATACACAAGGCCTTCCCTGGAATAGATGTCATCTGGAGGGGAGCATATGTTGCTCTAAAACCTTTATATACCTTTCAGCATTCACGGTGCTTTTTAAAACATGCAAGTGTCCCACACCATATGCACTAATGCATCCCCAAACCATCAGAGATGCTGGCTTTTGAACTGAACGCTGATAATAGGAGGGGTGGTCTTTCTCCTCCTTAGCCCGGAGGACACGACGCCCATGATTTCCAACAAGACTGTCAAATTTGGACTCGTCTGACCACAGGACACTTTGCCGCTTTGCTATAGTCCATTTTAAATGAGCCTTTGCCCACAGAACACGGTGGCGCTTCTGCATCGTGCACAACAGTGGCTTCCTTTTTGCATGATAGAGTTTTAGGTGGCATCTGTGGATGGCACGGCAGACTTTGTTTACAGGCAGTGGTTTCTTGAAGTATTCCTGGGCCCATTTAGTAATGTCAATGACAGAATCATGCCGGTGAGTGATGCAGTGGCGTCTGAGGGCCCGAAGATCACGGGCATCCAGTAAAGGTCTTCGGCCTTGTCCCTTACACACAGAGATTTTTCCAGTTTCTCTGAATCTTTTGATGATGTTTGCACTTTTGATGATGAGACCTTCAAAGCCTTTGCAATTTGATGTTGAGGAACATTGTTTTTAAAGTATTCCACAATTTATTTCACGTCAGCCTTCACAGGTTGGAGAGCCTCCGGCCATCTTTACTTCTGAGAGACTCAGCCTCTCTAAGACATCCCTTTTATAGCCAATCATGTTACACACCTGATGCCAGATAACTTAATTACTTGCCATATGTTCTTTCAGCTGATTCTTTTATATATCAATTGCTTTTTCAGCCCTCTTTTGCCTGTGTCCCAACTTTTTTGAGACCTGCTGCAGCCAGAAAATTTGAAATAAGCTCATTTTGTGGATAAAAATGTAAAATGTCTCAGTTTCAACATTTGAAATGTTATCGATGTTCTATCATAAATAACATATTGGCTCATGTGATCTGAAAGTCATTGCATTTTGATTTTATTCTCAATTTGCACTTCGTCTCAACTATTTTGGAATTGGGGTTGTATATGTGGCATACATTATCTTGATCTGCAGGTGCTTTCTGACTTTCTCAGGTGTGTCTCAGGACAGTTCTGCCACAGACGGGCCTCTGGGTCGAATAACAGTGGTAGGAAACCTGCATACTATTCGCGTGGACACTCAGACAGGATTATGGGAAATCAACGTCAGATCAACAACAGCATACACTCTCAAGGTCACAGGTCAGCCCACTGTGTGCGTTTTTGAGTTTAGGAGGTTTGTCTTTATGTGTTTGAGGACAGGGGGTACTGCACCTGTTGGCATTTTGTGCTGGAGTATGAGTTGTGTGTTTTGCATATGCATGAAATAATTATACATATGAGGTGTGGGTGTTTGGGAGTTCTAAGGGCAGGACTAATGGAATGTATCAGGGTGTAGTGTGACTCACTCCAACACTATCTCATCTCAACTGGTCATATAGTGACAATATACAATATACAACGCAAAGGAAAGGCAGCAGGGGCGGATCCAGGTTAGTTTTAGTATTTTCCGGAACTCACCTCATTGATTGGCTGGAAACACTTTCATTGTGTTTGAACTCACTCAAACCTCATTCTGATTGGCTATTCATGTCGCAAACTACTCATGGAAATTACTCACTTCAAAACCTGGATCCACCCCTGGGCAGTCCTTTGGTGACATTACTTGATGCCATTGCTAAACAAGTTTAGGGAAATTGAATTTCTGAGATCAAGATTCAGGGAAGGGAATCGTAATTTCATTAATATATCACATTGATTTGATGTTAATGTTGGGAATAGAAAATCTAATTTCACTACACAGAAATTAGCCTTATATCCCCTTAAAGAGTGACTATGGCTGAACTGACACAGTGTGGGCTTCACCACTGCAGGTGGCTGTAGTGCAATTGCGTACCTCAGGTGAGTGTGCTTGTTGGGGAGTGAATGAAGTGTGCTTGATACAGGTTACACATTCCTGAATTGTATCTTGTTTCCAGGCAGAAGCAGCATAGACTTTGTCTACAACATTGTGGAGGACCTAAAGGGGACTGGAACCGATTTTACCTTGAGAGAAGGCCGTCTCCAGAAAGGTTAGTGACGGAGATGTGTAATTTACCCCTCAATGTTCTGCCCGTTTTTGAGTTGATTTCCACCCACACTGAGGTGCTTACTGTTCAGGCCCTGTGGCGCTCTGAAGACACCTTATCAGCCTAGAAAAATAATTAAGCTGCAGCCTGATTTAAATATTATGATACTGTAACCAATAAGGAATATTTTACAGAATACCATTTTACAACTTTCTAGTATTTTCCCCCATTTGTTGCTGAATTTCACTCCAGTAAAATTTCCAATTCACAGCACTATTGAGCGATCATATGTTTGCGCAATAAAGTCAGTTCCAAAACTGCTTTGCCTCATAAACAAAATCTCCCCTGGTCAGAGAACATTTAAACAATTCATTGTCATGAAAATGAATCACTTACCTACCATACACAGATGTCTTTTAGAAGTTCCAGACCACTGGCTGTCCAGATAAACTAAAAGAAGCTGAAATTCACTAAAATGTGGAGTTACTAGGAGGTTCAGTGATGTTTGTCCAGTCCAGAAGTGTAAAGTCCAGGTTCAGAAAATAAACATCCTCCCCAGAACTTTATTCCAACCCCCTGGATTTACTTCGGACAGGAGATAGAGCCAATATGAGTGATCCGTTCATTCTGTGGGAGGTAGAAAAACTTGGCAGGACTTTTACTTTCCGACCCCTGGATTTTACACCTCTGGTCCAGTCTATTTTATTTTGTGGAATAAAGACCATAACAGATTCGGTGGCTGGCCTGCTAACAAGGTCTATGTACTGAGGTATATACAGTACCATTATTAAGCATATTATTAATTAACAAAGGGCAAAAACGGTATTGTTTTCAGTGGCCTGTCTGTTTGTTCCTTTCTCTGTGAGTCTGTCTGTATTTCAGAGTGAGAACAATTTGATGAAATTATTCAAACTTATCAGGAAATGTGTGCAGTGGTCCTGATGGTCAAGGTCCAAAAGGTTAAGGTCACTGAAAAACTAATGATTGTGTTTTTTTCCCCACTTTAACTTCCTTAAATCTGCTCCGATCAATTTCATATTTGATTCAAAATTTGTATTTCTCAATTTCGCTTTCAACCATGTGCTGCTCTATGGTGTGACATATGGTGTGTTGTGACTTTCACTGAAGCATTTATCAGCGTCTTTACGCTTATTGACATATAAGGAATTGCATATGACCTTTGCTTTGATAACAAAAGTGCAAACATTGGATAACCTACAAAGGTCAAAGTCAATGCCATCATTAGTGGTTGAGGTCCAGTTCCTGGGGAGTCCCTATTAAAAATTTAATGTACCAACGAATGCAGGGTGTTTTGTCTAATTCATATCAATTTGTGTCCAATCGAGCCAAGAGATCATTCCTTAAAACTGGAAGTTTCCCAGGTTATTCATCACTCAAAAAAATGAAATGACAGAGGTATGTTGAGCGAGATATGTAAAACTTGTATCCTTCTAACATCACAGAGGTCAATTCTGCACACTTTCAGTCCTGGTGGATGCTTCATGTTCAGAAATGTTCTGTCCAATTATTTATAGCTTTCTGACACCTCTGTAAAAGCGGTTGCGTATTTTCTTTCCACTTCTTGTGCAATTAAAGGCAGAAGTTGATGTGAAATCCTAAAATAGATTCACCCTTGATGTGCACCCCTGACAGTCCATCAGAAACATTCCCCCACATTATGATTGGCATCTGACTTCTTGTCTTTTTCCTATTGGTTCTTCAGGTGGGAATGCCACCTTACTGCTGTCAGTGGTTGGTGGGGACGACCTCACTGTAACAGAGGTGTCTCTGGTTGAGGTATCGGGGTCGAGGGTAGAAAAAGGCACCCTGAAGGCACTGGAAGACGGGGAATACCTGGTGTTCATGGAAAAGCTCCCAGGTGAAAGTTTTGTTATTTGGGTTGAAGGGGAGGATGGGACGAGTCGTTCCGCCTTAAATAACTTCCAGAGGCAGTCCACCACCCAGCTGAAGACGTCCAATCTTATTGTCATGGTTAGTCGCACTTAAAGACCTACTTTTTTTCTTTGTTTTGTTCTCAAGCTAATTAGCAAATCCAGGGAAAGACCATTTTCTGACCCTGACTTTTAAAGTGCTGCTTTTTAAGGTAGTTGGCATCCAATTACGAGTGGTTGTGATGACATTGCATACTTTGTCAATGATGAAAAATCATCAGGCCTCATCAAGCAGTACCATGGAACCTGGGGTGCCATTTTCTGTTAACTTCATCTTGATGTCTGATGGGACACCAGGAACCTACACCATCCGCGCCCAAGATGACAAGGGATTCATTACCACTGCTACATCCAGGTAAGAGTGAGTGCAGTGTGGAGAAGGTCTTTAGACATGGGGCATGGTACATTTGTGTGTCAGGACTGACAGGCAAAAAACACAATGGGGTCTCTCAATGTGCTGTCTGAGGAAGGCATCTCTGATACGGCCTCCCTGTTCTGTGAGGTAACTTTCTCATTTCTTCCTCGTTTCTCCTTGGCCCAGCTTGATTTTGGGCAGTGAGGGCAGTGCACAGGGGACAGTAGAACTGCAGGCCCCGAATGATATGCCGTCAGGCATGGAGGTCACACTCACCATCGTGGCTGAGTCCCCTGGGGGCGGAGACACTAACTTTGCTGAGCGCCGCATTTCTGTCCTCGAAAAGGTAACCACTGTATTTCAGTAGATGAACCCTTTAACTTTAACTTTTCGCTTAAATTTGCCCTAATGGAGGTTCAGAGTCGGCAGTAGTATTTCTTTTCATACTGTAAGACCATGTCATCTACATATTTTGCATCAGCTGGTTCCAGGGCTTCCCTAAACTGACATCACACTTGTATTGAAATATTCAAATTGAAGAAGTCATTTTTTTATGGCCACTGCTTTACATCAAATTCTGTAGAGAGATGTTGGTAACTTCTGCACTGAAAATAGAGAGACGTTGATAGCGTAGAGACTAGATAAATGTTGGTAATTATGGTACAAAGGGTACAGAGAGATTTTGGTCATTATGATGTTGAGAATAGAGAGATGTTGGTAGCTGTTCTGTTGAGAATTGAAACATGCTGCTAACTGTAGCTAAGGCCAGGGCTATATAACATTACGCAGAAAGGGCCAGCGTGACTGCAGGCTTTCATTCTAACCAAGCTGTTACACACCTGATTCTACTAATCAACCACCAGGGTTTTGTTAAAGTGCTTGATTAGTAGGATCAGGTGTGTTACTGCTTGGTAGGAATGAAAGCCTGCACCCACACCGGCCCTTTCTGGGTAATGTTGAATAGCCCTGGCCTAGGGGTTTGAGTGATGATGGTGACTGTACTGTGGAGGTATGTGATTTTGGTCACTCAAGTGTTGGTATTGTAAATGTCATTACCTGCGAAATCTACGATTTTGGCAAGTATGTAAGTTACGTTAGTCGTCTGTTTGTATGTTTGTTAGTCTGTCTGTTTGTTAGTAACACACTTTTTTACCCTTTCCTTATTGTTTATGTTCATGATACTTCACGATAAAGGAGGTTCTTCGCCACAAGCCTATTCTTTTTTTAGTCCCTAGGTCAAAAGTTAAGGTCAAGGTCACTAAAAACATTAAAACCAATTTTTGTTCATAACTTTGCTACTATTACAGCGAAAAACCAACTCCATTCTGTTCATTCTGTTTCAGAAATCTGTGCATGATTTCTGCAAGTCATCATGAATGACCTTTCATTACTTTGTTTCTTTGTTTCTGGAAGGTGACAGACTTCAGTCAGCCTGTGTGCCAGGTGGTGAGCGTGAGCAACAACTGCTCCAAAAACTGCAGCCAATCAGAGTGGGAGCTTTCTACCAACCTGACGGATGGAAACGGGACAGGCATCAGGAGTATAACCGTCCGAGTCGGGAATGGAACCCTCGATACCACCACCTCCTCGGGGGAGGCAGGCTTCAACATCACTGTGGCAAATTACAACGCGTCCTGCTGCTCACCGGATGTGGAGTTAGTGGTAGTCGACAGGGTGGGCAATGTTGGCACCTGCTTCCATTCTATCAGAGCCACTCCTAATGGTGCTGGAACCCAACTTGCTGCTCCTCCTCCTTATTCCTGCTTTCATAATAATAATAGTAGTAATATTTTTTGTCTATTGAGTGCGTTTCAAGGTGCGGAAATAAATTTAAAAACAGAGGACTAAGAAAACATCACCATTAACCATTAACAAATATCAAAACCTTTCTTATGCTGCACTCAATGCGTGGTCAATATGTGTACGATAATGTTTCCCCCCTAAAACACGTACTTCTTAATGCCATTCAAAAAAAATATATTGGGAGTTTATTTTCAGTCCCTTTTCATAATCTGATAAACAAAAGGTCAAAACGATACACAGAATTACTGAGAGTTGAGATTTTTTTCTAATTGGCCTAATTATTAAAATTTCCATCCTTGCCATCTCAAATCCATACATAAATGTAAATGAATCTTTTTGTCACTATCACCTCTTAATCACGGCAGGCTACATGTAGCCTAGGCTAGGTGTTAATTGTTCGGTTGAAAAAAAAAAGTTTAAAGTTGATTGATTGTCAATCAGAAAAAGTACGTGGAAACAGGTTGCCCGGCTATTGGGTGTTCCACCTAAACAGGCGGTCCAAGCCTGGCATTCTCCTCTAGCTGAACGAACATGGCGGCTTGCTTGAGCGGTCTTATACCAGACATTTACACGCAGATTACTTGGTGTAAAAAAATTATTTTAAATAATGACTTATCATTTTGGATAGCAGAGATTATGTCTTTATCTGGCAATGTAGGTTTACCATGCGTTTACTTTTCCTTTAATGTTGCACAACTGAAAATGACTTGGTTGCACAGAAAAAAAGACTTCCAAAACCGGCCTGAAGTGCTCACTTACATTAACTGGATTTAAATGAGATAAGAAATTGGTCAAATGGAATTATTCCAAATGAAACAGGACTGGGGGGTTCTTTCTACCGAATAGATCTATGTCTCTGGACGAGGAATACAATGAAGGAAGGTTTTTGTTCATTTTATGAGCAGGTACAATATATATTGCTAGCTGTTATTTATTCTTCTCAGTTAACCGAAGCCATGATGGTTACAGAGCTTGCTTGCCACATTCATTAGTAAGAGTAACCATTAGTCTTTGGTCATAATACTGCATGTGGTGGCATTTTGCTTAATGTGGCTCTTGTTTTAGAATTATCCCATATTCAACTAAATTGAAAACCGAGGTTTTCGCTCATTTAAAATGCGAACAGCTCAAGCACTTCAGTAGACCCCCTGCTAACGGTCGTTGCACCATTCTGTTCAATCTAGGGAAGCAAATTGCCTGCTTTTTTCTTGATAGTAGAATGTCTTTTCTGTCATAATAAGGAATATTTCAGATATTACTGAGTTAGTAAGTTACACCCATTTTTTATAAGGTGTGGAAAGTGTTTATATAAGGTTGAGAACTTGGAAGTGGGTTCTGCTTACTTTTAATTGCAGGGTGAATGCCCAAACAATTAAATACACAGTTCCGTTAATGAGTATGTGAGCAGTCTTGTGGAACTCCAAAGAAAAATTTACAAAATTCTGAACTTTATCATGGAGAAAAGGCATGTTCTGGGTTTGGAGAGATCACTGGTGACCATTGATGTCCAACTGCACCTATGTTGATAAATTAACGCTAAATTCAACGAGGAAATCTTTGCTTCACATTGAATTCCATTCGTCAAAAGTTGATTTTGTTAAATATATGATTATTTTATGATTTGACAGTGCACCATTTTGAGGGATCTTAGAGTTTGGGGAGTCACCTGGAGAGCTGTCTTATTTGGCTTATAAATGGTAGATAATTCAAAGAAAATTACTGTCAGATGCTGTGCACTTGTGGTCAAGGATTTTATGATCCCAGAAATGTATAGTTTTAACCCCAAGCCATTTTTCAATTCCCCGTATTATTTCTTTTACAATTTTAATGCTGAATTTTCATGAAGTTTTTTTTATGTTTGCAGCCCACACATTTGGTTCTGTACCAAAATCATGAAAATAAACTGAAATGCAGTGTAATTTCAAATGCTACAAGTGTCTTGACTCAGTTGAGCTATTCTCTTTCTCTCTGTGAAGCTGCAATCTTGAATTATAAAGCATGAAATTAGGTAACACATAAATAGCCAGATTTGGCTTCTGTGCAAAGGGGTTAAGGAGACTGATTATGGTAATCCAGCTGCTTCTACTTCGTGCTTCAGAAAAACAGGCAGGAAATCGTGGGAAATAGAGCAGGTTAAAGTTCATCCATAGTTTGCACACGTGACCTTCTTTCTCACTGCGAGATACAGCTGGCAGGCACAGATCATCTCATACCATTCCTCAACTTACCCCGATCCCCCCCATTCTCCAACCCAGATGTTGTGGGAGACTCAGCACTGTTTTATTGGCAAAAAGTGATCGTGAAAGTATTAACTGCAGGGGTGTCAACAACTATGGTGCATGTATTATAGTTAAACCCTCCTCAAGAAATAAATATTTTTATTTTTTGGAATAAATGTACGACAATCAATTGTAGGATTTTTATCTTTCTTTCAATGTGAGATTAAGCTATTTTACCAAAGGCAGAATTAATTTGCATTGACCCTGCTGTGTTCTTCACACTTTATTATCAGTTTCCAAAGGCAGTCATGAAGTCTAGGATCAAGACTAGTCATTAACAGCTCTCTTCTTCATGTATTTACGACAAATAAATAAACATGTCTAATGAAACACATCAGTGAAACCAAATCAACAAATACTTGTAGCACCTTAAAATGGGAGGTCAATATGCAAAAGGAGCTGTCAATTCTAAACGGTTCATCTGAAATAGATCAAAATTCTTTCAAATTAAAGCTAACAGTCCTCACTGAAACCTCATTGCCACTTTGTCCTTTGAAGCTGAAAGTGTTTGAGCATGAATGTGTGTGTGTGTGTGTGTGTGTGTGTGTGTGTGTGTGTGTGTGTGTGTGTGTGTATACAAACGGGTGAGAAATGTCCACTTGGATTTGAGAACCCAGGGTTTCCTAGCAGAATATTTCCCAGAGCATCACACTCCCTCATCCAGCCTGCCATCTTCCCACAGTGCATCCTGCTGCCATCTCCTGGTAAGAGGTACACACGGACCCAGCTGATGCACATAATGTAAAAGTAAACAGGACTCACATGACCTGGAGACCCGGAGTTGTTCTCACGCCCAGATTTGGCGCTCACATGCTCACTCGAGGCACTTTCTTCAGTAGGTTAGAATGAGCTCTCCTAGTGGTTGGCTGCTAAAAGCTGCAATGCGCATTAAGCTGCCAGGTACTGTGTATTGTGACACGCTCCTCATGTAAGTATCATTAATATTCTTTGTGACTTGTGCCAAAAAAAGACCCTCTATCAGTTTGGACAAGACTGGATGGCCCTCGTTGGCCTTGTGCATGCGCTCAGCAACCTGTAGCTGGCTCATGGTTGGTCTCTGCTTAGACAGCAGTTGGTAGGTGCTCAACACTGCTGAATAGGATCATCCCAGAGGCCTTGCTAAGAGATACACTTACCCACTCATCAGGCCATAATGATTTGGCCCTTCTCAAAGTCGCTCAGGTCCCATTTCTCTCACATTTTACACAACCATCTGCTCACTCACCATCTCAGGTCTGTCTGCAGACCTTGACATGTGCTTGACATGTGCCCTACCTGGCCCAATGAGAAAAAGGAATTATCCCTTAGTTACTAAATCAACCAATTTAACAAATTTTATTGATAATTGGGTGTGATTTCACTAGACACATCAAGGCATGATTACTGCTGACCCTAATGGATCTAAACATCACTTACAAACAGAACCTGGATGGCAATTTGGAGCAGGAAAAATCCAACACATGATGCCGTGATCTAGAACAATTCAAGAATAGATGAGAAGCATAGTAGTTGACATCTAAGAGTCTGGGAAGGGTTATAAAACCGTTTCTAAGGCTCTGGGACTCCAGTGAACCGTGGTCAGAGCCAATATTTACAAATGCAGGAAACTCGGATCTGTGGTGAACCTTCACAGGTGTGGCCGGGCAGCCTAAATTCCCCCCAAAAGGTGTCTACACCTTATCCTGGAGGTCACAAAAGAACCCAGACTAACATATAAAGAACTATAGGCCTTGCTTGCCTCAGTTAAGGTCAGTGTCACAATTCCACAATAAGAAAGAGACTGGGCAAATATGGCATCCATGGTAGATCTGCAAGGTGAAAACCACTGCTGACCAAAAGAACTCGAGGGCTTGTGACACATTTGCTTTAAAACATCATGATTTCTCCCAAGACTTTTGGGGTAATATTCAGTGGACTGATGAGTCAGAAGTGGAACTTTTTGGAGGACTTAGGTCCCATTATATTTGTTCTTAGGCTAATACAGCTTTACACAATCAGAACATCATACCTGCAGTCAAACACAGAGATGGAAGCGTGATGGTCTGGAGCTACTGTGCTGATTCAGGACCTGGGCGACTTGCCGTGATTGATCAAATCAAAAATTCTGCGCTCAACCAGGAAACCCTGAAGTAGAATTTCCAGCCATCAGTTTGTGACCTAAAACTCAAGTACAATTGGATAATGCAGCAGGACAATGATCAGAAGCACATAAGCAAGTCCACTGCTAAATGGAGCAAAAGAAACTAAATTTAGGTTTTGGATTGTCAAAGTGTCATGTCAAAGTCCTGACATGAATCCAATTGAGATGTTATGGCATGACCCTAGAAAGGAAATTCATGCTGTAAAAACCTTCCAATATGGCAGAGATAAAAAAAAAAATTCTGCCCAGAAGAGTCGTCCAATATTCCTCCACAGCAATGTAAAAAAAAAAAAAACAAACTCATTGCCACTTGTCGCAAATGTTTGACTGCAAAGGGTGGCACAACCATTTATTACATTGCAGGGGGCGATTATTTTTTCACGTGGGTGATATGAGTTTTCATCAACTCATCACCTGTAATAAATGAAATGATTATGTTATAGTAAAATTATTTGGTTGAGATGAAACACGTAAATATGACACGCAAAATAGAAGAAATCAGGAAGGGGGCAAATACTTTTTTCACAGTGCTGTATGGAGCCTGCACAGTATATAATATATCATGCATAACAGTCTGACAATATAAAAACAAAGATAGCATGAACACTGTCAAACTGCACACGAGAATATAGATAATGAAATTTGCCCACCCCTAATCAAAGCAGTCTAATAACTTTAAAATTCTAATTAGGTGTCACTCTTGTTACACATGGAAACGGATTCCTTCGGATGGGATTGGTTGATGTTATGCTGGAGGGAGAATTTTAGAGAGACTTGGTTTGGGTGAGAGAATGGGAGTGACAGGAAATGGATGGAGGTAAAAGAAAAAAAAAAATTGGAATGGAAGTACAGGGAGAAATATTGCAAATCAACTAGTCCTCCCCTTTCTTTAGCGGTCTCCGGAACAGGGACTCAGTTCCTGAGGCTTCGTTCCTGGCAGTGGACAGTCCAGCGGCTGCAGTATTTGGTCGGACAACCTGGCTTCTTGACCGGTGAACAGTTCCTGACCACGGCTTGGAAACTCCACTACTGTTGCAAGCCAAGTGTGTGACTTGGACTTCCCCTCATTACGATTCCTCTAAAAGCCCTCCTCGGTTCTGTCTGCTTGTGTGATTAGTGAATGAACACCCCTAGTGGAATCCTCATCGACCTGCGTACGGTTTCTCCAGTACTGTTCATAACAAAATCTAGACATGATTCACCTTATTGGCAGAGTATTTGTTTCGCTGAGAAAAAATGTTCTAGAAATACATAAGTATTTAATGTATGTCTAAAATGCTAAGAAAGCTGGACTTTTTTTTTTTTTTTTTTTTTTTACAGTGTATCATTATAATTTGAAAGAGTTACCAGATTGCGTGATGATGGAATATGTAAGCGATAGAGTGCAGCTATTTAAAAGGGTGCCATTAAGGTGCTATTTGCGTCGATGTTATGGGCATGTGGGAGCAGAATCTTGAAAAATATTATAGATATTCAAGGTGTGGTGAGGAGGGATGCTCAGAGGATACCTGTGATCAGTTGAAAAAACAGGAGGCTGTTTGTTTTCTCTGTGGGGGCAATCATGTAATAAGTGCCAAATAATGTGCAAGATTAAAGGTAGAAAGTGAGGGGGAAGAGGTACGGACACAAAATTAAATGTTGTATGTGGAAGCTATGACAAGAGTGAAGGACGGAGATAGGAAAATGAGGAAATAACGGTATACTGGAGAAGGCGAATGAATGAATTAATACTATTGAAGATTATAAAAGATGAAATCAACATTAGCCTTCTAACCAGCCTGCAAGGCTCTAGTCTCTACAATCAGCCTTGAAGGCAGCTAACGTTACAGCAACTTGCAGTTGAAGTTTTTAAGAAGCTCAACTAAACAGCTTATTTAACAAAATATCACACAAGTAGGCCAATTTTATGTTTCAAACAGAGTTATACTTGAAGTTATATTGTAAAAGTTTTCAAGTTAACATGTATGACCTGTTTAGCTAAGGTTAGGTCTATAAGTTAACTGTAAGACAAAAAAAAGCACTTGTTTGCATTGGTTAACATAATCAAAATAGCTGAAATATCTAACGTTACCTCCCAAATCAGTTTCTTTAATGAGAAAAGACGATTAAATGCATTCGTTTTTAACAATATTGATGTTCTTAAGCCCACTCCGCTTTGAGGAGAGGAATTTGAATTGAATTGGCTGCCTCGTGAGCGGATTGGTTGTACTCTAGCTCGCAATCTGATTGGCTGTACTTGGGGGCGGCGTTTACGCAGCCTGGAAGTTGACGGCTGAAGGCAACTTTACCTTGCAGCGTTCAGCACACTATTTTTGCCGTTTAAATATACGTTTTTCTACGTGTTGCCAACTTTGAACGCACCCCTATATTTTCCCATGGTATTTTAAACCTTTCGCGGTGGACTGATAGCGATCACGTGACATTTCAAAACATCTCTGGAACACCGCGTCGGCACCGGAAGTGTTAAAACGTTTTGAAACCGTTCGAACTTCGATGTCGAAATTGCCATATCAAGTTATTTGTGTCCACTGAAACAATATTTTTTATTTACAGGTTGAACTAGCTGAAAAATGAAGTGATATCAATAAATAGTGTGTTTGCGTCCAACTTCATGTTTCTTATTTTTCTGATAGTAGCTTTAGAAGTGCCGGTGGGTCGATAACTTGCTAGATAGTGCCGTCAGTAACGCCTGGTGCATCGAGGTGACCTTGCTGCTCGCTTAATATTTTTGGGTTGATGTTTTTTCCATTTCTATTGACTGTCTGTTGCACTTATATTTAGTCCACCTGTTTGTGTAAATCCCTCTCAGTCCAAAAAGATTCAATAACCCTTTTAAACGTTGGTTTGGTGGTTACTAGAAGGTTGTCGAGCAAGCTGGCTGCAGGGTTATGTCATATGTTGACCGACCTCGCTGATGTCAGACTGAAAATGGTTTGTGTTTTGAACATCAAATGTGAAATTTGCAAGTGAGCTGGATAATATCTGGGCTAATTGGATGAATAGCAGGACGTGGCTCAGGATTTAGCTGTAGCTGTGCACATAGTGATCAATAGTTGGCCATGAACTGCTGTCTGCTCCCTTAGGCCATAGGAATTAAAGTGTTAGATTACCGTCCACTGCCCGCATGTCCAAATATCTCCCGAAAAAAAAAAAAAAATCATGATTTGAAAAAAAATTCTATATTTCCCAAAAAAATTCATTGGTCGGCCAAATTTTCTTTCTTAAAATCTTCAGACATGTCAGAAACGGCGTTTTGACGACAGTTTCTCATTTAGTGTTTGTGTTTCTCACTGACATTGTTTTTTCAAGTGGTATCATGCAGGGCCTTCTTCATCTCATTATTTTATGTACACTGTGTTTTGTCATTGTGAGCCTATTTGTTCCCTTGTGAACTTTTTTTTTTGAAATAATGAATAATAAAAAAATGCCTCGTGTTTTCAATTTTTTTCCGGACAGTAATGGAACACTTTCATTCCCATGGCCTTAAAGGAGCAGTGTGTAGGATCTAGCAGCATTGCAACCAACTGAATTTACCTCCGCTAACCCCTCCCTTTCTAACTGTGGAGTGGAGCTTCGGAAGCCTTCACCTGCCAGACAGTTCGGCAGACGCTGTTATCCAACGCGACAATGCATAGGCTACAACCGCTACAACTCCATGATGTCATCCACGACACTCGATTGCTGATGATTTCATATTTACATTATCCAAAGTGAAGCACCCGGCCTCCATATTGATACACCCAACTTATTCATAAAAAAGAATGGTTTCTATGAGGCCAATTTCAATTAGTCAATATAAGCGTGAAAATGCCGAGATGTGCGGCTGCCTTTTGCAGCAATATTCATTTGAAGGGCTGTGATAAAACGTTACATGCGTAAGTTAACGTATAAACACAAAGTTTCCACTTTAATAGAAAAAAATTGCGTTTCATGCTAGCTAGCTAATTAGCCGTCCCATTGACTTGAATAGACTGTTGACTGAAAGCGAACGCTAGCGATTGATAACGGTCACCAGCGAGCTACCTTGGCTCCCTTACCGTCGCGGGGACTGCATTGACATAATAGTTAATAAAATTAATAAGGTGGCCAACAAGCTAGCTACTTGTAATTGACATTCAACAACAATACTTCTTAACTGCATAATATTTAAAACAGTGGACAAATCGCTTTGTCTGTTTATACAGAGTTCCAAAAGACAAGGAGGGGAGAAAGGACTTGGCTGTTCGAAATCAGGAGAAAAAACTTTTCTCTGTCCCCTAGATCTGTGCTGTGCAGTGACCATTTTTGAGAGCAGTGTTATAACGGGACAGGGGGAAAGATGAAGCTTAGTAAATGAGTAGCTAGAGTTCACTAGCGCTTCATTTTATCAACGTTGGCATTAGCCATATGATGCAATATAAACAATTCGGTTGATGGCAAATAGTCAACCAGGGTACAATGAGGTGAGGAAACCAGAGAGTAATTTAATAACATATATGGACATTCATCGACGTTTCTTATAACGGCGAAAACGTCCAAGCAATTATCTTTTCAGAGGGTCATTAAATGCCTCGGTCACGTTAACTTCACTTTTCTGCTGCACTTTAACGTTGACACCGAGTCACATTTCGATCTTCCCTTTTGTAAGTGTGCAGCTTTCCATCCTCCAAAAAGCACATATTTAGGGAGACAAAATGTTGCTCTGCACAACGATACCAAAATAACACCTACTCGCACGGAAGTCTTTTTGAAAATATAATTTTAAAGTGGGCGAAAATGAATGGGAGTGTACGTGCGAATTTTACTTCCGGGTGTATACGCTTCCGGGTGTATACGCTCAGATGCTTCACTTGCGCGTACCCTTTCAGCAATCTAGTGTTCTATATATATATCTATGGCCCGAATACGTCTGTGACATCAAGTGATGAGGTTCTCTTAGAGAGTTATAGAAATTATATGAGTCATGTTGTCTGTATGTCTACATACAGTATAATATAGCGAGTATTATTGTGACTTGTCCGCATTGTGATAGCATTTCATTGGTAATGTTGGTTAGCTGGTTGGCATGCAAATACAAGCGAACATTAGCTAAGTCATCTGGTAGTGATATATAGGTTAGCAGGATATATATTTTATCCTTGGTTTGCAGAGGAGAGGACCAGATAGACCACCCGGTAACGTGACTGAGGTTAGAGGGAGAGGGAGAGGGTGGAGAGGCCAACGCGATCCCCAACAGTGCAATTAAAACATGTGATAGCCATGTTTTAGAGGACAGTTTACAAAAATAATTTACTGAAGCATATCTTTCATCAAGGTGCAGGAGAAATGGGAGCGAATCAGGGACGTAAGGTTAGGGGAGGCAGTGACTTCACCTTTTTATCGCTAAAATTTTCAACCTGTTTCCATGTACAATGCCTGATTGTCATCAATCAATTTTAACTTTTTTTACCGAACAATTAAGACCTAGTCTATACGTAGCCTGTAATGATAAAGAGGTGATAGAGACAAAAAAAAAGTTCATTGACGCTTAAGCTTTGATTCGATACTGCAAGGATGGAAAGCTTAATAATTAATTAGTAAAAATCTCAACTCTCTCAGTAACTCTGTGAATCATTTTGACCTTCTGTTGAAAGAAGACTGAAAATAAACTACTTTTTTTTTTTTGAAATGGCATTATAAATTAAGTATTTAAGGGGGAAAACATTATCGTAAACATGTTGACCACGCATTGAACACGGCATAAGAAAGGTTTTAATATTTGTTAATGGCATTGCATTAGCTTCCTGTAAGCAACTATGGCCGAATTTGCTGTCTTGTCAGCATTTTGAGTTCCATGCACTGAGCAATTGTGTCGTGGATGAAATTGGAACGCCATTCTGCCATTTAGTCTTAGTAAATCTGTAGTAGTCTGTTTGGTTTTCAGTATCCATGGCCTCATCCAGAGAGCAGGTTAAAGGTTAATGATTCAGGTGAATAATTGCACTGCAATTAAAAAAATAAATAAATAAATAAATAAACCCTGAATACTTCCAGTTTTGATAAGTGGACAAAGATAAAAGTGTTCTTCTGAGTTTTACTACATGCTGTCGGTCTGTTTACTCTGTAATCTTGCTTAGGTGAACAAGTTGCTGTGCTTACTCTCATCTCTTGAGGTTTTCACAAGTGTTACTTATAGTGCTATCTGCATCCATCTAGTGGCTGATGAATGACGGTACACTCAATAACAAGAAAAGCTGGGGTTTGGCAACAGAACTACAGTACAGCATTTATCACTGTGGGATAGATCCTTTGGAATTTGAACAACAGTTTGGGAGAGATACAAAACTTTCATGCACATTATGAAGCTTTGTCCTATCCTCTATTTATTCACCAGTCCATGGCGTATCACTGCAGCCTTCACATGAAGCAAAACTGCCACTTCCTGATCCCCCTGCCTTACAGCTTCATTCTTCTTTTTAGTGGCAGGAAGGACTGGTGTGTGTGAGGCTGTTCATGTTTTTCTTCAGTGGTGCATGATGGGAAGGTGAGGGAGAGGGTCTGATGGTGGCAGGACCAGTGTTCAGTCAGCTTTAACCCGTTTAATTTCACACGGCTTAACCAAAAATCATATTATTTGGGGGAAAAAAAACTCCACAGTGCTGCACATAGTTCTGTCTATTTTGTTTTTCTACACGGACTAGTGTCTTAATGAAGTATCGCGGCTTGCATGTGCTGAAGTTGCTACATTCCTACAGTCTTTGCATTGTTGGTTGGGATAGCTCATAGACTGTATAAAAAGATGGACGCAGCACCCGGGTCTGAAAAGTGAGGCCAATGTGGAAACTCAAACATTTGCATTTTATTTAATGGCCAGCAGATGATGACGTCAGTGGTTGCAGAAAGAAGTTCAATGCTATTGAAGTCTATGAGAAAATGACCCTACTTTGCCACCTGATTTATTATTTCAATAATGATTTTCCACATCATTTTATGGTATCTATCGCAAGTTTCAAGTCTCCTTTGATATATTGTGATGTTCATTTTTGTAAATTATGGTCCCAAGTAGACTAGAATAAAGGATAAAGCCAGAATATGCTTTAGGGGCGTGGCTATCCTCTGGTCCTCGTCCGATACGGTCAGATCTGGTCAGATCCAGAGCCACGCTCCTCCCCGGATCTTCAATTCACGCTCTTGTCCAGTAGGAATCACATCCAGTTTCAAAATGACAAAATGGTGCTGTTATAATTGCCAAAATCGAGGCTTCCTAAATGGTATGCTGAAACCAATGGGTGATGTAACAGTTGCTTCGTCCATCTTTTTATACAGTTTATGGGATAGCCAAGGCAAACACGCCTGTGTAGAGCACCGGACAGTACAAAGCCAATGGTGCAGTGGGAAGCTGGTGTCATTAGGTTATCTCTGAACACTTTCAACTGTCGTACCTGGACCGAGCTTTCCAGTGGACATTGCGGTGGTAAAATATTCTCAATTCAAAGTATAACCATAATCACAGTTCAAAAGAAACAACTGAGCCAGGTTCATATGGCCCTTTAAACTGCCGTTAGGGAAATGAGAGCTGCGAAGAAACAAAACTCATAAATCTGTCAAAAACCCAGATAGCAAAACCCTAGCAGGCTCTTGAAGGCCAGCTAGATGAGTTAATCTTCCAGAATGACCATATCGGTAGTCTAACAATAAGTGGTCTCATTATATGAGCCAGCATACCCCATACACGGACATTCCTTTAATGGGATTCAAAGTCAGTTTGAAAAGAATCTGATCTTAACTTCACACTCTACAGGAATTGGCTTTTAAAGAAAGCAATTTTTAACACATCTAATGCTGTTAAAATTATGGGCCTACTGACCTTTAAAGATGGCAAAGAAGAACTGCATTTGCTAAACTGACCTCTGAAGTCTGAACTTTAACTGGACGAAACAAGATCAATATCTGACCAAGATGAAGCCTAAGCTTTCAAAAGGCCACCCAGCTGCTAACAATCAGCACAGGCAATGAAGCACGATTCATGACAAAGCCTTTTGAATGAGAAATGAGCGTGGAATGAACGCTCAAACCTCCATGCAAATGTACGGAGTTAAGGACTCGCCAGTTTTCAGAAAATTTCCATTTTTGAATTTGGTGGTGTTTAACTTTTGCCCAGGTATATACAAAGGACGTTTTTAATGAATTTGGGACGCTTTCCTTACCACATTTCAGAGAGATGAACATCAGTTACCAATCTGCTCTTTATGAACATCGCCCTTTGTTCACGCCTTCATGCTAAAAGGATTAATATGCAATCTGAACCTGACTGTCCACATTTCTCAAAATCCATTTTCCAGAGGCTCTCCTGCATTAGCATATGGCATATTATCACAGAATAACAGCTGCCCAACCACCATCAGTGTGGCATAATGAATCAGGATAAATTGACATTTTTCCACAGTACAATGCTAAATAGGGAAAAACGTCTTCATCCTCTAAAACACATCAGTCAACTCATTACAAATTGGCCACCTAAAGTTATACAGCCCCACATAAAATATTCCAAGTCAAGCTGGCAGAAGACCAAGATTATCATGATGGGGAGACTGGGACCTTCTTGCATGTCTTTTGGGAATTCTTCAAACGTGCAGAGTTTGGGAAGTAAGCTGTGTCCAATCTAGGTGAAATGCTGGGTATTATAAGCCTTCCCTCTCTTGAAGTGCTGATTCCAGGTAAAGATTCCACTGAACCAAATGAAAGGAATGAGAAGGGTCGTGATCCAATCTCCTCCCCGTTCATCGCCCTTCCTAACCCGAACCCACTCCATCCTTCCCCACTCCTTACTGTTTTCACTCACTCTCCATCTTAATTTCTCACGCTCTCTGTCCACATCAGTATTTTCACCACGGCTGCTGGTATGAAGTTCTGTCCATTTCACTGTTTTCACTCACTCCTTCCACACTGATGTTTTCGCTCTGTCTCAATCTTCTCTATCACTTTATCTCACTATTTTCAGTCTTCACTCCGTCACATAATTATCTCTTCAGTCTCATTGTTTTCCCTCCTTTTCACCTTTATTCTCTCTCTCCATTACTCAGTCTTCTCTCTCCATCCCACTCCTGTTGAACTCTCACTCTGTCCCGTCTCACTACACCAGCACCCCCCTCACTCTCACACACACCAGCTGTTTAAGCATTTGAGATTTTTCTCTTTATATTAACTTTGCCTATTTTTCTGACCTCTCTCATCAACAGGGTGGTTCAGCCACTGAACTGGATTTTTTTTTCTTTGTTTATCACTCCTGTGAGCTATACAGACAGCTATACAGACAGTAGTATGTGATAATCTCACAGGGGCTGTTGTTTAGAAGATGCTGGAACCAGCACGTCTGACATCAACAGTCTTACCATAGTCTGAAATAATTTTGATCACACATCTTTCACATTGTAATGTTTATTCATACACAGAATTAAAGCCAACTTGCCATGCTTGCATGCTTTATAAACTGAATCACAGCAAAATGATTTACAGCACAGAAGAGCAGGCCATAATCAGTCCACTAATGTTAGCTATCTGACAAGTACCTACAGAACAGAGATACAAATTCTTTCCATTGGATCGATGCCATGTGCGTAACAACATAAAAGTGCACCACTAATCAGCAATAAACAGTTCATTAATATCACCTTTGCTTGTAAAACGAATGAACTAAATTCAAAATAGAACATTATTGCACAGAACTTTGAAGAGCAACAAGAGAGTATGTAAACACAGCATAATAAACTTTAAGTATTTCCAGAAAGTACAACCGTTGGCGATATTTTAATGCGAATTCTTAACAATGCATTCAGTCAAACGGAAAGCCTAAAATCATAATCTCAAAGCTTATGATTGCAGCTTTTCTCCAGCTTCCTCCATTACAGCATATGTGAAAAGATTCTTTGGCCTCTACATTTGGGGCTCATTACAAGAATTATTCCTTTTTGGAATTTTGTGCAAACTTTTAATGGTCTCATTTGCTCATTTTATTTGATTGAACATTTCCTAGCTAACACTGAGCCTCACATGCAGACAATGCATGGAATTTTTTTCCAATGATATCGGAGTGAGCCAACACTAGTGTCACACAGCTTCTTAGAAAACAACATATTAAACTGGTATAATCAGGTAGGGGCTGTCAAATTGGTGGTTGTGACCCCAGATTAAAAAAAAAAAAATCACTTTTTTGAAAAGGTGACATAATCATTTATAAAATATGGAAATCAAGGCTATATTTGAAAGTCCCAATTACCTGGTAATAATAGAGCAATAAGGCACGAAAAGACCTGGTATAATGCTGTAATATAATCACTACTAAAGGGTGTGTGAGCGTCTGGTGTATGTGTTTGGTCTCAAGTAATTGTAAATATTCACTTTGGGTCACAGTCAGAAAAATGTTCAGCAACCTTTGGTTTAGGGCCGAGAACCACAATAAACCCCAAGCCCATGAATGGTATTTCTATTAACTACCAAGCACAGGGGCGTAACAGGAAGCGTTAGCGGTTTCTTTTCTTTTAACAGAAAATTTTTAGGCATTGTAGAGTAGGTTCTGTGACATCACTGACCAATTAACAATGTAATTATTCATGCTGAATTATGTCGAAAACTAATCTCTGAAAAATGAAGTTACAGTGGAGGTACAGTTTTGTTCATTGAGGTACAAGTTCGCTACAAATGTAATCCGAAGTTGGCGCGCTATAGAAAATTCACTTGAAATCAAAAAGGACTGATTTGAAAAGTCCATTTACTCTCTGGTATATTGAGAACAATCCAACAACACATTACTTGATGTTCTTATGTGAATGTAATCGCTCAGTGAAAGAGTCTGTAGGATGCAACAGAGTACAAAAAAATTGGTACATGCACAGTCAACTGTTTACCAATGTATAACATCACCCATGATTTTGGGGAGATTGCTTGTTTGATTTCTTTGTTCTGTGAGGGGTGCACTTCTATTTTTGCTTGATTTTTTTCATTTTCGATCGGTTTTGGTCACTCGGCTATTGAATTCCCATCCATGTGTTTGCCTTACCAGAGCTGGTTAACTGATGATTCGCAGCACCAGCGCTCTGTCTCTATATACATGCAGAAGTGGCAACCGCTTCCTGCTAGACTGTCGTCTATACATGAGAGTCATTAACAGCTAAAGCGTATTATTAGCTCTGTTTGTTTGAGAGGTCTTTGCATTTATATTGAGAAAGGATCAGAAGAAATTTTGCATTCGTTATTGTCCTTCGTTTCTCCCTTTTTGGGCACCCTGATTTTGGTTACGATTGGCAGGGCTTTTCCCTCGAGTATTTCATTGTTTTTGTTTTCTTGATTCCTCAGTCTCTATCGAGACCTTGGTGGCTGGTTGTTTCAACAAGTCAGCTTTTAGATCAGATTCGTAGTGGCGATTGTTCTCCGCCTCTTTCCACCGTATCACAGTCTTTTAATCACACTCATGAAGCGTTTGGGCTCTGAGGATGGATGGCCCAAGCAGAATTTTTTCCCATTATTTCATTATGCACGTCCTCAGTTGTGCAATTGTACAGGTCCTTTGTCGCCATATATTTTGCTTCATGATATCCCATACATTCTCAATCAGAGACAGATCAGGACTGCAGGCAGCCCAATCTAGCACCCACACTCTCTGCTTATGCAGCCAAGTACTTGTACTCTGTGCAGAACGTGGTTTGGTGTTCTCCTGCGTGAAAATGCAGGGATGTCCCTGGAACAAATGACATCTAGATGGCAGCATATGTTGCTCTAAAATTCACACCTACTGTATGTTTCTTCATTAATGGTGCCCTCACAAAAAGTCATCCATGCCTGGTGGGCTGACTCACCCCCCAGAACATGACTGATGCAGGCACTTGGACCTGACGCTGAATAACAGCTTTGGTTGTCCTCATGGTCTTTGGTCAAGAGAGCATGGTGGCTGTTTTTTTTCCAAAAACCACTTGAAATGTTGACTCATCAGACCACTAAAAACGCATACGTTGTGCAATAATCCATCTCTGATGAGTCAACTGCGCATTTGGACTCTGCTAATGCATGGCTGCGCCTTTGCATTCAAGAGCTTTCATTCCTATGAGTGGAAGCACCTTAAAATGATGATGACTAACAAGATTTATCTGATTCCATGTTGTGACATGCAGTACCATCGCAAGACAGTTCTTAAGACATTATCATCTGAGGGATCGAAGATCACACACACTCAAAAGTGGATTTCAGCTCTTTTCACATCCAGAATTGACCTGTCATATTGTAATGATATTATGCACTTGTAGGAGGTGAAATGCCCAAAATCCTACTGATTTGTCCTTGGGGAATGTAATTCTTTAAGCGCTGGATCATAAGTTTGCAGTCTGTGAGCAAATTGGTGAACCTGGACCTATCTTTGCTTTGGAGGGACTCTGCCTTCTTTGGAGGCTCCTTTTGCACCATAGCACGATTAGCTCACTTGGTTAATATCACCTGTTTCATATTGCCAAATTATTGCATCATCATTATTTGTCCTAAATCCCTGCAAGAACATTTTTGGAGTATATTGCAGTCATCAGATTTGAGAGATGTATTTGTCTTTTACAGTATAAACAACTGAATTTAGGCATTATAGGACAAAGAATTAAAGTATCTTCCCCCGAGGGTACAGAGTATATATTTATACACACGAACACAAACACACACACAGACACACACCCACCCACACACACACACACACACACACATCACACACACATCCCACACACACACACACACACACACACACACACACACACACACACACACACACACACCAGTTAAAACTGTATAAGTGTCTTCATAGGGCCTTCATGCCTTCTTTCCCTTTGAGAGTGTTACATGTGAACTAATCCTGCAGGCCACGCCTCTCCTCTGTGTCTCACTCTCAGTGAGGCATCACCAGTGAGTACAGAGCATTCTCATCTTCCCCTGCTGGATGGTCTGGAAACTGCACCGTGCAGTACCCGTCCTCAGACTCCTGCGGCAGACTGATCGTGCTGTACAGAGCCTGCTCAGCACATTCATCATACACATGCTGGCTCCTCTTCATCCTGGGGGAAACATACTAGATCAGCCAAAGGAACAGTTCAGCTGTGTCTGCGGCGCAGTTCATCACTGTACATTGGGGACAATATGATACCTATAGCCTCCAGTTCCCCAGCTGAACAAGGAGATCCAGGTTTCAGATATTTTTTTCTGCCTTATAGTTATAAGCACAAAAAAAAAAAAATCAAAAAATTCTCTTAGGGCCAGTTTCACAGACATGGCTAAAGCGTAGTCCTGGACTAAGCAGAGTTCTGTATAGAGATTTTCTATTGAAAATTGAATTTAGTCTAGGATTAAGCTTAATCTGTGTCTGTGAAACCGGCCCATAAACTCCAAGTTCATTCATTTTTAAATATCTGACATTAAATCTATACTGAAATCTGGGAACAGTTTTCTCTATGGTTAATGATTTTCTTTTTATGAGTGTAATTTTTTTCCAAGATTTATCAGTGCATTCCAATATGTGATCTTTCATTTCATGAGTGTCAACATTCTGAATATCCATGGTTATGAAATTATGCATGCAATAATTAAGCATTATTACACGAGGGGGTGTGCTCGACCGTCGTTCTTGTCAAGACAGTGATGCGGCCAGGAACGAGGCGCTTGCGCCAAGTTCCGTTAGCATCACTGAAGTGACGAGAATGACGGTCAAGCGCACCCTCGAGTGTAATAATGCGATTATACAACTATTACCAACTAAATAAAATGTATTATCAAAATGTATTCATGTGGGCATTTCGCTCTCAAAATATAAAAGTTTTTTGCTAGTATTCTCTCCGTTTCCGTGGAAATACATGAGCTCCGACGTTAACTAGTCCTTGTCCCAGCAAACTTTGGCTTATGTTTTCTAGACATCGCGATTTCCCAAAACTGAATAAATACCGCAAATAGCAACACTAAACTGCTTTGCTAGCTCAATCATGTTGTAACTAGAATATCCGCCGGAAAAAAATCATTTTTTCCATGGACTGATAGTTATACTTCTGCCGACATCTCAGTCATTTTTAAGCTAACAGGTGCCGTGACAACGACTCAGCTGATCTTTATCGAACGAACTTATATTAACGGTTATATTTAATTCTACCATTCATTCCAGCGAATTCTGAATTTTGATTGGTTAACACCAGGTGTCTATTAAAGGAATAAGCCCCGAGAAGCAGTGGGTTACAGTGATTTTATAACGGCGGAGGGGGCGGAGTGCCTTAGTGCCCCTCCGCCATTATAAAATCACTGTAACCCACTGCTTCAAGGGGCTTATTGCTTTTATAAAACGGATACCCTACATATAGCCCATTAAATAAACACACAAGAAAAAAATCAGCAATTTATTGGTAATAATGCAACAATAAAACTGAAAACTATTCATTCTTCCACCAAGCAAGATCGAGTGGACAGAATGGTTGGCAAGCAACACAGACGCTATTGCTTTTTCATCTAGCGCCATTATCATGTCACATCAGGCTATTTGGGCTCGTTAATGTAGATATACTATGAAAGCAGGCTATTTGGAATGTCTCCTTCGGTCTCCCGAAGGCCCCGTTAAATAATTTTACGTTTGTTTCCGTTTCGGTTTTCGAGTTTCCTTGTTCTCAACTCGCGCCGATCGGCCATATCATTACAACCAGCAGCGAGAGTAGGGAACAAGATTGACTTTTGTTCTCCACACTCGGCGGTGTCCAGGAAAATATGTTGAATTGTGCATTAATTTGCTAGCCAGCTTGTCAACTAGCTAGTGTTCCCTACAATGGATGTGGTTACCCTACACATAGCCCATAAAATAAACACACAAGAAAAAAATCAACAATTTATTGCTGATACTGAAATAGCGAGCTAGTTAGCAACGTAGCTAGCAAGCTAAAGTGACATCAAACGCTATAATGCTATAGCTAGCTAGGTAGATAGCCAACTGGTTAGCGGGTTAAAAGGCTAAACGTCGCTAACACTGAAATAGCGAGCTAAAAGTCTTGAAACAAACGTAACTGAACAAGTCAGTGGAGTGCAGAGTAGTTGGTTGTTAGGCCAGGCGCGCAGGGATATTTTGTGCTGCGGTCTGCCTCAGAATACAGTGGGTTACACTGATTTTATACTGGCATGGAACGTGGCTCAGCCAATCACATTTAAGGATGGGAAGCACCCGTTTTATAATCACCGATAAACACCATGGCTTACGCTTCGTTACGGGCCGTTTCAAGGCGCATTAATGTCATTGTCACGAAAGATGAACGCCATTTACTTTAGTTTGAGATAGTATCACTTTTATTAGGGGTTTCATTTGCAGAAATACAGTGAAACGGTCTAATGCAATGAAATGAAAGGCTTTCTGACTAGCAAGCGAGCTAACCTAGCCTACTTAGCTAACAGGTATTTGGTGCATGTAATGCAAAAGATGATCGGCGAATAGCCATTATTTCGTCAACAAACTCGGCTTGAGTTGAACCGCGAGTATTTAGCTTGATAACTGGCATTAATATGAATCAAATAGCTTATAGCATCGCTTATGTTACAGTATTGCATTGAACAAATCGCGGACAGGGGCGTGGTGCGTTATGGGGGAAGCTACTTGGTCTGTTAAGTGCGCATTGATGCTACAGATTAGCTCCTTCGCTAGCTAGCGAATTTTGCTATAAAAAAAACGGGCCATAAGTATTTTCGTAGGGATGTTGACAAGAGTCATGGTAGAATGGAGATAAACCTACAGTTTTTTTCGAGCACTCGGTATTTATCGTAGGCTAGATACCTGGAAATTTACATTTGAAACCGAGCGCTTCAAATGAAATTTCCAGGTATCTATCCTACGATAAATACCTCGTGTTCGAAAAAAACTGTAGGTTTATCTCCTAAATGTAGGCAACGGCTTTCCAGTGTCGGCACCAGAACAAAAATCTGTCTTTAAATAAACTCACCAGCAGATGTTTCATTTCAGCTGGGGGTGTGCCACTCCAATTTAACGTAAGCTCTGATAAATGTAGCCAAGCAGCAAAAGTAACAAAAGTAACTAGTAACATTAAGGCTGAACAGAGTTACATAATTTCAGCCCCACCTTTTGGGGGCTTTCGCAAAATTACCTTTTCAGGCCATTATCAATTTACCTCTGAAATAAAGACGACAGTTTTCACAGATGTGTTGATTTATTAAATGTTCATTTCAACGTACAAATGCAAACAAATTAAAAAATTAATTAAATCAATGGCCTAGGCAACTAAGATAGGCGGAGTAATATTTTCAGTGATGAGGTATTTTTCATTTGAGCACTGGCTACCCGTACTGTCTTGCTCATTTGAGAACATTCTAAATGTCTAATTGACCAATCAGATTGCTCGGTCGGATCTACATGTTGTATAATATGGATTTACAAACAAGATGATACATACGGCTTCTACAGGGACAGGGAACTCAGCTGGCTTCAAGCCTACAAAAAAGAGCAAAAAAGTTATCTGGTAGGATTGTTACAGTCCCGTGGCAAGCTGCTAAAAATATGCACTGTGGATACTGAATTTACTGAGGGAAGAAGGTAGTGCAACACACTCATATCACCAATGCGAAAAAGTAATGACTTCATTTTGATCTCGGCATTATGTGCAGCATTTTGAAACCTTTCACACAGCCAGAAAGGTTTTATTCAAGCTATGTTTAAATTCAGTGGAGTGAGCAGGAATCAAACATGGGTGTGTCATGTCTAATTTAGCCCAATTATCAATCAAATTTTGAATGAGTATCCAAAGGGGCAATTTCTTTTTCATGCAGGGCCAGTCAGTGTAAGATACATTTTTTTCTTTAATAAATCAAATATTCATTTATAAATGTTTTATGTGTTTGCACTGGTTGCCTTATTTTGCTTCCAGATGTGAAAAAAAATTCAGTGTGAAAAATTTGCAAAAATAGAAGAAATCGGAAATTGGGTGAATGCTTCTGCATGACGTGTCGAATGAAAATGCTGTGCTTCTCGTAAGAAAACCGAAATGTGGTCACTGAAGCTGTTGGGTGAATGGTACAGGGGGTGTGAGCGTTCTTTCACACTTCTGTATGGCAGTAGCTCAGCTCTAACTGTGGTTAAGGCAGCACTGCTGCACACAGCCCACAGAGCTGAGCATTATCTCTCTAAGTGTTAAAGCGCAAGTTTTTGAAATGGATCTATTTCTCCACTTTCTGAGTTAGTGTTTTAGCCTCCACTGAATTCAAACACGAGCAGCAATAATGACATCTGCATTAGAAAGTCCCATTAATACATTCTAATCACATATTTGTTAATGTCAGACTAAAAGAGCCAAGACTTGAAAATGCAAAGGTGACAGTCCTTTGCGACCCACTCCGTCTCATGTTTGCAAAGCCAGAATGTCTGTTTCCTGGGTAGAGACAGCTTTATGATTAGATCAAAATTATTACACATACAGTACTGTGCAAAAGTCAAAGGCACATTTAAAGCAATTTTTTATGGCAAATCTGTTTGCAAAAATAATGAAATTAAAAGTTTCAAATAACAGAGTAATGTACTACACAGAGCTGAAAACTGCTAAAAACTAAATCAAATCAAATCAATATCTGGTGTAACTACAGTTTGCAAAAAAATTTGGGACACTGTCCTGATGAGCTATAGTTTTATAAGATGATTGGCTTTTTTCTTGTTCCAAGCAGAGTGGAAAACTTGCCACCATTCTTCTGCAGACTGACTGTCTCACTTGCGTCTGTCCTTCCGAGTAATTGCAGACAGCCATGATGATGCTGACATCAGGACTCTGTCAAGACTATAATATCTGTATCAACTGTTTTTAATGAAATACACACATTTATTTATAAAACTATTCTTTGAATTAGCATTTGGAATTTTTAATTTACTTTTTATCTTCAGCAACTCTAATGTGGAAAACAAAAAGTAAACATCTAAAGCAGATTAAAATTTTAAAAAGTACAGGGTGCCTAAGAATTTTGCACAGTACTGTACAGGTCTTTGCTTTGTTCACTCTTCACATAAAGGATTCACATATCATTCAATATGCAATACTGGTACCCAACCCTATTCTCAGATCAGCCATTTCAGATGAATCATTTTATCCTTAATTTGGTACACTGGACTCAAGAAAAACTACATAATAGCCTATGTCTGGCAATATGGATGGTAATCAATGATCTGAATCTTGATATCCAGGCAGGTGTCCAAACAAGATTGCCAATAGGGAGAGAAAATGTACTGTCTAGCAAAAAGTACCACAAAGCAATTTATAATCTGCCGCAGAGACAAAAATAGGATTTGATGACATAGTCTCTTTTTTCCCTTTATTTACTCAGGGAAATCCCACTGATAACATGTTTCTCTTTTTCAGGGATGCCCAGGGAGAAATTCCACTTAGAACTGTTGCAAGAGAGGAGGGACTCAGAGAAATGGGTGAAGCCCCTGGATCAATTTGGAGTTAAAGGGATAGTTCATTTTTTTGAAGTGGGATTGTATGAGCTACAAATTGCCACTACTTACATTAGTTGCAGTAGAAAGCTCTCTGATCTTCTCCAGGTAGCCGCACCAGCGCATAGTGCTGGGTGGAGATTGAGGCGATACACTGTTGTGAATGGGACCACAGAAACAGTGTATTTTCATGGCCTAAAAGAGGTCCTGCCTGAAAATAATACGCCATTTCAATTGTACGCTATATTTTAAAAATTGCAGTGCTTCAACTGCTCGGAAAAAAACACAGTTGCTCTTTAACTAACCAACTGATGTATTCCTCCGCGCGTGCATTGTAGTAAACTGTGCGCTGTAGCGATCAGCTGTTTGGATGGGTTTGAGAGAGCGATAAGGGCGAATAAGTTTTGAAGGTGGCAGTAATGCAACTTCTTTGATGCCGACTGCCGTAAAACCTCAATGAAGAAGAAGATCAGCTGTTTGGGTCACAGTAACTGCAGTTGCGAAGTCGGACGGTCGCTAAACTTGTGCGAACATTTCGAAAATGCTCCGTGCGTGTTGCTTTCCTGGATATGAAAGCAAACCTGCATCCTGGTGCACTTACAGCTTTCACCACATTCCTCTGCGGGATATTGGACTTCGGCAGCTGTGGCTAGTTGCGCTCAATATGGATATTGATACGCCACCCAGATCCCTAAAAACGCTCAGTGTTTGCAGTATTCATTTTTCCAAGGAGGATTTCGTGAGGCCACATTCAGGGAAATCTCAACGGTGCATGTTGAAGAGCACTGCTGTTCCCATGCATCAGGCAAGAGAGTGAAACACCTGTGAAAAAGTCTAATGTAACACTCAGAATGCAGGGCTGCCAACTCTCATGCATTTGGCGTGAGAAATGCGTGAGATTCAGTGGCATATTCACATTCCCGTGCTGTAGTCAGCAATTACTCAATCAACGCAATGCATGTGTTTCACGGTCGATCAAATTGTTTAAATGAAATAAGACCATTTGAAACGTTTTTATGTAATTCCATAATCACTCATTTTTCAATCTTTTTTATACTGTCTCTGCCACAAACCGCTAAGAGTCTGACCTAAGCAGCTGATCGCTACAGCGCACAGTTTACTACGATGCACGCGCGGAGGAATACGTCAGTTGGTTAGTTCAAGAGCAACTGTGTTTTTTTCCGAGCAGTTGAAGCGCTGCAATTTTTCTAAATATAGCGTACAATTGAAATGGTGTATTATTTTCAGGCAGGACCTCTTTTAGGCCGCAAAAATACGCTATTTCTGTGGTCCCATTCACAACAGTGTATCGCCTCAATCTCCACCCAGCACTATGCGCTGGTGCGGCTACCTGGAGGAGATCAGAGAGCCCTCAACACCAACCCTAACAACACCAACACCACACTAACCCCGGGGTCTGGCTAAGGCCCCTCAGATAAGCATTTACATGGGGGAGGGCACTTACCACAAGATTTTGAGTGCGATCTTCTTCGGAGCAGCTCAGCAAACCCAGCCAGAAATAAACAGCCCAGCACACCAAGAACAGCTCCGACCACAATAAGACTGTCTGCAGTCCCTAACAGGAAGCAACAGTTTGGTCCTTTTATTATTTGAATTTCCAGCGATTAAAAAAAAAAAAAAAAAAAAATATATATATATATATATATATATATATATATATATATATATATAAAAAAAAAAAAATATATGCAGACATAACATATTCAGAGTTCACAGTCACAGACTTTCCTTTCACAAAAAACTCAAGAATGACAAAATGACATAAAAGGTGAATAACTTCCATAAGTTCTTCATCAGTTTGATGCAACAATTCAGATGACCACTACACTGTGGTTTTAGTCATTTCATCTTATACTCTCACAAGAACCTTTCTGCCCAGGACGCACAACTTAGTAAAGAAAATATATGCCTTTATAAACCAATCAAAACTCTTTCATTGTGAATCACAGGTTGCTTGTGCTTCCAACAGTGTTTTATTGTATTGCACCTTGCTGTATTATACCATTCATCCATACATAGTCAGATACATTTGTGTTTAGAATATGACACAATTTTTCATACTTTTACCTCTGTACACAGTCACAATGGATTTGAAATGAAACTGTCAAGATGTCCTTGAAGCACAGACTTTCAGCTCTAATTTCAAGGTTTGTCCAAAATATTGTATGAACCACGTAAAAATTACAATCACTTTTTATGCATAGCCACCCTGATATTAAGGGCTCAAAAGTAGAATAATTGGTCAAACTAACATAATCAAAGATTAGATTACCATTTTAATACTCTGACACCATCCCTTTGCAGTCAAAGATTGCTATGAGTCTGGAACCCACAAAGATCACAAAACACTGGGTTTCTAGTACGTGCTGTTGCTCTGCCAGGTCTTCACAGCAACATTCTCCACTTCCTGCTCGTTCTTGGGGAATTTTGCCTTCAATTTTGCCTTCAGCAAGTGAAAGGCAGGCTCAGGGGGATTTCGCTCATGTGATTGACTTGGCTATTTTGTGGCAAGAATGTCTTTAGTTATTTTCACAGAATCTGCAATGTGAAGTGCTGTTCAATGAGTTTGGACACTTTTAAATCTGTGTAGATAAAACTTTGAAAGCAGATTCTAAAGACTAATGACTGACACCCTCTTAAATATTATTATAATATTTATAATAATATGTTATATATTTTATATTTTTTGCATATTTTTTTCAGTGCTTTGTTTCTATAGTGAAACACAGTGAAAACGCAATGCCTAATTTTTAAAATTCTAGCTGATTTTTTGAAGCCATCAAAATTACCACAGAAGAAATACAGTGGTGTGAAGGTTAAAAGCTGGACTTTGTGCAAGTCCAGGTTCGAACCCGGTTTTTGTGTCTGTCAGGGGATCACTTCTCCAAAACGCAACTTTGTCATGTCATTAGCAGCAGGTTGAATGCATCACTTGAATGACATGCAAGTGCAAGCAAGACATTGGACGCAAAAAAGGCACAGTGGTTCATCCCCATCAGCATCAATGTCAGGATGCCACGGCTTACAGAACAGCAGAGGGAGCGAGCTTTGGGGATGCTGCTTGGGGGAACATCTCAAAGAGAGGTTGCCAGCCGGTTCAGGGTCAGTTCATCCACCATCAACACACTGGCACATTGCTGTCAACAGACAGGAAGCGTTCACAGCCTCCCTATGAACGTCATCAAGACAGGTGTGTTCTGGAGAGAAATTGGTTTGGTGGGGGTTGTGTCGTGGTCTGGGCTGCCATTAATGTGAGATTTCGGGGTGAAATTGTTGTGATTTGTGGAGGTCTAATAGCACAGCAATATGTGGATGAGATTTTTAGACCAGTTCTCCAACCACTATTGAGCAACCATGGACAACAACGATTACCGTTCACGTTCCAACACAACAACGCCTGTTCCCATACTCCACGCCTCACCAGAGACTTTCTCCAACGAGCAGGGATCGATGTTCTCCCGTGGCCATCCATTTAACCCGATCCTAACCCCATTGAACACATGTGGAATGAGCTGGGTCGTCGTGTGCACTGGCGTCAACGTCAACCACGCATTGTCGCCGAGTTGACAGCAGCACTACAGGAGGAGCGGAGGAACATACCCCAAGCAACTGTGCAACGTTACTGTGAATCAATGCCTCGCCGTTTACGCGCATGTGTGCAAACACAGGGAGGATACAATCGCTACTGACAGTTTGTGGAGGGTCTGTGCATTCACAGTGGCATATCGGAAACATTTGATGAGATAGTGTGATGAAACTTTACAGTGTTATGGATAATTAAATTCTTTTTCTATTCATATTAAAATTCAATCAAAAAACCTTGGTTGTTTCCTCTTCTTGGTTATTAAATATGGGTGTTGCGTTGTCATCGTATGTCAGTATAAGATCATTTTGAATTTTTAACTCATCATTTCTCTACAACGTGAAAATGTGACTCAGATCATTTTTCAATTGTGGTCTTCATAGAAATACTGATGTAATTTATAAATCATTCACCTGATTTGGATGTAAATATCCTCAAATTAACATACAATTTGTGCTTGGAGCTCATATTTTTAAAATTAATTTCAACTCCGATATTTGGTGGTAGACGGCAAAAAAAACAATGACATAGGCAATGTCCATTTATTTATGAACCTGACTATATGACTGCAACATGCTACTTGCAGTCTATCAACAGATGTTCAAAATCTGGAGCAAGGTTATCTGAGGGGCAGGTTCCTCGGTCAGGTCTTACTCCAGGGTGGGATGGAAGATTACGACAACCAGTATGAGAGGCTGGAGCCAAGTTTACCAAAAAACCAAGGGAGCTGGACACTGAGAAGGGAAATCAAAAATCTCCACAGTTCACACTTAAGACCAACTCAAGAGCGGGCAAACTCAAGACAGAGTTGAGAGGCAGCCGAAAAGCAGAACTAATGAGTTGACAAAAATAGACACAAATGATTACTGACATTGGTAAATATATCAAGATAAAGAGACTAAAAAAGGGTGTGAAACTCTCTGTTCAGCAGAGAAGACAGCGACAGCCACACTCCTCACAGGCCATGAATGCACAAAAGTAGTGACAAAAGTGAAAATAAAAATACATTCAAAAGTTTTATTCCACTTAGCCTACCTTGATTTCTGTCCAGATATACAAATGGCAGTGGCTGGGTGGCTGTTACCATGGATTGGCCTGTACAATAGCATAAATTGTCCTTAACAGTTCAGTAAATCACTCATTACATTATGCTGTGAAATAGGATGAATTCACTTAAAGACAACCATTAACACTCTCATTAAACAATCTAAATTTCCAAAGAAGAACTGAGAACATTGCTGATGGAGACAGAGCTGGACATAAACTGTATAGCCTCCAGTGTGTGGACCCTTCACTGAAACCTCATTGATGCACAAAGAAAATTGAGATTTTTAAATTCTACATATCCAACAGTTTAATTTAATTTGGAATTAATTGGTCAGTATGGCCCGAAAGAAAATGCTTTCAGCTTCCATTAGATATTATTGGAATTCAATCTGTTTCATCATCAGGATTTTGTGGCACATACAGAAGGGGCAAAAATATCCAAATCTTGGACCAAAATTATATAAATATACCCTCAAATGAAATTTGGAAGTTTGTTCTATCAGTCTACAGAGACCAGTTCATCACCAATTCAATTATAGTGTCAGGTATATAGAATTTAAAAATGTATGTTTTGTCAGTATGTCAAGGATGTTTCAGTCAAGTCCCCACTGTTTTGGCAGAACAGAGTAGCTGGGCCTGAAATCTTCACTTTGTGAAACCATTTACTTTTGAGGATATAACAAAAATAGACTGGCGTATGATTGGGTTGTACGTGAAAAAGTACAGCGTCATGTTAAATTTTATATGATGCACTTTACACTGAATATATTATGTGTACTATATTTCATTTACCGTCATGTATTTTATTTATTAGAACAGCAAGCCAGTGTCAGCAGTGCACCAGACAGTATCCAGATGTCATGAGAAGGCAAGATGATTTTAAATCAAATTGGCAGTTAGGTGCCCTGAAATTCAGATTGATAAATTAAGCGGAGACATTTGTATAAAAACTGCAAACCCCAATTCCAATGAAGTTGGGGCGTTGTGTAAAACGTGAATAAAAACAGAATGCAATGATTTGCAAATCTAAAAAACCCTCGTTTTATTCACAGTAGAACATCCCTGCTGAAAAATCCAGTAGAATACCATTAGAAAAAAACCATTAGGTTTCTAATGGTCTAATGGGAATTGGAACCCCATTAGGAACCATTAGAAGAAAGCATTAGGAACCTACTGGTCCCATTAGGATGTAAAACCATTAGGAGCCTACTGGTCCCATTAGGATGTAAAACCATTAGTTACCTACTGGTCCCATTAGAATATAATACCATTAGAGGCCTACTGGTCCCATTAGAATGTAATACCATTGGAAAGCTACTGGTTCCATTAGAATGTAATACCATTAGAAAGCTACTGGTTCCATTAGGAGCTAAAACCATAAGAAAACTGGTCCCATTAGGATCTAAAATTATTAGAAAAACATACTGAGGAACCTGCTGCTGCAACAGAAATTATAGCAGAGTCCTAACACTGGGCACCAGAGACATGTCTATACGTATGTGTAATTGCGTATGTATTCGGATATTTTCCCCTCCGAATTGGGAACAGGACATATGGGGCGTGACAACTCATTGCAGTTTGTGATTTTAATTAAATTTTTTCAGAACATGAACCATCAACCATCAGGTTGTGTTCTTTTCCCTCCTCTTGGATGGATGAGTCATGAACAATGATTTAATCACAAAAGGCCAAATATGATTTTATCACAAATTTAATCGCAAAAGGCCAAAGGTGATCTTGGAATGTATTAAATGAAATCACTGAACACTGCAATCTACAAACATACTGTACAGCCTACACAAGGACCCACTAGAAATCACACAGATGTGATCGCCAAAGAAGGCTATAACATCTGTGTTCCTCCATCACATTAGGAACCATTAGAGACCACTACACCCTGTACTGACCACTAGACCACTGTATAGTGACTATTAGAATGGTATAGAAACGCCTGTAGGAACCATTAAGACTTCTGCAGGAACCATTAGACTCCTGTGGGAACCATTAAGACTGTAGGAACCATTAGACTCCCGTAGGAACCATTAGTCGGGACCAGTTAAAGTCCTGTATAGAATCCCATTAGAAAAACAAACCGAACCATTAGGAAAACATAAGTAGCCATTAGAAACCATTACAAAACCACCAGGAACCATTAGAAACCAACAGAATATGCCTAATGGTTGCCTAATGGTTTCTCTGACTTTTTTCAGCAGGGGTAGACAACATACCTGATGTTGAAAGTGAGATATTTTATTTTGGGTCAGGGGCAACAAAAGGCTGGAAAAGTAAAAGGTACTGATAACAAACAGCTGGAGGAGCATTTTGCAACTAATTAGGTTAATTGGCAACAGGTCAGTAAGATGACTGGGTATAAAAAGAACGTTTTAGAGAGGCAGAGTCTCTCAGAAGTAAAGATGGGCAGAGGCTCACCAATCTGCAAAAAACTGAGTCTAAAAATTGTGGAACAATTTCAGAAAAATTATCCTCAATGTAAAATTGCGAAGATTTTGAATATCCCACCATCTACAGTACATAATATCGTCAAACGATTCAGAGAATCTGGAGAAATCTCTGTGCACTCGGGACAAGGCCTAAGGTCAATGTTGGATGCTCGTGATCTTCGGGCCCTCAGGTGGCACTGCATTAAAAACAGGCATACTTCTGCACTGGAATTCACTGCAAGGGCTTAGGAACACTTCCAGAAATCATTGTCTGTGAACACAATTTGCCGTGCAATCCACAAATGCAACTCAATGCTGTATCATGCAAAGAAGAAGCCATACGTGAACACAATCCAGAAACGCCACTATCTTCTCTGGGCCAAAGCTGATTCAAAATGGACTGAGGCAAAATGGAAAACTGTTCAGTGGCCAGATGAATCAAAATGTGAAATTGCTCTTGGAAACCACGGATGCCGTGTTGTGCGGACTAAAGAGGAGAGGGACCATCCAACTTGTTATCAGCGATCAGCTCAAAAGCTTGCACCTCTGATGGTATGGGATTGCATTGGTGCCTATGGCATGGGCAGCTTACACATCTGGATAGGCATTATCAATAATGAAAAGTATATAGAGGTTTTTAAACAATGTCTCTTTCAGGGAAGGCCTTGCATATTTCAGCAAGACAATGCGAACCCACATACTGCATCCATCACAGCTGCATGGCTTTGTTGTAGAAGAGTCCGGGTGCTGAAATGGTCTGCCTGCAGTACAGACCATTCACTAATAGAAAAAATTTGGCGCATCATAAAACAAAAAATCTGGCTCAGAAGACCCAGGACTGTTGAGCAGCTAGAATCCTACATAAGACAAAAGTGGGACAACATCCCTCTTCCAAAACTCCAGCAGGTGGTCTCCTCACTTCCCAGACATTTACAGACTGTTCTTAAAAGAAGAGGGGATGCTACACAATGGTAAACATGGCTCTGTCCCAACTTTTTTGAGATGTGTTGCTGCCATCAAATTCAAAATGAGCTAATATTTTTCATGACATGGTAAAATGTCTCACTTTCAACATTTGATATGTTGTCTATGTTCTATTGTGAATAAAATGAGGGTTTATGAGGTTTGCAAATCATTGCATTGTTTTTATTCACGTTTTACACAACGTCCCAACTTCATTGGAATTGGGGTTCGTAAAATAAGACTTACCTTATATTATTTGAACAGTGACACGGCACTGAAGGCAACCATTCCAGCATGATTCAAATGATATAAACCCAAATAATTAGGAGTTATAATTGAGAAAATAAAAATTAAATGTGAAACAGACAGTCTCTAGTTCAGCCTCATATTAATCTTAGTTTTTTTTGTTAAATCCTACATGCCCAAGTGTAGAGCCAAAAAGTGAAAACTGAGTCACTGTTCTGATCCAGGGTAATCTTAGGAAACACTGCAGTAAATACCAGCTTTTCAAAGCTCACAACATACTGATATTGTTTAGACTGATTCAGACACGGATTGAATCAATTCTGTGGTGTTTTTTTAGAGTGTTCATATTCTGGTTATTTCTGAATTTACCTTAATATTCCCAGCATTCACATGTGGGAACATTTTTGGAGACCAATTACTCCCTGTTCCATTTAATGTATTCCAAGACTATTATTCTTCGCCGATACAGTATAGGCCAAGGTTTAACAAAAGTAAGTTGCTTTGTCCTGTCTTCGCACACATGACATTTCACCATTCGGACATTTCGGTAATTTTCATGTAATGTAGCATCCTGTATTTGGAAAGCGGCAGACTGGTAATACATACACTACTCCTCTTTTTTATGAGTAGCAGCGTTATACAGACCTGAATGAACAAATTAGTGTCAATAGCAATAAGGTTGTCACCAAAATACAGCAGAGAAAGGGCATAAAATTTGAATGGTCTGACATGGGGACACTGGGGTCGTGGAAACCAAAATACATCTAAAATATGCCGTCATGTAGTGTTGTCACGAAAAGAAACTAATGTTTGATTTATCTCCACAAAATTTGTCTGAATTTGGTCAGTGTTCACTATACCTGGGAGGATAAAGGTTTAAGTAGTTTTTCAGGGGTGCTGCCAATATTTTGTCCAACCATGTACTTAAAAGCATCACAATACAGGGATTGTATCATCTTTCCCCAAGCACAGAAGGGAGAAAGCATGCAAACTGGCAGATGTAGAAAAATGGATTCTCCGGACTTGCTCACCAGTGAAGGTTATCCATGTTGTGCCGATGCTCTGATGATCGCCATGTGGCAAATCCCTGTCCTTCTGGGTCGCCACGGAAACATAGGGGGCCAGTGCGGGTGGAGGGACAGCTGCAGCACAAGGATAAAAACAGACATGGATCTGCAGAGCACCAGGCGTTTGGTGCAGATGATGTCAGCTCACGTGCATCACCTGATCAGGGAAAAAATTTCAATCATAGCTTAGCTCTTAAATGTACATAAAATGCACAGTCAGGACCATTGCAAGTGGGGAACAGATAGGGACAATTCATCCCATGAATAACAAAAGGTCGCAAGTGACATTCCTAGTGAAACCTGTTTTTCTGCACCACGATGTACTACAGTGGCTGTAGTACTTCGTGGTGCAGAAAAACAGGTTTCATCAGGAATGTCACTTGTGACCTTTTGTTATTCATGGGACGAATTCTAGGGGCCCACAGATGGAGAGCCCAGAAAAATTAGAGTCGGAATTTTAAGGGCTCAGGGCCAGAGCAATCTAATTTGCTCCCTCTCATTGCTACTTTCAAGTTGATGCTGCAGAATTGGTCTTGCGTGCACATTAATAAAGGAATGGCGTTTCAGATATGGTATACCTTTACTGACAGTCACTTGTACTTTGGTTTTCTTGTCAGGGCCCCATTTTTCAACTCCACAGTAATACACTGCACTATCCCGTGGAGTCAGCTCACTGATGGTCACAATAAACTTCCGGATAGTGGAATGGTCATACAGAGAGAACCTTCCAGAAGTTTCATAGGTATCCGACTTTACACTTCTGATAAGGACATCCTTATTCCAACACGGATGACGGCAGAAATACTTTGGAAGATGCACATAATCATCTTCGTATGGGCACATGATATTCAATTCTCCACCTTCATTTCCATGAGCTCCAAGTTTATTGCCCATTGCTGTTCTCCTTGGAACTTAAACAGCAGGAAGAACATCAAAGTTAGTGAACTCAATACAAAGAGATAAAATAAAGGTCTGGGAAGGTTTACAAAGAGCAGAAATCATCAATATGAGTTACCTAAACATTGACTGTAAAGAAACATATGGTCTCTCCAAATTAATCTCAGCAGAATAACGGCAGAATCCAGGCCAGACTCAAGCTGCTTTCACACCGGACGCGAAAAAACGAGTTTTTCGCAGGACAGATTACATTCAAAGTCAATGCAAAGATGCGAATACACGCATTTCGGAATCATGACATGTCACTGAACTAGCAAACAATAGTTTTCAAGAGGTAAAATTTTTTACATGGGAAATGTATTTTGCTGTTAACGGGATACATATTTGCCTCTAACAGTTTCACAAAACTTGCAGTGTTAAGTGACATGCAAACACCAAAAAAAATGACTGATTTTGGATCCATTTTATTTCAGCCAAATAGAGAGAACAAGCTATGGACAATCACATTATTCCAGCATCCAGTATGAGGCAAATATTTGAATGAAGATCAGCGGCGGGCGGTGGACAGAAAACAAGGAGGGCGATAAACATGTCTCTAAACTGCTTATTAGTCTTGATCTGTTTTCAGTCAATTTCCCTGGTAAAAGACACTTTAAGCCTCCCCTCTCAGGTGTTGCTAAATGTCTTCGTTAAGACGAGAAATCAAACGCATGAGTTGAACGCAAAAAAAAGAGCATATTTCAATCTTTTTCAATTAAACAATCATTACGCACAGGTTTGAGGACTTGCTTAGGATGTGACAAAATTTAACGCGGAAAATCCAGTGGTTTTTTTCGTGAAGAGTTGCCTATTAAGGCATGCAAATTAAACATTTTCTAGAATTTATTATTAACTCGCCTAAACATTTCATTATAAGGGAAACTAACATGTTGACCAAGAACAATGATTGAAATCGGGTCACTAATCTCATTCGTTTCAAGGGATGTTTTCCGCCCCCTCGGTTTTCCCTCCACCGCCCGCCACTGATGAAGATGTTTCAGCTGCAGTGATATGCAGGATTAGTCATGCTTCATCTCTACCCTGCACATGTTCCATCAATAAGGCACCTTTAGTATTCTGCAAAAAAATAATAAAAAAAATAAAATAAAAAAGGTTGAAGAGACACAGAACAGAAAGACTTACTTGTGAGGAGAGAGAGGATCTGAAGAATGTATCTCATCACATACCCGGTCAAATATTCTTTCCAGCAGCTTCCTTTCAACAAACCACTGATATGACTGAGCTCACACCCACACGCAAGCCTTATTATCCGTGACTGAACTGTGGTCTGACAAATGAATGAACTGTGGTCTAACAAATGAAAGGACTTTTATCAGCACTGCAAAATCTCGTACCATGCGCAAATAGAGAGCTGGTGACTTCTTTAGGGAAGGAAGCTACCCAGACAATAAGGAGCGGAAATTTCTACGACCGTTACAGGAGGAGCAGCTACATCTGCGATACACTTCAGATCCTGCGATTGTTCTGGTAGACTGATCTGAAAATGGAAGTCACTTTAAAAGCGATTGTGGATGAGACAATCTATCGTGATGTTCCGAGCTCAGTGACTAAAGAAGCGTCATTGGCAGATTTAGTTTGCACAAAGGAAACTACGTTACTGCCGGCACCATGTGCAAGGGGGTGGGGACAGGGGTTGGGACAGCACGGCCTCAAACATGTTGCCGTGATTTCCTAGGGAAGCTGTGCATAACGCTAAACCTTATTATATGAGGTCTAAAAATCTCTTCCAGTGGTTAGGGCGAACTTTCTGTACTCAGGCAAAGTCCTTCAGAGGTTCTGTTGAAGAGCTGTGCAGTACCATTTCAGAGAATTTCTAGCAGAGAAAAATGCCAGGGAACGTAAAATTAGTCATCTTAAGAAATAAAAGCAGCAGCTGTGCTACAAGTGCACGGGCTGTATGTTGTACATTCTGTTCCACTGGATTTGTGATATTTGTGACACAGGATGGATAGGCGAGCTTCATGCTGATGTGGAGCGCTGCATGCCAAACCTGAATGGATGGAACACTCCACAGAAATAATGTAGGCTTACAAGCAACTTGTATTTCTTCAATATGCACTAATGAGCGAAAATATTATGACCACACACAGATAAAGCACATAAAATTCATTATCTCATAATAGCGGCACATGTCAAGTTCTGACCATAAATGGCAAGCAGTAAGTTCTCATAATTGAAGTGCCGGAAGCGGAGAAAATTGGACCAGAGCAACGCTGATAAGGGCAAAGTCATTACCTCCAAAGTAGCAGGCTTGTGGGGTGCTCCCAGTCAGCAGTGGTGTATAGCAACCGACAGCAGCCTGACAAGGGACCAAGCACATAGCGGCAATGGGATGCTGGTTGCCCAAGGCTCATTGATGACACAGAGCAGCACTTCCAGTTGGGTATTAGGCCTTAGTAATGCAAAAGTCAGAATGTCCTCACTCAATCTCTGATCATTGATATAAGCACTTATAATTGGCAGGAGAGCATCAGAACTAAAACTCAAAGCTACAGCAGAAGCCCACCTAGTTCAATGAGTCCCGTTCAGTTTTATGTCATGACATGTACCCCGACAGTGTACATGCAAATGGTTTATTTGGGGATGCAATGGCCCCAGGATACAATGTGGGAAGACCACCAGCTGGAGGAAAAAGTGATGCTCTGTGAATTTTTTTGCTGGTCATTCATGTAGACGTCAGTATGATACAGCGGTTTTTGAAGCATGCGGCGGTGGACTGACAGCATATTTAGCAGGAGGTCATAATGTTTTGGCTCATGGCACACATTCACCAGTATCTATGGATTACAGGGGAAAGATTTCAGATCCCTTCAATTTTTACTTGATTTCATTTAATGGATATAATACACGTCTTTGGCCATTGATGGACACACAATATCCCAGAATGACAAGGCGAGAACAAGCTTTTAGAGATCTGTCCATCCATCCATCCAACCATCCTCTATACCCACTTATTCCTCACTAGGGTCGCAGGGGGAGCTGGAGCCAATCCCAGCTGACTCTGGGCGAAAGGCAGTAACCCACCCTGGACAGCTCGCCAATCCATCGCAGGGCGCACACACCATTCACACACCATTTGCTCTCACACTCATTTTTAGAGATCTGTTAAAATTAAAAATCAAGAAGTGAGTAACTAACTGAGCTTCAATGATCCTCAGCAGAAGCAGAACTGGCTGGAAGGACAACCATCCCAAAGGCACTTCCTCAATCAAGAACCTTTAGCCTAAGAGTAGTCCCAAAAAGTCCAATTTATGCAAAACGCCTTAAATAAGGGGCTTCCCACTTCTAGCTTTCAGGCTTTTGTCACTGGGAGTAACTCGCAGCCCTTTTGCACTAAGCAGAGCTCAAAATCTGAGTTGCTGAAAGTCCGGAGGACTCCCAAGTCACAAAGAGCAATTCATAAAAACTCCAAATGGCAGCTGCCAATAACCAGCTTCCTTGTCAGACGAACATTTGCGAGAAATATTACGATACTGAGCTCTTAAAGTGGTATCACTTCAATCTTGAGGGTATAATTACAGTGATAATGAGGATAAATTACCGGTATGTAAATAATTGTAGCTATAGTCAGGGGAATTCTTGTTCGAGTGTTCACCTCTAGTATTCTGAAACCCCATCTCTTGCCTGTGAGGACACGGAATACCACAATTTCTCACACCATTGAAGAGGTATACTCATCAAATGGGCAGTATCATCGCTATGAAGATACACGATGGTATGGGGGTGACAGGGATGGGGAGACTGGTCAGAGAATGAGGAAGGGATGAACGCAGCGAGACACAGAGATGTCCTTGAGGAAAACCAGCTCCACAGTGCTCACAACTGCAGACTGGGACTAAAGTTCAACTTTGAGTGGCTTTTAGACAAGTCTCTGAATGTCCTCGAGTGGGCCGTTTAAAACCCACACCACCATAGAATATCTGTGGGGACACTGCTATTAGCAAAGATGGCAGTTCAGAAGCCATCCATCCTACCTGATTGAGCTCGAGATGATCTTCCAAGCTAAACAAATCCAAATCCAGGCAGGCCAAGTTTGCGGAGACTTACCCAAGAAGACTCGATGTTACTGCCACCAAAGGGGTTTCTAATATGTAGAAAATAAAGTGTCCAAATTGTCAAAATGAGATTTCACTCTACGCAAATTCAGAAAATGTCTTGCATGCGTCTACTTCATAATTTTGTGGTATTGTGAAGTTTATAGCCAAACTAGAAATTTCATCCATTTCAAATTAAACCTTTGAGAACAAAGTGCAAAGAGTGTAGGGCTCTCGATACTTTCTGAAGCCACGTACAACACCTTTCGGTGTGGAGGATGTTCTGGGCAAGAACTCCTCTCAAAAGCAAGTGGATGAAAAAAAAAAAACCAAAAACAAAACAATAGACTAAGTTAATTTTTGTGCCTCAAGTTTCTTTATTGTTAATGTTACCCATTCTGTCAAACAGATCTCGTGTGGCACAGACTCTGGCCGTGCCGAGGACCAGCTTCCTCATCTTCTATCAAGCATGCAAAAACAGAAAACAGAAGGCAAGTGTAACATTTCGGACAGGGCCGTAGAGCAAAACTGCAGCCCATACTTCATTGCAAAATGCCTTTAGGCTACAGCTGACTGATCCATCCCAGCGCACAGCCACATTTCTGGTTCAATGGTCCTCGCAATGCACACAATGGATGTACTCCGCTGCAGCTGGACTGAATAAATAATCTTCTGAAGTGGCTTCCTTCGGGGTCCAGGGTTCGCCGTCAGGAAGATGCATGGCGTGCGCTTCATGTGGTGTTGCTCTCCAGTGCTGTACATACAGAGCTACCGGGCAAAGGTTTTCACGCACACACTCGCTTACAATAATTACACACTCATACAAAAGGAGGCCGCTTGTGCCTCAAGGCCAGGTAAGCTCTCGAGTCAGAGTCACTTTGCAGGATCTACTAGCTTCATTTGTGTGGATCAAGTCACATGATGTAAGGAGGGAGTGGTCACAAGACTATCATGTCAGTGGAGATCTGGCCAAATTAATCCAAGTCACACTGCTGGGAGCAACAGTACTATTGAGCAGAAGGATGCGATGGAATATAACTCACAAAACATGCACCAATCACAATGACTGTTGAACACCGTTCTTCACCGCTTTCAACAATGGCAAAGGCAGAAGTCGGCCAACCTGGACTGCTTAAGTAATGTTACAGAGTAGAGCTCCATTGCGTCTAAAAGGCCAAGATACCCCCTGAATGCCATTCAACAACATCACCTCTGACATCACTTCCTCTGTGGCACTGAAAACTAAACCTGGTGAACATGTGACTGATAAGAGGCAGATGGCACTAAAAGTTCAAGAAGTAAGAAACAAATCCGCATGTTTTGGTCCTTCAGATGAAGTTCCCAGAGTTCTTGAAACGTACTGGCATTGGAAATGGAGTTCATGGAGGTATTTTAAAAAGCCTAGGGGCTGGGGGGTGGAGGGAGGGGGGCAGGGCCCCCTTTACTGATACTGCCTGTACTCTCCGAAGCTGGAGGCGGGCATCGAGCCGGGCTCCTCTGCAAACTGGGGGCCTAAAAAAAAAAAAAAAAAAAAAAAAAAAAAAAAAAAAAGGAGAGGGTCATTTAGAAACTGAAAAAAAAAAAAAAAAAAAAAAAAAAGTGCTCCCAAGGACTAGTTTGGCAGGTTTAATACTAAACCCATTCCTACCAAGTTCACAAAACCCACAGAAACTCCACCACTCCACATGCTCTGTGGGAGGAACATTTATGCTTTACCGGCAGCCATACCACTACTTGATCTGGCGGAATAATCCCCAATGCCCCAGTGCGGTGATGGGGACACTGTACTAAAGGAGACGCCGTCTTTAGGATGAGATGTCAAACCGAGGTCCTGACTCACTGAGGTCATTAAAGATCCTGTGACACTCCTCGATAAGAGTAGGGGGTTCCCCGGTGTCATGGCTAAATTTCCAACTTGGCTCTTTCGACCTGCCACCTGATCATCCCCTGATCTAATTGGCTGTGCAAATTGTCCTCTCCCTCCCCACCTCAACCCCCATGGCTCCCTTGAAAAAGATTTCAATCTCAACGGGACTTCCCTGGTTAAATAAGGGTTAAATAAATAAATTAATTAATTAAATTAAATAGTGTGCAGGACAGCTTGGACTAGCACATACTGGTTTACCGACCATACTGGCATTTTCCGTCGTCTTCATTTCGCCCTGTCAGAGGCAATACAGTACTACTCATCCACAGCAGGAACAATCAGGTTAGACACCGAAAAAAATCCCCCGCCAAAGATCAGACCCAGGGTCAGAGAGACGGACCCGGCCTAAATCAACAGTAGTCTGACCTAACCTTCGAGTGGTGGGCGACTCATTAACAATTATGTATTGAAGTTGTTTTTGATGATGGGAAATAGACAGTAATCAGCAATTCATCCTCTCAACTGAACGAATTAATACTCAGTTGCTAATTAGGAAACGTAAATGGGAACAAGTTTGGAGAAGTAATGTGGTTTGAGGCGAAGTGAGAGGAGGAATATTATCCCTCCAAGTGATAGTCCCGGGTGGAAAAGGTTCAGGATCGCAGTGAGTCAGTGTGGTGGAAATTTTATTTATTCCTGTAAGAAACACTCCGAGACAGAGATAGTAAAATGGGATCCAGTCTTTACTATATGCATATAGGGTCCAAGTTACATGGAGAACAAGGACAAAGGGATTCCCCTTTGCTTGGATACTTCTATGATGACAATGTCTTAAATGTGCGCCCCAGCGACAAATTTCCCCCAATAGTTCATTATTCTCCTCCAACCTCATCGCCCCAGCGGAGAGGAGACTCCCCCGCAGCTTTACCTCATCCTAAGGCCTCATCTCAGGGCCTCAGAGGGACACACAGTTCAGTTAAGCACATTCCATAACACTTCTGCTTACGCACAAGCTAGATTGCAAGGATAAGCAATTACACACACGCTAGGTTACACGGATAAATAAATTATAAGGATAAACAATTTATAACTAAATTTCTCTCACAATCAGGATCTCGGTTTAATGCCTCATCCAAAAGGTTAGAGCGAGTGCCGCTCTCTCCAGGCAGGAACACTCACCTGTGGGGAACTGAGCGGAGGCGAATCTGGTGAGAAGGATCCCGGCACCCTCGATCAGCGCCAGCAGGATGCCCCCCATAGCTGCAGAGCCCACCATGGCCACAGGCCCATCTGTGAGAAGAGCAATAGACCCTTTGGTACTTAACCTCTCAAGGGCTACAACTCCAACCCTCCACCTAACATTTCAATTACACCTTTGACATACATATATACGTAGCCTCCCAGCAAGTTCTTCATTAATGAATCAGAAATGTTCCATGGGAAGTTGTGCTGCGCATTCTGATACCCTTCATAGGCTTACGCAGCAATGAGAAATGAAGCCTCAGTAGCATCAGCACTGGAATATTTACTTGCACACAAAAACTGATCAGCCTTTGCAAAGCGCACCTTACCTGCAGAGTGCACAATGTAGAGTGTGTGTTTGTGTGTGTGTGTTCGCCCTGCGGGCTTTCAGATTAACAGGACTCACTTCTGGCGGCCAGAATGGCGCCTGTCATAGCGCCGCTGGTGATGGAGTTCCAGGGGTCCTCCTTTCCTCGCACCTTCACCAGCCCACAGTCGATCATGGAGAAGAGGCCCCCCCACACTGCAAAGCTACCTGCCAGACAAATCCACCAAACAATTGTCGCTCTGACGTACATGTACAGCCAGCACATATCACCGCACTATAACTTCTACTAGCCGCTACTCGAATTGCCTCACAGGCGGAGTTAGCGTTTATCAGTGAATAGTAGATGGCGTATAGTCAATAAGAATTTGGACTGTGGGGCTGTACACTGTGACCATTCTGCTGTTATCTGTTGCTCCTTAACATTAATCAAAGAAAGGATAGGTGGGGGGGGGGGGGGGATTGCAGGGATAACCAGCCATTTGCAGCGCTGCTGTATATCTACGACCCCCATTTCAGTCGCCAATATGGAAATTCATCAGGCCTAGTTAGGCTATGCAGCACATTCAGGGCAAATACTCCCTTCCATCCGCAACACAAACGCCAACAGAATGGCCCCTATCATATGTCTTTTACGTCATAACAGGACTGGAGTCAGCAGACTATTTTGAGGGAGCATATTTCCAAATCACTGTTTCCATGGACACAAACCTCCAAGCTGGGGGGCCCGTGTCTTGATTGCAGTCATGCTCCCACGCAATCTGTGGCTCATCCCCTGATGAACAGGATTACATCACACGATAAGAAGGGAGTCAAAATGCAACTCTGAAGCACAGCACAAGTGAAAACTTAAGTAGCGATACGCAAACTTCTAAAAGTTGGGACCAACCCAAATAAAAAAAAACTTTCTTTTCTAGACCTGTCAAATTCACCCCCCAACTCTGAAAAAGTTAGCACATTACAGAAAATGCTGATAAAGAAGGGATTTGAAAAGTTCACTTCTACTGTGTTGAAAACACTGCACGTCGTTTGAGATATTAACACGTGAATTCAACTGTTTGTTAAAGTATTCACAGCACTTAATTCTCTGGACTCGTGTTTACAGGTATGCAAACACTTACCTACTGACATTCAGTGGAATTGTTTAACCCCTTAACACTCCGACGGCCCGAATACGGGCCCATCAGGGAAGTTAAAAACAAGAAGAGATTTCAATTTACCTTGAGTACGTCCTTTATAGGCATTTTAAGAAAATGTTACCGGAGTGGTAAGGGGTTAATTCCTATCGAGCAATAAAAATAACTCCAAAATAATGAATTTGCCAAGGAAAAGAATGCAATTAGTGGAGGGAACCATCAGTGCAGATTGAGGACCCTTTTGGAACACTTTGATCGCCCAAAGTCAGCCGATTATCATGCATCTGTCAGGTGAGATGCACATCTGGCTTTGCTGCTTTGAGAAATCAATCAGCAGGTAAATTCCCTCACCAGCATGTTTGGCGGGAAACACTTACCGCAGGTGAATTCCTGAAGCCTTTGACAGCTTGGAAGATCCCCCCTCCGATGGCACCCATGGTGAAGGCCCCCCCGCAGTCATCCACAATCCTCCATGGGCTGCAGGCACAAAGCAGAGAGTTCATTAATGCACAAACATAATGTGTTATTGCATGCTGACCAACCAGAGACAGGGCTTGCGATTACCCGAGACCTCGGGTGAAATACACATGAAAATCACACAGGACGCACAGTGAGCCATGCCTGTGAGTTTCGGGGATGCACGACTTCTCTATAGAAACCCACTCTCAGTAGCATTGTCCATTTTCCCTGGTTCATCAAAATAATGCCAAGCTTGAAGTTACCCTTAACACGACAGAATTTGCGGTCTTTTATACCACTTAGCAATCCCCAGTCATTCCATTCCCGATCATATATAAATAACTACGGACCAATCACAGAGATCGATGCGTGTTACGTTGTTTCTCTCTGCCATGAATACTTCCTATTTGCCCTGAATGTTTGTATGCATGAGCCTAGTCTGAATAGTCTGCGCAAAGTTTGTCAAGCCTTTGCTTCTTCTCGCAATAAATATCGCTGTGTAAAGTAAAACCAAACGCCAAATCACCGACTTTTTTTCAAAAAAAGTAGTGGGGGGAAAAGACAGAAGCTGGAGGATGATGTTACTGCTCGTACTTCCCAATCGCAAAAGATATCAAGCACCAAATCAGCCACTACCAGCGGGGCCTGTAAGCATAGATGCTGGCGGGAAGAGTGGCGATTCAAATATCCATGGCTAGAAAAAAAAAAGATTGTGGGATGGAAATTTTGGCCTTCCATAAAATAATGGCCTTCCATAAAATAATGCACGCACTACATGCTTCTAATCCAAAAAATTCTGACACAGACCCTTCCAGCTCTGATGAAACAAATGTGCGTGAGCTTGTGGTTGGGGGGAGAATTGCATCAATGCAAAGAACTTCAGCAAGGAAAAAGTGTTCCGCCTAACCAAGTTTCAAACGGATTTATTCAAATCAATATGATAATTTGCTAGCAAGTATGCTAATACATTACGCCATTAAATTAATAAATTGAAGTTTCTACGATTACAATTACACGTCGTTTTAAATTTTAATGGCAAAAACCGCTAGCATGCTCGCTAGCAAATTATTCATCGCAATGCACTAGAAACTAACGCTGGTGATAGTTATCGGTTACCAAGTTACAGTGTTTTCCAGTGAGCGGTATCTGACCAATCGCGACGCAAGAAAGCTGTATCAAACGTGTGTGTGAGATACCAAACCTGTATCCCACCATTTTATCTAAATTTTTTTTAGAAAGCGCTAAGAGTCAAATTATGTCCTTGTCAGCAGGATGTGACTTCAGGGACTGACTGTATACAACTCAGAACTGTTATTTCATTGTTTGGACCAACAGTCACAGAGTTTGTACAGAATACTGTAGACTCGGCTGCGGCTGATGACTGTTATGTTTGTTTTACTGTTGAGTTTTATCAAAGAAGACATTATAACTGGTTTCGCTATTTATTTCATTAAATCAGAATAGGATCATTTCACACAAGGCACTGAATCCAATATTCTTGGTTATATATTATAAGCGGTCAGTTAATGTATACATTCCCCGATCAATGTTTCTCACTCGAGTTGTGACCAAATGGCTTGAGGAGATACACTAAATTACTCCACAACCAACATCTTCTGATAATGGCAGAGGTTGGGATGTGCACAACTTGTTGAGCGAGAGCCAGGGACCCCCGAATCTGGATCAGGACTCCCATACAAAGGAACTCAAGGGTTTCGGGACCCCTGAGACTAGGAAAGCTAATGGAAGCCCTGCAGAGACTTTGCTGAAGCCTTCATACAATAATTTTCATGTTTGTAGTGTAATTAACACACAAAAGCACACACAGTTGTGAATGTTAAAGGGCACCTTAGGTCCATTCCCATTGTTTTTGTTTATCGGCCAATCAGCGAGCCGCACCTGCGCAAACGAACCGAAATAGAAGGATTATCTACGCATGTACACAAAACATTGGTTTATATGAATGAAATTGGTCATGGGACAATGCAAGATGTCAACAAAAGCAAGTGATTTGTTTGCAAACATTGGACGTTCAACGTCCCGTCTAAGAATCAACTTTAGATGCCCTTTAACCCAGATGTTTCACTTCAGAGGCCACTTCCCAAAAGTGACTTACAAGTGATGGACTTCTATTCAGTACATATTATGTAACAAATATACAGTATGCAGTCAGTGCCAGTCAAAAGACTGGGCACACTCACATTTTTCAAATAAGTAGGGATCAAATAAAAAACAAAACATTCAAAACAAGCATGAAATACTCAGATCCCCTCCCAGGGCATGGCTGATATCTGGCCAGTTTGGCAAAGGGTTCGGTGCTGGAGCAATCAGTACTTGGCTGGCGAATTGGCAGCCGTGGCATGCTGGCTGCAAAAATAAATCGATAAACCAGGCTTTCATTGAACCGGCTTTTAGCAACGTAATTTCTTGCCATGTCGTGCACGGCCTTGGAATTATTTCGTGAGCGGTCATCTAGAGAACAGGCCGTGTTTTTCTGACTTGGGCCGTGCAAATCACAGTTGCACGGCTCGCTACCCAACACCATGGCCTGGGAACAAACCACAGCGGAGGGGGACAGACAGGAGGATGGACGTATGAAAAGGTAATCTGCACAATGTATCATCCATGTATGAAATTTTGTGGAAAAATACTGAACGGTTTACGACTACTGCCCAGGACTGCAGCGGCCCCCCACTCCCCTACACGAGTCCAACCTGCGTGAGAGGATTCCTCTCCCGGATCGGCCTCACCAGCCACCTCCAGACACACCAAAAGAGATCTAAGAGATCTGATGGCTAAGTGTCTTGGTCATCCTCGACTGCGTACGACAAACAAAGCTCAACAACAATATCTGGCCAGGAAAAGAAGTGTGAGAGATGGACGAACTAACAGCCAGACATACAGAAGGACCGCACTCAAACCTATATATAATACATAAAATAATACATAAAACAAGCTGCTGACGTTGTCAAGCAATATCCCCCGCAACTCACAAATTATTTTTTCCTGAAGATTGTCACATCTGTTAGCTTCTCTTAGATATTATACTTTGTTAATAGTACTTTGGCAATTCAATCAATGTTATGAAAAACAAAATCAAACACTTTCGGAGTATATAATGAAAACCATGAAATATTTTCAAAATTGTTTATCGTCACAAACCTTTAACATGTCTTTTTACACTACAGAGACAACATATCTCCAAGATACCTCAGATAGCCTGGACGGAACACATAAGAGATTGCTTACAAATTTCCTACATAAATGTGAGTTTTTAAAAAAAAAATTCTCAAAATTGTTTCTCCTGACATATCTGTATGTGTTTCTACACCTACATGACAAAAATGATGATAAATGGATGATGAGGAAGAAAGTTATAGCCCCGACAGGACACATTACAGATTTCTTACAAATTTGACACTTTTTTGCCCCAAAACGCAAAAAAAATTGTAAAAATATCTTCAAAATTGTTCTTCATAACACACCTTTATGTGTTTCTACATCTCTATGCCAAATATGATGAGTATCGGGTGATTAGGAAGAAAGTTACAGCCCGGACAGGACACATTACAGATTTCTCACAAATTTGTCACTTTTTGTCAGAAAGCGCAAACAATTTTAAAAAATATTTTCAAAATTGTTTTTCATGACACACCTTTAGGTGTTTCTACACCTCCATGCCAAATGTGATGAGTATCGGGTGATTAGGAAGAAAGTTACAGCCGGACAGGACACTTTACAGATATCTCACGAATTTGTCACTTTTTTTGCCCTAAAACGCAAAAAAAATTATGAAAATATTTTCAAAATTGTTTTTCATGACACACCTTTATGTGTTTCTACACCTCCATGCCAAATATGATGAGTATCGGGTGATTAGGAAAAAGTTACAGCCCGGACATAAATGTTACGGACGGACGGACGGACAGACGGACGGACGGACCTTATTTAATACCCCCCGCAACCACGTTGTTTGGGGATAACAAACGTTGTTGCGGGGGACAATAACTGCCACAATCATCATTTTTGAGCAAACTCATAATGCTTCATTTTAAGGGCAGTCATAAGGTTCTGAGTGTTCACACCAGCATGACCAGTCGAAGTTTCCACAGCATGGATGCACTTCTGGTTTGGTTCTCTTTGGACTCTATCAAATTAGTGCCAAATCAGCTTGATTTTAATTCACATTTTTGAAACTGGAAAGAATTTGTTCCTGTTCTAATTTTTTTTCCCAAATATGGATTCTTTGCCAATCCCTAAATTTTGGGCACTATCCAGTCCAGTAAATAATTTTACGGTTAGGTCTGTCCATGGACACCTCACATTGTACCATCTGAGGCTATAGGAGCACCTGGTGTTTGCAAACACTTGTGTATGCCCATCGCACTGGTGGGCAAAAGCATTATTTGCATCAACAGAAAAACAGCAGAAGCAAAGCAGCAGGTGGCCAAGGTGAGCTGTCATGTTCCACAGATCGATAAAAATTAACTGATCAATGAAAAGGTGATTGACCCACACTCCAAGGAAATAGAATTTAGCAACTATGCCTTAAAACTCAAAAGTAATGCAGGACTTTGCAGGGTTCTAGCCAGAAATTTTATTGAACGTACCGGAGCGATACTTCTCGTGATGTCACGAACCTGGTCACGTGGGTTTGTTGACTACCGTGGTTGGAAAAAAGCAACAACGTGACAATTGATTTTATAGGTGAAGTAAAGCTGTCTTCCACTTTTTGTCATAATGCCAGTCAGTTGCAGCGTTACTAACTGCACAAACCGTTTCGTGAAGTGTTCAGGAATGCGTTTCCTACGTATTCCTGATCGAGAACCGAAAAAATCTACTTGGATTGATGCAATTCCATGCAAGAACTGGATGCTGTCGACCCACTCGCGTGTTTGTACTATTCACTTTCTGTCGGATCAGTCGCAAGTTATTTTCCATCATTTCTACCATGACATTTTGCTAAGTTTTCGCATTTTATTATTTGGTCATGGCAAGGGAATGATCTTTTTTGTGGTGGGTAATTCTGTAGGTTCCTTACTTTCCGATAGCGAGTATTTAAGTCACAGTTCGGATATTGGTATTGGAAAGAATTCCGTTTTCAACCTTCAACAGTATCGACTAAGATCAGTACTTTTTCGGCTTGACTTTTAGGTACCCAGAGAAACATTCGAGTGTGTAAAAACATCCATTCTACATCCAGTCAAGAAAATTTAGAGTGAAATGTCTACTGCAGCTGTAACGGCGGCAGTCTTGTTACTGATGACACACCAGGTGGCTAGGGAATGCGCAGTATATGCATTCGCGATATTAAATATTAATCATACTGCCAGATAGCGCACTCGGTATAGCATCGCGTTGCGAGGCAGAAGTGACTATCACGTCGTGGGTTCAATCCCCGCCTCGCACCAGCCGGCAGTGGTCGGCAGCTTTTTCAGAGTAGCGCACAATTGGCTATTGCGCTACAGGGTTGCAAATTGGGAAGGGACTGCCGGGAAAGGGAAATAATAGTTGCCTTGTTTGTTGCTCAAGCGCCTCCTGTTGGCCAGACGGGCGCTCGTCAGGAAGATTCTAAGCCTGTTCATGTTCGGGCATCCTCCGCCCTCGCTCTGAACTTGTGAAGATTCAACCAATGAGTGTATAAGAAGCGGTGGCTGACAGGCGCGTACTTCGGAGGAGAGCCGCGAACTGTCTACACTCTCCTGAATTGGCAGCAAGGGGTCGCATACGAGCAAGCCTTGTACATAGTTCACCAATTGGGCATTCCAGATTCGGGCGGGATTGGAGATGCCAAATTTAAAAAAAAAAAAAAAAAAAAAAAATTAGTCATAAATTCTAAACCCCCTTATTATGAATAAACCCCCCCAAAATATATCGACGCCCCTTTTAAAAATCGTTCTGGTAAACGTACGACTGTGAATTACTTTCACTGATCAATGATGATCAACAAATGTTGAATTTCTGTTTGATATAGGAGAATCAAGTGATGATCCAGCCGACCCAGACCCAAAGAGGGGTTGTTCCTCCAACCTTACAGCTCGTAAGGATCCGGAAGCCTACACAGACCTTCGTTGTACTTAAGCTAAGAGAAATATCTTGCCTTCGTGATACTGTCAAGGTTTTGTACATATTCAGAGACCGCCGAATCAGTTCCACAACTGCAGGATGCCATACCTCCCCTGTTTTGTTGTATTGATTTACACTTTTTCTTGCCAACCGCGCTAATGCGTATGGCTGAATATGACATCGATGTTTGTAAACACGAAGTATCGTACGCCGTCCTTAGGATCTAATTAATGAATAATTAATGCTGTGTTCTTGCGCATCCGTATGGTCACAAAAATTATTTCAGTGGCTAAAAGTTTCATTCCGTTTCCCCCGTAAAGTTAATCTGGGTAAGAGCATCATGCTGTATTACCGGTTAATCTAGTTCACCATCTCAGCAATGCCATATAGTTTTTTCCCCAAATAATTTTGTAAAATACACAAAACACTGGCTGCGGCAGCAAAAATACAAAAATCACTTAGCATAGAGCCCTATAAATAGCTTACAGTTTCATTATCATTTAATTGCCTTTTTCATCCGCTCAGAGAGTCCAGTTTTGGCCCAGGACCCAATCCCAGTAACACAGATTTTCTTTGGTTTTTTGCATCAAATTAAGGTCTGGTGTAGGTTTTCCCATGCTGATCAACTCCAACTTCTCATTGAATATTAATCTGGAAAACGTTCTTCATAAACTGGCAACGATATTCACAGCTATCACAAACCAACAACTCAGGCTAGCTCACTAGGTTGTTCACCGCCGATTTTTTTTATTTCGCTAGCTTGTGATTCGCCTGGGAGACAGCGGGCGGAACCTGTCATAATATTAGCGATAACAAAGCCCATAGGGAAAAATACGATTGGACAATTTTACTGTCATTTGAAATTACTATTGCTCGGAGCCGAGCTCTGTAAATGCACGGTGGACCCGCAGCATTTCATTCCCAGCAGCTGCAGAGGGAGACCAAAGTATTTGGGCGTAAGAGACACGACTTACTTCGGCTGTTCGCGCGCTAACTGGTACTGAGCCTAATGTGCTATGCCTTTACAGGTAGGCTACTTGCGCAGCGGCGGCTATACGGGCCTATCTTCAGATAATCGATAAAACTAGGTCGATTGGTACAGTCTGAAGCCATCCGCGTTGTTGCTGATACAGGTACTGGTGACCTATCTGTAACGTACCAGCAGCATTTTTTTGCGTAGCGGCGGATTTTTCAAGCGTATCGGCATGCGACTTTTGCGTTCGTCAGCGTACCGGCCCGGTGCGCTGAAATGGCCTGGCTAGAACTATGCTTTGTTACAGCTCAAAAGTGTACGATATTGGACGCTGGATTTTACCTGATCCCTATGATCTGATGAATGGATGGACAAATAATCCTGCTGTTTGGCCAGATGACAACATTTCTTGTTGCCTGATCAACATCCCCGAAAGGATTACAACCAACCATGTTCAGCATTCAGCCAAAAGCCGAAGTTTTCAACGTAACGAAGGTGGCCCTCTTTCAACGTGCCACAATAACTAATGATATCTCTGATTTCAAGTTGAGGTTTGTCGAGCCAGCACAGGCAAAGAAAGCCTGGATAATGTTGACCTTGCTGCGTAGTAGCAACACTCATCTGTTGTTCCTTTTCACGGCTGTAATGCAGCTTTGTCTCATTCCACGGTGATGTTCACGTCGGAGGAAATGTGTACCACAATATTCCACTTCCCCTCTCCCAGCGATTTGTACTCCCAATTATCACTCAAGATTGCACCATAATTAGGGTGCCAATCTTTTATTTAGCGTGTACTGGCCAGGCTCAAATAGTATCGTCTATGGCGCTGCCTGTTTTTTGGCCACCTGCAACTACGCGTCTTCTCTCCCTAACTTCACCCCAGTTGCACCAATTACACAAAGGCTCATCCACTTTTTCAGCTCTCCGCAGAATACCAAAAATGAGAAAACCAAGTTCAAATGTTTAGCTGTATCTGTTTATACATAAATGTGCTGCCTACATCATTAGTCAATTAATGGCTACACATTCGGTAAAACTACAAAATGTTTTCCAAAAGTATATTTTGTGGAATTGGAAATCTTCTGGAACACATGTTAAAAAAAAAAAAAAAAAACCTATCTAAATGCTTCTGGTATGACCTCAGCCGCAACGTTGCTTCATATCACTTTTGTAAAATGGGTGCCATACAATCTCCGCAGTTAGAAAATTACTGAGCGGCAAATTAGAACAACTAATTGCTCGCGAACGTTATCAATTCTAATGTAAGTTAAGGCCACGGGAAGTAAAGTACCGCCCGAAAAAAAATTAAAACACATGAGGCATTTTTTTCCATTATTTCCAAAAAACAGTTCACAAGGGAACAAATAGGCTCACAGCGACGAAATACAGTGTACGTGAAATAATGAGACTCAGATGAAGAAGGTCCTGCACGATATCACTTCAAAACAATGTCAGTGAGAACCACAAACACCTACTAAATGAGAAACTGTCGTCACAACGCCGTTTCTGACATGTCTGAAGATTTTAAGAAAGCAAATTTGGCCGACCAATGAATTTTTTGGGGAAATAATGAATTTTTTTTCAAATCATGATTTTTTTTTTTTTTTTTTTTTTTCTGGAGATATTTGGACATGCGGGCGGTGGACGGGAATCTAACACTTTCATTCCTATGGCCAAAGTGAGCAGACAGCAGTTCATGGCCAACTACTGATCACTATGTGCACAGCTACAGCTAAATCCTGAGCCACATCATGCTATTCATCCAATTAGCCCAGATATTATCCAGCATATTTGCAAATTTCACATTTGATGTTCAAAACACAAACCATTTTCAGTCTGACATCAGCGAGGTCGGTCAACATATGACGTAACACCGCAGCCAGCTTGCTCGACAATCTTCTAGTAACCACCAAACCAACATTTAAAAAGGTTATTAAATCTTTTTGGACTGAGAGGGATTTACACAAACAGGTGGACTAAATATAAGTGACACAGACAGTCAACAGAAATGAAATTAATATCAACCCGCAAATATTAAGCGAGCAGCAAGGTCACCTCGATGTACCGGGCGTTACTGACGGCACAATCTAGCAAGTTACTAACCCCGCAGCACTTCTACAGCTACCATCAGAAAAATAAGAGACATGAATTTGGACGAAGACACACTGCTTATTGATATCACTTCATTTTTCAGCTAGTTCAACCTGTAAATAAACAATATTGTTTCAGAAGACACCAGTAACGATGAATGGAAATATTAAATATTTGAAAACGACTAACCACGGCTCTCGTGCATATTCCTCCATTTTCCTGTCGGTTCCGCTGAAGAGAAGGCGGGACTACGATGACGTCAAACAGCTGCTTCTGCGCAAAGATGGAGTGTGCTCTTACTCTTCTTTGAGAGAAAATAATGTATATACAATTGGTGCATTACCGCCGTCTGCTGGATTTGTAATACACTAACGATATTTTTACTTGCGTTTCTCCGTTGCACACAATCTATCCTTACCCTGTAAGATTTGGTCTCAATTTCACTTGCACAATGTATGACCATCACTATGAAAGCTACAAATCTCCTTTTATCCTTATTTATATGTTCTTTGTCATTTGTACTTTGGTCTTTTATCGCCTTCTCCAGTATACCCTGTTATTTCCTCATTTTTCCATTTCCTTCCTTCACTCTTGTCATAGCTTCCACATACAACATTTAATTCTGCATCCGTACCTCTTCCCCCTCGCTTTCTACCTTTAATCTTGCACATTATTTAGCACTTATTACATGATTGCCCCCACAGAGAGAGCAAATAGCCTCAGTTTTTTCAACCGATCACAGGTATCCTCTGAGCATCCTTCTTCACCACAACTTGAATATCCATAATTTTTTTCAACATACTGCTCCCACATGCCCATAATATTGATGCAAATAGCACCTTAATGTCACCCTTTTAAATAGCTGCACTCTATCGCTTACATATTTCATCACGCTATCTGGTAACTCTTTCAAATTATATTGATACACTGTAAAAAAATTTTTTTTTTAATGAAAAAATAAGCCCAGCTTTCTAAGCATTTTAGACATACAGTAAAAACTTATGTATTTCTAGAACATTTTTTTCTCAGCGACAGAAATACTCTGCCAACAAGGTGAATCATGTCTAGATTTTGTTATGAACAGTGCTGGAGAAACCGTACGCAGGTCGATGAGGATTCCACTAGGGGTGTTCATTCACTTATCACACAAGCAGACAGATCTGAGGAGGGCTTTTAGAGGAATCGTAATGAGGGGAAGTCCAAGTCAGACAATTGGCATGCAACAGTAGTGGAGTTTTCAAGCCGTGGTCAGGAACTGTTCACCGGTCAAGAAGCTAGGTTGTCCGGCCAAATACTGCAACCGCTGGACTGTCCACTGCCAGGAACGAAGCCTCGGGAACTCAGTCCCTGTTCTGGAGACTGCTAAAGAACAGGGGGGACTTGTTGCCACTACAGTGCTAAATAATGGTTAGAATGTGTTTTCTATCATTTTCACCGAAGACCTAAGACGAGCATAAGCTCAATTACAAGGACTGGAAGGAACCAAATAGCCAACGAAGGGTCTGGCACTAAAGATGCGATTTGCAATATTTCTCCCTGTACTTCCATTCCAGTTTTTTTCTTTTCTTTAACCTCCATCCATTTCCTCTTACTCCAATTCTCGCACCCAAACCAAGTCTCTCTAAAATTCTCCCTCCAGCATAACAGCAACCCAATCCCATCCAAAGGAATCCGCTTCCATGTCTAACAAGAGTGACACCCTAATTAGAATTTTAAAGTTATTAGACTGCTTTGATTAGGGGTGGGCAAATTTTATTATTCATATTGCAGCACGCGATTTGACAGTGTTCACACTATCTTTGTTTTTATATTGTCAGATTGTTATGCATGATATATTGAACACTGTGCAAGCTCCATACCCTCTTAAGACCCGAGCTCTTGTTTGATATCCATTTTTTATTTCTCTTTGCTGTTATGGCGTCAATTTGTTATGACGTCACGGACAGCAAGGGATGACAGACAAAATTCTTAAACTTCAACAGATTTAATTAAACAAACAGAACTAATCTACTCTCTACCCTACTGACCAAGATTGAAATAATAATAAAAAAAATAGTTACAGTCCCTTGGTAATTGAGATGGGCTGCTATGTTGCGATGTCCTGGGACAGAAAAATGCTCCAACACAGGCTAAAATCCACAAAAAGCTTCACAGGTCTTGAAAAGAGTGACAGGTCTGGTCAAATGTATCCTTCCACAATTTCTCCTTGCAATTTCCCCAACTACTACTACTCTCTCAATTTTTCTCCTTATATACTCTTGTCCAGCCCCCTCTGAGGCATGCCCAGGACATGCCCAACCTAGCTTTAGATTGGGCTTAACAAAAAAAATGTCAATACTGCCATCTAGTGGCTTTTTCCACATCACATTGCTATTTTGGCTTATTGGAACTTGATAAGTGTAAAAACTAAGCATCATCTTTTGACATGATGTAGTTGAATTTGATGAATGAACGTTTTCTGTAGTGTGTTGTACTCTTCTGACACCACTAGATGGCAGTGTAAGTGTCCACACATGTGGTCATAAGGCCCAAATAATAATAATAACCCAAAATATGATGTCCAAGCATGTGGACGCTAGGTCTAAAGAGGATACAGCACAGTGAAAGAAGTATTTGCCCCCTCCTGATTTCTTCTATTTTGCGTGTCATATTTACATGTTTTAAATCATCCAAATAATTTTAATATACAATAATAATTTCATTTATTACAGGTGATGAGTTGATGAAAACCTATATCACAACATTTGAAAAAATAATTGCCCCCTGAAATGTTATAACTGGTTGTGCCACCTTTTGCCGTCAAACATTTGCGGTAAGTGGCTATTAGTTTTTTTTGTTTTGTTTTGTTTTGTTTTTTACATTGCTGTGGAGGATTATTGGACGACTCTTCTGGGCAGAATTTTTTTTTTTTTTAATCTCTGCCATATTGGAAGGTTTTTCAGCATGAATTTCCTTTTTAGGGTCATGCCATAGCATCTCAATTGGATTCGTGTCAGCAAGGGCGTCGGAATGAGTTTAACATTGGGGAGGGACCAAGGGCGTAGGTTTAATGTGAGAATTGGTAGGGACACGTAAGTGAAGCTGGAAAATTTTTGTAAATCTGAGTGCAGATACTGCCTTTACTGTATAGAGAGATTATCCGAATAAGTGTTTCTCCGTTTTTTTAATTAGGCTACGCACGGTGCCTCCAAAATTTTCATACAAATATGCGACATACATAAACTTGCCACAACCTAAACTGACAGCTGCAAGCCATCTCAGCGCACTCATGAAACCCACTCAGATCTAGTAACCAGGATATTGATACCAAGTGAGTGGATATATAACTACGTTAGCAAGCCAGCTCGCAATCCTCTCTATTAAGCATCTTAATATGCGGTAACGCAATTGCAGCCGCGATAAACACCTCAAAATGGACCACCGACTATGATGGACAAGCCGCAAACCGAGCGTCAATCGGACTGGATCATGTTAAATTTACGATTACGTGTTTCTTTCATTTCCCCCACAGAGCCAAAGTTGGTTCGGACATTTTGACTTTCAAAGGTTATTTGCTGAACATCATGAGACTAATGCTTTCCCTATAATTCCACAGAACAAATCATAATTATGACCTCACCTGAAGTCCTGATACACCTGTACAGCTTGCTCTGTTTCTCTAGCTTACTGCTGTGGTTCCTGCATATAAAATAATTAATAATGGCACCTTCGTGGGATTTCTCCACTGAAATTCACCTCATAATTTGACATATATCCACCTGGCTTATATTAATCTACTACGGCTAGCAACCAGATTACTAACCAACATGTGACAGAAACCAGGTTTAGTTCGCTAGTTGAAACTAGCGAACATGTTTAATAAACATGCGTTGACCCTTACAGTACTGCGGAAATAATGAATGCGTTTCCGACATCAGACCGCCTGCTGTTGACTGCTGCTGTCTCCCGCCCCCAAACACTCAGGGCCGGTGAGAGAGGGGGCGGGCCAGTGACATGACGCTGTGTTACGCTTTCAAAATAAAAGCACGTAGGTTAATAATTTCAAAATCAGATATTTTTCTCCTCCGCGGTATAATTTTTGGGTGGGACAAATGCGCCTGTTTCCAATATTGGAGGGGACACGTCCCCCCCGTCCCCCCGGTTCCTACGCCCATGCATGTCAGGACTTTGACATGACACTTTGACAATTCAAAACCTAAATTTAGTTTCTTTTGCTCCATTTAGCAGTGGACCTGCTTATGAGCTTCTGATCACTGTCCTGCTGCATTATCCAATTGCACTTGAGTTTTAGGTCACAAATGGATGGCTGGAAATTCTGCTTCAGGGTTTTCTGGTGGAGTGCAGAATTTTTGGTTCAATCAATCAAGGCAAGTCGCCCAGGTCCTGAATCAGCACAGCAGCCCCAGACCATCACACTTCCATCACTGTGTTTGACGGCAGGTATGATGTTCTGATTGTGTAAAGCTGTGTTAGCCTAAGAACAAATATAATACATACTGTCAGTGTGTGAATGTGTTGTATAAATGGGCATATGTATAGGTATTAGGCTACTGTCAAGTGCTTTGAGCTGTTTGTCTGACTAGCTATATAGTCAGCCTAGCCAGGCTGACTATATAGCCTGGCTATACAGCCTAGCTATATGGTCCATTTACAGTTTTTTGCATTAGAAGTAATGGGCCGTTCTAAGTATAATCAGTGATTTTTTTCGTTCTCTTTTATTCCAGAATCCCCATAGCTCATAAGTTGATGAATAACACCATTTTAGGAAAAGTCACTGACTGGGAGACACGGGGTTGTTATTCAAACAGAGTTATGTGCAGTTTAAAAGGTGAGAGAGGTCAAAATGACCTCACAGCCGTTCTAGTGTTAACTGATGTAAGCAAGGCCTATAGTTCTTTATATGTTAGTCTGAGTTCTTCTTTGACCTCCAGGATGAGTTACAGAAACCTTTTGGGGGGAATTTAGGCGGCCCGGCCACACCCGTGAAGGTTCACCACAGATCCAAGTTTCCTGCATTTGTAAATATTGGCTCTGACCAAGGTTCGCTGGAGTCCCAGAGCCTTAGAAACGGATTTATAACCCTTCCCAGACTGATAGATGTCAACAACTATGCTTCTCATCTACTCTTGAATTGTTCCAGATCACGGCATCATCTGTTGGAATTTTCCTGCTCCAAATTGCCATAAAGGTTCTGCTTGTAAGTGGTTTTTAGATCCATTAGGGTTGGCAGTAATCATGCCTGGGTGAGTCTAGTGAAATTGCACCAAATTATCAATTAAATTTCTTAAATTGGTTGATTTAGTAACTAAGGGGGCAATTACTTTTTCTCATTGGGCCAGGTAGGGCACATGTCAAGGTATGCAGACAGACCATAGACAGTGAGTGAGCAGATGGTTGTGTCAGATGTGTGAGAAATGGGACCTGAGCGACTTTGACAAGGGCCAAATCATTATGGCCTGATGAGTGGGTGAGAGTATCTCTCAGCAAGGTCTCTGAGATGATCCTATTCAGCAGTGTTGAGCACCTACCAGCTGCAGTCCAAGCAGAGACCAACCATGAGCCAGCTACAGGGTGCTGAGCGCATGCACAAGGCCAACGAGGGCCATCCAGTCTTGTCCAAACTGATAGAAGGGCTACTTTGGCACAAGTCGCAAAGAATTTTAATGATACTTATGTGAGGAACACGTCACAATACACAGTGCGTGGCACCTTGCTGCGTATAGCAGTTTTTAGCAGCAGACCAGTCGTAGTACTCATTCTAACCTACCGCAGAAGGTGCCTCGAGTGAGCATGTGAGCGTCAAAACTGGGCTTGAGAACAACTCCGGGTCTTACTTTTACATTATGTGCATCAGCTGGGTCCGTGTGTACCACTTACCAGGAGATGGCAGCAGGATGCACTGTGGGAAGAAGGCAGGCTGGATGAGGGAGTGTGATGCTCTGGGAAATATTCTGCTAGGAAACCCTGGGTTCTCAAATCCACGTGGACATTCCTCACCTGTTTGTATACACACACACACACACGCACACACACACGCATACTTTCATGCTCTAACACTTTGAGTTTCAAAGGACAAAGTGGCAATGAGGTTTCAATGAGGACTGTTAGCTTTAATTTGAAAGAATTTTGATCCATTTCAGATGAACCATTTAGAATTGACAGCTCCTTTTGCATATTGACCTCCCATTTTAAGGAACTACAAGTATTTGTTGAATTGGTTTCACTGATGTGTTTCATTAGACATGTTTATTTATTTGTCGTAAGAGCATGAAGAAGAGAGCTGTTAATGACTAGTCTTGATCCAAGACTTTATGACTGCCTTTGGAGACTGATAATAAAGTGTGAAGAACACAGCAGGGTCAATGCAAATTAATTCTGCATTTGGTGAAATAGCTTAATCTCACACATGGAACAACTGTGATATTGTATTCAAGAACAAATTGAAATTTTTCCCAAAATGGTTTGAAAATGATAGTGTTTTTGCTAAACAATTATTTAATTCAGAAGGACCTTTAATGACCTACTCTGAATTTCTGGCGAGTTATCAGCTCCCTGTCACGCCTAAAGAATTCTCTGTTGTAATGGATGCCATTCCCAAAGACGCTGTAATGCAGTTCAAAGGTTATACAAACCCTTTTATCTCTCCCTGTTTGTTATCATTATAAGACACTGCTGTTGGAAAAGTGCTTCTCATCCAGGCCTTCAACCAGGAATAAAAAAGTGAAATCCCTCTTTCAGAAAGACATTGCTACTGTCTATCTGCCCGCTGTTCCACCTTCTCAATTGCCGCCTGAAGCTTCTTCTGTGTATATTGAATATTTCTCCCCCTTACCCATAAGGCCCCAACATCAACAAATAATGATTTTCCTACACTAGGCTCAATTTGTTCAAAAAATGTAATTAATCATAATACTGAACAGCATTTGGCCTCAAACAGTTCGCTGCAGGGTTCCATTTTCAACCTGATACTTTTTTGAATATTCCATACCTACTCTAACTTCTATTGTCCTCTCAAGCAGGACATTTAACACCCAGTTATACATTTTTCCCTTTATACCTAATTTAGTAAGTTTGATGAGGAGTCCCACTTTCCGTAACATATCGTATACCTTTTCTACATCAAAAAAAGACAGCAATAACCATTTCTCTGTTAGCTTGAGCTTTTCTTATTTCTGATTCCAAACACAATATATTATCCATCGTTCCGCTTCCTCTTCAAAATCCACTTTGATGATTAGAAAAAAGTTCTTTACTTTCTAGAAAATGAGTTAATCTCTGTGTTACCATATGTTCCATAGTGTTTCCTAACTGTGAAGTCAATGCGATTGGTCTATAACTTGTTGGATTTGATGATTCTTTCTCTGGTTTTAAAATTGGCATTATAATTGATTCCTTCCATATTGACGAGATTATGGCGGCATCCCATTTCTTATTAAACAGCTTTAATGGTACTTCTAGTGTCCAATCCTTCATATGAGCTAACATACCATAACAGACACCATCCTTTCCTGGCGATATATATATCCCATCCCAATCTGGAATGTTCAATCCGAGAACTATGTACAAGGCTTGCTCGTACGCGACCCATTGTTGCCAGCTCAGGAGAGAAAGTCAGTTCGGCTCTCCTCTGAAGCACACGCCTACCAGCCCCTGCACCTTTACACTCATTGGTGGAAACTATCACAAGTTCAGAACGAGGGCGGAGGATACCCAAACATGAGCAAGCTTAGAATCTCACTAACGAGCGCCCGGCTGGCCAACAGGAGGCGCTTGAGCAACGAACGAGGCAATCACTTTTAATTTCCCTTCCTAGCAGTCCCTTACCAATTTGCATCCCTACAGCGCTTTAGCCAATCGTGCGCTGTTCTGAAAAAGCTGCCGTCCACTTCTGGTTGATACGACCAGGGATCGAACCCCCGCTGTAGTAGTCACTACTGCTCCGCAAATGCGGCGCCTTAACCGAGTGAGCTAACCCAGCAGCCTTTCCTGGCGATATTTGTCGTGCATTTGAGATTGCTTTCCTCAATTCAAATAGACTAAATGGTAAATCAAAATCTTCCCCTGATGCAGCCCTTCTATTTCAAACTCCTGGATGTTGTTCAAGGGTGCGGTCTGTACACTGCCTAGCTTCTAAGGTTAGGTTTTCTGAATTGTGAACCTTCACTAATGCCTTTGCTAGGAGCTCTGACTTCTCAGCATTATTGATTGCAGTTTTATTACCATTGTGCAGTACTGGCATGTTTCGTGAAACTAGCCTCAATAAGCCTCAACATAACTTCAGATCACGCATGTAAATACGGAAGCGCAGGCCTGTTTTCTTCGAACAATTAAATTCATTCTAATTTTAGTTGTTTAAACCGCTTGACGCCGGTAATTGTACAGCGAGAATATATGCGTTCCAACTGCTCGGAATAATATGTTTTTTAATAGCTGATGCATGTAAGTTCGTTTGTGAGCTAATTAATTTTACGCAAATTAAATGGATTGGATATGCTAATATGCGGTGCATGGACAATCTCAACCGAATTCGAGAACTGAAAACGTAATGTATAAGGAATTGGTGAGATGGAAAGGAATAATAAAACGAAATGAAATAATTGATTTACAATACATGATGTTGATAGTTTGAACTGCATAATTTTTCGAGAGATCCCCCCAGATTTTTTTCATGTCTGGTCTAGACCATAATGGGCCTCATCCTGATCTAAAACCACTTTATATGTGCTCACCAAATATGGTGACTACTGTGACTCAGTTGAACGTAGTTTCAATCTGTGAAAGTTATTTCTGATTTGTGAAAACAGAGGAAGCTCGATTTGCATTTTTGAAATGTTTGTTTGTTTTTTTTTTTTTTGATACAGACCACTTATTTAACAGGTACAGGTTAAAAATGCTATACTTTGACTCATCAAACCTGATGATAATTCAAAATAAGAACCTAAAATACAATTTTTAAACCATGTCTCAGATTTATGAAACATTTTCCTGATTAGTAAAACCAAAGAAAAGGTCAATTTAATACCCTTTTCCACAAAAAGACCTAATAAGGCCAGATCCACTAAACAAAAACCTACCATAAAAAGACTCATGAAACCGGGACTGCATCATCCCAGAGAGGCTAAATATTCTTTAAAAAATAGTTTCAGATTTGTGAAACATTTTTTTCCAATATGTAAAGGCCAATTATAATGTTTTTGTACAGACCAACAAAGTCCAGATCTTTTAAAAATAAAAATGATTGAATCATTTAAAATGACATTGACCTTGATTCCAAGGTCAAACTTCACATCATTATAAAATTGCTTGCTGGTAAGCTACAGGAGCCTTGGTCCTATTTTTAAGTTTTTTTTGTTGTTGTTGTTAATTTTTTATCCCAAACAGAAGGTGAGCAATTAGCCACTTCCTGTGTTTTTCCTTATTTCATGAACGCATATTTTCAGGCATTAGGATGCTCGAAAACTCTGCAAACTTTGCACAAAGCCTATAAGTGTAATGTTCCCAAAGGTGGAGTCCCACTAAGGGCGTTTTCTGGCCCAAACTGCCAAACTGAAAATAATTTTCAGCATTGATAAACCACCCCATGTGGTTCATGAATCCACCAGAGAAACCTGCGATTTCAATTTTTTAATGACAAAAAATGACATTTTTAACATTTTTTATTTTTTGGAAGGGGCCACCCATTCTGGGGCCCCACAAGGTGTCACCAGTGATTATAATCATGTGCTTATCAATGCACATTGTGGCTGATATATTTTACTAATGAATAAAAAAAGAATTTGTTGAAATTGATGTCATACTGCCAAGATAGGAAGATATTTGCTCAAAAATATGTTCTGAAATGGAGATTTCCTACAGCCACGGGTGTAAACGACGGTACATTTGACAAAGTTCCCGGCCATGACACACTAAGGGAATTTGCTGAAATTTGCCCTAGGGTATGGCCAACTTTCAATGAAAAAACCAGGATGTGTCGACACCGGTAAGATCTTCATCTGAACAATTGCATCAACTGATCGTTGTAAACCCTAAAATGGGGTGTGTTGATATGAAATGGATTGGGGAATGGAATGGCTCTCACTTAATTGTTCTTCTTTAAGTTTTTTCAGTAATATAATACTCAAAATTTGATAGGGATCATAGGAATTCTTTTGTGAAATGACATGCAAATTTGGTAACTGCCACTGATGAACAATATATTGGATAAATGACATGCAGTCAGACACAAAACACATTTGCACGTGCATTTCATGACATTAAATGAGCGTGCAGCCTCACATTTTGGCTTTGACTAACACTTCACCATTTCAACTCAGACGTGTGTGTTGCTTGTTGATGAAAATTTGGAAGTTCCCAAATTTTTTGCATTACATTTAGCAATAACAATGTCTCCTCAACGTCTTAGACGTCGATTGACTTCAGAGCAATTGGGAAGATGCATCGGAATGCTTGACTCTGGCTTCTCACAACGTCACGTTGCTAATGCACTTAACATCAGCCAAAGCGTTGTGAACAGAGCGTGGAACCGCATCAAATGTTTGGTACAGCAGCACACACCGTCATGGGGGTGGTCGTCAGAGATCGACTACACAACGACAAGACCACTTTCTCACACTTCAGGCACGACGTCATCCTTTCTGGACAGCCACCACCCTACGAAATGACCTTCATAACGCCTCGGGGGTCAGGGTATTCACTCAGACGATACGGAATCGTCTTCATACTGCCGGCCTCAACTCAAGAAGGCCATGTGTTCGAATCCCACTGACCGTGCGTCATAGGCGTGACCGTTTGGATTGGGCTCACGATCATGTCACATGGACACACAACGATTGGGCTCCAGTTCTCTTTACTGATGAGTCCCGATATTGCTTGGACTTTACTGACAGGAGGCAACGGGTGTGGCGAAGACAACGTGAGCGATTTAATGATGCCTACATCAACAAACACGACCGTTATGGTGGCGGATCAATTATGGTCTGGGGAGGAATAAGCAGGAACGGCAGAACGGACCTGCATGTCATGGGGAGAGGGACGATGACAGGGTACGGTACAGGGATGAGATCCTCAATGTGTACGTAAGACCATACGCTGGTGCTGTTGGCCCTGATTTCATCTTGATGGATGATAACGCCCGTCCCCATCGTGCTAGGGTGGTGAATCAATTCCTAGAGCAGGAGACAATTGTCCGCATGGACTGGCCCGCGCGTTCGCCGGACCTAAACCCTATCGAGCATGTGTGGAACATGCTGCAGGTCGCCATTTCCGGTCGTAGGGCACAACCCACAACTCTAGAAGAGCTCGGAAATGCCCTTGTTGAAGAATGGAACAACATTCCAATTGCAAGCATCCGGGTTCTGATTGACAGTATGACCCGACGTTGTCAAGCCGTCATTCAAGCTAGGGGAGGCCATACCCGTTATTGACATTAACTGTGGTAATGAAACATCAAACGAACACTGTCTGTCTTCACTTTACATGTCAGAGGTGAAACCATGAAGTGTTCGTGAAAGCCAAAAGTGTGAGGCTGCACGCTCATTTAATGTCATTAAAGGCACTTGCAAATGTGTTTTGTGTCTGACTGCATGTCATTTATCCAATATATTGTTCATCAGTGGCAGTTACCAAATTTGCATGTCATTTCACAAAAAAATTCCTATGATCCCTCTCAAATTTTGAGTAGTATATAACTATGACCCTTATGTTTATGCTTAAAATTATTGCCTATTCTTAGACCTTCAAACAGTTCAAATTGCCAAAATCAAGGCTTCCAAAATGATATGCTGAAACCAATGTGTGGCGTCACGGTTGCTTCGTCCATCTTTTTATACAGTCTATGCTGCAGTCTCCCAACGCAGTTCTCTATCACGTCAGCAATCCAGTTATTCTATATGGATCAATGATTTGAATATTTAATTTTTAAAATTGCAGCCAACTTTACAGTGCGTATCATGAAAATTCTTGTTGCTTGTTTAGTCATAGAATTTCCAGAACAACGAGGGACGAATGTCAGCTGCAGGAAATTCTGACAATTTTGCCATTTGAGCAGATGTTGAGGGCGCAAGAGTATAGGTGGCGCTTCAGTCATGAGAATGAGAAGATTACTCTGGGTCACTGCTGCATTAACCCTTCACAGTCCATCTGAGAAAGAAAGGTTTACAAAATGGTACACTGCATTGCAGGGTTTTACTACCTCCGTACCTAATGCAGCATATAACACACATGTATATAAGTGCACATGCGATACTAGCAGCCAGTAATTAATGATTTTGAACATTAAATGGGGTGTATAAGGTGAAATATAAGCTACCTCCAAAGGGCATTCAGGCTACTTTGCACTAGAGAACTGCAACTGCATTCCATCCAATATTCACAGCATTTTAAATTTCTTCATCATGACCACATCTTTTCTTGCTGTCTTACCAGAGTTTTCCTGAGTATAAAAGTGATAGTTGAGATAATTGGAGATATTTATCACATAATTTGCATCACAATGAACTTTCCAATGTTTGACATGCCAATGGACCGCTGCTGCCACCTACCTGAGGTTTCTGTTGGGTGACATATATCAGTAAAGCGAATAACTGAAGAGGAGTATAAAACATCAAAGACAATTTTGTGGAAGACAAACTATATTTTCCAAAGTGCAGTTAATGTGAATTAGTAGTTGTAGCCTTTTTCCATTTTTGCAAAAGGTGCTTTAGAACTGATGGTGGGAACAGGTTAATGCAGCAGAAACCCAGAGTAATCTTCTCATCACAGTTAGTAGATATATGGAGCTACCCAACAGAAAAGGTTTAATCAAAATCGGATAAGAGCACATGGAGGACTTTGACCTCCCAAAATGCCAAATTTCACTTTTCCCTGACCGAAGCACCACGTATACTCTTGCGCCCTCAACATCCCACACTTAATCTGTGTTGATTATGTAAAGGACTCCCCATGGTATCATATCATCAATAAACCATCTTGGGCTGTTGAGGGCACAGTCTGGAAATGCCCCTAATATTACAGCTCAAATGGCCAAAAGTAGCATTTTGCAGCGCCCCCTGTAGGACGCGCCCTTGACAGCCCACAAAAATTTTAAGATTATTGCGAGCTCTACCCACAGTAGACTGACGTATGTGAAAATGAATGTGGTCTGTAGTCGGCGCAATGATATAATTGCATTTCATAACTGATTTTTTTTTTTACTGCTCATTTCTCATCTCAGAATCTTTGGCCCTACTGGTACCCCTAAAAAAAGAAACCAAAGGATATCGGCACCTAAAAATTTGCAGTTTTTTTTATCGAACCGTCTTTCACAAAATTTAAGGCAAATATGAGACCATCATATACAGTGGGGTGCAAAAATTTGGGCACCCCTGGTTTAAATGTCTGTTACAATCAATCTCCAAGTGATTGAAAGCAAACCTGAACACTAAATGGTACAAAGATAAACATGACACATTTTATCACATTTTAAAGCAAGAATAATTTTTGTTTTTAACTTTTAACAGTTTCAAAATGATAAAACAAGAAAAAAGGACTTACGCAAAAGTTTAGGAACCCTGTCAGCTAGTACTTTGTAACTCCTCCTTGGGCAGCTGTAACAGCTTGCAAATGCTTCCTGTAGCCAGCTAAGAGTCTTTCAATTCTTGTCTTTGGAATTTTTCCCCATTCTTCCTGACAGAGCACCTCTAGCTCAGAAATATTCTTCGGCCTTCTGACATGCATGGCATGTTTGAGGCCTCTCCACGGATTTTCAAATATATTCAAGTCTGGGGACTGATCCGTCTTTCCTGAAGATACTTAATGGTGGGTTTTGAGGTATGCTTCAGGTCACTGTCTCACTGGAATACCCAAAGTCTCTTCAGCTTCAATTTCTGGACTGAGCTTTGAACACTAGCCTCAAGAATGTCTTGATATTTGGTGGAATCCATTCTTCCTTCCACCCGCACAATATTGCTTGTGCCCCAGCTGCTACACAACACCAAAGCATAATCGAGCCACCTCCATGCTTAACAGTTGGCAACGTGTTTTTTCTGTACAAATGCTTCACCCTTTTTTCTCCAAACATATCTTCTTTGGTTGTGGCCAAAAAGTTAAATGTTGGTTTCGACAGTCCAAAGCACATTGTTCCAATAGGCTTGAGGTTTCTCAAGGTTTTCTTTTGCATACTTCAGACGCTTAATTTTGTGTTGAGGTCGTAGGAAAGGCTTCTTTCTTGCAACTCTGCCATGTAGGTCTTTGTTGTTTAAGGTACGCTGTATTGTGTCTGCTACTCTTTTTTGCAACTCTTTTGCAGTGATGTGGGGGTTCTCCTGAGCATTTCTCACTAGATCTTGGGCCATTCCATCTGAAATTTTTCTTGGTCTTCCAGATCTTGCCTAGACTTCAATTGTTCCATTTATTTTCCATTTTCCTACAATGTTTCTGACAGTAGAAATGGGTAGTTTGAAATGTTGCAGGAGTTTTTTGTAGCCCTCTCTTTGTTGGTGGAAGTGAATTATCTTGATTTTGACAACCTTGGACAAGCGTTTAGAGGAACACATGGTTTTTAACACCAGACACAACAACCACCACAGTCGGATACTTTAGAAGGCATGGAGTTACTTCAGAATATATAGTTCAACCCTGAAAATTATATTCACCTGACTCATTGAAGCACTAACGAGTAAATCACCTGGGTCTGGGCCTTAGGAATCATCTTCTTGAAAGGTAACAAAGAATAATCCAAAAGGGTTCCAAAACCTTTGCACAGGGCCCCTTTTCCTTTCTTATCATTTAAAAACCCAGAAAAATTAAAATAAAAAGAAACCTTACTTTTAAATTTGCAGAAAGGCGTCATGTTTAACTTTGTAGCATTTAGTGTTCAGGTTTGCTTTCAATCACTTGGAGATTAATTGTAGCAGACATTTAAACCAGGGGTGCCCAGATTTTTGCACCCCACTGTATCACTCCCCAAATGGTTAACTGCCTGATTCTTAGAAAAAATGGCTCTTAAATTCTATATTTCTTTGAAAATAGAACAAAGACAATTTTTCAAAGGTTGAAATAGATTTTATTGTTTTTGAAAAATATCCGCATTTTGACTTTGATGCCAGCATCACTTTTCAAACATTGGGACAGGTGCATGTTTACCACTGTGTTTAATCACCACTTCTTTCATCAACTCTCCGCAATACGCAAAATGTTTTCAGTTTAATTCAGTATTGTTTGTATAGCGCTTTTCACAGACAGACTGTCACAAAGATTCTCTAGAGTGCAAAAAAAGGGCAGTGCCCAGCCTAATCCCCACTATAGCAAATGAGGCAAAAAAAAAACTTCCAGTAGGGAGAAACATCCTCAAACAGTGGTGAGAAAAAGCTCCCCAGTGGGAAGGAATCTCAGGAGTAACCCGGCTACAGTGGGGAAGCCTATCCTCCGCGGGCTAGCTAATTAATAACAAAATAAAATAATAATAGAATAAATTGGTAATAGAGTTCAATTAAAGTCCATCTAAACAGTGGCATCTGTAGCTCCAGGAAGTGGCATGTCGAGGATGGAGCAAAACTGGATCAGGACCGGATCAAGACAGCAGGACGGCTGCAGCCAGCGCTCATGGTGAAGGACAGGGCTCGGACGGTCCATGGGCTCAGGGTTGTGGAAGGAAAAGATCTCCACAAAAAGACACAGAAGACAAGGAGGGGTGTCCCTAGAAAAACAAACAGAAAACTGGGGGGGGCACTGGATAAACCTACAGCATAATAATAAAAATTCTGTCCTGTGTCAGGTGCCAAGCAACAATTCTGGGAAAACTAAGATAAGATACACTTTATTGAACCCCGTGGGATAATTTGTCCTCTGCATTTGACCCATCCTATTGTTAGGAGCAGTGTGCAGCCACTACGGACCAACTCCAACTCTGAAGCCAGTTCCTTGGTCAGGAAAATGTGGAGGAAACCCACGTGAACAAGGAGAGAATATGCAAACTCCACATAGAAAGACCCCAGGCCGGATTCAAACCCACAACCTTTTTGCAGTGAAGCGTCAGTGCTAACCACTAGGCCACCATGCCACACAATAACTAGTCCTCCATCCACTTATTGCAGCAGGCTGTGAGATCTTGGAGTGGAATTTCCTGTGTGGATATGACCCAGTCTGTCGAGCTTCAAGCCAACCTGCTCCGATAGCCCAGTGGTAAGTCTCACCTGCAGTGTGGGCAAACTTGATTCGAATCCGCCATCGGCGCCCGCTCCCTCACGGTACCAAGGAGCTCCCTCAAGACCCACAAACTCCAACTCTCTGCACTGCATTCTGCTTGCCCCTGCCTCAAAGTCATTTGTCCTCTGCATTTGACCCATCCTATTGTTAGGAGCAGTGTGCAGCCACTACGGACCAACTCCAACTCTGAAGCCAGTTCCTTGGTCAGGAAAATGTGGAGGAAACCCATGTGAACAAGGAGACAATATGCAAACTCCACATAGAAAGACCCCAGGCCGGATTCAAACCCACAACCTTTTTGCAGTGAAGCGTCAGTGCTAACCAATAGGCCACCATGCCACACAATAACTAGTCCTCCATCCACTTATTGCAGCAGGCTGTGAGATCTTGGAGTGGAATTTCCTGTGTGGATATGACCCAGTCTGTCGAGCTTCAAGCCAACCTGCTCCGATAGCCCAGTGGTAAGTCTCTCACCTGCAGTGTGGGCAAACTGGATTCGAATCCCGCCATCGGCGCCCGCTCCCTCACGGTACCGAAGGAGCTCCACTCAAGACCCACAAACTCCAACTACTCTGCACTGCATTCTGCTTGCCCCTGCCTCAAAGTCATTTGTCCTCTGCATTTGACCCATCCTATTGTTAGGAGCAGTGTGCAGCCACTACGGACCAACTCCAACTCTGAAGCCAGTTCCTTGGTCAGGAAAATGTGGAGGAAACCCATGTGAACAAGGAGACAATATGCAAACTCCACATAGAAAGACCCCAGGCCGGATTCAAACCCACAACCTTTTTGCAGTGAAGCGTCAGTGCTAACCAATAGGCCACCATGCCACACAATAACTAGTCCTCCATCCACTTATTGCAGCAGGCTGTGAGATCTTGGAGTGGAATTTCCTGTGTGGATACGACCCAGTCTGTCGAGATTCAAGCCATACTGCTCCGATAGCCCAGTGGTAAGTCTCTCACCTGCAGTGTGGGCAAACTGGATTCGAATCCCGCCATCGGCGCCCGCTCCCTCACGGTACCGAAGGAGCTCCACTCAAGACCCACAAACTCCAACTACTCTGCACTGCATTCTGCTTGCCCCTGCCTCAAAGTCATTTGTCCTCTGCATTTGACCCATCCTATTGTTAGGAGCAGTGTGCAGCCACTACGGACCAACTCCAACTCTGAAGCCACTTCCTTGGTCAGGAAAATGTGGAGGAAACCCATGTGAACAAGGAGAGAATATGCAAACTCCACATAGAAAGACCCCAGGCCGGATTCAAACCCACAACCTTTTTGCAGTGAAGCGTCAGTGCAAACCACTAGGCCACCATGCCACACAATAACTAGTCCTCCATCCACTTATTGCAGCAGGCTGTGAGATCTTGGAGTGGAATTTCCTGTGTGGATACGACCCAGTCTGTCGAGCTTCAAACCAACCTGCTCCGATAGCCCAGTGGTAAGTCTCTCACCTGCAGTGTGGGCAAACTGGATTCGAATCCCGCCATCGGCGCCCGCTCCCTCACGGTACCGAAGGAGCTCCACTCAAGACCCACAAGCTCCAACTACTCTGCACTGCATTCTGCTTGCCCCTGCCTCAAAGTCATTAAAAACCAGTGAACCTTCATTCTGTCTGTGTTGCTTTTGGGCCCTACCACTCCCAGTGTCATTTTCACGATACTGGGTACCAAAAGCGTGACCGCGAAACAAGAACGAAAACGCCGATTCATTTTGAATTTCAGAAGTTGTCATCTCTGCTTACAGGTAACGTCAACTATCCAATTAATTCATGTGATATTTTAGAGGATAACGTTATTCTGAAGCACATATTTCATCTCGATGGATTATGGTGGACAAGAAATGTGTACGAATGAATCGGTCCCAGCATGATAAGAAATCGCGCTATAAACCTAAAAATATTAAATCAATAACATAAATTATACAGAAAAGTCATGAAAAAAACTGGAAAACTTTTGTGGCTGATCAAATGTCTGCACGGAGTCATTCCATCAAATGTGAAAAAGCAAAAAATGTATGCACATAAAGTATAAAAATTAAAATTTGTCTTTGGCAACGGTCGTTATTCACTGGACACAAAATGATTTTTAGTATTTGTGTTAGTATTTTTTAAAATCGACGGACATTAGCGGGGAAGAAATTCGTTTATCGGCGCAAGGAAAGTAAATTAATCTGTGGAGTAGCAACATTGGAGCAGTCTAAATTTGCGGGAAGCTGGAAAAGAGGCGAAAATGTTGTGCGGTATAACGCAAAGCGGGACACGGGGTCAGCCTATCTTTGTAGTGTTTTCAATATAGGGTTTAAATGATTTCCAAATCATTGCATTCTGTATATTTGTGGGCAAAAGGCTCATCATAGATTTTGGTATTAATATAATCAGTAATTAAAGCTCATCTGCAATTATCTATACTTTTCCCGTTGTCAGAACGTTGATCATTTCTTCTGTGCCGAGAGACCTGTACGCCAGTTGATCTGAGATATTTGAGACACCCTTTGCCTGACTTCCGATTTTCTGCCTGTGCCCATTTTTGGATTTACTGTATTTTTCTGGTTTTGACCCTGCCTGTCCGACTACGATTCCAGATTTTTGTTGCCCTGGTTTTTGGACTTTTGCTTACGGTATATCGACCCTGCTTTTGCCTGCCGTTTAGGTACTGTTGCCCATCTGATTCACTCCTAGCCTACTGAAGTCTGCCTGTCTTACTACCCTGAACGCTGGATTTCGTTTTGGCACCGTTTTTGTGATCTCTGGCTTGGACTCGGACTGAATAAAGGACTTCGATTTTTTTTCTACACTCGCTTGCAAATGGTTCCTGTGCGGAATCATTACAGTCTGCCCGTATGCTGTGAACTGCTTGTAGAAACGTTGTTTCAAATATCTGAAGCTGTTAAAGGTTTGAAATGACCATCTCTAATTGTTGGACTGCGGGGCCATGGGTTTTCTTAAGTAACATCCCTGTTTTAACAGGTGGAATCTCATTTTTTCCGGGTTGCATGTAAATTTCGCACGACGCTATCATGGATCGATATTTCTGCACCAAAGCAGCCTTTTCTAGCTTGATAGGTGTCATAAGTGAAGTGTAATATGTCCATACCAAATATGAAAGTAATCGGTCTAAAACTGCGGCGGAGACGACACGCGTGAATCCATAGTAGCCACCCGACTTTGTCCGGGGGCAACAATAAATGCAGCAAAGTGCTTGAAGCAAGACCTTAAAGTCTTAAACTGCCACATTAAAACCATTCAATCAGTTATTTGCTGCAGGCTTTGCCTTGAAGAAGCGAGGGCGGGCGGAGGGGCTATACACACAAACTTCTGTCCTTTGATCTTGCTAACAAAATCAACAAATAAAAAAGACAGTACCCTAGTGGTAGATTTGGAGCGCCGATTTGGCTTATATTAGTCGTTGTCCGTAACCACTGGACGATGCGTGGGTCTGATTTCCCAGTAAGAAATTATATGTGCTGAATAAGTCCAGCTTTGTGTCAAAACGTTACCATTACAGCCATTTGTTGACAACGATACTCCATCGGCTTTAGCAAAAAAAATATGTGTAAAACACAGCCTGAGAATATTAATCTCTGAAGTTAGATAAATAACATTGTTTCTGAGCTATATTAAAGTCACGGGACCGTCACTATTAGGGGTGGAACGACTCATCGACACTGTCGACAAAATTCGATAACAAAGTTCGTTGTTGACTAATTTATTCATCGATAATTTGTCGTTACGTCATTGCAAACGTATTTCACGCATTGGAACCGGACTAAACGTAGTTTCTCAGGAGCTGGAGATAAAGGCAGCTGCAGAGTGAGCCATCTGACTTAATTCGCAACTCTCAGTCACGCCAGCGCAAATGCGACCGGGGGGAGGACAGAGGAAAGCGACAGGATAATGCGGATTTGGAGCTGTAAATTTATGCACGCAGTTACAATATTCTATCACTAGATGGCACTCCAGGATCATGTATTGAATATTCACAAGCACGCCGAATACTGAATACCGTACTTCTCATTCACCTGAAAATTGATTTAAGAGCACAAGGAGAGAACAAAGAGTGGTTGCTTTTCTTCATTCTATGCGTACTATGAAAAAAAACTTTGTACTTGTACTTGCACGTTTGATACTTAAGTATATTTTTCACAAAATGCTTTTGGTGCTTAAGTAAATTTAATGTGAGCTACTTTAAGACTTTTACTCAAGTAATTTTCTTATGGGTGACTTCCACTTTTACCAAAGTAACTTTCAATCATGGTACTTCTACTTTTACTTAGTTGTTTTTTTTCCAGTGCTTTATACATCTGTGGATAAACCTGGTTTAATATCAAAGGCTCTAGACCAAAGAATGTTGTTCACAAAATGCAGATTTTTTTAATTGAAGGAAAACTTTTTTTTTTTTTTTTTTGCTGCTGCTGCTACCTGTCCTTGGTGAACAGAAAAAGAATGTATTTAATTATTTATATTCGCACTTTACCTGACAACAGTTAAAAAACTTGAATTCTGACTTGAATTTTTGTTTATCTTTTGTCCACAAGTAGCCTAATGAGCAGCAAAGTTTAATAAAACATTTTTGGAAGAAGTATTAATTTTTATTGTTAGTTAGCACATGGCTAAAATGACCTCAAGCTAAATTGAAATGCTAATTGCTAAATAACTATTGAACTGTGCAAGTCAATCTGACTAGTTGATTAATCGTTTCAATAATCGCGGACGAATCGACAATCAAAATAATCGTTAGTTGCAGCACTAGTCACTATACGGCCTGGAAAAACTAAGACCCGGGACAGACTATGGCATGCACCTAAACTTCCAATGAATTTATAGTTTACTTCTGTGTTGAGACTTTAGTTCTGTAACGGACTCAATTCTTCGAGAGATCAAACGTAATTGATGAATGAACACGTGCATGAGAGAGAGCAGACCGGTCGGCTAGATGACAATCACTGCATGGGTTACCCACTGCTGTCGTCACGGCAACAGATAGGCTTAAGTTTCACGGCATATGGCAGGTTTACTAGTGGTCGTATTTTGACGCGATGGCTGGACAGGTTTATATTGCTTATAAAAAGCCGCTATGGAAGGCGAATACGTGAGCCTACCGTACGTACGCACGCAAATTTTACTCAACCGTGCCACAAATTGTTTCTTCCTTTTTTTCATTCATTGTTTTGTTTTTTTTCTTCTTTTTTTAAGGCTATTTTATCTTTTAGTCATAACTTCCTAAATTGTTAATGTTCAATGTGAGCTGCAAACTTTGAATTCACGAATGAGAAACCTAAAAATGCAGATTGATCCATGGGGCTACTACCGATGGTGCCACCTTGGGACAGCTCTGGTGCCTCACTGAGGAACTCCTCTTCAAAATTGCTGCAGTCGTGGGGGTCCTTCTGTGATGGAAAGAAAAGAGAAATCAGTCAGAGTTCAGAAGCAGTGTTGGAGACATATTAATGAAGCTGTGTGGGTATGAAGAAAGTCAGGATGCCCCATCTGCTGGAGTTTCATCCCTTTCAAATTTTTTTAGGTTTGCAAACTCATCAGCTGATTCATAGATTCATTTCCCATTTTCACTAATTGTACATTCAAAGTGCAGGACTTTTTTCAACAATTTTCATTAAAATCTTCACCCATATACCGGACTGACACAAGAATTTCCTTTCTCTCATACATCATCTATTCTATAATCTGAAAATCTTTGAAATTAGTGCAATGTTTCAAAGGATTTACCGTACACATCGTAAAAGCATTTTTACTCTTGAGCATAACTGAAGGCGTTGTCATAAAAAAATTTGATTTATCTTATACTGGTAGGCATATCCATAACTCCATTAACAGCACATAAACCAATGAGCAAACAGGAAGTACCAGTTTAGGTTTGAATGGAGGCTCGACCTCTCTCCTTTCAATTCTAGCCCAATCGATGGGTTTAAAGAATGGGTGCGCCCTGATATCGCCACATGTCCCCAGCCTGCAAACTGGGTCCTTCAGCAACAGCTGTTAAGTAAAGCAGAGACAAGTGACATTAAATTACTGATACAACAACTAAAATTTGATCTTTGGGCCATTGCACACCTTTCCTTAAAATTCTGTGAAATTTTGAGCCATTTTTGTGCAATTCTGTTGACAGATAAATGCGCAAACAGATTGAACCACTGAAAACAATACTGCTGATGCTTTGGGTGAGGTAATGTTTGCATGGCCATCCTGGCCTCAACAGACCACTGAATTCTGAGCTCTCGTTGGGAGATGCAGCTGAATTCTGAGCTCTTATTGGGAGATGCGCCCCACATTGACACTGCTGGAAAGATGGGTTCTCACTCACACTGACCTTATCCACAAGGTCCCTTGTGCACCGGTTGACCCAGACAGGATATTCAGGCCAAGTCCAACACACAGCCTCGCGGAGCTCAACTTCATCTTCCCCAATAAACGGAGTTTCACCAGTTAACAGTTGAAATAGCAGCACCCCAAATGCCCACCAATCCACAGGGGTAGAATATTCCTGTTCCTCGTATATCTGTGTAAGAAATGGAAACATTAAGTGCCATTGACGTGATCACAAAGATAATGACTCGAACAGTGACATTCACTGTGTCACATTATGGTCGACCCATTGGCTCATATAAAGCCCAGAGACCAATTGTATGACAAATATTCGAAAATAAAACATTTCATCTACCATTCCTTACTGTATTGGAAATACACACATGCTCAGACATGTTTCACTCACACAGTTTAGGGACATGCACGATACAGAAATAGAGCTAATACAGTTTCTTGTCCTGTCAAAAAATGAAAAATAAATCCTCATAATTGTTTGATTAATTTGAAATATCGGTGATCTGAGAAACAGGGTGCTCAAAAGCTCAGATGAACGTTGATTGATTGGTATGATTACACTTGATTGAAAGGAGCAGGTCCCGTACCTCGGGTGCCATGTAAAGCGGCGAGCCACAGAAGGTGTCGGTACGGCTATCTCCAAACATGTTGTCCTTGCTAAGCCCAAAGTCCACGATTTTGATGTGCCCATCTTGATCGAGCATAACATTTTCGAGTTTGAGATCTCTGAGGGAGGAAAGGATGAGAAAAGGGAACAGTTAAAATTTTGGGTTTTTTTGGGTAACCACAAAAACATTCTCAATTACAAAAGAGTACAGCAGCGCATGAATTATACCACGGCCTAGTGGCAATTGCCGTGGTTGCCCCCTCTGTGTGCGCCGTAATGCCCTGCTTCTCAAACGGCCAGTTTGGCTTTCCCCTTTTTTAAGTGGCCGTGGTGCCCAAAATTACCCAAAGTGGCGATTTTCAACACGGCGACACAGCTACGGAGCTGTGCAGCTTCCGTCATTCCGCTGTGCTGGACTTTTCTGCACTTTGTGTGACCAACGACACGCCCACTCATTCAAGAATATGACAACATTGTGTGAGGTTGGTACCCTACAGTCATACATTCTTCCGGCTTGAGAAACATCAGCTCACATTATGTTTTAAGCACAAGCAATTAAATACTATAGGAGTAAGAATAGATGTGTTTTAGGGCTGGGTGAAAATGAAGGCCGTATAACTTTCCTCGATAGAAACTGACACCCCGTTTACACCGGGCTTACGACCGAGTTGCGACCGAAAAATGGCCTCTGCTCGCCCTCACTCGGACTGACTTGCACTGGGGTTGCAAGCTGGTCTCCGTCGTCTCCAAAACCATCTCTCTTGGTCTCCATCGGTCTCATAGAGGTTTCCGACTGTATGGAACTGCTCAAAACACTTGCAAAAGTTGTGCGACCAGTGACAACCGCCAGAGGGTATCATAATCAGCCGTAATAAGCTCGCACAAGTCTCAACTCACTCTTAACTCGGTATCACAGATCGTAATAGGCTCACAAGCGACTCGGCATGCGGTTGCATCGATGATCGCAAATTTATAGGAATTTTTCACTCGCAAACAAATGCGAGCATTATGGCGAGCTTAATGCGAGCCTATTGCAACCCCATAACAACCGAAAAATGTACATGTTTTAAAAGCGACCGAATTTGCGACCGCGCTAAGAACGCACGTGTGATTAAAGGGATCGAAATCCAATCAAAGGCGAGGCTTCCCGCAACTGGTGGCAACGCACCTTACGACCACACATTGTCTATATAAACACAGGCCACCTCTCTCTCCATCACTCGCCGAGACGTTTCTATGAGTACGCGCGACAAGTACGAGTATTGCGACCGCATCATGGTTCGAGGTGTAAAGAAAGTCATGATTCGGTCGCACTTGAGGTTTAGTGTAACCGCAAATAAGCGATTAAAATAGGGAATGGCCGTGACTTGTGCGAGTGACCAAAAGTTCACGATCGCGCTAGTCGTATCGGGTGGTATCAGGGTCGCGGTTCGGTGTAAACAGGCCATAAACTTAGAGAGCAAGCTGGAGAGAGCAATTGCTAACAACGTTAGCCGGTGCAGTGTGTCCCGTGCGGTGCCAGTAAATGTTCAGCAGTAGCGGTCCGTCGGCAGTAACAAAGGCCTTCGTAAACCTCACCTTTCAGTGCTTAATAACCTAAACCTCTTGCAGTTTACTTTTCCCGGTTAGCAACATTTGCTCAGACTAATTGGGAGAACCGACGAGAGCCTAATTTACTTTCGATAGCATTGTTACACATTGCACCACAAAATTGAGGCGTTTTCTTCTGCACATAAATGAAAACGTAAAATATTAATGTCTTGATAATGTTTGCTCTCGTGTAGCCCGTGAAACAGCACAGATTTGTGAAAATTAGTTTGCGAGACTCATTAAGCAGTAAGTTCCGAGAATCCGTTCTATATTCTGAATGTAGTCATGGCTAAAAGACGTTGTTAGGCGCTGTGCACAGCTGAATGACAACTGTAAGGATGGCGACAATAAATGTTGCGAAGTCGACAAAAGTTTTGGATTTTTGCATTTATATTGCCATGCCATCCTTACAATGCCATATCAATTATATAAATGTAGGCAGTAGGTATTCACTTTTTCATTATCATGCTCGTCCTGGCTAGTTCTCAATCATTTTCCTGTGTTGACACCTTTTCCAATTATAGTAATAATCCATTGGCAATTGAAGGCACGGCTTCTCTCCCCATGCAATCTAACAGCAACAAAATAATGGGCAAAATTCAGTGCAGAAAAAAATATTTACTTATAAATAGGCCTATGCTTTATGAAAGACAAACTGCTCTGAAACTTCCATGCGACCTGTTCCGCACATCAAGCGATTTAACTTACGCTTCATGATCGTTTTAATTCATCGTTTCAAAACCGAAAAACTTCCATGCATAAAGACTTCAATTCCTTGTGAGAATCTCTCAAGTAGGCATTGATTGAATAATGACTCATCCACATTCCAACTGAAATATCGCCTTTCACTCTCGGTACAGAGTGTGTTGATTAAAAAGTGGGACTGGGCAATTAAATATAATGTTTGCCAAATTAATTTTTTTTTTTTTTTTTTTCAATCTTCACTTTTGTTATTAAGTGTAAGATTGCAGACTACGGTGTGAGAAAGTGATATGCCACTAAAAAGCGTCAGACTCATGCCATATGGATGAGAGTTGACAGGTATGCAGTTTTGAATAACACCGATTAAAATGTGCCAAATTATGCATCCAAATGAATGATTGTCATCACACCTAAAGGGGGAGAATTAGCAGCACCTGATAGTGAGGAGTGCTCTCAGAGTGAATCTATTGTTAATTAATAAAATGACTGTTAACAAGTCAGGACTAATAATTTTTTTAAAAGGGATGTTCTGTAGCCCCCAGATTTCCAGTTCTGAAGCCGCCTCTGCTTATTATGGGCCATGTATTGGTCTTGATTGTTCAAGATTTCAAAAAATTTTAAATTTTAAAAAAATTACTAAAATATTGGTTTTCAATACACTGTGTGGCTCCTAATTATTGATTTATACTGTTTTATCTTCATACAATGGACTTATCACTTATTTTTCTTGCAAAATTGATTCATTTGGTTTTGGCCTTTGGTGCCCTACATTTTTAGCCTGGTAAAACCAGACTCTGCTCCTTCGCTGTGCTTCGTACGCAGAGTCTGGCCAGTCGTCATTGATAAGTGTTTACTTCCTGGTGGGTGGGCGCTTGTCTGAAGTTTAAAATCATTGGTGTACCCATAAACTAATGACTAACGTTTGGCGATGCCGTATGTTATGTGCCGGCTCAGCCGCCTAGTACTTCTGCTGTAAACACAGTCCTTCATGCCAGGAATGCAGCGAAAACAAACTGATCAGTACATTAAAGTTAATATTGTACCCATACATATGCCCATCTACCAAATTTTAGCCTTCACTCATTCACTTAAAAGAACCAAAGGTGCTATTTCTGTTCTCCTTACAAGAAACAAACTGTTGAGGTATCGTTTTTCCTGCAGATACTGCTGCTGTTAAAAAAAAAAAAAAAACATAAGAGACCCGAAACCAACGGCAGAATCGGCGAGAATAACGCATTATTTACATCAGGACGAAATCTGCGTTGACACGAAAACTGAACCGTTAACCACACTTGCGCTAACATCATACCGAGCTCGCTATCTAACTTCATAGCAACACAGTTTGGCTCTAAGCAGCCATTTCATTCACGGATAATGACAACATAACACTGAGACAGCGAATAGGTCTTGTGACACGAACAAAAACACGGCTTTTAAAAAGTTCGATGCTAACTTAGATAGTGTGAAATTCGCGGGCAATGTAACACAAAGAAGCTACAAGCTAGCTAAGGTGGTTCGGCTGTCTCTCACAGAGATGAACAGGGTGCCTATTTCATGATGGCTATTAAGTAGATATGACAATCTGTAGGGAGTAGCGCTACAACATCATTTCCATTCAAAAAACTAAACAAACATTCATCTTGTTGCGGCTACAAGTTGCTGATACCCAGGATTTTCTCCACGACAGAGCGAATGGCCTCCCGTGTATCTATGTCCGTAGCCATTGTTGATTTCGGAGACTACAATTTCAAACAGCGCAGCTGCTACATCATAGCTCTCGGCCACGCCTTCTGTTCGTTGGTTGGTCCGGCGTACTTTCTGCCGAGGTAAACGAGGCAGAGCTCCGAGTGACCAGACTGATGCTGCCTTCCCGTGCTATCGGGAAGATGATACCTTCCATTTGTGAATTCGAAATAGACCAAGGGTGCGTTCAAAGTTGGCAACACGTAGCAAAACGTAGATTTAAACGGCAACAGTAGTGCGCTGAACGCCCCGTTGTGTCACGCAAGCGTTGCAACTATGGCAGCTGAGAGGGCCATACTGTGTATTCTCTTGGAAGAATTCTCGGAGCCTGATGAAATAGGTTCAAATTCGCGTTTGATTTTTAAACTTTTTAAACTTCTACTTACCACAAACATGTCGTTTGATGTCATCAACCGTGGTGAATACCAAGCTGCAAGAGATGCATTTATATACTACCCTTGCTGGATTCATTGCGCCACTGCCTTTTTAAGATGGCGCGGTTTATATACATGTTGCAGCTGACTGGATAACACCCCTGGCACACCCACCAAACAGGAGAAAACATACGTCAAACGCCGTTGTGCACCGTTGCACACCGGTTGGAGGAAACAGGTCGTTCAACCCGGAAACCGTAACAAAACGATGCGCACCGGTGTGACTTTGAACGCACCCCAGTTCAGTTTAAGGCCGGAAGTTCGCGCGTGCATGCCCCATATAGCTAATGTGGGGCAAAAGGAAAGTGCCTATTTGTTGCATAGAGAGGTGCATAAACCGGTATCATAAAGACGGGGATATAAGGTTTTTTCGTGTTCCCCGTGGCAAGAGACAATGACAGGCGTGGATTCGAGCTATAAATCGGAAGAACTTTGTCCTGAATGATCACACTAGAGTCTGCAGTACTGATTTTATCATAGCTGGCCTGACTTCGTTGACCCAAATAATGTTGACTTCGCTCGGGAAACAAACAAAAGGATCTCACACCGACGCCAGCTAAAAGGAAAGAACGATCTGATCGGAGAAATATAGTTAAGGTACCGGTTGATATTATGTTATTTAAGTTGGCCCACTAATCGTCAAATAATTGTTTAATCTTTTGTTGTTCAAGGTGTTATTGTTCTGCAGTGTCCAGTTTTTGCATCCACATTTCGAAAAGGGACTGGCTTTGTTTGACCCTATAGGCTATATATGACTTTAAGTAGATGTTAAACTCTACGCAAAAAAAAAATTAAGCCAAAGGGGGAATGTTAGTGCCATATGACGTTTACAGTCTAGGTAAACTCTGAGGGGCTCATATTACAGAACATAGCCCCTCAGAGCTAAGTGTAGGTGTGGTTTTCATTTCGCTGCTTGCAATAATAATTTTTGTTTCCTTATGATTTTGATTTCTTAATTACTTTATATATATATGCTTGCCAGTTAGTTTTTGCGTGAAATAATTTCATTAACACCACTATGATTGGGTCCCACGCCTTAAGTCAGCAAATGGCTACAGTGTTCTTGCAACGAATTCGCATTGTTCAAAACAACCGGCAAGCACACATGATCCTAACTGCCTCTTAACATGGATAAGTGCACAGGTACACATGTAAAATACAAGGCCATATCATTACTGTTTGACTGAACGCTACAAATTTGATTTCGGATTTTCATCTGTGCTGAAAATAACAAGGTCAAGGACTTGCCTAGACAGTATCTCGCCGATATAGTCTCTCAAGTCTCTGTTGCGCTGAAGAAGTCAATGCTTTCAGTTTGTAGGGGGAAAACTAATAGAGCTTAGTCTAGCTATGTCGTCAGGGGGAAAAGAATATCGGATCCAGCCTCCTCTTTTTTCCGGCTTTTTATTTGCCAGAACGATTTTAAAAGGGGGCGCAAATATGTTTTAGTGGAGTTTTATCAGTGAGAAAGGGGGTTTATAATTTAACATTAATATTTAATATCGCAAATGCATATGCTGCGCCTGCCCTAGCAACCCAGTGTGTCATCAGCGACACGACGGCCGCCGTTAACGACATGCAACTGACATGAATAGCGGCACTTGAAACTAAACTCAAAATTTCCTTAACTGGACGTATGCTTGCATGTATTCATATCCTAATGTTTCTCTGGGTACCCAAACATCAATCGATATTTGGAGTAGGTTGAATACAGAATTCTTAATCTCGTCATGTATGCTGCACGCCCTAAAATGTTCCCAAACGAAAAATATTCCCGTTTATAGTCCGAATCTACACTGTAAACTGCCTTTTACCCTGAGGAAAGCGAATGAACTTATAATTCCCCACCTTTTAAAGAGGATTTGTGCATCTTCTGCCCCACATAGTTTGCAAAGAGCATGCGCACTCCAAATCTCACTTTTTCTTGTCCTTAAACTGAAAGGGTCTATTACGAGTGCATTATGTTCAAGCGCTTTTGTTGTTGGAGCGAAATTAAAAATGGCGAACACCATTATTTACTATTGGCGATGAATCCTTGCTCGCTCTCCACCATGTTGAAAAGGTGAAAGGTTATTTCATCTCGGAAACTCGTTTATCAAAATTATTTCCCAGTTCTCCAGTGGAAATTACGACGTGAGAGGGGATTCATGTGCAATTTTCACGTCGGTCACTCGTATTTACCATAATTCCTATAGCACGTGAAGGCAGCATGAGTACTGAAGCGAAATGAAATTAAGCGGAAGTACGAAGGCTGGCGGAGTCAGGCTACTACATTTTGGCCGAGATGCCCCAATTTTAAAAGGCCAAGTGGCCTTGCCCTAAAAACAACTTAATTTTAGGCCTGGTACAGACAGAAATGCTCGCAAAGATGGGAGTAAAAATGTCAATGCAACAGAAAAAGCTGATAATTAAATGAAAACATAGCTAAAACGTGGTTCTAACACTGCCATTGGGATAATTGAGTTGCTGACATCAGCAGAGTGAAACGTGACTTGTTCATCAGCACTTTAACAAACCTGAGCCTGAGCAAACTAGAAGCAACAACTTCCGGTAGATGACGGAAAAGAAGTATCATACCGGTATATGACTCCATTTCTGTGGAGGAACTGAAGTCCACAAACAATTTCTGCAGCGTAGAATCTAAGGGAGAGCAAGGAAAATGAAATTGATATGATATAAAGAAAAGCAAGTGGAGAAATTTTGTCCATTTGATTACAGTGACCTAAACAATTGGTATAGACAGACTGGTCACTTCTGAACAAAAAGCTCCCTGAAACAAGCCTGGCTGTTGAATAAAAAAATACAATCAAGGAGAGGATTTGTTCCACCAAGCCCTGTACCACATGCATCCAATTAGATTTCTCATTAAATATCATCTGGGAGTTGAATGCACAAATGAGAAATTACCATTACAACCAAGAATAGCACTGTCCATAAGTCAAACATCTTTATCTAACTTAAGGCAATGAACAGTCCCCAGGTTTAGGGGCAAAGGCAACTTGTTTAGTACTCACCGAACACTGGCCAGATCAAAGCGTCCCTGCTGCTCTAAGTGGAAATGCAGGTTTCCCCCGCAAATGTACTCCATTACCAAGAATAAGTAGTCCTAAAGAAACAAATGGCACTGTCACTCACAGAAGCGAAAGACTTTCCTCCACTTGGGGTATCATGATGATATGCACAGTGCAGTCGGTGGATATGAAGTGCAGCATAATGAGCGGTATAAATCTGTAAACAGGCAAGTAGCTACCACGGTCTGTAAAATGAATTTAGTTGTTTGAAAAGTAGGTGGATTTTCCGTAACCTCAGTGCTGCATATGTATGTGATGATCTGTTTTTGAGAAGAGGTAGAGTGAGGCAGAGTAGAACTGGAGGCGATTTTACCTTTGTTTGGAATGTACAGTGCAAACGGGAGAGGAATGGGCTTTCTGTAGCCAACATCAGCACACTTTTTTCAGTTCTCAAGGAATCCACGTCTTCATTCTCCAGGTAACTGGCTTTTGTCATAGTTTTGACAGCATAGTACTCTCCACTCGCTTTCAACTCTGCCAGCATGACCTAAGTAATGAGAAAACCAAGGAGAGAGGAGAGGCAGAGAGAAATAAAGCAGGAAACAAAAGACGGAGGGACATATTAGTGACACAAGTTTATATGGGTGCTTTAAGATCATCATTGACCTGAGATATTACATAGAACCAGTAGATGATCGGGCCCTACCTTCCCAAATCCGCCTCTGCCCAGCACCTTGTGAAACACAAAGCTCTCCTCAGAGATGTGGGATCCGGTCCTCTCCAGCAGTTCACAGTGTGGTGCTGTGGTCTCAATTTTCAGCTCACTTTGACCTACAGCTGCTTGTGCTCCCCGCTCTGATCCGCACTCTGAGAGCTTCTTCTCCGCACTCTCACACGGGACCGAAGCAGCCACATTGTCAAGATCGGACTGGATCTTGGCTGCTTTCTGATCAAGATCATGTTGGACTTGGGTAACCAGTTCTGCAAGAGAACCTAGTATGTTCTCATTCTCTCTATGCAGGCTGTTGAGCAAGATTGTTTCCAGTCTTCCCGGGGGGCTACGCTGTATTTTGCGATCCATTTCATCCAGCTCTCCTTCGACTTTGGAATAGAGTTCTCGCAAGCTTTGCTGAAGCTTGTCGGCAGTAATTTTGATAGCATCCTGAATATTGTGCCGTAGTTTTTCCAGGTCAGGTTGTATCTTCGCTGCAGTTTCTTCAAGGTGATGTTGGTTCCAAGATGCAGTTTCATTAACATCATTCTGCATCTGGGCTGTTGGCATCTCTGGATCAGAAGTGACCTGCAAATCCTGGGAAGTAAGTGGTTGTGCGCCCCTCTTCTTTCGAACATGCTGAACTGTTGCACTCCTTTCTTCAAGTCCAGTCTGCTGGTGGTTTTCATCAGGGGTGCTGACATGTTCTTCTCGTGCTCTTCGAGATTTCTTTTTTGGCAGACAACACTTAAGAAAGGAGAGCGAGAATAAAACACTAGAATCAAAAATATTGCTACTTCTGGCTAACTGACTCAGATGGTGTTAACCTACAGATCTCAATTCTGCCACTGAAATGAGGAAGAATAAATTTGTTAAAGTCTATTAACGCACCATAATCATTTGTATCCTACTGATTATCCACTCTCAGTTATAATAACAGTTCTAGTGATACTTTCTCAAGGGTAAATAAACAGAGCAAATTGAGATTCACCTTCACAGACAAATCTTTACATTCCCTCAATTCAGCCATGCACCACCACAGATCAATGAGTGTTAGTTCATGGCTGTGCAGGATTTAAAATAATCAAAGCCAAGAAAATAGTTTTTGTTTAGTTTTTTCGCAAACACAGTAAAAATACACCTTTAACTAAGTCTGATCAGCATTTGTCACAATTTGATATTTAGGAACAGTGTTTCTTGTTTATGAGGTCTTATATTCTCTGTGATTCCTTGGGTTTTAATTTCACCCCAGCTACAAAGAAACAACTGAAAAAAATATCTGTGGAGGCAATTAAAATTAGGCCATGTTTCTGAAAGCCACTTAAATCTTCAAGATTAGTTATTCCGGACAAAAGGCTGTTTCTGACTTTATAATCTATACATTATGAACATTTGAAATATAACATAAATAGTCCTTTCAGAAAATGGAATGATGAATCAACTTGAGAGAGAACCTTACAAATGATTAATGCTTCAAATAACACTGCCCTGCATCATTTTTGCCGAATAAAATCCAATATCTGATTCTTACCAATTTGGGGCTGCCGCTTTCAAAAATGGCATCTGTGTTGCTCTTGCATGTCACATTTTATCATCATTTATGATGTGCATTTCATAGCATTGTCCCTTTTGGCTACTACTTGGAAGGTTAAGAAGTAGACTACGAATAATTTTCACCTGGCTCAGACGAAAATTATTTGTAAAATTCATGGCTAATATTCACATGTATCAATGATTCCAAGACATTATTTTATGCCTAATCCTGATTTCAAGCTCAGTAATATGGCCACTGACAAAAGAAAATGCAAACATGATCCCGATGTTTTCTGCTACATCTGTGGATGTTTCACTACACCCAAACAACATTTTTTTTTTTTTAAACCGTTTTCACCAATGCACAAAAAACGACATACATCAGTGGCGGCTGGTGAACTAGTCATAGGGGGAGCTCAAACCCATGTTTAAACAATTTGAACGATAATGAAACACATTCATTGCTTCCAACCCCTGAGTGAAGCATGAGAAGTCCGGAGTCATAATCGGTTTCCAATTACCAGGGGTGAAATCCACCATAACGCACATGAAACTGATAAACCTCCATGCACGAGGACTTCAATTCCTTCAAGAATCTCTTACATATACTTTGATTGAATAATTGATCACTATAGTAGGGGAACGTTAAGATGCCATTTAAACTCACGCTGAATGCGTTAGAGTTGACAGGTATGCCTTATTAATGAAAACTGACCACACCTGATAATGTTGAGAGTTTACAGTTTCCGTAATTGTAATTTAAACGAATGATTGAAAACAGGTCATGACCAATCATTATTTTTAAGGGATGGTTTGAGCTTCCCCTATCGACAGTTCACCAGCCGCCACTTTTATACATGATATAATAAGTCTTCATTCTTTTGTGAAAAAAAAGAAACTGAAAGAAATAGAGACTTTTTACTAACATTTTCAACTCAGCTCCCTCAAACTGGAAAATATGAGGCCATTTAGGGAAATCAGAAGAAATTTTCTGTTCAACATGCAGGGTGGTGAAATGAATACCGTGAACACAATAAATATTCTCATGCTCTTACATCCTATCGTATGAAAACATCTTTACTCACCAGCAGTCGCTTGAAAAACCCCATCTTTAAAATATTATCGGAAATTCAATAAAATCATAAACGCACGTTGTACAATCTTTGTAAAAACGTGCGGCACTCTGATGCACAGCAATGCACAGTGTTTATGTTTGTATGGTAGTAAAAGTTATTGACATCACAACAGCAGCAAGGATATCGTACGACCAAGAACAGTTATGATGTCACAGTACTATGTCGCAGTCATATTCGAATAACTGATCTATATAGAATAACTGGATAGCTGATCACGTCATCATTTTGAAGTAACCGTGCCGCCGTATTGGTATGATATCTTTTCACAGACACGGAAAAGGCGATATTTTACGTTTCCTCCTCAGTTCGGCCTGACCGTGCGAAAACGCCTCAAGGACAGCAGGTCTAATTTCAGTGGGCAGCAGCTGTACGCGCCTTCAACATTTGCAATGGGCAATATCAGATTTTGACAATATGTGCGACCATTGAGTGAGTTCTGGGGATCATGGGAAATCTTTACGGATTTTTCTACATCCCGCCTGAGTTGGGCAGTGGCACAACGAAATTGAAGTCGAACGTTGTTGACTGTTGAAGACAATAGGCTACGTCTATCTTGCACGTATTATTTTTCTGTCGGGTGGGCTTAATGAAAAAATGAACTTGCCATAAGCTAGCATCTTGTCAACGGTTGTATTTATTTTAGAAACACTACGTGTGAGATGCAGTCGCGCTACATCGCGCAACATCTGTGGATGTTTCACTACACCCAAACAACATATTTTTAAAACTGTTATCACCAATGCATAAAAAACGACATATATCAGTGGCGGCTGGCGAACTGGCGATAGGGGAAGCTCAAACCCATGTTTAGAGACTTTTTGATAACATTTTCAACCATGCGCGCGGGAAGATGTTTGAATTGGGGGGGGCTGCCAACCGACAGCAGAAGAGTGACGTTTTTTTTTTTTTTTTTTTTTTTGCGCTGCATGAGGGCGTTACGACAATGTTGGTCTTTGCAACAGCGGTCATAGCAACTATGGGTGCAAACGAGTACTGGAATAAAAGAATACTCGCCATATAAATCATAACTGATTACAAAAAATTATAATTTATAATTGTTTTGTTGTCCTGGGGCCTGTATTTTTTTCTATGTTTTATCCCAATAAGTTCCTTTGTTTTGAATGCATGTGTCATTTGAAAAGCTATAATGCTTGTTGCCTTATTTGTTTCCACCTCTTCAACCCCAGCTCCTGGTAATGCTGCCGTTAAGGGATTTGCCTGTCTCACACATGACGACTCACAACGCCTCCCAGTTTGATATCGCCTGATTCACAATCAAACCATTTATAATTTGAATTAACAAAACCAATACATAATCGTATAATGATTAAGAAATTATTAATGAGGAAATGACCAAGAAACCACCGACAGGCCACATTGAAAACGCGCACGTAATTATAAGGATGACAAGTACCCCCCATCTCAGAAATAAAACCCTCCAAAATATAATGGCGAGCCCCCTTTTAAAATTGTTCTGGAAAATAAAAAGCCTAAAAAAGCTGAGGTTGGATACGGATTATTTCCCTATCTCGGAATTCCATCTCCCGTTTCAGCATTTTTTACATTTAAAACAGAAACATCTTCCTGTCGCGCCCTAGAAAACATTAGCGCAAGAGGACGTGACTTTGTAAGCTTAGCTATTGTGCGCCGTTTTATAAGCTACAGGAGGTCGTCAGCCCCAAAAATAAACAAATGATCCTCGGACAAAATCCTCCATTTGAATAAAGTGATTCATCGCATTACATTATGCAATTTTAAATTCAATCAACTATCCTTAATGAATGTCGCTTGTCAGTTTCGCCAACATAAATGCATCCAGGCACCAGACTAATCCCATAAAAGGCGAAAATAATCGGTCTCTTTTGGATCATAATCAGTATTCTTAAAATTCTCCCAAACCGGCGATTTTTTTGTTCAACATCTTTTTTCAACGGGTACGTGAAAGCCATTCTCAAGCTTTCGGTAATAAATGCATTCTCTCACACAAGCTGCCGCGGTACGTGTCGGGATGATTGTGCCCTCTGAGCGGTATTCCTTCATGGCCCAGAAATTTGACGGATCTTAAATGTTATAAACATTTAGGCTATAACTGAATAAACAACACTGTCCTTGCAGCATGTTGATTCCTAGCTGCAAACTCCCAAAACATAGCACTGCCTGGAGTTACTTAAAGCATCGCTAACACACGTAATGAATCAGAGTACAGAGGTATGTTCAGAATCGCTGGTGCCCGCGGACGCCGGAGCGCTCGATCCTGAACGCCGCGGCTCGTTTTAGCGCCCGCGTGCCCACGCGAGCTAGCCTTCGAGCTGCCTCGCTTAGCGAACCAAGATGGCGACCAACACAGAGGGCACGGATGAAGTTGTACTTCAAAACGCCGATCAGTCAAAACGCTACAAGATGCTTGTCCCGAAATCTCTTAGCATCCTTTGGGACACAGGTAAGCTATCATTTACAACCTTTAACATTCACAAAGTATCGTTATTAGTCTGTACTTTGAAAGAATTCCTCTCTGTTAGACCCAATCAATGCTTACTCGGGACCCGCTCGGTCCATGTCTCGGCATTATCACAATATGATGTATCAATCGGTTGGGATAATTAAACTTATCGCGACTTCAAAAACACAGTCGTCTTCCATTTCGCCGCCATTTTGTTTATGAGAGAAAGCGCCGCTTCCGTTCAGGACGATCTGGCGCTCTAAAGAGTTTTCATCGCGGGCACCCACGGTTCTGAACATGTCTCAGGTCTGACAACTCATGCTGACCAAGTTCTTTCTTTTGCCTTTTTCCAGTTGCTAAATCCCCCTTTAGCAAACGAATTGTCACAGAGGTTGTGCAGATAAAGCAAAGATTGAGGTCGGTTTCTTTAACACAATGCAACCATCGCCATTTTCAAACAAACCTCATTGAAACGATCTGTCAAATCACACCGTGCCGAATTTGCTTCCAGGAAATACGATGTTCTGTTGAAAGGATCCGGAGTACATGGCAGCGCTTAAGTGAGTGACCCGCTGCTGATCCTCTACCGAAGCAACAAGCTAACTAGTCCAGGGGAGAAAGTCATACATTCTTTTCTGCGCCATTTCCAGCAGCAATGATCTCTTGGGTAGCTGCTAGGCTATCTCCCATAGTAACACGTTTTTACCTTTGACCTTAGAACGTAGCCTACATAAACACGAATTTTGAATACATGTCATTCATTTTTATGCATTATTATTTTTATGTTCTGATGTAAATTTCATTGTGTGATATTTTTAAATTGCTCAGATGGCGAAATTAGTAATGATAAAAACTTTTTACTCTGCTCAGTAAGGGGGTGCTCAGCACCCTCCGTACCCCACTTCCGCGCCCTTGTTTTGAACTCAGCTCCCTCAAACTGGAAAATATGAGGCCATTTAGGGAAATCAGAAGAAATTTTCTGTTCAACATGCAGGGTGGTGAAATGAATACCGTGAACACAATAAATATTCTCATGCTCTTACATCCTATCGTATGAAAACATCTTTACTCACCAGCAGTCGCTTGAAAAACCCCATCTTTAAAATATTATCGGAAATTCAATAAAATCATAAACGCACGTTGTACAATCTTTGTAAAAACGTGCGGCACTCTGATGCACAGCAATGCACAGTGTTTATATTTGTATGGTAGTAAAAGTTATTGACATCACAGCAGCAGCAAGGATATCGTACGACCAAGAACAGTTATGATGTCACAATACTATGTCGCACTCATGTTCGAATAACTGATCTATATAGAATAACTGGATAGCTGATCACGTCATCATTTTGAAGTAACCGTGCCGCCGTATTGGTATGCCCAACTGTAATCTCTCAGAGCATTACTCATATTGAACACGTTGCAGCCAAGGATATAATTCAGGGAGAAGATATCTTTTCACAGACACGGAAAAGGCGATATTTTACGTTTCCTCCTCAGTTCGGCCTGACCGTGCGAAAACGCCTCAAGGACAGCAGGTCTAATTTCAGTGGGCAGCAGCTGTACGCGCCTTCAACATTTGCAATGGGCAATATCAGATTTTGACAATATGTGCGACCATTGAGTGAGTTCTGGGGATCATAGGAAATCTTTACGGATTTTTCTACATCCCGCCTGAGTTGGGCAGTGGCACAACGAAATTGAAGTCGAACGTTGTTGACTGTTGAAGACAATAGGCTACGTCTATCTTTCACGTATTTTTTCTGTCGGGTGGGCTTAATGAAAAAATGAACTTGCCATAAGCTAGCATCTTGTCAACCGTTGTATTTATTTTAGAAACACTACGTGTGAGATGCAGTCGAGCATAACGCATATGTAAGTCCCAACTGATATCTTGTATTGAGTTTTCTCTTCAGATGTCCCCACTCAACAGCTGCCATGAAGCTCTAGGCTAATTTTCCTACGAAGCGAAAGTGGGTTCGTTGAAGAGAACGCAATGTAAACTAATCAAAGTCGCTAAATCAGCGTTCATATGAGAAGTGAAGTGAGTTTTGCATCATGGATAGATGTATGTAAACTGCCCGCCATTTATCATAGAGTGTGAATCACATTATCTATTTAAGTAGCTCTAAAGTTACTCCCTCATTGATTACCTGGGAAAATTTAACTTGTCCGTCAACGGTAGTTGAATGTCAGCAGAATGTTAGCCTGTTTAGTTCTGGCTTAAATTAGCCTTAATAATCTGACCACTCAGCGCCTGGTTTTGTTGGTTAGCTAGTCTGGTCTTAGACAGCGTTGCACATAACTATCACTGGAATATGTTATTAATGGCGTGTGACATTGATTGATATTGTTAACTTCAGTTCATCAATCTAGGTAGCTTTAGGCTAACGCAGGGCTCTCAAGTCTCACGCATTTCAATAAGTTCACACGCTCACGCGCCAAACATTACATTTCTCACGCTGAGAAGTGATAAAACTCGCCGCACATTAGTAACATAGACCGTATATAAAAGAGATTAGTAATCTATGAATGGATGAGGCGAAGGCAGACGGCTCTGCTTGAATCAGCAACCTATCAGCCAATCAGAAAATAGTATTTGTTGGTGCCAGGTGAAATAGCAGCGCCGTAATCACGAATGTTGCTATTGTGTGCACACGTCAAAGAAGATCTGGAAGTGGAAGCCCGAAATCACCATCACTTAATTTTTTTTTTTTTTTTTTTTTAACAATAACTGCTTATTAAAGTCGAGGAACTATGCAGGATATTTGCTTTATGGATCATTTTTTACCTCAGTTTAACAGCTTTGGACGGTTACGGTTAGATGAATTGACTTGTAACTAGCTACGGGGAGGGTGGGGGCTCTCTGCCCTCTATGTCTCCTCCACGTAGTGTATTTTGGCTGGAAACAAACCCAGATCCAGTTCGGTGTCAGAGGTGGTACCGCAACATCTCTTGTTTGTGACAGACAAAACCATACAAATACACAAAATAATTATTTAATTTAGCCTTTATTATACTGGGGATTCCCACTGAAATAAAAAAAGTACAGATATTGGGGGGGATGGAGAGTCACTTCTTCTTCTTTGAGTTTACTGGCAGTTGTGAATATTCAAAAACTGATCCTGGTGTGCTATCTAGTGATAGAATATTGTAACTGCGCGCATAAATTTGCAGCTCCACGTCCACTGGCGGACACATCTGCACAAAGATACACCGTTGTTCTTCTCGAACACGCCAAATCCAGATAATCCGTAAATGATGAATTAAATTAAAAATTTAATTTGAAACGATTAACTTAGTTGCATGTGTCAAAGTAACGAAGTGAAAGTATACTTTTTATTTTTTAATTGCAGGAGAGTAAATGTAAAAGTCCCAGTTTAAAAAAAATCTTAAGTAGAGTACTAATCCCCAAAAAACTACTTAAATACTGTAACGAAGTACATGCACATCCTTACTATGCACCTTTGAAAACGGAAAGTATCATGCCCAAAAAAGAAAATCTCAGGTTCTAGCCTGCATTCAAAACTTGAGAGCCGTGGCTAACGTGATGGGTCAGGTTAGCAAAAAATTAATTTGAAGTATGCTAATAATAAGTGCCTTGTGTAATGTGGAAAATAGCCACTAGGGCTAACGTTGACAGTCTTAATCCGCCCTTAAGGTAGATCGCCAATGGCTTTTAATGAGCAAAATATTCATTGAAATTGATTTATGTGTATCTGTCTTTACTACAACCAGTGCCTTGTCTCACCTCAACCCCAGGGAAAAAACTTTTTTTTTTTAATTTTATTTCTCTTGTTAGGGTATTCGAAAGCTGCACATCGACGCATCTCTGCCACAGGATACTATACAACGGTTGCTTACTACCGGGCATAGTGATATGGCCGCTTGAGAGGGTGGCCAAGATGGCGGCTCGGTAAGGTGCACATTTCCAAGCTCCGCTAACGCACACAACAACCATAATTTGAACCATTTTTCATCGTACTAAAGTGGATAAGTAACTGGAGGAGGATGACTACACATTCACCCCGCTGCCAGAGACTCCTCCACATCCCCAAGGTACAAGAAAGGAAAGCCTGCTGATGCTGACGAGTCTGACAACTCTTTGACAAAGCTCTCTCTTCTGATCAGCAACAGAGCCGATATCCTGGAGCAGATGGTCGGTGCCAACACCATTAAAATTGAAGCTCTAAATAAAACTATTGATTTTGTATCGAGTGAACTGCGGGTTATGAAGAACAAAATAAATGAAGTCGATTTGAGGCTGAAAACGGAGGAGAAGCGCATGGAGACATGTGAGAGCCGTGTTTTTCTGAGATGGAGCGCTATTCCTGCGGGTGGAATTTGAGGCTGCTGGGGGTTCCTGAGAATGACCAGGAGGACATCAAAGCAAAGATTATCCAGATCTGGCGGGAGGTCCACCCAGAGGGAAATGTAAAGTTTCCAGACGGCATCGACATCGTACACAGGCTTGGTAAGAGGGATTTTAACAAAGCAACGTCGTGTGTTGTGATAATGCAGTTCACATCCCGCACCTTAAGAGATGCTGTGTGAAAGGCGGCTAAAACGTCCGAGTTCCTGAAAGATAACAGGATGCGGTTTGCAGAAGATCTCACCTCAGCTGACCAGGAGTGACGACGCCTCCGCTGGCCAGCGGTTAAGGAGGCCCGTGCTGCTGGTAAAACTGCCTACTTCATGGGGGGGCGTGCCTTTGCCAATGGCGCTGAAATCCTCTTATCTACCACAACGTGATCATCTCCAGAATGACATCTAAGGGCTAAATATTTCCTTGACTCGTGCCTAATTTAATCAAAGACTGAAAAGTTAAATACAAGGACTGTCGTGACAACTTATGTTGTGGGTTTTAGAACAGTTCAATTCTCAGGTTGAATTTCTAGTTTAACAACAGTGTGACATTTGGTTCTATATAGTTTACCAGAGCCTCAAATCAGCAAACTTAGCTCGTTTGTTTTCAGCTGTCATTCATAGTTAGTGGAGCTTGAGTTCTAACTCTGCTTTAAAAAAGCAATTTTCTATTACCTGTTTTTTCATTGTCTGTTTTATTGAGGAATTGTTATTATATCCTCTGTCTTTATCTCTCCTTTCCTTTAATGCCAGGGGTCTAAGAAACAATCTGAAACATGAAGCAGTTTTTCTGTTTCTCAAAAAAATTAAAAAGTGATTTCTGTTTCATCCAAGAGTCTCATAGCACCAAAGAAGATATGCCCTTTTGGAAAAATCAGTGGGGTAAAGCGTTATGGGGGACACATGGTTCTGAGAGATCAGCAGGGGTTACTATTCTCAAAGACAATTTTCATGGAGCTATTACTGACCATTACAGTGACCCACATGGGCATTTTATTACTATGGTCCTTTCGAGTTCACAAAAAACAGTAATATTAATTAACATATATGGTTACAACTCCTGCAATGAAAATGCCCTTCTGTTTGATATACTGGATGAGAGAATGCAGTTCTCGTTGAATAAGTATCCTGATGCCTCTCTAATCTTAGTAGGTGATTTTAATGTGGTATTGGACAATAACTTAGATTTCCACCAAAAAATTCCAACTCATCTAATTACAACATAAAAGATTTCTTTGAAAAATTTAATATTTTTGATTCTTGGAGAAAAAAAATTCCCTGCACTGAAGTCATACATTTGGAATTCGAAAGACCTTTCCAAACGATCCCGACTTGACTACTGGCTTGTGTCTCAAAAACTAGACCTAGACAATATACACACAAATATCAATGCAGCTCCCTTTTCTGACCATAAGATTATTACATTAAACTTTAGGCTTTCCTCTGTATCAAATATTCCCAGAGCCCTATGTTGGCAACTTAATAATAGTCTTCTGTTACATGACACTGTGGTAAAAGATTTTTTTTTTTAATCAAGACTCGATGGAAAGAAGCTCTTAAGCAAAATTAATTTAGTCAATATTGGGAATTGCTAAAATTTGACATAAGTTAATACATGAGATCCTACAGCAGCAACCTTGCAAAGCTTAGAAAGCTTAAAGAAGATGAACTTATGTCCCAGATTGCAAGTTTATCCAACAAAAACAAAGACAGTCTTACGGAAGAAGAGATGCTACAACTTGTTGAATGCCAGAACAAACTAGACAACATTTATAGAAGGAAAGCTCAAGGGGCCTCTGTGAGATCAAGGAGGAAATGGATGGAGGAAGGTGCGCAATGCTCCTCTTATTTCTTCTGTTTGGAAAAGTCTCAATTTAAAAAATCCTCTATAGATGCTTTAAATATTAATGGTACTCTTGTTACTGATAACAGAAAAATTGCCTCATTTTGTTCAGATTTCTACAGCAAACTAAAAACATCACATTTGTCGGAGGAAAAAACATCTCAACTTTTAGACTCAATTAGAAATTGTAAAAAAAAATCTGAAACGAATCAAACAATTTGCGACAGCAGTATAACCTCTGATGAAGTATAAGATGCTATTTTGAACCTTAAAAATAATAAATCTCCGGGCAGTGACGGTCTTACCGCAGAATTCTATAAAATATTTTCGAAAGAACTGACTCCTTTTATTTTTAATGTCCTCTCAGAAAGTATAGAAAAAGGCACCTTACCCCCTACACTAACAGAAGGCCTAATTACTTTCATTCCAAAGCCCAAGAAAGATCTGCTTTTAATAGATAATAAGGCACATTTCAATGCAATAAATAATTACAGCAACCACTATTTAATGTAACTATCTGAATCAGCACATAAATTATAGTATCTTTATCGATTGTCCTGATGTCAGATCAAAGGCAGTTGGCACGCGTAATGGAAACTCGACCTGACAGCCCTCAGAGTGTCAGTGCATTCTCTGTGGCACGTTGCGTGCTACACAACATAGCTGTACGCCAAGGATGTCACTTTGACCTCACGCAGGAGACATTACAGGACTTTAGACAGAGAGAGGCCGAACTGCATGTGCCGTATCAGCAGGGAGAGCAGCAGCGCGCACGGGAGAGGAGAGACCACCTGGCTGCACAGCTCTGTCCTTAACACTAGAACTGCGGCACTGATGTTAGTAATGCATGGTATTTCATGTCAGTAAAAGATATGAGTCCGTCCGTCCATGACTTTTTCTAAATATGTGTTTTCTATGTTATGTCAAAGTTTTGAACTTCTTTTATAAAACATAAGTGAGTATTGATATTAAATTACTTTGAGCGCCATAGCCGCTTTTTTGCGGCAGTGGCTTTGACCGGAAATACCCCTGTCTGCAACGAGAGAGAGAGAGAGAGAGAGAGGGAGAGGGAGAGGGAGAGAGAGAGAGAGAGAGATGTGTGTGTGCATGTGGGGGCGTGACTGCGTGTGTAGGCTATGTGGGTATGTGTCCTTCAGCTGCTTTCACACCGGTATTCGCGTCTTTGCATTGACTTTGAATGTAATCAGTCATGCGAAAACTTCGTTTCGCGTCCAGTGTGCAAGCGGCTTAATACTATTATTGTCACTTAGGTTTTATCGTTTTTAGTGGGGGAAAGGAATAGAGCCTGACTGCTATGATCTCGTGCTGAGTTAAGATCACATATTGAAAATAAATGTGTAACGTATCTTGCATTGTTGTCCATGCACGTTAATCCCAAAATTTTAAGCAGCAACAGGGTGTAATAATAGGAACACGCTACCCATCGTTTCTCTTCCCAATGATGCAGGCAGAAGAAATAAATGAGCAACCGTCGTATTTCATTCCAACTTCATAAGTTTGAATGATCTGACGTAGTTTCGTTTTGAAATTCCATTCAAGTTTGCTAATGGTAATAATTTGCGAATGCCCTAGCTAGCCAGCTAACTCATATTCCTAATGCTTAATGTAGACGTAAGCGGTGCGGAAAACATGCCTGAAGCAGCAAAGTAAAATGCAACATTAATGCATCATGCAGATATAGGACAGAGGCTTCTTTATTCCAACATTTTAAAGGTGAGGAGAGGAGCTCATTTGATTGGTGAAGATTTGACTCGGCTGTGTTAAACCCACTCACGCCTTCTCTCCTCCCTCTTTGCCACTTGCGCCGGCAAGAGGGACATAGGCGGGACAGAGGAGTACTTGTGCCTGGCTGCGCCGAGCACGAAATTGCAACATATGCCTCAATACACCGAGTTGGCGCGGCGCTCCCCCCATTCACCGTGCCTGCGCCTGGTCAAAGAATTTAGAGCCCAATATGTTATTTACAATAGAACATAGATAACATTTCAAATGTTAAAACTGAGACATTTTACATTTTTATCCACAAAATGAGCTTATTTCAAATTGTCTGGCTGCAACATGTCTCAAAAAAGTTGGGACACAGGCAAAATAGGGCTGGAAAAGCTATTAATATATGAGAATCAACTGAAAGAACATTTAGCAAGTAATTAAGTCAACTGACATCAGGTGTGTAACATGATTGGCTATAAAAGGGATGTCTTAGAGAGGCTGAGTCTCTCAAAAGTAAAGATGGCCAGAGGTTCTCCAACCTGTGAAGGCTTGCGTAAAAAAAATTGTGGAATACTTTAAAAACAATGTTCCTCAACGTCAAGTTGCAAAGGCTTTGAAGGTTTCATCATCGCCAGTGCATAACATCATCAAAAGATTCAGAGAAACTGGAAAAATCTCTGTGCGTAAGGGACAAGGCCGAAGACCTTTACTAGATGCCCGTGATATTCGGGCCCTCAGACGCCACTGCATCACTCACTGGCATGATTCTGTCATTGACATTACTAAATGAGGCCAGGAATACTTCAAGAAACCACTGTCTGTAAACATAGTCCTCCGTGCCATCCACAGATGCTACCTAAAACTCTATCATGCAAAAAGGAAGCCATTGTTGAGCATGATCCAGAAGCGCCGCTGTGTTCTGTGGGCCAAGGCTCATTTAAAATGGACTATAGCAAAGTGTCCTGTGCTCAGACAAGTCCAAATTTGACATTTTTGTCAGAAATTATGGGCATCGTGTCTTCCGGGCTAAAGAGGAGAAAGACCACCCCTCCTGTTATCAGCATTCAGTTCAAAAGCTAGCATATTTGATGGTATGGGGATGCATTAGTGCATATGATGTGGGACACTTGCATGTTCTAAAAAGCACCATGAATGCTGAAAGGTATATAAAGGTTTTAGAGCAACATATGCTCCCCTCCAGACGACATCTATTCCAGGGAAGGCCTTGTGTATTTCAGCAGGACAATGCAAAACCATATACAGCAACTATTACAACAGCATGGCTGCGTAGCAGAAGAGTCCGTGTGCTGAACTGGCCTTCCTGTAGTCCTGATCTTTCACCGATTGAGAAAATTTGGCGCATAATTAAACAAAAAGTCCGTCAAAGGAGACCCAAAACTCTCCAGCAGCTGGAAGCCTGTATTAAACAAGAGTGGGATCAAATTCCAATGGCTAAACTCAAAAAACTTGTCTCCTCAATGCCCAAACGCCTCCACTCTGTGTTAAAAAGAAGAGGGGATGCTACACCATGGTAAACAGGCCCCTGTCCCAACTTTTTTGAGACCTGAGCAGCCATCAAATTTGAAATGAGCTCATTTTGTGGATAAAATGGTAAAATTTCTCAGTTTCCATTCCTGGCAAATGACTGCCCGTAGCAACGAGCTCGTTGGCCTGTAGACATCCCTGCAGGAAGTAAACCCATAAGAACGTATTTTGTTGTTACATATTGATTGTGTGACAGGCTGTTGCAGCCCATCACGTGAAAATATTTTTCCGACCACAGTTCTAACAAAGCATCATTGTGGAACAAGTACTGAGCGCTCTTAATATATGATTAATGTGTGCTTATTTTAGTTTTATTCCGTAATTTGAATAAAACCCACACGGAAAGAACCTATATAAACATATGTTTTAATATAGGGCCAGATATAGGTTTTGCATATATGCGACATAAAATTGGCCGTTTCTATATATTATAGGTACATATATGTACCTATATGTACATGAATGTACCTATAATATATGAAAACAGCCAATTGAAACTCCAATGTGTTTCTTTTTTCTTTTTTCATTTGGCAATCCCACCCGAATCTGGGATATCCAATTAGGGAACTATGTACAAGTTCTTAGGCTTGTTCCCATATGCGAACCCTTGTTGACAATTCAGGAGAGTGTACATAGCCCGCGACCATTAGCATTTGCTCTTTGAACATTGGCTGGTCAAAATTGTGGAAGCTCAGAACAAGGGCAGAGAGTAGTTAACTTGGGATGCAGTCAGATTCTTATTTTATGAGCGCCCATCTAGCCAACAGGACGCGCCTAAAGGAACTCTAATCTACATAACCCTTCCCAGCAGGCCCTTTGCAATTTGCATCCCTGTAGCGCATTGGCCAATTGCACACTACTTCTGAAAAGAGCTGCCGACCACTGCTGGTTGATACAAAGCGGGGATTAAAACCTATATGTTTATATAGGTTCTTTCAGTGTGGGAATTTGAGGATCCTTGTTATTTCATCCCTGTAGAAAAAAGTCTGGAATTTAGTTGCTATACAAGCATCTCAAATAAAAGATATGTGTCTGTTCATTAAAACTGTGAACAGAAATGTAGACTTTGTCTACAAATTCATTAACTACAGTGAAATACTTAAATAGATGTAGGGATGAAAATGACTTTTGAAAGTCATGTTTACTTGAATGTATGTTCTTCTGTGTACTTTTATTTTGTTGTTTTTGTTTTATTTTGCTACATTTTGACTAAGGACCTCTGAGCCATATTCATCTAGAAACTGCATTACAGACAAGATAGAAAACATTGCATTTGGTGGATGTAACAGTGTAGTGTATAACCTTTCAGTGGATGTGTATGAGCTGCAATGATGTGAATCCAATTTTATCTAATGTGGTGAATCTGGCAGTGACTTAAACTTGAAAAAATGCTTAATTGATGAAATAAACATAATGAAACCACTTTGTTTTTATACATTTCCTTCTCTTCCACAATACCCAACTCAATCTTCATAGAATGGAAATAAGTATGGTCAAGAAAGAATTGATGACTTTATTATTGTTAATGTTTCAGGGAAAAAAATGTAACAAATAGTATTGGATATTTGTGTTGATATCATAGCTTTTTGTCTCCTCTAACTTGCCATAATTAATAATGACTGGTTTACACATAACATGCCGTTGTCACATGTCAACATGTATTTAGGATCAAATGTGATGCCAATTTCACATGTTCACATGCAATTAATAAATTATTGCGTGAAATTCTTGTTATTTCTGTAAGGGACTTTGGACTAATATGCAGATATTACCTTGAGAATAAAAATATGAGCTAGGCATCAAGTATGACAGTTGCAAAAGTGAGATATGAGCTATACAATAGGTATGACAAACAGAACCTGCCACTGGGTATATGAGCTATATAGGAGACCTATATGCCCTCTATAAGCACATATATGTACCTGAATTTGGCCTATATGCGGCATATAGGTTGCATATATGCGCATATATGTTCATAGAGATTCTTTCCATGTGGGAACTGCAAAATTTGTGAGAGTTCTGGACTTTTTTACCTGTAATGGCTGTTCTATTGACAGAGTAAGCAGTGAAACCGGTCTAGTAGGCAAAAAGACAGACACATAAAACAAATATGCAAAGGATAATCAAGGTTTGTGTTAAACGGTTTCAGGCGCTACATGGAGGCGAAGTACCACCCTGTCGGCCAATCAGAAAAGATGATTTACCCATGCCATGGTAGAATATGTTATAATGCACATTGATGGGACATTGATGGGTGGGATACTTAACATGTACAGCACCCCCTATATGACTGTCACACTTCATGAATGAGTCCTAATGACAGCAGTCACATGCAAAAGCAGAATGCATAGATGTGACTGCAGAGATGCACGCTAAATATTACGAGATTTTAGAGATTTGATCCATGCACATACCCCAGTAATGATGGACACATGTTAAAAAATAAAAAAAAACCCTGGAGCTGTTACTTTTTTCTTAAATATGTCATATATTTACCACTAATATTTGCAGAAACTCTTTAATCATATTCTAACATACTTTTTACTTGTTTTTAGATTCCCTAGGGCTTTTGTTGAATTAATTAATTCATCAAACTACAGAGACAGGTAAGAAGACCGTGACCTCTTATCCCAGCGGGCACTGATGCCTAATTTTCAAATTGAGCTATCACAGCTTTTTCTATTCCCAAATAGTAAAACTTGGTAAAATCACAAACAATAGCCTGGGCTCCATAAGGTTACATTATATTCTAAAGATTTATAGTTTTTATGTGTATCAACAACCACTAGAAGGCAGATGTGATGACTCCAGTGGACCAGGCACAGTAGATTAACTACTGTTTAACCCTGCTACCTAACCCTAAAGCAAACTTACAAAATCATGTAGTTAATGATTTACCATTCCTACCTTAAACTTACCTCTTCATTGGACCAAACATATAATACTTTCCGTAATACTTAACCTACAGTGCTTATTTGAATAGGAACATTTTGATTAAGAAAAAAAAGTTTTAAATGTTAAAAGGCAGACTATGCAGTTTCATTGGAGAGGGCCCCAGTCTTGGTCTGATGTGGTAAAGAATGATGAATGCCTCTCAGTTCTCAAAAGAATAGAACTTAAAAATGCCTCAGGAGTCGGAGATGACTGTTTTACCCCATCATACGCCAAAATGTAAGAGAATTTTACTCCATTGTTTTTGTGTACATTTGACATCAAAACCTTGGGTTCAGTACAGGCATTTAAGGGTTTAATTAATTCTATGGCTTATTAGTCTTGGCATGAACTTGAGGGCTTTTATCCTTCTTCAGCCTCATCCTTAACAATAGTAAACAAAATGGTGTGCCCTCTGATTTGAAACTGCAGTCTACTTTTAAAATGGATTAAATATAACTTTCATACCTGTGGGCAGACTGATAAACAACTGATGGCGTAGAATTCATATTTGGTGAACAGTCATTATGTGTGATGGAGATTGGTTTAAGATGTAATTAATTTTGAAATGACTTTTAATTTGCCTTTCATTTTCTTTTTAATTTATGTTGGTTTAGATTAAAATGATTTGGCCCTGAAAAAGATGCAGTGAGGTTTTACCCACCAGAAGTGACATTTTGAAACATTATAGATTACATCACGGAACCTTCGGCCATAGTCATGCATTGCCCTGTATATACTTGGAGTGTCCATGCTCTTTTAAAACTTGGAGTGGTCTTCACACACATTTATCTCGATGCCGTGTGGAAGGACAGACACAAACAACTAAGGCTATCCTGTCTTTCACATGCCTGGTGTGTAGGACTCAAGGGTTTCCTATACTGAGAGAGAATATTTGATCATGTTGGCCATCGCCTTAAAAGCAATGAGACTGTTGATTGTGTGTTTGAAGGGTGTGATTTTCAAACCAACATTTATGGAACATTCAAAGCACACAAAAACAGAAAGCACACACCACATACTCTGAGTGATTTTAAAGGAAGTGTTCTTTCTGGAAAGGCAAAATGAAGAACCAGATTTTGTTCTTGATAACTCTGAAGCCACTCAGGATGAGAATGTTGATGATTGTGGAGAAGGAACCAGCTCAGATGCACATTCTTCAGAAAAAGACGACAAGCACTTAATTGTCGACCAAATAGCTTCTTTCCTGCTTAAATTGGAAAGTGTGCATAATGTTTCAAACAGGTGCATTGATGAATTGGTAGATGAGTTGCAGTTTGTGTCATCAGCATCCATACCAATTACCAGGGAAATTGTTGAATCACACTTCAAGAAGAATAATTGTGCCATTGATGGTACCATTGTCACATCTTTAGTAGAGGAATAAAACAACTCCAGCCCTATGAGCATGGCTTTTGATAAAGCTGGTCTTCTGTCATCAGCTTTCAAGAGAAGGCAGTATTTCATACAGAGGATTAAAGTTGTGGAGCCAGTTGAATATATTCTCGATCCAAATGAAAAGAAGAGTTTTCAGTATGTCCCGATTCTTCAATCCTTGAAACAAATTTTGAGCAACGATGATATCAGGGGAAAGCTCCTCATAGATGATGGATGCACAAGTATTCCCACACAGTACCGATCATTCCATGATGGTGCCATTTACAGAGGGAGTAAATTTCATTCTACTCCCTAATTTCTAATTCTAATTCTAATTCTACTCCCTAATTTCTAATTTCATTCAGCGTAGAATCTCTATATTCCTGTATGTAGATGATTTTGAGATATGTAATCCCTTAGGAACATCACGGAAGAAACATAAGATAACCTCTGTGTACTGGATCTTGGCAGATATCCTGTCCTGTTTTCGGTCCACCCTCACCTCTGTGTATCTTGCACTTTTGTGCAAAGCTAATGATATTAAAGGATTTGGCTATGCAGAGGTTCTCAAGCCACCGTTAGATGACATAGCTACACTGGAACAAGATGGTATTTTGATTCCTGTCCTTGGGAAAACTGTCAAAGGGACAGATTATTGTGTGGTTGTTGACAATCTAGGAGCATATTCAATTGCTGGCCTTGTTGAAAATTTCTCTGGACCGTACATATGTAGGTTCTGTCTAGACGAGCGCTCTGAATTTCAAGAAAAGGAAGTGAGGTCAGGTGCTTTTTGCATTCGGACAAAGCAGGATTATTCTGTTCATGTTCAGACTCAACAGGAAAACCCTGCGCTTAACCCATTGCTTTGGTGTGAAAAGGCCTTGCCCGTTGACAGGGCAATTGAGCCATTTCCACTTGGTTGAAGGCTATCCGCCTAATATTTTGCACAACCTTTTTGAGGAGATTATTCCCATGGAATTAACACTGTGCTTTAGTGATTTCATAGCCAAAAGATCTACCACAATGGAAGAGCTTAACAACACAATAAAATCATTTCCCTACAAGTGGGGAGATAAGACCGACTGTCCACAGGCCATTCCCATTACATTCTCTACTTGAAGAAGTATAGGAGGAAATGCCCATGAAAACTGGACCCTCATCAGGAGGCTCCCACCAATGGTAGGACACAAGATACCATCGAATGACCCAGCATGGAATGTAATCATGCGTCTTAAAGACATAGTTGAACTTGTTGTAGCTCCAACCCATACTGAAAAAGTCTGTCATATCTTGACACAAAGATTTCTGAGCGCTGACTCCGATTTCTGGCACTGTTTCCTGGGGTAAAGTTGATTCCCAAACACCACTTCCTAGAGCACTGTCCAGCCCTGATTAAAGGGTTTGGACCTCTCATTGGGTTCTGGACGATGCGATTTGAGGCTAAACATCGTTATTTCAAACAAACTGTGAGGCATACTGGAAATTTCAGAAATATAAAATTTTCCCTTGCAACTAAGCATCAGCTAATGATTGGACACCACTTGCTAGCAACTGCGACAGCTCCCACTTTGAGTGCTGCCAGAGTATCCCTAGTGCCTGTAGCTGTTTTGCACGCAAATGTGAAAGAAGCAATAAGAAGAGTGTCTCCAGGTGAGACTAGTGTACATATCACCAGCACTCTGTCACTTTGTGGAACAAAATACTCAAAAGGCATGATTTTGGCTTATGGGTCTACTGCAGGACTTCTAGACTTTGTTGAAGTTCTGCAGATTGTAATTCTCAGAGACAAGGTGCATTTTACTGCTAAAGTATTCATTTCCTGGTATGTTGAGCGCCTTCGAGGATTTGAGCTGGAGAGTAAGAGCTTGTAGTGTTCGTGGAACAGACGGATCTCACTGACGTATGTCCACTGTCAGGCTACATGGTTGGAGGAAGGCGCATGGTGATGCTGAAGCGCCATATCTGTCTGGAATAGTAGGTAAATCTTTGATGTACTAATTGAAGTGGTGTTGATGGACCTTTTAGGGCAAGGACAAAATATTTTCTTTTAAGCAGGCATAGCGGAAATTAAGTTGGTAAGGTTTTGCAGATAAGAGTAACTTCCTATATGCTATAGCAGCAATCACGCAGACTCCGTTTATGTTGAAAATGTTTGAAAACGATACTAGGCAAGCCAAGGTCAGTGGGGTCGCCACTGCAGCTTGTGGGGAAAACTGTTATGAACGATAGTTTGTATATGGTCACAATGACTTAGCAAAATGATTCTTCCAAACACCAGACGTGTAGGTCACTGCATTGCAATCTGTTCAACTCGCCCAAACGCGCAAAAAAGAGAGCCAAAGATTTATTATATTTGAGCAGTATAGCACATACTAATTCTGCTCCATAAACCTTTAAAGGGGACCTATTATGCTGAGCCTTCTTTTAGTACATATCAGTAATTTTATAATGTTGGAAGTCCATACTCAACCTCTGTAAAGTTTCTAAACATAAGATACAGAGGTTTTGCCGTAATCCAAGATCGTGATTTCGTGAAAGTGATTTCCTCTCTGAACAGCTTATCCCGAGATCTTCACGAGATCTGGGCAAAATCTGACATCAGGTTGTGTCGTCCAATTAATACAGACCTAGCCAGAGCCAATCACGGCACTGGACCTGCCCACCCTGGAAACTATTCTTGCAGGCACAAACAACCGCGGATCATATTATGCCTTAGTAGCGTCTACACTTCTGGAAATACAAAAGAAGAACTGGAGATCATTTGAGGTGCAGTTTTGTCAGTATCTCTCCCAAAGCTGCTCGTCCGTTTATTTTTGGACGCGAAGAAAAGCCCAACTATTTTCTCTTCCAAAAGAAGATGCCACCAGAAATCAGTGGGTAGCTTTTCTGTTTGCCAGCAGCAAACAGCCACGGCCAAAGGGATTGTTAGCTGTTTGTGCTCAGCATTTCACCAAAGACAGCTTTGTCAATAAAAGATAATTTGACGCTGGATAAGCCTTTCAGCTGCTTCTCAAACCTGAAGAAGTTGCATCGATCATGCGCTCGGATCCACAAGCTGTAAGTAACGATATAACAGCAAATAATGTAAGTGAAGCTAACGTGTTACGGGTGGTTTGCAGGACCGCTAACGATAGTTAGCACTAACAATTGGCCTCAAACGCAGGCTTTGTAAAATATCTGAAGATAAAGCCTGGATTGGTAGCGACTTTCCGTGACTCACAGACGCTGAAGCTGCAAGTTGCTTTATGGCATAAGCCTACCTAACGTGATAGCCTTTTGAATGTGGCTGTAGCACAGTGGCTAACATAGCCAAGTTACTGTTGCTGATGTTTGTGTCCTAAATATGCAAGAGTAATATCAGGGGACATTCAACAGAAGGTGTGTGAACATAAACCTCATTTGAAGCTATTTTTTTATACTTGTTTGCAATTTGGTTGCTTGGTACAACTGTTCACGGTAACGGAACTTGCTGTCTGTAAAACCAGTATCGCAGGGTAACGTTTGTGTCTGTTGTTATGACCGCTCGGTTACCAGCTACTGTATCTTAGTTCGCATGCTATGCTACTTAAAAATCCTCCTGGTTAACTTATATGCAGTAATTCTGATCGGTATGCTTGTGCTACTTCGGTAAGCATCAATGTGGCAGTTTCATCATAACGTTGCCTGATTGTAGTCACTACAGAGAGGTGCTGTAAAAGGCTGCAGTTAGACCAGACGTAGGTTTTGCAGAGCTTGGGGTGTGTGTTTGGGTGCTTGTGAAATGATTGCTCAACTTATCCATGACCGGGGTCAGCCAGATACTGCACCAATATCTGGGCAAGCTCTCTGATGCTACCGCGGTGAAAGCAATCGCTAAACGCACAAGCTATAACGTGTCTGGTATAACAAACGATTTCTCTGCAGCATTGCCCTGGCGTAATTTCATCCCCCTGTAGAAATTGTTCTGGCTAATAAAAAACCGAAAAAGGCGGAGATTGAATACGAAATTCTTTCCTGCAGAAGTTATCGATTTGCTAGCTCCACATAAGAAACTGTTCACGCTAATGGAACTTACGGTCTGTAAAACCTGTATTATGTTCATCCCATAACCGGTGCTCTCTCTAGCTGTCGCTTACTATCCATAATCGCCCATTTTCCGCAAGCAAATGCTGGTCATTCCGATGCAATAAGTAAACCATTACCACGGGCAATTTCCAAAAAGATCGTGTAGCCTGGAGCTTTCGCCCCTCCGTCATATACCAGCGCTGAAGCTGTTCGTTACTCCACGCTAACGACACACCACAGTTATGCACATGGAGTGGCAGGTCCTTAGAGTACACACCCAAGCAGTCCATATGTTGTTGGTCTACTTTTTGCTATTCCTCACTGTCCATGTTTTCCTGTAAACTCAGACCCACCGGATTTCTACGGTCTCCGGTCTACACTTGGGTATGTTGACCCGTTCTACAAATGTGTCTGTATGGGTTGGATTCTAGCTTTCCCTCAATCTTAGCTATAGAGTGGAAACACCGGTGTACTCACCATGCCGTAGGTAGATAGCAAATTCGAGCTTGAGCTGCCAGACTTTCGTACTGCGTCCTCCACTTTCGCTGCTGCTTTTATTAGAACAAGTTTATTTCATTAGATCTATACACATGTACAGCGTTTGATTGTGGAATTTCCCCGCCGATACCTTGGCTCAGATGGGAGACGCGTCTCACATTTCACAGTTGGGAGGCAGACCCGGAAAACTGTGTTCTGCCGAGTCCCGCCCAGCTCCGCCCTCCACAGAGCTGGCCAATCAGAAGAAAGTGGGCACACGGGGAGGGGGGGCCATAGCAGAAGAGCCGCCCAAACGAGGCATTTCAGGCAGAGACTACAATGGACTACAAATGGGGTTTTTTGAGGATGGCAGTATGAGCTAAATAAGGACCCTTTTTTGGACTTTGAACGATCAGGAGTACTCTAGGGGGGTCCAAGATCAAAATATAAACTTGGAAATGTCAAAAAAGAAACTTCACACTCGTTTGGAGGTCGATAAGTTGAACATACAAGAAAAGTGGTTTTAAATAATGATTTAATTCCATTCTGTACCCATTAAGGACGATTGTACCATAAAAATCATGTTCATAATGTAACCAGTTCCACCAGAAATGCTACGGAAATGTAAGAGAGTAAAAATGGTAAGTTACAACTTGATGAAAGCATGTCAATAGCGCATATGCCATCCATGAGTGTTCCTGCGGCATAGCGTCTCCTCATGGATTGAATGATGCGATCTGAACACAGCTTGGGGATCATGAGCCATAATTGAACCAACATGGCACCAAGTTCCTGCAAATTCTGTGGAGGGTTCCTTACTTGACGGAGTCTTCTGCCCAACACATCCCATACATGTTCTATGGGATTAAGGTCAAACCTTGAGGGCCACTCCATGACATTGATGCCAGCATTCCTAAGAAAATTCGCGTTAAATTGGCGTATGAGGTCTGGCATTATCGTGTTGGAATGTCAGACCTGGGCCATGAGCTGCCATGAATGGCAAAAGCTCTGGAATGAGCACTTGATCTCTGTATCCTGCAGCAGTTAGGTTTCCTTGAATGACCATCAGTCGGGAACGGGCAGGACCATTAAAGGCACCCCAAACCATAACACTACCGCCCCCAAAACGGTCCACTTCCTGCACACAACACTGGGCGTTGCGTTCACCGCGTCTCCTCCAAACTCTAACTCTCCCATCAGCAAAGTACAAAGTGAATCTGGATTCGTCACTAAAAGCGACCCTATTCCAATCACGCTGAGTCCATCTCAGATGTCGTTGTGCCCAGAGAAGCCGTTGGCGTCGGTGTAACTGGGTTAAATTGGTACGATATGGTCGGCGTGCATGGAGGCGAGCAGTGCGCCAGGCGACACGTATGGTTTGGGCAGTCACACGACCTCTAAACAATTCATTCCTAGTGGGCGTTGCAGTGAGAAATCGATTACGCAAATGGCGTAAGGCGATTTGTCGGTCTTCTGCTTTGTTCAGTCGTGGTCTACCCGAACGAGGTCGGTCTGCTGTGGTGCCAGTTTGTTGGAGGCGTGTCCGAAGATCATGGATAGTCTGTCGACTGCATCCCATAACCCTGGCAACGTCAGTGACCGGCGTTCCGTATTCAGCATGCCAATGGCGCGTTCGCGTTGAATGTTTGACAGTCGTGGCATTGCAAATCAACGGATAATTGACTGTAAGAACTTGTTTTTCGAGATGTCACTCTACCGTGCTAACGTGGGCTCAATTGCACGTGTCTCATAAGGTCACGTGACTAGGAACACGAGGAAACATGCTTTTACCTTGACGTATGCTCGCCCGTGCTGCATGCTTGTGCACGTCGGAGTTGCTGTGTGTCATGATGTCTTTGACAACGCATTTATCCCTAATAATAATAATAATATCTCTTGTATTAAGTTTCAAGAAAATATTTAGAAATTTATGAGTGTGAAGTTTCTTTTTTGACTGAGTATAGCATAATAGGTCCCTTTTAAATTTCTCATCTGAAGCTGCATACAATCCCATATCCATACTACAAAGAGCTCCCACTAAACAATAAACTACATGAAATTAATAATGAATGGATTACTATATCTTACTATATATAGCTAATAATAGCGAGCTTAATACTAAATCAATGATATGTCAAGATGGAAAACCACAGTGTTGCAGTGAATACTAACTCTGAATCATGTCATCCATGACTGAATGCAAAAAAAAAATTAATCTCTTGTTTTCTCATACCACGTACTGTGCAAGAGTTGGAAACGGCAATAAAGCAAACATTTGGGATCTTGGGGGACATAAGCATTCAGCACAAAGACCCAGATTTCAATGACTTCTTTACATTAAGTTCAACTGATGACTTTAAAGATAAGGACACACTGAAGATAGCGTATGCAGGCCTCGAATTAAGTTATTTTTAGGGCAAGGCCACTTGGCCTTTTAACATTGGGGCATCATGGCCAAAATGTAGGGCACCAAGGCCAAAACCAAATTAATCAATTTTGCAAGAAAAATAAGTGATAATGACATTGTATGTAGATAAGACAGTATAAATCAATAATTAGGAGCAAATTGAAAACCAATATTTTATTAATTTTTAAAATTGTTTCATTTTTACCAATAGGCCTATATGACCAATAATTAGAAATGATAATGAAAAAGTTAATGTCTATTGCCAACATTTATATAATTGGCATTGCAAGGATGATAATATAAATGCAAAAATCCAAAACTTTCCTTGACTTTGCGGCATTTATTTTCACCATCCCTACAGTTGTCACTCAGCTGTGCATCATACCAGACAACGCCCTTTAGCCATGACTACATTCAAAATGTAGAACGGATTCTCGGGATTACGGATTCTATTGCTTAATCAGCCTCGCAGACTAACTTACGCAAATCTGTTCTACACAAGCACAGAAGTGATAAAGACATATTGGTATTTTACGTCGTCATTTATGTGCGGAAGAAAACGCTTCAATTTTATGGTGCAACGTTCAAAAATTCCATCGAAAGTAAATTAGAATGCCATTGTTCAACAAATTAGCCTGAACAGCCGTTGCTAACCGGGAAAAGAAAACTGCGAGAGGTTTTGGTTTATCAAACATTGAAAGATGAGGTTTCCAATGGCCTTTGTTACTGCCGACGGACCGCTACTGCTGAGCAGTCTGGCTCAGCAGGAGACGAACTGAAGAGGCTAACGTTTTTAGCGAATGCTCTCTCCAGCTGGCTCTCAAAGTTTAGTTTCTGTCGAGGAAAGTTACACAACCACCGTTTTCACCCAGCCCAAAAACACACCTATACTTGACACTAACAGTATTTAATTGCTTGTGCTTAAAACACAAGGTGAGCTGATTTTTCTCCAGTCGGAAGGATGCATGGTTGGAGGATACCAACCTCACACAACGTTGCCTTATTCGTGAGTGAGTGGGCGTGTCGTTGGTCGCACAAAATGCTCAGAAGTCCACCGCAGCGTGACAACGGGAGCCGCACAGCTCAGAAAATCGCTACTCAGGGTAATTTCTGGGCACCACAGCCACTGGAAAAAAGGGCAAGCCAAACTGGCCGTTTGAGTAGGCGGGCTTTACGGCCACGCAGCGGGGCAACCACGGCAATTGCCGCTAGGCCGTGGTATAATTCCTGCGCTGTGTATGTACTGCCTGCTATGTTTTTGACTAATGTTGACTTGCCTGAGCACTCGACAGCAGAATGCTCTGTCCCCAAATCAGTGCCAGAAGATGACTTGGTGTCTCAACCGTCAACATCAAATGACTCCACCACTGCAGAGTCTGATGACAGTATGGAACTCAGTCCCTGTACCCCTGGAATGCACAAGCCGTGGCCCAGTGAGTTTCCTGTCCCAAAGTTTTCATATAATACTGAAGTAGCACTTCAGAAAGGCTATGAAAATTACCTCAGAATACGGTTCTCTTTTGTGCAAAGAGGTGTTTTACCCTGGTGTTAAAGCCAACATTCTGGAGTGTTTAGCTGAGCTCATGTATTCTTACACTCCCAACCCAAATGATGCACAGCGGCATGCAGTTGCAGAGGCTCTCATAAAACAGCACCCATGTTTGAAGGAACCGGGGTCTTTCAGTGGTCTCTATGGATGGCAATAGAGCATAAAGTACAAAGAAGGAAATTACTGAAGCAAACTTCGGAGGCATGGGATTCCAGAACTCTTGGTTAACTATTTAAAAGCACAAATCTTCTGAAGACAAGAAACCTGTGAAGAATGTAAGGATGGCTAGGAAAGCCAAGATGAGCTACCTTCCCCCTCATCCTGCAGGGGAAACAGAAGATTCCCTTGAGAGTGTCAGGCTGGATTTGATCTCTGAGACCAAGAAAAAGAATAATAGCAGAGTTATAAATTAGTTGATGTCAAGAACCTTTAGTTTCAGAAGACAGGAGATTGTAGGTCAAGCCCCAAGTGTCGCGGATCTCCGAGAGAGATGGCCTGCCCTCTTTGAACAATAACAGGTAAGCAAAAATCAGAAAAGCTAAGGAGCCAAAATCAAATCTATGGTAATCTACAGGTATGGCTGAGGAATTTAGTGATCAGTTAGTGCACTATGTACAAAATTTAGTCAATAATGTTTTTCAAATTCTTCTTAACACACCTTCCTTCATTGTCAAATTATGCTTTTTTAATGTTGTATCATGTTCAGGAATTTTGAATTTCACATTGCTTGATTATTGTAAATGGACTGAATCTGTAGCACTTTACTATTCTACCGGCAACTAAAAACGCATTACAATGTGTGCTTCATTCACCCATTCTCACACACCTTTATACTCTGATGTCAGAGACTACCATACCACACTTCTGCTTACAGATCAATGAGGAGTTTCGGAGAGTCAATGGCAAATCGCTTGAGCCGACATTTATGTCACAGTTGGACAAACGCACTCCCAAGATGTTGTCACTGTTCAATGCAAAGGGAGGAGCTGTCAGTCAAAGAATGAAGTCCCAGATTTTGGAACTCCTCCAGGTAAGTAGAAAAATGGTCTTGTAATAGAAAACATTTTTCATCCCAAAGCTATGTTTTCTGTCTCGTGCTAGTCCTCAGTGTTTCCAGTGTGTTCCTGCTCAGAAAAGACCTAAGGATGGTGATGTCCGTCCATCTGTCCAACTCCTAACTCAAGCGCAGCATATCTTGAACTCTAATGAGCCAATTGTTATGACGTGGTGAGCACATTCATGGTACATTACAGAATGAACCCTGTTGATTTTGATGACCCCATTTCTTGCAGCACCATCCCATCCTCACACCAGAATTTAGAAATTCAAAATAGTTATTTTCTGGGTGCATTGCCGTATAATTTTTAAAGCACATTCCTGCAACCCAGAGGAGGAAACCTGTTATCTTTGGTGACCTGATGACTTTTCCTGTTGCACCATCATAGACCATAATATACATACCCCATTATTCCAGTAATCGCACTCATCCATCATGCACAAAGTCACCACCACTGCACCAGCAGCAGAGGGCCTATGCTCCTCAACATAATGACCTTTAGAGTGACAGAGTTGGATTGTAAAAACTTTACAGGTTTCCATTAGCATGGAGTTGGTAGGCGGTTTCGACCAACAGCAGGAAGAAAGTTCTGAAAGCATCTGTTTCAAATTGTTAAATCTTAGGCAGCATAATCCCAATCTTGACTTTTTTCATGTCTGCGCATTTCTCAAAGCAGTGAAATCCAGACCGGGACTTCGATTACACCGCACTGCATTTTGAAACTTTTTCTCTTCTGATTTGATAAACAGTGTTGATTTCATATAATTTGAAGGCGCTGATTTCAAATTTGTCCTAAAAATGTGTGTATCACACCAGGTTTTTAGACAAATCGCGAATTCTTTTCTTCATATTGATATATCTAAGAATACACAATGATAAATGAAAGCAGAATGACAGTTAGATTTTAAACATTCTGCAAGATGTAATAAAACAAAATGCAGCTTACTTAAGGATTAAATTTCTTTTCTTTGATTTACGGGAATAATTTTGTTCGGGGCAGTCTCTCTGTAGGCACCAACAGTAATCAGCCATCATGCAACAGGCAAAAGGCAAAAAGCGGATTGGCATAGGCTACTTGGGGTGTAGTTATTTTCCATGATGATGCAATACTTCGTGGTGGTGATTTGGAGTGTTTTATTAATGAGAAACAGCAGGGACTTACTATGCTTGAACCGGATTCTCGTTATACCAAGAGCAGTGATTTGTGACAAAATCTGACGTGATAGCCAAAAACTCATGTGATATTTGGATTCAGCACCCCAAAATTACTTAAAATCAGCTATCAGCTCTTACTCAGCAAATTTCATGCAGGGCAGTGTTATCAATCCAAGTGAAGCCCAGTACTGTTGACTGCTTAAAGGATAATTGCGGTATTTTTCTACCTGGGCCCAATTTTTCCACCTGTAGGCATCCAAATAAGCGAGTTTGATATTACGATTTAGGCATGCGCGATTTCTGTGGGAGCACTTCCGGGGCAGGGTCACTGTAACCAAAACAGAGGCTTCGCCACACAGTAAGCGCTTGTTTCCATATCTCAAAGGGTGCTTGGGAATTATTAATTATCGTGTTACTGGAGATGTGGGAAATTAATTTATCATAACAGATGCCCATTTCCCCCACCCCTTTCCCCATGTGGTCATGGATCAAAAAACACTCTGAATGTGACTAGACGTCAGTAAACAAATTCGGTCAGTGCCTTTTGTAATTTGGAAACAAGCACTTACCTCGCACCAACACACGGCGATAGATGCAGAGCGATTCATAATCAGGTGATGCAGTTCCTGGGTTAAATTATCTAATCGATGGCCTCTCTTAAACTATTCACTTCTTTGCAGCGAAGACGAGAGCAACGAGCCCATCCTTTCGTCCACTCACTTTCAGATTCCTTTTACCAGTAGCGTGCCGTCAGATGTCAGGAAGGCCTTCAGTAACATCACCCTTTCCCGCATAATTGCTCTTAAACTGTTTGCGAACAAGTTTGCCTGATTAACAATCAAACAATTTATTAACTGAACAACGACCACCAATGCATGACACGTAATTGTAAAGAAATGCTAATGACAAAGCGATTGCCTATTGGCTATGTTGATATAATGGATGTGACTCCGCAAGGATGACAATCTGCAAAAAATCAGAAACACGCGGACTGCACAGCAATTATTTTCGCCATCACTCAGCTGTGCATCGTACCTAACAACGCACTTTAGCTGTCACTACATTCAGACTATAGAACGGATTCTCATGGCTAATTGCTCAATGAGCCTCGCAAACTCTTGTTCGCAAATCTATGCTATTTCATGTGCTACAGGAGTGCAGAAATTATGAAGACATATTGATATTTTTCGTAGTCATTGATGTGCGGAAGAAAACGCCATTTAATTTCATAGTGCAATGTATAACAAGGCTTTCAAAAATCAATAAGACTTTCGTCGGTTCTACAAATCAGTCTGAGCAACTGTTGCTAATCGGGAGAGGTAAACTGCGAGAGATGCAGGTAATTAAGCAGTGAAAGGTGAGGTTATTGCTGGCCCTGTGTTTCTGCAACGGACCACCACTGGCTTTTATGGAGAAAGTCTTTCAACAAACTTGCACTCCACAACCTAATATCATAATCTACAACTCTTCTTCAGCCATAATGAAACTCGATAAACAAAAAAAAAAAAAGAACTATTATAATCATCGATTGACAAAGTGCTTGCAGCGTTACGCGTGACAGTTCGGCCACAGAACAGCAGAAAACTCAATACGTTATGCACACAAAACCACCGCGCAGGGATCGCGAAAGCGAGTTTTTGGTCACTTTGACCCTGTGACCTGTCACGTGATACACTCAATGGATGCCCCCGTGGCTAATATCGAACTCGTTTATTGATCCTGTATTGAGCAAGAATGCTTCAGCCGGCAGCTGCGAAACGGGCTGCAATGTAAACACATGGGGCAAGTTTAACTTTTGACTTACGTATTCTAAAAGTGCTCGTTTCTGCCACTAACAGATTCAAATTGTTATTACAAGTGTTTGCCAACATTATGGAAAGGATCCCAACAGACATAGACATATTTCTTTACGTCTAATAACATGACCTCCACTCTGTCAGCAGCAGGTCTCTCCACTCATGGGACAGCATTTTTCTTCAGGTTTCTTTAGGCTCTCTTTGGTTGGCAGTTGTAATCCTGTTCAAAATGGTCACTGTAGACCTGATGGTCTGAATCAATTTGTAGCACAACTATCCACAACTTCAGTTTGTCCCAGTCCAACAACAATGTATGTCTATGTCTAAGGCTATGAAAGCTGCGTAAAGCTGCATGTCGTTTTGTTAACACAGTTCAGAAATGTGCAAAAATGAACCATGGCGTCTAATTTATCTTTAAGATAACACTAAGCTACGCTTTCTGCTGCCTACTCCGGAAAAACAATCTCTTCCCGGCCAGTTTCTCACGTTTTTTCTGCTGACTTCCTGCAACATGCACCTCGCATGAGATTTCAGAGCGGGACTTTTTGATCTAGACTTCTCTTAAAGTGGTAGACATGTCTGTCTTTGCAGGGATAGTTTCCATAATGCTGTCGGAAACTTATAATAACAACAACAAAAACAAGTACTGTTAGTGGACGTAATTTAACGGTTAAACTTGCCCCATATGATTATATTTCAGCCCGTGTTTAGAGTGGTTGCTAGGGACTCGCTATGGTGTTTGAGGTCATTGCTTGGATGTATTTGCAGCAGTGCTAGTGGCCACTGAGACAGGAGTCAATAATTGAAATACAGCGTGTGGTGTGTGTGCTTTTGTCATCAGTCAGTGAATTTTGATTGGGTTTTATTTTGATGAGACCCATCTGCCTCTGTCGAGAAAAGGAGAGAAGTGGTCCTGAGATGCCTGATCGAGTACATGGGAGAGAGACAAGAGGAGCTCATCAGTGACCACCATGTATGTGTTCGTCTTAAAGCTATGTGTCTGCCTATCTGATCAACAGTCGAACTGATCGCCTGTTTTTGATCAGTATTTTTAAGTCAATATCTTAATGTATTGATATTGTGATAATATTGAAGGGATGATTATCATTTAGTCTCAAAACATATTTACATACCGTAGATTAGTGATGAACGGTCATTACATGTCTATCTGACCAAACTCTATTTCCTGTCTTCTCCACCAGTAGGGCCATGATGAAACCGAGGTGTAAGGCGAGCTCAGCTGATGCCTGATGAAAATTTACGTGTCTCATCAGCCTGATGTCATCGGCATCATCATCGAAGGACATGCGGTGGTTAGGGGTCTGACCAACCTGTCACAAGCATGCTGCCTTCTCTTTGGACTTACCTATGCCCTGGAACTTAAAGGTACACTAGGCTCCTGCAGATTTGTTACAATTTTTTAAAATTCTTACTCTAACTCTACAGTGATCGATAGAGCTATGAAACACAAGATGTTTGACACTGGAATGAAAAAAATATGTCTGTCCTGTAAGGGCCAAGAGCTAAAAAACAACAGCCAATCAAACGTACGGCCAACTCAAATGATTGGAATGATACAGCTGTCAATCAAACCCCCCCCCATAGATGTCCACGCCTCTATCTGCGTACACAAAGTTGCACAGGTTTTCAGACGTGGCTTTGGAAGCATCATGGTGCGCTGTGATTGGTGGTGGGCGTAGTCGCATTGAACTGCAGGATTTGAAAGTTCCGCCCTCAAACCCAAGGGCGCCTAGTGTTACTTTAAGTATCCACCAAAACTGGGACACACTTTTGAGACATATCAGAGGTTCTTTGTTGGAATCGACCCCATGCGCCCTAAACCCTCACCTCAAAACACAAATCTCCTCAATAAGTTGTCTTAGATGACCTCTCAGTGCCAGCTGCCATTATTATCTCTCGCCACGACGAAGTGGGGGGGGGATATAGGTTTGAGCTCCGTCCGTCCGTCCGTCCGAGATAAAGGGGACAGCTTTTCTCAGAAACTATTAGAGATAGGACAACCAAATTTGGTGTGTAGCTTGAGACTATAAAGGCCTTGATGGAGTTCGAAAATGAGATGTGCGCGATTATTTTTCCCGCAGTTATTGCCCTTGATCCGTATTTTTGGACTCTGTCCACGGTATCTCTAAAGGGGACAGCTTTTCTCAGAAACTATTTGAGATAGGATAACCAAATTTGGTGTGTAGCTTAAGACCATAAAGACCCTGATGGAGTTCGAAAATAAGAAGCACACGATTATTTTTCCCACAGTTATTGCCCTTGTGGCATTTTTGGGAGCCTCTGTTCATAATATCTTTAAAGAAGGCATTTTGGCGGGGGATGTTGTTGACCATGTCTACTTGTTGATATTTATTGATACTTAATTGCATAATGTGAAGTCTTAATGGTGATATAAATATGTCTCTGAAGTTTACATATTTACATTTAAAATAATCGCTCTTTGACCAAAAGCTATGTGATGTCAGATCCAGTTTTCCTTTCAGCCATTTAATTATTGTAGCCCCCAGATGCAATCAGCCGCTACCACGGATTCACGCCTTATCTCCGCCTCCGCCGCATCCGCTTCTGTAGACACTTTCTTGTAGACGCTCTACAGGCTGTAATTTTTGACTGATTTCTTTCGTATTTGGTATGGATGTGTCATACTTCTCTTAGGACACCTATCGATTTTGATTGCGGTGCCATGACAGTATTGGGCGAATAATATGCAGATTCGTGGAAAAACTGACATTTCATTGTGTTCACAGTACAGGCTGCAATTTTGGACTGATTACTTCCATATTTGGTATGGACATGTGTTACACTTCACTTATGACATCTATCAATTTTGGTTTCCATGGTGACAGTATTGGCCGAATAATATGCAAATTAGTGGCAAAACATACAGATTTCCTTGTGGACGCGGTACAGATTTCTTTAATACTTGGTATGGACATTTTACACTTCACTCATGACACCTATTGATTTTGGTTGCCATGGCAACAGTATTGGCCGAATAATATGCACATTTGTGGTAAAACATAGAGATTTCCTTCTGGACGCAGTACAGGCTGCAGTTTTCGACCGATTACTTTCATATTTGGCATGGACATGCCACACTTCACTTATAACACTTATTGATTTTGGTTGCCATGGCGACAGTATTAGCCGAATAATGCGAAAAAAAAACGGAGAAGCGGGCTTTCGGGGGCTACACACATGCAGTTACAGCCGACCAGACTGTCTTGTAGTTCCTTAAAACTGACTTGAAAGTTGACTACAGTTTGGTGTTACATGTTTTAAAAGTAAGCTGTATTGTGGCAAGTTACTCATGTAATAGGATTTCAGTTGTCATTTTTCTTTCTCATTTTTCTAATGTGCCTTAAAGCTGTATGGCCTTTCCTTTTTTCATCATTTAAGTCAGTTTTGTGAAATATGAAAGGCCATACAGCTTTAAATGAAACTGGACTTAACTGTTAACTTATGTTTTCTACCTGTCATTACCTCATGAGGTAGATACTCAGCAGTATTTTGTGTGCAATTGAACAGTTCTTTAAAATTAATGGTTGCTCAAAGTAGGACTGAACGATCTGGTCAAAACAATCAAAGGGCATTTATTTTGACAGATACTGAAATTGTGATGTGATTCAATCGATGCATCTCACATTTACCTTTATCACAACATTGTAGCTTTTGCAGTTGGATATTGTCCTTGGACATATTATGATTTTGATATTTTGATTAATTGTTCAGGCCTATAGCTCAAAATATCTATACACTTTAAACTTATTTCTTGAAAAAAGTTGGATTTTTTTTTTTGGGTGGGGGGGTGTGGATGTCTACAACCCCAATTCCGAAATAGTTGGGACGAAGGGTAAATTGTGAATAAAATCAAAATGCAATGACTTTCAGAGCACATGAGCCTATGGGCTCTAATTTCTTGGCGCAGCACAGGGTGGCGCAGCATGGCGTAGCCCACGCAATGGTAATTTCGTCCGGTGCAGCCCGCGCAGTGGTAATTTTGGCGGTGCAACACCGTGCGCAGCCACTTTGGCAATTTGGTAGACGGACGTGCGCAGAGATGGGTGTGGCGGCGTAGTAGGGGGAGGTGTCACATATTCATCAAGACGCAGTGACAATTTTGTTGCAAAAGTCTCCGCTGAAATTGCACAGAGAGCTTGCCGGCTCCAACCTGGTTTACTTTCTGTGCAGTGGTAATTTGGCTGACCGGCGCACAGTGCGCACACGTCACCGAAACCTCACAGGCAGGTTTCCAGAATATCAGGCACATTTCAATGCAATAAATAATTACAGCAACCACTATTTAATGTAACTATCTGAATCAGCACATAAATTATAGTATCTATATCGATTGTCCTGATGTCAGACCAAAGAGAGAGAGAGAGAGAGAGAGAGTGTGCATGTGGGTAGGCTATGTGGGTATGTGTCCTTCAGCTGCTTTCACACAGCATTGACTTTGAATGTAATCTGTCATGTGAAAAATTTGTTTTGCATCCGGTGTGCAAGCGGCTTAATACTACTATTGTCACTTAGGTTTTATCGTTTTTAGTGGGGGAAAGGAATATAGCCTGATTGCTATGATCTTGTACTGAGTTAAGATCACATATTGAAAATAAATGTGTAACGTATATTGCATTGTTGTCCATGCATGTTAATCCCAAAATTTTAAGCAGCAACAGGGTGTAATAATAGGAACGTGCTATCCATCGTTTCTCTTCCCAATGATGCAGGCAGAAGAAATAAATGAGCAACCGTCGTATTTCATTCCAACTTCATTAGTTTGAATGATCTGACGTAGTTTCGTTTTGAAATTCCATTCAAGTTCGCTACTGGTAATAATCATATTCGTAATGCTTAATATAGATGTAAGCGGAGCAGAGAACATGCCTGAAGCAGCAAAGTAAAATGCAACATTAACGCATCATGCAGATATATAGGACAGAGGCTTCTATATTCCAATTTTAAAGGTGAGGAGAGGACCTCATTTGATTGGTGAAGATTTGACTTGGCTGTGTTAAACCCACTCACACCTTCTCTCCTCCCTCTTTGCCACTTGCGCCGGCAGGAGGGACAGAGGCGGGACAGAGGAGTACTTGCACCTGGCTGCGCTGGGCACGAAATTGCAAAATACGCCTGGATACACCCCGTTGGCGCGGTGCTCCCCCCATTTGCCGCGCCTGCGCCTGGTCTACAAATTTAGAACCCAATATGTTATTTACAATAGAACATAGATAACATTTCAAATGTTGAAACTGAGACATTTTACATTTTTATCCACAAAATGAGCTCATTTCAAATTTTCTGGCTGCACCAGGTCTCAAAAAAGTTGGGACACAGGCAAGAAAGGGCTGAAAAAGCAATTAATAAATAAGAGAATCAGCTGAGAGAACATTTAGCAACTAATTACATTAACTGGCATCAGGTGTGTAACATGATTGGCCATAAAAGGGATGTCTTAGAGAGGCTGTGTCTCTCAGAAGTAAAGATGGCCAGAGGCTCTCAACCTGTGGAGCTGCGTAAAGTTGCATGTAGTTTTGTTAACACAGTTCAGATTGATTTTATGCACAATTTACACTTTGTCCCAACTATTTCGGAATTGGGGTTGTATATATCTGTATATCCATCTATCTGTCTGTCCATTGATAGATGGGTATAGGCAGATGTATAGATAATATCTGAATTTATATTATACATAATATAAATATATGAATGTATATATCTGCATATCAATGTATCCATCTACCAATAGATCAGTTGAGCGATGGTTTATTTTTTATGGCTTGTTTTACAATGCACTGTAAGAAGCCCTGTTAAGATGCACTGTTAAGCCTTGAATAAATTTTCTACATTTTAAATGTCTTTCCATCTAATTTGTAATTTAGACCTATTATTATTGTACTGTTATTGACAGGAGAGTCTATTTACATGAAATTAATCAAAATGTAGTGTTTGAGTCATAGAAATTACAGCAACAAAACTTTTAGAGGAATTAATGCAGGTTAATGTATTCACTTGAGTTCATAGCCTGGACTCAATTTAATGAAGTTCATTCACATGTGGGAGTTAGGTTTATTTTACTAAAAAATGTAAGTTCATCAGACTTTTATTGGTTGCTACAAGTAACTGATTCTCATTTTAATTAAGTTCAGTATTATGTGCAAGTGAGTTACCTTGACCAATAAAAGTAAGTTCATCTAAGTCAATAGTAACAGTGGTATTACTTAACTCAACTTGACTTTATTTGGTTCATGGTAAGCAATGTTATAGTGTTCATTCTACTTAAAAAAAGCCTTAAAGTTGACACAACTCAAATCGTGCAATGCAACCACTTACCTCACTTTTTTAAGAAAAAGTTATGTAATACTGTTTACAGTGCTGAAAGAAAGATAAAAATCCTACAATTAATTGCTGTACATTTATTCCAAAAAATAAACCCTTCTCAAGAAATAAATATTTTTAACTATAACACATGCACCGTAGTTGTCAACACCTCTGCAGTTAATACTCTCACGACCGCTTTTTGCCAATAAAACAGTGCTTAGTCTCCCACAACATCTAGGTTGGAGAATAGTGGGGGATCGGGGTAAGTTGAGGAATGGTATTAGATGATCTGTGCCTGCCAGCTGTATTTCACTGTGAAAAGAAGGTCACTTGTGCATACTATGGTTGTACTTGCTGCTGTTGTACTGCTCTATTTCCCACATGATTTCCTGCTTCTTTGAGGTAGAGGCAGCTGGATTACCATAATCAGTCTCCTTAATCCCTTTGCGCAGAAGCCAAATCTGGCTATTTATGCGTTACCTTATTTCAGGGTTTATAATTCAAGATTGCAGCTTCACAGAGAGGAAGGGAATGGTTCAACTGAGTCAAGACACGTAGCGTTTAGAATTCCACCGTATTTCAGTTTATTTTCATGATTTTGGTAGAGAAAAAAGGGCTACAAACATGAAAAAAAATCTTCATGAAAATTCAGCATTGAAATGGTAAAAAAAATAATGCTGGGAATTGAAAAAATTGCTGGGGGTTAAACCTATACATTTCTGGGATCATAAAATCCTTGACCACAAGTGCACATCATCTGACAGTAATTTTCTTTAAATTATCTACCGTTTATAGGCTAAATACGACAGCTCTCCAGGTGACTCCCCAAACTCTAAGATCCCTCAAAATGGTGCACTGTCAAATCATAAAATAATCATATGTTTAACACAAATCAACTATTGATCCATGGAATTCAATATGAAGTAAATATTTTCTAGTTGGATTTAGCATTAATTTATCAACATAGGTGCAGTTGGACATCAATGGTCACCAGTAATCTCTCCAAACCCAAAACATGCCTCCTCTCCATGATAAAGTTTAGAATTTTGTCCATTTTTCTTCAGAGTCCCACAAGCCAGCTCACATACTCATTAACGGAACTGCTTATTTAATTGTTAGAGCATTCATCTTGCACTGAAAAGCTAGCAGAACCCGCTTCCAAGTTCTCAACCTTATATAAACACTTTCCACACTTTAGAAGAAATGAGTAGAACTCACGAACTCAGTAATATCTGGAATATTCCTTATTATGACAGACATTCTACTATCAGGAAAAAAGCAGGCAATTTGCTACCCTAGATTGAACAGAATGGTGCAAGGAACATGAGCAGGGGGTCTACTGAAGTGCTTGAGCTGTTCTCAATTTAAATGAGCTAAAACCTCGGCATTCGATTTAGTTTTATACGGTATAATTCTAAAACAAGAGCTACATTAAGCAAAATGCCACCAGATGCAGTATTATGAGCAAAGACTAATTGGTTACTCTCACTAACCAATGTGGCAAACAAGCTCTGTGACCATCATGGCTACGGTAAACCGAAAATAAAGAAAACAGCTAGCCAGCTAGCAATAATATATATATAACAAAAACCTTTCTTCATTGCATTCCTCCTCCAGAGATATAGATCTATTCGGTACCTGTAACAACCGAATGCATTCTGTCACTTTTACTGTTAGCACTTGTACTTGTCTCCTAGGAGCTCTGCACTTTTGTCCCGATCTTTTGCACTTTTGTACGTCGCTCTGGATAAGAGCATCTGCTAAGACCCTGTAATTGTAGACAGAACCCCCTAGTCCTGTTTCATTTAGAATAATTCTATTTGACCAAGTCCTTATTTCATTTAAATCTGATTAATGTAAGTGAGCACCTCAAGCTGGTTTTGGAAGTCTTTTTTCCTGTGCAATCAAGTCATTTTCAGCTGCGCAACATTAAAGGAAAAGTAAACACATGGTAAACCTACATCACCAGAAAAAGTACATAATCTCTGCTTTCCAAAACGATCAGCTATTATTTAAAAAAAAAATTTTTACACCAAGTAATTTGCGTTTAAATGTCTGGTATAAGACCGCTCAAGCAAGCCGCCATGTTCGTTCAGCTCGAAGAGAATGCCTACGTCACTCGGGCTGGTAGCTCACATCAGTCAGGCTTGGACCGCCTGTTTCGGTGGAACACCCGATAGCCCCGCAACCTGTTTCCACGTACTTTTCCTGATTGACAATTAATCAATTTTAACCTTTTTTTTAACCGAACAATTAACACCTAGCTTAGGCTATATCGCCTGTCATGATTAAGAGGTGATAGTGACAAAAAGATTCATTTACATTTATGCATTAATTTGAGATTGCAAGGATGGAAATCGTAATAATTAGGCTACGTATAAAAAAATCTCAACTCTCTCAATATTTCCGTGTCTCGTTTTGACCTTACGTTTATCAGATTATGAAAAAGAACTGAAAATGAACTCCCTATATATTTTTTTTGAATGGCATTAAGGGGGGAAACATTACCATAAACATATTGACCACACATTGAACACAGCATAAGAAAGGTTTTGATATTTGTTAATGGAATTGCTTAAGCTTCCTCTAAGCAAATATGAAAAAATTTGCTGTCTCGTGGACATTTTAAGTTCGATGCACTGAGCAATAATGTCATGGATGAAACTGGCACGCCAGCCAGATCGTTAATCAATCCTCTGATTGCTAATCAAGCGAAGTAATAGGGAGTTATCGTTTGTTTAACGGTGTTGATTCTGCCTCCCTAACTGAGCTCTGATGGCACGCCACTGCTCTTAATCATCGACTCAACTTTCAATACTGATGAATAAAAGATGAGACAGGAGCACTCGAATCACTTGCATTAATTTATTGGGGTGCCACTCTTGGCACCTAAAAAAGTGATGCAAGTGGTTTGAGTGCTCCAGTCTCATCTTTTATTTGTATGTACTGTCCTTTCTGAGAGCACCGACCTCCACTGATTGAGGGGCTGAAGCGCCAGGGGTTCCTTCATCTTTCAATACTTATGCTTTGACTCCATACGCTCAAAAGACATGATCAGCCCTGGTGACGTCACGCACTGGGCTGGGCAGAATATTTCCTATTGTTTGATTGATCAATTATTTTCTATGGCGGCAATGGCAGATTCTGAAATTTCTAGGATTATGCGATGTTTGAAAGCAGATTACACAATGTAAAAAAAAAAAAAAAGTAAAAAAAATGGCTTATCGTTTTGGATGGCAGAGATTATGTACTTTATCTGGCAATGTAAGTTTACCACACGTTTACTTTTCATTAAGAGAATATGACCTAACTGCTGTTCCGCAAAGGTTTAAATACTTTTCTGATGGTCCAATCAATGTTTTTTAGTTACTGTGGAAAGTTTGTTTCTCTAGAATTCTAGAGAAACAATCAACAGATCACTACCGGGGAAGTTTCAGGTGGGTGTGAACTATAATCGTGCATTACGCAGATAAGTCTGAGTAAGCAATTGAGTGAGTGACTTATCAATGAGAATACGTGATAGAATATAAGGGAGCGCTGAATTTGTCGATGGACGCGTCAATCCACGGTAGGGAATTATGCATTTTTGATATGTGTTGACTCGTAATTGATAGTAGAATGACATATGACAAATGAATGACGTGTCAATACGGTGTCAAATTTATTTTAGCTTTAGAAAACTGATTTTTCTTAACTACTTACTTGGGATACCATTGGCTCTCTATAGCTAGCTGAAGTGGTTGCAACAAAGGACAATGATTTTTTTCCATCGCAAGAGTTCATTTTTGAAGTGCTGGATCGATCCCATGGGCAAGTATATTGAGCAGTTTGCACATCAGGCTTAGCTGAGGAGTTTAACTCATGCCTTCACCATAGCTACCCCCTCCTCTGGAACTCTGCCCCCAAACACACTCAAGCTTGCACCGATCTGCCCACATTCAAATCATTAATCAAGATTCACCTTTTCAGAACTGCTTTTCATGTGTAATGAGTAATTGTGCTACTGTATGTATGATGTTTTCTTAGTCCGCTGTTTTTACATTTATTTTCGCACCTTGAAACGCACTCTATAGACAATAAATATTATTACTGCTATTACTATTAGGAAAGCAGGAATAAGGAGGAGGAGCAGCCAGTTGGGTTCAGCACCATTAGGAGTGACTCTGATAGAATGGAAGCAGGTGCCAACATTGCCCACCCTGTCGACCACCACTAACTCCACATCCGGTGAGCAGCAGGACGCGTTGTAATTTGCCACAATGACGTCGAAACCAGCCTCCCCCGAGGAGGTGGTGGTATCGAGGGTTCCATTCCCGACTCGGACGGTTATGCTCCTGATGCCCGTCCCGTTTCCATCCGTCAGGTTGGCAGAAAGCCCCCACTCTGATTGGCCGCAATTTTTGGAGCAGTCGTTGCTCACGCTCACCACCTGGCACACAGGCTGACTGAAGTCTGTCACCTTCCAGAAACAAAGAAACAAAGTAATGAAAGGTCATTCATGATGACTTGCAGAAATCATGCACAGATTTCTGAAACAGAATGAACAGAATGGAGTTGGTTTCTCGCTGTAATAGTCGCAAAGTTATGAACAAAAATGTGGTTTTAATGTTTTTAGTGACCTTGACCTTGACTTTTGACCTAAGGACTAAAGAAAAAGTATAGGCCTCTGGCGAAGAACCTCCTCTATCATATGGTGAAGTATCATGAATATAAACAATATGGAAAGGGTAAAAAAGTGTGTTACTCACAAACAGACAGACAAACAAACAAACAAACAGACGACTAACACAACTAACATACCTGCAAAAATCGTAGATTTCAGCAAGTAATAACATTTACAATACCTACACTTGAGTTACCCAAATCACATACCTCCACAGCACAGTCACCAGCATCACTCAAACCCCTAGGCCAGGGCTATTCAACATTACCCAGAAAGGGCCGGTGTGGGTGCAGGCTTTCATTCCTACCAAGCAGTAACACACCTGATTCTACTAATCAAGCACTTTAGCAAAAACCCTAGTGGTTTATTAGCAAAATCAGGTGTGTAACAGCCTGATTGGAATGAAAGCCTGCAGTCACGCTGGCCCTTTCTGGGTAATGTTATATAGCCCTGGCCTTAGCAACAGTTAGCAGCATCTTTCAATTCTCAACAGAACAGCTACCATAATCTCTCTATTCTCAACATCATATAGGCCAAAATCTCTCGATACTCTCTGTACAATAATTACCAACATTTATGTCGTCTCTACGCTATCAACGTCTCTCTATTTTCAGTGCAGAAGTTACCAACATCTCTCTACAGTATTTGATGTAATGCAGTGGCCATAAGAACATTGCTTCTTCAAATTGAATATTTCAATACAAGTATGCTGTCACTTTAGGGAGGCCCTGGAACCAGCTGATGCAGAATATGTAGGCAACATTGTCTTACAGTATGAAAAAAAAATGCTACTGCTGACTTTGAACCTCCTTTAAGGGCAAATTTCAGCGAAAAGTTAGAGTTAAAGGGTTCAACAGCTGCAATACAGTGGTTACCTTTTCAAGGACAGAAATGCGGCGCTCAGCAAAGTTAGTGTCTCCGCCCCCAGGGGACTCAGCCACGATGGTGAGTGTGACCTCCATGCCTGACGGCGTATCATTTGGGGCCTGCAGTTCTACTGTCCCCTGCGCACTGCCCTCACTGTCCAAAATCAAGCTGGGCCAAGGAGAAACGAGGAAGAAACGAGGAAGTTATCTCACAGAACAGGGAGGCCATACTCCATCCTTGCACAGTACAGATCAGAGATGCCTTCCTCAGACAGCACATTGAGAGACCCCAGTGTGTTTTCAGCCTGTCTGTCCTGACACACAAATGTACCATGCCCCATGTCTAAAGATCTTCTCCACACTGCACTCGCTCCTACCTGGATGGAGCAGAGGTAATGAATCCCTTGTCATCTTGGGCGCGGATGGTGTAGTTTCCTGGTGTCCCATCAGACATCACGGTGAAGTTAACAGAAAATGGCACCCCAGGTTCCATGGTGCTGTTTGATGAGGCCTAATGATTTTTCATCATTGACAAAGTATACAATGTCATCACAGCCACTAGTAATTGGATGCCAACTACCTGAAAAAGCAGCACTTTAAAAGTCAGGGTCAGAAACTAGTCTTCCCCTGGATTTGCTAATTAGCTTGAGAACAAAACAAATAAAACAAGGAGGTCTTTAAGTGTACTTACCGTGACAGTAAGACTGGATGTCTTCAGCTGGGTGGTGGACTGCCTCTGGAAGTTACTGAGGGTGGAACGACTCGTCCCATTCGCCCCCTTAACCCGAATAACAAAACTTTCACCTGGGAGCTTGTCCATGAACACCAGGTATTCCCCGTCTTCCAGTGACTTCAAGGTGCCTTTTTCTACCCTCGAACCCGATACCTCAACCAGAGACACTTCTGTTACTGTAAGGGTATCCCCGCCAACCACTGACAGCAGTAAGGTGGCATTCCCACCTGAAGAACCAATAGGAAAAAGACAAGAAGTTAGATGCCAATCATATTATGGGGTAATGCACCTGATAAACTCAGTCAGTGGTGCACATCAAGGGTGAATCTATTTTAGGATGTTACATCAACTTCTGCCTTTAATTTCTCAAGAACCGGAAAGAAAATACACAACCGCTTTTACAGAGGTGTCAGAAAGCTATAAATAATTGGACAGAACATTTCTGAACATGAAGCATCCACCAGGACTGAAAGTGTGCAGAATTGACCTCTGTGATGTTAGAAGGAAACAAGTTTTACATATCTAGCTCAACATACCTCTCTCATTTGAGTTTTTTGAGTGATGAATAACCTGGGAAACTTCCAGTTCGAAGGGATGATCTCTTGGCTCATAAATTGGACATAAATTGATATGAATTAGACAAAACACTCTGCATTCGTTGGTACATTAAATTTTTAATAGTGACTCCCCAGGAACTGGACCTCAACCACTAATGATGGCATTGACTTTGACCTTTGTAGGTTATCCAATGTTTGCACTTTTGTTACCAAAGCAAAGGTCATATGCAATTCCTTATGTCATATGCAATTCCTTATATGTCAATAAGCGTAAAGATGCTGATAAATGCTTCAGTGAAAGTCACAACACACCATATGTCACACCATAGAGCAGCACATGGTTGAAAGCGAAATTGAGAAATACAAATTTTGAATCAAATATGAAATTGATTGGAGCAGATTTAAGGAAGTTAAAGTGGGGAAAAAAAACAATCTTCAGTTTTTCAGTGACCTTAACCTTTTGGACCTTGACCATCAGGACCACTGCACACATTTCCTGAAAAGTTTGAGTGATTTCATCAAATTTTTCTCACTCTGAACTGCAGACAGACACACAGAGAAAGGAACAAACAGACAGGCCACTGAAAACAATACCGTTTTTGTCCTTTGTTAATTAATGATATACTTAATAATGGTACTGTATATACCTCAGTACATAGACCTTGTCAGCAGGCCAGCGACCAAAACCTGTTATGGTCTTTATTCCACAAAATAAAAAAGACTGGACCAGAGGTGTAGAATCCAGGGGTCAGAAAGTATAAGTACTGCAAAGTTTTTCTCCCTCCCACAGAATGAACGGATCACTCATATTGGCTCTATCTCCTGTCCGAAGTAAATCCAGGAGGAGGGAATAAAGTTCTGGGGAGGATTTTTACTTTCTGAAAACTGACGTCACACTTCTGGACTGGACAAACATCACTGAACCTACTAGAAACTCCATGTTTTAGTGAATTTCAGCTTCTTTTAGTTTATCTGGACAGCCAGTGGTCTGGAACTTCTAAAAGACCGTGTATGGTAGGTAAGTGATTCATTTTCATGACAATGAATTGTTTAAATGTTCTCTGACCAGGGGAGATTTTGTTTATGAGGCAAAGCAGTTTTGGAACTGACTTTATTGCGCATACATATGATCGCTCAATAATGCTAGGAATTGGAAATTTTACAGGAGTGAAAATACAGCAACAAATGGGAGAAAATACTAGAAAGTTGTAAAATGTTATTCAGTAAAATATTCCTTTTTGGTTATAGTTTCATAATATTTAAATCAGGCTGCAGCTTAATTATTTTTCTAGGCCGATAAGGCTTCTTCAGAGCAACACAGGGCCTGATGAAAATGTAGAATATTTTTCATCCAAAACTTACATTTCCAGTGTTATTACTTAATCAGGGTAATATTCTCAGAAATTCTGATACTTGAGAGCAATCTAATAAGTGTCACTTTCTAGAAGAGACCATGATTGTGCCTTTAGTTCGTGACTCAAGAACAGTAAGCACTTCAGTGTGGGTGGAAATCAACTCAAAAACGGGCAGAACATTGAGGGGTAAATTACACATCTCCGTCACTAACCTTTCTGGAGACGGCCTTCTCTCAAGGTAAAATCGGTTCCAGTCCCCTTTAGGTCCTCCACAACGTTGTAGACAAAGTCTATGCTGCTTTTGCCTGGAAACAAGACACAATTCAGGAATGTGTAACCTGCAGCAAGCACACTTCATTCACTCCCCAACAAGCACACTCGCCTGAGGTACACAATTGCACTACAGGCACCTGCAGTGGTGAAGCCCACACTGTGTCAGTTCAGCCATAGCCACTCTTTAAGGGGATATAAGGCTAATTTCTGTGTAGTGAAATTAAGACTCCCTTTTTCCAATATTAACATCAGATCAATGTGATATATTCATGAAATTACGATTCCCTTCCCTGAATCTTGATCTCACAGATTCCATTTCCCTAAATTTGTTTAGCAATGGCATCAAGTAATGTCACCAAAGGACTGCCTTTCCTTTGCGTTGTATATTGTATATTGTCACTATATGACCAGTTGAGATGAGAAAGTGTTGGAGCAAGTCACACTACACCCTGATACTTTCCATTAGTCCTGCCCTTAGAACTCCCAGACACCCACACACCTCATATGTATAATTATTTCATGCATATGCAAAACACACAACTCATACTCCAACACAAAATGCAAACATGTCCATGCAGTACCCCCTGTCCTCAAACACAAAAAGACAAACCTCATAAACCCAAAAACACACACAGTGGGCTGACCTGTGACCTTGAGAGTGTATGCTGTTGTTGATGTGACGATGATTTCCCATAATCCCGCCTGAGTGTCCACTCGAATAGTATGCAGGTTTCCTACCACTGTTATTTGACCCAGAGGCCCGTCTGTGGCAGAACTGTCCTGAGACACACCTGAGAAAGTCAGAAAGCACCTGCAGATCAAGATAATGCATACCACAAATATACCTGAGAACCAACAGGGAAAAGTGTTCTGAAATAATACAATGTAAACCCAGATAATGAGGCAAGCTCAATTGTTTTGTGGAAACCTATTACCTCGAAAAAATTGTGTGAGCTTCAACGTTCACATATCCAATGATGGAGACACTTAGAGGGGAGTGACTGGGAGGAATGGTCTCCCTGATCTGAACTCAAGTGGTGTTTTTTGATTGGATTCCCGCACTAGTCATGGACATATCCATAACAAACACCATGTACAAGCATGTGCTCATAAGTGTTCTTAGTACCAGACACCCTTATGATGATCGATTTTATAATCATGTCATCAGATCTACAGCCATATATTTCAGACAAATGGGTGAGAGCAGGGGCACAGCTGTCAACTGATCAATACCTGGTGGTGAGCTTGATCAGATGGCGGGGAAGATTACTGAACAGACCTGGTAAACATAAACCTGTTGTGAGGGTTGACTGGAAATATTTGGTAGAGGACCCTGTCCTGACAATTTTGAACTCACACCTCTGGGAAAGGTTTACACACATCCTAGGGGATAATATGGACAGGGAGTCTGAGTGGGCCCTTTTCAGAGTGTCCATTGTGGAAGTGATGGCCATGAGCTGCAGCCTGAAAATTGTTGGTACCAGCCGCGGCGGCAACCCAAGGACCTGTTAGTGGACACCAGCAGTGAGGGAGGCCGTCAAACTGAAGAAGTTGGCCTTTTTGTTAGCCCAGGGGACTCCTGACTCGGCAGACCAATATCAACAGGCTAGAGGGATTGCAGTCACAGTGGTCAAGGAAGCAAAAATTCAGGTTTTAAAGGAGTTCAGGGAGGCTATGAAAGGACTTTCAAGTGGTCTCAAAGAGGTTCTGGCAACCTGTCAGACGACTCTGGAGGGGAAGGCAGAAATTTGCCCAGGCTGTTTTGAGCAGGGATGGGGAACTGCTGACCCCAACCTGGGATATTGTTTAGTGGTGGAAGGAACACTTTGAGGAACTCCTGAATCTGGCAGACACGCCTTTCATGGAGGAGGCACGGAGGGATGACTCGAGTGAGTCTTGTTCCATCTCCCTGGTGGAAGTCACTGAGATGGTCGATAAGCTCCGCGGTGGCAAGTCAACGGTAATGGATGAGATTCCTTCTGAGATGCTGAAGGCTCTGGATGTTTTAGGGCTGTCATAGCCTGTTCAATACCCTTAGGCTGGCAGACTGGGTTGATGGTTCCCATTTTTAAAAAGGGGGACCAGAGAGTATGCCCTAACAACAGTGGGATCACACTGCTTAGCCTCCCAGGAAATGCCTGAGCTGGAAAGGAGACTTCACCTGATTGTTGAACCTTGGATCCAGGAGGAGCAATGCAAGTTCCGTTCTGGCCATGGAACAGAGGACCAAGTTTTTACCCTTGCACTGATACTGGCGGGGTCATGGGAGTTTGCCCATCCAGTCTACATGTGTTTCGTGTACTTGGAGAAAGCTTTCAACTGTGTTTAACAAGGTATCCTGAGGGAATCGCTGCAGGAGTATGCGTCGCCGGGGCTGTTAGTTCGAGCTATCCGATCCCCGTACAACTAAAGCAGGTGTCGTGACCGCATTCTCAGCATTAAGACAGACTTACTTCCATATGATATTGGACTCCACCGAGGATGTGCCTTGTCACCTATTTTGTTCAGGATTTTCATGAACAAGATATCAAGGCACAGCTGAGGCTTGGAAGGTGTACAGTTTGGTGGCATCAGGATTGCAGCTGAGTGTGATGCAGTTGGAATGAGGATGAGCACCTCCAAATCCGAGGCTATGGTTCTCTACCAGAAAAAGGTGGATTGCCCCCTCTGAGTGGGGGGTAAGTTGTTACCCAGAGTGGAGGAGGAATTTAAGTATATCGGGGTCTTGTTCACGAGTGAGGATAAGTTGAAGTGTGAGATCAACAGGCAGATTGGTGCAGCATCTGCAGTGAGGCGGGCATTGTATTGGTCAGTTGTGGTGAAGAAGGAGCTGAGCTTAAAGGCGAAGTTCACAATTTACTGGTCAATCTATGTTCTGATCCTCGCCTACAGTCACAAGCTTTGGATAGTGACTGAAAGGAGGTCACCAACAAAAGGGACGAAATGAGCTTTCTCTGCAGGCTGGCTGGGCTGACCCTTAGGGGTAGAGTGAGGAGCTCGGAAATTTGGGAGGGGTGCAGAGTAGATCCGCTGCTCCTCCACATTGAGAGGTGTCTGTTGAGGTGGTTCGAGCATCTGGTCCAGATACCTCCTGGATGCGTCCCTTTAGAGGGTTTCCAGGCACGTCCAACTGGGAGCAGGTCCCGATACAGAGCCAGGACATGCTGGAAGTACTATATATTCCGGCTGGCCAGGGAACAGCTTGGGGTCCCCGAAGAAGAGTTGGAGGAAGAAGCCGTGGAGGCCTGGGTTCCTCTGCTTAGTCTGCTATCCCATGACCCAAGCCATGTTTCCATCCACACGTTCTTATGCAAATTAAGTCATATCGAATTTAAAATGCCTTATGGAAACGGTGAAATTCGACTTGATTTCAAGAATATCGACAAAAAGTTTATTTGGTTGATCTGATCGGATTTTCTCTTGATCAGTAAAAGGCTTATGCGATAAATGCTGATGGAAACGTTATTTGCCGAATAAATCTGCTACTGCATCGTGACGGCGTTTTGATGCCGTCGTTGCCTTTTGATAATGGTTTGCTATGTTGCTAATAGCTGCCACATAAGCAAGTACAACTTGTGCAATTATCATCATTTGTTGGTAGACGCCATCCATTTTGGCTAACTAGCTAAATTAGTCGGCTAACACACTAGTTTTGTTCACTTGAAGGTTCTGCGATTCAGTGCGAAAATGAATGGAAACAGCTTAAAATGTCAGAAATCTATTCGATACACCAATTTGATCGCATAACAGCATGTGACGTCATTACGCACGACTTTTTATTCGCTTTAATGCCGTTAGATGGAAACGCATTTTCACCTGCTTTTTTCGCATTAATATTTTTGGCGAACTTCAGATAGTTCGATTGACAAGTGGATGGAAACATAGCTCCAGTCTTGGATAAGTAGCAGAGGATGGATGGATTGCCTTCCTCTTAATATTTCTGCTCCTTTCTACCTAGAGGCAAACCTTCAGTCTTGAAGGACAAGGCCAGTTCAAGTTTGATTCATTACAATTTCACTGGCTTTATTTACATATTGCTGTAATGCACTAACCCTGAGCTTACTGGATCAGATGAGGCAAGACCTTACCTGATGGACTGGTGAGAGTGTAGGAGAGAGAGTTGCCAGTCAGATAGATTGTCAAGTTCCTCATGGATGCATCTACTATAAAATTATCAAGTCTTCCTGATTTCCTCATCGCCTGGAGAACAGTCACCTGAATTAACAGAGGAAAGCAAAGGAATCTAAGAAACAAGAGCTCCATTAATCATTAACTAAGGAGGAAGCATGCTATGACATGTTGACAAAGAACGAACTGAACAGTTTACTAAAGGCAAAATGATGTCAGTGAACCATATTGTTACCTTTGCCATGGAAGTTATATTTATGACTGTGTTTGTCAGTCTCTCCATCTGTCTGTTTGCAACTTTTTTCAGAAAGTTATGAGGGAATGTTGATTAATTTCTTTGGCCCCAGGAACTATCACTTAGATGTTTGAGGTGATCCAGATCACCATCCAGAGCCAATAATTTTTTTAAAAGGATTCTTCGGCATGCCAGGATTCCATGGCTATAAATGCCATGCATCCCAAAATTCACTTCAGGGTAGTGAAGCTCAATGCAACAAAACAGCCAACTGCGTATCCTGGATGAGTGGACGAGTGATCTTGGCGGAGTCTGCGCTCTCAGAGTGCTTCTCTTGTTAATAAGGTTCTTGTTCCCTCTAATACGTTTAATTCTTATCTGTCCGTCTATGAGCTGGTTTCACAGATTAAGATTAAACTTAGTCCTGGACAAAATACATTTTTAAATGGAAAAAAACTATTCTAATGCAAATTTTTGTGTTTTGTCAGTTCCAAAAAAAAATTTTTTTAATTCTCACAAATTTTACAACCCCAATTCCGAAATAGTTGGGACAAAGTGTAAATTGTGAATAAAATCAAAACACAATGACTTTCAAATCACACCAGCCAGTATTTTATTCACAATAGAACAGAGATAACGTAGCAAATGTTGAAACTGAGAAATTTTACAATTTTATCCACAGAATGAGCTCATTTCAAATTTGATGGCTGCTACAGGTCTCAAAAAAGGTGGGACAGGGGCCTGTTTACCATGGTGTAGCATCCCCTCTTCTTTTTAACACAGAGTGGAGGCGTCCTGGCATTGAGGAGACAAGTTTCTTTAGTTTAGCCATTGGAATTTGATCGCACTCTTGTTTAATACAGGCTTCCAGCTGCTGGAGAGTTTAGGGTCTCCTTTGACAGACTTTTTGTTTAATTATGCGCCAAATGTTCTCAATCGGTGAAAGATCAGGACTGCAGTCAGGCCAGTACAGCACACGGACTCTTCTACTACGAAGCCATGCTGCTGTAATAGCTGCAGTATGTGGTTTTACATTGTCATGCTGAAATAAACAAGGCCTTCCCTGGAATAGATGTTTTCTGGAGGGGAGCATATGTTACTCTAAAACCTTTATATTCCTTTCAGCATTCGTGGCGCTTTTTGAAACATGCAAGTGTCCCACACCTTATGCACTAATGCATCCCCATACCATCAGAGATGCTGGCTTTTGAACTGAACGCTGATAACAGGAGGGGTGGTCTTTCTCCTCTTTAGCCCGGAGGACACGACGCCCATGATTTTCAACAAGAATGTCAAATTTGGACTTGTCTGACCACAGGACACTTTGTCACTTTGCTACTGTCCATTTTAAATGCGCCTTGGCCCACAGAACGCGGCGGCGCTTCTGGATCATGCTCAACAATGGCTTCCTTTTTGCATGACAGAGTTTTAGATGGCATCTGTGGATGGCACGGCAGACTGTGTTTACAGTGGTTTCTTGAAGTAGTCCTGGGCCCATTTAGTAATGTCAATGACAGAATTATGCCGGTGAGTGATGCAATGGCGTCTGAGGGCCCGAAGATCACGGGCATCCAGTAAAGGTCTTTGGCCTTGTCCCTAATGCACAGAGATTTTTCCAGTTTCTCTGAATCTTTTGATGATGTTATGCACTGTCGATGATGAGACCTTCAAAGCCTTTGCAATTTGTTGTTGAGGAACATTGTTTTTAAAGTATTCCACAATTTTTTTACGCAAGCCCTCACAGGTTGGAGATCCTCTGGCCATCTTTACTTCTGAGAGACTCAGCCTCTCTAAGACATCCCTTTTGTAGCCAATCATGTTACACACCTGATGCCAGTTAAATTAATTACTAGCTAAATGTTCTTTCAGCTGATTCTCTTATGTATTAATTGCTTTTTCAGCCCTTTTTTTGCCCGTGTCCCAAATTTTTTGAGACCTGTTGCAGCCAGAAAATTTGATATAAGCTCATTTTGTGGATAAAAATGTAAAATGTCTCAGTTTCATTATTTGAAATGTTATCTTTGTTCTATTGTAAATAACATATTGGCTCATGTGATCTGAAAGTCACTGCATTTTGATTTCATTCACAATTTACACTGCGTCCCAACTATTTCGGAATTGGGGTTGCATATTCTCATATTTACTTGCCAGTTCTTCAGTGAGCACCTAAAATTTTTTTACTTTAATTTCAATTCACTTTTGAATTTATCTATTTGTCGCCAAACCTAAGTGTCATGGTTTTGGAGGGTTGCTGCCTGCTGTGAATTTTCTTCACCACCTGAGGGCTATCCTGCTCTCTGATCAGGTGGTTGATTGCTTCTTGTTTGCAGCTGTGGAGAGACTATTTAAAAAGCTCTTCCACCGCTGTTTGGGGCTTTTGTGTCTCTCTTGTGAGGATTACTAGGCCCTTAGCATTTAGTTGGCAGACACTCTTTGAAAGAGTCTAGGATTTGGTGCTTGTCTATCCTATTTATTGTTTTTCAGCCCGATTTATCATTCTGTTTGTCAGAGTATATGTTCTGCCCTGTAAGTGTCTTGTTTGTTGGAGCATTGTCTTTGCTCGCAGGGGGTCGTTACTCTGTCTGTCTCTTATGAGAACTCATATTTCCTGGAAGGATTTTCGCCCAATTTTTTCTGGGTTGTTTTTTGTTGGCGGAATCGCTGAGGAGTTACGCTCCTTATTTCTGAAACGGTTTCTCCCATTAGTGGTCACTCGCGTTTCACGTATGGCTTTTAGAAACCCTATCTTGTGTCATGTCTGGGCCTCCATCCCATCCCCCTCTCGCACTTAGTGTATTAGCAAAGATGAATGTACCTGTGTTGATTTTGAGGGGATGATTGTACTGGGACTGAGGTGGGGATGATTTTACCAAGGCTAAAGTGGAGCACATGAATGTGCTCGGACAGAGGTTGGAGTAATAGATGTATCAGGACAGAAGTCGTGGACTTGAATGTACCATACCTGAGGTGGAGAGGGTGAGAGGACAGTGGTGGAGAGAATTAGAGTACCAGGATAGAGCTGGAGTGGGAAAATGCACTAGGACAGAAGGCGAAAACGAGTGTACCAGGGCAGAGGTGGATGAGTCCACAATGACGTCAGTGACTTCGGGCAGTTTGTCTTTGGGGACCACTATAGCTTGCCCCCCAGATGCTTCAGCTAGTTCCTGGTACAGCTTTTTCCCTGAGACACTCATAGGATTCATAATACCACTGTTTGTTTGATTCCGAGCCCCAAAGAAGGTCGTGAAGAAGGTGGTCACCTATTGGGAGAGAGGGTGGCAGAGGGATCATTTAAATGGTCTATTCTTCACCACTTTCTTATGTCTATTCCTTGCTTGACCCAGTCTGCCATCTTTAAGCACATTTGTATCCTGTAAATGTTGCAGTGAAGAGAAAGGAAAGAAGTTTGCACATAGTCAGAGTTACATGTTTTGAGAAGAAAAAAACATGTCTATTCATTGCCAAAGTACATAGGCTACCGTTTTCAGAATATGTGACGTTAAATGATTGACCTGTGATCCACCTCTCGATATTGTCAAACATCTGCCACGCCTGCAACTGTCATCACTTCTTACTCCCCTTAGGAAAAGGAAATCTAATTTGCCAAGGTAACCAAACTAACTAATGTTACAGCAGCTAATTGCAAATCCAGCTTGTAAAACATTTCCTTGTTAACCCTCTATTAACCACTGTAGCATATCTGCTACATAAAGTGAAAGGGTTAACAGCCTGGACACCCTGCTGGTTTTGTTTCTTATTGCCAAATAAACATTTGAGAATAACTTGAATGGTCCGTCACTTTAATTTTTCCATTCGCATTATTACCCAATGTAGCAGATCTGCTACATTTTGGAAAGGTGGGCCAAAGGGTCAATTTTTTTTTTTTCAATTTTTCCAAATATTGGCCCATAATCAACATATTTGCCTAAGGAAATGATTTTTACACAGTTGGAAAGGTACTTGGTTAACAGAGGGTTAAGCATGCTCAAAAAGTTGTTGTAACCTTTATTTATTCAGGTAGTCTCATTGAGACACGAGGTCTCATTCTCAAGAGAGACCTGTTTCAGACAAACATACAATAGAACAAACAACAAGTAGTTTCAGTTAGACAGAAATACAATACCAGCGCAGTACAGTAAAATCAATACGTGTAAAAAAAGTTACTTGCATGTTCCCCTCAAATTGATAACATCATCTGTTTAAAAGAGAAAATTGGAAAAGAGAAAATGGATTCACATCCCCTGTCTCTGTGTTCATCTCAGTTTTCTATTTTACAGTATTGATAATGACAGCTTTGAAAGAGTCATCTGGTCCTGATGTCCTGTCTCAAATTTGAGTGCAAACTATTGTAGAATTTGAGCACGTCTACTGAGAATGGCCTTAGGCTCTAGGTCAAGTGATCTGACCTGAACATAACCCTGGAGTAAGGTAGCATATGTGAATGAGTGAATAAATTTATGAAAAATGTGAGTGGTTGTAGAAGGTCTATACTCACAACTGACTTGGTACTCTCAATCAGAGCATCGACTGTGCTCCTCAGGTGGGTATCTTTGGCAGGGGCATCAGTGAACACAAAAATTTCAGATAATGGGGGGGCATTAGTGAGAGCCAACTGACGAGAGAGAGAGAGCAAGCGATGAGACACGGAGCTAGAAAAGAGTGAGAAGAATCAGGATAGACAAACACGAGTGGAGAAGTGCGCTGTGGAATTTCAAACTACTTTTGCTCTTCTGCACATGGATATACATGCATGCACGTACACACACACCCACGCAAACACACACGGGCACACACAAACACACGCACACACACGCACACACACCTGTAGTCCCGTTAAACTCAGCTCTGCTTCGTCACCTCCACCAATTGGCCAGAGAGCATTAATTCGCCGCTTAAAAATATCATAGTCTGTTGTCCGAGTCAGAGGTCCAACTCCTAAACAAAAAAAAAAAAAAACAGATACGAACACTTAAATTCACACACATGCACGCGAACGCACTGATACTTAGACACATGCGCAGGCACATTCACAAATGAATTCATTCCTCTTACAAAAAATATTGCATCAGCTTATACCACAATAACTTTGCAGAAGCTTTTCCTCAGAAGTTTGAATAGTTCTACAGAAAATCTTGGTAAATGTGTGCAATCTTAATTCTGTGAAGAAAGGGACAGGATGTAACATACAAATAAAAACAGCATCAAGTGGTCTGTAAATTCTCTTTGAGCTACAAATGGTTGAAAACAGCAAAAAGAAAAAATATTTTGGCCTCTATCTTGCACCCAGCGCAGTGGGGCGCAAAACATTATTTCCCGTCCAGCGCCCTCGCTGCATAAATAGCCCATTCATTTGCGCCAAATTAAGCGCCCATGGGTGTGTTGGTCTTAAAATGAGGTGTAGTCAAGTGCAATGCTGGCCTGTTCCTGTCTAGCAGCAGCGCAAAGCTCTTGCACGATTGACCAACAAAAATGTACAGTTAATAGTCCGTTTTTCAGTGCAATTTTAAGGGCACATTTTTATGAGTATTATGCGCTTTTGTCAGCAAGTGCTTAACGCGCTTACCCTCTGCTTGTTACATATTAGGCTTATTCAACGACGAGCGCCCACAAAAGCAAACAATTAAAAATACAAAAATGACGATGTGAAAGATTATTTTCAAGACTTAGCACAAAAAGTAAGGAAATTTGTGTTTGGTAGATTATTTCTTTGTTGAAACAGTGCTTCTTGGCAATAAATCTTATACCGTTGGAAAGCCTGTTTATTTCCCTTTTATATGGTGCCACATTTGTAAGGAACATGCATTTGTGGGATGGGCAGCAGAGCTGAGTATGTGGGTTGCGCCCATGAAAAATTTGCCAAATCTTTTCTGCCAATGCCAAACAGCTTATTTCGCCATTGACTCTTGTTTGGTGTTTGGTGGATTGGATGATTGAAGTTTGAAGAAACAAGACATATTGGCAATTTAACAATTTATCCATTTAACAAACAAGAGCCTCAGTAGCGTGTGGAAGAACCATACACAGCCACAACAGCCTGGCACCTCCTCCTCATGCTGGTCACACACTGCTGTGGGATGGCATCCCATTCTTCAACCAGCATTTGTCGCAAGCCAGCCAACGTGGTTGTGTTGGTCACTCTGGCACGAACAGCACGCCCAAGCTGATCCCACAGGTGTTCAATGGGGTTAAGGTCAGGACTGTAGGCAGGCCATTCCATCCTCTCCACTCCCAAATTCTGGAGGTAGTCTCTGATAATCCCTGCTCTGTGGGGGCAATCGTTGTCATCTTGGAGGATAGAGTTTGGTCCCAGACTGTGGAGATATGGGATTGCCACTGGTTGCAGAATCTCATCTCGATATCTCTCTGCATTGAGATTGCCTCCAATGATGACAAGCCTCGTTTTTCCAGTGAGGGAGATGCCGCCCCACACCATCACACTGCCTCCACCAAAAGATGTTACTCTATCGGTGCAGCAATCAGCATAGCGTTCTCCGCGTCTTCTCCACACTTTGACCCTTCGATCCAACTGCCGTGGGCAGAATCTGGACTCATCGCTGAACATAACGTTCCTCCACATGTTCAGGTTCCAGTGCACGTGTTGCCGACACCAGCGCAAACGGGTCTGACGGTGAAGGGCAGTCATGGCAGGCCTCCTGGCAGCCCTATAAGACCGGAGATTGGCTGCGTGCAGTCTGTTTCGGATTGTCTGGGCAGAGAGCCGTCGGCCATACCGTCCTGCAAACCTTGACTGCAAATCTGTAGAAGACAGCCTACGGTACCTAAATACTGACAGGGTGAGGAAACGGTCTTCTTGGGGTGTCGTCTTCCTGGGACGCCCACTTTGCGGCCTGTCTCTGACATTCCCCGTTATATGGAACTTGGCCTTCAGTTTGGAGATGGTACTAGGGCTCACTCCGAACAATGCCGCAACTTGGTTTTGCGGAACACCAGCTTGAAGTTGCCCTATTGCACGGGCCCTATCCAGATCAGTCAAACGTGGCATGTTGATTCCTGGAGCAGACACCTACTGACCACTGTACCAGGGCCCATGCTCACAGGTGCTGCCAGCCAATCAGGCACCTGATTGGCAGCACCTGGGGGTACCAGAAGCTCAAAACAAGAGTCAATAGCAACAGCAAAATAAGCTGTTTGGCATTTGCAGAGAAGATTTGGCAAATTTTTCATGGGCACAACCCACATACTCAGCTCTGCTGCTCATCCCACAAATGCATGTTCCTTACAAATGTGGCACCATTTAAAAGGGAAATAAACAGGCTTTCCATAGAATAAGGTTTATTGCCAAGAAGCACTGTTACAACAAAGAAATAATCTACCAAACACAAATTTCCATACTTTTTGTGCTAAGTTTATTTTAAAAAAAAACACGTGTCAGAATGGTGAGTGCGATCGCTCCACGTACCCACATCACAGCACGCTGTGATGCAGGCTGGTTTAATCATAAGGGAACCTATTCAAACTTCCGGGACGTCAGTCAGCGATGCACGTGTAGCTGACTAGCTCGTCCTCAACAACACCTTTAATGTAATTTTCTTTCAATAATATAACCAAGGGGCGTCACGGTGGCATAATGGTTAGCACTGTCGCCTCACAGCAAGAAGGTCGTGGGTTCGATTCTGGCCTGGGGCCTTTCTGTGTGGAGTTTGCATGTTCTCCCCGTGTTCGCGTGGGTTTTCTCCGGGTACTCCAGTTTCCTCCCACAGTCCAAAGACATGCATGTTAGGTTAATTGGAGACACTAAATTGCCCATAGGTATGAGTGTGAGAGCGAATGGTGTGTGAATGGTGTGTGCGCCCTGCGATGGATTGGCGAGCAGTTCAGGGTGGGTTCCTGCCTTCGTGCGTAGTCAGCTGGGATAGGCTCCAGTTCCCCCGCGACCCTAGTGAAGAATAAGCGGGTATAGACAATGAATAATATAACCAATTTCTGTCAGGAGCATAGGCAGTATGGCACAAGGAAAACTGGGAGGCAAACGAGAGGGCGACAGCATGTCACCATGAAAGAAAAAAACGATGGTAACCATGCCAAAGGAGGATATCGAGGATGCCATTGCTTCTGCAGTCATAATGGCGTTACAAGAACAACAGAGCAAACTCAACCTGTTGATACAGGCAGCCGTGAAAGAAGCAATCAATAGTATCTTAATCCCGCAGTCAAACGAACTGAAAACACAGATGCATAACGCGGAGGCCAATCTGGGAGTTCTAGCCAAAGATGTGGATTCATCACAAAAAGCTATTCAAAATAATACCGCTAAAGTTGAGTCACTGCAGGCTGCATTAAGAGCTAGCAAGCACCAGGTTAGTGCACTACACCAAAAGGTTAGTGATCTCACTTCTAAGCTGACCCAGATGGAAGACCACAGCCGAATGTCAAACCTGGGCCTTAAAGAGGGAGAAGAAGGATCAGATGTAATTGGCTTTTTAACAGCGAATTTACCAAAATGGATACCGTCTTTGAAAGACCGGCCCATTCCCCAAATGGCCCAGCTGGGTCTCTTCCAAGATGGCGAACGTACGAGGCAACACTTTTGCTGTACTGCATGAAAACCAGGCACAGGACGAAGAGATTGAACAGGAAATCTCTTCTAAAATTACTCGCTTGGTAGAAAAGGCGTTGGAGCATGTGCCTATACGGAAAAGTACCAGCAATCGGACCATGATTGAGGGTATTTTGAAGGGGGTAGTCGGAGTCATGCTCCCTCTCATCACTGAGGCCGTGCAGAAGGCAGTCGCTGGTCACTCATGCGGCATTAGGAAGGTGGAGAGTGTGCTACGGAAGCAGGATTTTCGAATTGACGAACTAGAGCAGTATTCACGGAGGGACAATGTTGTTATCAGGGGAATCCCTGAGGAAGAAGGAGAGGACACCAACGAGAGGATAAAGAAAGTTGGAGAGGCCATAGGAGTGAATATCGAGGACACTGACATCACTGTCAGCCACAGGTTTGGCCGCTCACAGAATGGTAAGCCCCGTCCAATCGTTGTGAAATTTGTAAGACGGGACACTCAAACGAAAGTTATGCAGGCAAAGAAAAATTTGAGAGGCAGCAGCGAATACAAAGGAGTGTTCATCGACGAACAGCTGACTCCCTTGCGGGCCAAGTTGTTCAATCTGGTAAAGAATGATGCGGACACTGAGCGAGCGTGGACGGTAGACGGCAAGATTTGTTGCATCAGGAGAGGGGAGGCTGGCAGGAAGCGTTACCTAACCTCACCAGATGACCTATTTAGCCAATTGGGGTGGAACAAGGAGCGGTTGGCTAACTCTGGACTCTTCGCGAATAACATCTAGGACATGCAAGATCCCCGCAATCCCAGCGACAAAAATGTTGAGGGAAATGAGGAACCGGGCCCAGCTCACGGTGAGCATCAGAGGGAAGTGTCTAACAATCACAACGATCTTAACCATGCAAGACAGACATTACAAACGCTGAACATTCTAGGACTAAATGTATGTGGCATTTACAAGAAACAGGTAAGGGATTTTGCAAGACTATATTGAAAGCTGTGACTTAGTGTGCCTAAGTGAGACCAAGACAGATCTGATATCATGTGATACTCTCGATAAGTTTGAAATATTTTGTGCACCCAGAAAAGGGTCTAATATGCCACATGGTGGGACGCATGGCTTAGCCATTCTAGTCAATTTTAAGATTGCCAAGTGGTGCAATGTTATTTCGAATGAGAGGTATGAATGTAACAATGTTATGTGGATGATGACTGGCCAGAAGGCCGTAGGCATCGATTTTATTTTGGGTGCTGTGTATATCCCGCATGAGGGTTCTATCTATTATCATAATAATGTATTTGAGGAAATTGTTGATGAGTACACTAGTATCTTGGCTGAGTACAAAGTCCCTGTGTGCCTCATTGGGGATTTTAACTCGAGGACAGGCAGGTTGGATGATTTTATGGATATTGATGATGTCACTAGTGATGAGACTGATGTAACTTTATATGAACATGGTATAAGCAAGTCAAAGAATGAATTGGAAGCTCTTAACATCTGCACAGAAAGGTATACCCTGGACAGTGCTGTGAATAATAATGGAAAATTGCTTATTGAAATGTGTCAAACATTGGATCTACACATTGCTAATGGTAGGTTTGGTCAGGATAGAGGGATTGGTAAAACCACCTTTGATGATGCCAGCACTATAGATTATGTTATATTGTCATCCTCACTTACGCCATATGTGTCTGATTTTGAGGTAGACGTGTTGGACAAACTCATGTCTGATAGGCATAATCCCATCCGCCTAACGTTTCAATCTAGTAACACTGATATTCCCAGGGAAATTCGTAAGGGTAATACTAGTAGTGTGGCGGGTGAAAAAGTATCATGGTTACCCGACAAGGTTGATGAATTTGTTGGCTGGCTAAGCCTAGATACCATTACTGAGTTGTCCAGTGAACTTGGTAGGATGGTGGATGTAGATGTAGTCATCAATCAGGTGCAAATGGATAATATAGCAGGCAAGCTTAAAGGTATTTATATGAAAGCTGCAGACAAATGCGGAATGATTAAATCTTTCAGAAATCATGTACACCTCCATAAGAGAAAAAATAAGCCTTGGTTTGATGCGGTCTGCAGGTCAGAGAGGAACCATTATGTTAGAATTAAAAATATTTACAAGAGAAATCCATCTGAGGTTAATAAGGCACAAATGTTCAATGTGAAAAAGCAGTACATGAAGATAATTAAGCGCAGCCAAGTGAGGCATAAACAGCAATTAAATGTTAAATTATCAGGATTGAAGAGTTCCAATGCTAGAGAGAACTGGAATATTATAAACACTAAGTCTTCTGTGAAGGGTAGCTCAGATGAAATTTCACTGGTAGTTTAGGGACCTCAGTCAGGTGGATTCGTCCATTGTCGAGAATGGCAGTGAAAATGTTGATCCCAGAACTATATTACATTCAATCAATGAATATATTAATGATTTTTTCACTGAAGAAGAAGTAAGACCTCAGATAAAGCAGCTTAAAAATAACAAAGCCAGTGGCTGTGACAAAGTGCTAAATGAATTTATAAAAGCAGGGTCCGTGGAATTGGTGCCTTTACTCACAAAAGTGTTTAATCTAGTGTTAAAGTCGGGAGTTATTCCTACGGAATGGTCGGTTGGGCTGATAATGCCTTTATATAAGGGCAAAGGCGATAAGTCGAATGCAGACAACTATAGAGGTATCACTCTACTTAGTTGTATAGGTAAACTTTTTACTTCAATAACTAATGAGCGTTTGTCGTCATATCTCAGCAGTGCCGGCATGCTTGGCGATGAGCAGGCAGGTTTTAGAGCAGGTTACTCTACTACAGACCATGTATTTACATTGCATAGCATTCTTGATTTTTACTTATACTACAAGAAATGGGTTTTTTGTGCTTGTGTCCACTATTAAAATGAATGTCTTACCCCGTATAAACTTTCTGTTTTTTATGATTCCAGTTGCTGCTCCACCTAAATATATCTCTGAAATGCACTCTCTTATATCACAGTTTATTTGGGGAGGAAAGCGTGCCAGAATTAAATTAACAACATTGCAAAGAAATAAGCTGGTTGGAGGCCTGGCGGTCCCAAATCTAAATTTCTATTATTATGCCTTCCAAATAAGATACTTGCAAGTATGGAGACGTCCAGACTCACAGGTCCCATGGCGGGCAATAGAGGCAGAGAGAGTTAAGCCACGCAGGTTAGAAGACTTGCTTCATACAGGCACAGGACACAAAAATGTGCAGCTATGCTATGGGAGTATTATAACCAACTCACTTAATGTATGGAGAAAAACTGAGAAAACACTAGGTATAACACGTCTTTTTCATAAAACATCCCCATTATGGAACAACTATCATTTTCAGTCAGGTGGGAAACCATTTGTGTTCCCCCAGTGGGCTCAAAAAAGGTGTTGTTGTTTTTGGTGATTTATTTGATGACAATGCCCTCCACACATTTCCAGACATAAAAACTAATTTTAATTTGCCAGGCACGTCATATTTCCTTCATCTGAGACTAAGATCAGCCATGAAGGCTTATGGGGTGCCCTGGGATCAGCCGATTCCAGAGCATACAATGGAGAAATGGGTAAGACCTTTCCAGTGCTCAAGAGGGACTGTGACCAGTATTTACAATGCTTTGATTTCCCATCATTCTAAAAAGTTAGGTGTGGAAAAGGTATGGGAAAGGGAACTAAACACTCTTGGTCTAGAACCATTATGGGAAAAGATATGGGAAAACATGTGCCGTCCCTCAAAAAATCTGGCACATCAGCTCATACACTTCAAATTGATACACTGAGCTTATGCTACCCCATTAAAATGCTTCCAAATGAAGTTAATCACAAGCCCTGATTGCACTCTCTGCCTAGATCAGATAATTGGTACAACAATGCACATATTTTGGGAATGCACCCAAATCAAGCGTTTTTGGACGGAAATATTCTCCTTTTTATCACCACTGCTCGATATCGACATACAGCCCAACCCATGCCTTTGCCTTCTTAATGTTGATTCTCAGCTACCCTTCACTCTCAACCAGCGTAGACTACTTATGGCAGGACTCACTGCAGCAAAAAAAGCCATTTTTAAGGCGCTGGTATCTCCCCAATCTGCCCTTAAAAGAATACTGGCTCATCACCTATCAGTATATAACATCACTTGAGTGCACAACTGCACGTCTCAACAAGGCTAAGCCTAAAACCGTATAGGCATGGTCATTGATGACCTGGTCCATTCAAGACCTCCTGACACAAACTAGGACCTTAGATTAACCCCCCATCCTTTTTTTTTTTACCCTTCTCTCTCTTCTCCCCCCGCCTATTTTTTATCTTTTCTCCTCCAAATAAGACCTAATATACTACTGGATCTTGTAACTGTTGACTTATGTACTGTATTGTTTGTTTGTATCTAAAGTAGATTGTGATGTGTATATTGTCGAAGTATGTCTCAATAAAAAGAAAAACGTTGATCACAAAAAAAAAAATAAGGGAACCTATTCCATCAGATAATTTGCGATTCAACATGTGAGGTTATGCACATAGGTATACGCAGGTTATACTGGATAAAGCCACAACTCTTTAATACTGGCAAACTCTGCCATTCATGCTGTCTTCCAGAGGATCTCCCCTGGAAGGGTGGCTGTTCAGCGACAATGGTTGGCCAAAATATCAAATACATGGCATATAATATCTGAATAGTGCATGGAGTTTTGGTCTGTCACACGAAACACAAACTGTGCCTGAACGAATGTTTGAAGCGCTGACAAAAATGCGCATCAGAAGTTTGGATAAGTCCTGCATGGCTAGACTCGTTATTATGTGAAAAAACAATAAAATCCGACCTGATCCATTAATACGGTGCCTGCTGTCCCATTTCCATTGACAAATGCAAAATCACTCACTTCTTTTGGAAATGGTTTTATTATTTACAGTTTGGCTGACGAAAGAAATAGCCTTAAAAACCGGCACTTTTAGAAAAAGCAGTGGATGACACCATCTGTAATTAATCCGAATTTCTTCCATATATTCGATTCAACCTTCAATCATGAGATAAGCGGAAACAAGTTCTTGTCACTCCTGTTGGATATTATTCAAGGGGTTTCGGTACCTGATGAAATAAAACATTAGTTTTGTTTCCTATCCAGTCGCTCGCGTGTCCATTAGAGGTATTATCTATTTTGATTGGTCGACGTTCCACATGCTTTCCTCACCAGTTGTAATCTATTTACGTTTCCCTTCCCTATCATAATCTGGGGTTCTGTGCCCTCTTCATCACCCAGGGGTTCGGCCCCCTATGTGTTGTTGTCAATTAACTACCTCTCGGATTGCATGCCTGCCTCCTCTCTTGATTCCTGGTCTGGAACATAACAGATCATAAAATATGGAGGTTCTCTTACTCGTTCTATAGATACGAACAAGCTCCCAAGCATTACTCTCAGTCTCTAGGATTGGGCACGCGATCCTAGTAATCAAATCTCAGTCTGTTCCTCATCTCAGTTTATTAGGAACAACCTCTCAAGCCTTTTGCAGTCATCAGGATTGGGACCATGTTTGTGCTAACTCCACTGCCCTGCCATAAGACAGTTAGGCTCCGGAAAAAATGTGCACTCCATCGAGTTGCTGTCCCATAAAGCCACTGGCCAGGCACAGATAGGCCTTTGATCCCAAGCCTGTACCATCTGAACTGAACTGTGTTATTCTGCTCTGGTATCCATCTCTGTCTTACTGTATTACTATCAAGAAACCCTACTATACGACTGTACTGTGACTCTGGATTTGGTTCCTGGTCTGTACCATGACAATGTACCTTTGAGACTTGGTCTTTTTTCAGGTACGCCCCTGCTTTTTCCAGCAGAATAACACCATGCCAATCTCTTCACATATTACAGCAGTGTGGCTTCATCGTCACAGAGCCTGGGAACTGCTTGCAGTCCAGACCAATCTTCTTTTGAAAACAAGAGGCGGATAAGTCAAAACAAAATATGACAATGGAGACTCCAGAATGTTGACAATCTGAGGTCCTATATTTGACAAGAATGCTCCATCCCTGCTGCTCTTACGCCATAACCTTAAGACTCGCTTGTTTAGACAGTTTCTGACCTGATTGCCTCCCTCCCCTGCTTTTATTTACTTAAAAAAACCCTTTGTCTCAATTTGCTTTGATTCTTTTTCTTGTGTGCTACTGCCTTCTGTATAGTCTTTGCTCTACATGTTCATGACTTCAGGTGACTAATGCTTGATGTGAATTGTGCTTCGTCCAGTCTGTTGGGCTACAGTGTCTGTGACCTTACTGTATGCACTTACTGTAAGTCGCTTTGGATAAAAGCGTCTGGTAAATAAATATAATGTAATGTAATGAATGGGAACAAATTCTGCTTTTGAAACTCCAACAATTGGTGTCCTCGATTCCGATAGAACTACTGAGTGTTAGTTTCACTGTGATACACGTGCACATGTCCGTGCTTCATTGGAACATGTTGCAGGCATCACGATTCAAAATAGCTAAAACTCTCAAAAAACAATTAAGTTGATATGTTACATCATTGCTTATTTTGTCTTTATACTTTTTTTTTTTTAATTGAATGCAGGCAAAAAGGAATTTGCAAATCACTGCACTGCTGTTTTTATTTACATTTTAAATTCGTCTCACTTCTTCTGGAATTGAGGTTGTGGAGTGGAAAAATTGGACATAACCAAGGTCAACAAAGAAAATTATTTTTCTTTGAAGCCTTTTGAAAATGAAAAAAGGTTGACTGACCAGGGTCATTAAAGGGAACAAGGATGTAAGCAGATGGCTCATCGCTGGTGCCTTTCCTGCTGTCAATGATTGAGAAGGCCACCCTCTTTGCCTCTTCAATGTCATCTCTCATGCTGCCCGTGGTGTCAATTACAAAACACAGCGCTGAAGATCGAGTGATGCCCATGAGCCTGAAAGCGAGAGGGGACAGAGACACACAAAACACAGTGTGCGACAGAGGGAGCGACTCTTTAGCAAAAGGTTCTCAATAAAGCAACAGGGTTTAATGCGCACTTCAGCACAGAAAAACCCAAATACAGTCATTTTCAGAATAGAATTGCTACTGAGCCCAGCTGACACTAGCAGACATACAACATTTAAACTGCATGTGCGCTGTCTTTTAGACGTATCTTGATATACAAGTGTGATCCGCTTGACACTACGTTCTTATATAATCGAATGAGCTTGTACTGGAGGAAGTCTTTTTCCCCTGTGGCTCCCCGAATGTCCTCCAGCAGCTCCATGGATGCCCTCGCGGCCATTTTAGCAGCAGCTGGATGCAGGTGTCCATGTTCGGCATCATTTGTATCTTTGTTGATTCCGCCAGTTGGTTCCTCAAAACTTGAAAGATCAATAAGCCCCCCATGGCTGCACTTTCCTGTACCACAGAGAACCAGAAAAAAACAAGATTTACATATATGACTAGCAGATTTGGAGGGAAAAACAGATTCTTGGCACCTGCAAATTTTGGAAGGCAAAAGACGCCTTTGTTCCCACGTGTTGTGATTATCCTGTCTGAAATGAGCCACAGAAATAAAGTTTGATTGATTGATGATGCCTGCCAGTTTGGAATGTGATGGAGGACAAGAAGGCATGTATATTTTTGAGCATGATGGATGAGTAGCGTAATTTTGAGAGTAACAGAAAAAAAGTGTTGACGGGTTTGGAAAATGATAGAGAATTATGGTACTGGCCAGTTTAGGAAGATGAAAGAGAACTACAGCATATTACCTACAGGTTTGGAGAGTGATCGTGGACTATTCTATCCAAGGGTTTGGAGTATGATGAAGGAATATACAACCTGCAAGTTTGGAGGGTGATGCAGAACTATTGTACCCAGTGGTGTGCACAGATAGACTTTAGGTGGTGCCTTTGCCCTGTGGACCAAGCAAGTGCCCCTTTCGTTAGTTTTTTTTTTTTTTTGCATTAACGCGATTTTCTCTATTGCATTCTCTATGTGCGTGCAAAAAAAAAAAAAAAACGGTAAAATTAAAAGTACTGGAAAACGCGGAATGTGCTCAATGAGAAGCAGCAATTCCCCCCCCGCAACAAAATAAGAAGCACCAACCCCGCTCAACAAAATAAAAAGCATTTACCCCGCTGTGGTCTGCCACCACACATTGCTTCCTCGTCTGTGGGAAACACTGAAGTGCCCTTATTTCTCACTGAGCACCTGCCCCCCAAAATGTCTGTGCACGCCACTGATCGTACCTGCCAGTTTAGGGAGTGAATAAGGACCAAAGTACTTGCAGTTTTGGAGTATGACAGAGGACTATAGTACTTGCAGGTGTGGAGTATGATGAATGATTATTGCTCTTGCAGGTTTAGAGGGTGATAGAGGACTACAGTACCTGCTCCTGTAGAGTGACTGAGGACTATAGTACCTACAAGTGTGGATGGTGATCAAGGACCATACTACCAACGGGTTTTGAAAGTGATAGAAGACCATAGAACCTGCAGATTTGAAGAGAAAAAGCGTACTATAGAACCTTCAGGTTTGGAGTATGATGTATGACTATCTTGCCTCTATGTATGGAGCCCGATGGAAAATCATAGCACTTACCGGTTAGGAGTATGAGCAGGCTTAGATAATAATAGAGGACTGTATTACTCACAGGTTTCACGTTTGATAGAGGGCTACAGTACCTGTAGGTCTGGAGGGTAATGGATGACTATATTGCCCTACAGTGACTGAGTTTACAAGGTCTTTAGTATCCCGTTTTTGTGTTTGTGCATGTAAACACCATATCCGAAATTCAGAAACCGGGTTATGCCCTTATCCCGGTTTCAAGAAACCCGGTTTTGCCACCTGGAGTACTCCAATAGAAGCTGGGATACTGGAGCATGTATACACCTTATCCCGGTCTCTGACGGCTGCCCACCAGACGTAACACACGCCTGCGCAGATAGGATGCAGTGATCAGAAAACGGGTTACTGGTATTTATCATGTACAACCCCAATTCCGAAATAGTTGGGACAAAGTGTAAATTGTGAATAAAATCAAAACGCAATGACCTTCAAATCACACCAGCCAGTATTTTATTCACAATAGAACAGAGATAACATAGCACATGTTGAAACTGAGAAATTTTACAATTTTATCCACAAAATGAGCTCATTTCAAATTTGATGGCTGCTACAGGTCTCAAAAAAGTTGGGACAGGGGCCTGTTTACCATGATGTAGCATCCGCTCTTCTTTTTAACAGAGTGGAGGCGTCTGGGCATTGAGGAGACAAGTTTCTTGAGTTTAGCCATTGGAATTTGATCCCACTCTTGTTTAATACAGGCTTCCAGCTGCTGGAGAGTTTTGGGTCTCCTTTGATGGACTTTTCATTTAATTATGTGCCACATGTTCTCAAAAGAGGTGAAAGATCAGGACTGCAGGCAGGCCAGTTCAGTACACGGACTCTTCTACTGCGAAGCCATGCTGTTGTTATAGCTGCAGTATGTGGTTTTGCATTGTCCTGATGAAATACACAAGGCCTTCTTTGGAATAGATGTCATCTGGAGGGGAGCATATGTTGCTCTAAAACCTTTATATACCTTTCAGCATTCATGGTGCTTTTTAAAACATGCAAGTGTCCCACACCATATGCACTAATGCATCCCAATACCATCAGAGATGCTGGCTTTTGAACTGAACGCTGATAACAGGAGGGGTGGTCTTTCTCCTCTTTAGCCCGGAGAACACGAAGCCCATGATTTCCAACAAGAATGTCAAATTTGGACTCGTCTGACCACAGGACACTTTGCCTCTTTGCTACAGTCCATTTTAAATGAGCCTTGGCCCACAGAACACGGCGGCGCTTCTGGATCATGCTCAACTTTTTGCATGATAGAGTTTTAGGTGGCATCTGTGGATGGCATGGAGGACTGTGTTTACAGACAGTGGTTTCTTGAAGTATTCCTGGGCCCATTTAGTAATATCAATGACAGAATCATGCCGGTGAGTGATGCAGTGGCATCTGAGGGCCCGAAGATCACGGGCATCCAGTAAAGGTCTTCGGCCTTGTCGCTTACGCACAGAGATTTTTCCACTGATCTATATATAATAACTGGATAGCTGATGACGTGATAATTTTGAAGTAACCGTGCCGCCATATTGGTATGCCCAACTATAATCTCTCAGAACATTACTCACATTGAACACGTTGCAGCCTACGATATAATTAATTGAGAAGATATCTTTTCACAGACACGGAAGAGGCGGCATTTTATGTTTCCTCCTCAGATCGACCTGACTGTATGAAAAATGCCTCAAGGACCGCAGATTTAAATACAGTAGGCAGCAGTTGTACGTGCCTTTAACATTTTCAATGGACAATATCAGCATTTGACAATTTGTACGACCAATGAGTGCGTTCCATAGGAAATCTATACGGATTTTTCTACATCTCGCCTGAGTGGGGCAGTGGTACAATGAAATTGAAGTCCAAAGTCTTTGAGACTGAAGAAGACAAGACGTCAATCGTGCACATATTATTATTATTATTATAGGTACCTTGCAATAGTCACGTGACCTAACACTGGACTGCCTCAGTAACTAGTAGCAACGGCCTGCGCCGCCATTAGTGTGGCCAAGCACATCAGCAATGGAGGCAGAGGACAGTTCGGCTGAGCCTAAATCACAGTATTGTACTGTCTCGCCTTGCATGCATGCGGTTGTAGCTGTACTGTTATATACCCACTTTTCTGTAAGATACTTTGCTATAAGCTCCTGATAACCATTTCTTCCAAAACGAAACAGTTCCGACAGCAAGTTGCTAAATGAGCTCATAGCAGAAACACGCAAACGGTCGAAAGCATTGCTTGTGTGGAGCTAGCGAATCGGTAACTCGTACCGGGAAAAATTCCGAATCCAGTTTCCACCTTTTCAGCGTGTAATTCGCCAAAACATTTTTTAAAGGGGATAAAATTCCGCCGCAGCAATGCAGAGAAATTGTTTGTTATACCAGACACAGCTTCAGCATCAGAGCTAGCCCACCTTTACGAAAAGTCTCAATGGTAAATGAATGGTATCCAGTGGTAAATCAAATAGCATTTTTTTGTAAGGGCGCACAACGGCAAAGTTCCCGGCTGACCCCGGATAAGCAAAACGATCGTTTCACTAATTGCAGCCTAATCAGCCCAACTTAGACAGATACAACGCCTCTCCGCTTAGCTTCAACTGTAGCTGCTACGATCAGGTAACATTAAGACGACACTACCACCTTGATTGCTAACCAAAGTAACACAAGTATACCAGTCAGAATTACTGCAAATAAGTCAACCAGGAGCGCTTCCAGTAGCGCGACACGCGAACACACATAACAACAGTTTTCTTAAAACTGTTTTCCTATTGTTATCAGTTTGCAACTATAATCCAATACAAACTGTCTCAAGTATATAATCACAAAAAAACTAACCACGGATGAAGTGGTCACTACAAACGCGGATTTCCTTCTTGTGTATGTCCAAGTCGGCCCTGGAGATGCTTGAAAACCATTTAGCTCTTCGAATTGTTGACAACTCCAAAGTTTTTTCACCCTGATTTCGTATAATACCGGGCACGCTGTAAAATCGTTTCTCCCTCTCCCGGTCAGACTGGTTGGAACAGCCAACGATGGCACACTTACTCGGCATTTTCTCTACTTTTCTCTGTGTGCAGTGTGTAGCGTCAATGGCCTGGAGCTATGTTTGGCCACATCAATGGCGGACAAAGCTTGACCTCGTATTCGCCACAGCTAGGCCACGCCTATTGCAAGAGAGCTATTCTGTGTGAGGGGATTTAAAAACTTCATGAAAAAATAAATTAGCCGTAAGCTCGCATCTTGTCAACCGTTGTCTTTATTTTAGAAGCACTCAATCGCGCATAATGCATGTAAGTCCCAACAGATGTCTTGTATTGAGTTTTCTCTTGCAATGTCTTCACTCAGTGGCTGCCTCGAAGCTAGGCTAATTTTCCTACGAAGCAAAAGTGGGTCCACTGAAGAGAACGCAATGTAAACTTATCAAGGTCGCAAAATCAGCGTTCACATGAGAGTTTCGTTAGGGTGATGTATGTAAAACTACTTACCAATCATTGTCGAGTGTGAATCACATTATCTATTTAAGTAGCTCTAACGTTACATCCTCATTGATTACCTGGCCAAATTGAATTTGTCCGTCACGGTAATTTAGTGCCAACAAAACGTTAGCACTGAAAAGTGCTGGCGTAAATTAGCCTGACCAGTCAACACCTGGTTTTGTTGTCTAGTTAGACTGGTCTAATATTATAGACAGCGTTACACAGCAGACTGGATTATCTAATTTATGCCGTGTGACATTGATTGATCTGGTTAACTTCAGTTCAGTAATCTAGGTAGCTGTAGGCTAACCTGATGGATCACGTTAGCGAATATTAATTTAAATATTCCATTAATAACCGTTAGCTGGGCTAACGTTGACATATTATCTGCCGTTTAGGTAGATCGCCAGTGGCTAATAATAAGCAATGTATTCATTGAAATTCATTTATTTGTATCTGTCTTTACTACAGTCAGTGCATTGACTCGCCACATCCTCCAAAAAATGTCGCCCTGCATTGGAAAGCTGCACTTCAACGCTTCTCTGCCATAGAATACTATAACGGCTGCTTACTACCGGGCATAGTAAAATGGCCGCTCGACCACTTCTGCTTGCTTCGACTTTCCAACGCAGTTCTCTATCACGTCAGCAATCCAGTTATTCTATATAGATCAGTGGATTTTTCCAATTCCTCTGAATCTTTTGATGATGTTATGCACTGCCTGTGATGAGACCTTCAACGCCTTTGCAATTTGACATTGAGGAACATTGATTTTTAAGTATTCCACAATTTTTTTACACAAGCCTTCACAGGTTGGTGAGCCTCTGGCCATCTTTACTTCTAAGAGACTCAGCCTCTCTAACACATCCCTTTTATAGCCAATCATGCTACACACCTGATGCCACTTAACTGAATTACTTGCCAAATGTTCTTTCAGCTGGTTCTCTAATATATAAATTTCTTTTTCAGCCCTTTTTTGCTTGTGTCCCAACTTTTCTGAGACCTGTTGCAGCCAGAAAATTTGAAATAAGTTCATTTTGTGGATAAAAATGTAAAATGTCTCAGTTTCAACATTTGAAATATTATCTATGTTCTATTGTAAATAACAAATTGGCTCATGTGATCTGAAAGTCGTTGCATTTTGATTTTATTCACAATTTACACTTCGTCCCAACTATTTCGGAATTGGGTTTGTGTACAGGGTTATGAATAACCGAGTTTCCCTGTTTGTCTGTCTTCTCTGTGTTCCATGTGTAAACCTCATATCCCGGATATGCTCAAAGCCGGGATAAGCCTCAAAACCGGGGTACTAAAGGCCTTGTAAACACAGTCAATGATAGACTGCAGTATCTGCAATAGGTTAACATATATAGATACGGCAGTCCTCCATTGTAGTGCAATATAGTGCATATTTGTCGATGGATTAGAGGCTTTAGTACCTGCTGGTTTTGATGCGCCAAAGTAGCCAGTAGTGAGTATCCCTCTCTTGAGGATTTCAGGAAGGATGTTGTCCCTACAGTCCCCTCTGATGCAATTTCTGCAGGTAGGAGTGCTTTTGTCTGCAGGAGGTAGAACATTCAGTAGTACAGCTTCACAGAAATGACTTTCCCTTTAAAGTAAAAAATAAAAATAAAAAATACACGAACTTGAGACAAACCTATACCTTGCTTATATATGAAGAGCTTGCTATGAAAGTGCATAGCTCCCTTAATCATTGATAGAATACAGCCCAAAGGCGGAAAATGCCGGAAATAGGTGCAGCTGTGTCATGAAGATCTCTCTTTCCACTCTGGAGACCGGAGAGCAACTGAACTTGAGAATTAGACATAATCTGCTTTGCAAATGTGAGTTTTCCAGTTAAGAAAGTTTGGAAACAATTGTAAACCAAAGATGTATTTTTGAGGGAGAGCTATTTTCTTAAAATGATATATTTAGGTTACGGTGCAAGTGTTTGTAGCGGATTGGAATTTCGGAACTCGTTGGGCCGCGGAGGGATTTTTACCGCACGAGACCTTTTGGTAGACATCCCTCCTCGGCCCAACGAGTTCCGAAATTCCCCAGATGCTACAAACACGAGCACGGTAAACTATGTATTACATGCGCCATTTTCTGTATTCATTTGTGAGACAAAATAAGTTCTAATTCAACATTTCATATAGATTTATTTGGTACGTTAAAAAAAAAAAAAAAAAAAAAAAGGGAACTATTTGATGTAGTATGAGTGTACTGGTACTGTCAGCGAGACCCGCATATAATACTGAGGATTTCAGCGATCACAACAGTCATTTTACATTCGCATGAATGATGAAAAATGGCTAGATTTGCAATACCTGTCCAACAAGAATTGTCTACATAGCTAGCAAGAACAATGTAAAACAGATGTGGGACACAAAATCCATAATATCAGCATTTAATAATCTGTGACATTTGGCAATGGTCGTATGCATAGCCACTGACTCTCCATTGCTCGCATCAGCGCGGCCGCACTCATACTGCGTCATGTACTCACTTTAAAATGAAGTTATTTTAAACTTGCCGCTGAAATGATATTTGGATCTTCTGAAATTGTCGAGAAGTCAGTGGTCCTACTTGCACAGCGAGAATTCAAGTCATCCTGAACACAGCATCTCGTGGGTGACTGTGGCTCAGGAGGTAAAGCAGGTTGTCCAATAACTGAAGGATTGGCAGTTCAAATCCCGCTCTGTCTGAGTCATGTGTCGTTGTGTCCTTAGGCAAGACACTTCACTGTCACTCACACTGGTGTATGGTTGTGCGTGAATGCTTGGTGGTGGTCGGAGGGGCTGTAGGCGCAGACTGGCAGCCACACTTCCGTCAGCCTGCCTCAGGGCAGCTGTGGCTACAAAATGTAGTTTACCACCACCAGAGCGTGAGTGAATGAATAATGTATCCATTGTGAAGCATCTTTGAGTGCCTAGAAAAGCGCTATATAAAACTTATTATTATTACAACGGAGGCCATATCTGATCGAAATGTTGACTGATAATCCATTATCTTCATCTTCAAAAAAGCAACCGATCTGAAAAGAACTCTAAATGGGAAAACTAATCATCCGTATTATTTTGAAAATAACACTTGTTTCTACCTCCCGAGGTGCCACGGAAACGTCCGACTTGAAAGTAGTTCCGACCATGTCAGCCCCGTATGGTACTCGTGCAAAAATTATGGCAGGGTGTACTGGTACTGTCAGCGAGACACGCGCATATAATACATGTTATCGCAGTATTCCACACAGATAATTTGTATATGAGGTAATGTCATTAGTGGTATTCCATACTCCTAAGTGTTAAAAATGACCAGTTGAGTGCAGCTTCAGTTCTTCTTGCCACTTGCATGTTAAGGCCTTGTAGTGCAACATCATAAACTATGTTTTTCATTTTCCTGCATCACGTTTATATAAATACCTGCTATATTTCCAATGGGCGCATCAGCTCGGATCAAGTTGGTATTTGGATGCCTTTTTTTCAGTTCAATCCAGTTACTGTGACTGTAGAAATCCTGCAGGGAAAAGGACACACAGATTCTCTTACCATCAGATTATCTCACAGGCACATATTCATGCACTAGCTTCAACTGAAAAAAAAATAACAACACAGCAAGCGCTATAACTGTCACTGCCCTCGTGAGATTTTCTTGTATTGTCTCTAAGCAATTCAGCAACGTATGTGTCTATTAGGTGTATGCGTCTTGTTCGTCTTTTCCACCCGGCTGAATCTCGTTACACGGTTGTTTCCTAATGACCGTATGACTGATATTGATTTATTCTTTTTTTTTTTTGCTTTGTGTGTGAGTTGAAGTTGCTGGATTGTTGAGTCACATTCATACTAAGATCCCAGTCAATATTCTGATAAGTAAAAGTTCTTCGTCTTCATCTAATGCACCAAGACCTTTAGTGACAGCATTCTCTCTCAGTCTTTATTGTTATTTAGTTAATTCGAAAAAAGCCTCCGAACTTAATTAAAGTCCTGGATTAGGACCAAGCTGAAGTTAACCCAACTCAAGTCTGTTTATCTATTCAGCTATCAAGAACAAGTTTCCAATCCTAATCAAGGTCCAGGACTGGGACCCCATTCTTGTAAACTCTTCCAAGTTTGTTTTCTTTGTCCAGTTTGTAAGGAACAAGCGTCCAATTCTAATCAGGGTCCAGGACATGGAGCACATTCCTCTCAAGCAACCTCCTCATCTTCGGAAACAGTTCAGTGATGGTAAAGTCTGCATCCCGGAAGCCACTGGCCGGTGATTGTCAGTCCAGCCTTTGCCTTTACATCTGTACTGAACTGTGCTATTCTTGTTTGAGGTTCCACCAACACTTCATCATCAGGAGTGCCGTCCCCGATCTGTACTGTATTGCTGTCAATAAACTACCTGTTGGATTGTACGCCTGATTCCGCACTTTATTCCTGGTCTGGATGAACAACTATATTGTATTTAGACCGAAAATCTTCTTTCTATTATTTTTTCGCTCATTAAGACCAAAAACATCTAAGATGTATTGTAACACAATCGTTAAAATTTAATTATTTGCCAGTGCAGGACAAACTTTTTTGGTTCTCGAGAGGGGAAAAGTATGATGATAAATTTCATGACAAGTTTAGAAACACCTGTTTAGACAGAACAATTTTGTTGTCTTCTCACCTGCAGGGTGTGAAAGATTGTCCCCAAGGCCCGTCTTGCTGAGATGAAGTTCCCCTTTCTGACATTGGCTTTTATGCTGGCCATGCCCTCTGTGATGATGGCTCGGCCGTTCAAAAATTCCTCTCCATCAAAATGGCGTGGTGCACTCAAAGCGTAAAGCTGATCCACAGCTGCATTGCTCAAATACATGAACATAATGGAGCTCTCGAAAGAGACTCCGGACACCACGGAGTCGTCGCTAGGGGAGCATGCGCTCTGCACTGAAAATGCCGTCAGTCTGTCACCCTCCTGTCCAGGAAGGAAAAGAATTTAAAAACATCTGTTCTTATTAGCACATATTGACTAAGCTAGCAATGTTGAGTAGATTATATTTAAGGAATGCTCAGCAAGACCCACTGCATGTGCAAAAGTATGTGGACACCTGCCCTTCAAGTATTTTCATTCCAAAATCATGGACATTAACATTGAGTAGGTCCCCTCTTGCTGCTACAGCAGCCTCTACTCTTCTGGTCAGGATTTCAACCAGATGTTATAAGATTGAAATTGCATAAGTGAGGGTGGTCAGTGATGTTGAGCATCAACATGGAATGTCAGCCCATGCTACCTCATCAAGAGGCCTGAACCATGAAAAACTGCAGCAAACTAACAAGTGTCCAGACTTTTGGCCATGGTTGGTTGGCAGCAATGGAGACGAGAACAGATGTTATGCAGTGCACTGTGGCTGCCTCTTACGGAAATGGGGAAGTCCCTCCCCTCGGCCAAGGCCAATGCACGGCAGACCTCGGTGGTCTTGCGCAGAATGGCCGTCACTGTTATCTGCCGGTGGGTCTCGGAGTCTCCGAGTAAAGGCTTAAAGGCCTGCAGCCCTGGCAGCACCAAACCCATCAGGAGAACGAGAATCCAACCCATCGCTGTGATGAAACAGAACCACAGCACAACATGACTTCATTTATATGCATAAAACCTCACAATTCCAGAACCATGTCACTGCAGGTATAAGTCCTGATCCACAGAATCTCAAAACCACACTACTGTATACATAACCACTGAGTCAGAGTTGCAAAACCAAGGAGCCAAATTGCTGCATCTCTACACATGGTGGTCACTTTATTAGGTAGACCCATAGAGATATATAATAGAACCAGAGAGAACGAGCAAGTACCTTTGCTTCAGCCAGTAAGCACGTTAGCTCCAGGTATTACCTGCTTCCGCCTTTCCCAGTGGAAACAATTTTGCGGCCAACAATGAGGCAGCTCCATAGACACCAATTGAAAAGTGCGCTTTTTTTTTCTTGCCAATTAAAGCGAAAACAAAAGAAAATGTATTCGGTAATCCTTCATTATTTTGCTCTTTGTCTGACGCAACTTTTCGATGTTTTCAAGAGGGCCTGTAAAATAAGAACTGATACTTAGAGCTTGATGACAGCTCGTGCACGAGTTTGGTGTCGGCGGGCACGAGCAGCAGCGGCCTCGCGCATCAGTGTTGCCAAACTATTTCACTTTATTTCAGGAAGAAGACAAATTACACTTGCTGCTGGGATTAGTGTAAAAGCTGTCATATTTTGGCCTGTATGTTATTACATTAGGCTATATATGGGAAAATAAATATAAATGAACTTATGAATAAATTGATTGTATCATGCTTCATAAAAAGGCAAGCAAACTGACTGATTATTTCTACGAGTGAAGAAATTAATTATTAGCAGACTGCTACGTGGTCTACGTGGAGGTAAAACAAAGTCATTTTAAATGCTGAACAGCCATGTGTCCTGTAGGTTATAAATAGATGTAGCCCTGCATCAATTACCTGTCTGCAAGACTGCTGTTGAGTCGAGGATTAGAGTTGTACTTTTTATCCTACTGAGTGAAAAGTGCATGCGCTTTCCAAATTAACAGCGTTGCTCGTCATTTCCCCTCAAACACATTCGCCAATCCGCACAGACGACACACTTTCTTGGCCATGTGTGCTGTGTAATCAGATTGGCAATCTTATGAAATGGTGCCGGAAATAAGCACCCATGGAACACCATTTTTATAGATGTTGTCGGTCAATTCCGTACTTCCTGGGCTGAGGTAGCTAGCCTAGCATCTCCCAGTAAAAGTTCTAGGGGTGGTACTTCCTCGCTCTTTCCAGTTCTATTATATTACCTCCATGGGTAGGCCTTTCACATTTGTGACCGAATGTTAAAAATAATTGCTATATTCTAAGCTGTGTAAAACTGTCCAATTTTTAAATAATCCCAAAAATGGGGGTACTATGCACTAAAGTTGCTGTCACTCCTAAATATAATTTGATATGGACGATTCCACTCTCAAATTAAAACTGAGAGTCTGCACTTCAGTGTCATTGTCATTGTAACCTCACAAACACAAGTACATGAGCAAAGTAAAAAGCTGCAAGCAGCGTTTTGAGGGACCAATCGGCATCAGCTGGTAGATAGCTGAGAGATCATATGAGACAATGCAGCACCCCAAGTTATCAAACCTCTGGGAGGTTAATATACGACATGAAAGTGCGCTGTATATAAAATATTAAATATTAAGCAACTGACTGAATTTTTTCCTGAAGATGAGTGTTGCCCCGTTAAAACGAGAGCCCGAAGCAATCGTATCCCTTTCTGAAGTTTTGTGCACCAGCCTGAAACGCCAGTCTTTTTCATGACTTTAAAAAAATAAATCAATGATGAGAAGTCCAACATTGAATGTATAAATTGATTATTCATCGAATTTCCCACGTTCAAAACAGCTACTGTCGTCCATTCACAATCCGATGTTCACTTGGATTGAGTGCGTAGACCAATCAAAATCTGTGATCTTGACTTTTGAGCAATCAGAGGCTGTGTAGAAGGTAAGCGCTTGAAATACAGTTAGTAGAATTGCATAAAAGTAGATTCTTCTTTGAGCAATTGGATAGCATTGTAAGGTGCGCATCTTAATGCACATGGAGTTATCCGTGGACACTCAGCTAGTCATTATTCCATTTTTAAATAAATTATTTGGCCTCAGATCAGATATCAGATTTGTTATGATCTGTATCTGATTTTGTATTTATTATTTTTCATGTTTATTTATTCATTCCTTTATTGCATTGCACATTGTCTGCCCTGTAATGTCTGATGTTATCTGTGTCATCATGCCAGTGCACTCCCCTGTCTGCGTGCAGACACGCTTCGGGTGATTTCGGAAGTTTTCCGGTATTTCACGAACTTCCTTCAAGTCTCGTTTTACCTTCCTTCCCGCTTTTCTGAAATTACCATATTAATTAACTGCTAGGCTGCTTAATTAGTACTGGTAATTTTACTGTAGACTAATCCCTTTGTCTGTACATAAACTAACCAAAAAACATTCACGTATTTTGATTAGGTGTGTAGATATCACTGTTTACTAATATAACTAACTCTGCCCTGCTCTGTAACTCCGCCCCTTTTGCTTTCCCTGTGCTCTGCTTTGATTACAGCTTACGCACCTCAGGTGCGCTTCTCTCTCTGTCCTGGAATCTTAACTGCGCACTTAGAACTCCTTGACCGGAGCTGTTTATCTGTCATAGGTTGTCTGCGTGGATCCTGTCCGCGTTTTGGTTTTTGCCTATTGTTTGTGGTTTAGGACTTCCCCATGTGCGCTTACCTCTGTAATTAGTCTCATCCAAATCACCTGTTCCCTGCATAGCATGTGACTTCCCTCTTGTCTATTTAAAGTCTTCACTGCTGTTCATTCCTTGTCAGAACGTTGATCAGTATTCATTTATGCAGAGCTCCTCGAATGCCTTTTGTCTATTGCTTCTTCATGACTGTTTCGCCTGACTTTGAGATTGCCATTGCCTTTCTGTTCCTGTTTTGTCTTTGTGGATTTTGACCTGTTTTTGTACGACCATGATTTCTGTTTTGGATGCCCTGTGTATGACCTATCCTTCTGGATTTCGACTGCGAGTTTTGGCTTACTGTCTATATACCGTTGCACATCTGCCTTACTGGTTTTGACCCCTGCCTGTCTAGTCGACTTCGCTTTTTGGACATTGTTTTTGGCTTGGCAATTCTTGTCTTCTGGTCCTGACCATTTTTGCAATAAAGGCATACGATTTTTGGATTATCCCTGAGTTGCGATTGGTTCCTCTGAGCGTATCATTACAAGATTTACTCATTTTTAAATTTAGTTTTCATTTGTTTGCTTGCTGTTTTGGAGGAAGCCTGTTTCACACAGTGTGTTGGGTTAGAGGGGCTCCACTGTCTCAAAGCAGGCCTTTAGTTACACCTCAAATTCAGCATGGAGGCTGGGGCTATTCACTGAGTGTATACAATAGGCCGGCACTACAGGTTTGAGCACGAGGGGAAGGCGCAGCTAACAGGAGAAAAACCAATGGAAAAAAACAACAGGACTTCTTGAGGAAAAAAGTGAATTTTTTGATGCAATTTAGTTAAGTGTGGGGTTTTTTTTTTTTTTTTAATCCATATTCCCAGCACTTGGGAGGAGAACAATTTCTCAAAGTCAGAAATCATGTTCATTATGGATCTAAGTGCGTGATTTGGATAAAATTATTTGAGATTAAATTTCTGTGTTTTTATTTTATATTAATGTCTTAAATATTTACATTCATGTGACACCACTATAGCATACATATTCTGATTGCCCAGGTTATCCTGAAAAAAAATGATGTATGTAACTTGATTATGGACTATGGGGTTGACGTTACACCCGTTGACGTTATACAGCATATACGTTGTATAATGCCTTTATAAATGAGACATGTCTTCATAAATCATAGGTAAGCAAATGTCATGCTTTGTAAAGGGTGAAATATCACATCCTTATTCAGCATGTGATGCCAGATGTGATGGTGACAATGTCACTTAGCTGACAATGCCACCCTTTATAGCATTTAGCCAATAGCTAAGAGACATTGTCAGTTCTATGACATCTGGCATCACATGCTGACTAAGGATGTTATTTCACCCTTTACAAAGCATTACATTTGCTTATGTATGATTTATGAAGACATGTCTCATTTATGAAGGCATCATACATGCGGTATAAAGCCTTTGAGCAACACTTCATCTAAAGTGTGACCCAAACATTATTACTTAAGGAGACCATGCAAACTAAAAATACAAAAAAAAGGCTTACACCCCAGAGGGTCAAAAGTATGCTAACTGTGTTGAGATTTTAAGACTTTGAGCAATAGAAAATGACTGTCATATGCCTTATTATATGGCTTATGATGCATCATATTCCTTAGGACCTTATCTTAATGTCAATGACATAAATTCATAGTCCACAAAACCAGCTATCGAGGGATTTTGTTGATTTTGCTTTTCTATTTCACTAACCGTTACATTTTTTTTCAGCCTCATGAACGCTTGCTTCACTGGCATTGACAGCTTGTAGGACTTTAAATTGAGACGTAATAGCAGAAGATTCCAGTTGCAAATGCGACACTTTAAATCACATCTGGGCCTTTTATATTCTTACTTATGAATGAAATAATGAGGGAATAACACACCTAGTTGTTGAAATGTCATAAATACTCTCACATACTGTATATTCTACAGAAAATCTGTTGAACACCTACAGACAAAGCGAAACAGTTGAATTGTCAAATGTAGACTAATAAGCTGTTGAAACGTTACAAACACTTTCAAATATACTATATAAATAATCAGTTAAACATCGAGAGACAAAGCTTAACAGTTGAAAAGTTGAATGTCAGCTAATAAGATTTTGAAATGTTACAAATACTCGGTAAACTGTGCACAAAATATCCAAATTACATGTCACCAAAAACAGTCACAACAATAACAACAAAAGTGTGGCCCCAAGCCAAAGCTCTATCACAAAGATCAGAGGTGGAAAGTCTAGGTTCAGAAATTAAAAATCCTCCCCAGAACTCAAATCCAACCACCTGGATTTACTTCGTGATCAGATAATTCTGTGGGAGGGAGAAAAACCTGGCTGGATTTTTGCTTTCTGACCCCTGTATTTTCCACCTCTGACAAAGATAGATGGACACTTGTTAGGATAGAAGCTAATTAGGATATTTAAAGGTGGGATGTAAGTTGGATATTTGTCAGGAGCTTTGCAAAGCTGGTATTTATGGCAGTGTCTCTGACCTCCCCCTGTTTGTGTCAAGGTTAATAATTTGAAGATATGAAATAAACTAATTGCACAGGTTTTCACAAAGTACAGCTACATTTTTTTTAATTCCTCAGAGGCACAACTGGAGTCACATACAGTGTACACAATCACACCCATCTAGTAATTTATCACTCAGGGTAAAGAGTAACTCTGAGAGACCTTGAAGCTGTATGGATGTGACTCATACACATGAACTAAAAGTATTTAAATAACAAGAACATCTGAAAGAGTTGAATTTCCAGTACTATTCACCTAGTGGGGATGCACATAATCTCAAATTAATGTCACATTAAGTATACCATGAGGGAAGCAGAACCCATTAGAATTGTGACACTGTTCAAATTCTTCCCGATATTATCAAAATCAAGACCAGCGAAAGAAAAACCGCTCTCCTCTCCATAAGCCAAGGAAATATATCATTGAATCATTCAGTATCACCATTGTCTTTAGTCGCTTAAAGCATTTTATCATTTTTAAAATCTTTGCATATTCATATTATAATATATTATATTATATTATTCAAAAGGGTAAACTGGTGGTAGAAGTAATTACCTTGCAGATGTGAGCTGTGCAATGGGGAGGAAATGGTATAAAGAGCTTCTTCCCTGACGTATATTTATGCATCTCCAGTACAGTCCAGTTCCAGGACTGCATTAATGGGAGGGTGCTGGGGATGCGGTGAGGCTTAATGAGTGCCGTGAACTTTGGACTTGGGAAGTACATATGGATATCTATTGATGATAACTGGTTATGGAAGTGATAACTGACTTCACGTTTACATACAGTACATATGGCTAAAAGAATGGTTTAAATATGTATATATAATGTTGCACACTTGCTGAGCATTAGAATGTTCAACCAAGATTAATATAATGGTTTACTAGTTGCTTGTTGAGTATTTGTATATACATTGTTGAACATTTTTGTAGCATAGGTTGAGCGAGTAGTTCACGAAATTTATTCTCAAAATATGAATGCATGTTCATGTTGTTACTCATACTACATAGATAATATGGTAAACGTCCACAGACAAAAAAAAAAGGTTCAGTGATTGAATGTTAACTAATAAGTTGTTGAAGTGTCACAAATACTCTCGCATACTTTATATTCTAGAGACAATCTGTTGAACATCTACACACAAAGCAAAACAGTTGAATTTTTAAATGTCAACAAATAAGCTGCTGAAATATTACAAATACTCTCAAATATACTCTAGAAATAATCAAACAAAGACACCTACAGACAAAGTTTAACAGTTGAATTGCTGAATCTCAACTAAAAAGATGTTGAAATGTTACAAATACTCTATAAACTCTCTGTACGTGAACTATCCACATCAGGTCACCAATAACAGTCACAATAGCAACAACAAAGTGTGGCCTCAAATCAAACCTCCCTGAGAAAGATAGATGGACACTTGTTAGGACAGAAACTAATTAGGATATTTGTAGGCAGGATTTAAGTTGGATATTAATCCTGAGCTTTGCAAAGCTGGTATTTATGGTAGTGTTTCTGACCACCTCCTGCTTTTGTCTGAGTCAATAATTTAAAGATAAGAAAGAAATTAATTGTATGGGTTTTCACTAAATACAGTTACATTTCATTTTAAATCTTTAGGGGCACAACTGGAGTCATATATTGTATTTTCTTATTTGTATTGTGTTTGGAGAACTAGGTCCTTTCAATTGAATGTGCATAGCAAATAGTATCTCTGGTCAGAAGTGACAACAGAGATGAGAACTTTGTTAATACAAGCCTGCAACCCTTCCTAAGCAATGCATGCAACTACATTGTCTGTAGGAAATTTCAGATTTTTGCCCTACTAGAGGATGAAAATGTACTGAGATATCACATATTTTATCATACAACGTATATTATCACACACATCAATTAATTTATCACTCAGAATAAAAAGTTACTCTGAAAGACCCGTAAGCTGCATGGATATTTGACTCATGTATACGTGGTCTGAAATTATTTTAACAATGTCTTAAAGAGTTGAATTTCCAACACAATTCTTTTGATAAGGATGCAATACTCTCAAATTAATGTCAGCCACATTAGGGACACCTTGAAGGAGTTACAACCCCTTAGAATTGTGACACTGTCTAAATTCTTCCCCTACATTGTCATACATCTAGCCCACTGAAAGAAATACAACTCTTTTCTATATGTGCAAAGAAAATGTACCATTAAATTATTTAGCATCACCATTGTCTTTAGTCTCACAGAGCGTTTAATCATCATTGAAATCTTTACAAATTCTTATATCATATTATATTATTTAAAATGCTAAACTGGGTAGGGTAATTACCTTGCAGATGTGAGCTGTGTCATGAGGAACCAGTATGACGAGCTTCATGTCTGACATATTGTATTTACCAGCCACTTTATTAGGTACACCTGTTCAACTGCTCTTTAATGCAAATATCTAATCAGCCAATCACATGGCAGCAACACATGCATTTAAGAAAATACCCTCAAATAAAATCTATAAACAATCAGTTAAACATCTACAGACAAAGCAAAACAGTTGAATTTTTGAATGTCAACTAATAAGATGTTGAAATGTTACAAATACTCTGTAAACTCTCTGTACTTGAACTATCCAAAGTCCGTGACACCGAAAATAGTCACCACAACAAAAAAGTCTGGACACAAGCCAAACATCTCTGACAAAGATAGATGGACATTTGTTAGGACAGCAGCTAATTAGGATATTTGTAGGTGGGATATAAGTTGGATATTTTGCAAAGCTAGTTTCTATGGTAGCATTTCTGATGACCTCCTGCTTTTGTCTAGGTTACTGTAGTTAATTTAAGATAAGAAAATTGTGTAGGATTTTGCTAAATACAGCTACATTTCTTTTTAAAGGAAACCTCTGGAATGTATAAAAATGTTACCAATTGTTCTTGTCAGACTATGAATAAATACTTGCAAGCAAAGTCACAGCTTTCTGGCCTTTAGTTTTTTTTTTTTTGTATTTTATTTACAGCAAAAGTATGGCTGTATCATGATAGAATTTCCTTGGGAAAACCATATTTGTAAGCTTGCCAAGCATCTTGGGAGTGTGATGTCATCTGGTTGCATGACCGTAAACATATACTGCCTGAAGCACTCCTAACCGAGAAAATCATCATAAAAGCTCCAAAAAAATCATAGAATGGCATATGTTTTGCCATATCAGTTTGAACCAGAGCATTCCTCAGTCCATGTGTAGGCTGGGGGCTTCATCGACAAGAAAACATTTCTCATTTCTCAGCTTCTCAAGTTAACACTATCTGAACTCTTTCCCAATGTAGATGGCAGCAATGAGCATTTGAAGCTTGACAGGGCCATTTTCAATTCGACAGGCTTTTTACATATATTGACCAGTGCCAGGGCAATCGTGAAGTACAGATCATGTTCAGCAATTAATGAGCACAAAGTATTTTTTGGTCGCATACAGAATCGGTCATTTTTGTTGCTGTGACAGCGGTAATGTGATAATGTGAGTGTGCATGCAGCTTTGCCTAGTCTGGGCTTTAGGTTTTCTGAAATGGTCTGAATCACAGTAGAAACAAAAGGTGTTTTTGGACCAGTCAATGTTTCGTAATGGATGTCAAGTTTTCCAAGCTGAAAGACCATCCTAGTTGTTACCAATGTAAGGTTCACGTCTGCCACGCTATGGAGGTGTGTTCGTAGACATGACATGGGCAGCTTAAACAACAGTCCAAGTACTACTGACGCTGGTCAGCATATTGTGCTGTTTTTTAAATTACCTCTATTGGGGGGCACCCTGGCTTATTTCAAGGCAACAGCAAGCAACATTCTGCGCGTTACTGTGTGGCATCCAAATCAAGGAGTTTGGCTACCAGACTGGCCTTCAGGCAGTCCACTCCTGCTTACTTTTGAAAAAATAAGTGACTAAATGAAGTTTCCAGACATTTTAGCCGCAGAAGGATTATATAAAAAAAAGAATAGAGAAATATTGGAACAATTGGTGTCCTCAGTTCTCTCCAAAAAACTTTGGAGGGCTATTAAAAAGTGGTGAATACATCCGTGCTCTAATTTTTGTGGAACTTGTTGCAGGCTTAAAAGTTGGATGGCATGTTTATTTCCAAAAAACAATTAAAAGAAGGAAAAAAATCAAATATCCAATTTTGCATTGTTTTTAAAGTAATATTGTTCAATGGTGATTTGCAAATCACTGTTCTCTTTTTCATTTGTATTTTCCATATTGTCCCAACTTTTTCAGCAGTGGGGATGTAAAAACAAGAAAATAAAGAATGGAATCAAACAAAATCACCAACAGGAACCAGCCGAAATGAGCATATCTCACAAGCTGACTAGATGTCTGTGTTAACTCTGAGATTGCGTGATATGCCACTTCTTTAGGTGTGAACAATAAACCCAATTGTGTCAAACTCAGTAAAATTAAGTTGGCTAAATGTTTGCAATTTCTTTTTTGAGGTAATAGGTTTCCACAAAACATTTGAGTTTGCCACACTATCTGGGTTTACAGTGTGATTTGCGGCCTCACTAGATTACGAGACGAGTAAATATTAGTTAAAAGGAATTAATGAGAGTGATAAGCAGTTGCTGTGGGAGCAACATAGCTTGCAGAAATAAGAATTGCTACAGGAGGGCTGTGGGCAACATCATAAATCACTCAGAGAGATAGCAATTCTGGACAGAGTTATATGTGTGTGTCATTACAGAGAGAGTGGTGTGAGATAAGAGCGAGTTCCGTGTGTCCTACACATGTGAAACATCCAATATGTGTGAAAATTGAGCCAGCTGTGTGAATAGTTAAATGCACAATCTTTCATGCTGATTAAGAAAATTTACCTGAGAAACAATCACTAGAAATGCATGAACCTTTTGTTATAGGCTGTGTAATTATTTGTATGTGGTATAAAATTTGTGAAGCATATAAGTGCTATGAAATCCACAAAGTGAATAGCTTGTGTGTCCTGTTTATAAAGTTCAATGTGCATCTCTTGTAGTGAAGTTTAATGTATGTGAATATGAATTAGCTGAAGAAATTAACTAAAACGTGTATTTCTATTTTACAGCATAAATAATTCTAATTCCTTTAAAATGATAAGTTAGGTTTTAAAAAAGATAAAGGAAGGACTAGAATAAGCAAAATATTGTTTTAAAATCCACACAAGGCTGACCGAAATTTGTATAATTTATACTTGCGAAAAACAATTTAAATGTGACCCCAAAGTATATGATAAAACTCATTTGATCAGAACCAGTCTTAAACTGTGTAAATAATATAGCACTGTGAAAATAAATGACTTTTAATATTATCTACTCATATCCCTCATAATTTGCAGAGTTGGTTTTAATATGGTGTGCTAACTGTAATATGTAGAATTGATTCTTTTTTTTTGTGTAATCTATAGAGTGTTCAAGTTTGATGCTGTTCTATAATCGTTAATTGATTGATCTGTTGCCGTATGCAACACAGAGCTGTGGATTCTGAAACATTTGCTTGATTTGGTAATTGGGTCAATTTATACTATTTGGGTTATTTTCTGTTAAAACCAATCACCGCTAAACGCAGCTACATATTAACACTATTTCATATTAGTATCTGCTTGTTTTGATTGATTATCAAGCTCAAATTGTAACTCATACAGCAGTATTATTGCAGGTTGTCATATTTTAACTTATTAGAGTGTAGATTGTTTTATCATTGTTTAAAGCCAAAAGAAGCTCTAGCTGTGAAGCTTTTGAACAAATCAACTGTTAGATTGATTTTTCAAATGAGTATTTAACCCCTAGCTCATAGGTGGTTATTTTGTTAACTCTAGAATATTCATGCGATAAGGAAAATACACTTTTGAGGTTTAAAAACCTCCACCCTGGAATTGCCATCGGAGGGATCCTGGCACCACTCTAACCGCGCCTTAAAGCGCATTACATCTCCAAACCCGTTCCCATTTAGGTTTCCTAATTACCAATGAGACATTAATTTGTTCAGTTGCGAGAATCAATCCATTTCCATTTCCCTTAGCTTGCATTATTGTTCCTATCCTGTAATTTGTAGTGTGTGGGTTCTGCTTGTGAACACTGGAATAGATTGAAAGTCTAAAATGCAACCAGGTCAGTCTAAAAGTGGCGCTTAACAGGAAGACACCACCACTAAAGCCTCACGTAGAAGGCGAGCTAGAAGGGGAAAAAAACCCTAAATAAAATGAGAGAATAACACCTAAAGGAAACAGACACTGATTAGGACGCGACCGAGCTACGTCGCAATCCAAAAAGAAACTCTCTCTCAAATCCCTCCCACGGATAGAGATGGTGAAAGAGCGGACAAGAAGAGAGCATAAACTGACTGCCAACCATAGACAGTATAAAAAGATGGACAAAGCAACCGTTACGTCACCCATTGGTTTCAGTATACCATTTAGGAAGCCTCGATTTTGGAAATTTGAATCGCGCCATTTTGTCATTTTGAAACCGGATGTGATTCCTATTGGACGAGAGGATGAATTGACTATCCAGGGAGGAGGGAGGGGTGGATCTGACCATATCAGACTAGGACCAGAGGATAACCACGCCCCTAAAGCATATTCTGGCTTTATCCTTTATTCTAGTCAATTTGGGACAATAATTTACAGACACGAACATAATGATATATCGAAGGAGACTTGAAACTTGTGATAGATACCATATAGTAATGTGGAAAATCATTATTGAAATAATAAATCAGGTGGGAAAGTAGGGTCATTTTCTCATAGACTTCTATAGGATTCAACTTCTTTCTGCAACCACTGACGTCGCCATCTGCTGGCCATTAAATAGAATGCAAATTTTAGAGATTTCCACATTGGCCTCAGTTTTCAGACCTGGGTGCTGTGTCCATCTTTTTATACAGTCAATGTTGCCAACAAAGCAATGGGCAGCCAGAGAGAACTAGAACTACCAGAAACTTACTTGTTCCACAGGCTCAAATACTAAGACCTTAAATCATGGTCTAAACAAAAAACAGAGAACAGACTCTCACATGAGGTGTGCTAGTAAGACAGTTTCAGAGGATCTTAAGGGTCGAGGAGGGGCAAGGAGGAAACAACAAGAAATCTGATATACTGTACGTATAAAAAGGTACTAAACCATTAAAAACTTAGTATACAAGCAGAAAGACTTTAAAATCAATTCTGAAAGATATGGGGAGCCGAGCCAGTGCAGTGCAGCTAAGACAGGAGTAATGCACTCCTGCTTCCTTGTTTTTGTTAAAAGTCTGGCAACAGCGTTCTGAAATAGTTGTAATTTGTCTAATTTCTGTTTTGGAAGACAAGTAAAAAGTGCATTGCAAGAGTTCAATTTGTTGAGTTAAACATAGCCAAACTTTATTCCTATAAATGCATCCTTGTTTTAGGTCAGGTTGACCTTGGGTAGGTAACCTTTTTGATTCAGACAGATTAATTAATCTGGCAATCTCCGCAACAGCCGGTGCACCAGATAACGTCTCATAACCTTATCGCCAGATCAGGGCTATTGGCAATCAGTATTGTAAAATTAAATGAATACACTTCCTAACCAGTGTTGCAAGAGTAAGTACTTTCAATGAATATCCAACTGTGTTCTTAGTCACAGGCCGTCCTTAGGGCCAGTTCCCAAAGGCAGATAAAATTAACCAATGGGTGTTCTGCTAAATGGTGCCTATCAAATGATCTTTATTTTTGGAATAAAACACACACATTATAGACTCTGGTCCCAATCACAGCTCACGTTCAGAGAATTGTGAACAAAAAACCAGCCGTATATGGCTAGATCACACTTCTCTTACAGTCAAATACGAGTTTTTCTCATACATTCTAACACGTATAGGAATGATACTACAATAAAAACCGATAATAAAATAGGCAAACGTAACTATATGATCACAGAGTATATAAATGCTGCATGCATAATAGTAAGATTAATCGTACTGTGAATAACTGAATCATTTCTGATAGGTAATACCTGATTAACATTAATAACTAATTTATTGATGTCATCCCCAATGGATTGCTCAATTAATTGATTGGTGACATCATTTTTACCAAAACAATTTACGTGTGAAACAATCAAATCATAGAAAGATGGATCCTTCAGTCTATGCATACAGACAAAAAAAAATTTGTGTCTGATTAAATGGCCCATGTTATTGAGATTGAAAAACAAAATCATCGCACCCACTGAGTCCCCTGGATCAGGGCTGGGAGACTGTTCTTCGGCTGTCGTAAGGGTGAGTTTGGGGAGAAGGTGGTGGGTGGGGAACCTGGGTTCAGTTGGCGTTTGTTGCTTTAAATTTTAAATTCTTCTCAGGGCTCGATTGATCTTGTCGGGCATCTGAAAAGCCTGATGAGGCAGGTAGGGTTTTTACATTTATTTCGCAGGGGTCAACCCCAAGTCCTGGCGAGCTGTAGAGTCCACTGGCTTTTGCAGTCTCCTTCTGGCGGCTAAATCGTTGAAAAAATGGTGCCTGGACCCTTTAGGTAATTAGTGACTTAAATTAGTTACCTGTGCAGAAACAGACTAAAAACCAGAGTTGATTTTTTTTTTTTTTTCATTATACCAGGCGAGGCTTATTCAAAGATTTGAAAAGTATACGAATCCACAACAACTACTATTTGAAGCCAGCTTTGGTGGGAGGTTCAGGCAAGGAGGGCAGCCAGTAGGGAAGTGGGAATTAGGAGCAGTAGCAGCCTGTGGGAGGTAGCACCGCAAGTGGTGGTGGGGATAGATGGTGCGCTTGTGACTGTCTGGTTGGTTACTGGGCTGGTTGTTGTGCTAGTTGTTGCATTGGGTGTCACAGCAGGTGTGGCTCTGATAGAATGGAAGCAGGTGCCAACATTGCCCACCCTGTCGACCACCACTAACTCCACATCCGGTGAGCAGCAGGACGCGTTGTAATTTGCCACAGTGATGTTGAAGCCTGCCTCCCCCAGGAAGGTGGTGGTATCGAGGGTTCCATTTCCTATGCGGACGGTTATACTCCTGATGCCCGTCCCGTTTCCATCTGTCATGTTGGCAGAAAGCTCCCACTCTGATTGGCTGCAGTTTTGAGGGCAGTCATTGCTCACGCTCACCACTTGGCACACAGGCCGACTAAAGTCTGTCACCTTCCAGGAACACAGAAACAAAGTCAATGACATTTACAATGCCTACAACTGAGTTACCAAAATCGCATACGTGCACAGCGCAGTCACTGGAATCATTCTCACCCCGAGGCGTCGATTAGCAACATCTTTCAATTCTCTACAGAACAGTTACCAACATCTCTCTATTCTCAACACCATAATGACCAAAATCTCTCCATGCTCAGCACAATAATTACCAACATTTATCTAGTCTCTACGCTATCAACATCTCTCTATTCTGAGTGCAGAAGTTACCAACATCTCTCTATTTCTACTCTGCAGTCTCTAACATTTCTCTGGACTGTACATACAATTTCAAACAACTCTCATTTGTCTACCGTACAATTACCAACACTTGTCTCTCATTTATTCCAGAGCAAGCAAAATCACTCATATTCTCAGAGACTTTGGTTAAAAGCAACAGCTATTAACCCCATGATACCATTTGATGTAATGTGATGGCCATTAAAACCTGGGTTTGAATATTTCTCTCAATTTAAACGTGATATCACTTAATGAAGTGCTGACAACCAACAGACACGGAATATGCATGTGACATAGTCCTACTGCATGAAAAAAATGCTTTTTCTGACTTTGAACCTAATAAGGGGAAAACTTAAGTAAGGAGTTTGAGTTTAAGGGGTTTTTAATTGAAATACGATGGTTACCTCTTTGAGGACAGAGATGCGATGCACAGCAGAATTGGTGTCTCCGCCCCCAGGGGACTCAGCCACGATGGTGAGTGTGACCTCCGTGCCTGACGGCGTACCATCTGGGGCCTGCAGTTCTACTGTCCCCTGTGCACTGCCCTCACTGCCCAAAATCAAGCTGGGCCAAGGAGAAACGAGGGAGAAACTGTTACCTCACAGAACAGGGAGGCCGTACTCCATCCTTGCACAGTACAGATCAGAGATGCCTTCCTCAGACAGCACATTGAGAGATCCCACTGTGTTTTCAGCCTGTCAGTCCTGACACACAAATGTACCGCGCCCCATGTCTAAAGATCTTCTCCACACTGCACTCACTCCTACCTGGATGGAGCAGAGGTAATGAATCCCTTGTCATCTTGGGCGCGGATGGTGTAGTTTCCTGGTGTCCCATCAGACATCACGGTGAAGTTAACAGAAAATGGCACCCCAGGTTCCATGGCACCATTTGATGAGACCTGATGACATTTCATCATTGATAAAGTCCCCATTGTCATCAGAAGCACAAGTGATTGGATGCCAACTACCTGAAAAAGCAGCACTCTAAAATTCAGGGTCAGAAAATGGTCTTCCCCTGGATTTGCAAATTAGCTTGAGAACGAAACAGAAAACAAGGAGTTCTCTAAGTGTACCGTGACAGTAAGATTGGACGTCTTCAGCTGGGTGGTGGACTGCCTCTGGAAGTTACTGAGGGTGGAACGACTCATCCCATTCGCCCCCTTGACCAGAATAACAAAACTTTCATCTGGGACCTTTTCCATGAACACCAGGTAATCCCCGTCTTCCAGTGACTTCAAGGTGCCTTTTTCCACCCTTGAACCCGATACCTCAACCAGAGACACCTCTGTTACAGTGAGGTCGTCCCCACCAACCACTGACAGCAGTAAGGTGGCACTCCCACCTGAAGAACCAATAGGAAAAAGACAAGAATAAGATGCCAATCATAATATAGGAGAATATAACTGATGAACTCAGTCAGGGGTGCACATCATGGGTGAATCTATTTTTGGATGTTGCATCAACTTCTGCCCTTAATTGTTCAAGTAACAAAGAGAAAATAAACAACAGCTTTATCAGAGCCGTCAGAAAACTTTTAGTAATTGGACAGAACATGGACCATCCACCAGGACTGAAACTGTGCAGAACTGACCGGTCTTATGTGAAAAGGACACAGTTTTTACCCACCTGATGCGAGGCTCAGCACCCTCCGCACATTTTATTGCTCTGAGTGACGAATAATGTGGGAAGACAGAGGGGTGTATTATGAAATGAGATTGGTGGGTTGGCGCTGTAGGCTGAGCCTAAAGCAAGCATTTCAAATGTCACAATGACGGCTCTTTTGTAACTAGGCCATTGATACTTATGGTATCTCTGATTGAGAACTTAGGGTTTGTTGACCCAGCTCACGCAAAGAAAGCCTGCCTAATGTTGAACGTGCTTCGTAGTACAGCCCCCAGGTAACACAAAGTCCTAAGGAATGATCTCTTGGCTGCATTGGACACAAATTGACATGGATAGGACAAGACATACTGCATTTATAGGCATATGAAATTTTTAAAAGTGAACCCCCCCAGAAATTGGACCCTGATCACTACTGATGGCATTAACTTTGACCTTTGTAGGTTATCCAATGTTAGCACTTTTGTTATCCAAGCAAAGGCTATTCCCTATATGTCAATAAGAGTAAAGAGGTGGCTAAAAGTTTTACTGAAAGTCACACCACACCATATGTCATAGCATAGTACAGCAAACGGTTGGAAGCGAAATTGAGAAATATATATTTCGAATGAAATATGAAATTGATCGGAGCAGATTTAAGGAATCTAAGGTGAAAAAAAAAACAATTATCAGTTTTCCAGTGGCCTTCCCCCTGACCTAATTAGGACCAAAAATTAATCAGGTGATCATTGGATGACTGGACACATTTCCTGAAAATTTTGTGTAATCTAATAAAATTATTTTCGTGCTAAACAGCAGCCAGACGCATTACCAAAGAAACAAACAGGCCACTGAAGACAATACCCACTTTGCCCTTTGGTAATAATGGTATACTTGATAATGATATGTACCTCGGGACATATACCTTCTTAGAAGTCCAGCAATCAAAACCTGTTATAATTTTAATTCTGCAAAGTAAGTAAGATTGGACAAACATCACTAAACCTACTTTGACATAGAGATAAAAGCTGGACATTTTTGTTAATTTCACCATGAATGACCTTTTCTTTTGCTCAAAATGTGGTGCCACAGATTGAACAGTAATCCTTTAGGAACAAAAGGAGAGCTGTCACTCCAATATATCAGGTAAAACAGCAATATATATTATATGTGGGGGGGGGGGGGTGTGTTTTGTTAATGAAGCAAAGGAGTCTTGGAAGTGACTTTATTATGCATATATGATCATGCTCTAGTGCTAGGAATTAGAAAAGTGTACTGGAGTGAAAATTAAACAACAGATGGGGAAACATACCAAAAAAAATAAAGTTGTAAAACTACTGTAACTTAGAACACGACCATAATGAGGAACACAGCGAAATTGGGTTCCCCAAAATGGACAGCAGAAAGATGCACATACATTGGCAAGAAAAGATTTTGTAACATTTTCTTTTTTTAGTTACAATATCGTAATATTACAACACCTTCAAAAATGTTGGGATGCTGTGTAAAATACAGTATGTATGAATAAATACAGATACAGATGCAATGATTTGCAAATCGTTTAAACTCTATTTTCAACTGAAAATAACAAGGTCAACATATCAGATGATGAAATTGAGAAATTTCATTGTTTTTGTAAAAGTATATGCTCATATTGATTTTGATGTCAGCAACATGTTTCACAGAAGTTGGGACAGGGGGATATTCATCACTGTGTTGCATCACCTTTTCTTTTAACAACACTCAAAAAGCATTTGGGTACTGAGTAGACCAAATGCTGTAGTTTTGAAAACACAATATTTTCCCATTCTTTCTTGATGCAGGATTTCAGCTTTCAACACTTAGTGGCTTCCTATGTCATATTTCATGTTCATAATGCACCAAATATTCTCAGAGCGTGACAGGTCTGGACTGCAGGCAGGCCAATTTAGCACCCAGACTCCGTAACTATAGAGCTATGTTACGCGCAGAATATGGTGTTTGGTACTGCCTTGCAGAAATAAGCAAGGCATTCCTAAAAAAAAATCATCTGGATGGCAGTATATGTTGCTACAAACCTTACAATTGGGCTCAAAAGTCTGAATACTCTAACTGAATTTTTGAAATGTTATGGCATTAAAGCTGCAGTTGGTAAGTCTTATAAAAGTAACTTTTTGTCATTTTTGCTAAAACTGTCACTGTTTACTGACAGTATTACATAAAACTAGTACTCTGTAATTTAAAAAAAGGCTCCTTTAAACCCACATACTGCTCCTACTGCAATTTAATAGAATCGTTCGGACCGACTAAAAAGAACCAATTAGAGCCAGGATGGTGTCTGACAGCCGTCAAACAGTGCACATGCACGCGCTGCAGACAGCCTCCTCCCCCTTCCTCCTCAGTTCACTCCAGTGCTTAGTCAAGTTCAAATCTCCGAGAGAGGGTTCAGGAGCTGAGAGAAACTAATGCGCAACAACAGCCATCAGCGAGGAAAAAAATACCGATGCCTCCGTTACCGACAACAGCACACACGGCTAAGACAAGTAAAAAAAGAGGAAGCCAGAGGAAAAAAAGCACAAAAGAAAGAATTAGACAAAGCCTGGGATAAAACCAGAGTGAACATCGGAGTGGCTTTTTAGAGGTGGAAGGAACTCCGTGATCCGGAAGGATTAAAAACCGATGCAGAGTTGGCGACTTTTCTGCTTGACAGGTAAACCCCGGCTTCATTCGTTGGTTCATTTTTGCTCCGCAATGCTCTGGAAATAAGCAAGTTGGCGTCGCTCACATGCGCAGCTAGAACTAACCCCAGCCCATATGGGCATCAATTCATGTTTGCTCTGCAAATATGCAAGTGAACGCCGCTTACAAACACAGTCGCTGTTGGAATAGCCAGTGTCTTGTAATTGTTACAGTACTCCTTAGAGCATGTTACTGTGATGTTGCAGTCGGGCTAACGTTAGCTTGTTTCCGATGCTAGGGCTAACGTTACTGGCGTCGTTTTATTAGAAAATAGCACAAAATTTCTTTATGAAGTGACCTGGCAGTCTTCTCGGTTGTGTTGTTGTTGTCCTTATAAATATGTGTAACGTTTCTGTGCTCTCACAGCTAAATGCGGTCATACATGGTTTACTAGCCATTCAGCAGGATTCACGACAGTTTCTGTACTCAGAAAACGGGTAACTTACTGAAATAAGCGTGTGCTGGGTTTTTACTGAATACATACTGCTGTAGATTGCTTTTCATGTCGACATGATTTATTTCTGCTTGTTTATTGGCAGGCGCGTCGTTAGACCTGAAAATTCCGGGGCTAATATCCCTCCCTTTATTGAAAATAATTAGTCCTGGCTAATTCTAGATGGGTTTCCTTTATTAACACATTTTCCAATTCAAGAATAATCAAGTGGCAATTGAAGACACGGATTCTCTCCCCCATGCGATCTAAAAGCAACAAAATAATGGGCTGCATTCAGTACAGAAAATAATTTAATTATAATTAGGTCTATGCACCTGCACTCGGCGACGGCATTTCAGAACTCTTCAGCGAATGAAGGTAATTTTGGTGACTAGTTCATGGTTTCGTCCGTTTACATTTTCCAATCGGACAGCTGTCTATTTTTTTACAGCGAGTTGAGTGACCGTGCTGCAAAAACAGGTGTACATACTTGTTGCCGAAATTACATTCATTCAATGAAGTGTTCTGAAATGCCGTCGGCAAGTGACAGTGCATAGACCTAATTATAATCAAATTATTTTTCGGTATTGAATGTAGCCCATTATTTTTTCGCTTTTAGATCGCATGGGGTAGAGAAGCCGTGCCTTCAATTGCCACTTGATTATTCTTGAATTAGAACACGTGTTAATAAAGGAAAACCATCTAGAATTAGCCAGGACTAATTATTTTCAATAAAGGGAGGGATATTAGCCCCGGAATTTTCAGGTCTAACGACGCGCCTGTTTGTTGGCCAGCAGTGTTGACTGTTCACAACAGTAACGTCTAGCCTTGGCAACTTGGCCGTTTTCATGATGTGAACGAGCAAAATCTCTCCACGGTTGCATGCATAACAGCTCACGTGCCTTCGCGTGCACGGCAGCCTTTTGGGGGAGGGTCTTAGTAGTGCAGTGGAGAGGGAGGGGGAGGGATCTGAGAGTTGCATTTTTTCAAATTTTTATGTCAAGTCCTCTCTCTCCTCAAAGTTACCAACTGCAGCTTTAAGGTGGAGTTCTTTGCCATGCCAGGAGGGGATAAAATTCTAAGTGAATTTTATGATATGAATTTTTCAATTAGTTTGTAGAACAATGCTGTCCTGGCCTCACATGTGTACTCCAGAGAGATACCGCAGTAAAATTGACTTAGATCAGGAAAATGAAGGACATTGATGATATTCATGAAGGTTTTCCTGTGGCATCTGCCCAGAGAAATTGACTACGCACTTGAATAACTGACAGTGCTCCCTCCTGGCATAGCAAAGAACTCTACCTTAATGCCATAACAAATTCTTATTTTTTCTCATCAGTCTAGTTAATATATTACGTTTTGAAAGGTTTTACTGTGGCACATCCAGGAAGATGCTGTAAAATAAGGTACTGATGAAAGCGCCACCTAGTGGCAGTTTTAGCTGAGATTACACATCAAATATCTGACTTACCATATTGAGTGCCATAATAATTCCACCTTTTCTTGAATCCACATGGAAGAGTCTGAAGATTCTCCAAATTTCAAGTATCTATCTAGCTGGAGTAAAATTTTATGGACTCTTAAAGATGGTCCCAAATTAGCCGAGAAGGTCGGATTGGCAACTTTGACAGGGGACAGCACTAAAATACTTAGTAGTGCCAAAGAAATTTTTTGTACCTTTCATACACCATGGAAGAAGGTATAAATGAACCTATTCATAAGTTCCATTCTTGCCTGGAGTATTGAGATATCTCACCACAAAGTAGGGCCAAAACAGCTGAAGTTCACTATTCAAGGCCAAATATCTCAAAACTCCGGCAAGATACTGGAGGTGTTCTCACATTATGCTGTTTCATGCTCATAGACCTTCACCATAAAGCATAGTTTCTCAAGGCATGTTGCTGGAGTAAAATAAAAATTTAGTCCAAAAAATTGGATTTTCATTTCTTTTTTCACCCAAACTTTGAGCCCCTGCTACATGATTCTCCAAGTGACTACTCGGTGGCATCTAATACATGGGAAAGTTCAAATACTTAAGTATACATATCCATCAGAAATAGTTTGGCAGATTGAACTGATTTCCCATTATAATGCATCTCGTAAGACTGGTTTTTTCCCATTTAGGCCCTGACTTTTCGGCTTCCAGGTGGCGCTGCAACCAAACGAAGCGACCAATGGCAAAAAAAATTGGAGATTTTCCATGATACATATGTATGTACCTACACGCAAAGTTTCATTAAAATCTAGAGGGGCCATTTCCACAAAGTGTCCAAAAAGTATTATTTTCTCAGACAATGGCTGTTAAGATATAAATGTGCTCTGCTTCTACTTTTCGCTATGTACTTTTCCTTGCTTTTGTAAATGTTCCTGATATCCATGAATTTCGTTTTTTCCTTTTTTCTATTTTTATGTATTTTATTATATTTTATGCCTTGTATATTTTGTCAGTTGTCAGTTTATGTCCTCCTCAATTTACTGTGCAGGGCCCCCTGGAAGAGTGGTTTTTTTTTTTTTAACTGAAAGGGCCACCCCGTTGAAATAAAACTTGAATGAATAAAACGTAAATAAATAAATAAATAAATGTATCATCACATAGGTGTTTGGCTCCTTTTTAAATCATAATGATAACTGAAATCACCCAAATGGTCATGATCATGAGCTTACATACGCCTTGAATGTTTGACCTTGTTATACAGACACAAGGTGACACTCTCAGGTTTAAATGGCTATTAAGGGTTAATTTTCCACGCCATTTTTTTTTTTTTGACATCTCCAACCCCACCCGAATCTGGAATGCCCAACTGAGGAACTATCTACAAAGCTTGCTCGTATGCGACCCCTTGTTGCCAATTCAGGAGAGAGGGGCGGTTCACGGCTCTCCTCTGAAGCACGTGCCCATCAATACTGCTTCTTTGCACTCATTGGTTGAATCCTTGCAAGTTCAGAACAAGGGCGGAGGATACCCGAACATGAACAAGCTTAGAATCTTCCTGACGAGCCACCGGCTGGCCAACAGGAGGTGCTTGAGCAACGAACAAACCATTTTATATTTCCCTTCCCGGCAGTCCCTTCCCAATTTGCATCCCTGTAGCGCAATGGCCAGTTGTGCGCTACTACTGAAAAAGCTGCCGACCACTGCCGGTTGGTACAACCGGGGCTCAAACCTGCGCCGTGATAGTCACTTCTGTTCCGCAATGCAATGCTTTAACTGAGTGAGCTATCCGGCAGCTCTTTTCCACACCATTTTTAACTGTAACTAGTGTCTGTGTATATTCATTAAGTTTGTTAGCTTGCGAGTGGATGCACTGATCTGGCTGGACACTGACTGAGCCATGGGGTGCGGAAAAGAACTGTCTAAGAATCTTCGTAACACGGTAGTTCAACCTTTTATTAAAGATGGGAAGGGATATGAAAAGATATCCAAAGACTTAAAAATGCCAGTGCTGTTCAGTCCTCAAGAGGTGGAAATTTAGAGGATATGTAGACACCAAGCCAAGAGGTAGTGTATGTGATTTGTATGTGATTTGCAAATCATTTCATTCTGTTTTTAATTACATTTGACACAGCGGCCAAAATTTTTCGGAAATGGGGTTGCAGAACTTGCACTTGTTTGGACATGTGGCTGTGGCTTAATTATTTTTCATGGCTGGTAAACCTTGGTCACCGCACTTTGCGACCAAAAGAAAACATAGAACCTCTTTCGGACAAAAACTTACATTTCCAGTGTTGTTACTTAATCATGGTATTATTCTCACTAATTCTGCTATTTGAGAGCAATCTAATAAGTGTCACCCTCCAGAAGAGACCATGATTGTGCCTTTAGTTAGTGACTCAAGAGCAGAAAGCACTTCAGTTTGGGTGGAAATCAGCTCAAAAATGGGCAGAACATTATGGGGTAAATTAAACATCTGCGTCGCTAACCTGTCTGGAGACGGCCTTCTCTCAAGGTAAAATTGGTTCTGATCCCCATTTGGTCCTCCACAAAGTTGTAGACAAAGTCTATGCTGCTTTTGCCTGGAAATAAGGCACAATTCAGGAATGTGTAACCTGCAGCAGGCACACCTTATTCACTCCCCAACATGCACACTTGCCTGAGCTACCTGCAGTGGTGAAGCCCAACTGTCTGATTTGAGCCATAGTCACCCTCTAAGGAGATATAAGGCTAATTTCTGTTTATGAAATTACAATTCCCTTTCCCCAATGTCCATGTCAGATCAATGTGATATATTAAAGAAATTACAATTCTGTGCCCTGAATCTTGATTTCGGAGATTGCCTTTCCTTAAACTTGTTTAGCAATGGGATCAAATAATGTCACCAAAGGACTCCCTATCATTTGCATTGTACATGGCCATTTGGGTAGAGCATAGCTATATGATGAGTTTAGATGAAAACGCGTTGGAGCGAGTCACAGTACGCCCTGATACTTTCCATTAGTCCTGCCCTTAGAACTCCCAGACACCCACACACCTCATATGTATAATTATTTCATGCATATGCAAAACACACAACTCATACTCCAGCACAAAATACTAACATGTCCATGTAGTACCCCCTGACTTCAAACACAAAAAGACAAACCTCATAAACCCAAAAACACACACAGTGGGCTGACCTGTGACCTTGAGAGTGTATGCCGTTGTTGATGTGACGTTGATTTCCCATAATCCCGCTTGAATGTCCACACGAATAGTATGCAGGTTTCCTACCACTGTTATTTGACCCAGAGGCCCGTCTGTGGCAGAACTGTCCTGAGACATACCTGAGAAAGTCAGAAAGCACCAGCTGATCAAGATAATGTATACCACAAATATACCTCTGACAACCAGCAGTGAAAAAAAGTGTTCTGAAATAATACACCGTAAACCCAGATAGTGCGGCAAACTCACATTTTTTGAGCCAACTTAATTGCATTGTATGGATGGTACTACATACCTGACTTTTTTGCAGTTTTAGGTACTTTATATTCCTCTTTCTTTATATTCCTGAATACGTTAGTAACTGAGGTCAATCGTCCCATTTGTGTTGAAAAAATGTTAATGTTACATAATGGTTATGGAAAGATACTGCGTGCATGCTAACTAGCTACCTAGAAACATTAACTTAGTTATGAAAGTGGCACTTGGCTAGCTCGCTACAGTGTTAAGACATACCGATTTAACGAAGGTTACACTTGATATTCACTTTGGCTAAATATTAACAGCGTGTCATTAACACTGAGCAATTGTTTTCCCACACTCTCAGCCAATGAACTTTTCACAAAAGTGATATGTACCAAGGGTAATATCAAAATTATGTCATGAGATTGGATGTTGGTAAAGTACTACAGTGATGTGATAAATATTTTTATTTTCATGGCAAGATTACCCTTACAAATAAATGTCAATTGACCCTGTGTTTATTTCATTTTCTCAGACAAAATGAAAAGACTATTCTAGTCTGAGCTTGGCTTTTGCAAAAGAATAAAAGGACAAACTGATGAAACTGAGGCAAAAAGAAAGAGACAAGGTGATGCTGATGAGAGAGAAAGAGCAGGTACTGCTCACTGTGCACTAAGGATTAGTGCTATGACACTTAACACCCCCTTCACACAGGCCGGCGCTCTCACTAGGCTCATCCGGTTTTCTCAGTTCTATAGAAACAGGGTGGAAACGGGAAGGTAGGTGAACCGCGTCACTCTGTGTGAAGGCGACTTGGAGGTTTCTGCTAGATTGTTGCCCTGCTAAAAACTCAATTTTTCGCCCCGTAAAGTGGCGTCATACCAGGCAGGAGCCGGGTGATGCAAGGAGGAAACCGTATGACAGATTTGCTGCTTTTGGTCCGGCTCGCCCAGTTTCCGCTAAGTAGGCGCCCTGTACACACGGTTCACGTCCGGCTTTCTTCCGGTGGTCGTCAGCTTCATCCTGTCGTTGCCGTCCTCGCCTCAAAATTTTTGTGCATGTTCAAAACTCGCTCACGCTCATACGGCTAATCTGAGTCACTCACGTGCGTTGCCGTTTCCATGAGGGTCGTTAGCGGTTGGCGTTCGGTATCTGGCGGTATCCACAAGGTTTCACTCCATTTCTCCCAAATTTTACGTATGTAGTAGAAACGGCGCTCTCTGTGAAGCCCACATTACATGATCGTCATGTATTACTGCTTGACAAATACAGTAATTTATGCTAATGCCCACTGCCATCATTTTAGAGGTATATTTATCCAATTTTCATTTTCCAAATACCTGAAAATGCTCGCATATCGATCAGGGAAATAAAATATTTGGGGGGGAGCATGGCCCTGAACTCCCTAGCAGACTGTTTTTGACCCCAGTATTTTAACAACTCTGCATACAGCCCTGAATGGAAAGAACCTTGACACAAACAAATGCTGATTTAAAGAGTGCGGTAGTATTAGTCCCATTCTAAAATCCAGTGGATTTTTCTGCTCCTTTTTGCTTGGAAGCATTTGATTCATCACAGTTCCACTGGTTTTATTTACATATTGCCGTAATGCAATACACCTGAGCTTACCAGAACAACCAAGGCAAGACTTTACCTGAGGGGCTGGTGAGACTGTAGGTGAGAGAGTTGCCAGTGAGATAGATTGTCAAGTTCCTCATGGACGCATCTACTGTAAAAGTGAAATCATCAGGTCGTCCAGGCTTCCTCACCACCTGGAGAACTGTCACCTGAATGACCAGAGAAGAAAGCAAAGGACTCTGAGGCTTAGTTTGTTTGGTTAAAGCTTTCCTTTCGCCAAAAAAAGTGAAATTCTAATTTGAAGCTACTGTGTGAATTTCATATCAGCAAATTGATTTATTGCATTTATTTTCTCGTAAGATGTCGGGTTAATGAAATAAAACTATTTTTATAATTTGATTGGGAACACATCTAAAAAAAGTGCTGCAGGTGCGAACAGGATTGCGCAATCGCTGTGACGTCATCGGTTGACTTTGCTCACACTGCTTGCATACATACAAAGGCTTTCGTGTGCATTGTTGTCCTATTTTCTTTTTCATTTCTGCTATAGTAGCCTCTCAAATTTTGACGTAAATCGATTTTTTTTTTTTTGGTGAACAAACCAGCCATGACCAATTCTGAGGAAGCAGAGTTTTTTTTTAATTAATATAAGACCCGGATTGTGTTGGTGGTTTCTGGTGTGAGTAAAATTCATCGCTATGCCGATGCTACAGCTACCCCATCACTTCAGTCATGTTCAGCCATTGAATGCTTTCAATACTGCATTCATAAACAAACATTAATAATATCACAATCATATCTGTCAACAGTAAAGGCTACCTGTACAAAGCATAACTCTCTTTATTGTGAAGTGAATTTTTCAGCAGACTAGGCAACAAAAATACAGATCTCTATCCCAGTAACATCAGACCACAGACACATGTTATAAAGGGCTACGGTGACAATAAATCAAATAATTTTGTTTTCATCGCATCAGTATGTAGGTGTAGGTGTAGAAGATCATATGCCACCACAGCGGACGTGGAGAGGTGCACCATCAGCCACCTACCCCACTATCGCCCGGCCAGCGAGCCGGTGTGAGCTCAAAACAGCAAAAAGCAATCGACTCACCCTGATATTTTTCCTTTTCTAAGCCGCCACTAGAACTTGACGCTTCTTAAAACTTGGTCCAACAAAATCCCTTCCGTGCATTTTGCGTGGCACTGCTTCTGGTTTCAGCTTGGGGGTTGGTTTCATTCGGTATTGGTGGAGGTTGAATACATAATTCTTTCCCCAATAAATTGTAAATATGTTTGTGCTCGCATTGCGGACAAAGGTCAACTTCATGGCGTAATTTGAAATCACTTTGTCATCGTATACTTATGTTTCCAATGTTTGTTTCTACGATCACGCAACCACCTAGCTAGGTGTCCACTAACACAGATATTAAATATAAAAATGATGACAATGACGATTTCCAGAAGTGCTAATTACACAAAAAAAATGCAAATGATTGTGGTCGAGGTCCAGACCGTCCCGCATTGGATTTCGAAGATTGGCCGATGTTGGACAAGACGATCAGAACATTGCTTACATTTTCAGAATCTAAAAAATTTGTGATTCGGTGTATATTACAGAATGGTCTCAACTCTTAAGCGATGCATGGACTTGAACTCCCAATTATGAAGGGATTTTTGGCACTTTGTTTTATAGTTGTATACTGTTTTGCAAATATTGGGCAGTGAGCACTGACAACATGAGCACTGATAGCATTGATTCTAACACAACACATTGGCAAACCAGCATTTTTGACCATGTCAATACTTGGCTTGGGATTTCTCATTGTCCAAGGTACTGAAGGGCTTTGAAATTTGAAGCATTTGTTGTTTGCTTTCAATTATGAAGAAAAAGTTACGTTCCATTTTACTGAATGGCTTGTGTCATCGGTCTCTTCCGTTTATTGGCATGACTGATTATTAATTAGTATTAGAACATGATTGGAGTTAAATTAGCATAGGTGTGAGTTTCAGTCGTAAGGAGAGTCGGAGCTGAGTTGGATTCCTGGTGCATAAAGTGATCGTGACTGAGCAAATGAGACAGTTTTACAACCCAGGTGGCCCTCACTCATGTTCCTGCGCGCCGCTACTCATCTCCCTCAGCCTTGTCCCCCGTATTTTAAGCGTACTTTAGCTGCAGGTAGAAAGCAAAATTAATTTAGGTACGAGAATTATTGACAAGATAATTCATGAATAATGTGAATTACACGCTTTGTAGCTCGTGGAAGGCGGATTGTCAGGTTAGGGGAGGGCAGAAATTTTCCGTCCAGCACTCCTAGCATCCTGGGCAGAACCCTTGACTGTCAACAAGTTAAGATGACGTGACCCAATGTGCCCGTTTTCTAGGGGCGGGGCGTAGTGGCTCAAAAAATGATCAATAAAAATGGAAAATAATTCATAATTACTCGACAATGTTAATAAGGGAGAAATGATTGACCTTATCACAATGAGAAAACGTATTTCTACATAATTAAACAGGTAAAAATTTGGATAAAAGTCATCCTTTAACTCTATTTCTACCTGGGTGCATGAAAATGACATCACATGGATTGACTGCGCATGTTCAATCTGAGTTTCGCTCAAACGCATTGGAAGGTCTCATACATGACTAATTTTGACTTGTCTTAAGCCTAATGAACGTGCATGAATGTATATAATTTGCATAGCTTTGATTCACTTCATGCTTTTTTAAATACCACAGAGATAAGTTTGAAATGCATGAATTTGCTGCGAGGTCGAAGCCACCATGTCAACTCGAGTTCTACCCAACCCTCTGTGGTGCTTCAACTATGGTCGCAAATTTGGGTCAAATGATGTCACTCAGGTAGCAAGCACGACGGTTCGGTTGCACACGGATGGATCGCGTTGTACATGGGTGGCAATTGAACTAGGCCTAAAATACAGGAGCTCCGTTAATCAGAAGTAACCATGGAGGAAGAATGCTACGATTCATTGAGAAAGAATTAACTGAATGGCTCACTGAATGCTAAATGATGTCAGTGAACTATACAGTTACCTACACCATACTGTGCTCCTCAGTCGACCTTCTGTCTGTTGGCAATTTTGCTCTAAAAGTAATGAGGGGATGTTGATTAATTTTTTGGACGGATAGCATATGGCCCAAGGAACAATCCATTGGATTTCAAAGGTGATCCAGATCGCCATCCCGATCTGGGAATTTTTTTAAGGATTCTTTGGCACTGCAGGATTCCGGGCTACAGCTATAAATGCCATCCATCTCAAAGTTCACTAGACAGTAGTTAAACTCAATGCAGCAGAACTTAGCCAATTGCAGAAATGGGATCTTTTTCCTCACAGATTTGCGTATCATGGATGAGTGGACGAGTGCCCTTTGCAATTTTTTTTTTGGTCTGCAATTTTTGAGTGCCTCTATTGTTAATAAGGTTCGAGTTCTCTCACATATGTTTAATTCTTCTTTGTCTGTCTATGAGCTGGTTTCACAGATAAAGACAAAATACGTTTTTAAATGAAAAAAACTATTCAAATGCGATTTTTTTTGTATTGTCGATTCCACTAATTAATTTGTTCAATTTTAATTTGTGGAGGAGTTGTGTGCACCATAACAGAGGTGGAGAGGATGAGAGGAGAGTGATGGAGAGAATGGTAGTACCAGGACAGAGGTGGAGGGGACAAATGCAGTAGGACAGAGGAGGTGGGGTGAATGTACCAGGGCAGAGGTGGATGAGTCTGCAATGATGGCAGTGGCTTGGGGCAGTTTGTCTTTGGAGACCTCTATAGCTAGCCCCCCGGATTCCTCAGCTATTTCCTGGTACAGCTTGTTCCCTGAGGCACTCATACGATTCATAATACCACTATTTCTTCGACGCCGAGCCCCTAAGACATTTGTCAAGAGGAAGGTCACCTATAAGGAGAGAGGGAGGCAGAGGGCTCATTCTAATGGTTTATTTTTCACCACTTTTTAGCTTACTGGCCTTATGGCCCTATTACAATATCATATATATATTTTTTTGATAGTCAAATTAATAATATTAATATCATTAGGCAAATTGCCTCAACACATGGTGTCCACTTGTGAGGTGTAACTCCAACAGCCGGCGCCCTTGTGTGACGTGCCATTGCACTCACAACAACGTCGCCACTGCTTGGGCATTATCACCACAAAGGTGCCACCATTCGAGGCATTTCCCCAACATTGGTGTTCTGTGCAAGGCATTACCCCAACATGACATAATGAATTTTCAATTACTTGTATCACCAAAACTGCTTCAGAGCTTAGGATTGTGTGTGTTACAGGAGGCCTTATAAATGTATGTGAACTTTTATTTAGTGACCTTGACATTGATTTTTATTGATTAGAATGTCAAACTTAACATGAAATTTTCGTAACTTGTATCATCACTATAAGACTGCTTGCCGGTAAGCTACAGGACCCTTGGTGCTATTTTCATTTTTAATTATGCCGATTCCTTGTCTGACCCAGGATTTAATCATAGTCTACCATCTTTAAAGTGCATTTCTGTCCTGTAAATATTGCGTTGAAGAGTAAGAAATGGACTAAGCAGATTGTCAGAGATATACGGAGAAGAAAAAACAAGTCCATCCATTGCAGAAGTATTGTCATGCCTGCAACTGACATCATTTCTTCATCTTTTCTGAAGGAGCAAAGACATCTAATGCACCAAGGTAGCATAGCTATCTAATGTTACAGCAGCAACTTGCAAATGCAATTCGCAAAACTTTAGCAAAATAAGTATGCTCAAAAAGTTACATGCATATCCCCGTCACTTGGACATAACCTGCTTAAAAGAGAAAGAATATTTTGTATTCGCATCCCCTATCTCTATGTTGTAATCTCAATTTTCTATATTACAGTATTGATAGTGAAAGCTTTGAAAGTTGGTTTTCTGCTCCTGATGTCCTGCCTCAAATTTGAGAGCAAACTTCAGTAAAATTTGAGAACATGCAAATTGTGAATGGCCTTGGACTCTAGGTTAAGTGATCTGACCTGACCATAACCCTGGAGTAAGGTAGCGTATGTGAATGAGTGAGTAAATTATTGAAAAATCTGGGTGGTTGTAGAAGGTCTATACTCACAGCTGACTGGGTCCTCTGAGTCAAAGCATTGACTGTGCTCCTCAGGTAGGAATCTTTGGCAGGGGCATCAGTGAACACAAAAATCTCAGAGAATGGGGGGGCATTCGTGAGAGCCAGCTGGCGAGAGAGAAAGAGAGAGAGAGAGAGAGAGAGAGAGAGAGAGAGAGAGAGTGTGAGGGTAATGAGACACAGAGCAAGAAAAGAGAGAGAGGAATCAGGATTGGCAAACACGAGTGGAGGAGTGTGCTGGGGAATTTCAAATTAATTTTGCTCACCTGCACAGACATACACACGCTCACGTGCACACATACCCATACAAACATACGCACACACTCACATACACAAATACACACACACGCACACACGCACGCACACACACACACACACGCACACACACACACTCACACCTGTATTCCGGTTAAACTCAGCTCTGGAGCGTCATCCCCACCAGATGCAGTGAGAGCATTAATCCTCTGCTTAAAAATATCAGAGTCTGTTGTCCGAGTCAGAGGTCCAACATCTAAATGCACAAAAACAGATATGAACACTTTAATTCACACACATGCACGTGAACACACAGATACTTACACATTTGCATTGGCATACTCAGAAATGCATTCATTCCTCTGAAAGGAAATATTGCATCAACCTATACCACAATCGCTTTGCCGAAGCTTTTACTTAGAGGTTAATAATGTATCATATATATATATATATAAAATCAGCAGGTAATGATTGACACATTTAATTCATGATTATTTTGTTAAGCACATGTTGGAGATACAGTAAGGATAAAACTACCATTTGAATGCAAGTAGTTTTTTTTAATTGAGCTAATTAAATTTTTTTTTGGCTCAAAGAGGACGCCGAAATGTGACATAAAAAATCGGTTTTTAACTGAAAGGATACGGGAAATTAAATTTACACTGTATCATGTAGATTTGTCCGTATGTTATTCACTCACAGTCCAGTGAATAAATCCCACTTTGTTACAAAACATTTCTAGTCAGAATATAAGAGGATATCAGACTGAAATTATCGGTAACGGTTGTTGCCTGACGTGTCCGCTGTGCTCACGACCGTTACCACAGCTGGCAGGTCTTGAGTGAGTGGCGTTGCTCAAATTTACCGCTACTCCGCAGAAGAACTGACTTTCTTAACGCGGACGAACCAACTCACCCCGCGCTAATTTCCGTCTTTTTGAAAATAATTAACTCTAACAGGAAAAAAAATCATATGTGTCCATTAAATCAGGACTGTTACCAAAGATATATTTTGTTTTGTATTCTATGATTATACTCATCAATTTATTGATTTTCATGTTTCCTGGAATGACTCCGTAAACACCTTTAATCAGCAACCAAAGTTTTCCTGTTAGTTGCTGCGAGTCGGCTGATTTCCTCTACTGCTCGTATGGTGTCCACAATTTTGTATGCTGCCATGACCGTTACTGAACAGGGAATTATGATAAAAATCGTCTGAATCCATCCTTATTCTCGACTACCGTTCAGCAAGTGGTCATCCATCTGCAAGGTAAGACATTTCTGATTGCTATTTTCCTGATTTTTCCGAATAATTTGTCTAATTGATTTCATATTTTAGGATGCGATTTCTTATCATGCGATGACGGGGTTCATTCATACCAGTGATGTGCCGTCGGAGGTCAGTTAGGGGAGGCAGAATCCTCGCCATTAAGCAAAAGATATCCCTGTTACTTTTCTTGATTAGCAATCAGAGGTTTGATTTAGGCTACTAATTTACTAAGACTAAACGGCAGAATGGCGTGACAATTTCATCCACGATGTTATTGTTCAGTGCATGGAACTTAAAATGCTCAGGGCCCAGTATTTCAAAAGTGATCTGACAGGATTATCCTGGTCGGATTGGATTAAATCTTGATCTGATCTGAAAACTGTATTTCAACACAGATCCAGAGAATCCTGATGCTGAAGATCAGGATTCAGCTCTGGTAATCCAATCCTCCCTTTAATCCAGACAAAAGGCTGGACTTGGGTATTTCAAAAGTTAAGGCAGAGATCTTGATCAACTTGATACCAAAATTTCAGGATCATTTGGATCCCACCTCAGAGGTGGATTTGACTTGGATTGACAAAGCCTTAGTTCCACTTCTCCTAGATATTGTTACTCAAGATGTTCATTACACTTAATCTAAATTGTCAGTGTTTTACATTTAACAAATTGGAGTAATTTAAGAAAATTAAAGTATAATAAAATAGTGTTTGGAAATACCTTCCGAAACTGCTGTAAATAAGAGTAACAAATACAACCCATTTCTCAAATTCTAATTTCACCAAACTTTGTAACTTGTGTGTACCAAAACATTCACCACACATTTGGAAGAGCTGTGCGAAATGCAGTGGTTAATCTTTATTTCTCCAATTAAATGGGTTAAACTATGAGGAGTGTGCACTTGCATTTTTCATTGTCACAGTTTATATCATGCTGCACATTGAAACACTTTCCAAGAATTTTCAAGGTACATTTTCATGCTTCTGATTTAACGAAGACAAATTTGACTTCAGTCAGAACCTTAAAAATGCACTTTTAAAATGTTTGGAAATGGCTTGAATGTGATAAAAACACACAGCAATGTATTTCAGTAAGTGTTTGTGTACAAACAGATTATTTTGCTTATCAAATCAGATGCCATTTTACTATAAATGACCATAATCATGTTTAGTGGAAGCCTTCTACATAATAGTGACAAATTAGGATGGAAAAAATGTTTTGAAATTGAGTCACTGACAAGCTATATACCATCCAAGTAATGCAATTACAATTTCAAGCAGTTTCAAGCACTTTATTCAAAATCCAATAACTTGAACGTATCACTACAATTAAAGCGTTTCCAAGGATTTCCAGCACTCATGACAACCCCGTTGTCCTTAATAGCTGAGTGGTCCGTGGCTGTGAGTGCGCTCTGAAAGCAGAAGAAAAAAGTGTATGAGTATATCTTTGTCATTGTCAGGAAGGATGACATCGCCAGCATTACCGTAGCACTTCTAAATGAACTGCATTATTGATACTCGTACCGTGTAACGTTACGTTTCCAAAGTACTGCAGCAGTCTGGTCTGTACACATGTAGCCTGCTGTGTTGCCAATGACGTAATGCTAATAAACTCTGAACGGGTTGGTGTTAGTTTAAAGAGTTAAGGTATGATGTACGTCCGATTAGTTCCATTTTAAGTTAAACCATAGACCGCAAAATTCATCAACAAAGCCAGCTACCTCGCTAGCCCGCTAGCTACTTAACACACAAGTCAATGGAGCCGAGTTAGCTACCGTTAGCACAAACGCGGCTAAATTAGAGATCGCTGCGGCCTGGTTTTAAGTAGTTGACAATTCAAGTAGTTGGCTAGTTTGATATGTTGGTTGGCGTTCGTATTGCCTTAAAACCGCTACACATTAGACGACGGGAAACTTACACTTTTGACGTGACAGTTGTGCTCCCAGCTGCTCCTTTCGCGAAGTAGTCCGCCATGTTTCAAATCCGGAGGCGGAGACACGGATTTGAAATCCTTATCCGGCCAGGTAAGGATCACGGTGATCCAATCTGCCAGTGTTTTGAAATACTCAGATAAAGTCAGCAGGATCACCTTGATCCATGATTGAGAAAAGGTGGATTTCATTATCCGGATTATTCTGATCCAGATTACAAGTTTTGAAATACTGGGCCCAGGAGACAGCGAATTTGGCAGTATTTGCTTTCAGGAATCTAATGCGTTGCCATTAACAAATATTAAAACCTTTCTTGTGCTGTGTTCAATGCGTGGTATAACGCAATAACGTTCCCCCCCTTAAATACATACTTTTTTAATGCCATTTTTTTAAAAATTGAGTTTATTTTCAGTCTTCTTTCATAATCCGATAAACAGCAGGTCAAAACAATACACGGAATTACCGAGAGAGTTGAGATTTTTACTTATTAATTAGGCTATTAAGATTTCCATCCTTGCAGTCTCAAATCAAAGCGTATACATAAATGTTTTTTATTTTATTTATTTATTTATTTATTTATTTTTTGTCCCTATCACCCCCTAATTTTTTGTCACTATCACCACCCAGGCCACATATACCCTAGGCTAGGTCTTAATTGTTCGGTAAAAAAAAAGTTAAAATTGACTGATTGTCAATCAGGCATAGTACGTGGAAACAAGTTGAAAATACTAACGGTAAAATGATGAAGTCACTGGCTCCCCTGACCGCACGTCTCTGATTCGTACCCATTTCTTCTCCAATTTGATGAACGTTATGCTTCAGTAAATTATTTTTGTAAACTGTCTTCGAAAATATTACGTATTAATTGGACTGTTAATTGGATCGCGCATGCGAAACGCAGAAGCTCTGCGATCTATTTATATTTTGGACCACAAATAGCGACTCCTTGGAAAGCAGGGGCCTATTGCACAAAAGTTGGATCCTGAGATCCTGGATCAACGCCAAAGCGAGGATTACCATATCCAAAACAGCGCGTCGCTGGCTTAATTGATTCCACAAAGCCAACAGCGGGTGGAGGAGGATCAGCTAAGTGATCAGCCGCTGATCCTGCGAAGTGCGTGCACACGGCTACCTCACAAAAGGCCTTTTCTCACTTGGTTTTCTTTAGCCCCGTATTATCCTTAGCCCCATACTATCCTTAACCCCGGACTATCCTTCGCCCCTTTTCTCACTTGCATTTTTAGGACCATACTATTCACGAAACGAAGGCTAAGAAAAATCGCTCCTGTTCTCACTTGCTATCGTTAACCCTGGACTATCAAGGACATGTGTGTCCAAGCAAGCCGTCAATCACAGCACCGTTTCAACATCGACACAAAACGTCATGCATTCTGATCTTATTTCATCCGTTTTATCACTCTTTCAAACTCAATCATAGAATAAAAAAAAAAAATTACAAAGGTCTTTTCAGCAATCTACCAATAATTTAAGGCTTAATATCACAGAGAGGCCAAGTCTCACGCATTCGGCGTACGTCTCATGCATTTTTTAGGCTTATTCACCGTAGTCCGCAATTATTCATTGAACGCTTAATGATGCGGTATTAAAATCCTTGTGCATTGAAGTTTCCGTTTCACTTGCGTAAAGGTGGACCTCACCACAAGTAACGTGGAAAGCGATTATGACTCCGACTTCTCGTGCTTCTCTTTACTCAGGGATTGGAAACAACGCATGTGTTTCATGATCGTTTAAATTGTTTTAATGAAATAAGACCAATTGAAACGTCTTTATGCAGTTCCATTGCTTTCAATCCCTCAGTAAAGACAAGCCTGATAATTCCCGAGTCATAATCGATTTTCAATTTGGGGGACTGCTGAATGAGGTGCGGTGAAATTGGCTGGAGGCAGGAGCTTAGCTAGTTCGTAAGCCTGCTCCAGAGCTGGCTAGCTCCGCAGACTTTGTTTCCATAGTAACTAGTGCCATGGCTTAGCTCACACGCTCCGTGCAACCGAAATGGGGCTTGAGTTCAGGTTAATCCCGTGCCGATCCTGGGCTAATCCCTTATCCCGCCTTCGTGCAATAGGCTCCAGTTTGAATCAGTTTTGATTGTTTGTTGTTTTATTACAATTAGAAAGTACATCATGACTACGTATGGATTTGTAGGATATCTTCAAGAAATAAAGCAGAATGCTTGTGACCAATCAGCTCAAAGTTAAATAAATCCATCAGCAAACAAACTTAACTTCATAAGATTTCCATAATAGTATGATGCGTTTCCTTATCTGAAAAAAAAAAAACCGTCATAACCCATAATTATGAGGATTTTTTTTGTCTGATTAATACATTTATGATAACTTAATGATGGTGAGGGCCTATAATTTGCCCCCTCTGAATCTTCCGACATGACTTTTTAAATAAATGTGACGCTACGCACTAATCAGGGATAAAATAATTATTGCCAGCTGAAACATAGGTTTTTAATCACATCAACAGTGATCCGGTCGTAGTAGTTGTTTATTTTGTAAGATGGGAAAAGGGAGGTTGGAGCACCGTTGGCGCTAATGAGTGCATCTGTGACACTGCAGCAAGACTGGCGGGCCTTCTGAGCATCAAAAGGCTTCAATGCCATACAATATAACAGATTGTTGAGTTCCTGATGACAAGCAGCCTGTTGTTTGCTGGGGTTTGTGTGAAGGGAGTGGGGGTGGTTTATGCCCGTAAGAGACTGGAGACCTGAACTGGGGGATGCAAAGTGTGAGCAAACTGTATCTGTGAATGCGGGACAGGAGGAGGCAATAAAACCGGCCTCTGAGCTGGGAGTGGGGGGTTTGTATGGTTTCTGTGCCTTTGATGTCACCCTGCATGGGAGGCCTTTGGCTTACCCAATGCCCCATATTGCCCTCAATCATCTGTTGTAAGACTGAACCCTAACTTATCTGTTTTAAATAATCTAACCCTCTGGGAACGTAACAATATGCTCATATGTTCAATATACTGCTAAGAAATCACTTCTGTACTTATAACACAATTTTCCTGTATAATAATTCAGCTTAAGACTTTTTTCATGACAACTGCATCATACTCATACATTTTCCTGGCTTGTTTGGTATGTATGTTTTTGTTATAATTCAAGGAGTTGAATGGCATATATTTCATATCCAATGAAATTATAATTCATTCACTTTTAGAAACTCCCTAAATTTGGTTAAGGTAAAATCTCCTCTCGGGTAATAAAGTTTAATTCCTTTTGTCTGAACGACCCCTCCTTCACAATCATATGGCCTGACTCTGTCTCAGTTCTGAGACCTGTAACCCGATATCCCACCTGGTTAACTTATGGGGCTCTCTGGTTGGAGGAGGGGGGTTGCTGGTTTGGTTTATAGGAAAGAGAAATGAGCTGTTCGGGGAAGATCGTATCCGATCTCTCCCCGCGCATGTTAGTGCGTGAGTGGCCTTTTCAATTATGGAATATCGTAATTCGAACTTCCCGCGCACGTCAGTGCGTGTGTATCCTTTTCCTCCAGGTATGACTTTATTCTCCTTTTCTAAATTGTGTATAACTTGTAATTGGCTTAATGTTGATTTGTTTGATTTAAGCTCTTGCCTACCTGATGAATAAATTATTGTTATTCCTTTAAGCTTGCGTGGTCTCAGTGACTCTTAACACATGTACATTCTTTCTAGCCCCGTTGCGGCGGATACTTAGGGGGTTAATCCCAACCGAGGAACGACTGGCCAGCGGCCCGCTATGGGAATTGGTTTTATTAAGTTGGAGAGACAATCATGATCTACTTACATAAAGGGTTTATGTATTGCCGGTTCTGGGATTTTAGCCTTAAGGAAACCCATGGACGAAAAGTCGGTTATCTGTTAAAATTTCCTGAAGGAACCCATGGGCGTGCATAGATCTGGGTTCGTTGTATTCACACCAAAAGATGCTGTTGCAGTAATGGCTGACTTCCAACCTCTAATCTAACCAACGAACCTGGGGTCCGGACATGGTGTTAAAACCCGGGAACATTAATGGGAGTGACGGCAGTTGTCTTTTAAGAGTTCGAGGTATAATCAACTTCGAGATCCACGCATGTTTTCCCTAGATTATGAATTCTAATTCTAATTTGGAGTCAGATATTAAACGAGAGTATGACCAAATTTGGTATTCTAAATTTATTATGGAGTCAGATTAATTGTAAACGTTGTGCTTTTGTGCCCCGTTCTTCGAGCGGAGAAAATATATCCATTTTATTGTTGCCTTCGCCCCCTGCAATTTCCGTTGTTGGTATTGTTTTGTGGGTTCTACATCTATGTGCGTGACCTCACATGTTGGAGCGCAAATTACCAGATGGAATGTATTCCCTTACGACTTAAATAGCCTGCATAACAGCGTGCTCTAATGTGGATCCCACTAACCATTCTGACGCATATTTTTAAAAAATATTCATTCATTCATTTTCTATTCCCGCTTATTCCTCACTAGGGTCACGGGGCGCGCTGGAGCCTATCCCAGCTGACTACGGGCAAAGGCAGGGACCCACCCTGGACAGCTTGCCAATCCATCGCAGGGCGCACACACCATTCACAGACCATTCACTCTCACACTCATACTTTTGGGCAATTTAGTGTCTCCAATTAACCTGATATGCATGTCTTTGGATTGTGGGAGGAAACCGGAGTACCTGGAGAAAACCCACGCGAACATGGGGAGAACATGCAAACTCCACACAGAAAGGCCCCGGGCCGGATTCGAATCCACAACCTTCTTGCTGTGATGCAGCAATGCTAACCACTGCGCCACTGCCGCCCAAATTATTTTTTTTTAAATATCTTGACAATAATCTTTCACAGTGCAATCTTTTTATTCTTAATTGTTTACTTGTGTGGGCACTGCTGTTCATCCTTGTGTAGTATGTAACAAGCACAGGGTACCGCAAGTTGTGCGCTCGTCGACCAAAGTGTATAATTCTATCTTGATAATGCGCCCTTAAAATAGCAGTTGAAAACTGATTATTGACTGTAGACCAGGTTTTTGTCGGTCAGTTGTGCAATCTATTTCAGATGCCTCAAGATAGCAAAATACCACAATCGTGACTCTAGGATGTTGACCAAAAGAAGTCCTCTGTTTGAAAGTGTGGGAACAAATTCTATTTTTGGAACTCTGAAAATTATCATCCTTGGTTACAAAAGAACTACTGGCATCAGGTTTCAAAATAACTATTACAATTACAAAATTTCTCCAACTGAACGCAAATTAAAAGGAATTTGCTAATCCCTGCAGTGCTGTTTTATTTTGCATGTTGTCTCAATTCTTCTGGCACTGAGGTTGTGGACTGGAAAAATTAAACATTACCAAGAGAACTCAAAGGTCAACAAAGGTGTAAGATCTGGAAAGGGGGCTGGAGCACCGCAAACGCTGATGAGTGGGGGAGCCCCTAGGCTGAAAGCGGCAAATGGCTGATAGCTCGGGAACTGGGCCTCAAGGAACTCTGGAGCCATGCTAGATAACAATAAAACTGGTTGGACTTCCTCCGTTATGAGTGGGCTCAGAATGTTTGCTTAGCCTCTGAGTGGAAGGGGTTTATGGTCTTTCTGTGTCCTTGGTGTTACTCTGTATGGGAGGGGTAGTTGCAAGGCCTCCGGCTGACACAATGCCCCTGTGGAAGTCATTTTATTGTCCTCAGTCTTTCATGAAACTGAACCTTAACTTATCTATTAAAAATAATCTAAACCTCTGGGAACTTCACAATATGCTCATGTGTTCAATATACTGCTCTGAAATCACTTCCATACTTATAACCCAGCTTACCTGTGTAATAATTCAGCTTAAGACTTTTTCATGACAACTGCATCATATTAGTACATATTCATATCATGTTTGGTCTTGTTCAGGAGAATCCAAGGAGTTGAACAGAGTATGTTTCATTCCCACTGAAATTATGGTTCATTCCCTTTTGGAAACTCCTGAAAATTGGTCAGAATCCTCTTGGGTAATCATTCTGATCTTCTCTCTCTGCTATATTGTTTTATTACATCCTCCAAATGGTGGAAACCCAAGATTCAGATTCGACCCCCCTTCCAGTTAATTTATGGCCATGCCGCCTGGATCAAAGACGTGATTTGGCTTAAAGCAAAGAGAGACAATCCATTCCGGGAAGATCGCAGCCGACTTCCCACATGTGCATCTCTATGCCGTGTGTAGCCAATCTATATAGTCAGGGAAGATAGTATCCGATCTCTCCCCGCGTACGTAAGTGCGTGTGTAGCCTGATCACCAGGTATGACTCAACTCTCATTATCTAAATTGTTTGTAACTTGTATTTGATTTAACTTTGATTTGTTTGATTCAAGCTCTTGCCTACCTCGTGAATAAATTATTGTTATTCCTTTAAACTTGCGTGGTCTCTGTGACTCCTAATCCTTTTATTCTTTCTAGCCACGTTACGACGGAGACTTAGGGGTTAAGCTCAACCAAGGACTGACTGATCAGCGGCTTTGGGATGAGAATTGGTTTTATAAAGTTGGAGAGACAATCATGATCTACTTACTTAAAGGGTTTATGTATTGCCGGTTCTGGGATTTTAACCTTCAAGAAACCCATGGACGAAAAGTCGATTATCTGTTAAATTCCCTGAAGGAACCCATGGGCATGCATAGGTCTTGGTTCGCTGTATTCATGCCAAAAGATGCTGTTGCTGCGATGATTGACTTCCATCCCCTGGTATTACCAATGAACCTAAGATTCGGCAATAATGCTAAAACCCGGGGGCATATATAGAGTAACGCAAGCCTACACCTACGAGTCCGAGGTGTAATCACCCCGAGGTCCAGGCATGCTTTTGCTAAATTATAAATTCTAATTGTTATGATCCTGCTCTGTCTGTCTTGATTCTGCCATGTTTATTATGTTTCTGTCTTCCCTGTTATGTTTGTGATCAGTTCTGTTAGGTTTTGCCATGTTCTGTTTAGTTTTGTACTTTGCCATGTTTTCGTTTTTGCCACTCCCAATCCACTATTCTGTTAGTTTCCGGTCCATGTCTTTGTTCATGCCCTTCATTTCACTTTGTCTCTCCTGCAATTCAGCGGATCCTCCGCACCTGCTCCACTCTGTCCTACCTCTCATTATCTGTGCACATTAGAACTCCCTAACCGGAGCTGTATGTTTTGTCATAGGTTGTCTCCTGTTCCCTGTCCGCGTTTTGGCTTCTGCCAATTTCATGTGATTAGGTTCTCCCTCATGTTCCCTCCTTTGTAATTAGTCTGATCCTCATCACCTGATCCTAATCATAGCATGTGACTTCCCTTGAGTGTATTTAAGCTGTCTTCTCACTGCAGTTCCCCGTCAGAACGTTTCCCTTGTTTACCTGTGCTGCTCTTGTTTCTCGCCTTGTACTCATAGTGTTTCTATTCTGACTGGACCGTCCGACCTTCGATTTTTGGCTCTGCTTTTTGGTACTATTGTCTGCATCTGTTTACGAACCCTTTTTGCCCGACTACGAGTTTTGTGTTTGCTGCCCTGGTAACGGTTTGGATTACGCCCACTGGATTTTGGCTTTTGCTTCTCTGACATACCTGTGTCTGTGTACCGAAACTGTTTTTGCCCGACCACGAGCACTGTTATTGCTGCCCTGGTTTTCGACTCTGATTCTGCCCTATTGGATTGTGATTTTGGATTGTGGACTCTGTACCGTTGCTTTTTGCCCTGTGGGGGTTCACCCCACCAACTACAATAAATCACTTTTTGCTGCTACTTCCTGGTCTCGCATTTGGTTCCAGAACGGTACCTCACAGTACGTTCTGACCACCATGGAACCAGCGAGTCTCTACCCTCTGCAGTCAGCTGTGAAGGAGCAGGGCGCACAGCTAGAGTTTCAGCAGCAGCAGCTACAGGCCTTGATGCAGCACATGCAGACGATGTCCCACCAGATGGCAGACCTTACCCGCTCCTTACATGATGCGCAATCCCGCTACGCTCCCCAGCAACCCGCAACTACCCCTCCTGCTTCTGTTCCAGTGCCCACCTCTTCCTCACCTGCTCCGGTGCACGAACCACGCCTGCCCCCTCCAGAGAAGTATGACGGCGAACCTGGATCCTGCCGCGCCTTCCTGACCCAGTGTAAGCTGATCTTCAGCCTTCAACCTGCCACTTTCCCTTCTGAGCAATCCCGCGTGGCGTACATCATCACGCAGCTGACCGGGAGAGCTAAGCAGTGGGCTACGTCGGCCTGGGAGGCAGGACTACCTTGTGTGCAAACATCCAGCCTGTTGGAGGAGGAGATGAAGAGGGTGTTTGATCGCTCCAGACATGGGCATGAAGCGGGGAGGGAGATTCTGCGAATCCGTCAAGGCACCCGTTCCGTCTCCGACTATGCCATCGAGTTTCGGACCCTCGCTACCAACAGCAAGTGGCAGCAGAGAGCGCTATACGACGCCTTCCTCCATGGTCTCTCGGAACAAATCAAAGACGAACTCCTTCCACGTGACCTGCCTGAAGACCTGAACCGGATCATAGAGCTCGCCATCCGGGTCGATTCTCGTTTGGAGGAGGCGTGACGGGCTTCAAGCCACGGGGCTGTCCCACTCTCCGCTTCAATCTGTCTCCAACCGTAAAGCCTCCTCTGAACCTGAACCCATGCAGCTTGACCGTGCCAGACTCACGAGTGAGGAGAGGGAGCGCAGGCGGAGAGAGCGGGCCTGCTTTTACTGCGGCAAGACCGGCCACTTCATTTCACGGTGCCAAGAAAAGAGAAAACCACACCCACTAACTAGGAGAGGAGCGTTAGTGGGCACCATCCCGACCGACCACTCCTCAAAGAACCGCACCTGCTTCCCTGTGTCCCTGGAGTGGAGTGGAGGAGGGAGGAAGACCACTGCACTGTTAGATTCTGGTGCTGAGGAAAACTTCATCGACCATGAGGCTGCTCAGAAGTGGGGCATACCAGTAGAGAAGATCTCCCCTACTCGAGTTGCCAACTCCCTCAACGGCCAGCCAATCGGCCTTATAACCCACACCACGGGCCCAGTCAAGTTACGGATCTCAGGCAATCACCAAGAGACTATAAAGCTTCACCTCATCACCTCTCCTCATTCCTCGGTCATCCTGGGCCATCCCTGGATGGCTAAGCACAACCCAGAGGTTGACTGGGGAAAACATGAGATCAAGGGCTGGAGTCCCAGTTGTTCACATTCTTGCCTGAGTGATGCTCTAGATCATGTTCCTGCCCCCCTGTTGGAGGAGATTCCGAACCTGGAGAAGGTTCCCCCAGAATTTCATGATCTTAAAGAAGTTTTTTCCAAGTCACGGGCCACCTGCTTGCCACCACATCGCCCCTATGATTGTGCCATCGACTTGAAACCTGGTACCATGCCCCCTAGAGGTCGCCTGTTTTCCCTGTCACGTCCTGAGACTCTGGCCATGGAAAAATATTTAAACGAGTCCCTTGCTGCGGGCATCATCCGTCCCTCCTCATCGCCTGCTGGGGCCGGCTTCTTCTTTGTGGGAAAGAAAGATGGATCTTTACGACCTTGTATCGATTTCAGAGGACTCAATGATATTACCATTAAGAATAGATACCCCTTGCCTCTGATGAACACAGCGTTTGACCTCCTCCAGGGGGCGAAGATTTTTACCAAGCTCGACTTACGCAATGCTTACCACCTGGTGCGTATTCGAGAAGGGGACGAATGGAAGACCGCTTTTAATACCCCACCGGGTACTGGGAGTATTTGGTTCTTCCTTTCGGGCTTACCAACGCCCCAGCTGTGTTCCAAAACCTGGTCAATGATGTCCTAAGAGATGTAATCAATAAGTTTGTTTTTGTCTACCTCGATGACATCCTCATCTTTTCCAAATCCCAGGAAGAACATACCAACCATGTTCGCCAAGTTCTCAAACGCTTATTAGAAAACCGCCTATTTGTCAAGGCAGAGAAGTGCGAGTTTTCGGTCCAGACCACCACCTTCTTGGGGTACATCATATCTCCTGGCACTATTCGTATGGACCCCGCCAAGGTTGAAGCTGTAACCGAGTGGCCCAGACCTACCGACCGAAAAGCTCTGCAACGCTTCCTGGGGTTCGCAAATTTTTATAGAAGGTTCATCCGCAACTTCAGCACCATCGCTGCACCTCTGACGTCCCTCACTTCCAGCAAAACTAAGTTCCTCTGGTCTGAAAACGCTGAAAAAGCATTCAAGGATCTCAAGGATAGATTCACTTCCGCCCCGATCCTCACCATCCCTGACTCCAAGAACCAGTTCATTGTGGAAGTCGACGCTTCGAATGTTGGTGCCGGGGCGGTCCTCTCTCAAAGATCATCTGAGGATGGTAAGATTCACCCATGTGCCTTCTTCTCCGTCGCCTCAGCCAGGCGAACGTAATTATGACATCGGCAACCGAGAAGTATTGGCGGTCAAGCTGGCATTGGAGGAGTGGAGGCAGTGGTTAGAGGGTGCCGAACATCCGTTTCTAGTATGGACTGATCACAAGAACCTGGAGTACCTCCAAACTGCCAAGAGACTCAATCCTCGACAGGCCAGATGGGCGCTGTTCTTCTCACGCTTTAATTTTCACCTCGCCTACCGCCCGGCAGCAAAAAATATCAAACCTGACGCCCTGTCTCGCTGCTTTGAAGTGCCCAGTGAGGAGCCCTCAGACACCATTCTTCCGAAGGAAACCTTCATCAACGCCATCGACATGGACATCGAGAAAGAGGTGAGAGAAGCGCAAGACGATTCTGCTGCTCCCAGTTCATGCCCTGATCATTGCCTGTTTGTTCCTGCTACCCTGCGCCCCGGAAGTCCTGGACTGGGGGCACGATCTAACCTTTCATGCCACCCAGGAATACGCCGCACCCTGGACTTCATCTCGCCGGTTCTGGTGGCCCGAAATGCGTCAGGACATCCGGGACTATGTCGCTGCCTGCTCGGTCTGTGCCCAGGGTAAATCTTCACACCAACCACCTCACGGCCTGTTACAGCCTCTACCCACTCCTCATCGCCCCTGGTCACACATTTCACTTGATTTCATTACTGGTCTTCCCCCATCCAATCACTTCACCACCATCCTCACTATTGTTGATAGGTTTTCCAAAGCTGTTCATTTCATTCCCCTCACTAAACTCCCCTCTGCCCAAGAAACTGCTAACCTCGTCGTTCAACATGTCATTAGCCTTCACGGTATCCCCACTGACATCACCTCTGATCGTGGTCCCCAGTTCACAGCTAAATTTTGGAAATCATTTTGCAACTCACTAGGTACATCCATCAGTTTATCCTCAGGTTTTCACCCTCAAACCAATAGCCAGACCGAGCGGGCCAATCAATGCATTGAAACTGTTCTCCGTTGCCTTTGTTCCAAGAACCCCTCCTCCTGGAGTCACCAACTTCCCTGGGCTGAATACGCTATCAACAGTCACACTTCCGCTGCCTCTGGTCTGTCCCCTTTTGAAGCCTGTCTGGGTTATCAACCACCCTTATTTCCCTGCCAGGAAGAGGAAGTTGCTGTCCCATCTGCCCGCGAGTTCGTTCGCCGCTGCAAGCGGACCTGGAAGTCCACCCGAGAAGCGCTGCTCAGGTCGGTGGCCCGCATGAAGACCCTAGCGGACAAAAGACGCACTGCGGCTCCTGCTTACCGGCCTGGGCAGCGCGTGTGGCTGTCCTCCAGGGATATTCCCTTAAGGGGGAGTGGGGGAAAGCTGTTCCCCAAGTTCTTGGGTCCCTTCACTATCGAGGAGGTGTTCAGTCCCACAGCTGTTCGCCTCCGTCTACCCCTGTCCATGCGCCGTATTCACCCTACTTTTCATGTCTCTCAAATTAAACCTGCTGTTTCCCACCCCCTTTCTTCTGGTCCTGATCCCCCACCACCCACAGACATCGACGGAATGAAAGCCTACACACAGTGCGAACATTGCTGGACTGTCGTCGACAAGGTCGCGGATACCAGTACCTCGTTGACTGGGAGGGCTACGGTCCAGAGCACCGTAGCTGGATTCCTGCCCGCTACATCCTCGACAAGTCCCTAATCTCAGACTTCCATGCTACGCACCCCAGACCAACGAGGTGAAACGCCAGGAGGCGTTTCTTAAGAGGGGGGGTACTGTTATGATCCTGCTCTGTCTGTCTTGATTCTGCCATGTTTATTATGTTTCTGTCTTCCCTGTTATGTTTATGATCAGTTCTGTTAGGTTTTGCCATGTTCTGTTTAGTTTTGTACTTTGCCATGTTTTCGTTTTTGCCACTCCCAATCCACTATTCTGTTAGTTTCCGGTCCATGTCTTTGTTCATGCCCTTCATTTCACTTTGTCTCTCCTGCAATTCAGCGGATCCTCCGCACCTGCTCCACTCTGTCCTACCTCTCATTATCTGTGCACATTAGAACTCCCTAACCGGAGCTGTATGTTTTTGTCATAGGTTGTCTCCTGTTCCCTGTCCGCGTTTTGGCTTTTTGCCAATTTCATGTGATTAGGTTCTCCCTCATGTTCCCTCCTTTGTAATTAGTCTGATCCTCATCACCTGATCCTAATCATAGCATGTGACTTCCCTTGAGTGTATTTAAGCTGTCTTCTCACTGCAGTTCCCCGTCAGAACGTTTCCCTTGTTTACCTGTGCTGCTCTTGTTTCTCGCCTTGTACTCATAGTGTTTCTATTCTGACTGGACCGTCCGACCTTCGATTTTTGGCTCTGCTTTTTTTGGTACTATTGTCTGCATCTGTTTACTTAACCCTTTTTGCCCGACTACGAGTTTTGTGTTTGCTGCCCTGGTAACGGTTTGGATTACGCCCACTGGATTTTGGCTTTTGCTTCTCTGACATTCCTGTGTCTGTGTACCGAACCTGTTTTTGCCCGACCACGAGCACTGTTATTGCTGCCCTGGTTTTCGACTCTGATTCTGCCCTATTGGATTGTGATTTTGGATTGTGGACTCTGTACCGTTGCTTTTTGCCCTGTGGGGGTTCACCCCCCCAACTACAATAAATCACTTTTTGCTGCTACTTCCTGGTCTCGCATTTGGTTCCAGAACGGTACCTCACACTAATTCTAATTTGGAGTCAGATTGAAACAAGAGTAAATAACTGTTATGCTTCTTTTACAGTGATCACTGATATGTCTGATGCCCCGCCTCTTTCTGGTGTAATATTCTAATGCTCACATTGAATTATTCACCGCAAGGCGGCAGATTAGATATATCCGTGATTACAGCATGGCTCCGTTTGCGAACGGAGAAAGCTTATTAATATTATTCTATTTGCCTCACAACAGCCTAAGTACACGCATGAACCTTCGCTCCCAGCTTTTCCGTTGTTGGTTTAGCTGTGTGGGTTTTACAAAGGAAATAATCCACATTTAGTGAAATTTAGTGAAATTAAGATCGGCTGACTGACCAGGGTCATTAAAGGGAATAAGGATGTAAGCAGATGGCTCATCGCTGGTGCCATTCTTGCGGTCAATGATTGAGAACGCCAGCCTCTTTGCCTCTTCAATGTCATCTCTCATGCTGCCCGTGGTGTCAATTACAAAACACAGCACTGAAGATCGAGTGATACCCATGAGCCTGAAAGCGAGAAGGGACAGAGACACACAAAACAGAGTGTGACAGAGGGAGTGACTCTTTGGCAAAAAAATTCTCAATAAAACAACATAGTTTAAAGTGTACTTCAGCACAGAAAAACCCAAACATAGTTTTTGTCATTATCGACTTGCTACAGAGCTCAGCTGACTCCAGCAGGTATGCCACATCCAGACTGGTTGTGTGCTGTCTTTTAGATGTGTTTAGGTACACGGGTGTGATCCTCTCATCACTAAGTTCATATGTAACAGAATGAGCTTGTACTGGAGGAAGTCTTTTTCCCCAGCAGCTCCCCGAATGTCCTCCAGCAGCTCCATGGTTGCCCTCACGGCCACGTCGGCAGCATCTTGGTGCAGGTGTCCATGTTCGGCACCGAATGTATCTTTGTTGATACCACCGATTGGGTCAATCGATTTTGTATCATCGAAGAACCCACCATGGCTGCACTTTCCTGCACCACAGAGAACCACACAAGACAAGATTTACTCTTAGGACTGGAGTACTGGAAGGTGAAACAGATTCTTGGTACCTGCAAGTTTGAAGGGGAAAGGATGCCTATATAAGCACGTGTTGCGACTATCCTTTCTGAAATAAGCAACAAAAATAAACTTTGATTGATGATGCCTGCCAGCTTGGAACATGACAGATGACTTAAGAACCTGCAGGTTTGGAAAATAATGGACAATTTAGAGAGTGAGAGAGAACTATCGTGCCCAGTTTTGAGAATGATAGAGAACAATAGTACTGGCCAGTTTAGCAAGGTGATGAAGGACTACATTACCAGCAGGTTTTGTTGGTGAGAGCGGACTATTCTATCCACAGGTTTGGAGTATGATGGAGGAATATACTACCTGCAGGTTTTGAGGGTGATACAAAACTATTGTACCTGCTGGTTCAGGAATTAATAAGGACTAAAGTACTCGCAACTCTGGCATGTAGAAGACTATGGTACTTGCATGTTTAGAGGGTGATAGAGGACTGTAGTGCCTGCAGGTTTTGATGGTCGTCAAGGACTACAGTGCCAACAGGTTTTGAAGGTGAAAGAGGACCATCGAACCTACAGGTTTGTTGGGCAACAGAGGAAAATAGAACTTCAAGGTTTGGAGGGCGTTGTTTAACTACCTTGCCTGGATGTATGGAAAGTGATAGAAATCCATAGGACCTGCCAGTTTGCAGTATGATAAAGGGCTGTGATATACATAAGTTTGGATGCCAATAGAGGGCTATTGTACCTGCAAATTTGATAGATTGGCTACAGTAGCTGCAGGTTTAGAGGGTGATGGATAGTTCATGTTTGTTGATTGATTAAAGGCTATAGTACCTGGAGGTTTGGAATCACCAAAGTAGCTAGAGATGAGTATCTCCCTATCACCGATTTCAGGAAGGATGTTTTTCAAGTACAGCTTTATATGAAAGACCTTCCCTAAAAATAAAAAATACAACTGAACTTGAAACAAACATCTCCTTGTTTATACATTTATAAGAAGAGCTCGCTGTTACAGTGCACGTTCCCCTCGAAGTCGAAGTTTAGCAGAAACATTGATAGAATACAGCCCAATGGCTGAATATGCAGGAAAATGGATGAGTTGAGACTTGAAAATCGTAAGTTCCACGCTGGACACCAGAGAGCAACTGAGCTCACTAGAGCTGGCCCTAAACTATTTGGTGCCCTAAGCAAGATTTTTGCTGGTCCCCCTTGTATTGCAGCCGATTCCACAATGTGCCAATACAATTAGACAGAGACTACATATTGTAAGGCCACACCTCCAGCCTTCAAACTCACCAGTCTATTAAGACCCAGAATGCATTCTTCAGCTCCACAATCATTGCATGCACCTGTTGTTCATTTCCCCCGTGTGGTAGTGTTGCGCTATTGAAGACCAGACTTTGCACTTAGTCATTGCGAAGTCTCGTAAGCCACAAGTCTGTGTTTAATATCATGCTCTTATAGACTTACAACCCCAATTCCGAAATAGTTGGGACAAAGTATAAATTGTGAATAAAATCAAAACGCAATGACTTTCAAATCACACCAGCCAGTATTTTATTCACAATAGAACAGAGATAACATAGCAAATGTTGAAACTGAGAAATTTTACAATTTTATCCACAAAATGAGCTCATTTCAAATTTGATGGCTGCTACAGGTCTCAAAAAAGTTGGGACAGGGGTCTGTTTACCATGGTGTAGCATCCCCTCTTCTTTTTAACACAGAGTGGAGGTGTCTGGGCATTGAGGAGGCAAGTTTCTTGAGTTCAGCCACTGGAATTTGATCCCACTCTTGATTAATACAGGCTTCCGGCTGCTGGAGAGTTTTGGGTCTCCTTTGACAGACTTTTCATTTAATTATGCGCCAAATGTTCTCAATCGGTGAAAGATCAGGACTGCTGTCAGGCCAGTTCAGGACACGGACTCTTCTACTACGAAGACATGCTGTTGTAATAGCTGCAGTATGTGGTTATGCATTGTCCTGCTGAAAAACACAAGGGCTTCCCTGGAATAGATGTCGTCTGGAGGGGAGCATATGTTGCTCTAAAATCTTCATATACGTTTCAGCATTCATGGTGCTTTTTAAAACATGCAAGTGTCCCACACCATATGCACTAATGCATCCCCATACCAACAGAGATGCTGGCTTTAGAACTGAACGCTGATAATAGGAGGGGTGATCTATCTCCTCTTTAGCCCGGAGGACACGATGCCCATGAATTCCAACAAGAATGTCAAATTTGGACTTGTCTGACCACAGGACACTTTGCCACTTTGCTACAGTCCATTTTAAATGAGCCTTGGCCCACAGAACACGGCGGCGCTTCTGGATCATGCTCAACAATGGCTTCCTTTTTGCATGATAGAGTTTTAGGTGGCATCTGTGGATGGCACGGCGGACTCTGTTTACAGACAGTGGGTTCTTGAAGTATTCCTGGGCCCATTTAGTAATGTCAATGACAGAATCATGCCAGTGAGTGATGCAGTGGCATCTGAGGGCCCGAACATCACACGCATCCAGTAAAGCCTTGTCCCTTACGCACAGACATTTTTCCGGTTTCTCTGAATCTTTTGATGATGTTATGCCGTGTCGATGATGAGACCTTCAAAGCGTTTGCAATTTGACGTTGAGGAACATTGCTTTTAAAGTATTCCACAATTTTTACACGTAAGCCTTCACGAGTTGGAGAGCCTCTGGCCATCTTTACTTCTGAGAGACTCAGCCTCTCTAAAACATATCTTTTATAGCCACTCATGTTACACACCTGATGCCAGTTAATGTAATTACTTGCTAAATGTTCTTTCAGCTGATTCTCTTGTATATTAATTGCTTTTTCAGCCCTTTTTTGCTTGTGTCCCAACTTTTTTGAGACCTGTTGCAGCCAGAAAATTTGAAATGAGCTCATTTTGTGGATAAAAATGTAAAATGTCACAGTTTCAACATTTGAAATGTTATCTATGTTCTATTGTAAATAACATATTGGCTCATGTGATCTGAAAGTCATTGCATTTTGATTTTATTCACAATTTACACTTCGTCCCAGCTATTTCGGAATTGGGGTTGTATTTCCCGCATATCTCTTGTATATATTCTAACTCTTGAACTTAGTGCTGTATATTGTTAATGTCAGCACTTTAACTTTATTATCTGGAACCTCGATTCCTTGTTCTTTTGTATTGTATCCTGTTTTGCCTTTTTGATGTCCTGAAGGCATAATAAATACAACCAAGTCCATCTTTGCCCCTGAGTCCAGTCCTCAACTTCCTGTCCTCCGTGCACATCATGGAGCACAACCGTTGCACATATAGCACTATAGATTGTCTTTATTTTATTGTCAGAAACCCTCACAAACAGTTAAAAAAATCTGCATAACAAAAACAGTAATATAAGTGATATAAAACTATTTTTAAATACAATATAATCGATACATAAATATAAAAAATGCATTATAAATATAATAAACAACATAAGAGATTACAGGGGTTTCCCTATCTTTCTGGAGGCTTTAGGCAGTGTGGTGGCTTTTTGTGGTACTGTTGTTATTACTGAATTTAAAGTTTTGGGCCAACATTAAACAATAGCTGGAAGAAACAGAACAAATATGCCCATTATCTTTTTTTTTTTTCACTATGGAGATGATCAGGTGTTATGACTGTCTCAGTGCCAGAAAAAACATATGCACTTTTCTACAGTGGGTGACAGACTAAAGTATCACTATGAAGAGACTTAAACTCCCAAGCATACCTACATTAATGCAACAAACAACCCATGGTATTCTTTGCAAAATACTGCATTTGCACTTTACTTGTGCATTTAAAATGTGTATTTCATATTGTCAACATGCTATTCCAGTTTAATGAATACCTCAAATTTTAATTACCTTATTTTCTGAAACAATGTGGTAAATTTTATTTCCAGAACAGTGAAAAAAACCAAACATTTTTTCTGTCTCTACGTTGTCTTACAATGTAGGCCCTACATTGCAGGCGAAACCCTGATGCACCTCAATTCATGGCAAAATATCTATTAAATGAGCTCTTCTCACAGATGATGCATGCTGTTTCCTTTGCATCAGTAATCAAAACAGAAAGGCTTTGAACTATTTATTACAAAAGGGGATGTAAAAGGGAAAAAATCTTCAATATTCTAATAGGTACTAGAGGTACTAGGTAAATTGACAATGTCAATAAAAAAACATATGTCTGATTTCTTTAAACATACAGTAGATGGTTAATTCAGCACTTTTCACTAAAAAGTTAATCCTGTGGGGTTGTTCTCAAAACACCTGAATAATCTGTCCAACGTTCCTGTCATGGTTTGTGTACTCTGTGTTTGGTGTAGGGCTTTCTTTTGTGTCTTTCATCTGGGACCACATCGAATTCCTTACACCAGCTGGTTGATTGAAGATGGGCGGCACCTGTTTCTTGTTCTATTAAAGCCGGAAGTTCGCCGCGCCTCTTTGCTTCAGTGTCTGATCTTCTGAGTTCAACCAAGCCAGGAAAGATTTATTCTGGTGTTTAGCGAACTATTTCGTAGTTATTTTTAGAGTATTCTTAGGAATTTCTTTCTTAAGTTTCTTTCTTGTTTCCTCTCCTTTATTTGCACCGGTATGTGGCGCCTTTGGAGTTTTCTCGTCCGTTTGGAAGTATTTATTTGTGAAGCCTCTGGCTTCGTTCTGCTCTCGTGTTCTTTCTCTTGTGCAGCAGTTTATCTCCTCGCTCAGCGCTGTACTCTGGCAGTCGCTGCATTTGGTCTCATTACTTCCACCTTCATTACAGTTCCCTCATGAAATTGAAGCAGAGCTAAATGACATGAACTGTCAGTACATATTGGCATACGTTGCTATCATCGAAAATAAGCTCTGCTCGACCAACGGCAAATATTTCAGCACATTTGTTCTGTCTTTTTCACATTTTTAATCAGATTATTTTCAATCCTGGGGTCCAGACGGCTTTGGTCTTTTCGACATAGTCCACGACATACATTTGAATATACATTTTCCTATGCCTGAGTAGCTCCACAACACCGGTGTGCATTATTTCTCTGTTCTATTCTGTAAGAAAAAAATACTTTTTAAAAATACACTTTAAATGGGAAACCTCTTTGGCTTATAGAACTCTAGGCCTATAGCAAATCAGCGCAAAACGGTGTCATTTATGTCTACTTGACGAATGTGCGCCGTTTTATGGGCTAATGTAATTCAGAGGTTAATTGAAATGGGGTATGTCGGCTAGTCATGTTGTTGTTTGCTTCTTTTGTAACATTTCTTAATGATAGCATTAATGTAGTAGGGCATCAGTAAAAGTCATACAGTTTCTTTGGTTTATTTTTTCATTTACTCTTCCCTCACCTTAGGCGCCTGTGGCGCCTAAAAGGACGGACAGCGCCTCTAGCATTTCCCTATACTGCCTATGCCTCGGGCCGGCTCTGAAGCTCACACTTTATTGAGAATTAATCTACTTTCAGTCAGGACAACTGATATATTAAATGAAAGCCATTTATTATACAGAACATAACTTTTGGTTTGGCGTTGAATAGATCTGCTCTGGGAAGAAGTGATGTCTAACTCATGAACAAAAGATGCCAAATACCCCAAGCGCACAAGTGTTATGGTACAAACCAGGAATCGAGTGCAGAGTCAGCTGTGCAATTCAACTGGTAATTTATTGACAGCAATACGGTACAGAGCAGAGACGGAACCATAGACTGTATAAAAAGATGGACTCAGCATCCGGGTCTGAAAAGTGAGGCCGATGCGGAAATCTCAAATTTGCATTATATTTAATGGCCGGCAGATGGAGACATTGGTAGTGTCAGAAAGAAGTTCAATGCTATTGAAGTCTATGAGAAAATGACCCTATTTTGCGACCTGATTTACAATTTTAATAATGATTTTCCACATCATTTTATGGTATCTATCGCAAGTTCCAAGTCTCCTTCGATATATCGTGATGTTCATGTTTGTAAATTATGGTCCCGAATAGACTAGAATAAAGGATAAAGCCAGAATATGCTTTAGGGGCATGGCTATCCTCGGGTCCTTGTCCAATACGGTCAGATCCAGAGCCACGGTCCACCCCGGATCTTCAATTCGCGCTCTCGTCCAATAGGAATCACATCCGGTTTCAAAATGACAAAATGGTGCTGTTCAAATTGCCAAAATCCAGGCTTCCTAAATGGTATGCTGAAACCAATGGGTGACGTCACCGTTGCTTCGTCCATCTTTTTATACAGTCTATGGACGGAACCCCTGATGATGAAGTGGGGGCAGAACCCTTGACTAGGACAGATAGTCCAGAACAGATGGGACAGGCAATACTGGGCTGACAGCCACCTGCCATTGGCTTCTGGGATGCAGCCAGATGTAGTGGTGACTTTGCCTGCGATGAACTGATTTAGAGCATGAGAAGGTTTGCTTGAGAGGAAAGCAGTCCCAGTGCTTGGCTCGAATCAGGGTTGGAAGCTCGTTCCTAACAAACTGGACAAGGAGAACAAACTTGGAGGGGTTGGTCCCAATCCTGGACCCTGATTAGGACTGGAAGCTAGTTTTTGATAGCTGAATAGATGAACAGGCTTGAGTTGGGTTAACTTGAACTAGGTTCCAATCCTAGACCCTGATTACGATTGGACGCTTGTTTGAATTAATTAAATGAGAATAAAGACATCTTAGAGAAAAGGTTGTCTCGAAAGTACTAGTTGCATTAGACAAGGACTAAGAACTTTTACGAGTAGACAATATTAGTACAAATGCGACTTTACAGTCCAGCAACCGTACAGGAAGCAGCAGTCCTAAATATCCAACACACGGTCATTAGGAAACTACTGTGTAACAAGATTCAGCTCGGTGGGGGGAGACACACAAGATGCAAACCAATCACAAGTCACATATACGTACTTGATACACAAGTTGCTGAATTACAATGAGACACACAAGGAAATCACACGAGGGTTGTGACAACAAGCACATCTAAACAAGTAGGGCGAAGTTGCTGGGTGAGCAGAAAAATTAAATGGCTGCATAGGAAGGAAAGAACAAATGACAAGCAATGATAGCGAATAGCAGACTGTGCGCTGCTAGCGAGTACCGTTGCAAACAAAGTGCCAAGTGTAAACAGCAGTATAGCATTAGCTTGCTGAGCAGTTTTTGAAGAGTGCAGTGCGTTACTGAAGTGATGCGCGCAGATGTGATTAATTGGTGAAAGGACACCTGTTCTCAAAATTCTGTTTTGCAGCAGCTGTTCCGAAGTGCAAGTGGAGTTTCATGTCCGCTGCACATTTGTAAATGCAAGTTTTCCAAATGTAAATTTTCAGAAAGTGAGGAAATGTAAGCCAAAGGTATATTTTGGAGCGAAAACTTCTGTCTTAAAATGTCTTGTTCTTCCAGTATTCCACACTGGTAATTAATACTTGAGGTAACACTGTAAGTGGTATTGTGCATTCCAGAGTGTTAAATGATGAGTGTAGGTTGAGCTCTTCTAGCTCTAGCATGCTAAGGCCTTGGAGTGCAACATCATGAACTATGTTTTTAATTTTTCTAGATCACATTAAGACAAAACAAGCAACGTTATTGACCTTGGACTGGCTATTACTGGAATGGCAAAATATAACACATGACAAAGATTCAGTTTTCATGTAATACTACTCTCAAGACACAGGTTAACTTTGTTCAAACAAAACACATGATGGACTTGTAGACATTGCATATTTCATTTTACAAAAGATTGTTCCATTTCTTAACCCGTAAAATTCGTCTGTGCCTTTGGGTTAGGTTCTGAGCGGCACCTCTGTAAGATCTGCAAACGCTGATGCGTGGGGGAGCCCAGCGACTATATGCGACAAATGGCTGATAAGCTTAGTCCAGAGCCATGCCAGATAGCAATAAAGCTTTTGTGGACTTCCTCCCCAAAATGCTTGCTAAGGTGTTAACAGTCTTACTGTTCCTCTGTATGGGGGGGGTTGTTAGAGGGCTCTGGCTGACACAATGCCCCTGTGCGAGTCATATATTACTGGCCTAAGTCTTAAGTTAAAGTCCAGTTATATTAATTTGTTTCAAATAATCTAAACCACTGGGAAGTGCATAATGTGCTTATATGTTAAATCATGTTCTTATATATCCAAATAACACTTATATACTTATAACCCAATTAAACTATATATTAATTCATCTTAAGACTTTTTCATGACAACTGCATCATATTAGTACATATTCATATCATGTTTGGTCTTGTTATTCTCGGGGGAATCTAAGGTGTTGAATGGAGTATGTTTCATTCCCATTGAAATTATGGTTCGTTCTCTTTCGGAAACTCCTGAGAATTTGGTCAGAATACTCTCTGGTAATCACCCTATTCTCCTCTCTCTGCTGAAGTGTTTTATTACCCAAAAACCGGATTCGACCCCCCTTCCAAGTGTTTATGGCCATGCCGCCTGGATCAAAGGCGTGATTTGGCTTAAAGCAAAGAGAAACAATCCATTCTGGGAAGATCGTATCTGATCTGTCCCCGCGCACGTAAGTGCGTGAGTAGCCATTCGTATGCCGTATGTAGCCAATCTATATAGTCAGGGGAAGATCGTATCTGATCTGTAGCCACGAAATAGCCATTCCGTATGCCGTATGTAGCCAATCTATATAGTCAGGGAAGATCGTATCTGATCTGTCCCGCGCACATTAGTGCGTGAGTAGCCTTTTCGATGATGTAACATCGTATTTTGAACTTCAGCGCACGTTAGTGCGTGTATCCTTTTCCTCCAGGTATGACTTTATTCTCCTCTTCTAAATTATGCGTAACTTGTAATTGGCTTAACGTTGATTTGTTTGATTTAAGCTTTTGCCTACCTGGTGAATAAATTATTGTCATTCTTTTAAGCTTGCGTGGTCTCCGTGACTCCTAATCCTTTTATTCTTTCTAGCCACGTTCGACCCGGTACTTAGGGGCGAGTCCTTGCATTCCAGACTAGCTAGCTGATGTTTAAAAAAGGTAGTGATGGGTTTTAAGTTGGATTGCAGATTACGGTCTACTTATATAAAGGGTTTATGTAGTATCGGTCCTGGGGATTTGACCTTAAGGGCACCCTTGGGCTTATAAGCCGGTACCTGGTCGATCCCCTTAAGGGGCCCTGTGGTGCGCATTATGTAGCATCGGTCCTGGGGATTGACCTTAAGGGTTTTCTTGAGTTTATAAGCCGGTGCCTGGCCGATCCCCTTAAGGGGCCCTGTGGTGCGCATAAATCTGGGTTCATGGTATGTTTATGCCAAAGTTGCTACTATCATGGTAATTTCTTCCATCCTCTAGAACTCTCACCGAACTAAGATCCGGCAACCGCGCTATTACCCGGGGGCGTCAGTTGAGTAACTGGGTTTTCACGGAAGAGTCTGGCGGCTTAGTTGCTCCGAGATTCACGCATGTGTCCCTAAACTATCAATTCTAATTCTAATTTGGAGTCAGATATTTAACGAGGGTATAACTAAATTTGGTATTCTAAATTTATTTTGGAGTCAGATTAATTGTAACCGTTGTGCTTTTTGTGCCCGTCCTTGAACGGAGAAATGTATCCATTTTACTGTGATTCGCACCAGCCAGGACATCGCGCATGCTAACACTGGCCCAAAAGAACACGTTGAACCTTTGCCCTACAATTTCCGTCGTTGGTTATTGTTTTATGGGTTCTACAGCTGGTGACTGCCCTCCGTGATGGCTTTCGTGTATTATACCGTAATACGTCTGTTTGGGAATCTTTGCATTTTGCGGCGTGACGGCTTGCGTACCATACGGGCTATGCCTATAATCGGGGGCCGCGTGATTCTGTTTTCGACGCCTTCGAGATGTTTCCGCATTGTGCTGGCTGAAGTGTGAATCTCCACATCCAATGTGATCCTGGTTTCTCACGCGATCTGGCCGGCTCCATCAGTCGTCATCCACATGTGGTAAGTAACGCGGTGCTTTCTATTTTGTAGAAAAGTTAGAATTCACTGCATAGAAACCGCTGCTAAGGGATCGACATATCCCCAAATAGGCCTGGGACCGTAGAAACCAGGCACAAGTCTTAATTCTATCTTTTTCGGGATCAGAGAATGGTGTGCAAGTTGTAGGAATGTTTGCATGAGCCTTCTTTGTTTTTCTGTTATCTCTTCAGACTGCGCTATTTTCAGATTAATCCGGGTCATTTGATATTTTCATGCTTTTGTGTAGAAGGTTTAATGGCAAGTTGGAGGTGATTGGGTTTCTGTGTGCAGTCGGGGGTTTTTGGCATTTTTAAGTGGATGCGAATATCTGTTGTTGTTGCTTGGCACATCGGGCTTGACTCTTCTTCGACCGTAGGTTGTTTGTTTGTGCTTTGGCACCTAGACTGGGCGGTTGGGACAGCGAGGATCCGGTGGTACTGCCATAGCAGGGATAAAGCTTGCCACTGAAAGTGTTGAATACTCTTGGCCTGTTCTTGAAGCCAGGAAAGATTGTGTCGAAGGTTTTGCGCATGTGTGCGAAAAGTAATCCGCAATTGTGTGCATTTGATGGATTTGGTGCAAGGTCCTGCTGTAACTGTGCAGACAATCTTGCCCAAATACTGGAAGAAATGGGACACTGGTGAAATGCCAGTGTGATTTTGAAGGAGTCTTGTACGTAGGGGGTGAGGAGATTAGCTTCGAAATATCATTGGACTTACGGATTTTATCGTTGTAACAATCGCACATAGGGTGGGGATTAGGCCCCGAACCTTGTGTGCAACAGGCGGGCGGGGCTGCAAAGCTCCGAGGGCACGCGTTAAATCGATTGTATAGTGCAGGGGAGTAAACTGAAGGCCCTCGTGTCCAGTGAAGTATGAATTGACATACTGCCGTGGTACCGTCTAGTCGGCGTGCGGTCGCCTTTAAGTGTGTGGGCAGCACGTGGTATGCGTGGGTGATAGCCCACACCTAAGCAGATGAATGCAATCGACCTCTGTGAACAGGCAAGGCTGGTGAAAACGGTCAAAGTTTCTATACCCATAGCTAAGTGGGGTGGGGATCAGACCGTCGGCTCCCACCTGGGTGGCTGATAACCACTACGGGATTCGAGGATCGCTATCGACTGGGTCACCGGCCGGTCGGGTCGCGTATGGCAGTAAGTCCCTTTTGTTGGCCGCGCGCTCGCTCAATGTACAGTCAGGCCGCCATAAGCCAAAAAAGCGAATCGTCAGTAGGCGAGTGGTGCTTCTGTGATCGGTGAGCTTTGAAAAGAAGACGCCGGGAAGCAGAAGACAGAGTTCTGAACCTGGGGAGCCCGGGCGAAGATCTCTGTGGGAAGGGATCTAGCCTAGAACTGCGCCCTGAGAGGGGAGGTTCAAAGGATCAAAGTGGGGTTGCAAGTATGTTGTTTAGTGCTCTGACCCGCATCATGGGTTCGGTTTGAGTTGACAAATATTTCCATCTTCTAGTCTTGTTAAACTTTGTGTAAAGGTAATAGCTTACGGTTTCACTGCCCAGTGTTTGCGCTCTTTTGATCAGCGCCCTGAGAGAGATGCAAAACGGCATTCGGAAAATTGTAATAATTGGACTCAAAAGTTTAAGTAGGGTGCATTCTGCACCTTTGGGTTGTCGAAGTTGGTCAAATTCGGCAGAAGTTTCGTGCCGGCAGTCTTTTGGGACACGGACAGTGATTAGACTAATTCTTGATTGGGTTTGTAATGTGGTTTTTCGCAAGCGGAATGTTCAGCAGTTTCGGTATGGGCTGAAGTTTGCTGTTACGGGCCACGTGGGCTTCTCGGACTGCAGGTTGTTTTTGCTTCAGGCGACTAGACTGTGCGGGTGTGGGAGGATATGTGTCCTGGACATAGCGGGAAAGCTTATTGCTGAAAGTGTTGAATATTTTGCATTGCACGTAAAATTGGGAAATTGCCCTTATAACCGCTCTAAAATCTGCTTGCATTTAAGCTTATCCCAAGTACGCATTGAAGCTGCCATATTACTTTTGCACAAAGGATTAACAAGTTGAACGGCCCGCCATTTTTGACTCGCTTTGTTGGGGAATATAACGTGGTTTCATCTGAGGCAGCCATTGGTTGAGTTTGCATGTGGGTAGGTGCTTCCTCCAGAGGGGGGGAAGTCTTAGCCGACCCATTGGGTCACGTGACTATTCGCCGGGGAGCTGGTTGGCTGATACAGCCCCGAGTCAATCCGTGTAATATGGTGACGTAGCCCGTTGTCGGTGAGCTGGTTGGCTGACCCGGCCCTCATCATAAATACGAGTCAAATGGCGCTCTTCAAATCGGCCAATCACTGCCACGTTTAATGCTGGTTTCCGGTCTTCCTTCCGAGGAGGAGAAGGAGAAGGCGGAACCAACACTAAGTCGCATGCTGTGACCACCATCTTGAGTGTGGCCATTCACTAACAACGTACTTGCCCTTTAACCGTTATGTTTTAAGCAAACCGTCTAGTATAATTACGTTTTGTGTGGATTTCACCAACCATCAAATACGTTTCTTGGAATTAACGTTTGGTTAACCATTGTTGTATACTGTCATTGCCACTAGTCATCAAGCAACATCTGAGCTCTAAATGTCTAGTGGGACATTGAGTCTCTTTGTCTGCCCCAGCAGGGGGTACTGTTTATGGCCTCATGGAAGTAGGTAATTAGATTTAGAATGCCTACGTGAGTTGCCTTTAGGAGAAATATTCCTCCCCTACATTTATTTTTCCTGTAATTCATTTCTATTAAATTTGCATCCGTCCTAAAGTATTGGAGCCAGATGGGTTTGGTCACTTTTGGCAAAGATGAATGTCTTTCTACTCATACTTGCTGTGTTTCTCACAGCCTGCCATTCCTCTGCTTGTGCTCCCTCTCTCTGATCCTATTCACCCCTCTGTCAGTTAGGACTATGTTCCTCAAAACATGGATCACTTCAATCTATAAGCCTGCACTCTTTATAGAGTGCATGAATTAATCAGAGTTACTAGTACATCAGTAACTCAACGATGGTTGCCTGCATTCCTACTGGATTGCATGGTTCAGCCTATTTTTAATGTCTGTTTGTCATTGTCTTTTCAGTGTCTGAAGCTATGCAGACATTCACCCTGCATAGTTCATTCTCTTACAGTCTTCACACCTGAGAGCCTTGGTTTTACAGCAGATGTCTAAGGTGATGACATCCTCTCAGGGGGTGGAAGAAGTTGCGGGGCCATAAAACACCCGCTCGTGGGTAACAGGCCCCATCCGAGCCACTTTACAACCCTTAGTCTGGCCAATACACATACATACACACACATACATACACCACTTGCGTTTCTCCATGTTTGTATGTGTTTATCCTGATCCGCGGGAAAAGCCATAAAAGCATTGTTCCATTTAAAACTGGTACTAACTTCATCTGTTCTTTCTTTCTGAAAACAGGGGTGATGGAATCTTCAACAGTGCCATTCACTCATCCTCAGTCATTGTCCCCTTTGAGGTGTCGTAAAGGTTACCCAGACGGCGGGGACATGTGAATTGTAGGGTAATTGCATGCACTGCATTAACTTTTTCATCCATTGTTTTCCACAGGACAGTTTGCTGGCAGGAAGACCCCCAACTAAATGTTTCCAATTAACTTTCACACTTTCTGATTCCTGCAGGTTGAGTTTTAACAGAGTACCTTGGTCATGTCTTGTCTTGGTCTCCTTGTTGTTGTCAATTTGGCAGGGTGCTGTTTCTAAAATTTTCTATACAGGCATCAAGGATTCGAGGACCTGACTTTGCCATTTACACCTGAGGAACAGAAGCTCCATTTATATGCTTCTGGCTGATTTGGATTTCGGGATTTCATCGCAAACATGGTAGCAAAGCAAGGGTGAGACTCAGCAGGACACAATCCCTGTCTACCCTTCTGGCTCTTGGGAGCCATTTCTTCCACTATTCAACTTATTATGGACACACATTCAAATTCCAACAATATGTGCACCAACGCGGGCGGCCGCCGGACCTCAAACATCTCTACAAATACCGGATTCATACAGGACAAAGGACATTTTCATATGGACAAACTGCAGTTGTGTTTGTGATTGTGATTTGTAAATTACATGTAAAGAGTGTGGGTTGATACAAAAATAGGTTGAGAGGAATCAATCAAAATTCTATTTTATAATGTGGCACTTCATGGACTGGAGCATAGAGGTTTTTTACACTGAAGGCCAAAGGTAGTGTGCCTTAAAAGTTCATAAAGTGAGGTAAAACTACATATGCATTGATCCAAATAAGTCCCATTTACCTTTTAATATTTTTCAGAATTAAATTGGGAATTCCTACAAAAGTGCTTCTGACCAGCCTATTATGTGTATCAGCCCCACTCTCTCAGTTAATCTCCAAATCATATCATGTGACGTGAATTGCTGAATGTCTGGACATATGAATTTCACGATTTCCAATATTTCACCATATCACTTCAAAATAGCTCATGTAAATGTTCTATTGTTTTTTTTTCATCTGTAACTGTTTATTTTTTTTGCACTTTAAATCAGCTGCTTAAATGATTTGATATTGTGACCGCCATTGGATTTTTTCCCTCGGGGGTTTTTTCCAATTGGTTGGTTACTTAGTTAGTGGCACATATAATCTTTTTTGCTTTCCCTAGTCAAGTGTGGGAAAGTTTTTTGGTTTATGTGCTGGTTTGTTCTGCGATTTCTATTTTTACTGATGTTAGAAAAAAAAAAAATTACTTTTGAACCATCATTCCATTGGCTATAATAACATTTGTCCAATTGGTACACTAACTTCAGATAATAGACTCATAGAACAAACCTAGATAACATACTTTTAATTTAATTTTATTTTTTGTTTGTTTTTCCTTTTAATTTCTTCACGTTTCATTTTAATAAAACGGTTGTCTCTCTTTCTTTTAACTTCCCAAATCACACTTCACTAAATTCTCAATTATATTGCAGTGAGAGGAAACAATCCATTTTTTCCATTTTATCATGTGATGCAACTGTCATGAAAAACTGAACTACTCAAATCTGGAATCTCTCATCAATATTCCATCCATAATCTCAGCAAATATTCCTGAAGCTATTTTTGACCCTGTGGGTGGAGCTTAGCCCATCCACACGCTCAGGGGTGGAATGTAGACATTGCATATTTCATTTTACAAAGATTGTTCCATTTCTTAACCCGTAAAAATTCGTCTGTGCCTTTGGGTTGGGTTCTGAGCGGCACCTCTGTAAGATCTGCAAACGCTGATGCGTGGGGGAGCCCAGCGACTATATGCGACAAATGGCTGATAAGCTTAGTCCAGAGCCATGCCAGATAGCAATAAAGCTTTTGTGGACTTCCTCCCCAAAATGCTTGCTAAGGTGTTAACAGTCTTACTGTTCCTCTGTATGGGGGGTTGTTAGAGGGCTCTGGCTGACACAATGCCCCTGTGCGAGTCATATTACTGGCCTAAGTCTTAAGTTAAAAGTCCAGTTATATTAATTTGTTTCAAATAATCTAAACCACTGGGAAGTGCATAATGTGCTTATATGTTAAATCATGTTCTTATATATCCAAATAACACTTATATACTTATAACCCAATTAAACTATATATTAATTCATCTTAAGACTTTTTCATGACAACTGCATCATATTAGTACATATTCATATCATGTTTGGTCTTGTTATTCTCGGGGGAATCTAAGGTGTTGAATGGAGTATGTTTCATTCCCATTGAAATTATGGTTCGTTCTCTTTCGGAAACTCCTGAGAATTTGGTCAGAATACTCTCTGGTAATCACCCTATTCTCCTCTCTCTGCTGAAGTGTTTTATTACCCAAAAACCGGATTCGACCCCCCTTCCAAGTGTTTATGGCCATGCCGCCTGGATCAAAAGGCGTGATTTGGCTTAAAAGCAAAGAGAAACAATCCATTCTGGGAAGATCGTATCTGATCTGTCGCGCACGTAAGTGCGTGAGTAACCATTCCGTATTATGCCGTATGTAGCCAATCTATATAGTCAGGGAAGATCGTATCTGATCTGTCCCCGCGCACGTAAGTGCGTGAGTAGCCATTCCGTATGCCGTATGTAGCCAATCTATATAGTCAGGGAAGATCGTATCTGATCTGTCCCCGCGCACATTAGTGCGTGAGTAGCCTTTTCGATGATGTAACATCGTATTTCGAACTTCCCGCCGCGTTACGTTAGCGTGTATCCTTTTCCTCCAGGTATGACTTTATTCTCCTCTTCTAAATTATGCGTAACTTGTAATTGGCTTAACGTTGATTTGTTTGATTTAAGCTTTTGCCTACCTGGTGAATAAATTATTGTCATTCTTTTAAGCTTGCGTGGTCTCCGTGACTCCTAATCCTTTTATTCTTTCTAGCCACGTTACGACCGGTACTTAGGGGGCGAGTCCTTGCATTCCAGACTAGCTAGCTGATGTTTAAAAAAAAGGTAGTGATGGGTTTTAAGTTGGATTGCAGATTACGGTCTACTTATATAAAGGGTTTATGTAGTATCGGTCCTGGGGATTTGACCTTAAGGGCACCCTTGGGCTTATAAGCCGGTACCTGGTCGATCCCCTTAAGGGGCCCTGTGGTGCGCATTATGTAGCATCGGTCCTGGGGATTGACCTTAAGGGTTTTCTTGAGTTTATAAGCCGGTGCCTGGCCGATCCCCTTAAGGGGCCCTGTGGTGCGCATAAATCTGGGTTCATGGTATGTTTATGCCAAAGTTGCTACTATCATGGTAATTTCTTCCATCCTCTAGAACTCTCACCGAACTAAGATCCGGCAACCGCGCTATTACCCGGGGGCGTCAGTTGAGTAACTGGGTTTTCACGGAAGAGTCTGGCGGCTTAGTTGCTCCGAGATTCACGCATGTGTCCCTAAACTATCAATTCTAATTCTAATTTGGAGTCAGATATTTAACGAGGGTATAACTAAATTTGGTATTCTAAATTTATTTCGGAGTCAGATTAATTGTAACCGTTGTGCTTTTGTGCCCCGTCCTTCGAACGGAGAAATGTATCCATTTTACTGTGATTCGCACCAGCCAGGACATCGCGCATGCTAACACTGGCCCAAAAGAACACGTTGAACCTTTGCCCTACAATTTCCGTCGTTGGTTATTGTTTTGTGGGTTTTACAGACTTTTCACCCTGACTGTGTCAGCAAACATACAGAGTTACAGACATGCTATTGCTACATACAGATGCTATTGATATTCCACCAATAAAGCACCTCCCCCTCCCCCTCCCCCTCTCTCGCTCTCTCACAATACCTGCAAAATCTCCAATGCTCGCATCTTTTTGGATCAGATTGGTATTTGGCTGCCTTTTTTCCATTTCAATCCAGTTACTGTGACTGTAGAAATCCTTCAGGGAAAAAGAAACAGATTTTCTTCCCCTCACACATTGATACAGGAGCTTCACTGAAAATATTACATCATAACACGCACTACTATATTGTGTAGACTGAAAATATTTTTCTCTTATTTCCCTGCTCAGACCAAAAACATCTTAGATGTACTTTAACACAGTTTTTCAAATGTCATTAATTGCCGATGCAGGATAAACTAAACAGAGAGAACCTTCAAAGAAGCTAATGTTTGGTTCTCGAGAAGGGATAAGTATGATAATAAATCTCATGATAAGATTAAATTACTTGTTGGGACAGAACAGTTTTGCCGTGTTCTCACCTGCAGGTTGTGAAGGATTGCCCCCAAGGTCATTCTTGCTGAGACGAAGTTCCCCTCTTTGACACTGGCCTTTATGCTGTCCGTACCGCCTGTGATGATGCCTTTGCCATTCAAAAATTCCTCTCTATCAAAATGGTGTGGAGCACTTGAAGCGAAGTCCAAATCCACTTGTGCATTGTTCAAGTACATTGATATAATGACGCGCTTGAAATTGATTCCGGACACCACGGAGCCCAGGGAGTCTAGGAAGCCTTCGCTGGGGAAGCATGCCCTCTGCACTGCTGTCGCTGACAGTTTTCCCCCCTCCTGTCCAGAGAACAAAAACATCTGAACTATTAGGTCATGTTGACCAAGCTAACAATGTTGAGTATATCAAAAGTAAGGAAAGCCAAGCGAGATACACAACATGTGCAAAAGTATGTGGACACCTGCCCTTTTAGCATTTCATTCAAAAATAATGGGCATGGAAAAACTGCCTCAGACCAAGGATTGTCCATACTTTTGGCCATGGAGTGTTGGCAGTGATGGAGATATAATGCAGTGTGGCTGCCTCTTACGGGAATGGGGAAATCCCTTCCTGCAGCCAAGGCCAATGCACGGCAAACCTCTGTGGTCTTGCGCAGAATTGCAGTCTCGGTTATCTCGTCATGGGTTATGGAGTCTACTGTTAAAAATCCCAAAGGAAAAAAGGCCTGCAGTCCTGGCAGCAACAATCCCATCAGGAGGATGTGAAGCCAGCCCATCATTGCCCTGCCACAGAACAATATGACTTCATTCATATACATGAAACCGTATACAATTACAGAAACATGTCACTGCATGTATAACAATTGATCCACAGAATTACAGAACTCCATGATTGCATGTATAATCACTGAGCCTCAGAGTTTCAGAAACAGGGAGCAACACTGCTGCATCCATGCGTGGTGATCACTTTATTAGGTACACCTTTCATATATGTGACCAAATGTTAAAAATAATTGCTTTAGTTTATTCTAAACTATGTTAACCGGTCCAATTTTTTTAAATCACAAAAATGGGGGCACTATGTTTAGAAGTTGCTGTCACTCCGAAACACCTCATTTGCTATGGATGAAACCACTCTCTAATTCAATCTGAGAGTCTGCACTTCAGTGTCATTGCCATTTTAACGTCACAAATAAAAGTGCTAGAGCATAGAAAATTAAATTAAAGCAGCAGGCAGTATTTGAGGGGCCAAGCAGGGTCAGCTGCCAGATAGATGAAAGACAATATGAGACAATATGTCACCCCTGGGGTCCACGATGTTGTATACAACATAAAAGCGCACTGTATATTAAATATCTCCGGAACGCTGCAAGCCATTGGTTTGTGAATAGCTTTGATGCAGGTTAGTTGAAATGTTAATCAAAAAAAAAAAAAAAAAAAAAATATATATATATATGAGCCCTTAAGAACCATACTGGGCCAACCCATGTTGGGGAACTTTTGAGAAAATGGGACTTAAAGTTGCCAGCCTCCTGTGTCACCTAGAGTAACTGGGAACTAGAAACACTGCTTATGTTAAAAACTCATGATATGTTCAATTACGTAATGCACTTCTTTTGCAGGTTTTGGATGCCCTTCTGTTTCGTTTAAAGTGAAAGGTACCTCCTTCTGAAGCGGAATCATCATCTTCTGATTAATTTGGGACAAACTCTGGGTCTCCATTATCTTACACTTCACCATCATCATCAATCATAGCAAGCAGTTCCTCATCAGTGAGATACCTAGCCGCCATGTCTGCAATGAATTATGGGAAGGTTCTGGGATGGCCTATTATGGATAAGGCAGTGCAGTGCATAAGTACAGGGGCAGAGAGGACGTTTGCTTGTATGAACAATCCATGTGGGTAGATTGGGTTGGCTCATTTAGGAAATGTAGATCTTAGTTTTCTGCACATGCTGACTACCTCAACTCTATTTCGCCAAAAGTGCGGGATGGCCCGGTATGGTTCTTAGGGGCTCATATATATATATATATATATATATATATAATGTGGCACCATGAGAGGCTACGTCTTGGACGGGAGATATGTCCCCCTCCAGTGGTTGCAGTCAGGACTACAAAACAATATGGTGGCCACTAGAAAAGATATTTCCCCAGATGGTGCACAGGGCAGCACACCTGAAGGGAACTGGGGGTGATTGAGTCAATTGAAACCTGTATATAAGACAGACAACAGACAAAGAGAGTCGTGTGTCTGTGGAAGGATTTTTTTGGGACTGGCCTACAACACATGGGTAAATGCCTCCGTTTTGAAGTTTTTCTGCCTACTTTCTGTTGACTTTTTGGTGAAGAGGTTTTTGTAACTATTTTTGGACAAGGACAATTTTTGTTAATTTTTTTGGTCGAACTTCCTGAGAAATTAAAACCCTTTTTCTTCTGGAAATCCTTGTTTTTGCATTTTTCTGGTGTCCGCAGTCTACCCCACCCTGACAACCCAAAAACCAACCTCTCATGATGTCACTATATATATATATATATATATATATATATATATATATACATATATATATAAAGCCATTACATTTACTAGCTAAACAAATCCTAAATTCACAAGCGGCACTAGCTGGCTGATAGTAGGCGGCAAAGTTGGCATTTTGGTTGTCAATTTCATTGACCACCACAAATATAGAATTCATTAACAGCGAATGTACTGTGAGTCTGTGAAGTTGCATCATACTTAACCCATTTAATGCCACAGGTCACATCCGTGACCAATTATTTTTTTATTTTTTTTATTTATAGAAGTGTTGTTGCTGGCATTGGGCAAAAAATGCAACTTTGAACTAAACCATCACAAAATAATTAAAAAAAAATACATATAGTTTATGTATTCGGGAGGTCTGAGGAGTAAAATGCATGCACTTACATAGCAAGGAAAAATTTGGGATTCAACAGGTTAATATGCGAAAACACGCCTCATCACAGGGTCCTGTACAGTCCAGTATGACTGTATGTTGCATGTACAGTCATGCCCAAAATTATTCATACCCCTATTTTTGAGTTTTTTTGAGAAGCATTCAACCTGAAAAACACGGTCCCAACGGTCAAACAAGGTGGCGGGAGTATCATTCTCTGGGGTTGCTTTTCAGCGAATGGGCCCGGAAACCTTGTTAAAGTTAATGGCATTATGAAACAGGACCAGTATATCCAGATCCTCAGTGAAAACATCAAGCAATCCGGTGAAAAACTTGATCTTAGGCTGTGTCCGAAATCACTCACTCATTCACTATTCCCTACTCATTTACTATATAAGGGGACTGACTATATAGGTGACTATAGAGTGAGCTCACTGGCAGAGAGAAGAAATGCTTTCGGGCACTACCCGGCTCGTTTTGTTGCGGCGGTCAATAGTGTCATTAAAAATCCCAAAATTAAATCGAACCTGTTCAACTTCACCCTAACGAAAAAGAAATTTATTAAAGTGTGCAATTAGTATACTTCTTCTAAACTAAAAATAAGAGAGTATGCTTTCAGTTTACTTTTGATGTACTTATCAGAGATATACTTAGCAAAGTAATACTTAAGTATATTTAGCTTATACTGAAAAGTACACAGAAAAGTCTAAGTATATTTGGCTAATACTTGTACCTAAACTTTTGATTGAGATATACTCAAGAAAAGTATAATAAAGTATTAAAATATTCATGCCTAATTTTCAAGTGTATTTGGCTTGCAGTTAGGCAACTATCAAAAGAATAAGCGCATTAAAATATTTTTACCATACATATTGGCTTCTTTGAAGTATACTGCGCTATTTTTTTACTCAGTTTTTACTATCTAATGGACTTACATATTCCACGTAATGACGTTTGCAGTAATAAGTCAGCTTTGGGGCAGCATAGCAGAGTAAACAGCAGATGGGTGGAGCTGAACTTGATTTTTATGCAGTGTTATTAACCCACACCTGTCACTTTCCTTGCTTTGTGGCTTTCAGGATGTAACCCTACCTTCGCAATTTTACACTGAGAAATATTGTTTGTTTTGTGTGTGTGTGTGTGTGTGGGGCTGAGATTTTTTCTGGTGATAGGTGTTCTATTAAAAGATTAAACCCCAGTGAGATAGTGAGTCGGTTTCTGTTTTTCCAGTTTTGTAAGATAGTTTTGTTGAATGGCGATAGATAAGGCTACCGGCAGAGTTGTTGTGATTTGTTTTTGTAAGGTGTCAAGTATGCCCAGATCTCCTAGTATGCACAGTGATGGGGATAGGGAATGGTGCAATCAAGGAACAGTGATAATTTAGTGGTTATTTCTCTCCAGAGGAATTGGACAGATGGGCAGTGCCAAAGTGCATGGAAGTTGTGGTTAGCTGTGTTGAGCATACAGTAAGTGCACGTAGTGTTTATCCCAGTAAATCCCATTAAGTATATTTTGTGTTGTATAATATGAGTTCTATGAATGACTTTGTTGCGAATTAATCTAATGTCCGTGTTTATGGACATGTTGAAGGTGTTTTTGTGCATTTGAGTCCAAAATTCATTATCAGTGCTAATATCAAGTTCTTTTTCCCATTTATTTATTGAAAGAGGTATAGTGGAGTCAATGGAAGACATAAGTTGTAAAAGTTTGACAGGAGTTTATTTGAGTCCTCAAATTTATTGATATTGTCTAATAGGGGTAGTGGTTGAGGGCTGTTATTAGAAATATTGATTTTGTCTTGATTGCATTCTTCAATTGAGTATATTGCAAATATTGTCCTTCCCCAATATCATATACTTTTGCATTAGCAGTTGGATTGTGAGTAAAGTATTATTTTCAAAGATGTGTTGTAGATGAGTACTGCCCTTTTCCTTCCATTTGGTGCCTGTCATTAGTGATTTGTTAACAAAAAAAATCTAGGTTGTGCCAAATGGGGGTATGTAAGCCAGGTGACATTGTAAATGTTATCAATTTGTTGACTTTCCACCAGGCTGTAAGAGTTGTGGTGATTATAGTGTTTTTAAAGCAATTTTATTTTTAGATAGTGTTGCTGAGGAAGGGGAGTTCCTTGATTGCTATTTCTTGGCATTCAATTTGCTCCACATAGAGCCATAAGTGATGATGGTGAGTTTTGTGGATCCATTTGGTAATATGAGCCCTTAAGAACCATACTGGGCCAACCCATGTTGGGGAACTTTTGAGAAAATGGGACTTAAAGTTGCCAGCCTCCTGTGTCACCTAGAGTAACTGGGAACTAGAAACACTGCTTATGTTAAAAACTCATGATATGTTCAATTACGTAATGCACTTCTTTTGCAGGTTTTGGATGCCCTTCTGTTTCGTTTAAAGTGAAAGGTACCTCCTTCTGAAGCGGAATCATCATCTTCTGATTAATTTGGGACAAACTCTGGGTCTCCATTATCTTACACTTCACCATCATCATCAATCATAGCAAGCAGTTCCTCATCAGTGAGATACCTAGCCGCCATGTCTGCAATGAATTATGGGAAGGTTCTGGGATGGCCTATTATGGATAAGGCAGTGCAGTGCATAAGTACAGGGGCAGAGAGGACGTTTGCTTGTATGAACAATCCATGTGGGTAGATTGGGTTGGCTCATTTAGGAAATGTAGATCTTAGTTTTCTGCACATGCTGACTACCTCAACTCTATTTCGCCAAAAAGTCTTGGGATGGCCCGGTATTGTTCTTAGGGGCTCATATATATATATATATATATATATATATATATATAATGTGGCACCATGAGAGGCTACGTCTTGGACGGGAGATATGTCCCCCTCCAGTGGTTGCAGTCAGGACTACAAAACAACATGGTGGCCACTAGAAAAGATATTTCCCCAGATGGTGCACAGGGCAGCACACCTGAAGGGAACTGGGGGTGATTGAGTCAATTGAAACCTGTATATAAGACAGACAACAGACAAAGAGAGTCGTGTGTCTGTGGAAGGATTTTTTTGGGACTGGCCTACAACACATGGGTAAATGCCTCCGTTTTGAAGTTTTTCTGCCTACTTTCTGTTGACTTTTTGGTGAAGAGGTTTTTGTAACTATTTTTGGACAAGGACAATTTTTGTTAATTTTTTTGGTCGAACTTCCTGAGAAATTAAAACCCTTTTTCTTCTGGAAATCCTTGTTTTTGCATTTTTCTGGTGTCCGCAGTCTACCCCACCCTGACAACCCAAAAACCAACCTCTCATGATGTCACTATATATATATATATATAAAGCCATTACATTTACTAGCTAAACAAATCCTAAATTCATAAGCGGCACTAGCTGGCTGATAGTAGGCGGCAAAGTTGGCATTTTGGTTGTCAATTTCATTGACCACCACAAATATAGAATTCATTAACAGCGAATGTACTGTGAGTCTGTGAAGTTGCATCATACTTAACCCATTTAATGCCACAGGTCACATCCGTGACCAATTATTTTTTTATTTTTTTTATTTATAGAAGTGTTGTTGCTGGCATTGGGCAAAAAATGCAACTTTGAACTAAACCATCACAAAATAATTAAAAAAAAATACATATAGTTTATGTATTCGGGAGGTCTGAGGAGTAAAATGCATGCACTTACATAGCAAGGAAAAATTTGGGATTCAACAGGTTAATATGCCAAAACACGCCTCATCACAGGGTCCTGTACAGTCCAGTATGACTGTATGTTGCATGTACAGTCATGCCCAAAATTATTCATACCCCTATTTTTGAGTTTTTTTGAGAAGCATTCAACCTGAAAAACACGGTCCCAACGGTCAAACAAGGTGGCGGGAGTATCATTCTCTGGGGTTGCTTTTCAGCGAATGGGCCCGGAAACCTTGTTAAAGTTAATGGCATTATGAAACAGGACCAGTATATCCAGATCCTCAATGAAAACATCAAGCAATCCGGTGAAAAACTTGATCTTAGGCTGTGTCCGAAATCACTCACTCATTCACTATTCCCTACTCATTTACTATATAAGGGGACTGACTATATAGGTGACTATAGAGTGAGCTCACTGGCAGAGAGAAGAAAATGCTTTTCGGGCACTACCCGGCTCGTTTTTGTTGCGGCGGTCAATAGTGTCATTAAAAATCCCAAAATTAAATCGAACCTGTTCAACTTCACCCTAACGAAAAAGAAATTTATTAAAGTGTGCAATTAGTATACTTCTTCTAAACTAAAAATAAGAGAGTATGCTTTCAGTTTACTTTTGATGTACTTATCAGAGATATACTTAGCAAAGTAATACTTAAGTATATTTAGCTTATACTGAAAAGTACACAGAAAAGTCTAAGTATATTTGGCTAATACTTGTACCTAAACTTTTGATTGAGATATACTCAAGAAAAGTATAATAAAGTATTAAAATATTCATGCCTAATTTTCAAGTGTATTTGGCTTGCAGTTAGGCAACTATCAAAAGAATAAGCGCATTAAAATATTTTTACCATACATATTGGCTTCTTTGAAGTATACTGCGCTATTTTTTTACTCAGTTTTTACTATCTAATGGACTTACATATTCCACACGTACGTTTGCAGTAATAAGTCAGCTTTGGGGCAGCATAGCAGAGTAAACAGCAGATGGGTGGAGCTGAACTTGATTTTTATGCAGTGTTATTAACCCACACCTGTCACTTTCCTTGCTTTGTGGCTTTCAGGATGTAACCCTACCTTCGCAATTTTACACTGAGAAATATTGTTTGTTTTGTGTGTGTGTGTGTGTGTGGGGCTGAGATTTTTTCTGGTGATAGGTGTTCTATTAAAAGATTAAACCCCAGTGAGATAGTGAGTCGGTTTCTGTTTTTCCAGTTTTGTAAGATAGTTTTGTTGAATGGCGATAGATAAGGCTACCGGCAGAGTTGTTGTGATTTGTTTTTGTAAGGTGTCAAGTATGCCCAGATCTCCTAGTATGCACAGTGATGGGGATGGGGGAATGGTGCAATCAAGGAACAGTGATAATTTAGTGGTTATTTCTCTCCAGAGGAATTGGACAGATGGGCAGTGCCAAAGTGCATGGAAGTTGTGGTTAGCTGTGTTGAGCATACAGTAAGTGCGAGTGTTTATCCCAGTAAATCCCATTAAGTATATTTTGTGTTGTATAATATGAGTTCTATGAATGACTTTGTTGCGAATTAATCTAATGTCCGTGTTTATGGACATGTTGAAGGTGTTTTTGTGCATTTGAGTCCAAAATTCATTATCAGTGCTAATATCAAGTTCTTTTTCCCATTTATTTATTGAAAGAGGTATAGTGGAGTCAATGGAAGGCATAAGTTGTAAAAGTTTGACAGGAGTTTATTTGAGTCCTCAAATTTATTGATATTGTCTAACAGGGGTAGTGGTTGAGGGCTGTTATTAGAAATATTGATTTTGTCTTGATTGCATTCTTCAACTGAGTATATTGCAAATATTGTCCTTCCCCAATACCATATACTTTTGCACTAGCAGTTGGAATGTGAGTAAAGTATTATTTTCAAAGATGTGTTGTAGATGAGTGCTGCCCTTTTCCTTCCATTTGGTGCCTGTCATTAGTGATTTGTTAAAAAAAATCTAGGTTGTGCCAAATGGGGGTATGTAAGCCAGGTGACATTGTAAATGTTATCAATTTGTTGACTTTCCACCAGGCTGTAAGAGTTGTGGTGATTATAGTGTTTTTAAAGCAATTTTATTTTTAGATAGTGTTGCTGAGGAAGGGGAGTTCCTTGATTGCTATTTCTTGGCATTCAATTTGCTCCACATAGAGCCATAAGTGATGATGGTGAGTTTTGTGGATCCATTTGGTAATATATTGCAGTTGGTTGGCTAAGTAATGGTGCTGGAAGTTAGGTGCTTCAAGTGACCTTTCAGTTTTTGATTTTTAGCTTACCGGCCCTATGGGCCAATAAGCTATTGCCGTGGTGTGGTGTCTGTCGTCCGACGTCTGTCTTCCGGAACATTTTATATCTTTTTTTGGCCTGATGAATTTTTGTATAAATTTGCCATAACATACTACTAGACCATATCTCCAGACATTCTTTTCAGATTTTTGATTGAATCATTTTTGTCTGTTTCATGGGCCCTTGAAATTTTGGCCCCAATGTGAAAGATAGGACTGAGAAATTAAAAAAAAATTATTTCTCAAAAACTGTGTGATAAATTTTTTTCTAAATCAGGCAATCAACTTATGTGGTACCGTTAAGGTACAGTGCGAGCACCATTTTGATTGAATCGACAGAAGTGGGTCTAGTGGGGGCGCTGTACTTTATGAAAATGCAAGATGGCCTGTGGAGGCCAAATGGTTGCAGATATATGACCTATATTTTGGCTATGTCAAAGTTGACATTGGATGACTTTGAAAGGCCAAACTTGAGGTCAAGGAAAATATTTAAAATGTTTAAAGATAGGACTAGAAATTTAAAAAAATTGTTTCTCAAAAACTGTCCGATAAGTTTTTTTCTAAATCTGGCAATCAACTCACCATGATACACTTTATGTACAGAGCGAGTGCCATTTTAATTGAATCGATAGAAGATGGTCTAGTGGGGGCGCTGTACTTAAACATTCAGGCAATTGATTTTTGTCAATATCATCATCTTTATAGTGGAAATTCTGCCCATTTTGGATAGTGGTAGCATTAGTGGTTCTTGTCATCTTCTAGTGTTTTAATAATGGATTGAAGTTAAGATTGAATAATTCTGAGAGTCTTTGGGAAATTTTGATACCTGAATATATAATATTGCCTGTGGTAAGGGAGAAAGAGGGCTTCTGAGGTGTAGTATTCCAACTATGCCGGGGATGTCCAATCTTATCCATAAAGGGCCGGTGTGGGTGCAGGTTTTTGCTTTTTCCCAGTGCCACAACACCTGATACCACTAATTAACTGATCGGGGGATTAATCAAGACCTCGATGAGTAGAATCAGGTGTGTTAGTGTCAGGGAGTAACAAAAACCAGCACCCACACCGGCCCTTTGTGGATTAGATTGGACACCCCTGAACTATGCTGACTGACCGGTAAAATTTGTTCCAATTTATTCAGTGGTTAGAAAGTTTAGAGCAGTGTTTCCCAAACCTCTCCTGGAGGCCCACCTGTCCTGCATGTTTTAGATTTCTCCCTGCTCCAGCACAAGTGATTCAAATGATCAGCTCGTTAATCACCCCCTAAAGCTGACTGATGACAACCTGATCACTTGAATCACCTCTACTGGAGCAGGGAGAAATCTAAAACATGCAGGACAGGTGGGCCTCCAGGAGAGGTTTGGGAAGCATTGGTTTAGGGAATATATTGATGGTTCTGATAACTTTATCGAGTGAATATTTTGGATTTTGCAGAAATAATAATATCTGCTTAGAGGCTGATTTTGCGTCTTGTGTTGTTTGTTGTGATACCGGTGATGTTGTCATTTTGGCATATTGTTGCCACTTAAAGTTCGATTACTAAGGCGAACAGTGATGGTGAAAGATAGCATCCTTGTTTGGTCCTTCTGCAGAGTGTGAAGTTTGGTGAAATTAATCCATTTGTAGAGACTGTTGCCATGGGTGAGCTATGGTGGCTGGGAAGTGCAAAACAAAATTACAAAGTGTGAAACACTTTTACAAACTTGAAACAAATTAACGTTTTAGAAAACATTTTTGCATTTTAAGATAACAAAATTACATTAGCAAAACACTTTTACCAAGGACAAAACAAATTTACATTTTAGAAAACAAATTTACAAGACGCGAAACACTTTAACAAACTCTGAGACAAATTTACAAATAGCCAAACACTTGTACAAGTCCTGAAACAAATTTACAAATGACTGAATTCTAACGGAAAGGAAATGTACCAAATGCCGGAAGTGATTACGTAAGGAGTCATATTTGTAGTTTTTACTGGCCTTGCACCGAGGCACGATCTCCGAACCAGTGACTGTACAGTCCATGTTCGGAATGCTGCAATTACATTGTAAATGCCTGGCTTACCCACAACATAACTGTTGGCCAAATCATTTATCTAGCCTGCTATTTTGATATATAAATTATGAAGGTAATTGTTCAAAATATTTGAAGCCGGTAAAATTAGCTAGTTACAATCAATGTAGTGTAGCAGTACGCTGGTCACCGCTTTTTATTAGCTCACCTGGACGAAGTCCAGATGAGGTTATGTCATGGCCTGCTTGTCCGTCGTCGTCCGTTGCGTCAGCGTCTGTAAACATCTTCTTCTCTGAAACTACTGGGCCAATGAAGCTGAAACTTGGCATGCATGTTCCTACCCACGAGGACACCAAAGTTTGTTTGAGGCGTTCCGATCCAACTTCAAATATGGCGGCTTTGGCAGCCATATTGAAAATGCTATTTTGGCTCATTAGTCACTCATTTCTGGAGCGATTCAGCTGAAATTTGCTGTGTATGTGCCAAACAGCAAGACTGAACATATATATTACGGGTTTAGCTGTGCATCGCATTTAATGGTGGCTTTGGCAGCCATATTGAAAATGCTATTTTGGCTCATTAGTCGCTCATTTCTGGAGCGATTCAGCTGAAATTTGCTATGTATGTGCCAAATAGCAAGACTGAACATATACAGCGCCCTCCATAATTATTGGCACCCCTGGTTAAGATGTGTTAAAAGCCTTAAAATAAATTCAATTTTTATTGCAGATGCATACTCTCACACTGAAAATTGTAGAAAAATGTAACCTTCAACTCAAGTGAATTTTAAGGGAAAAAAAAAAATCCTGACTAAGAAATAATTATTTTTCATAAAATCACCTGTTCCACAATTATTGGCACCCCTAACAATTCCTAGGAAATAAATGTAATTGAAGTATTTCTGTCGTTTCTACAGTAGTTTACAAAGTTGATCAGAGTATCTAGGAACATTTAATTAGTAATTCATCACTTCCTGTTTCCCTGGGGTATAAATATGATGTGACACAGAGGCCATTTCTCTTATCCACTCTTCAACATGGGAAAGATAAAGGAACACACCATTCAAGTAAGGCAGATGTGTGTCGACCTTCACAAGTCAGGCAATGGCTACAAGAAAATAGCCACTCGCCTGCACCTGCCCATATCTACTGTCAGAGGAATCATTAAGAAGTTTAAAACAACTGGAACAGCGGTAAACAAGCCTGGGACGAGGGCCTTAAGGTTATTTTGCCACCACGCACAGTGAGGAGGATGGTAAGAGAAATAAAAAGTTCTCCAAAGCTCACTGTTAAAGAATTGCAACAAATGGTAGCATCTTGGGGTCACAAAGTCTCCAAAACAACCATCAGGCACTATCTACATGCCAACAAGCTGTTTGGGAGGCATGCACGGAAAAACCTTTTCTCACTCACAATCATAAACGCAAACGTCTGGAGTTCGCTAAGCGGTACTGGGACTTCAACTGGGACCGTGTGCTTTGGTCAGATGAGACCAAGATAGAGCTTTTTGGCAACAAACACTCTAAGTGGGTCTGGCGGAACACAAAAGATGAGTATGCAGAAAAGCACCTCATGCCCACTGTGAAGTATGGGGAGGATCGGTGATGCTGTGGGCCTGTTTCTCCTCCAGAGGCCCTGGGAACCTTGTTAGGGTGCATGGCATCATGAACGCTTTGAAATACCAGGACATTTTAAATCAAAATCTGGTGGCCTCTGCCCGAAAGCTGAAGATGGGTCGTCACTGGGTCTTTCAGCAAGATAATGACCCTAAACATGTGGCCAAATCTACACAGAAATGGTTCACCAGACACAGAATTAAGCTCCTCCCATGGCCATCTCAGTCCCCAGACCTCAATCCCATTGAAAACCTGTGGAGTGAGCTGAAGAGGAGAGTGCAGACGAGAGGACCCAGGTCGCTGGATGATTTAGAGAGATTGTGCAAAGAGGAATGGTCAAAGATCCCTCTTTCTGTATTCTCCCATCTTGTGAAACATTATAGGAGAAGATTAGGTGCTGTTTTGTTGGCAAAAGGGGGTTGTACAAAGTATTAACATCAGGGGTGCTAATAATTGTGGCACACATGATTTGATGTAAAAGAATTATTTCTTAATGTGGGATTTTTTTTCCCACTGAATAAATGCACTTGAAATAAAGGTTGGATTTTCCTCTTTTTTTCATTGTGGTCGTATATTATTTAGAAAAAAACTGAATTTATTAGAAGCTAAAGAACACATCTTAACCAGGGGTGCCAATAATTATGGAGGGCGCTGTATGAAGTAATAATTCGCAAAACATAATAACATCGAACGGAATCAGACTATACTGACAGACGCAATCGCTTGTTCACTGGGAATTATGTGTAGGATACATCTAACAGATGAGTTACCGCTTCTCGGGACGTTGGTTTACGTCAGCGAGCTGACTTCGAGCCTGCGCAGTAGGCGTGGTGCCCAACTGAAAACTCGTTCAATTGAGCTTCACACTCTCCCGTTGAAAACAGCACCATCCCGCCGTCCACTTCTTTTACTGTCTATGCAACAAACTCATTGGCTTCTTACGTAATAACTTCCGGCATTTGTTATATTCCCGTTCCTTGTAAATTTGTTTCAGAACTTGTCAAAGTGTTACACTATCTGTAAATTTGTCTCAGAGTTTGTTAAAGTGTTTCGCGTCTTGTAAATTTGTTTTCTAAAATGTAAATTTGTTTTGTCCTTGGTAAAAGTGTTTTGCTAATGTAATTTTGTTTTCTTAAAATGCAAAAGTGTTTTTTAAAACGTAAATTTGTTTCAAGTTTGTAAAAATGTTTCACACTTTGTAATTTGTTTTTCACTTCCCAGCCACCGTAGTGCTGTATAAATTTTTAATCCATTGAATGGACAAATTTCTATTTCCAGGTTTTTCTAGAGTATTGATGAGGAATGTCCAGTTCACGCCTATGGAATGCCTTTTCTGCATCTAATGACAGGATGACTGTATTGGTCTTGTTCAATGAGATGTGTTCATCAGATTGAAGAGGCGGTGTGTATTTTTTGAGGAATGTTGAATGAATCCTGTTTGGGTTTGGTGGATAAAAGATTCAAGAACTGATTCACTTTGACAACGTGATAAGACGGCTCCGGGACTTGAGCCGGTCGGCAGTAATACAAGTACACACGTTTCCGGGGAAGTTTGATAAGCCAACTGATAAGAGATTGTGCAGGCGTGAGTTGCGGTAATGTAAATATACGGGAAACAAGTTGTTAATGAGGTCTTTATAGTCCGGCTTCTGGAGAAGTTGCCGGAAGCCTGCAATATGAGATTGTATGAACGGCAATTATCTACGAACCCCGATCCCAATAAAGTAGGGGCACTATGTAAAAATATAAATAAGAACAGAACACAATGATTTACAATTCCTTTTCAGTCTATATTCAATTGAATACAGCACAAAAACAAGATATTTAGCCTTTAAACTGCTGATAAAGTTTATGGGGTTTTTTTGGAAATATATACTCATTCTGAATTTGATGCCTGCAACACATTCCAAAAAAGTTGTGACAGAGGCAACAAAAGACAAGGAAAGTTGAGGAATGCTCAAAAAACATCTAGAACATTCCACAGGTAAATTGGAACCTGGTTATATTGTCATGATTGGGTATAAAAGGAACACCTTAGTTGGTCACAAACAAGGATAGGGCGAGGTTCACTCATTTGTGAACAACTGCGTGGGAAAATAGTTCAACAGTTTAAAAACAACATTTCTCCACACAAAAATGCAAAGAATTTAGGGATTTCACCATCTACAATCCGCAATATAATCAAAAGATTTAGAAGATCCAGAGAAATATCTGCATATAGAGGGCAAGGCCGAAAACCAACATTATATGCCAGTAACATTTGATCCCTCAGGTGGCACTGCATTAAAAACCAACAACATTCTGCAGTGGATATTACTGCGTGGGCTCAGGAATACTTTGGAAAACCATTGTTAGTTAATACAGTTCGTCACAACATCTACGAGTGCAAGTTAAGACTGTACCATACAAAGAGAAAGCCATACATCAACAACACCCAGAAACACCGCCGGCATCTCTGGGCCTGAGCTCATCTGGACTGGCACAAAGTGGAAAAGTGTGGTGTTGTCTGATGAGTCCACATTTCAAGTTGTTTTTGGAAATCATGGACTTTGTGTCCTCCTGGCTAAAGAGGAAAAGGAACATCCAGATTGTTATCAGCGCAAAGTTCAAAAGCCAGCATCTGTGATGGTATGAGGATGTGTTAGTGCCCATGGCATGGGTAACTTGCACATCTGTGAAGGCAACATTAATGCTGAAAGATACATACAGGTTTTGGAGTAACATATGCTGCCATCCAGATGACATTTTTTTCAGGGACGTTCCTGCTTATGTCAGCAAGAAAATGCCAAGCCACATTCTGCACGTTACAACAGCATGACTTCGTTGTCATGGTTTCGCTCCCGCCGGATACAAATATCAATCCGGCGGGAGCTAGGACCATAGGCATAAAAAGGAGTAAAGGACCCAAACGCCAGGCTGGAAACCACATGAAAAATTTTATTAATTAAAATAAAGTTCAAAGTTAAAAAGAGGAGAGCAGCACCACATTAACAACAGGTATAAAAGCAAAAATGCAGTGACAATGAGCACTGGCAACTGCCAGCCCTATATACCTAGATAATCACCTCCACCTTAACGAGCAACAGATGCAGCTTGTTAAGGTGGAGGTGAGAGCAAGCCACAGGAGAGGGACTGCAGGGTAAAAACTCTTACATTCGTAGTAAAAGAGTGCGGGTACTAAACTGGCCTGCCTGCAGTCCAGACCTGTCTCCCATTGAAAATATGTGGCGCATTATGAAGCGCAAAATATGACAATGGAGACCCCGTACTGTTGAACAAATGAAGTCATATCAAGCAAGAATGGCAAAGAATTCTGCTTTCAAAACTTCAACAATTTGTGTCCTCAGTTCCCAAATGCTTACTGAGTGCCGTTCTAAGAAAGGTGATGTCACAAAGTGGTAAAAATGTCCCTGTCCAAACTTTTTTGGAACGTGTTGTAGGCATAAAATTCATATGAGTGTATATTTGCAAAAAAGAAAAAAGTTTATCAGTTTAAACATGAAATATCATGTCTTTGTTCTGTATTCAATAGAATTTCAACCTAAAAGTAATCGCAAATCATTTCAGTTCTTATTTACATTTTACACAGCGTCCCAACCTTTTGGAAGCAGGGTTTGTAATTAATTAATTAGATACAAAATCAAAACCTAATCTAAATAGGTTATCATCTTCAGCAGCATTTACTACATAACATTCTACTTCAAGGTGGAATTTTGAGAAATTTTCGTTAACTGCCGTCCATGCAATCTCAAATTATTGTCTTCCTCTTTGACGAAAAGCAATGGCAACACAGCTTAGTGGTAGCCTATTTGCTCCATAAATAAGCTCAATTAATTGTCTGATTCTTACTTGGGATTAGGTTGAGAGTTAACATTATGTTAATGTTGTTGGCGGAGTTATTTTTACATAAGCAAACTTAACATGCAGACCTGAGTCGGCAAAGTCGCATGTTTTAAAACGTTTAAGGCATACCAAACCGATCAGACACTGACGCAGAAAAAAAAAAAAAAAAAAAACACTAAGGGCAACAGGAACTCAGAAGCTCCGAAAGACAGTGATGTTTTATCTCACCGTTAATGTGGATAGGAAAATGCTTGGTAATTATATCAGTGAACAATAATGCAAGCAGAGGGGACATGGACAGTAATTGTACTGATTGATCCTCACAACTGAACAAATTAACACTCAGTTGCTAATTGGAAAACAAACATGGGGACAGGTTTGGAGATGTAATGCACTTAAAGGTGAGGTGAGAGCAGGGCTATAATCCCTCTGAGGCAAGTCCCGGGTGGAAGAGGTTAAATTTGTATGTATAATGTTCAACATTTGTTCAACATTGGAATGTTCAACAAAGATTCATAAAATGATTTACTAATTGCTTTTTGCACATTTATGTCTTACTTCTTGAACATCTATACAGCATAGGTTGAGTGAGTAGTTCAAGTTCAACTAAATTACTCAAAAAATATGAATGCATGTTCATGTCTCCTACTAGAGATATAGATAACATCAAAAGACAATGAAAACCAGTTACATTTTTTAATTTTAATTCATATGTTGATGTAATGTCACAAATACTTTCAAATACAGTATATTGTGTTGATTACACAGCACAACACATTTTTTCAAAATCTCAGTTGCAGAAGATTTTTTTTTACTGTTTTTTACTAATTTTGATCTGCTAATTTCAAATCTGGAAACGGTTTGGTTCTACATGCTCTAGTTTTCATGCAATTTTATGTTTTGGATTCCAGGCGTTTGCAGTCATATTAGGTGTCAAACTGGTCCATAAAAGGGCCAAAGGGCTGCAGGTTTTCGATCGAACCAAGCAGAAGCGCACCTGATACAGATATTTTAATCAACTGATCTCAGCCTGCACAGTTGATTAGTTGTATCTGGTGTGCTACCATTCAGTTGGAATGAAAATCTGCAGCCCCTCAGCCCTTGCATGGACTGGTTTGACACCCCTGCCCAAGGCAATTTTGAGTTTTGTATGGACTAGCCTGTATATTTTTCAGTTTAACTTTTTCTGGCACTGAATAGCCCTTGTGAGCTGATGTGCCGTTAAGTATTCAATCATTCATTTATTGGACTAGCCTGCCGAAACCTGATTTTGAACATCTTATGCTTACCTTTGCACAGCAGAAGCTCACCTGAAACCACTGATTTAATCAACTGATCTAGGCCTGCACAACTGATTAGTTGAAGACAAAATTTTGAGATTTTGAAATATCTTGATTGCAAAAAAAAACTGTAGCTTTTGGGAAAAAAAAAAAATAACTTCAGATCTGAAATCAGTACACTCAAATTAGGTAATACCAAGTGTTGATATCAATGGAACAAAAATGTTGTTGACCAGTGTAATCTGTTAAACATCTACAGACAAAGCGAAGCAGTTGAATTGCCTAATATAATCTAATAAGTTGTAGAAATGTTACAAGTACTCTCAAATATACTCTATAGATAATACGTTAAACATCTACTGACACAGTTAAACAGTTAACTGTCAGGTAATAAGGTGTTGAAATTGCAGGAATTTCTCAAAAGAATGCTGACAATGATTGAAACGATTAGAAAAAAACAAGACGGAGCTCCCACCTCAGCTTCTAACAGTAAAGAACAGGCCAGTCCATTCCTCCAACTTTCTGTTTATGGCAGTTTAACACTGCCCTGGTATCCTACATACCCAAAAAGGGCAAAAATGTGGTGCTCATCAGCACTCTACATAGAGATGGAAGGATCAGTGACTGAGAGGACCGTAAGCCAGAGGTCAAGCTTGAATATAACGCCACAAAAGGAGGGGTGGACAACTTAGACAAACTGTTGGCCTGGTACAGCTGTCAAAAAAGAACTTTACCGTGGCCCCTTGTGATCTTTTACAATATTCTGAACGTGTGAGCCTATAATGCATTTGCAATCTGGATGGCAATCAATCCAGGCTGGAACCAAAGGAAGCTCCAAAGAAGACGGCTTTTTTTTTAGAGGAGCTCGGCAAGGCACTGGTGACACCGCACAACCAAAGGAGAAAATATCAGATCAAATTAAAAATAATAATAATAATTGAAACAATGTTTAATTTCATTTTTTCATAGATAAGCATTATTTATGCCACCTTCAGTTATGCAAGTCTTTATTATTCTGGATCTTTTAGATAATTTATTATTCTGGATCTTTTAGATAAATTATAAATTCACCAGAAAAAAACGTCTTATACGTCCAATGTTAAATTTGATAAATCAGAGAGTAATTGCAAATATTAATTATATGTTATCTATATTTTTTGGACAATACATGTTAAGTATTTCTATAAACATTTTAATTTCTGTATCGCTTTTAAGACCCCAAAAAATGTCCCGGGTCAGATTGACCTGAATAGTACTTGAGATTCATAACAGTGGACATAACACAAAGGTTATGTGTGTTGTCACCTGTAAGTCTGCAGCGCTGTGAAGATGAATTTCCCCACTGGGATGAATAAAGGTCTAAGTCTTAGGCTTTACAAATTCATATGATATTATTCAAAACGGTAAACTGGTGGTAGAGGTAATTACCTTGCGGATGTGAGCTGTGTCTTGAGGAGAAACTGATAAACTAAAGAGCTTCATCTCTGACATATATTTATGCATCGCCAGTGCATTCCATCATTCCAGTTCTGTGATGGAACGTATGATGAAGGAAAGGTGTGGGGGGGGCAGTGAGGCTTAATGGGATAGTTCACTTTTTTTGAAGTGGGGTTGTATGAGCTACAAATTGCCGCAACGTACATTAAATGCAGTAGAAAGCTCCCGGCCCTCCACCAGTTAGCCGCACCAGTGCATAGGCTAGTGCTGGGCAGAGATTTACGCAATACACTGTGGTGAACGGTCCCAAAGTAACAGCGAATTTTCGCGGCCTAAAAGAGGTCCTACCTGAAAATAATACACCACTTGTATGCTATATTTAAAAAATCTACAGCACTTAAGCTGCTCGGAAAAAAAAAAAAAGTTGCCCTTGAACTAATCAACTGACGTATTCCTTCGGAGTAAACTGCTGAAACAGAACTGAAGGGTTCCTGCTACCAGATACATCTGTCTCTGGAGGAGGGATTCAATGGAGAAATATTGCTACTGCTACTGTGGTTGCATTTTGCTCAATGTCGCTTTTTGTTTTGGAATTTATACCGTATTCAATGAAATTGAATGCCAAGGTTTTTGTTCGTATATAATGCCAACAGCTCACACACTTCAGTAGACCCCCTGGTACATAAGGTGTATTTCAGATATTACTGAGTTAGTGAGTTATACTTGTTCCTTATAAGGTGTGGAAAGTGTCTATAGAAGGTTGCGAGCACAGAAGTAGGAACTGCTAGCTTTTCATTGCAGGGTGAGTGTTCTGACTGTTAAATATGCAGTTCCTTTAATGAGTATGGGTGCTGGCTTGTGGGACTCTGGTGACCACATGTCCAACTGCACCTATATTGATAAACTCATGAAAAATTCAACCAGAAAATAATTTTTTCATATTGAATTTCATGTGTCAAAAGTTGATTAGTGTTAAATATATGATTATTTCATGATTTAACCGTGCGCCATTTTGAGGGATCGTGGAGTTTGGGAACCACCTGGATAGCTGTCTTATTTGGCTCTTAGAGAGTAGGTAATCTAGAATATTATACTCAGATGAATTGAGTTTATGATTCCAGAAATGTCTAGTTTTAACCCCCAGCCGTTTTTCAATTCTCAGTATTATTATAACTTTTTTTGTACAACTTCAATGCTGAATTTTCACAAAGATTTTTTATGTTTGCAGCCATTTTTCTCTACCAAATCATGAAAATTAACTGAAATATGATGGAATTCTAAATGCTTCAAGTGTCCTGACTCAGTTGAGCCATACCCTTCCTCTCGGTGAAGCTGCAATCTTGAATTATAAAGCCGTAAATAAGGTAACGCATTAATAGCCAGATTGGGCTTCTGTGCAAAGGGGTTAATTGGCTTAACCTCTATTATCCCCGGCGAGGCTGTGCCAATCATTGCCTCACCCATGCGGGCCTTCAACCATAGCTGGTAATGTCATGGCTGGTATGCAAACACGCAACCACAGGGCTCACAGATGAACGTCTTGGCTGTGAGTCACTCGGAGGCCCAGACCCGTAATATTGACGAAAGTAGTATCGTAATGGCACCTTCTTAAATAGCTACACTTTATAACTTGCATAGTACGTCATCACGCAATCTTGTAATTCTCTTAAATTCAAATGATACACTGCAAAAAAAGAAAGAAAAAGTAGTCCAGCTTGCTAAGCATTTTTGTTTTGTAGTTAGACTAAAACTGTAATTTCTAGTGCCTTTTTTCCTCAGTTCGACAAAAACTCTGCCAGTGAGTTAAATCGTATCTGGATTTTGTAACGAATAGGATTATGGAGGAACCACACGCAGATCGATGAAGATTCCACAAGGGGCATTTATTCACTTATCATACAGGCTAAAATAATTGAAGAATGCTGAACGTCGCTAATTACCCCATAAATGTTGCTCAGTTACTCATCAGAAAACAGGCTAGGCTTTTAAGATAAAATTAATTAATTCTTAGTGCTTTTTCACTCTGTCTCCTTGCTGTACTATTATCCCTTTCCCACTTTCACAAACTCTCATTGTTTTCACATTTCCAATTTTTAGCTCCGCTGTGACTATAGCCAGCAGTCAGCGGAGCTTTTCTAATGCCGAGTCGTCCAGCCCCCTTCTGTCCGTCCGTCTGTCTGTCTGGCGTCAACTTTTCACTTCAAATTTGAATATCTCAAAAACTGTCTGATAACTTTCTTTTCTAATTTGGCGCCAGCCTTCCTTATGATATTCTGAATATTCACTGTGAAAATTCGAAAATTCTACGTCCCGGTTTTTGAGAAATTCTGCATTTTGTACTTAGAAAATCAGTGTTTGTGCTCATTTTTTCAGTCTTTCATTAATATCTCAAAAACTGTCCGATAACTTTTTGTCTTATTTGTTGTGAGCCTTCCTTATGATGTTTTGATGATCCCCTGTGAAAATTAGAAAATTCTACACCCCAGTTTTTGAGAAATTCAGCATTTTTTACTTTGAAAATCAGTCTGTGTGCTCATTTTTTCAGTCTTTCATTAATATCTTAAAAACTGTCTGATAACTTTTTTCTAATTTTGTGTGAGCCTTCCTTATGATATTCTGAATATTCATTGTTAAAATTTGAAAATTCTGTGTCCCGGTTTTTGATAAATTCTGCATTTCAGACTTAGAAAATCAGTGTTTATGCTCATTTTCTCAGTCTTTCATTAATATCTCAAAAACTCGTGTCTGATAACTTTTTGTCTAATTTGTTTTGAGCCTTCCTTATGATATTCTGACAATCCCCTGCGAAAATTAGAAAATTCTATGGCCCGCTTATTGAGAAATTCAGCATTTTGGACTTAGAAAATAAGTGTGTGCTCATTTTTTCAGTCTTTCATTAATATCTCAAGCACTGTATGATAACCTTTTGTCTAATTTGTTGTGAGCCTTCCTTATGATGTTCTGATGATCCCCTGAGAAAATGAGAAAATTCTACGTCCCGGTTTTTGAGAAATTTGGCATTTCATACTGCAATAGTTTTCAAGGATTTCTGAAATTAAGTTATGACATGGACATTTCAGTCATCCTCAGCAGATCTCTCTAGGCTGACAGGCCTCTTGTTTAATGAACTTCCCAGAAAAGTGTCTGTCACTAAATAAGCGATTTGCAGTATTTCCTCCTCCACTTCTATTTCAGTTTGTTTTTCTTTTCCCTCCATCCATTTCCTCTTACTCCCATTCTCACACCCAAACCCAGTTTCTCTAAATTCTCCCTCTAGCATCACATCCACTCAATCCCATCCAAAGGAATCTGCTTCTATGTGTAACAAGAGGGACAACTACATTGGATTTTAAAGTTATTATACTGCTTTGATTTGGGGTGGGAAAACATTTATTATTCATATTTCAGTGTGCTGTTTGACAGTGTTCATGCTAGCTGTGTTTTTAAGTTGTCAGACTGTAATGTGCAAAATGTTTCATACTGTGCAGGCTCCATTCAGTACTGTGGAAAAAAAGTATTTTCCCCCTTCCTGATTTCCTCTATTTTTGCTTATTTGTCATATTTACATGTTTCAGATCACCCACGTAATTTTAATATAAGATGAAGACAACATCAGTAAATACAATATGCAGCTGTTAGATCATGTTTTTTTTTCATTGAGGGTGACATGTTAATGAAAATCCATATCACCCATGTGAAAAAATAAGTCCCCCCTAAAACGTAATAACTAGTTGTGCCACCCTTTACAATGAAATGTTTGCAATAACTGGCGATGAGCTTTTTTTACATTGCTGTGGAGGAATTTTGGACCACTCATCTGTGCAGAATTGTTTTATTTCAGTCATATTGGAAGGTTTTTGAGCATGAACTGCCTTTCTAGGGTCATGCCATAGTATCTCAATCGGATTCATGTCAGAACTTTGACATGAGATTTTGAAACTCCAAAACCTAAATTTTGTTTCTTTTGCACCATTTAGCAGTGGACTTGCTTGCGTGCTTCTAATCATTTTCCCGCTGCATTACCCAATTGCACTTGAGGTTTAGGTCACAAACTGATGGCTTGAAATTCTCGTTAAGGATTTTCTGGTTGAGTGCAGAATTTTTTGTTGTATCAATTAAGTCGGCCAGGTTCTGCAAAGCAGCCCCAGACCATCACATTACTACCACTGTGTTTGACTGCAGGTATAATGTTCTTATTGTGTGAAGGTGTCTTAGCTTTAGAACAAATGTCATGGAATCTTTGACTTCAAAAAAGTTCTGCTTTTGACTCATCAGTTCCCTGAATATTATCCCAAAAGTCTTGGGGGACATCATGATGTTTTTAGGCAAATATGAGGCCTTTGTCTTCTTTTTGCTCTGCAGTGTTTCTCGCCTTGCAGCTCTCCCATGGTTGCCATTTTTGCCCAGTTTCTGTCTTATTATGAAATTGTGAACACTGGCATTAGCTGACGCAAGTGAGGCCTTTAGTTCTTTAGATGTTATTCTGGGTTCTTTCGTGACGTCTAGGATGAGTCGTCAATACTCCCCTAATCTGGTAAAACCTAGTAACTCACTTTTTCATGAAACTGAGAAAACTGAAAACAACTTAAGTCCTTCAGGATAAACTCACTGTAAAAAAAGAAAAGACAATGGGTATCCTCAATGACGACTGTAGGTACTTTATTTGGTGCTTAGTCACCTAGTAACTACAAAAATGGGTCTAACTCAATTTCCACCAAAAAGTGAGTTACTAGGTTTTACCAGATTAGGGGAGAATACCCCTTTGGAGGAATTTTGGCAGGCTGGCCACTCCTGGGAAGTTTCATCACAGATCTAAGTTTCCTGCATTTGTATATATTGACTCTCACCATGGTTTGCTGGAATCCCAGAGCCTTAGAAATGGCTTTATAACCCTTCCCAGACTGGTAGATGTCAACAACTATGTTTCTCATCTGTTCTTGAATTTCTCTAGATTGTGGCATCACGTGTTGGTTTGTCCCTACTTCACACTGCCATATAGATTCTTTTGAGTGATGTTTAGATCCACCAGGGCTGGCAGTAATCAAACCTGGGTGTGTCCAGTGAAATTCAACCCAATTTTCAATTAAATTTGTTTCATTGGTTGATTTAGTAACTAAGGGGTACCAATTACCAGTGGAAGGGATGGCACTTGGATGCAAGGTGGGAAGAAGACAAGCTGGATGAAGGAGTGTGATGCTTGGGGAAATGTTCTGACGGGAAACCCTGGGTTCTCAAATCCAAGTGAATATTAATTTTGTCCCTGTTTATACACACACACACTCAAACACACACACACACACACACACACATTCATGCTCTAGCACTTTGAGTTTCGAAGGACAAAATGACAATGAGGTTTAAGTGAGGACTGTCAGTTTTAATTTGAGGGCTTTTTCATCCATTTGTGATAAATCATTTAAAATTGACTGCACCTTTTGCACATAGTCCTCTCATTTTAAGGTACTACAAGTATTTTTTGATTTGGCATAACAGATGCATATCATAAGACATGTTTATTTATTTGTCAAAAAGTTTATGAAGAGAGGTGTTAATAACTGGTCTTGGTCTGAGCCTTTCTGATTGCCCTAAAAGATTGATATTAGGGCATGAAGAATACAGCAGTCAATGCAAATGAAGTCAACCTTTGGTGAATTAGCTTAATCTCACACTGAAAAAAAAAAATAAAATAAAAATCCAACATTTAATCACAATAAATTTATTTCAAGATACAATCCCTTATCGCAAAATTATTTTTTTTAACCAAAACACGTGTCACAGTTATCAAAACCCCTGCAGTTAATACTTTCACGACCACCTTTAGCCAATTAAACAGTGCTGAGTCTCCTACAACATCATCTAGGTTGGAGAATAGTGGGGGACCGGGGTAAGTTAAGGAATGGGGTTAGATGATCTGTGTCTGCCAGCTGTATCTCGCAGTGAGAGAGGCGGTCACGTGTGCCAACTATGGTTGACCTTTGACCTGCTGTATTTCCCATATGATTTCCTGTTTTTTTTTTTTGTCCGAAGTAGGAAGAAGAAGCAGCTGGTTTACCATAGTCTTTTCAAATGGAATTTCTCGATCCAGATCATTGGTGTTTTCGCATGTTCAGTGCAGATAAATTTACTTCTCTTTCTGTGCTAAAAAGTATTTGAAATAAGAAATCACTCTGGTTTCCCCTACAAAATTTTAACTCCTGTTCAAAAAGCTGTAACCCACCCCAGCTGGGAGATTCCATTATGTGTTACCTGAGTTACCTATATTAACACATCCTGTTTTAAAATAACTGGAGACCATAACTGACAGCACCGCAGAATGCCATCAAACAGAAAATAAATAAGAGAAGCTTAAAGGATCAGTGTGTAAGATTTAGAGCCATCTTGTGGTCAGATTATAGATTGCAACCAACTGACCATTCCTTTTCTCCTACGGAGAAAAACTTGGCCGCAAAACTTGCGAAAACGCGAAAGGCGCTCTCTTGTGTCAGTGCTTTATTCATGAACTTTTTTCCCGTTCTGGGCTACTGTAGAAAAAAAAAGAACATGTTGGCCTCCACGGAGGAGGTGGACCGCTCCCATGTAGGTTTAAAGGGCTTATTCTAAGCGAAATGAAACTCAAAGATTATTGTTTTCACGTGATTATACACTACTAAAAAAGTAGTTATGAATGTTATATTCCATTTCTGCCAAACTATCAATCTAGATTCTACACACTGCTCCTTTAAGGGAAAAAAAAGTCTTGAGGCCCTAAAAGAGCCTAAGAATGACAGATATTCCCAGATGTCTACGGCCATTTTGGAATTGAAAACCTGTTTGAATTGGAAATATTCACCAACGAGTATTACATACAGCACAGTGAATGAAAGCATGAGTAGATCGGAGTGATTAAAAAACCACAAAATACTAATCATTTTGCATATATAGCCATTCATGAAATAATCAGGTTATAGGAAGATAGATTCTTCAGTCTCTGCATACAGACAAGAAAAATTAGCGTCCGATTAAATGGCGCGTGTACTGAGGTTCAAAAAAAAAAAAAAATCATCATCACACCCACTGAGTCCCCTGGATCAGGGCTGGTAGAATCTGTACCTCAACTGTGGTAAGGTTGAGTGTGGGGAGAATTCAGTCATTGAGAGTGAAACGGATGGAGATCCTGGGTTCAAGTAGTATTTGATTTGGATGTTAAATGCTTCTCAGGGCTCTATTGCTCTTGTCGGGTGCCTTAAAAGCCTGATGAGGAAAGCTAGGCTTTTACGTTTATTTCACAGGTGTCAAACTCAAGTCCTGTCAAGCCTCAGAATCCACTGGCTTTCACAGTCTCCTTCCAGTGGTCTGATGAATAAAGCTTTGAAAAAAATGGTGTGTGGACCCTTCAGCCAATTAGTGAGTATGAATCCATAAAAATTTCTATTTGACGCCAGCTTTGGAGGGAGGCTCAGGCAAGGAGGGCAGCCAATAGGGAAGTGGGAATTAGGAGCAGTAGCAGCCTGTGGGAGGTAGCACCGCAGGTGGTGGTGGGGATAGGTGGTGTGCTTGTGACTGTCTGGTTGGTTACTGGGCTGGTTGTTGTGCTAGTTGTTGCATTGGGTGCCACAGCAGGTGTGGCTCTGATAGAATGGAAGCAGGTGCCAACATTGCCCACCCTGTCGACCACCACTAACTCCACATCCGGTGAGCAGCAGGACGCGTTGTAATTTGCCACAGTGACGTTGAAGCCTGCCTCCCCCAGGAAGGTGGTGGTGTTGAGGGTTCCATTCCCTACGCGGACAGTTATACTCCTGATGCCCGTCCCATTTCCATCTGTCATGTTGGCAGAGAGCTCCCACTCTGATTGGCTGCAGTTTTGAGGGCAGTCATTGCTCACGCTCACCACTTGGCACACAGGCCGACTAAAGTCTGTCACCTTCCAGGAACACAGAAACAAAGTAAATGACATTTACAAATACCTACACTTGAGTTACCAAAATCGCATACCTCCACAGTGCAGTCTCCAGCATCTTTCTAACCCTAAGGCTACAGTTAGCCACCTCTTTCAATTATCTACAGTTGCTAACATCTCTCTATTCTCAACACTATAATGGACAAAATCTCTCCATGCTCAGCACAATAATTACCAACATCTATCTAGTCTCTATGCTATCAACGTCTCTCTATTCTCAGTTCAAAAGTTACCAACATCTCTGTATTTCTACTCTGCAGTTACTAATACTTCTCTGGACTGTACCAAAAACTCTCTATTGTCTACCGTACAATTACCAACACTTGTCTATCATGTATTCCACAGCAAGCAAAATCACTCATATTATCAGACACTTTGGATAAAAGCAACAGCTATTAACCCCATAATACCATTTGATGCAATGCAGTGGCCATTAAAACCTAACATCCTGGGTTTGAATATTTCTCTCAGTATGAGCGTGATGATGCTTAATGAAGTGCAGTGACCAGCAGATACCGAATATGCACGTGACATGGTTCTACAATATGAAAAAAATGCTTTTTTTGACTTTGAAGTTACAAAAGCGAAAACTTAGGCAAAAAGTTTGAGTTTAAGGGGCTTTTAACTACTGAAATACGATGGTTACCTCTTTGAGGACAGAGATGCGACGCACAGCAGAATTGGTGTCTCCGCCCCCAGGGGACTCAGCCACGATGGTGAGTGTGACCTCCGTGCCTGATGGCGTACCATCTGGGGCCTGCAGTTCTACTGTCCCCTGTGCACTGCCCTCACTGCCCAAAATCAAGCTGGGCCAAGGAGAAACGAGGGAGAAACTGTTACCTCACAGAACAGGGAGGCCGTACTCCATCCTTGCACAGTACAGATCAGAGATGCCTTCCTCAGACAGCACATTGAGAGACCCCATTGTGTTTTCAGCCTGTCAGTCCTGACACACAAATGTACCGCGCCCCATGTCTAAAGATCTTCTCCACACTGCACTCACTCCTACCTGGATGGAGCAGAGGTAATGAATCCCTTGTCATCTTGGGCGCGGATGGTGTAGGTTCCTGGTGTCCCATCAGACATCACAGTGAAGTTAACAGAAAATGGCACCCCAGGTTCCATGGCACCGTTTGGTGAGACCTGATGACATTTCACCATTGATAAAGTCCCCATTGTCATCACAACCACTAGTAATTGGATGCCAACTACCTTAAAAAGCAATACTCTAAAATTCAGGGTCAGAAAATAGTCTTCCCCTGGATTTGCTAATTAGCTTGAGGACAAAACAAATAAAACAAGTAGGTCTTTAAGTGTACCGTGACAGTAAGACTGGACGTCTTCAGCTGGGTGGTGGACTGCCTTTGGAAGATATTTAGGGTGGAACGACTCGTCCCATTCGCCCCCTTGACCAGAATAACAAAACTTTCATCTGGGACCTTTTCCATGAACACCAGGTATTCCCCGTCTTCCAGTGACTTCAAGGTGCCTTTTTCTACCCTTGAACCCGATACCTCAACCAGAGACACCTCTGTTACAGTGAGGTCGTCCCCACCAACCACTGACAGCAGTATGGTAGCATTCCCACCTGAAGAACCAATAGGAAAAAGACAAGAAGTCAGATGCCAATCATATTATGGGGTAATGCACCTGATGAACTCCGTCAGGGGTGCACATCAAGGGTGAATCTATTTTTGGATGTTGCATCAACTTCTGCCATTAATTGTTCAAGTACTGGAAAGAAAATAAACAACCGCTTTTACAGAGATGTTAGAAAGCTATGAATAATTGGGCAGAACATTTCAGAACACGGACCGTCCACCAGGACTGAAACTGTGCAGAACTGACAGGTGTTACTGTCTGTGAAAACGATACAATTTTTACGCATCTGGTGCCAGGCTCAACATACCCTGCACATTTCAGTACATTGAGTGACGAATTACATGGGAAACCAAAAGGGTGTACTACACAACGTGATTGGTGGGTTAGCGACGTCGGTTGCACCAAAAGCAAGTGTTTTCAATGTCACAATCATGGGTCTTTTTTTAACTTGGCCATTATTGCTTATGGTATCTCTGAGATTGGAGGGTTTGTTGACCCAGCTCACGCAAAGAAAGCCCGGCTAATGTTGAATTTGCGTCATAGTACAGGTCCCAGGTAACCTGACGTCCAAAGGAACAATCTCTGGGCCGGATGGGACACAAATTGACATGAATCGCACAAAACATAATACATTTATAGGCAAATGAAATTTCCTTTATGTCAGTAAAGGTAAATGCTTCGGTGAAAGTCACATCACTCCATGTTGCATCATTATGCAGCACATGGTTCGAAGCAAAAATTGAGAAATGCTTCTTTTGAATCAAATATGAAATGAATTGGAGCAGATTTAAGGAAGTTACAGTGGGAAAAAGACAATTGTCAGTTAGGTCCAAAATTTAATCAAGTAATCCTTAGACCAGGGCTCTCCAAATCCGACCCTCGAATTTAAATACAGTCCTGGTTTTCCTTCCTTCCAGGCAATTAAGTGAAAAATTAATGCTGCTGATTGGCCAGATTGTCATCTCACCAGACTCCCAGGTAAATGGGGGGGTGGAAAACCAGCAGTTCTTGGCCCTCGAGGACCGTGATTTGAGAAGCTCTGCCTTAGACCATTGCAAAATTTAATCAAACTGTTTTTGCACTAAACTGCAGGCAGATGCATTGACAAAGAGACAAATAAACCGGCCACTGAAAACGATACCCCCTTTGCCCCTTGTTAATAATGATATACGTAATAATGATATGTACCTCAGTACACCTCAGTATACCTTGATAGCAGCATTCAAAACCCAATATAATTTTTATTCCACAAAATAAACAATATTGGACAAACATCACTAAACCTACTTTGACAAAGACATAGTAGCTGGACGTTTTAGTTAACGTCACCATGATCAACATTTTTAAATTTATTTCTTTGCTTGAGATGCAGTGCCTTAGTACCCCTTTAGGAACAAAATGAGCACTCTCTTCAATATACCAGGAAAATCAGCTTCTTTTAGTTTACATTGACAGTTAGCGGTCTGGAACCTCCAAAATATGGCCGTGCATGTTAACTCAGGGATTCATTTTTAAGAGAGTGAATTGTTTCAATGGTTTCTGACGATAGGGTATTTTGTTAATGAAGCGAAGGAGTCTTGGAAGTGATTTTTTACACATGTATGATCATGTTCTAATGCTATAAATCAGAAAAGTGTACTGGAGTGAAAATTCAGCCACAGATAAGGGAACATATCAGACAGAATCAAGTTGTCCAAGCATTTTAAATCAGAACACGACTGTGGCGAGGAACACAGTGAAACTGGAATCTCCAAAATAGTTTGCTGAAGAACACATACATTGACTCAGAAAAAAAAATCTGCTAAATATTCCTCTTAAGTCACAGTATCGTAACATTTGAACCTGCACTTGTTTAGGCATCTAACTGCGGATTAGTTATTTTTCGAGGCTGATAAGGCTCGGTTACAGCGCCATGGGGACAGAAGAAAATTAGAACCTTTTTCTGCAAGACAAAAACTTACCTTTCCAGTGTTTTTACTTAACCCTTTTAATCCAAACGTGTCATCGCTGACACAAATGCACACGTCATGTTGTAAGTATCGCAACTGCCGTAAGGTTAACGCTATCGAAAAAATTCCAACTGTTCCTGAAAGCTGAGAGGTTGCGCATCAGCCCACATACAGGTTACTGCGGTGAACACGGCAGCATGACGGTCTCCCGGGATTTTTTAATTAGGCCTTACCCAAAGGGTCAATTAGGGTGATATTTTCAGTAATTCTGACTATTTGAGAGAAATCTACCGAGTGTGAACTTTCAGAGGAGACCATGATTTTGACTTTAGTTAGTAACTCAAGAACAGTAAGCACTTCAGTTTGGGCCAAAATCAGCTCAAAAACAGGCAGAACATTGAAGGGTAAATTAAACATCTCTGCCGCTAACCTTTCTGGAGACGGCCTTCTCTCAAGGTAAAATCAGTTCCAGTCCCCTTTAGGTCCTCCACAATGTTGTAGACAAAGTCTATGCTGCTTTTGCCTGGAAACAAGATACAATTCAGGAATGTGTAACCTGCAGCAAGCACACTTCATTCACTCCCCGAAAAGCACACTCGGCCGAGGAACACAATTGCATTACAGCCACCTGCAGTGGTGAAGCTCGCACTGTGTCAGTTGAACTCAATTTTTAAATCCAGGCTAAAAACTCACCTATTCTCTCAAACTTTTAATTAAGCCACTTCCACCCCTTTTCCCTCCTCATGTTTTATCATCATGTCATCGTAATGAGTCCTTTCTGGATGTTGTGTGGCTAGTTGTCCTGTCCTATTGTCATTGTACAGCACTTTGGTCAGCTTCTAGCTGTTTTTAAATGTGCGATATAAATAAAGTTGACTTGACTTGAACCACAGTCACTCTTTAAGGGGATATAAGACTAATTTCTGCGTAACAAAATTAAGATTCTCTTTTCCCAGTATAAACATCAGATCAATGCTATATTTTTTAAAATTTATTCAACCTTTATTTAACCAGGTTGGTCCCACTGAGATTAAAATCTCATTTACAAGACAGACCTGGCCAAGACTAGCAGCAGTATATAGTACATCTACAAACTCACATGAAGAGAAAAAAACAAACCAAACAATACAGTACACTATACATTGAAAAGTGCAGTAGTCACAACACAGTTAGAATGAACATTTACAGGTTTTGATAGACTCTGCTTCTATACACTTTATAACAGCTTTAAATTCCCAGAATATTGAAACTTTGTCTCCCTCTGTAAACAAATCCAGGTTGAGGGTACAGAGAACCGAAACATCCCCTTGCCTAACTCAGTCGGAGTCTTAGGAACAGTCATAAGTGCAATATCCACTTTTCTGGGACATCTAACACAATAAATAACACGGGATTCGACCAAGAATAGCCTAATAGATAAAAACGAACCGGTCACACTTTATATGAAGTGTTGCTCATACAGGCTTCATACAGCATGTATAATGCCTCCATAAATGAGACATAATGTCTTCGTAAATCATACATAGGCAAATGTCATGCTTTGTAAAGGGTGAAATAACACATCCTTATTCAGCATGTGATGCCAGATGTCATATAACAGACAATGTCACTTAGCTAGTGGCTAAATACTATAAAGGGTGACATTGTCAGCTGAGTGACATTGTCATTGTCACATCTGGCATGACATGCTGAATAAGGACGTGATATTTCACTGTTTACAAAGCATGACATTTGCTTACGTATGATTTATGTAGACATTATGTCTCATTTATGAAGGCATATACATGTTGTATAAAGCCTTTATGAGCAACACTTCATCTAAAGTGTGACCAACGAACCAATGGCTAAGTCGACGTGTGAAAAGAGATAGCCAATTAACCTTCGAGTACAGTACACAACAGTGCGTAAGCCTTCTGTTGTTTGTAATGAATCTTTGGGCTTCGTGATACATAGCATCCAACATTTGCAGACAATGATCTCATGAATTCATATACAACAGATCACCATAATCATGAATTGGGAAGCTTCCACAAGTCTTTTAACACATAAGCACACACCTCACAGATCCAAAACAATACATAAGCACACACCTTACACACTCAAAAACACACACAGTAGGCTGACCTGTGACCTTGAGAGTGTATGCCGTTGTTGATGTGACGTTGATTACCCACAATCCCGTCTGGGTGTCCACACGAATTGTATGCAGGTTTCCTACCACTGTTATTTGACCCAGAGGCCCGTCTGTGGCAGAACTGTCCTGAGACACACCTGTGAAAGTCAGAAAGCACATGCTGATCAAGATAATGTATACCACATATATACCTGAGAATCAGCAAGGGAAAAAAGTATTTTAAACTAATACACCGTTAACCCAGACAGTGTGCCGAGCTCAAATGTTTTGCGGAAACCTATTAGCTCAAAAAAAAAATTGTGAGAGCCAATTCCATTGCATTGTGTGGACGATACTTCAAGAAAATGAGGTAAACGTCTTGAAAATTTATTTTTACCATGTTTTTAAGTGGCAAGAAGTCAACATCATTAAAGCTGCTGAAAGTGATTTTTTTGTTTTGTCTTTTAAAAAAGTGTTAACCCTTTGACCGCCGAATAAATTTTCAAGGAATTAAAAATGTAATTATCCTGAGCTGTTGAAAACCCATCATGAGTCAACTTGTTTAAAAGAGCTCAACAAGTTGCCATATGATAGGTTTTCAACAGCACCTGGTTTTGATATCTTACGCCATTGGGCAACAATAGTTGCCTATGGCGCTCAAAGGGTTAAATGGCTCTACATTCTGACAGAGATCATTAATTTAGAGTATCTGGTCGATAACACAGGTCTCTCAGTCACGGCCTTCTGCAATAAAGCAGCATATAAAATTCTGGAGTCGCAGGCTCTGGGAAAGATTGAGGACCCCTGGCCCACACCCACACCGGCCCTTTCTGGATGAGGTTCCCCACCCCTTGTTTACAGATTCCTGTGAGGCACTAGACACAGTACCGCAGTGGGCAACACTGCTGCCTCACAGCAAGGAGCTCACGGGTTCAAATCTGGCCTGGGACCTGTCTGCGTGGAGTTTGCATGTTCTCCCCAAATTCCTGTGGGTTTCCTCCCGTAGTCCAAAGGAATGCACGCCAGGCTAATTGGAGACGATAAATTGGCCGTAGGTGTGAGTGTGTGTGCCCTACAATGGATTGGCAAGCTGTCAAGGGTGTGTGCCCGCCTTTTGTTCATAGTGAGCTGGGATAGGCTCCAGCTCCCCCGTGACCCTAGTGAGGAAGCTGCGGCATTGAGAATGGATGAACGCTAGTAGTGCACTGCCCCTGAGCTTACCAGAACAGGTGAGATTTTACCTGAGGGGCTGGTGAGACTGTAGGTGAGAAAGTTGCCAGTGAGATAGATCGTCACGTTCCTCATGGATGCATCTGCTATAAAAGTGAAATTATCAGGCTTTCCAGGACTCCTCACCGCCTGGAGAACTGTCACCTGAATGACCAGAGCAGAAAGCAAAGGACTCTGAGATACGGGCGCTCCAGAAGTACGTAACTAAGGAGGAAGCATGCTATGACACATTGAAAAAGAATGAACTGAACAGTTTAGTGGAGGCAAAATGGTGTCAGTGAACTATATTGTTACCTCCACCAAGGAGGTGGTGTTTATGACTGTGTTTGTCATCTCTCCATCTGTCTGTTTGCAACTTTGTTCAAAAAGTTAGGGATCTTGAAGGGATGTTGATGAATTTTTCTGGAGGGATAGGGTATGGCCCAAAGAACGATCCATTAGATTTTGGAGGTGATCCAGATCACCATCCAGATGAAAGATTTTTTTTTAAAGGAGTCTTCAGCACTGCAGGAGTCCACGCCATGACCATAAATGCCATATATCTCAAAATTCACTGGATGGTAGTAAAGCTAAATGCAACAAAACTTAGCCAGCTGTAGAAATGTGATGTTTGCTCATGCAGATTTGCACATCATAGAGAAATGAACTAGTGGCCTGTGTTCTCCACTCTAATTTATAAATTTTCTTGTTCCCTCTTATATGTTGAATACTTATTAGTGTGTCTCACAGATAAAGGCTGAATCCAGGACAAAATAAATATTTAAATTTAAAAACTATTCAGCTGCAAATTTTTGTGTATTATTAATTCCAGTAAATAATTTGTTTAACTTCCACAAATCTGCAATTCTCATATTATCTTACAAATTCATCAGTGAGCATTTTTAATTTCATTATTTTCATTTCAATTCACTTTGTGAATTTACTGAATTTGTCCCCAAACCAAAGTGCATTAGCATTGATTAATGTACCAGGGTTGATTTTGATTGTACTGGGACTGAGGTGGTAGGGATAATTTTACCAAGTCTGAAGAGGAGGGGATGAATGTGCTTGGACAGAGGTGGAGGGTAGGTGTATATAGGCATATCAGGACAGAGGTAGGGGAGTTGAGTGTACCATAGCAGAGGTGGAGACAATGAGAGGTGTAATGTGGTAAATAGCCACTAGATGGCAGTATTGACTTTTTTTGTGAAGCCCAGTCTGAAGCTAGGTTGAGCATGTCCAGGGCATGCCCAGAGGGGAAAGTCCCAGAATGGGAGGGGGCTGGAAAAGAGTATATAAGGAGAAAAATCGAGAGTGTGTGGTAGTAGGAGAAATTGCAAGAAGGATACATTTGACCAGACCTGTCACTCTTTTCAAGACCTGTTAAGCTTTTTGTGGATTTTTGCCTGTGTTGGAGCATTTTCCTGTCCCAGGACATCACAACATAGCAGCCAATCTCCATTACAGGGAATTGTAAATATCTCATTTTTTATTTTCTTTTCAATCTTGGTCAGTAGTGTAGGGTGTAGATTAGTTCTATGTGTTTGTTTAATTAAATCTGTTGAACTTAAAGGATTTTGTCTGTCATCCCTTGCTGTCCGTGACGCCATAACAAATTGGGGCCATAACAAATTGGGGTCATAACAGAGGAGAGAATGATAGTACCAGGACAGAGGTGGAGGAGACAAATGCACTAGGACAGAGCAGGTGGGGATGAATGTACCAGGGCAGAGGTGGATGAGTCTACAATGATGGCAGTGGCTTGGGGCAGTTTGTCTTTGGAGACCTCTATAGCTTGCCCCCCGGATGCATCAGCTATTTCCTGGTACAGCTGGTTCCTTGAGGCACTCATATGATTCGTAATATCACTGTTTCTTCGACGCTGAGCCCCGAAGACATTTGTCAAGAGGAAGTTCACCTATAAGGAGAGAGGGTGGCAGAGGGATCATTTAAATGGGTTATTTTTCAACACTTTTTTTTTATTTTTCTTATACCGATTCCTAGCCTGACCCAGGATTTAATCATAGTCTACCATCTTTAAGTGCATTTCTGTCCTGTAAATGTTGCCTTGAAGAGTATGAAATGGACTAAGCAGATTGTCAGAGATATACTGAGAAAAAAACAAGTCCATCTATTTCAGAAGTATTGCCCTGCCAGCAACTGACATCATTTCTTAGCCTTTTTTAAGGAGCAAGGAAATTTAATTAGCTAGTATGGCTACCTTGGCTAATGTTACAGCAGCAACTTGCAAATCCAGCTTGCAAAATTTTTCCTTTTAAGCATGCTAAAAAAGTTACAGCATGACCCCCTCATGTTGACAGTATTATCTGTTTATCAGAGACTAAATATTCTGGATTCACATTCAGTGTTTCCCACAGAATTTTTGGAGATTATGGGGGCACATGTGAGGTGGCAGACTGATGTCTGGAGAGGGTCATTCTCGGGGAGATGATTCTCATTCTGTTTGGGGGAGTGATGATTCTCATTTTGTTGAGCAGGGGCGGGGTATTATTCTCATTTTTATTAGCGGGGGGCTGGGGGATTTGACCTTTACGGTACCTTTCCTATTTTTCCGTTTTTTCTTTTTTTTTAAAAGTGCACATGTAATCTCAACAGTCGCTTTTGCAATCAACAAGCATGGAACCACAACATGCTCTGAAATGGTAATCTTGTCAATGTAACAAAGGGAAGGCCCACACCCTGGCCTCATGGTAATACCTGGAGACAGGAAAAGCCAAGACGGCCATCAACTGTCGAAGGAGAATACTGTGAACATCCTAAGTCAATCAGAGACCAAACGCAATTAGCACCCACACGGCTATACTGATGAGTAAACAATGGTCTTCTGACCATTTAACTTAATCATGATACACCTCACTATTATACATTGAAGGCCAGAACAATCCCCTTTACTTGATATACATATGCATGTTGTATGGTATAAATGGTAAAGCCTTTTGACTGTTCGGGGTTCACTTTGACTCCGCTTAACCCAGAGTACGTTACCCGTATTTCTGACCACTGCCGTTTTTACTGGAAATAAACACCATTTTTCATACGAAGATTGGAATTGTCCCTTCCTTTTTTTTCTTACAGTATTGATAGTGAAAGCTTTGAAAGTTGGTTTTCTGGTCCTGATGTCCTGCCTCAAATTTGAGCGCAAACTTTTGTAAAATTTGAGAACATGTATATTGAAAATGGCTGTGGCCCCTAGGTTAAGAGATCTCACCTGACCATAACCCTGGAGTAAGGTAGCGTATGTGAATGAGTGAGTAAATTGTTGAAAAATGTGAGTGGTTGTAGAGGGTCTATACTCACAACTGACTTGGTACTCTCAATCAGAGCAATGACTGTGCTCGTCAGGTGGGTATCTTTGGCAGGGGCATCAGTGAACACAAAAATCTCAGAGAATGGGGGGACATTCGTGAGAGCCAACTGACGAGAGAGAGAGCAAGTGATGAGACACGGAGCTAGAAAAGAGTGAGAAGAATCAGGATAGACAAACACGAGTGGAAAAGTGCACTGTGGAATTTCAAACTAATTTTGCTCACCTGAACAGACATACACACGCTCACGTGCACACGCACGCACACACACACACACACACACACACACACCTGTATTCCTGTTAAACTCAGGTCTGGAGCGTCACCCCCACCAGATGCAGTGAGAGCATTAATCCTCTGCTTAAAAATCTCAGAGTCTGTTGTCCGAGTCAGAGGTCCAACTCCTAAACGCACAAAAACAGATATGAACACTTAAATTCACACACATGCACATGAACACACATGTACTAACACACATGCACAGGCACATTCACAAATGAATTCATTCCTCTTAAGAGAAACATTGCATCACCTTATACCACAATCACTTTGCAGAAACTTTTACTTAGAGGATTGAATAGTTTTACAGAAAGTCTGTAAATTTGTACAGCCTCAATTCCATAAAAAAGGACAGCATATAATATACAAATAAAAACAGTATCAAGTGATTTGTAAATTCTCTTTTACCTACAATTAGTTGAAAACAGCTCAACAAAAAATATTTAAAGGAGACCTCACCTCACCAAAGTATATTTAAGCGGAAAGTAGAATTCCTGAAGTGTCTAAAATGCATAGCTTTACAAAATTTAATTTGGTAATAATCCAATGCAATGCATTTTAAAACCAGCGAGTCTTCAAACTGGTGTCACCCTTTATCGCTTAATTGCCCTAAAGCTGTTCTCCTTTTGTTTCGCCTGATTAACAATCAATTTATCAACTGAGCGACCAAGACCAATACACGACCTATAATAAGAGATGATAATGAAAAAGTGAGTTTATATTATTTATATAATTGATATGGCATTGTAAGGATGGCAATATAAATGCAAAAATCCAAAACTTTCACTGACTTCGCAGCATTGATTTTCCCCATCCTTATTGTCACTCAGCTATGCAGCTTGCCTAAACGCCTTTAGCCATAACTACATTCAGAATATAGAACAGATTATCGTGGCTTATTGCTTAAAGGTAGAGTTTGCAATTTTTTCAAAAAATCACTTTTATCATATTTGTTAAAACTGTCACTATGATCTGACAGTGGCATATGAGGCTGATGATCTGTGAAAAAATCAGAGTCAATCTGGCTCCATCTTGTGATCCTAATTCAATTTGCAAGATTCTACCGCTTCCAGCACAAAACAGCCGAACAGAGCCAGGAGGAGTGCCTGACGAATGTCAATCATTTCATGTGCTCACGCAGCGGGCAGCCCCCTCCCTTATTCAAGTTACAGTTATATGCAAAAGTTTGGGCACCCCTGATCAAAATTTCTGTTACTGAGAATAGTTAAGCAAGTAGAAGATGAACTGATCTCTGAATGGCATAAATTTAAAGATACAACGCTTTTTTGGACATTTTAAGCAGTAGTGGTGTATTACTTTTGTTTTGTACAATTCTAGAGCAAAAAAAAGTAAATGAGCACCGTGCAAAAGTTTGGGCACCCCAAAAGATTTGAGCTCTCAGGTAACTTTGACTTTAGTCTCAGATCATATTTAGCTTGTTAGGGCTATGGATTGTTCACAATCATCGTTAGGAAAGGCCAGGTGATGCAAATTTTGAAGTTTATTATTACCCAGACTCCTCTATCCTTGGCCCAACAATCAGAAGCCATAGGGTCCTCTATGCAGCTGTCTAGCTCTCTGAAAATGAAATTAATTAATGCCCACAAAGCAGGAGAAGGCTATAAGAAGATAGCAAACGTTTTTAGGTTGCGATTTCCTCAGTTCATTATATAATTAAGAAATGGCAGTCAACAGAAACCGTGGAAGTCAACTTGAGATCTGGAAGACCAAGAAAACTTCCAAAGAAAACTGCTCATCGGATTACTAGAAAGGTAAATCAAAACACCCATTTGACAACAAAAGACCTTCAGTAAGATTTAGCACACCATGCCCTACGGTTCAGCGACACTTGCTCAAATATGACCTTCATGGAAAAGTCATGAGAAGGAAACCTTTCCTGCATCCTCACCATGAAACTCAGCATCAGAAGGTTGCTAAGGAACATCTGAACAAGACTGATGCATTTAGAAAACAAGTCCTGTGAACTGATGAAGTTAAAATAGATGTCTTTGGCTGGAATGAGCAGAGGTATGTTTGGAGAAAAAAGGAAGCAGAATTTCATGAAAAGAACAGCTCTCTGTCAAGCACATGGTTGGATCGATCCTGCTTTGGGCTTGTGTTGCAGCCAGTGGCACAGGGAACATGCCACTGGTCTAAGAAAGAATGGATTCAATTAAATTTCACAAAATTCTGGAAGCAAACATCACACCATCTGTAAAAAAAAGCTGAAGATGAAAAGAGGATGGCTTCCACAACAGGATAATGATCCTAAACACACCTCAAAATCCACAACTGACTACCTCAAGAGGTGCGAGTTGAAGGTTTCACCATCGCCCTCAAGGTCTCCTACCTCAATATCATTGAAAATCTGTGGATAGACCTCATAAAAGCAGTGCATGCAAGGCAGCCAAAGAATCTAACAGAACTAGAAGCCTTTGAAAAAGAATAATGGGCAAAAAAAAACTAGAATTCAAAAACTCTTAGCTGGCACCAAAAAGTGTTTACAAGCTGTGATACTTGCTAAAGGGAGTGTTATTTAGCAATGACCATGCAGGGCGCCCGAACTTTTGCTTCGGACCTATTTCCTTTTTTGCCATTTTGAAACTGTAAAAGGATGGAAATTAAAAGTAATCTTGCCTAAAATATAAAGGAAATGTGTCCTCTTTAACTTTATGCCTTTTGGAGAGCAGTCATCTTTTACTCGCTTAGCTATTCACAGTAACATAAATTTTGATCTTGGGTGCCCAAACTTTTGCATGCGATTATACTTCTCGCATGATTCTAGAATCAGTAGTTGGTGGTAATACACCATGGGTTTATGAGCCGCCATTAAACCCCTACAAGAAGAAGAAGCTCCATCCCTTGCGCTCTTCCCTGTGTTTATGCCTGGCTTCAGAAAATTGCAGAAGCAATGGCAGGAAATCCACCTCCGGCAAAGAAAAAATTGCCCATTCCTTCTTTGCCAACAACTGCTTGTACAAGAAAGACAAGCAAACGGAAGCAGACTGAAGGACAAACAAAGGCTAGAAGGAAAGAATCGGACAGATCCCGAAATAAAAGGAGGATAAACATCGGAATTGCTTTCCAGACATGGAGGGAGCTAATGGATCTGAAAGGTTTCCAAACCAATGCCCAGATAGCCACATTTCTGCTGGACAGGTAATTTAATTACCCTTTTTGATTTATGATTCATTTTATTTAAAAAAAAAAAATAGCTACATAGCCGAGATGTTAATGGTTACAGTACTCCATAGTGAATATCTCTGGAGGCAAATGTTGCAGCCGTGGCTAACGTTAACTTGTTTCCAGTGCTAAGGCTTGCTTAGTGGTTAGCATTGTTCTATTTGTAATACACTGAAACTATATTTGTAAAATGCCCAGGAATTCGTATTGGTTCGGTATTTGTCCTGAGGCCCCGTTCATAGGATACTTCTTGATAGTCAAATGTAGATCTTTAGCTGTGTTTGCGTTTAGCATTCACACAGCTAATGCTACGGCTGCTGTTCTTCTCTGCTCCGCTGTTGATTCTGGTACAGCATTGCTGCCAGGTAACGGTGAGACTTGCGCTTGTGCATGTGAATGAAGGGGCGTGGCTTTGGTCAGAGGCTTGAGGGGAGGGAGTGGGTTTAGAGGCAAGGCTACACACAAATCTTGCTAGCTGTTCCAAGATTGCAAACTATAGCTTTAATGAGTCTCGCAAACTAATTTACGCAAATCTGTGCTGTTTCATGAGCTACACGAACGCAGAAATTAAGAAGACATATTGATGTTTTAAGCAGTCATTCATGCACAGAAGAAAATGCTCATAATTTTGTGGTGCCATTCATAACAATGCTATCGAAAATAAATTAGACTGTCGTCAGTTTCACCAATTAGTCTGAGCAACTGTGGCTAATTGGGAGAAGTAAACTGTGAGAGGTTCAGGTTATTAAGCATTTAAAGGTGAAGTTTCCGAAAGTCTTTGAGACTTGCAATACAAAATTTACAGCCAGTGAACAAAGAGCGCAAGTATAACTGACGTCACTGTTCGAGGCCTTATGTCTTCAATGGCCGCCCAGTGAAGGCATATATATGCAAGATTTTGCTGTTGTTTTATTGCCATTGCTGTGACAAACTGCCACGTCTATATTAAATTTTAGACACTTTTGGCTTTTTATTTTCCGCTGAAATATACTTTAAAGAAGGAGACCTCACCTCCCCAAAGTTTAACCGTATCAACTAATTTTTTTACACACTTACAAATTCACTATTCGATGCCTGCAACACATTTCAAAACAATTGGATAAGGGAGAATTTGAAGACTGGAAATTTTGTGGAATCTTCCTAAAAAAAAAAAAAAAACTCCTCTTCGGGACAATTCTCAGGTATGCTGCAAGCTGGTAACAGGTGATTCAATTATGACAGTGTACAAGATGAGCAGTCACTAATGCCACAGTTGTTTACTTGCAAGATGGTTTGAGATTTGTTACTATGCCAAATGCTTCCTGAGAAAATAATAAATCCTCACTATCGACATTCCATATTATCTTAAAAAGATTCAGAGAATCCAGAAAAACCTGTGCAATCCCCGTTGTATAGCTCTATTAATTGGAACAAGCTCATGAGTTCCCAAGCCTTACTTTTGGTTTTCAGGATTAGGATCACAAACCTATTAATCAAATCTCAGTCTGTTCCTCTGCCCAGTCTATCAGGAACAATGTTCCAAGTCATCTGCGGTCATCAGGATTGGGACCGCGTTCCTGCTTGCTCCACTGTCCTGCCATCTAACAGTTCGGCAAAAGTGTACGCTCTATCTTGCAGCTGTCCAGGAGAGCCGCTGGCCTGGCATGGGTACACCTTCGCTCCCTAGCGTGTACCATCTGAACTGAACTATGTCATTTTGCTCTGTACTGTGTCCCTCTGTCTTGCCGTATTACTATCAATATACCTTACTGTTGGAATGTACTCTGACTCCACATTGATCATAACAATGTACCTTTGAGATGTAGTCTTTTTCAGGTACGCCCCTGCTTGTTCCAACACAATAACACCAAGCCACTCTGTGCACGTAATATAACTGTGGGACTTCATAGTCACAGAGCGTGAGAACTGCTTGCAGGCTGGACCTGACTTCCTTTGACAACGAGAGGTGGGTAATAAAGCACAAAATATGACAGTGGAGACCCTGGAACGTTGATCAACTGAAGTCCTATATTTGGCAAGAAAGGGATCAAATTCTGCTTTCGAAACTCCGACAATTACTGCCCTCAGTTCCAAAAGAACTACTGAGTGTCATTTACACTGTTATGAGCATGCATGTTTCCATACTTCATTGGAACATGTTGCAGATATCACGTTTCAAAATGGCTATTACTTATAAAAAAAAAAAAAAAAAAAACAAAAAAAGCTATGTTAAATCTTTACTTATTCTGTCTTTACACCTTTTTTGAATTGAATGCAGGTAAAATGGAGTTTGCAAATCACTACACAGCTGTTTTATTTACATTTTGGACATTACCAAGAAAGCTCAAAGGTCGACAAAGGAAATAATCCAGTTCAAGTGAGACTAGGATGGGCTGACTGACCAGGGTCATTAAATGGAACGAGGATATAAGCAGATGGCTCATTGCTGGTGCCTTTCCTGCTGTCAATGATTGAGAATGCCACCCTCTTTGCCTCTTCAATGTCATCTCTCATGCTGCCCGTGGTGTCAATTGCAAAACACAGCACTGAAGATCGAGTGATGCCCATGAGCCTGAAAGGGAGAGGGGACAGAGACACACAAAACAGTGAGTGACAGAGGGAGTGACCGTTAAGCAAAAGGTTCTCAATAAAACAACATGATTTAAACAACATAATTTAATGTGCACTTCAGCACGGAAAATCCCAAACAGTATTAATTAGTATAGACTTGCTACAGAGCCCAGCTGACTCCAGTGTGTGCTGTATTTTAGATGCGTCTCGATAAACGGGTGTCATTCTCTCCTCAGTCAGTTAATATGTAATAGAATGAGCTTGTACTGGAGGAAGTCATTTTCCCCTGTGGCTCCCCGAATGTCCTCCAGCAGCTCCATGGATGCCCGTATGGCCATATTAGCAGCAGCTCGGTGCAGGTGTCCATGTGCGGCATCAACAGTATCTTTGTTGATTCCTCCAGTTGGTTCCGTAAGTCTTGAAATATCAGCAAGCCCACCATGGCTGCACTTTCCTGCATTACAGAGAACCAGACAAAACAAGATTTACATAAAGGACTTGCAGGTTTGGAGGGAAAAACAGAATCTTGGTACCTGCAAGTTTAGGAGGGAAAAAGATGCCCATGTTACCATTTGTTGTGATTATCCTTTCTGAAATGGGCAACAGAAATAAAGTATGATTGAGTGATGTTGCTTGCCAGTTTGGAATGTGATGGATGACTTTAGTACCTGCAAGTTTGAGAAATAACGGAGGACAAGAGATCCTGTCTGTTTTTGAGCAAGATGGATGAGTAGCGTAAGGACATGTCCTGTTTTCCTATCATTTCAGCCCACTTTCGGTTTCTCATCTGTATATATGTTTTTATGTTGGAATATTATCTATTCATGGTTAAAAAATAATTTTCCCTGCATAACAGCGCAACAGGGCTTGTATATGTGAACATGTATGTGGACCTGTCTTCAGTTTTCTTGTGAGCTTGATAACTCAAAAACCATTAATGCTTTAATCATGATTTTTGACATAGAAGTAGATTATCATTGTGCTCTCAGACCTAATGCTTGGTGTCAGAGTAAAATGTAATGCTTGGTGTCAGGGTGAAAGGTTATTCTTGGTGTTGGATGGCTCCAGCTCCTGAACAACACTGTGTAGTGCTGGTTTGTCTTTTAAAAAACAACTTTTTGGTAGGCCTATCATTTTGCTTTTTTGCGATTAAAGTCACAAACAGAATAGAAAATGATGAAAATGACCCAAAAAATAAAGTTTTAGTAGAATAGAACAGTAGTAGATTTGTATGAAGATAAATACAGTATATCATTTCTTATTTATTCAAAGAATTGTCAGATATAATAATGAAGACATCAAAGAATGGTATATACTGTACATTTTTTTTTATCCCAACAAGCCAATATTTCATTTTAATAAGTATGAAAAATTTGTAGGTCATCATTACTACTGTGAATATTTTGTATATCAATAAAACTATCAAAATATTTTACTCCTGTATTCTAGCCCAAATACATTAACTTGCCCTCCTCCAGGATCTAATCTTTGATATATGTTGTACAGACTTATCATATCTAAAATGTTATTTTAAGCAATAGAATCTTAGAAGAGGGCAAGGTTGATGTTTTTAACTTTGAAAGTGCATGATGAAGTGACTTCTGATAGTAATGTGGGCTGCTGTTCACTGTATCTAGGTCAGAAGTCATGTAATAAAATGTGATACTTTTGCCTATTTTTCATTATTTATTATGTGAAGATATTGCCAAATGAGTTTAGGATACATTATTGCAATAATAGGTAAGAAAATGGGATAATTCTAATGAGGATTTTTTGGAGAGTTTCAACTGACATGAGATCTGCTGAAAAGGGGTGTCTTCCACTGCCTCTAATTCTTTATCAACACTTTGTAAGAGATGGAAAAAGTCAAAATATGATCTTTCAACATGTATTGCTCATTCTAACTCAAAATTGGAAGAACTTTGGGCAAGTTTACGAAAGTGGGCTGGAATGATAGGAAAACAGGACATGTCCTTTTGAGAGTGACAAAGAAATATAGTGCCGACAGGTTTGGAGAATAATAGAGAACTATAGTCCTGGCTAATATAGGAAGGTGAAAGAGGACTATATAATCTGCAGGTTTGGATGTGGATAGCGGACTATTCTATCGGCAGGTTTAGAGTATGATAGAAGAATATATTACCCACTGGTTTCAAGGGTGATAGAGAACTATTATAACTGCCGTTTAGAGAAGGAATAAGGACTAAATTGCTCAAGTTTGGAGCATGACAGAGGACTACAGTACTTGCAGGTTTTGGGTTTGATGGATGAATATTGCATCTGCAGGTTAGACGATGATAGAGGACTACAGGACCAGCTGGATAGAATGACTGAGAACTATAGAACCTGCAGGTTTGGATGGTGGTCAAGGACAATAGTACTAAGGGCTTTTGAAGGTGATACAGGACTATAGAACCTGCAGAATTTAAGGGCAACAGAGGACTCTAGACTCTAAACTTGCAGATTTGGAGGGTGATGGATGACTATATTGACTGTGTGTATGAAGAGTGAGAGAAAACCTTAGTACCTGCCAGTAAGAAGTATGATAAAGGGCTATGGAGAGGAATTTGGTACCTGCAGGTTTGACGGTTGATAGAGGGCTTCAGTATCTGCCGGTCTGTAGGGTAATGGATGACCATGTTTGTTGATGGATCATTAAAGGCAATAGTACCTGCTGGTTTGAATATGCCAAAGTAGCCAGAGGTGAGTATCCCTCTATCGAGGATTTCAGGAAGGATGTTGTCCCTGCAGTCATCTCCAATGCATTTTCTGCAGGTAGGAGTGCTTTTATCTGTAGGAGGTATTACATTCAGTAATATAGTGACATGGAGAAGACTTTCCTAAAAATTTAAAAATAGACTTTAACTTGAAACAAACATTCAACTTATTTACATGTGAAGACCTTGCTATTACAGTGCACATTCCCCCTGAAGTTGAAGTTTAGTACAAAAGTTGATTGAATACAGCCCAAAGGCTGAAAATGCAGGAAATAGGAGGAGTTGTGATGTGAAAATCGCAATTTCCATTCCACAGGCAGAAAGAGCAACTGAGCTTACACTTTATTAAGGATTAAACTCCTTTGAAAATACAAGTTTTCCTGTAAGGAAAGTAAGGAAACATTTTTAGCCAAAGATGTATTTTAGAGTTAGAGTTTTCTTTAAATGATATGTTATCTCAGTATTCCGCACAGGTAATGAGGTAACGTTATTAGCGGTACTCTGTTTTCCTATGGGTTAAATAATGACCAGTTGAGTGCAGGTGGAGTTCTTCTGGCTCTAGCATATTAAGGTCTTGTAGTGCAACATCATAAACTATGTTTTTCATTTTTCAACAACACATTGAGGCAAATACCTGCGATATCACCAATGCTCGTTTTAGCTTGGCTCAGGTTGGCATTTGGCTGCCTTTTTTCCAGTTCAATCCAGTTACTGTGACTGTAGAAATCCTTCAGGGAAAAGGACACAAAGTTTTTTTTACCTTCAGATTATCTCATAGGCACATATTCATATGCTAACTTCAGTGAAGAAATAACATCACAGCCAGCGCAGTTACTGTCACAACTCACGTGTGATTTACTTGTGTGTCTCTTTGCTATTCAGCAACTTGCATGTCAATCAGGTGTATGTGCCTTGTGATTGGTTGAAATCTTGTTTTTCGTCCCTGTCTGGCAGAATTTCGTTACATGGTTGTTTCAAAATGACTGAGTGACTGGGAACTGAAGCCCTCTGCTTTATGTGCAACTCAAATTTGTACGAAGATCCCAGTTTAGCTATATCATCCTTGGTAAAAACGTTCTTCATCTTCATCTAATGCAAATTGTAGTTTCGTGACAGCATTCTTTATTGTCCGTTAGTTAATTCGAACAAGCTTCTGATCCTAATCAGAGTCCAGGATTGGGACTGAGCTCAAGTTAACTGAACGCAAGCTTGTACATCTATTCAGTTATCAAGAACAAGCTTCCAATCTTAATCGGAGTAGGACTGGCACTGCGTTCATCTCAAGCAGCATCCTCATCCTCTGGAACAGTTTAGTGTTGGCGAAGTCTGCACTACATCTAGCTGCATCGCAGAACCCACTGGCCGGGAAGTGTCAGCCCAGCCTGAGTTGTTACATCTGTACAGAACTGTACTATCCTACTCTAGGGTTCCACCTCCACTTCATCATCTGGGTTCCGTCCCAGATCTGTACTGTATTGCTGTCAATAAACTACCTGTTGGATTGTACGCCTGTCTCCACACTTTGGTCCAGACCACACTTCCTGGTCTTGACCAAAACAATTATTTTGTATTTTGATGGAAAATCTTCTTTCCCTTATTTTTCTGCTCAGTAAGACCAAAAACCATCCAAGATGTACCTCATTAATTGCCAATGCAGACAAACCTGCCATCGAGGAACTTTAAACCAGCTCATTTTTGGTTCTTCAGTGGGGAGAGCTATGGTTATAAACCATATTATAAAAGTAACACACTCGTTAGGACAGAAAAATTTTGCAGTGTTCTCACCTGCAAGGTGTGGAGGATTGTTCCCAAGGTCAGTCTTGCTGAGATGAAGTTCCCCTCTCTGACATTGGCTTTTATGCTGGCCATGCCCTCTGTGATGATGGCTCGGCCGCTCAAAAATTCCTCTCCATCAAAATGGCGTGGTGCACTTAAAGCGTAAAGCTGATCCACAGCTGCATTGCTCAAGTACGTGAATATAATGGAGCCCTGGAAAAAGACTCCGGACTTCAGGGAGCCATCGCTGGGGGAGCATGCTCTCTGCACTGCAAATGGCGTAAGTCTTCCGCCCACCTATCCAGAGAGCAAAAGCTTATAGAAACATCTGTTCTGTTTGTACAAGTTTACCAAGCTGGCAATGTTGAGTTTATCAAATTTAAGGAAAGCTTTGGGAGGTACACAACATGTGCAAAAGTACAGGGACACCTGACCTTCGAGCATTTTCATTCCAAAATCATGGGCATTAACATGGAGTTGGTCCCCTCTTGCTGCAATAACAGCCTCTACTCTTCTGGTAAGGCTTTCGCCAGATGTTAGTAGAATGTTGTGGGGGAAATTACATTAGGTAGGATGAGAATTGATGTTGAGCATCCATCTGCAATGTAAGTCTATGCTACCACATCGAAAGGCCTGAACCATGAAAAACTGCTCCAGACTAAGGAGTGTCCACACTTTTAGCCAGGGTTGGGTTCAATTACTTTTTTCAATTACAATTACTTTCTGGACAGAATGTTCAATTACAATTACTTTTCGATAAAAAAAAATTCAATTGAAATTAAATTACAATTACGAAAGTAATTGTAATTAATTACAATTACGTCAAATGTAATTGTAATCGACCCATCTCTCTCTCCCGTTTACTTTCCCCCATTGGAATCAATACATTCAGGACTCCAGAAAAGTAATTGTAATTGTAATTGTAATTGAAAAAAGTAATTGAACTCAACCCTGCTTTTGGCCATTTTGGCTTTTGGAGTGTTGGCAGCGATAGAGATGAGGACAGATTTTGTGCAGTGCAGTACGGCTGCCACGTACGGAAATGGGAAAGTCCCTCCCTTCGGCCAAGGCCAATGCACGGCAGACTTCTGTGGTCTTGCGTAGAATGGCCGTCACTGTTATCCCCCGGTGGGTAATAGTCTCTGAGTCTGCAAATAAAGGTTTAAAGGCCTGCAGCCCTGGCAGCACCAAACCCATCAGGAGAACCAGAATCCAACCCATCGCTGTGCTGTCATAGAACCACAGAACCACATGAGTTCATTTATATGCACAAAACCTCGCAAGTACAGAACCATGTCACTGCAGGTCTAAGTACTGATCCACAGAATTACAGAACCGCACCACTGCATGTATAACCACTGAACCCCACAGTTGCAAAACCAAGGAGCCACATTGCTGCAGTTACTCATTTGGCCATTTCATTAGGTACAGCTTTCACATAACCAAATGTTAAAAATAATTACTGTATTCAAAACTATTTTAAAGTGTCCAATTTTTTTTTCTTTTTTTTGTTTCAACCCGAAAATTGAGGTGCTGTGTACAAAAGCTTTTGGCAATTATGAACAGTTCCTTTTGTTATGGATGAAACCACTCTCAAATTCAAACTGAGAGTCTGCACTTTCGTGTCATTGTCATTGTAACCTTAAAAAATAGGACCAAGGGGCCCGTAGCTTACCGGCAAACAATATTATAGGGATGATACAAGTTATGAAAATTTCATGTGAAATTTGACCTTCGAATCATTGAAGGTCAATGTCAAGGTTCAGGGGCAGATCCAGGATAGTTTAAGTAGTTTCCGGAAGTCACTCAAACACCTCATTGATTGGCTGGAAGCACTTTCATTGTGTTGGAACTCACTCAAACCTTATTCTGATTGGCTATTCATGTTGCAAACTACTCATTGAAACTACTCACTTCAAAACCTGGATCCACCCCTGAGGTTACTAAATAAAAGTTCACATATATTTATAAGACCTATGTACAATCCTAAGCTCTGAATCAGTTTTGGTGATACATGTCACTGAATATTCAATTTGTCAATTGTGAACTTTAAAGGTCACAGAAGGTCAAGGTTGAGGTCAGCAAATGGACTTCATATATGACCTATAAGTCTCTAATACAAACCTAGGCACCATCCATGACTGTTTTGGCAATACAAGTCATTGTATTATGTCAAGTTTGACCTCAAAGGTCACCAACAGTCAAGTTGAATGTCACCAAATGAAAGTTCACGTGTGACTTCCTGTAAGTCTGTGATACGAACTTAGGCTCTATCTATTTATTTATTTATTTATCCTTTATTTAGCCATGAAGGTCCCATTGAGATACAAGATCTCCTCTTCCTGGTCAAGACAGCAGCAACCTGAGGCAGATGATTCTTTACAAGATGTCGAGTACACACCCATTTTCTAAGAAGGCGGGATGGTATGAAAAATGCACTTAAAAACAGAAAGCTGTGATGCGTCATGTCCCTCCTCTGCATTAATTAGTTTCCCCACAATCTGGCTCTCTACATCAGTTTCCGTTTTGTTTTATAAGTTGTTTCCTACGATTTGATTATTGTCTTGATACTTCCCCTATTACCTGTTTGCATTCCGCACGCTTCTCTCTCACCTGTTTCCCATTGTAACTCATTGTTTCTGTGTATTTAAGTTCTAAGTTTTGCAGCCATGCTTGACATGCTGCCCAGTATTGTTCTTCTGTCTAGCATGTATTCTTTTCCCCTTGACTCTCCTTGATCCTGCTTTTGTCCAGTGTCTGTTTCGTGGTCGCCCTTTGCCTGCCTCTGCCCAAATATTCTTGGCCTGTATGCCCCTGTTCCCTCTCAACCTGACCTCTTGGCTCTGACCCCTGACAGGCACTTTTGACCTCTATCTGCCCACCCCTCAGGTTCCGGTCCGCTGCTGCTCGACCACTGCTTATCCCTGAACTTCCCCCTGCCTTCCCTGCATTGCCTAGTCTGCCAGTGATTGACCCTGGACTGTTCACCTGTTCAATAAAGCTCAGTATTATCACACTCCTGGTTTTGCAGTGGGCTCTTTTTCTATGTCCTTTCATGACAGATTTGTAAATCAAATTTGACTTGCATTTAATTTAAAACCATACAAGACCAAATTATTAATGTTTTACCCAAATAATTTTATTGGGGTTTTTTTTGTTTGTTTGTTTTGTTTTTTTTTTTACACCACATTCATTCTGAATTTTATGCAAGCAAATAAACCACATTGCAAATAATAGGAACAGGGGAACAGGGGCAGTGTAAGACTCAGATTGGAATGTTCAAAAAACAAATGTGTACAGGTCTGAAACAAGTGACTCTATCACACCGCGAGTTCAAAAGGAGGATTCACAAAAAACCAAGTTGTTTTCAAGTAATGAGTGATCAGTGCTCCCCACTTTGTGGAAAAACTGTGTGATTGAATAATCAAACAGCTTAAAAAACATACCTCAATGCACTGTTGTAAGGATTTTGGATATTTCCCTCTCTGCAGTGCTGTTAGTGCCGGGAAATTTCAGGCACTTGCTGATCATCCAGATTCTGCACCTGTCTGGAATCTGGCCCTCAGCTTAACGAGCAGCTGATTACCTTGTTGACTCCACCTGGATGCACCTACAAAAGGACCTAAAGTGTGGAGGAGGCTGGAAGAGACTGTGGCTTATTTGATGCTTAGAGTCCTGTATTTCTTTGGTGTTTGGACAGCTTTTGTTTTGGTGCACATTTTTAGTTTAGGTTTAGGCCAGAGAAGGAGGCTGCGGGAAACATCATTTTACTTGCCATTCATGAGTTCCTATACGTGATGCGTAGTTTTTGAGATATAGCCTTTTGGAATCTCATCATTTTTGCTTGCCTTTTCAAGATCACTCAAGGTCAAAGGTTGTGGTGTTAAATTAATCTCCAGTTATGATTTCCTAGATGTATTTATGGCAACCAAGTGGCCATCTATAGTAGTTTTAAGTAGTGTAAATTAGGCAATTCAGATCAATGACCTTTTCCCCCCCTGAACTTGGACCCCTGCCGATCCTTGAAATTTGCACTTTTTACTTGAGCAATTTGAGGATTATATTTTATAAATTGCAAGGGGAAACTTTTGACTTTGGTTTGATGTAAATCAGACCATTTCTGACAAAGTCATAGCCAAAAAAATTACAATACATTGACTAGGAATAAGTACCTCATACAGCCTCACTTAAAAAAAAAAAAAAAACCTGAACTTTCCTATGAAAAATCTGCAGCCAATATCTCAGACTGACAGACTGAGATATCACAAGGCACTGTTAGCAATCTTGTAGAGTTTATGCTCTCGTGGGTTGAAGCTGTTTTGGGAGCACATGGAGGACCAACGGGGCATTATGCAGGTGGTCATGTCCTGGCTGAGCATTGATTGTTGAAGGGTAGAAATATACACACAGAGGGATTTATCACAGAAGTCACAGAGAAAGATGGCATGCCTATTAGCAGCGCTTTCAGAACTTTGATATGAGGGTGAAAATGGTGAAAATAAACCAGCATGAATCAAGATAGAGTCCATTTTATGATGCGTGAGACTGACTGAGCCTTAACAGACTTGGCACTTCAGCGCCAAAGTAAAAAGCTGTCTGATCGCAAGGTGTCAAAAGTACCAAAAGCGCCAAAACTATTCACAACATAACGGTCACTTTGACAGATATTGATTTATTTTAGATGCAGCTTCTTTTAGGAGGATAACTTAAATTTTTCTGCTGTCCCTGTCAATAGCAGTGAATTGCTCTGCTTTTACTCTGGTACTACGGACTGCTCATACAAACTGGGACATTGCTGACCGCTATCTACTTTAGGTAACACATTGACCAGGGATAAGTACCTCATATAGTCTCACTTAACAAAAACCTGAACTACACCTTTAAAGAATCTGCAGCTAATCTCTCAGTGCGAGATATCACAAGGCACCTTCAGTGAAATTGTAGAGTGCATCCCTTGGTGCGTTGGAGCTGTTCTTATTGCACGTGGAGGACCCTCAGCATGCTATGCTGGAGGTCATGTTTTGGCTCGTTGGTGTGCATTGATTTATATTTGATAAAGGGTCAAATATGCACTTTTCAGAGGAATTTATCAAAGTAGTTAAAGAGATGAGTGGCATGCCTATCGGCAACACCTTCAAAACTCAGATATGTGGGAAAAAATGGTCAAAATGAACCAGTACAAATCAAGAAATGATGCATGAGATTGACTTAAAGCCTTAAAGGGATAGTTCACCCAAGAATGAAAATTCACTCATCTACTCAGAGGGTCCGTGAATTATTTTCTTCCCCAAAATGCTTTTGGAGTTCCAAAGAAAAGAAAAGTCCTGCACACGGTCTTCTCACTTGCTATTAATTTATTACTCGATGTTTCGGTCAACAGACCTTCCTCAAGACAACAAACAGAATACATCGGAGAGCACATCATAAACGCAGGCTGATAGGCCTACGTGGCCCAATCAGGTAAAATCACATGACCACTAGTAAGACGTATCTCAAGGTAAAAACATCAATATTAATAACAATATACAAAGATAATAATAACCTGAAATAGGAAAGACAATAATCTTGTATATTTGCAATAAATAGCAAAATAGAAAATGTTTAAAAATGATTAGAATCAGAAACCTCATGTACAATTAATAGATGGAAAACATGATGGAATGAAAAATATGCAGGATAAACAGCAAATGGAAAAAATGCCGCCTCCTAATTGTCCCAGCCCCTGAAAACAGGAGAGGAGACCATATCAGAAAGGCTCTGTCATAAGTAAAAATGGTAAATATAAACAGTGTACAGAATAAAGAAATACAATCAATAAAAGACAAGTTTTCTATAATGAAAGAGACCCACCAAAATTAGGGAACAAAACTCACAACATAATGTTGAGGGGAAGTTCATCATTCAATCCGTTTGGTATTAAAGTCTGTAAAGTAAATATCCAGTAAACCTTGCGACGTTTTAGCAGCAAATCAAGATTACCACCTCTCCATGGAAGGCTGACTTTTTCAAGACCACAGAAATGCAAGGTAGAAATGTTATGTTTTTCATCACTGAAATGGAGCCACAGGATAATTTCTGACATTTCTGCGTATAGAGCTTTTACTTTTGTATGTTCACTAATGCGCTGTTTCAGTTGCCTGGATGTTTTACCCTCATATGCCAAATTACAGGGACAATGTAGTATATATATCACATGTGTAGATGCACTTGTTATTACCTCTTTTATAGAAAATTTCTTATTCGTATGGGGATGATTAAAAAAATTTAGTTTTCAAGGTATTATTGCACTGTGCACAATTTCCACAGTGATAACTTCCAGCAGGTAAAGGGGATAAAAGCTGCTGAATAGGCAGCTTAGGCCAGTGAGTGGCAAAGTCAGCATGAACAAGGAGGTCTCTCAGATTTTTCCCTTGCTTGTTTACAAAAAGAGGCTGAAGTTTAAAATGGGAGGCCAATTCAGGGTCCGAGGTCAAGATATGCCAATATTTCTTAAAAGTGGATTAAATAGTGAAAGAAAGAGGAGAATAAGAGGTGATACAAGTAACAGAGAACTTTTTTTCTTTACTTTAGTCCACAGTTGGCCTTATTCCTACGCACCTGTCTGCCCACCGGAGTGTGAAAGTTTTTTTCTTGCTACTCTGGAGTTCCAAAGAAAAACGGCATTGAAGACAAATCCAAATCAAATGAAGTCATTGGTGACCACTCTTTCAAGCGAACAACATTTAAAAAGCACAAAATGCCTCCATACTGCTCGTGCGGCCTAATCCAAGTGTCCGTAAGCCCTGACATTCAGATTTGACCTGAAAAGACGTGCTTTAACCATGTTTTTAGCCTAAATGTCCAATGTAGCCACTTTGCTAGGAGCCCTTTTTATTTTCACGGATGAAGTTGACCTCACAACGGTGGCCAACGAGGGTAAATAAGCTGTTCAGTCAGTGAATACTAACATTCAAATGCAGTGCGTTTCCCCAAATGGAGATATTTAGGGCTGTTGCAGCGTCAATTACCCTTATTGGCCACCGTAGTGAGGTCAGCTTCTTCTGTGAAAATATACAGGGCTCCTAGCTAAGTGACTACATTGGACATTTAGGCTAAAAAGACGTCTTTTCGAGTCGTCTGATTGCACATTCAATAACTAATATTTTTTACTTGTCATTATCGACGGGACTGTTCCCAGTGTGTGGAAAGCTGCTCATGTTTTCTGTTATGATTCTAATCTGTTCTGTCATGATTCTGCCATGTTTGTTATGATTCTGCCATTCCCTGTTACGTTTATGATTATGTCTGTTAGGTTTTGCCATGTTCTGTTTAGTTTTTGCATTTTGCCATGTTTTCGTTTTTGCCATTCCCAATCCACTATTCTGTTAGATTCCGGTCCATGTCTTTGTTCATGCCCTGCATTGCACTTTGTCTCCCCTGTCTGGTCTTTTGTTAAGCTACAGCTTCTCCCCAGTCCTGCGTGTCACATGCTTTGGTGATTTCATGGTTTCTGGGTTTCAAACATTCCTTCCAATCTCGTTTGCTTCCTTCGCCTCTCTTTTCTGTTTTACCAACCAATACTAACAGTTTGTTATTTTTGTTAAAGTTACTAACCCAGACTAACATTGTATATAATACTAACTTACTAACGAGCACTAGGGATTGTATAGCTGCACTTACTAATTGATTAACAAGCTCTCAGCACTCGCCCTGTTCTAGTCTCCGCCTCTTGCCTGCACTTAGTCTTTGCTGCAATTCAGCAGATCCTCTGCACCTGCTCCACTCTGTCCTACCTCTCATTATCTGTGCACATTAGAACTCCCTAACCGGAGCTGTATGTTTTGTCATAGGTTGTTTCGTGTTCCTGTCCGCGTTTTGGCTTTTTTGCCAATTTCATGTGATTAGGTTCTCCCTCATGTTCCCTCCTTTGTAATTAGTCTGATCCTCATCACCTGATCCTAATCATAGCATGTGACTTCCCTTGAGTGTATTTAAGCTGTCTTCTCACTGCAGTTCCCCGTCAGAACATTTCCTCTTGTTTACCTGTGCTGCTTTCTTTCGCCTTGTACTCATAGTGTTAATCTTCTGACTGGACTGCCCGACTTACGATTTTTGGCTCTGCTCTTTTGTACTTTTGTCTGCATCTGTTTTCGAACCCTTTTTGCCCGACTACGAGTTTTGTGTTTGCTGCCCTGGTAACGGTTTGGATTTCGCCCTCTGGATTTTGGCTTTTGCTTCTATGACAAACCTGTGCCTGTGTACCGAACCTATTTTTGTCTGACCACGAGTACTGTGTTTGCTGCCCTGGTTTTCGACTCTGTTTTTGCCCTCCTGGATTGTGATTTTTGGATTGTGGACTCTGTACCTTTGCCTTCTGCCCTGCGGGGGTTACCCCCCTCGCTCAATAAAGCCACTTTACCAGCAATCCTGTGTTCTCGCAACTGGTTCCTGAACGATGCCTCACATTTTCCCATTGTTTAAGGCAGGGCTGGACTGGGACCAAAAAATGGCCCTGGCATTTTTTGGCCATGGAGATTGTGACGGGGTTGTGATTTTAATACTTTGGTTGTTAAGTTATCCAATTATTTAAATGAGTTATTATATTCAATCAACATTCTTATACCACATGCATGCTGAATGTGATCTACACTGAACAAAAATATAAACACACAAACCAAAAATGCGGAGTTAAATTGACCTATAATGAAATATACCCACAAATAATGTTTATTGGTGTACTGAATGATTTGTTTTGATCAATTCTGGTGACCCACTTCTCAATGACCACTCCCTGTGAGATTACTCACTCACTGAGTTATTCCACCCCTGAGCTGCATAAAGCATGACATTGAGTTTGTCAGTCAGTGTGACCAATAGACAGGCACTCCTTGCACCAGGGTCAATAAAAGGCCACCCCAAAATGTGCACTTTTGTCACAATGCCACAGATGTCACAAGTCATGAGGGAGCGTCCCATTGGCATGCTGAACGCTGGGATACCTGTGACAGCGGTGTCAACACACTTGAATGTGCATCGTTCCACCATCAGCCGGTTGAGAAGTCGATTCAGAGAGACTGGCAGCACTGTGAATTGTCCACATGCCCGACGACCACGTGTGACCACGCCCAAACAGGATTGGCACATGAGGTTCCAGCACCTCCATGATCGGCTCCGACCAGCCACCAGGACAGCTGACGAGACCGTCGGACTGCACAGCAGGCGGATATCAGCTCAGGCTGCCCGAAACCATCTGAGGGAGGCAGACCTCCGAGCCCGTCGACCGCACTGAGGTCTCGACCTGACCACCGTCCGTCACTGGTACAGACTCGACTGGGCCAACAGTCACCTTCGCAGGACACTTGCATGGTGGAGGACGGTGTTATTCAGCGATGAATCGCGATTCCAACTGTACCGTGCCGATGGCAGACAACACGTATGGCGACGTGTGGGCGAGTGTTACGCTGACACCAATGTCGTGCGTTGGGTGACACATGGTGGTGCAATAGTAATGTTATGGGCAGGTATATGCCATGGACAGCGTACCCGTCTGCTTTTCGTTGAGGGTAACCTGAACGGGCAGCGGCACCTGAGGCCCATAGTCGTACCATTCGTTCCGACTCAATCACGTGACATTCCAGCACAATAATGCCCGCCCACACACTGCCTGGATCTGCTCAGAGGTTCTTGATGAGGAGGATGTCCCTGTTCTCAATTGGACAGCATATTCACCCGATATGTCGCCAGATGAACACCTTTGGGATGTTCTGGATCAGCGGGTCAGACAATGTGTTCCAATTCCAGAAAATGTGCGCCAGCTCCGAGTTGCACTGCAGGAGGAATGGGACAACATTCCACAGGCCACTATTGACAACCTGGTGAACTCCATGCGCCGGAGAAGTAGCACTTTACGTGATGCCGATGGTGGACACACTCGTTACTGAGTGCTGTGAACTCTGCCCGCCGATCCCTGGTGGGTTCAGGCTCTGATAACTCATGAACTGTGTACAGTAAATTGTTAGTCATGTTTTTGTTGTTTAAACATTAAGGCAAGAATAAAATAATAATTGTTTTGTTGAAATATTTCCCGATTGATAAAAAATAATTCGAAAAAAATCACTTTGTGCGTTTATATTTTTGTTCAGTGTATGTTCCATGTTTAAGCTGTGAGTAAGATGGCACCAAAAACAGCAGCAGAAAGGCAGAGGAAGTATCGCGCACGCCTTAAAGCTGATCCTGAAAGAAGGGAGAGATACCTGATCATCATCAGATTAATATAAAAATATTGCTTTCTTTAGAAATACATTTTATGATCATATTCAATGAGCTTCCATAGTGTACATAACGGGGTTGAAGAATAACAGTGCCCACATCTTGAAATAATGACCAATAATTATAGACAGCTAATACCTGAGATTGGAAAATATGTTTTTCTGATGGTTGAATATGTCCTTAATGCTGTGGGATATACATACAAATAATACATTTTGGTAGAAAATTTGAAAATGTCAAAGTCCAATTTGAACCATTCTCATGGAATGACTCATATACATGCGTATATATATAGTAACCTCGTTATAGTACTTAAGAGTGAATGCACACAAAAATTGAGCAAGAGGTGGCCACAGTTGAAAAATCAACCTACCCGGTCCGTGACTAGAAATTTGGGTCAAATACACTGACCTGAAAAACTTGCCTTCTGAAGCCAAACAACGCATTTTCCTCACTTAAAAATACATAATTTGCACCAAACAGACATCAAACAATTAATCTATGACAGATTTCCGGTTTTAGAGGATTTTCGTGACAGCTAATAAGCGCATTCTCGTGGAGTCAAATAACAACATGGTGGTTTACCGTGAAAACTAGAATGGCTCTAGCACTGGGGGCAGTGATTTTCATTGCTTCAAAATCAAAAATCAATCAATCAATCAAAATTTATTTATATAGCACATTTACAAACAGCAATGGCTGAACCAAAGTGCTTTACAGATAAAAACATAAAAACATAAAAGACATAAGAATAGTGCAAAGTGACAGAAAAAAAAAAAAAATCTAATCTAATCAAAGGCAAGGGAGAAGAAATGAGTTTTAAGAAGGTACTTAAAAGCTCCCAGGGTCTGGGCTGCTCTGATGTGGGGGGGAAGACAGTTCCAGAGTCTGGGGGCTGCCACAAAATCACAAATCAGGATGTACAACCTTGAAACATGATATTTCAAATATATCAAATCATTTTTTTGGCTTCTTAAGCGAGCGCCTTAGAAATTGCCCACGAACCCGGCCCAATTCTGTCAAATTTTCTTGGTGAGTGACCGTTTACTTGACCCTTTTGTTTTTAAGCGAAGCGCGAAATCCCCAATAAAACACAATAACAATACTATGAAATACAAAGATAATAGTTTGGTTTGACTTATTTTCCGAGAGTAGTCACTCACCGGCAATTCTGGACAGATTCATACTCTGCTTAGACATTCTTTGGCGTTCAAAATACCAGGACGAAGGGTTCATTATGCATTATTCACATGTCCAGCAGCGGTATTTCATAACGCAGGAAATCTCAAAAACCATCACCAGACACAAACGATCCACTGCTATTTTCATAGTTAGAACCTCTGGAATCTAGTTTCTAATTGAACTCCTGAAAGTGCTCTGCGATGAATCCCGAAATTATCGAGTCTCCATTTGAACCAAACAGCCGAGCTCGATTGTACGGCAGGCTGTCAAATAAGCCTGTCAATTTAAAACCCTTGCCTGACATGCGTCGCACAATCGTTTCATTCGCTAGAAATGGTGTACACTTCGAAATAGTTGGGACAAAGTGTAAATTGTGAATAAAATCAAAACGCAGTGACTTTCAAGTAACACCAGCCAGTATTTTATTCATATAAAACAGAGATAACATAGCAAATGTTGAAACTGAGAAATTTTACAATTTTATCCACAAAATGAACTTATTTCAAATTTGATGGCTGCTACAGGTCTCAAAAAAGCTGGGACAGGGGCCTGTTTACCATGGTGTGGCATCCCCTCTTCTTTTTAACAGAGTGGAGGCGTCTGGGTATTGAGGAGACAAGTTTCTTGAGTTTAGCCATTGGAATTTGATCCCACTCTTGTTTAATACAGGCTTCCAGCTGCTGGAGAGTTTTGGGTCTCCTTTGACGGACTTTCCATTTAATTATGCGCCTAATGTTTTCAATTGGTGAAAAATCAGGACCGCACGCAGGCCAGTTCAGCACACGGACTCTTCTACTATGAAGCCATGCTGTTGTAATAGCTGCAGTATATGGTTTTGCATTGTCCTGCTGAAATACACAAGGCCCTCCCTGGAATAGATGTCGTCTGGAGGGGAGCATATGTTGCTCTAAAGCCCTTATATACCTTTCAGCATTCCTGGTGCTTTTTAAAACATGCAAGTGTCCCACACCATATGCACTAATGCATCCCCACACCATCAGAGATGCTGGCTTTTGAACTGAACGCTGATAACAGGAGGGGTGGTCTTTCTCCTCTTTAGCCCGGAGGACACGACGCTCATGATTTCCAAAAAGAATGTCAAGTTTAGACTTGTCTGACCACAGGACACTTTGCCACTTTGCTACAGTCCATTTTAAATGAGCCTTGGCCCACAGAACACGGCGGCGCTTCTGGATCATGCTCAACAATGGCTTCCGTTTTGCATGATAGAGTTTTAGGTGGCATCTGTGGATGGCACGGCGGACTGTGTTTACAGACAGTGGTTTCTTGAAGTATTCCTGGGCCCATTTAGTAATGTCAATGACAGAATCATGCTGGTGAGTGATGCAGTGGCGTCTGAGGGCCTGAAGATCACAGGCATCCAGTAAAGGTCTTCGGCCTTGTCCCTTACGCACAGAGATTTTTCTCTGAATCTTTTGATGATGTTGTGCACTGTCGATGATGAGACCTTCAAAGTCTTTGCAATTTGATGCTGAGGAACATTGTTTTTAAAGTATTCCACTATTTTTTTTATGCAAGCCTTCACAGGTTGGAGAGCCTCTGGCCATCTTTACTTCTGAGAGACTCAGCCTCTCTAAGACATCCCTTTTATAGCCAATCATGTTACGCACCTGATTCCAGTTAATGTAATTACTTGCTAGATGTTCTTTCAGCTGATTCTCTTATATATAAATTGCTTTTTCAGCCCTTTTTTGCCTGTGTCCCAACTTTTTAAAGACCTGTTGCAGCCAGAAAATTTGAAATAAGCTCATTTTGTGGATAAAAATGTAAAATGTCTCAGTTTCAACATTTGAAATGTTATCTATGTTCTATGGCTCATGTGATCTGAAAGTCACTGCATTTTGATTTTATTCACAATTTACACTTCGTCCCAACTATTTCGGAATTGGGTTGTATTATCATTGTATTTCATAGTATTGTTATTGTGTTTTATTGGGGATTTCGCGCTTCGCTTAAAAACAAAAGGGTCAAGTAAACGGTCACTCACCAAGCAAATTTGACAGAATTGGGCCGGGTTCGTGAGCAATTTCTAAGGCGCTCGCTTAAGAAGCCAAAAAAATGATTTGACATATTTGAAATATCATGTTTCAAGGTTGTACATCCTGATTTTGAAGTAATGAAAATCACTGCCCCCAGTGCTAGAGCCATTCTAGTTTTCACGGTAAACCACCATGTTGTTATTTGACTCCACGAGAATGCGCTTATTAGCTGTCACGAAAATCCTCTGAAACCGGAAATCTGTCAAAGATTTATTGTTTGATGTCTGTTTTGTGCAAATTAGGTATTTTTAAGTGAGGAGAAAGCGTTGTTTGGCTTCAGAAAGGGAGTTATTCGGGCAGACGTATTTGACCAAATTTCTTGTCAAGGACCAGCGAAATTCTAAGATCCCATTTTTCTCACAAAATTCTGCTAGAATTTAAAAATTAAACCCCAGAACCCTTCAAAACTAACCAATCGCTTCTCATAAACTCAAACTTAGAGTAGGTTGATTTTTTAACTGTGGCCACGATTTTGCCATTTTGCTTGATTTGCGTGCATTCACTCTTAATGTAACCCGCCTGGTTAAAAGGCTAAATATTATTTATTTATGTTGAAGCACTATTTTATTTTACGTTTTATCTATTGTGAGTTTTATTTTGAAAACCGGAAGTTTATTTTGGTGAAACACCGGAAGTAGTATGTTGAAACGCAAATAGCTTCACTCCGCTCATTGACGCACAGAGCACTGCTTCTGCTCTCACGTGTTGGTTGAAAAAGACTGAAAAAGGTCAGGTCTTTTGTCTAGACCGTGAAAAAGTGAAGTTCCAGCCTTGGTGTACAACGAGGTTGATGAGAGATCGATCGATGGCGAGCCTCCCAGTCGAACTGTGAGCCTCTACCACCGTTCCAACGGATCCTGTGGTAGGATTGTGTCAGTCCCACTGACCTACACTAACGAAAGCCTTCTTTGGATACATTTCCTGACCTGACTATTCCCCCTGACTAATTGACTTGGACATTGATTGAAGTTGCAAAGCAACAACATTCCGGAAAGAACAATTCTCCAAACAAGAGACATTTAATTTAATTTTAATTTTATTTTTTATTTTACCAAGCAATTGCTTATCTTCAATTTTGGAAGTAATCTACGTCTTGAACTTCTAAGACACCAAACATATGCAATGGAGTATCTCATTATTTCTCTAAATAGCAAAAAGACTAATGAGTGGATTCATAACTCATCAACTTGGGTCTAAATTGTTTTCATAAATATTTGCAATTGAAGTGCCCCATTTAGTGAAATGGCTCAATTTACCCCACGGGCTGGACCAACTTGCCCCATCAATGGGGTAAGCTGAGCTAGCTGACTGCTGAATTTCAAGGGTGTCATACTCAGAAGAGGATAATGTTTTTTGGCTTTTTCATCTATTATTCACTAGAGGTATTGATACGAATTGTGAACCCACCGAATTGTGAAATTGTGAAAATAGCAGTCTTGACAGGAAATACTCTCACATATGAGTGAAAATGGCTCAACTTACCCTGGTTTCCCCTACAACATTTTATCTCCTGTTTAACAAGCTGTAACCTACCCCAGCTGGGAGATTCCATTATGTGTTACCCGAGTTACCTATATTAACACATCCTGTATTATAACAACTGGAGACTACAACAGACAGCACCGCAGAATGCCATCAAACAGAAAATAAATAAGAGAAGTTTGACAAAAAAAAGTCTTGAGGCCCTAAAAGAGCCAAAGAATGACAGATATTCCCTGATTTCACTGACCATCTTGGAATTGAAAATGCAACCTGTTTGAATTGGAAATATTCACAACCGAGTACTAAACACAGCACTGTGAATGAAAGCAAGAGTTGATCGAACCAATTAAAATTCTATAAAATATAAATCATATAGTATATATCACTGTTTATGAACTAATCAGGTTATAGAAAAATACAGGCAACAGGGTGGTTAGAGATTATTATGAATAGGGAAATGCACACTGCCCTGATGGAAGCTGACAGGGCCACATGCTCTAGTGATGATATCTTTTTAAAGCAAAAAAGCATACTGAGGGGCTTGAAGCAGCAGGCAGCTGGGGAACCGGAGGGACAATGCAGTTGTAATAGTCTGAAATGTTTTTTATTTTAAGGTCCCCTATTATGCCGATCCTTCTTTTAATACATACTAGTAATGTGATCATGTTGGATGTCCATACTCAACGTCTGCAAAGTTTCTAAACACAAGATACAGGAGTTTTGCCGTAATCCGAGAATGTGATTTCCTCTGGAAACAGCTCGTCCCGAGATCTTCACGAGATCTGGGCAAAACCTGACGTCAGGTTGTTGCGTTCAATCAGGACAGACCTGGCCAGAGCCAATCACGGCTATATTTTACAAAGCCTGCTTTTGAGGACGTCACAACAAATTTGTTCCCCCCTACAAATTTCTTCCCTTCCAGGGTAAGCAGCCAGTAAGCTAGCTAACGTTAACTAAGGAAAATCTTTGTAAATGATCATCACATTAAAGAAATATGATTTGGTTTTTGCCCAAACTTGACAAACTTAGCTAGCTGTAATATGCATGAACTGTTGCTAGTGTTCGTGTCCTAAATATGCCAGAGTAAATAATATCAAGTAGACATTCAACAGAAGGTGTGTGAGCATAAACCTCATTTGAAGCTAACATTTTATACTTGTTTGTAATTTGGATGCTTGGTACAACTGTTCACAGGGTTATGTTTGTCTCTGTCGTTATGATGACTGCTAAGTTACTATCACAGGGCTACTGGACATCAGCATGGAAGTTAAGCAATGAACTGTTCAGGAAAGAAACATATTTTAGCCTCAATTCTACTTAGAAAAAAATCTAAACGCGCTAACCCATTAACAAGCTGTCAGCCGATGTACAACAATTTTCAAGTTTGTTTATAGTAGTCCTCATGTTTCATTTTCATTATTTTGTCATTTAGAACCAAAGGATTGATGAAATCGTCACCTGCCCAACATCAAAACTGACAACGGTTCACAAATTGGCCTGATCCCGTCCCGCTTAGTCACAGGCACATCCCCTGGCTGCCAGTCAGGCTATGCAAAAAGTTCAGGGGATGTGCCTGTGACTAAATCGGGCGGATGTATGAACGGGACCTCAGTGCCACGCCTCAACCCCCCGATCCTTACTGCACTCCAAATGTGCAAGATGGCAGTGTCCGTATGAAGGACATTTTGGCTCCTTTTGTACAGCCAAAGGAAATTGAGACAAGTCATCCATTTTTACTGTATGTACAGTCTGTAGTCTAAACCTACTTGCTGTGTCCTGAAGAAATCACCAAACTGCCACTAGAGGGCACAATAGCTGAGGTTTACTTTAACGCTGCGGCGCACATGGCTTGAATGTGGTTTAAGTTAAACCATTACATTACTATAAGATACACTTTATTGAATCCCGTGGGGTAATCTGTCCTCTGCATTTGACCCATCCTATAGATAGGAGCAGTGGGCAGCAACAGAGCGGCGCCCGGGGACCAACTCCAGTTCTAAAGCCAGTTCCTTGGTCAGGGACACCGGTAGGAGTGTTCCTAGGATGCATGTTTCTGTGGGTGGTGGAAACCGGAGTACCCGGAGGAAACCCGCATGAACACGGGGAGAACATGCAAACTCCGCACAGAAAGGCCCCAGGCTGAGTTTGAACGCATGACCTTCTTGCTGTGAGGCAACTGTGCCATAATAGTGCAATAATAGTCAGATTTGCTGAGATCATTTTCAACATTTCCAGGAAAATTCTCCACACACACACACACACACACACACACACACACACACACACACAGGAGAAATTAGTCCTGAAGGCTTTCTGCTGTAAAGCTTTATGAAAGAAAGCCTTTTGAGGACGTGATTAGCATTGTGAAAAGGTCTATTTTAACCCAAACCATGCATGATCTTTTCTTAAGCCTAACCACACTAGTTTCCAAACCAAAAGTCTTGTTGCCTAAACCTAACCAAGAAGTTTTGATGCCTAAACATAGCCAAATAGTTCTGCTGCATCTGAGAACAGAAAATCATCAATATAAATGAAACAATAACTATTTAGTCTAAAAATAATGAATTAACAAATGAATTAAATTAGATTTGAACTATATTTGTCTGCACTATGCTTAACCCATTTATTCACCACAACTTGATTGCTGTGTGCACTGTGTGGCTTTGTATTACGTTACAAGACTGGCACGTGGGAGAAGCTAGCTCTAAGGGCTTTCTGTGGTTTAATGTAATGTAAAATATTTTATTAATTGCTCCAACTACGTGAAATGGAGACAGAATATGTTCTTGACACAACCCTTGTGTGAATTCCTTTTGTGTCTCGTTCAATTCAGCAACTTGCGCGTCTATTTGGTGTACGTCTTCTTTGATTTATGTTTTGTAATTGTTATGGCCCATCGAACTGCAGCCGCAACATAAGGGGAGACACACACATTTGACTCGATTTTAATTCATGTTTAATTGATGAAATAATAAATATAACAATGGGATTTGAAACCTAGGAGTTAAACAGGAGAAGGCCAGTGGGAATGAAGTAGCATGGACAACCTCTCAAAGTATTCCTTACAGAGTAGGGGTATGTGCTCCTCCCTCGGTACACACCCCAATCCTTTTTTTGGGGTCAGTAATGTGGAGTCAGTGTGGCTCACCTGTAATCAGGATAGGCAAAAAAGAAAGAAAGAAAGAAACCAGGAGCAAGACAACCAGCAACTTACATTGGCCACCAAAACAACATGTGGCTATGGCCTCCAGGACTTAGGAACATAACAGTGCATCTCCCAATCCCCAGCTGTATCTCACTACCTGGTGTGTCCGGTGACAGGTATTTTAGCCCTCCTGTCAGTGTTGCAAGTTGCTGGATTGTAATTTGCTTCGCAGAGCCAGTCAGTATTTGTAGTGTAAACTACTCATCTTCATTAAATGCAGTGTTTACGTTGATGGTAGCAGTTCCTGAATATCATTTTCATAACTCGGTTAATTCATACATGCTTTCGATCCTAATCAGGGTGAAGGATTGGGATGGCGTTCAATTTAACCCAGGTCTAGTCAGTTTGTCAGTTTTCACTTTGTAAGAAAAAGCTCCCAAGCCCAAGCAGCGTCCAGTATTGGGACCGCATTCTTGTTAACTTCTCCAAGTGTGTTCCCCTGTCCAGTTTGTTAGGAACAAACTCCCAATCCTTTTATGGTCATAAGATTGGGACCAAGTTCCCCTCAAGTTACTCTGTCCTCCTTAGGTACAGGTGGGTGCTGGCAAAGTCAGCACGCCAACTGGCTGTAATCCTGGAAGCCACTAATGGTTGACTGACAACTCAAGCTTCATCAACAACGTATAACTTCTGTACTGAACTGTGCCATCATTATCTGGGGATCCGTCCCCACCTCTTCCTCAGGTGTTCTGACCCCTTTATTACCGTACAAGCTGTCAATAAACTACCTGTTGGTTTGTACACTGCCTCTGCACTTGATTCCTGGTCTGGACTGTAATGGTTCTATTGCGTATTTATGGAAGAAAAAAATCTTACATTTACTGGCAGATGCATCGTTAATTGTTTTAAAAGTATACAATATTAAAATTCAATATTGATATTTTCGAGGATCTAAAGTGCGAGGATCATGAATTATATTACTAGGCCTATGTGGTATTCTTTTAAATTGCCTGCCCTGTGTTGATTGTACAGCATATCCAGTTTCCAGACAGTTTAGGGGAGGATAAGCTGAAAAAATATTTGTTTTTAATCAATCACGTTGAACTTACCATGCCACCGTCTATTAAACTTGCAGAACCATTTAAGCCACAGCTAAGCCAGCCCACTGCAATAGGACAAATAATGAACTTACTCATTACAATTAAAATATTTTACATTTATCGATTTTATTCTGACCTTTATTTATAAGGAGTACACAGACAGTCAAAAGTTATTGTTCACTATTATTTTTTTTTGTAAAATATTGGCAGTATAGGTTATAACCAAAAATTTTGGAGTTAATGAAAAATCAAATAGATCAACTGATTATTCACAACAAGGTAAGCCAGTCGGGACAAATTTGATGGAAAATTCTAGAAGCAATGCAGCGTTAGCGGTGTGATCTCTAACAATCTAGTTAGGCGTCAACCTTCAAACCTGTGCTTGTTAAACAAAAAAAAAAAGATAGCTATTTTAATTAATTATTTAGACAGCTTATATTTCTGTCAAACAAAAGGTATTTACATTCCTTTTCTTTCCATCTCCATCTCTTTAAAATTGAGGTAATACTAAAAAGTTTGACTGTAGTGCAGGTTGACTAAGCGTACATGCTCATTAACTCCAATGCCTTGTTATTACCACAAAATGAAGCCAACCTGTTTATCTTTGGATTGAGGAAGGAAATTTTGGAGCATTTCAAAATCACAATTCACAAAATGCATTATCTCGAAAAGCAGATTTTTATCTAGATCACATGCAGACAGTTATGCAATAACAAAAGGAATAATGCACCTAAAATTTCAAAATTATTCTACTGAGAAAGAACAGGATTCTGTGCACCACTATAACTGAATTTGACATTTTCTACCTTTTAATATCCATTTCTAATATCCATTTACATATAACAATATGAATAGTGTGAGATGGACTGAAATTACAGGAGTTCATTAGTCACTTTAAAACGGATGATTCTTGTGTCAGTGATCATTTCTTTGCTTTTTCCCTGGTTATACTTTTTATACATTGGAATACATATGTACATTTATGTGTTCAGGTCAAATATACACGTTAATACATTATTTGGGGCAAAAATACAATCTTGCATTCACTTACCGTTTGAAATTCCAGGGGCCTGTTTGCTCATTTGTCAAATTATGAATCCACATATTTATGAGTGGTAAATGTTGAAACAATGTATACATATCACTGCACTGTGTCCTGGCTACACTCATTGGGCTGATAAGTATGTCAGTAAAAATTGATGAAAGTGTATTTTCAACACTGATCAAATCGTTTCACCAAGAAAATGTTGAAATTCCACCAAAGTGAAATATTAGGGTACTGAATGAATGTTTGTAGCAATTAGTAAGACATGTTCTTGAGGCCCTTGTGTATTAACCGACAGAAGGATGTCACAGGCCATTTAATATGAAATATATGATGACATAAATCTCACTGACAGAGTCCAGTCATTTGTTGTAATTTTAAATAGAAGACTATCAACACAGAAAATACAATAGTATGAATTTGATTACCCCTTGAGAAAAACTGGATATTGTTGAAGATAAGTAAAAGTTCGTTCCTGATCAATTGGTAACTTTAAATATTAACTCGACGTACAAAGGTACGCCAACTCACCGATTGTCACACCTCAGCTTCAAACAGGAAACTGAGGCTACCGTGGGCAGAGACTCACCAAAACATGACAGTAGAATACTGTAAAAGTGTTACCTGGTCTAATGAATCATGATTTCTCATGCGACATACAAGAGACAGGGTCAAAATTTGGTGTAAATACCATGAATCGTTAAATCCATCGTGGCATGAGCTACAGGTTTAGGATGGTGGTTGTAGTTTGAGGAATTCTAGGCTAACAGGCCTGGAGGAGGTGTTAATGGGCCAGTAGGTGGCAATCTTCCCTCTGGTGGGATAATCTCCAATGCCCCAGTGTAGTGATGAAGAAACTGTCCGGAAGGAGTCGCTGTCTTTCGAATGATAAGTTAAACCGAAGTCTTGACTCACAGTGGTCATTAGAGATCCTGTGACACTCGTTGACAAGACTAGGGGGTTCCCCGGAGTCATGGCTAAATTCCCAACCTGGCTCTCTCAACCTGCCACCTAAACATCCCCGGATCTGATTGGTCATGCAATTTGTCCTCTCCTTCTCCACCCCAAGCCCAAGGGCTCACTTGAAAAAGAGATTTCAATATCAGCAGGACTTCCCTGGTTAAATAAATGATCCATTAATATCCATTGAGCATCATTTGAATGCAATAGCCCACCTGTGTGTTAATACCGAGGGTAATGCCCAGTAAGAGTGGTGAATTGGAAGTTAACTTCTCTTATTTTTTTTCTAACAAAAAAATAAGAGAAAATTTAAGAGAATTTTAAGAGAATGTTGCTGCATGAGGCCCACTGACTCATTGGACACCTCAAAATTAGTGTTCTACAATAACCACTTCAGTCACCAGACCTCAAGCTGATTGAAAACCTATGGGTGGAACTGAAGCAGGCAGTCAGTAAGTGCAAACCCTGGATTATGGTTAATGGCTTGAAAGAATCCACATAGAAGAATGTATGCCTTTACCTTAACAAACAGACCAAGAAAAGACTACAAGGTGTTATTCTGCCAAACATGGTTGCACAAAGTACTAAACCAGGGGTGCCATTAATTGCGAAACCATGATTTGGACAAAATTGTTTTTTAAATTATATATATTAGTAAATAAATTTGGATGGTTCTACTGTAACAAAGTGAAGCATCTCTCATGTGTAAACATTTTAAGTTTATTTTACTTTTTCATAGCAATTTAATACATTTCTAGTCAAAGTTGCCAATCATTTTGGAGCCCACTGTATGTGTGAATTTACATAAGTAAGTTGGTCTTGTAGGTCTGATGTTTCTCATGATTTCTTTGAGAACAGTAAAGCTCCACTACTTTTAAAACCCTGAATGGGTACGTGTTATTTCTGTATTCTGGTAACCGCGAGGGAGATAAAAATGTGCTTGAAGTGATTTGGCCAGTGTGTGCAAAGAAGCAGAACCAAATAGGAGCTTTCAGCATCTTACACATGTATTTAATGTAGTTTCACTTCCAATTATTCAACAGACATTTTGATTATAAAATTTATGAAGAAAACAGAAATAGATTCAAAAAATATTGTCTGTGAAACATTTATTCAAAATACTTGAAATGATTGCACTGTGAATATAAACCATTCACGATATATCCAAAAGTCAAAAAGTGCATACATTCCTCACAGCGACCATGGCATGAAGAGACTTGAACCAGACGTCCAGTGCGCGAGAAAAAAACTTAACCCGGGCAAGTGGACCAAGTGTTCCTCTCACACTTATAAATCTATTTTCAAGGACAGGACACATTCTTCAGAGTCTGATGCAATTGGGTTAATTGTAAGTAGTGAAATACAAAAACCCAGGCTGGTCTGCGCAAACCAAGAAGGATTCATTCTTCAACAATCACCCAACACAGACTGACCACCGATTGCCCGAACTGCTGTTTTTACTACGTTTCGGACTCCTCCTTAGGTGTGGTTAAACGTAGTACTTTCTACCTTACCAAAAATTACTTATTTCTGATTGGTACACTGTTAAATTGTAACTCTACACCCTTAGTTACAAGTTTGCCAGAATTGCCTTTTTATATTATAGTGTAAATTCATTTTAGGCCTCCAGGGACGCTCGAGCGTCGCACCCGTTCCTCCCAAACCTAGGGTTCACCAGAGGGTCAGTTTGGGTGCCCAAATTGGCTGGATTCTTGGATTTTCCAGAATAAACTGGAGTACATCGGCTCATATAATGGGACCACTAATTGGTTGACTACCGATATGGTCATTCCAGAGGATTAGCTCATCCAGCCAGCCTTGAGCGGCCTGTTAGGGTTCTGCTATCTGGGTTTTTTCACAGATTTATGAGTTTTTGCCTCTTCACAGCTACACACTCTCTCTCTCAGTAATTTTAAAGGGCCATACAAACGTGGTTGAGTTCTCACTGCTGAACTGTGATTATGGCAATACTTTGATTTTAGAATATTTAAGATATTTTACCACCACACCAGCCACTTATTTCTTTTACAAACTCTATCATGAGATGCAGGCTCCAAGGTATGGCTTGACTTCAAACATAACTCCAAGTCCAGTAAATATGCAAAATATCAAACCAGCATCTGAGTTCCAGAATAACATAAAGCAAGCTTAAAGAGACACTGCCAGTTTTCAACCTCATCTCCATCAATCCGAGTATGGAATATATCATAAAAAGGCACAAAGATTTTGCCAATTTTTTGTATATCTCTGGAGATCAGCCACAAAATCTGTCCAATTCCCCCTCCAGTGTCATCAACAGGGACATCATTGGCAGTAAGGAAGAAGTACAAGCTATTTCAGCTGGGATTTCCAGTCCCTGCCTCTGGGAAGCTAGACGCTATTGTCTTTGCTTTTACCACAAACTAGCGACGACTTCAACAATTAAAATGGTACCTCAAAATATGAGGGCAGAGAATGTTAGGAATGAGGATATGTTTCACGGAAAGCTAGCAAGATAATGTGCCTTCTATAACATTACCTTTTGATCAGCTAGCAAAGGTTTTCATTAGCTTGCGCTTATAGAGGACTGGAGCAAGCTGTCAAGCGGAAAATTTTGCCAGTTATTTCAGCAACATAACCACACCGTTTCAGCATGGTAAGCTTTAATTCTATTCAGTAATGTTAACGTTAGCTTACAATTGTAGCATGAGTTTGCTGCAGTTAGTCAGCACGTGGAAAATTTTGCCAGTCATGAAATTTTTGCCGATCATTGCGCTGACATAATAAAACAGCTAGCTAGCTGGTTAGCTTACTCACGTGCGACTTCATTGGTCACCCTCTCTTTTCCAGCGGGGGTTTCAAGGATGAAAGTGAGTCCTGATTGACATTAATTGCTTGGGTCTGAAAATGGAGGGTAAGGCAGCATCGTTCATTATTTGTTTTGCAGGGAAACCCAGTAATTCCAATTGGAGATCTCTCTCCTAGTCCATAAGAAAATGTTTCTGCAAACTCTCACATTCGAATTTTTTTTGCAAGCATGTCTACTTTATACAGTCTTGTGCAAATCAATAGGATAAAGCAGGCTGAAGAGGGAAAATCCAAACAACAAAGGTTTTCAGGCTTGAATAGCATCTACATTCAGCACTCAGTACGAGACGTGTCCTCCACGGTTCTTGATAAGCTGTTCCACCCGTTTTGGCATGGAGCTGACCAGGTTTTTGCAGGTTGCTTTGACTTCTTCGTCATGGTGGCACACCTGGACAACTGCATCGATGACTTTGGCTTTTGTGGAGCAGTCCTTTGGCTGCAGCCTTGACTTGATGATGGACCAGAGATTCTCAATGGGACTGAGGTCAGGTGAATTACCAGGCCAGTCCAACACAGTTACAGTGTTGATGATGCAATGCCATTAGTTGCATCATACAAGTCAAGGAAATTAATGAAACGTGGCTTAAAGGTACTATGCAGTAATCTTTGAGGTGGTTATGTGAAACGTCCATCACTTGGCATGGCTATTTGCACTCCATTCAGCTCATTCAATTGACAAGTACTTTTATCCAATTCATTGCACAAGACTGTACATTAATACTAATCCGGGCTTCTGGGTGGCTCACAGTTAAGACGTTCATCTGTGAGTCCTGTGTTCGGATATTCATGTTTGGAAGTGCACCTGACGAAGGCCACCTCGGCCGAAACGTTGTGGATTTATAAACTTACCTGGGGAGCTATTTAAACAGTGTGCGGACTTTTATTCTTTTTTTCGGATATTCGAGTCCCAGCAACACCATTACCAACTATGGTGGGAGGTCCACATGGGCAAGCCAACAATAGGCGCAGCTTCGCCGGGGGTTAATACAGTAGCAGTTGAGCCGGATAAATTTTGTTAGTCCATCACTCTGTAGCGACCACTTCTGTCCAACCAGGTGCATGTAGCTGCATGAACTACATTACACCCTGACTACGTGATCCTCCGACGGCATAGGCAGTGTGTAATTGGTGGTGCAACTGCATTGTGTAAAGAAGTGAGGGCTAGTCGTCACGTGAGTCGGAGGAATCACGTGGCACGGAATCTACCTCCTGAGTCAATGAGTGCAGGTCGTTTTGTGGAGGGTTAAACAGTTCGGCTGTGTTCGAGGTGGGGAAAAAAGGGGAAAAATACAAAAAAAAAAAAAAAAAATTTAGAAATTGATGCTAATCCTTACCCCAGGAACAGAAAATAAACAACTGAAATTTGGCAAATGTTTGCAATGATTATGTACTTTGATCTGCTTCAAACTCAGAAATGTGGTTATAAATCTAGGGACCCAAACCTGGAGAAGGCCTACAACAATTCCAGCAGAAATTAAAATCAGGGTCCAATGCAATATTCTTTCAGGGGGCACAGAATTTCCAGCTACTTCCCGGGTAGTCTGTCCAGGGTCAGTTACAAAGTATGAGGATTATCTGAGTGCTTCGAAATATTTAAGTGCCATAGGTGTCATATCGAGACGATCCAGACACAGTAAGTTTAAGGGGTCTTCAGGGTAAGGTGTAGAAATAACCATAATAATGTAAAAACTAAGAAATAAACATACTCAACATGATTTTAACCTCGTAAAATGTAGTATTTTGATAAAAATTTACATGGTTGCCATGGAAATGGCACTTTAATGACAAAATCTGAAAATATTTTATGGCACTGATATTTCAATAACCCATGGTCAGATCTGACTCAAATTAGTCTCATATGAAAGGTTTAAGATAGTTCTATGAGATGACATAGGATTTTTTTGTTTGGAACATTTATGAATATTCAATGAGCTCTGTTATATAACCATAACGAAAATCTCTATCAGAACTTGCTTCATTTTAAAAATTAAACCCCTAGGGATGCATCTATCTAGAAATTCCTACGTCACTTCATAGGTCTCCAACAGATACAACTTCAGTCCAAATTTCAAGTCAATCAGATGAATATTTATGATTTTATGAATGCCAGAAGGTTGAAAATCAGTCAAAATTGTGATTTTCAGTAATTTGCATTTAAAGTCACAAGTAGCAATTGAGGCAGAGGAAAAACATAGATTCTTGGTGTTTACTGGCATCTCGCTGCATTCCTTTATTTATTTTATGTGAAAATCAAATAATATTGAAATTTTTGAAAAAAAAAATTTTTTTTTTTTTTGCCCTGAAGACCCCTTAAAAGCTGACATCCGGGTAGGCATACAGATACCATGGATATGACTGGGACAGGCCAGTTCACATGGTAGAGGAGAAAAATTGGGGTTTTGAGACCATTCTTGCCACGGTGCTAGGTACATCTAGTTTTAAAATAAGCAATCAGTAACTTTTAGTGGTGGGAAAATGGCAAGCATATGTTATCTTATGCCATGTCATGCTATAAAAAGCAATACTGTACTATGTTATGCTAGGCTGTGCATTGTTGTAGTTTATAGACGAAACTTGTTCACAGATCAACAATCTTTTTTAGAACAAGCTTTATGAATATGGGACATTGTTTGGTTCAAATAATACTACTTCCACTCCTGATGAATCCCTTCCTATTTAATCAACACAAAAATCCAATAATAATATCCTGAAAACAAACTGCCAGGTTGTGACAGACTGAAAAGGCAAAATAAGCTGAAAACGGCAATTCTATTAGCATTCTGTGCTTTTACAAGGGCACATGCAGCCAGGATGACTATCATCCAATGTCACACCGTTTTCCATCACACTTCAGAAGAAAGTTTAGCAAATGAGAGGAACATCTGGTCGTTTTTGAGGATATGCACACCATTCATCAGCATGAACAAGACCCCTACTCCCAGAAATGCAGTAAACATGCCCTCTCCCCTCATGAGCCCTCATAGTCTGTGACAGAATCCAGTGGGATTTAGATGGGGACGCCTCACAAACACCACCTTCAGATGATCAGTCCATGCAAATCAGCTCCCATTGAGCTCTGATTGATTGTCCAAGGAGAAGGAAGTTTGTGGGAATTCCAGGAAGGCACTGCAAATTATCAAATATTCATTCCACTCCTCACTCTTGAGATCCTATACAACATACACTGCCCCCAAATCCTATGGCAGGCTCAGTGGCAAGACTGCACAGAGGGTCCACAAAAACAGTTTTGATCTCTAAAAGATCAGAGAGACCATCCTGTTCACCAATCACTGACTCCCTGCATCTGAATTGCATCCCATCCAGTCCCCTCCCCTTTGATTTACCGAAGTCGATTGGGAACCACAACCTGCAGAGACAAAGAGAGGGAAGCATGAACATAATCACCTCTACCTTTATTTTCATTGTAAATCCTTGTGAAGTGCAGTACATTTAAGTAATTATGTCTTCATATGCAGTCAGCTCAATATGCCTTGGGAAAATGATTTTTTTTTTCTTTAACTGGTACTAAACTTTCCAAATTTACACTTGTTATCTGCAGAACTGTTAATCTACACATTAACGCCATATGAACTTTATGACTAAAAATCTAAAATAGTTTTCAACAAAGAAAAGTCTTGCACGTAATTAATACTCTTACCCTTTTAAGTTTTTTCATATTGTTTGAGCGAATTGAGTCCAGCAACTGATCCCTGGAATTCTTCTCATCACTACGCCCCAAACCTTGGTCATCAAGCTTCCTCTGAGAGGCAGGGGTCAACGAATTTCGTAAGGAATTACTTTCAAGAGAGGGGGCCGGCGGAGGGGGAGGCGCAGGTGGGGCAGGAGGTCCAGGGGTAGCTGCTCCTTCTCCTTTCCCTCCTTCTCTTCCTAGTCCACTCACCTCCTTTATGACTTTTGGAGAGGTTCCAGGTGTACGCTGTGGGGAGGGTTTGGGTGTGCCTTTAGGGGAATTTTTTTTAATGGCTCCTAGGGCTTTGGGAGTCTCGAGTATGTCCTTCTTCTCACTGTTAGACTGAGCCTCAGCCAGAGTAACCTGAGCCTGTTTCTGCTCCTGTAGGCGTCTCTGCCGCTGCCTGTCCATATTGCGGCTCAAGATATTGGTCATGCTCACGCGCGGTCCGGCAAGCTCAAAGTGGTACCCTAGTTTGAGCAAGGTGGTGTTATCCTTGAGCACCTGAGCTATCTCCATCTCAGTTTTGCCGCCGCAGATGTGTCGTTGATTATGGAAGCGCAGCTCAGTAACGGTCGTGTTGCACTGCAAGGCATAGATAACTGCCATGATGCCTTTAGCGGTAAGGAGGTTGGAGTCAAGGTTGATGCTTGTTAGTGTACGGTTAGCCTGCAGAGTTTCAGCAATGGCATAAGCCACATGGTCATCGGCGCGCGTGTTTGCCAGGGCAAAGGTCCTAACATACGTGTTGTCCTTCAAAGCAGCAGCAAACTGGATGAGTGTCTTAGTCTTAATGACCTCTGAGTTGTTGACATTGAGCTCTGTTAATTCGGGGTCATTCCTACTGACCTTTTCCAGGGGCTCATCAAACATGCTGGCAGCCTCATCATCCTCCTGGTCTTCTTCCTTGAACTTCCCAGTTAGACTCACATCTGCAGTGCAGTTGCCACCATTCTGAACATTGCGGTCACTTTTCACGGATTCATTAGGGACCTTCCCACAATTCTCACCTCCCTTCCCTTTCTCTTTCTCACCATCTTCCCTCTTTACCCTCCCGTTCACTTTCCCCATCTCTTTCTTTGCCTGTTCTTTCTCCATCTTGCATTCTTTGTCCTGATGCTTGTCCATCTTTTGCCTGTTCTCACATTCATGCAAGCTAATTCGCTCCAAATCCCTCCGAGTACCCCTCTCAAAAGCTCTCTCCGTGATATCCTTAGTCTTGTTCTCTGGGGATAGATTTTGCTGCTTCTCCGACTTGTAAATGAGTCCTCCTGTCTTGCAACCATCCCTGCTCCTCAAACCCTTTTTGGCTTCTTCCTCTTTGTTTACCTCAAGTTCTTTCTTTACCTGGAGTCCAGAAACTTCCCTCCTCTTACCCTCCTCCCCTTTTCTGATCTCCCTTTGATTCTCCCATTTCTTGCTTTCCCCCTTCTGCAGGTTTGGGATGAGTCCCCTTGTCTTTACTTCCTCTATTTTTATCTTCTCTATTCTCTCTTTTTCCTTCCGATCCTCCTTCTTTTCCTGTGCCTTTGTGTTAAGTGCTTTAGTCTGGTTGTTGCTCTCCATTTTCCTCTTGTTGATCTCCTTCTCCACCAGCTTGATCTCATCTTTCAAAACTTTTTCATGAGCTTTACTTGTTTGCTCAGAGCCCTCAAGCCTCCTGAATCTATTTGAGAAACCTGCCCGCACCTCACTGGTGTCCTCCCTTCCCTTGTGGTTCTTGTCCTCTGACTTGCGACAAAGACTTGTGGAGCCATCTTCTCGACGGATCACTGCATTCTGGCTGCCCATCACTGAGCCAGCCTGGCTGTCTGACCCAGAAAGGCTTCTCGACTGGCCTTTTTTCGAGATCTCACTCTTTGGTTCCTACAAAAAACAAATGCAAACTTAATGCTACAATGAGACTGACTTCATGAACTACTTATTGAGTTTAGCTAACTTGCACTGAGTGGTGGCCCACTCATTTGGATAAATTAATTTGGAGAGTGGATTATGCGATTATGACTGTTTTGCTTTCATTGCCTAAGTACAGGGGAAACAGAGTTGGAACCCGAATACATTCTTGAGATTTTAACTGCAACCTTGACAAGGTTAATGGTAGTACCCCGACTAGACTCTCTGGACAGGACCAAAAGATGGCCAAAAAAACAAGCATAATCTGTAAATAGGCAGAGATTTGAGCATTTATATTCAAGGAATTGATCACTTGTAGTATAAATGACTGTTTTGACCTACTTTTTTGAAATGCTGGGCGCAAGAACCTACAGCCAAAAAGTAACAAATCAAAGGTTGAAAAAAAGTGTGTGCCCATGGTCAGTGAGGATTTTCTCTGAAATGGATCTGTAAGTGTCTTCAAGGCAAGTAAAATTAAAGCCTAGCAATTTGCTGACAATATTTACAGTTTTCCTTAGTGTTTTTCTTGTGCTTGCATTACATTAAGAAACCAGCAGTTTTTGCAGAAAGTTAAAAATTGTAAAGGAAAGTTAGAAGACAAGCAAAATAAAACATCTTCAGCACAGTGCGACAGACTTCAAATAAAACAAACTTTTTAAGAAAATAAAGCAATTTCTGGCCCTTTATATTAATAAATTTGCTATACTTGTCCGACTTCAACTCATGGTCTCAGAAAACCCAAAGGTATTTATACTCATTGACAGACTGAACAGTCTGGCCCCAAATAGGTTTTAAAACAGAAGTGGAAACATTTCTGTAGATTATATCACCATGAACAAGCAAGGGGAGGGTTATCGAATGCACAACATTCTTCCTACTTACAAAATTCTGTATACAAAACCTTTTTACGTCTTATGTTTTTAGTCAAATTTTCAAAAATGCATATGAAAAGCTGGCTTGTTATCCAGCCAAATGCCCCAAGTATTTACAATGGTCAACAAGCTCAATTTGGGCACCCTGCCACGTACAAATATGAAAGTCATGGGGGTCTGTATTTCGAGATTTGGAGAATACCTTAAACTTGGTTTAGCCCCCATTCAAGATAAGCCTTAACTCAAATACAGATCTTTGAATAGAATAAAAATCATGCTGAAGATTAGATTCTGCCTGCCGAAGTGAAGAAGCAGTTGAGTAAATAACCCTATGGTCAGCATATAAGTCCAATTGGTAATGACCTAAAAATAAGCTAACATTTTTGATGTAGATGCTGAAAAACAAGGAGCCAAGAATTGAACCGTGTGGGACTCCTATACTGATTTTAACACTTCTAAACTGAATGCATTCAACTGAGATATATTGAGTTCAATCCTCAAGATAGTTTTCAAACCAGTTACAAGCAGACTCATGGAAGCCAATGACTAAGAATCTTTTCAAAAGGAAAAAATGATCAATGGAATCAAATTCCTTGAGACAATCAACAGGGCTGCACAGTGTTGTCTGTCATCTCATCCATTAACATTGTAATTAGTAACTAAGTAAACAGCACTAACAATGGTATGCCCAGACCTGAAACCAGATTGGTGAGCTTTTAGAATGAAAATTTCTGTTATACAAGATTGTAACTGAGAATTATCTAGGGACTCCAGAATCTTTGCCATACAAAACAACCTAGATATTGGACGGTAAAGATTTAAATTGCTGTTGTCTCCCCCTTTTAATTAAGGGAAAACAATAGCAGTCTTCCATAATTCTGATATGTTACCAGAAATAATAGACATATTAAATATATGAGCCAAAGGTCAGGCAATAAGTGGGGCAGACAGTTGCTTAAGATACAGATCTAGCCCTATAGATTAAAAAAAAAAGATTTATTAACAGCTTCGAACACTTCCCTTGTCAAAACGCAATGTAAAGAAAATACGCTATCATTATTCAGCAAATAAGAAGTTGTAGGACAGGCAGATAGATCAGCGGTACGGTTTGCATCATCCATCTGACCAGATAGCAGTGCATCGATGTACAGTGAGTGCATCAAGGTACAGAGCTCAAACCTTTTACGATTTAAATGACACCATGCATTTATTTTGGAGACCAAGTATTCGGGCAGCACCCCGTTGACAAAAGGAAACTGTGCTGTATCCTTGTTGATAATATTTACAGGACCTTCATTGACAAAAAATACTGACATCTGCTTTGTTCCATTGTCGGTTGCGAAGCATACACACGATCACTATATGCATAATTCAAACAGTGCTCAACAGTTCATGGGGATGATGACAACTCCACTGGCTAACCTTTCGAAAACCACTCAGAAGACCCCAAAATCAAAGAGGAGGAGCAGCTTCAGAGGACTTCAGGTTTCATAAAAATCATCTTCCAGATTGAATTCAATTTTACTTGTTTAGCACCTTCAACAATTGAGACTGACCCAAATTTTTTTGCTCAGAACAGGGCCCAAACCCTCAAGGAACAAGCCAAAAGGTGACAGAGTAGCAAGGAAAAATTTCCCAGTCGGAAAAAACCTTGGGCAGAGCCCAGCTCCAAACTGGGAGAACCCAGCTGCCTGAGGTCAGCCTCAGAGAAAGGAGAAGCAGAGTCATCAATGGCATTAAATGGCCTAAATGGATGCAAGATAATGTTAATGCAACTGAAAAATACAAAATGAGGAACAATGCTGGCTAGGGCAAAGGTTTTGGTTTTGCTGGCAGTAAAAAAAAAAAAAAGAAAAAAAGAAATGGCAGTAACATGCCTGGGTATGTCCTGAGACATTGAACCCAATAATAAATTAAATTTGTTAATTGGTTTATTTAGTAAAAAGGGGGCAATTACATTTTTACAGAGTCAGGTATGGTTGGCTAGCTTTCTTCCTTCGATGAATGGAATCATTAAAAACTGCATTTTGTGTTTACTCAGATTATCTTTGTCTAATATTAAAATTAGTTTGATGATCTAAACATTTAAGTGTGACAAATACGCAAAAATAGAAAAATCAGGAGGGGGGCAAATACTTTTTCAATGCACTGAACTATCCTGAATTTTGTGTCAGCAGGTCATACCAGACTACACAGATACACAGCTACACAACAAACCAACACTGAATCTGGATGTAGCCTTCCAAATAATTTGGCTGTGACCAATCCTGGCTGAGAAAAAAGGAAGGCTATAAATAAACAAAGTATCTTTCTGCACTTGGCAAATGGAGGAGGCTGCATACACTAGAGGTCATTCTCGGGTGTCTTCCCTTTGGGTTCATGTGAAGAGGGGACTAGCCTTTGTGAGTGCCTGGTTTTCATGACACATTAGGAAATAAGAGTTGAGTTTAATAACACCATTCAGCCTTTCAACTGCACCACTTAGAGCCTCAACATTGTTGTCTGAGTGGCAAAATCAACCCCCAGGCACAGATGTGTCAGTTTATTTCAGTACTTTGTTTTGTTTTCTTTGTTGTCTCTCGTCCTATGAATTTAAGTTAGAACTGCAGGTAGAGCCATGTATAGGTGCTGCTTGCAGAGCAACCGTAACCACTGTGATCTTGAATCCAATCAGACTGCATCAGTGCTGAATGTGGGCAACATCCTCATAGGAACAGTGCATGATTGGCTTCGTGCTGCTCTGGGATACGGAAGGTCAGCAGTTGTTTGGGCGATAATTGTTCATTGCTGAAGGGCCTCCTACTGGTCTGCTGGACATTCGCGGGTTGCTCTCTGAATACGCCTTGTGCCTGGATTTCCTCCATTATCGTTCTGTGCGTGCTAGGACAGTGACTGCAGTGCAAAAATGGTGGCTCACAGGCCCGTGGTTTGCATTCTCCCAAGATGGCGGCAAGAGTTGGACACAATCATGTTTCTACAGTCAAAAAAAACTATACACTTTTTAAATGTCCAATTATTATATTCTGTAGCAATGTATACAACATCTTTTTACATGTAAGTTTTCAGCAGCTCTTTCTGCTTCTTTTGATACCAGTTTGCACCTTGTTAGATTAAACCCATGACTGCTGTGGAACAATTTAAGGAGTTAAGTGAAATTTTAATGTGCCAACTGATCAGGCTCTGATACAAAGCAAACAAAACAGAATTCCCTCTGTGAAGTTTCAAGTCAACATAAAACATTTATGGCACCTTAGGAAACTGACGCCGAAAACTCCGCAGCACATTTGTGACGTTCCGTGTCCGATGATATTCAGTGACCAAGAAGGCCCTTTGCCTGGGGGTAAACTGTGGACGCACCATGCTTGGCAGTGCCAGGTCATTACGACCAATGCACAGGCAAGATTCATATGCCTGTTTTTAAGTTCAAATGACTATGCAACCCATTATGACATACATGGTCAATTTCATATCCAGCCCTGGTCAGTTGGCACAAGTCAGATTTCACTTGAGTCCCTTAATTGTCCTCTGTGCAGTCATGCCTGAAACCTAATGAGGTGTAACTGGAACCAATATCAGCGGAAAGATCTGAAGCAAAAGTACAAAATATGTTGTATACATGTATATTGCTACACCATCACAAAATGACCCATTAAAAAGTGTATAGCTTTTTTTTTTTTACTCACTCTGTATATCGGTCACTAACTGCACATTCAAGATTTGGGTAGGACTGAAGATTGCAAATATAAAAAAGAAATGCAGGTAGATATAAGAGTTGCACCTAAACAAAAAGCTAAATTAAATGCAACCCAAATTCCAATAAAAGTTGGCACATCATGGAAAATACAAAACAAAAAAGAGTGAGCTGAAAGGTTTATTCACCCTGTACTATACTGAGAACACTAAAACCAACCTGACATTTTGACTTGGAAATGTAATTGTCAATTACAAATACAAGCTTGTTTCAAATCTGATGACGGCAAGATTCCAAAAAGGTGGATGCAGGACTAATGATTACATAACAAGTTTCAATAATGAGGTGATCTGGAACAGGTGATGTTAAGCAGGTGAACTTATCATGTTAATCATGTTATCGCATACAAGGAGCCTCCAGAAAAGGCCACGTCCCTCTAAAACTAAGGAAGGTTAGTCAGTGAAAAGAATAGGGAGGAGAAGACTGTCCAGAAGCTGGTAGAGCAACAAACACAAGTGAGAACACAAACAACATTTTTAAAGCAAAGCTGCAGTGAGAGCGGCTTAGAGCAGCAGGCAGCGAGGCAATACTTAGGGATGTGCAAAAATAACAGTCTCAAATGTCTGTCTGGCGTCAACGACATCATACACAACCAATAATCTCCCAAAACCTAGAAAAATGCCTTTTCTCCATTACTAAGTTTACAAATTTGACCATTTTTCATCAGAGCTCCATCATTAAGCACATGTACTCATTAAGAAATAGCTTATTTTACGGTCAGAACATTCAGCCTGCGACAGACCAGTGTGCTGTTACCATCTCCAAGCACATAAGCAAAAAGCAAGCTGACATAAATGCTTTCCACACCCTATAAGAAGCAAGTATAACTAACACAGTAATATCTGAAATATATCTTATTTCACAAAACAGGTATTCCACTATCTGGAAAGCAGGCAATATGGTACCCTATATTGAACAGAACTGGTGTGACGAATGTAACAGTCGAAGTCCTCGAGCTGTGCGCATTATAAAGTAGAATAAACTTAGGCATTCTATTTTGTTAAATGCAGTATAAACTCTTGAACAGATTTTTTTTTAAACGTTTACACTATTCAAATGAGCAACATTTAGAGAGGATGCGACCAAACTTGCTGTTACGCAAGGGTTTACATACTTTTCCAAAGGCCTGATCAATTTCTTTCAAATACTGTGGAAAGTTTATACTGTCTGAAATTGGATAAAAACTTGTCAATCGGCAGATAATTACTAGGAGAGTATCACATGGGCGTGAACTATAACTGTGCCTTATGCAGATAAACCTGAACAATCACAAAAATGACTGCATTTCAGTGAGAGATTGTTTGAGGTCTTAAGTGACCACTGAATTCTTCGAGGGACAAATTTACGTGTCAATCAATGGTAGGGTATCATGCATTTTTAAAATCTGATGACAATAATGGACATTCGAATGACATAGTATCAATACCATGCTGAATTTTTGCTTCAGAAAGCTGATTTTTTTTCACTACTAAATTGAGATACCTTTGGGCTATTGTGGCTTAAGCTTGTTCCAACTATGGAAACTGATTTTTACTGTCGCAAGACATCATTTTTATTAACTGCTGGATAGATACTATTAGCAAATATGTTAGGCAGTTTGCAGATGAGGCTTGGGGCGCGTTTCCCAAAAGGATAGTTGCTAACGATGTTAGCAGCTTACATAATTTGTCCATTCACAGTCAGTGGCTCCATCTATGCAAGTTAGCATCTGTGATTTCAGGAAACGCACCCTTGGTTGAAGAGTTTAATTCATACAATTCGTGGGACACAGTGACGGGAATTAATTCGTCCATATTCTAAATCATTTACAGGCACCTGTTCCTTGTGAATATTCAATGACCATTTTGGGTGTGTGACATATTGAAATGATACTGCAATTGAGTGCATCATTTGAGCAGTTCTGCAGACACTAGCGTCCATGATCTGCATCTCTGCACAAAAGTATTAAAAGGCTCTCTTTCAAAAAAAACTTACATTTCTAATTTTAGGATTGCAAACTTTAAAAGCATGCACACATATTTCAAATACAATGGACTGGATGAAACTCGTAAACTTGTAAGACCTTGAACCCAGCGTCAAAGGTCAAATCTAAAGTCACACAATGATGAGCAACCTATGACTAAAAAACTCATTTTTGGCTTACCTTTGCTTCCTCTTCCACCAAGAAACAAATTCATACAAATTATGTAAAATCTCGTAAATCCTTCACCATGGGAAAAGTCGTTGAACTTTCAAATCAAAATAAAGACAGAAGGTAGTTGATCTACATAAACCAGAAAACGGTTGCACGTTAATAAATGCAAAAGTATCATGCATCCACAAAACACAGTAAGAGCAACAATTAACAAGTCTCAAAAATCGGGAAAAGTTGAAAAGTTGTCAGACACTGAACACGAGATTGTGTTATCCACATTGACTGAGATAAATGTGACAAGCACCGTAAAATGCTCTAGAATAACAATTCAAGGACTGCAAAGTTCAACTGATTTTGAAATCACCAAGTTTCATATCATATTCTGGATTTTTTTAAAAAAAACTATTTATTTGATATCATTCTTTCCTTGGTTCAATAATAATGAATATGTTGTAATGACAGAACATTATACTGTATCTATGACTGGGTAAAGAAAAGCTAAGAAGTTCCTTTCCTATCAAAAACGTTTGTGGCCAATCAGAAAAAAACAAATGACGATCACATGATGGAATGATCAGATTACAAAATGAGCAAAAAAATGTAAAATATGTAATTATGTCTTATGTCATAATTTGTGTGCCAGGTGTTTAAGTCTGTGATGAAAGAACTTCAAATATGATTGCATCCCAAAAATACATCTCCTCAATGTTCTCAGGTGCTCATGTTACAAAGTAAGCCAACAGTATGTGTATCTTGATACCCAGCCTTGTAAACACTCGCCCTGTGTGTATCAGTTTGAAGAATAAATATGAAGTGATCACATCCAGGGTTCACAGTCAGTGCAAACCGCATCCCACTGGAAAAAACGGAAGCATTTGTTTACTCAAAAAGGTTTAGTTGCCTAGCAACCTGTAGGGCGATGAGGCCCTAGTGAGAGAGTGACATTTTGGATGTTTAGGTCGGGTCTTTCGAATCCACATTATTGGTCCCGTCTTGTCTTCAACAGATAAATAGAACTCTCGCTGGAGCTACCAAATTGGTCCGGGCTATCCGACAGCTCATGTTTCGATGTTTATCAGCACCTGTTACACTATGTAATTATCATCACACTCTGTAGCTCCAACCACACCACTCCACGGCTAAATCAGAAGTAGTTCACCAGTTCCTTATCAAGTGGACTGACTACACTGTCTGACGCCCCTGTCAGTTCACTGAATAGGGCATTAATGCACCATTTCAGACAGCCCATGAGTAAAATAATCCAGATATAAAGGTCCAAATGTTTCATGATTGAGGTGTATTGTTCAACAACAAACATATCTCCCTTTAGTATTTGGAGAGCATTAATGAAGAAAAGGTGATCAAGTGAGACACTCTACAACTAATCAATGAAGTGCCCTCAACAACTGGTAAAAATTACACGTCAGGCTTATAATTTCACTTGAGCCAGCCGAAACTGATCAAACTGGTTATAGCAGCGTTTTTGGTACGCTGTCAGAACAGAAACCAGATGCAACCAGCCCGAAGAGCCAAACCACCTAGAATATACAAGCATATTCCAGCAGCTCATACAGTGTAGATTAGCTCACAGTGGATGATGTCTCTTGAATTGGGAACACATCCATGTGCCAAGAATGCAGCAGACAGAGCACTAAGCTCCCTGAAGCATGTATCCCTAATTTCCACAAAGCACAGAATGGCATCTGACCGCCCTGCTCCTAAAGCAACAAGCATGTGTCATCTCTTTATTGTGATTCATTAACCCTTTGAAGAATATGGTTTTGATATCATTTTTTCCCCTTAAAATTCTAAGTCTGAGTTCTGAAACTGTATTGCCCGCAGTTACCAGCAGTATTTTTACATCATTTGTAGAATGTTTGGCTTAGACCAGTGGTTCCACAACTCGATCCTGGAGTATTGCGGCTCTTGCTCCAACCGCAATTGCAATGAAAAAATTTTAACAAGCTGCCAATTTTTCTTGAGTATGTGCTTTTGATTTTTGGATGGATTTCTTATCATACTCATCAACATTATGCCTGAAAAATGCAGTACCACAAGGAATATATGCAAGTTCATATTGTTCTTTTTGCAAAATATCAAACAATTACATTAAAAATAGGTAAAATTAAGTGGCCTATTGAGGTAATAGGCTCCTAACTTGGTTGGCATTAATTATTTTTCTTTCATCAAACATCAATGCAGGTTTGCTTCATGAAAATTTTTGTTGTCTTTGAATTGTTCATTATCAGATGGCTATGACTGGTGGCCAGGGGTCGAGACTTCCACTAATTAGCAGCCCATAAATTCGATCAGAGATTACTTGCCTCCTATTATGTTTGCAATATAGCCCAACAAGCATTACATTGTCCACAGAAAGGTAATTTAACATATCAAACAACACTATTTATGATGCAATATGATTCAAATTTTAGGTAATCTTGCATGACAAGCACAAGTCTGTAAAATTAATAGATTGTTAAAATAATTGAATTTTAACTGAGGATGTAACAAACACCAGCACACAGAGGGGCCTCCAGGACCGAGTTTGGGAACTACTGGTTTAGACCATTCAACTTGCATATATACATCTTACACTTGAAAGGATAAAAGTTAGTTTGTGACATGGGGGGCATAAAAAGTGTACGACTGATAAATGGTCTCTTGTGGGGGACTTCATGAAAGTACAACCCCTATTCCGAAATAGTTGAGACAAAGTGTAAATTGTGAATAAAATCAAAACGCAATGACTTTCAAATCACACCAGCCAGTATTTTATTCACAACAGAACAGAGATAAGATAGCAAATGTAGAAACTGAAAAAAAAATTCAATTTTATCCACAAAATGACCTCATTTCGAATTTGATGGCTGCTTAGACAGATCTCAAAAAAGTTGCGACAGGGGCCTGTTTACCATGGTGTAGCATCCCCTCTTCTTTTTAACACAGAGTGGAGGCGTCTGGACATTGGGGAGACAAGTTCTTGAGTTTAGCCATTGGAATTTGATCCCATTCTTGTTTAATACAGCCTTCCAGCTGCTGGAGAGTTTTGAGCCTCCTTTGACGGACTTTTCGTTTGATTATGCACCAAATGTTCTCAATCGGTGAAAGATCAGGACTGCAGGCAGGCCAGTTCAGCACACGGACTCTTCGAATACGAAGCCATGCTGTTGTAATAGCTGCGGTATGTGGTTTTGCATTGTCCTGCTGAAATACACAAGGCCTTCCTTGGAATAGAGGTCGTCTGGAGGGGAGCATATGTTGCTCTAAAACCTTTATATACCTTTCATCATTCATGGTGCTTTTTAAAACATAAAAGTGTCCCACACCATATGCACTAATGCATCCCCATACCATCAGAGATGCTGGCTTTTGAACTGAACGCTGATAACAGGAGGGGTGGTCTTTCTCCCCTTTAGCCCGGAGGACACGACGCCCATGATTTCCAACAAGAATGTCAAATTTGGACTCCTCTGACCACAGGACACTTTGCCACTTTGCTACAGTCCATTTTAAATGAGCCTTGGCCCACAGAACACGGCGGCGCTTCTGGATCATGCTCAACAATGGCTTCCTTTTTGCATGATAGAGTTTTAGGTGGCATCTGTGGATGGCACGGCGGACTGTGTTTACAGACAGTGGTTTCTTGAAGTATTCCTGGGCCCATTTAGTAATGTCAATGACAGAATCATGCTGGTGAGTGATGCAGTGGCGTCTGAGGGCCCGAAGATCACAGGCATCCAAATAAAGGTCTTCGGCCTTGTCCCTTATGCACAGAGATTTTTCCAGTTTCTCTGAATCTTTTGATGATGTTATGCACTGTCGATGATGAGACCTTCAAGGCCTTTGCAATTTGACGTTGAGGAACATTGTTTTTAAAGTATTCCACAATTTTTTTTACGCAAGCCTTCACGGGTTGGAGAGCCTCTGGCCATCTTTACTTCTGAGAGACTCAGCCTCTCTAAGACATCCCTTTTATAGCCAATCATGTTACACTCCTGATGCCAGATAACTTAATTACTTGCTAAATGTTCTTTCAGCTGATTCTCTTATATATTAATTGCTTTTTCAGCCCTTTTTTTGCCTGTGTCCCAACTTTTTTGAGATCTGTTGCAACCAGAAAATTTGAAATGAGCTCATTTTGTGGATGAAAATGTAAAATGTCTCAGTTTCAACATTTGAAATGTTTTCTATGTTCTATTGTAAATAACATAATGGCTCATGTGATCTGAAAGTCATTGCATTTTGATTTTATTCACAATTTACACTTCGTCCCAACTATTTCGGAATTGGGGTTGTATTTATTTTTGATCAGTTCATACTCCTTATCACACTGATATGCCTAATTTCTGCTATTTACCGCCAACCACTAATGTAATGATCACGAAGTATGATAAGCATTTCAAAAGGTCAATAAATCGCATGAATACCGTCATTACGCTTCATTTGACTAACAGAAAAGTTTCTTATGGTCAAACGCCAGATCTAAAAGTAGCTATACGTCTCTTACTGGAGAACGCCAGACACGACAGTGCAGTGTTCCAAAAAAAAAAAAACCACAGCCACAAACACGACTAATAGGGATGACAAGCAACCATTTCAGAGCTACCGATTCATCTCGTCGTCTTCCCCAAACCATCGACTCAACATCTTTAAGTAGCCTACACGCTCATCAGAACGCCAGCTGTTCGCTCATGGCCCCGCAGCAGCAGTCCGATGGTTACGATACTCCCTCTGCGCACAACACCTACTGACTGACAGGTGACAAATGCTGAGTCTTTTTCCTTAGATTACTTTCAAACAGAATAGGTTCGACAGAAGAAAAGGAATCTGATGTCTTCTTGTGACTAAATGTTAGGTTTTCAAACGCGCGTTTAGCCTGCAAATGAACGGTGTACATTAAGAGGAAAACGTTAAGCTCATTCCAAAAATTGCCATTTAAAAAAAAAAAAAAAGGAAATATTTTTTGTAAATTAACGGCGAGCATTACAACTTCAGCGCGTGAAATTGGACGGGTTTCCTCTAATTTTACGTCCCGATGTAAAGCAGTGAGAGATGGGCAGCGCATGGCTTTAACAGCTGACATTCTTGCAAGACCGTTAGAAGGCTAGAGTTTGCGTGGCCTACCTCGAAGGAGAGTTCTTTTTCGATGAGTTTCTTGGTCTCTCGTTCACAGTAGTCAAGCATTGCATCTCGGTCGTAGGTTTTGGATGGCCTTTTTTCTGTTTGATTCTTTTGCAGAAGACCCACCGGCACATCTGGGTCAGGGTCGATCACGGTAAGTTCCCGCTCTAGCTCCTCAACCTCCTCGGGTGATAAATTGGCCAGCAGGCTGTCAATATCGGCGTCCTCGCTCACCTGCCGCTCCGTTCGCGTCAAACTCCTTTCTTTCTCCTTGGACATGTTTAGTTTAAAAGCGTGCGCTCTCCGAAAAACAGGTTGGCCTACGGACCCAGGGTCCTGAGATAATTTCCCCTCGAATAGATTATCTTCTGCACGAAGTCAGCAATAGTCCAAGTATAAAATCAGTAAACCAAGGAATTAACCTACTGTCTGACCGTCTGGGTTAAAGAAAACCTCGACGCAGTGGAAGCTGATCCTCCGGAGTAAACTGGGGGGGTGCACAGCCTATCGCCAAAGCCGCCTGGAGATGCTTGGACATTCCTTGAAATCCTGTGCAACGGCATACCCAAATTTAGAGGGAAGCATTTAGGCCTTTTAAAGGCAATAAAGAAGGGCCTAAAATCGAGTTGAAATGAAAAGTGAGCTGGGGGTTTCAAAAGCAATGCAGGCTATTATCCCGGCCCTCTTAATCCGATAGAGATCACAGGGGGCCATAAAACCGCGGTTAAAAAAAACCGAGAGGTAAATTAAGAGCAATAATATTTTATGCTTGCGGCCTATTAGAATACTGGAAAGTGACCAGCAATCTGGTCGATTGTGTATAGTAGTCTACCGCCCCTCATTTTAAACCATGAACATTGGGATATGAGTTTTATTCTTGTGGAGTATGTCTACCTAAATAGGGTAATTCTATTGAACCCATTGGCTGCATGTCCACAAAAAAAAACCCCAGTTTTTGTCATTGAGGGCAAGGTGGATATATCGGCTGCTTCGTTGAATTTTAATTGCAAAATAGTTTGTTTACAAACTTAGAACACGTGGGGTCTAGGCATACTTTCATGTCGTCTGCATAAGGGGGCCATCTAGTGGTAAAAACCTTAAATAAATTCTCACTTCTGCCTTTGCTGTCGTCAGTCTTGGAGAAATGTCTCTGGGAAGGAGAAACAAATAGATTATTCATTTTTCATGAGTTAACCAATTATTTAAAAAATGGTGTTTTCAAATATATTCAATACATCATGACATTTAGATAAACGTCCGGTGTTTTTCTTTAACACTGTGATATAGCCGATGCCTACTTTACATACCTCAGCATTTTAAATTCAAAGAGGGCCAAAACTATGTTAATGCAGGGGAGGAAAAAACTGTTTTTTTTTTTTGCATTACTACCTAGCTAATCACTTTAACCGGAGTCAGAGCTGGAACTCTTTCAGTTTAGTTTGCATTGAATAATTTATTGTGTGGACCTGTTCATGTACAGACTCGTGATATTTAAAAAAGAAAAAGAAAGAAAGAAATAGGGGTCGCAGTGGCCTACCTAAGTTCCTTCTATTTTCAGTCGTGCTGTTTCACATATTTCAGTTTAATGTGCTCACTTTTACGCAGTTAACTAGCGGTTAAATTCGGGCCAAATCTGCACGAATCCTTGCTCACTTCGCACTAGAATCGGCACAGATCAGAGCTGGAATTGCTTGCCGATTTTTTTTAATGGAAAAAAAAAAGAAATTGCGCGAGGTAACAAGCCACAATATCGAACATAGCCTACTGGGAATGATGTCTGCTGGTGAGGATCTTTGTTACTTCAGAATTGAAGTGATTAGTTTCAGTAAATGTTTTTGCTGAAACTACCCGCAAAGAGATTTTAAAGGCCCCAATTGTCTTCAGACTCACAGGGAAACAGAAAATAACCTACAGATGCAGTACGTGATTTTCAGATCCTTGTTCATGATACATCAGAGCACTTGCACAAATAGATGGAATGTTGTCTGTGTTAATTTTTCTATATTTTTTCAGATTTAGAAACAGGTTTAGCTATGTGGATCCCATTCAGAGGCCTTCAGAGTTTTGTCTGACTGTACAGTATTGTGCAAAAGTCTTTGGCACCCTGCATCTGTTAAAATTTTATTCTGCCTTCAGATGTTTACTTATTGTTTCTTGTTTCCTACGCTGGGGTTCCTGAAGGTGAAAAAGTATATTTTAAATTCCAAATCCTAATTTAAAAAAATATAGCTCCATAAATAAATGTTTGTATTTCATTAAATACAGTTAATACAGATAAAAAAAGTCTTGACAGAGCCCTGATGTCAGCATCATCATGGCTGTCTGCAATTGCTTGGCAGGTTGGACGCAAGTGAGCCAGTTAGTCTGCAGAAGAATGGTGGCAAGATTTCCACTCTGCTTGGAACAAGCAAAAAGTCAATTATCTTATAACCTTAGCACAACAGGACAGTGCTCCAAATTTTTAGGCAAAGCGTAGTCACACCAAAGATTGATTTGAGTTGGTTTTTAACCGTTCACAGCTCTTTGCAGTAGGTACATTCTCGTTATTAGAAACTTTTAATTTCATTAGTTTTGCAAGCACTATTGCTTTACGAATCTGCTTTAAATGAACCTTTAACTTTTGCGCCGCACTGTATGGCTAATATGTTCTGCCAGTTGAATGGGAAGTTCACCATAAATAGTTTGCTGCTATTTGGAACATAACGTGCACGTTTGTGGGTATGGCGAGGGGGTGGAAGCGATGGCTTCAACAGACTGGCAGGGCAATAATGTATGATGTTTTGAACTTGTATCGCAACCTCTGAGATGGAACCCATCACAAATTTCAGAATGGCGATGCTGGGCTCCCAGGGACTGGGCTTGAGCTAGTAAAAGGAGTTAACTGGCAGCAGTGGCAGAGTCCCAGTAAATCTGTGTGATGAAGGTGAACTGAAAAGAGATGGGCCAGATGGACTGATAATTCTGGTGTGGCTTTCCCTCTTGTTGCAGATCCATTGGAAAAGGATGGCATCGGTTGGATGAGGGAGAACTGCTGGTTCCATGGGTGACTGGACTGTTTGGTCACGGTTTTCAGAACATAGGAGCCACAAGCGGATTACTGACAAGCCGTAAAGGCATCTCTGATTGACAGAGGATAGAAGTTTTTAACAATACACAAATGAAGAGGATAATGAGAAGAAAGTCTGAAATCGGGGAAGAACTATCAAGCTAGGTGTAGCTGAAGTACTAATAGTTGAAGCAACGTTTCGATCAGCAAAGATCTTCCTCAGGAAGATCTGAGGAAGATCTTTGCTGATCGAAACGTTGCCAATAATAAATAAATAAATAAATAAATTAGTACTTTTGGGAGCTTGCAGTGTGCAGACTGTTTCCTCTTTTTTGCTCTGTTTTGAAAGTTTTTTGTCTTGCACCTGTAATTGTAGTTGGATGCGCGCACACTACCTCCACTTTTTTTTAAAACAGAGCTTCACACAACACAAAAGTCCCAACTCCTGAATAGCCTTTCTGTACTATTAGCAAAAAAAAATAAGACAAAATAAATGCTCCCTTACTTCTTAAAAACATAAATATTACCGACTACGCGTTACCATGTCATTTGGAAGGTAGGCTATGTGGTTCAAGTACAGAGACTGAGAGTGTCGTAAAAGACAGCAGTATTGAGAGAGCCTGAAACAATAAGAAAAACTATAGTAAAGTTACATTGCCAAATGAAGGACATAATCTCTGCTATCCAAAACAATAAGCCACAATTCTTTTTTTTTTTTTTTTTTTTTTTTTAGGTATAAGACAGTGCGAAAAAGCCGCCATGTTCATTTGGCTGGAAAAAGATCACCCGGGCTGGTAGCTCTTCTGTATTAAAGGTAAAATGGTGAAAGGTCACAGGTCAGGTTCGGATTGGCTGTTTTGTTACAACACCCAACAGCGAGGAATTGCGGCATTGTCGAGGGTTGAATATAGATTTCCAGCAATCGGTCATAGTTCAAACAGGTGGTATCTCTCGAAACACTCTTAATCATCAACACAATTTTCAATACTTCTACAGTGAGTCCATGCACTCGAAAGACATGTCCAGCCCTCATGACGTCACACATCTGTCTGGACAGAATATTTCCTGTTGTTTGATTGATCAAGTATTTTTTAATGACAGCAATAGCAGATTCTAAAGTTTCAAGGATTATGCGATGTTTGAACGCAGATAACACGGTGTAAAAAATTTTTTTTAAAGGCTCATCATTTTGGACAGCAGATATTATGTGCTTTATTTGACAATGTAAGTTTACCGTAGGTTTTTTTATTCTTTACAGGGAGCAGCAGTCTCACGAGCTCAAAGTACACTGCTACAAAGCGCAGTTAATAAATACATCCATCACGGTTCATTATGTCATGGTACATATTTAAGAAGGCCACTCCTTCATACATCAGCTCCCATCACAAATTTGCATGCAACTTCAGATGGAGAGATACAGTCAGATCCAAAATTAAAGGCACCCATAAAATGGAGAAAGACTAATACTTATCTATTAACTATATAGTATTCAAATGCAAACAATTTACAGTCATTGAAATACATTTTCTCCTGTGCATTTCTTATTTAGTGAACTTATTATTTAAGGTGCAATGAGCAACTTTATTTACGTGTATTAATTCCTTTCTATTGCCAATGTGCAAATGGACTGTAACGTTACTTAAAAAATTCTACCTTTTCTGACTTTCTAGGTTGACGGATTTGCGGAGGTATCCCAGGTATTAAGGAAGTGACATTTCACTTGCTCTCAAGTGCCTTGCCTTTCTTCTGGAAAGCTACCAAACGCGGGGCTTTTCTCATTTCTCTAGCGAACGTATGGTTTGAAATGGAGCATGCTAACATGAAGGCACAACCAGCAGCACCCACCACATCACAGAGTCCAGCACAAAGTCCACTGAATCTTAAAACTGCAGTAAACTCCGGTTTTTATCCCCCGCTGGACGAAAGCTCAAAGGAGGATTTTGTCATGGCGCAGTTTGTCTGTCCGTCCGTCCATATCGGAAGGTACTTGGCTGGTGGAATGAAATCCTCCTTCAGTTTTCATAGGACATCCTTGAAACTTTGCACATATGCTGCAGATAGACTGATGATGCGCATGTCGCAATCACGAATCCGGCGGGGGATGTTGTGCTCTCAGAGCACTCTAGTGGGTCTGCCCTTGTTGACATTTCCAACAAGACTGTGACCAAAATGGTCTCATATCAAACCTTTACTTTTTCAAAAGTGCATCTTCATATGCCACTTGATCATATTTGAGCAATGGTCTGCCTGAGCAGCTGTACGTCCACAGACTAATAGAAAACTTTTTATTCAGTCGATTTTCAGTTTGACTTTTATCTTGAGTGCTGCATATTAAACCTTGTTTTTCATATTTTCTGTTCAGTCCTCTGGTGCGCTGCACCTAAGTCTTATAATGGCGGGGAAAACACTGCAAGAGTTGTGAAGGTTTGGGGACACAATGGAAAACTGTAGTCGGTAAACACAGTTTGTTGCTGCATCTGTAAATGTAAGATAAGGCTCTACCATGGAAAATGCAAGCCAAATATCGCGAACACCCAGAAACGTCGCCGACTTCTCGGGGCCCCAGCTCATCTCAGATGGACTGACGCAAAGTGGAGTAATGTCCTATGGTCTGACGATTCTGCATTTATTGTTTTTTTGAAATCATGAATGATGGCCCAGATTGTTACAAGTGCAAATTAATTTCATATGGGGAGGTTTAGCTTCCAGGTGTCCATACTTATTAAAAAATAGGAGCCAGCTGATTCATCTCGGTTTTTTATTGGAACAGTTACAGATAATTTACATCTTTTATGCAATTTTATGCTTAATAAAATATATGGATTATTTGCAATATAGACTAATAAGTACAATGTGTCCTTAGAAATTGAATTCTCCATGGCATGCACAGACAGCTATTTCTAACAGAGTGTGATTTAACCCTTTGACACCCAGCTTTAACAAAACCAAGCATGACTGTTCTGTCCAAGTTAGTTCAGACCTCTCATATCCAATTCAGATATGCTCAAAGTTAACCATACCATTTCATGGTATGAAATGGTAACATTAAGTGTTGCTTATACATTTCTGCACAAGTTTATTTACAGCAAAAAAAGAGCAGATTTTACATATTGAGAGCAAATATTTAGGGATGCATGATCAGTTTGAATTTTAATCTTTTCTTAAGACCTGATTAGTAGAATCTGTTGTGTCACTGCTTAGTTGAAATGAAAGCCTTTACCCACACCAGCCCTTTCTGGATAAGACTAAGGATGCCAAGGTAATTGAAAAACACAAAAAATCAGCATTCGAGCAGAGGAGTGAATTAGCATAATACAGAAGTGTCCGTATGCGGGCGCAAAAGGGTTAAGAGTCAAGTTAATCCAGCAATAAAAGATCTCAATTTTGGAAAATTAGCAGGTTAATTAAAATCTGGGATTGCCTTTGTGGTTGCACAATAACCAGCATATACAGGCAATCCCTACCCTCTGCCACGGCAGATCCTTATGAAGTAACAGGTAAATGGTTCAGTTTACAGTTTATACACCAATGATGGAACAGTTTTTGAAAAGAAATAAAAAGGAATCCACAATGGAGACAAGCAAAAGAACTTGAAGTACAGTTGGGTTTGTCAACAGTTTCAAGAAAAAATATCCAGCAACCCTGCAACTCCCCAAGGACAAGAGTGAATATCCTGGCAGTGGAGGGTTTTAAAAATGGCACCCCTACCGCATTGCGCAGCAGAAGTGACTATCACGGCGCGGGTTCGAGCCCCGGTCATACCAACCGGCAGTGGTCGGCAGCTTTTTCAGAGTAGCGCACAATTGGCCACTGCGCTACAGGGATGCAAATTGGGAAGGGACTGCCGGGAAGGAAGATAAAAAAAAATGGTTGCTTTGTTCGTTGCTCAAGCGTCTCCTGTTGGCCAGCCGGGCGCTCATCAGGAAGATTCTAAGCTTGTTCATGTTCGGGTATCCTCCGCCGTTGTTCTGAACTTGAGAGGATTCAACCAATGAGTGTAAAGAAGCAGTAGTTGACGGGCACGTGCTTTGGAGGAGAGCCGTGAACCGTCCCTCTCTCCTGAATTGGCAACAAGGGGTCGCATACGAGCAAGTCTTGTACATAGTTCCCCAATTGGGCATTCCAGATTCAGGTGGGATTGGACATGCCAAATTAAAAAAAAAAAAAAAAAAAAATTTTTAAAATGACACCCCTTCCCATTGCTGCAGCTAGTAAAGAATACTAAATCGTTTGCCAAACATTTTAACTGTCAAATATAAATAACATGCATTGCCATTTTCTGAGATGAAGTTTGAAAACGCAGCTAAATGTACAATATATACATTAAAAACATTTTACAATCCAGTGTTGTTTGTTACAGCCTCAGTGGAATATTTACTGGAATCTTTTATCTTGCCTTACAATGTAAAAACTTGCTGACACAAGTTTTTTATTTGAGCAAAGCTGTATATTCTTATAGGAGTTACCAGAATCATCTTAAACAGAATCGGATGGGTGGATTTCGGAATAACAGTGAGGTCCACAAGCAGTTAAACAGGAAACCCTTTTTAAAGGGCTATAATTCTACAATGTACACAATATGAATTAAAATATATATCGAATTCAAGGCTGACAGTCTGTATTTAGTTTGCAATTATTTACATCCATACAGTATCAACCTATATGGAATTACAACCATTTGTGTCACTGTCCAAATGCAGACCACAAAGTAAACGAGCTGTCCTTATGACAAGAAATGGGAAACCTCAAATAAATGCACATGGAATTGGAGTGACCTGATAAAGAGCGAAACTGTCGTAAATTGGGAGACGAGATGAATGAGTGGGATTTCTCGGAGATGTCCGCACTTCCGGTAATAGGGCCAGCTTCGCCAAACCAATGCATGCATGTCGGAAGGCGATGAGCTTCGTGCAGCTTCGCAATAGGAAACCATCATGGATACCTGGATATGAACATGAGAAATGCCTCAAAATTTAAAAAAATGCTTAATTCAAAATCAAAGCCAGAGTCCACATCTTGGAAGTAAACGCTATGAATCGCAATGACATTTGCTAGCATTCGACCGCGTGCGGGTATGGGTGAAAGTTCACTCGTCTATATTTTTAACTTTGACCCGTCATTATCGGCGATCATATCCACCTTGCGATGCGCCGTATTGGATATCGGGTCGCTTCAATTCGAGCAATCGTCAATACGAAGAAAACGTCCTGATGTTGCAGTCACGCCCCATTTCTGATGCTTTATGGGATAGTTTGGTGGCCGAGTCAATTCTGGTCTCACTGAGCTGCGGAAAGTTACTTTAGTGTGCGTGGCTACGGATACTTAGCCACACAATACCAAGCTAAGAAGCCGTACCAAGAAGCTTTCAGCTGAAGAAAGGTCATTTTCTCAAAATTTTGAGAAGGGCCATCCATGGCGATATTCAGGTGATTGATATAATTTCTAGGATAATTTTTTGCTGTCAACAATCACAGATGATGTAGATTAGTGCAACTCAAACCTCTCTAGGAGTACCACCTCTGCCACATGTTTTTGATCTCTCCCCGGTAGCACGAATGATTGTAATGATTTGATCATTATCAAGCATCTTCATGGGTAACAAGCTAATCGTTTGACTCACCTGTGCTGGAGCAAGCAGTGCTCTACAACATGCAGGGGAAGTGGTACTTCAGGACAGGTTTGAATAGCACCAATGTAGATGATAATATTGCTATCGTTCAATGTTATTATGCGCATGCAATTGACCTAAGCTCTAGCAAGCTGCGCACCGGAAGTGTGGCAGTCTTAGAAGCGTAAGAAATTTTGCTCTTCTTTTTTTGTGTATTGACAATTGCTCGAATTGGTGTTCAATAGGATGGTAAGTGCCAAATCCATACGAAGCAGATTTTGGCCTGAATTATACATATGTACATTACGCAAGCGAGGGAATGTAGATGCTTCAAGCTACACAACATCCACTTCTCTCTTTGTGGCATTCTAAAATATGTCACCTAAAATTCTAACTCAACGGAAGCATAAGCTGCAGTGTTGTGTTTGCCAGCGAGTAGAGCTAGCTGGCCAAAACAAGATGAAACCTCTTCTTGGATTTGTGCTTTGTTCCTCTCAATCCTTCACAATTCCTCAGGGTCAGCCCTTGAGGGTTCGGGTTTATTACCATGACAGGCGCATTAATGAGCATGTGCAGTCAGCACAACTGGGTCGAACGTTTACAGTACATCAGCCTGGCATTGTAATTTGCCTTCTCGTACTCACATGAGGGTATGTTTCAGGCCTTAAGGTTACACACCACCTTGCCATGAAGTGAATGTAGCAATGGAAGACACCCATGTAGCAGCTTCTTTGAAAATCTGTGTATTCCAGAGTTGAGAGAGCCAAAGAAATGGAGATCGACAGAGATCGACAAAGGAAAGACGAAGAGAGACAGCGGGTAAAGAGGGAGAAAGGGAGCAACTGAAAAAGGGAGAGGCTGAAAACCTGAAGCCATCTTTCCTGTGGAAAAACACATCATTCCTCTGAAATTTTATTTCTATTATACATGCAAGTCTTGAGGATCCGTCGACTGGAAATCTTGCGGGCAGATTGCCGTACTCTTCAGGAAGAGCTACGGTCTTGCGAAAAACAAAGCAAGTGAAGATGTCGTCTATGAAACTGCGTTTTAGGGGAGCCAAGGCGTCTATCTATGACAAATGTCATGAAGCAAAGCATTTGGTGTTTTTTAATGAGGGGGGCAGCCTGCATTTTCACTGCTCATTAGAAGGCTCCAGTTAAGGGCAGAAGCACCAGTTCAAACCAAGCTCTCTCCCCTGAGGTGGAGGTGGGGGAGAAAGGCGGATCAGTCACAAAACTGAAATTTTCATAATGGACATAGTGAGGAGAGCCAGAGAGACTGTGTGTGTGGGCTGGGTGGGGTGTGGTCTCCACCTCCTCCTCTCTCCCCATTGGCTGCAGTCCCATCAGTTGCCTGGATACTGAGGAGGAGAGTATGGAGGTGGTGCTGCAACGACAAAAGAAAACAAATGGACAATTTTGCATCCAACAACACGAGCTGTCGAAACACAACAACACAGATTTGATTGAAAATTTGTCTTTATAGCTCTATTGATGTGTGTATTGGGAATTTACCTCATCTGCCAAGTGCCACAATTGTAAAAACATCCATGACAAGTATAGCTTAGTGAATGAGACTAGTCTGAAGATACTGAACTGGGCATCTGCTCAATCAAAATACAATCCCAATTCCGAAAAATTGGAACATCATGAAAAATTCAAATAAAAAAAGGCTGATTTGATGAGTCCATTCACCATATTGAAAACAGTACAGCAACATAGTATTTGATGTTCTAACGTGAATTTGACTGCCAATTAAAAATATAGCGCGATAACTGCAACAGAGTCCACAAAAATGCTCAATCAACTGTTCACCACTGCAAGACAGAACCATGTCCTTCAATCACACTCATTTCACTCAAAAAAAATCAAAATGTTATCATGACACCAGATTCGCAGTCGATTAGCCATTACAAGCCATTTTGATATATGTTTCTCCTTGACATCACATAGAGACGTGACAGCCCTGAGGGAAGAAGGACCAATCAACTACAGCTAACCAGTTAATCAGTTTCTTCATTATTCTGGATGGTCACTCCCCCTTACGATGTCAGAAAGGACAGAGTTTGGCTTTTAATTATTAAATGGCAGATCACCTGGTAGTGTCTCAAGCCAGACTATCTCTTGGACAATCCTGGAATGGTACATAGATAAGTATATAATTCAGTCCGTTAGAATTTGAGGAAGCCACTGAAAAAAATCTTTGTTCAGGAAAAGTATTTGACCAATCACGACAGTGTATGCACAAATGTATTCTCCCGGAGAATATAACTCAGACAGTTAGCTAGCATAGATGATACGGGAAGAAACGAGTGAAAGAGGGCACCGAAAGATAAAAGATGTCTTTGTGGCGAGGGGGAACCTTGCACAAAACGTGTACTTCCACATTTCAGCGAAAGACGCGCAACTAATACGGAGATTAGTTGCTAATGTAATTGAGCTTGTTGCATCTGTCTAAATAGCTAGCTTCTAATGTTACAATTGTCAGCTAGCCAGCTAGCTGTTGCTTGTTCAATAGATCGTAGTTCATTTGCCAAATCTGCGAAAAGATCACAGACAGATTACTTGCTTGGCCAGAAGTCTGATACATCTTTCATATGTCAATGTTAGGATGTGCGATATCACCCTTTTTACTGAACACTGTGACCTGCATGCAGACAGGCATTAACATCTGCATGCTTTTTACAAATTCAGCAAAAAAAATCTTTTAGATTTGTCATGGAATTAATTTTGCAAAGTTCCAACAGAGTTGAACAAAAATATCTTCTTGAATTTCCACTTCGGCTCGGGAGCTAGCTAACTAGGCTTTGACAAATTTGGTTTCCATTAGGAGTTCTTTACGAATCTGCACAGGGGATACAGAAGCATTGAATAATCCGGAAATCCGCCATATCTTTCTTCTCATTTTCAGCGCTTCCGAATTGCAGATTGTTGGACACGTCTGACTTGAGACTGTGCTCCCGGTATCGTCATAAGGAACTTTAAAGCATCAAATCATATGATCTCGATGCGCTTTTGATGTAGTAGAGGGTGAATTGACTTCACATCACTCCTTTTTGATTTCATTTCCATTTTTATCTCCGCCAAGGAGGTTATGTTTTTGCTCCCGTTTATTTATTTGTTTGTCTGTCTGTTAGCACGATATCTCAGAAATGGTTGCATAGATTATAACCAAACTTTACAGGATGTTAAAGTCGCACAAGAGGAACAAGTGCTTAAATTTTGGCAAATCTAGGCCAAAGTACAGCTGAGATATAGGCCTAAGTTCAAATCCAGCTATGCTGGCGAAGGTATGGGCTCTCACAAGTACAGCTCTAGTTCATAATGCACCAACTTTTTTGGAGTAGGAATTCTAATATTTCTAGGGAGTCGAACAGGATTCTTGGCAGTCTGTGCCTGGGAAGCCAAACTAACAGAAGGTGAAGCAGATTATGTTCCTTCACATAGCTGAATTATCTGTGATTCTACACTGTCAGACAGAACAAGTGGGAGACAAGGTTAAGCCAAACTCCCATGTTCTTTTTCTTAGTCACTGTGTTAGTTGTAATAGCAGAAAGGCCCCATAGGGAATGAGATGCAATGAAAACAATTACAAGACATTACATTCAAAATGATGCATTTTATTTCTAGAACAAGATCACTGTAATTCAACCTTTATTGTTCCGCATGCTTGTTTGTGTAAACACAGGATTCCACGTTTTTCCCAGAGAAAAGTGTTGTATTGTGCAGACTATAAATTTATTGTTCCATCATCATGAGTTTGTATATTACAGCAAAGATTGTAGATTTTATCAAAAGTGAATCTGAAATGCCTAACATTCTTAAAAGTTTACGGCATTTCATTGGCTGCCACATCCTCAGATGTCCTAACCACTTTTAGTCCTTTGCTTTTACTTGTGTTTGCATCAAGTTTTTGAATGTCGCTTTGATTCAGATCAGATAACAGAAACAACTTGACTAACAAACAGTTATTTTCCCGCAAGGATCTGCGGCCCGCATCCTAGAAAGCTTCTTGGTCTATGTGTTTTAATTCAGAACTACATTCACTCATTGAAGCAGCTGAGAGCATATTGTTCATTCACTCGCCTGCTTTACGGAGTCTGAACTCAGAGCTGATTTCATTAACACAAAAACCTGCAAGGTGCTGTGGTTCTCCAGGACCAGATTTGTAGGCCTCCGATCGAACATTTAAAAAACATAAATATAATCACATTATCCACCAGATCAGGATGAAACAAGCGGCTCTTACGTGATGCGACATATTCGGGGTTCGCCGGAGGGTATGGCGGGTATGATCCTGGCACCATGGCAGGGTACGGCTGAGGCATCCCAGGCTGGAAGGGCAGTTGGGTTGGTGGGGCCGGAGCAGTTGGGTAGGCAGGGTAGTGGTGCTCAGGCTGGCCTATGGGTTTGCCATGCGCATCATACACGGGGTGGCCAGGGTAACTGGACATAGGAATCTGCTGACCTGAAATATACGTGCGGCTCAGTGGAACACAGAGTAGACACACCTGGATGCTTTAAGATGCTCACCTGGAGAAAACCAGCTCTATTACTTCATGTGTAACATTTGCAGCTGAGCCAGTATTATGGTAGAGGTGCAGAAGCACAAATCTAAATAAAGATCTGCATGATATAATTGTCATCCAGCTGCCTCCACACCCATGCTTTGGCAGTGCTAATGCTAGTATTTGCAAAATCAATAGAATACTTTTGCTGCAATGCCAGAGACAAAGAAAGAATGATATCGTAATAGTACAGAGACCATTATAAAATGTGCCTTTCTGTGCATGTATGTTTGTGTGTGTGTGTGTGTGTGTGTGTGCGCGCGTGTGCGAGTGCGTGCGCGTGCGCGCGTGTGTGTGTGAAGAAATATTAAATGCAAGAACAAGAACTGCCCATTTGTACTTTCTCTGTTAGTGGATCAAACACTGCATATCTTTCCTTTAACCCTTTATTTAAAGACTTGAATCCAAAATATGTGGTTAGAGTGTACTTAACAACACATTTTAATGCTGATGTTACAATCATAACTGATTCATTGAGAACAATGTCAAGTTCCAAAACAGCACCTTACAGTTTTAAAGGGAAACAAACATTCTAAAAAAGATGACCAATGGCTCTGTAGCTCACGGGTATGACATTAAATTAGAGGTATATTTGAATGCAAAGTAATTTATTAAAATTGGTTTGGAAAACTAGAAATCTTGACACCATTGCCATGATTTTTATCCATGACGGCCCTGACAATTATGCACCATAGTGACATTGTCACAAGGAAGGGCCATACCAAATTCAAAGTGATTCTGGCCAGTAGTTTCAGAGAAGATTTTTAAAGTTTCAGATGAAGAAGACATCAAAAAAGAATTCATAAAAATTTGAAAGAACATTTTTTTCAAAACTGTTAACAAACTTAGTAGACATAGTCCCAAGGACGCTCCATACCAAATTTGAAGTGAATCTGGCCAGTAGTTTCGGGGAAGAAGATGTTTGAAGAATTCGCCGAAGGACACCGATGTGGATGACGTGGGACGCCGCGCCACGACAATAGCTCATGGCCTATCGGCCGGTGGGCCAGAAATCAACACTTCAAAGTGCTCCAATCTTTTAAGATCAGACTCTACATACAAACCAGACCCCTCTCTTTCATAGCTTTAAACTATCTTGAGTTTGTCTCAGACCAGTCCACTCTGTCCTCTCAGGGCTAATATTAGCTCCCCTCTTAGCTCAGAGCAGCAGCGCTATTGGTCATCCTCCAGGGCAGACTCAAGACCCGCCTATTCAGTCTGCATCTCAGGTCCACCTCCTAAAACTGCTTGAGCTGTTTATCGAGCTGTAACACCTGATAGGGCAACATCTGAAGAGAATGTGCACTTCTTGCAGTAACTGTGTCCCTAGAGCCTGTACTCTCCCCTTTCGTGGAATTACAGAAAATCCTACCATGATCTTTGCACTGGTGTTTGTATTGTAACTTTAACTCAAGAAATGCTATCTGATAGAACCAAAGTCCTTAAAATATTCACCATTTTGACACACGTGCAATGTACTGCACTGCTCCTAAGTTCAACAAAATAACTCGTTGGGGCCCATTTTGACAATCTAAATGCAGTCGGTGAATCCAAATGCCAACAGTATCGTAGATCAAAACTGCATGTCTAACAGCATTCCTGTAATTTCGTGACAGGAGGCAGTAGTGCAATTGTAGCGCTGTTGTCAAAGGGGTGTGGTTTAATTAAGGCTAATGAGGAGTGCATTTACCAAATGCGTAGTCGCTAAACTAAGTTAGCAACTAACATAGATTGTCCATTCACAGTCCGTGGTTCCAACTGTGTAAGTTAGCATCTGTGCTTTTGGGAAACGCACCCCAGATCAGCCACTGTCATTCCCTTTAATATCGGTGTGTTTAATGCCATAGTGACGTATAAGCACTGCAATAAGTGTATTCCGGTTGTTTTGCTGAATAAAATTTGCAGTGGATTACTTCTTATAGCAAAAATATTTATTCCCGCTGATCCGAAAGTGTGTTTGCATGATAGCCTCCTCTGCGGGAGGGGCTTTGGAGGTGGAACTGAAGTGCAGCGGAGAGGGAGGGACAAGCAAAGCAAAATGCATTCTCATCTCAGTCTTACCATCTGCAGCTTTAAAATGCCAACATTTTTATTTTAGAACAGGAGACTTCCAAACGGTGCAAATGCGATAAATATGCCCTTTCATGATGGACGAAATTGTATATACAAATGACCACAAATTTATCTTTGAAGCAAACAAAATGGTTTTACATGGCAAATTCACTTAAACTGACTTCTCCTTGCTTAGAACACTGATGGTCAGGCTTTTCAATGCTCCAGGGATTAAGCATGGATTAATTGATCTGAAGTCCTTGTTGATTTGCTGCTTCCAAGATCGCAGATTCTACACAGTGCCTGTGATGCATTGATCAAAAAAAAAAAAAAAAAAAGCATTGCATCTCTATTTTTGGAATTTGCAGCAAAGTGCATAACAGCAGACAGAATCCAGCTACCTCAGTAAAAGTCTGTAAGTTTTGCTCTACAGTCAACTTTAAAAAAAGGGGGAAATATTTTTAACGGCTTAGAAGAGCTGCTTTCCATATTATCAGCATGCTCCCATATCCCTGGTAAGGTTTACTTAGTCCCAGCCCAAGGAAAAATAATTTACAATACTTAAACCCGGCAATGTACAATACTATCCAAAAAGAAACAAAGTGGGTGTTGATTTTTGTTTAAGCCCATTACTATTTGTCAGGTCTCGCCTCTTTCGGTCCAGCATGCAGGCCAATTAAGACGTGGAGCGCTGCCACACAGCCATCAACAAGGATCATCTGTGTGTGATTACCGCTGAGCGGCGGCAGCATGTATAAATACCATTGCTTTCCCATTGTTCCTTGCAACTTCTCGTAAGCCATACGCTTGTATAGCTTAGAGCTCCGTTTTGCGTACTTTTTAAACCAAACAATTGATATAAGTGCTATGAAGTACCAGCACTTCGTATGTGTTACGAAACCTCGTTTCCATTTTCTTTTACCAACCCCAGTTGCAATGAAGTTGGGACGTTGTCTATGTTCTACTGCGTATTAAATGGTTTATGAGATTTGCAAATCATTCATTTCTGTTTTTATTCAAGTTTTACCCACATCCCAACTTCATTGGAATTGGGGTTTGTACTATTATTGTAATACTGTTGTGTTAGAAAGTATTGCTTGTATTACTAATAGTTTGTTTTTGGAACCGCAATTCCTGTTTTGTTTGTGTAGTTTGTGTATGCCTCCTGCTTGCACGGTCGGCATAATAAAACATTCAACTAAATCCATCCTTGCACTTGAGTCCAGTCCACATTTTCCCGGCCTCCATGCCGAACCTTACACTATTATGTCTGATTCAACTTTTTTGATTTACTGCTGAGCTAAAAGAAAAGGAAGAGCCAGCATACACACTGGCCCTTTTCAGGCCTATAAGACAACCGCTCATACCTTTGCACAAGTGCTTCACGATAATGGATCAGGACCCAAACTGGATATGATGTGGATCCTGAAATATAGTACCAGTCAAAAGTTTGGACATACTCGCATTTTTCTTACAATACATAAGGAAATATTCACCCGTCATTTTGCAAAAAAAAAAAAAAGATTAATTCTTAAATCCATCAAACTAACCTGCATTTATGGTCATATTTGCAGAGCATAGGCCTACTCAATTTTTTACTCAAAGGGCAGTCATATGGCTACAATGAGTTTGCAGCAGCGCGGCTTTCTAACTTCCCAAAGATTTGCTGCACTTGTGGTGTGCTTCTCTTCTACCTTTTTTCCCAATAAGTCCCAAACAACTTGACTTTAATTTGCCCGCTGGAAATGGAAGGAGTTCGTACGTCTGTTTACTTTGTAAAACATTGCTTCTTTGAGAATTCCAAAATTTTGGACACTCTTCAAACAAGTAAATTATTATCTTTTAACTTCTAACTGTTTACTGCTTACAAGATTCCCCTTTGAGATTATATAAAGAAGTAAGGCCGTTTAAATTTCTCTTAAAGCAGAGTGCTGTGACATTGGCAAAATGTGTCCAAACTTTTGACTGTTACTGTATGTCAGCATGCGTATTTGTAGACTCTCGAAAAAGTAGAAAATTCCCAAAGCGGGTCACAATATAACAAAGTTTATCTACCAGTCCTGCACACAACAGACACAAATACAACCCCAACAGCTAAATTACAATACCAAACCATCAAGCATCTTCATCACGTATGATGAGATCGTACAAATAAATGGAGGATTTGGAGTAATTTATATCTTTCCCCAGGGAATGATCAAGAAATGTAGAATAAACAGTATATCACCATTTTTTAGCCAGAACAAAGTCAGGGGAGGCAACCTCCTAATTCCTAGAGATCCATCGTCAGGTGAGTTTTAACTCCAGTTTTAACTTAGCACTCCTCCTAAAACAGCTAAAGATCTCATTGAGGCGCTGATGAGAAGACTCAAGTGTGTCAGTTTAGTGATGAAATGAAAACCTGCAGGATGGAGGATCTCCAAGAACAGTGGTTACCACTGATCTAGTCTGAATATTTCAGTAAACCATTTGTACCAAAGTCTTGAATCGTGGACTGAATGCGATTTTGGATGGAGGATGGAGGTGTGACCTACCTTCACAGGGCGTGGCCTGACGCAGCTCCCTCCGTCGACGGTACATGTAGCAGCAGGAACACATGGAGCAGCACACCAGAGTGCTGATGATGACCACGAACAGCAGCACTGAGGAGGCAATGCCAGCCATAGTGGTGGGGCTGCTGGGACAGGAGGAGACATCAACGGGGTCACAGGCTAAGTTTACGCATAGCACAGCCAAGCATAGCATAAAATAACGTACAGCAGTTTAACAAAGCATAACACCATAACATGACAAAGCATACAGTGGCTCAGTATGTCAGCACTGTGAAGCATAACTTATTTTATCATAGCATAGTGGCAAGACATCGGCTATACATCAGCCATTGGCTACGTTGGCTGAGCATTGAAATGAGTAACATGACACATTTAGCGTTGCATAAAAGCGTAGCATGACATAACATAGCACGGCATCCGGTGCAGGCATGATATCAGCTGCGCAGAAACCTCCGTTCCTCCACCGTATTGTTCAAACGGACTAACAGTTTTGCATGTATTTACACTTTAGAAATTCTCTGGGCTCCATCTTCAGCTCTGTCTTCACAAAGGTGAGAAGCAAAGCACAATAATAAAAGAGCTGACATTTTCATGTCTCTGCCTTTACTGTTAAGTTTGCAGATAAGCGTCTGTGCAAATCCATGTATTGATGGACATGAATATAAAAGATACAATTTATTGTGATAAATATTTCACAGGGACAGAGATTTGAGTATACATTAGGGTTACTGGAAATGGCAATTTCAGACTCTCGCCAATTTTATAATGCCGCAAGATAGTAGGGTGTCTCTGATCTTTTGCTACACACAGAGAAAATTACCATATTTTAAATCAATACAAAGATTGGACTTCAGTTTGCAAATTATTAATTCATTAAGCAAGTAGGTTTTGAACAAGAAGTGATTATTCTGTCTCTGATTAAATCCTTTCAAAGACAGCACAACCAAGCATGTAGCATCAGTCATAAAAAATGTATATTTATTTTCCTTGTAAGGACTCCTTCATGGTTTACCTCTGTCAACTAACTATTCAGAATTCTCTTACACAAGGTTACCAGCAACTCAATCAAAGCGAATAAACCTCCACTTCAGACTTAAGTGCTGACATAGCATGGCATGAATTCTGTGATGTCAGTCATATGGTTTAGCAACAATAGCTGTCAGGTTGATATGCGTCTGACGACAAGTGAAAGTTTACATGCTCATACATCTTAAGCTGAAGTCATTAAAACTATTTTTTTATCCACTCTACAAATTTCATGCCAACAAACTATAGTTTCGGCATCCACTTTGTACTTGACAAGTTATTTTTGCAACAGTTGTTTACAGACAGATTATTTTACTTATAATTCACAATATCCCAATTTCAGCGGGTCAGAGGTTACAAACATACACTACACACACTACATTGACTGTGACGTAAAACAACTTGGAAAATTCCAGAATAAGATTTCATCCCATAAGAAATTTCTAATTAACATAATTTGATTCCATTTGGAGGTGAAGCTGTGGATGTATTTTAAGGCCTTTCTTCAAACTCACTGCCTCTTTGATTGACATCAAGGGTAAATTCAAAAGAAATCAGCCAAGACCTCAGAGAAAATTCTGGACTTTGCACACAGCACCTTTAAGAGATATGAACCTGTTCACATAAAGTGCCATTGTCTAAATACTAACAGACTACACAGTAAATTCAGTAAATCACAATGATTATTGAGCATTCCTACGTACAGCGAGCACCATAATTCATAGGAAATTGGAAATTTCTTGTTTTTCCTATTTTGGTTCTGTTGGCTGAATCAATAATCAGAATGTCCAATCAGCAAGCTCTGTTCGACCATGCTCATATATAGCTCCTTCTGCCATCTTAGAGAATGTAGACAGATCACAGTTCTCCTCCGAAACGTGTACCTGTCAGCCGCTGCTTCTTAGCATTCGCAGCCTGAAACCTGGCAAGCTCAGAAAGAAGGCAGAGGAGACCCGAACATGCACTTCATAACAATTTACTGATGAGTACTTTGCTGGCCACCAGGGGGCACTTGAGCAACGAACAATGCCAACCCTTACCCACTGTATCCCTCCCATTTCCCTCAGCAGCATGAAGAAAATAATGCGCTGCTCTCGAAAGGCTGCTGGCTACAGTTGACCCTGGCCCAGCTGAGATTAAAATCTGAACTATGGTAGTCACTTCTGCATAGTACTGCAGCACCTTTACCAAGTGAGTCAAGCCAGCACCTACTTCCACATTCAATTAAACTGTCCAAAATTTTTTCATGCACTCAAAAAATATGGATAAACCATGTACAAAAGGTGCGTTCATTTCTAAATGTTACCTGCAATATGGATGTAAATACCCTAAAATTGAATCCAACAGTCTGCTCTTCAACCTAGTTTCCGTATCCAGTCAAACTCAAAGGGCTATAGGGGATAGAACTAAAATAAAAATTTTGAACTATCCCATTAATCACGGTGCTCACTGTATTTTTTGTCACTAAGCCTTAGCCCCGCACCTGATTTGGAAGAGCATGCATCGCTTTTGTTCGCGCTCGCGGATCATCTTGAATTCGTCCAGGCAACAATAGCGGTGCTGGCAGGTGCCGCAGCAGAAGGACATAAGGGGGCAGTCAAATCCATTGTGCCAGGTGCCGTTCTGATCCACGTATGACAAGCAGTCTTCATCAGCGCTTGCTGCAGAGAGAAATATGCCGGAGGCATGAAAATCACAACAATCAGAGAAAAATGGTTCTCTTGGTTCATCTTCATCTAGACACTTTTTTGAGCTTGCTATGGAACACTCTGTTGGTGCAAAATGCTCCTAGGAACAAACATTTTGGCTAAAAAAGAACAAGGTATGACGAGACACGGTGCATCTATGAATCTGGAACTCTTTTGAAACTATTTTTCCATTAGTCGAGCACGGTCACAAAGCCTTTCTTAAAGTGAGAGACAACTTTTGTACAGTACCAATGTTTTAGATAAAAGAATAACCCGTACGGGGTCCAGATATAATGACTTGGATTTCTTGCAATTTTTGTGAAGTTGTACTATGCTCAATGAGAATTCAGCAAGAATAAATAACGAGAATGCAAACAAACAATATTTAAATGAAAGGTAGCTATCTTTCCAGTCCTCGAAAAGGTTCAGCCAAAGAGAGGCCAAGGAACACTTTCGCAGTCACGTGACAATGATGTCGAGTGACCATCCCATTACTAATTTTGTACTAAATTCCCACTTGTTTTGAGCTGTATATTAAGCTTAAATTGGTCAATGCACGAGCCAGTGCTCACCCTCCTTTTCTGTGTTGGCTGCCTTACAATGGGAGATTTGTTTATGTTCCCTTCTCTCATTGCTAGTTTCCTTACAACAAAGTATGGTGGAGGGAAATGTCAGTTGCCTCTCATATTCATTCATTCGTTGAGGGGACATTTATATTATCAAAGGTGTTACTGTGACCATATTGAGGATGTCACCCCTTTTCTAATTCTAGGATTTGTCAGTTTGCCACAGATTTGATCATTACACACTGCTAGCATGTTTACCGAACTAAATTATGTTTTAGCTTATGTGGTAAGCCTAGCTGGCATCATTGTTAGATCACGATGTATGCGCAATAGGTCACTTAGTTGTATATATATATATATATATCCATTCTGAATTCTTCCTTCAGGAAAACCATACATACTTACCTATCTATATCCATCCATACAAGTGACTATGCATCCCTACTGAAGTACTATAAATTGGGTTAACTGTCTCCTGTCTCCAGTCAGCTTCTTGCTGGAACACTGTCTACTGGATTGACATTTTAGCTAGCCCCCAAACTCCAAGAATAGACTTTATTCTGAACACTTTCACAATCTTTTCCCTATTCATGCCATGTTGACTTAACCCATACAGGCCACAGCATCAACAAAGTGCAGTTTTCATTGTCTTTTAAGAACTCTACAATTGAGGATGCTAGTGATAAAAGGGGGTCAAGTGCCATCAGTGACATTTTGTGAAAATGAGCAAAAACACCTTTTTTTTTTTTACCTATCTGGGGAAACTGCTCGATGCATGGTCATTTTCATGGTCATGCTGCTAGCTCAGTGAGACTTACAGGGAAGATGCAGAGAGACATCTAGTCTTAAAAAATGGCACTAACTCAAATTTCTTCAAAATGGCACCTGACCACCTTTTAGCACTAGCATCCTCAATTGTGTTTGTTTGGTTATATGCAGGTAGGCACAGAAGTATTGACACAATTTTTGGAATTTTGCCTCTGTACACCACAACAATGAAATTCAAACAATCAGATACCAAATGCAGTTTCAACCCTTGGAACAAGCTACAGACCTTTTTTCTGCTTCATTTGTAATGCAATATTGAGGGAACAGGCCACACCTGGTCATGAAACTGACTGACAGTCATTTGACCAATTACCTTTGAGCTTGTTAAAATGGAGGACTGTGCATAAAAATGGCTGTAATTCCTAAACAGTGAAAGTGAGATTTTTGTGAAAGACCTTGAATTAAAGCTGAAAGTCTACACTTTCATCACATCTTGATGGTTTCATTTTAGATTTATTGCGGTGGTGTACAGAGGCCAAATATAAAAAATTGAGTGATTGTTCCAGTACTCATACCACCAAACTGTTGCAGAGCGTTTGTTGTTTTGGTGGATCTGACTCTTCAAAGACTGTTAAAATTCTGGTGTGCTCAAGCGTTGGGTGTCAGAACATTCACAAGAAAGCAGACACTTTTGGTCTTTTTAAACCTCCTGCCGTTGAAGAGCTCTAGAATATTTAACATCACTAAAGCTCGCTGTTAATGCGGAAATGGTGGATGTCATGAGTGTTTTGATCTGAATGCTTAAGAATTTATCATTCAGTTCAGTTTTGCCTTAATATTACAAAAATATTTTGTAAAACATACGGGACCCTTCTTCCATTTGCAGTTCACTTCAGACAGAAGTAGTCTTTAATTTTATGTTCTAAACGGGCGGTCATGAACGATTTTACAGGGTGTGAAGAGGGAGGAATAGACGGAAGACGGGGGGCTGGGTGATGGGGTACAGTGTGAAAAAGTCAAGTACTGTAGTCTTGCGATGAGACTTAAAATATTTTTTTTTATTCCCGAGTAGAAAATATTACCTTACAACAAAATTTGCCAAACAATTTGAGTTTTATACAACTCCATTTGCTCATCTTAAAATGTATCAAACTGTCCCACAAATTGCCAGCATTTTTGTAAATTTTGCATGAAAGTCAAATAAATATGATTAGTAGACAAAAAATTGTACTAAAATTACTTAGACTGTAATAAATACTAAGGCAAGAATGATTATATTTTTTTTTTTTTTTTTTTTTTTTTTTTGAGGCATACAGCCCTGCCATCATGGACCAGTTTAAATTAAATTTAAATTCAATTAAAATTTTCAAACAAACAAGTTCATCAGTACATTGCACGTCCCATGAGATGAGTGCAATTTTCACCAGAAAACAAGACATAGGATAGAAATTAGAATGAAAACTGAGATGTGCGAAAGGTTTTTAGGCCAATGGAACCACAGGTTCTCAATTAGACTGCACACATTACATCGCCAAAATCAACACTGACCGAATTTCAAGCCCAAAAAATCAGGCAAAACAAAATTAAATTATACACAGCAGTACACACAGAGAGCCAAAACATTATAACCACCTGCCTTATATCGAGGGTTTGGAGCGCAATAGTTATATGTCCATTTTAGAGGTTTTGAGAAAAATAGATTTTTAGGTTTGCAAATGTTCTATTAAATCAGGTACATCATTTACATCATTTTTTATGTCAGTCACTCTTTTACTGCATGGTTCAGAAGTATACTGAACATGTAAGTTTTCATAAGTGTGGTACTGCGACATCATGGCCAAAATTGCCAAAATGGACATGTCACCTCCGTGCTCCAACAATTCTAGCACTAGATGTGACAAAACATAATGGTGATAGATTAAAGTTAAGTTTGTTTGCAATGGAAGACAGATGATTCTGTAATACTATTCATGTTTATTCATCAAAATATCAATGTTTAATTCATATAAAAGCAGATTTTGTTGGACATACCACAAAATGAAAATGTGAACTCTGTTTAAAACTGAGGTGCACGGACATATAATTATTGTGCTCCAAGAATTAGCTGATAGAAATGTGTGACAGGAGGTAAAAATTTCAAAATCACAAAATTTGGACACATCACCATCGCGCTCCAAACCCTGGATATGCTGTTGGTCCTCTACATGTCACCAAAACAGCTAAAAAACAGCACCAACTGTTACACAGTCCAGTACACAGTAGTTTACAATGCACTTTGTTGTGACACATTCTTCCCATAACCATCAACAAAATCTTCTGTGACTAGTGCCACAGTAGCCCTCTGTTAGTTTTAATAGGATGGAATAGCCTTCATTGCTCTCGCTGGTCTGTGGTTTGTCTCTCCTCAGACACACCACTACTGGCTGGGAGCACCCCACAAGCCTTGCCATTCTGGAGATGCTCCAGATCAATTGTATGGCCATGACAGTTCAGCTCCAGTCAGAGACGCTAAGGTCTTAATGCCTGGTCATTCCTCCCATATTCAACATGCTGACTTCGAGAAAAGACTTGTTTGCATACCATCTAATACATCACAGATCTTAGCATGCGCTGTTGTTACGAGATAATCAAGATCACTTCCTTCACCTAATAATGTCTTGGCTCAACAGATGTACAGTATATCATGGGTTTGAATGTAGTCTGGGACCTTTTCTGTGTGGAGTTTGCGCACTGTCCCAGTGTTGAGTTGGGTTTCCTCTGGAAGTTCCAAAAACATGCATGTCTGGAAATTGGAGAGGCTAAACCACTTATAGATATGAATGTAGTTGGAGGGAAAACACTGGTGAATAGATGAAGTATTGTGAGGCATAACACAGTCTGGTGATATGCATGCCGTCTCAAACCAAATATTGGTCACTTCCTCAAATGAAACATGATCAGCTCAAATACAATGTAAGTTTAACAAATAATGCTTAATAGGTTCTTTTTCGCAAAATAGTTCCAACATCCACAGTTTTGTAATATTTTAGGATTGAAGAAAGCGCATTAAAAAAAAAAAAACAAACAAAAAAAAAAAAACTACCTTCTATGAGGAATTTTCATTGTGGTAAAATTGTATGTAGGCTAAATGTATGTGGGCATCTCATGCGGTTTTCATCTTGGGGACAAATCTGGTGACGTAGCAATTTCTTGGACCAAAATCCTCCGATACACAGGTCTGGGAAAGCCATGCATTTAACGTTTTAGATACATTTTTCGTCCAACGAATTGCGTCTGATTAACCTTAAGCAACAGACAATGCCACCAGCGGTGCTCAACCAGTGCTCAAGTAGCCTTGTCTATTTTGACAGTAAGGAGGTACAATCCAGAAGGTGATACTTTATACTGATATATTTTCATATTACTGGATTTTTTTTTTTTTTTTTTTTTTTTTTAACTATGTGGTTAAGTCAAGCCACAACATATTAGTCAAGTCATTTACGGCTCATATTTCAACAAATATAAATTAGCCAAAATGTGCAATCTATATTATTTTGATGCAAACAATTTCTACATTGAACTATCGATAGATTCCATTCATTAATTGTGTGCATTAACGTTAAGGTGCGAGTGATACGAAGATGAGTCACTGTGGTGCACAGCTCTAAAATTATTAATTTGAATATGTAAGCTATATTCGCTCGGGGAAAATCGCTCAGAATACCCAATACCGCGGGTATTCATTTGCTGGTAACTGCATTATGCTATTGTGCTACACAAACCATAATTGAACCACACGGACTTGAGCTTCAGGCAAAAGCTTAGGCTTTCGGTTTGATATTAATTAAATACTTAAATTCTGCTTTTATTCAGATCCCTGAAAAGCATAAGGTCGCATGCATTACACATTGCGCTTACACAAGCATAATCCGTTGTTCAAAACCAGATAGCGTGCGGCATTTCCATTAAAACGAACCCTAACAACCAGTCGCGACCATGTAATTTAAATAACTCTCATCTTCAAAGGTATTGTTTGAGTGGCCTGCTCATTTAGTACCTCTGACATAAAATCTGACAAGGTTACGTCATATTGTAAAGGCCTGCTAGAAGTGTAGCAGAATTGTCTTACCCAGCCCAGCGTAGAGGACTGTAAGAAGCAGCGGCAAAACGAGAGCGGCTGGGGACATATTTCCTTAAAAACAAAATTTAAAAAGACGTAATCTATTAAATACTATGCATTGCCAAAATAACTACTTTAATTTCCTGCTCAGCTTAGACCGAAGGAAATGGTTGCGGCGAATTCGTTGCGTACTCCTCTTGTTTTGCAGTGCGTGATATTCGCAGGCTCACGACCCAACGTACATCAACTGGGAAATACCTTCAGTGACGCTGAACATCCAGGACTCGGATGACAACCAAAGCTAATATTGGAGCGCCTCTACGCTTATATCCCAACAGCCTGCATGAGGTCAGATGGGATAGTCTGTGTCATATATTGCGGTTTACGGAGCAGATAACCTAATCAACTGTATCGACAACATTTAAACAATCATCACACACATGTAATTCATAAGGATTTAAAATTCTGGTTCAAACTATGATTTTGCGCACAGCACGCCTCACTTTGCCCGGTGAACAACACACAAGCCTACCACGAAATGCTACCTGAAGAAACTGGTATTAGCTTCACATAACTGTCACATATTTCACAGTTAAAAACATGCTGCGAATAACTTATCACTGGTACTGGAGTAGTGGAACGTACATTTCAACTTCTGTATTTAGCTCAATGAGAAAAAGTTGGTAACAATAGAACAGAAGATGGTAGATGCTAGCCCACTTTTGGTTTCAACCCTCAACGTGGCATTAGTGCCACATCCTGTCTATCTGAATGTGTAACTGGGAGCTGAGTGAGGACAGCTAAGGGAAATCTAACAAAGCTTATGATTGATTAATTATTTCAATGATTGATGTGTTTCAATCGTCAAAAATTATTTTAACCCTGACTGCAGCAGTATGTAGCTTCTCATTACTTAACCATGCTGGAGTGCATCACGTGGTTATGGAAAAGATTTTACTGTGTTTCAAGAACAATTGGCCCGCATCAAGCGAATAAAGTAAGTGAGGAGATTGCTGAAATCACTGTCCGACACATTATTAAAATGTGGAAGGACAGAGATGAACCATCAATTTTAGGAAGAAATGGATTGGAAAAAAAATTTCGAGTGATCAAGATCGGAGATTACTAAAACGCTTGGTGAAGTCTTATCGTAAAAACCTCGACAGGAGAACTGATGGTTATGTTTCACTGTGAAAGTAAAAGCATTTACATATGCTCAATGTGACAAGAAATTGGGAGATTTGGACAAAATAACGGCATGGCCACAAGAAAGCCTCTTGTTAGTGGAGAAAATGGGGGGGGGGGGGGGGGGGGGAACAATCGCAATTTGCTAAGAGGCATGAAAATTGGACTGTGGAAGAATGGAAAAGGTCATATGGTCTGATGAGTCCAGATTACCCTATTCCAGAGTGCTGGGCATCAGGGTGAAAAAAGGAAGCCCATGAAGCGATGCACCTGTCATGCACAGTACCGACTGTACAAGCCTCTGAAGGCAGTATTATGGTCTGTGGTTGCTCCTGGGTCAGCGACATTATGCAGCAATAAAATGAAGTCAACAGACTACCTGAACGTTAGACCAGATTAAATTGTTAGAGAGTGGCACAGGGAGCTTGAGGAATTATTTTCACACATAAATTGGCCACCACGCAGTCCTGACCATAACTAATTGAAGGTCCTCAGGATGTGCTGGAGAACGTTTGGCTTTCCGGGGTCGTTTGACTCTCAGCACAAGATCTCGGCCAAAAATTAACGCATCTCTGGTTGGAGATGAATGTTGTTAACATTGCAAAAGATTTTCAAAACAAATTTGCATGCAATCAAAGCTAGAGGTGGTCCAACAAAATATTAGTGAGCGACTTTTTCAGTCAAGCAGTGCACTAGGCCATTGACATGATCATTTTTATTTCAGCTGTCATAATATATCAGAGTTGAAATTAAAAAATTAATGGAAACACAAAGTGCATACTTTCAGCTTTACTTTGAGGGCATTACCATCCAAATCTGGTCAACAGTGTAGGCATTAAAGCATTTTAATATTTTAGGGCCATAAATATTTGGACATGGAGAGAAGTGTTTTAGTCATCTACCATAGCATATTGATCTTGAAATTTAATAATAAACTTGATCCAAAGGTGGTGGGTTTCAGCTTTGTGGGCATTTACATCCTAAATGAATGAATAGTTCAGGAATTGCAGCAATGTTTGTGTACCCCCCACCCTTTTTTTGAGGGCCCAAAAGTAATCAGACAAATGACTGTGTAGCTGTTCTATGGAGAGGCGTCCGTAGTTACTGCCTAATTATTTAACCTCTTTGACTCTGAACATTAGGCCCATTTTATATTGTAGAAGAGATCCTTAGGTTTCCAAAGATCCCATATATGTCCTGCTGAATTACGGGGAAATGTGTATAAAAATAATGCATTAAATCTAGATATTTTTCCATTTGATTTAATGCTGTGAGCATGAAAACATGGCATCCCAGGTACAATATTTCAGTCAATGAACGTGTGATCTGGCTTCAGCGGAGCACTGCAACCACCAGAACATATATGAGACATTGTCCTACCGTTATGATCCAGACCAGGAATCAAATGCGGAGGCAGATTACAAGCCAATAGTAGGGTTAATTGATAGTAATATAGCAAGACAAGGGGATGGAGCCCAGTGCAAAATGACGCTGTTCAGTTCAGATGATGATGGGGAGTATCCAGTGCCCGGCCAGTGGCTTTCTGGGACAGCTGCCAGATGGAATGCACACTTCGCCGGAGCCTAAAGTGTCAATTGGCAGGACAGACGAGTTTAGAAGAAACGCAGTCCCAATTCTGATGACTGTAGAAGGCTTAGGGAGGTTGTTCCTAATAAACTGAGCCGAGGAAAAAACAGAGTTGATAAAAGGGGCGTGGTCCTGAGAGCAAGGTTCAGGAGCCTGTTCCCCACCAACTGAACTTGGAAGAATACTTACATACAATTACAAAACCAGTGAAGTTGGCACGTTGTGTAAATCGTAAATAAAAACAGAATACAATGATTTGCAAATCCTTTTCAACCTATATTCAATTGAATACACTGCAAAGACAAGTTACTTAATGTTGAACAGGTAAACTTTTGTAATTTTTTGCAAATATTAGCTCATTTGGAATTTGATGCCTGCAACATGTTTCAAAAAAGCTGGCACAAGTGGCAAAAAAGACTGAGAGAGTTGAGGAATGCTCATCAAACACTTATTTGGAACATCCCACAGGTGAACGGGCTAATTGGGAACAGGTGGGTGCCATGATTGGGTATAAAAGCAGCTTCCTGAAATGCTCAGTCATTCACAAACAAGGATGGGGTGAGGGTCACCACTTAGTGAACAAATGCGTGAGCTGATTGTCGAACAGTTTAAAAACAACATTCCTCAACGAAGCTATTGCAAGAAATTTAGGGATTTCATCATCTACGGTCCGTAATATCGTCAAAAGGTTCAGAGAATCTGGAGAAATCACTGCACGAAGCGACAAGGCCGAAAATCAACATTGAATGCCCGTGACCTTCGATCCCTCAGGCGGTACTGCATCAAAAACCGACATCAGTGTGTAAAGGACATCACCACATGGGCTCAGGAACACTTCAGAAAACCACTGTCAGTAACTACAGTTCGTCGCTACATCTGCAAGTGCAAGTTAAAACTCTACAATGCAAAGCTTAAAGCCATTTATCAACAGCACCCAGAACGCTGCCGGCTTCGCTGGGCCCAAGCTCATCTAAGATGGACTGATGCAAAGTGGAAAAGTGTTCTGTGGTCTGACGAGTCCACATTTCAAATTGTTTTTGGAAACTGTGGACATCGTGTCCTCCGGACCAAAGAGGAAAAGAACCATCCGGACTGTTATAGGCGCAAAGTTCAAAAGCCAGCATCTGTGATGGTATGGGGGTGTATTAGTGCCCAAGGCATGGGCAACTTACACATATGTGAAGGCACCATTAATGCTGAAAGGTACATACAGGTTTTGGAGCAACATATGTTGCCATCCAAGCAACGTCTTTTTTTCATGGACGCCCTGCTTATTTCAGCAAGACAATGCCAAGCCACATTCTGCACGTGTTACAACAGCATGGCTCCGTAGTAAAAAGAGTGCGGGTACTAGACTGGCCTGCCTGTAGTCCAGACCTGTCTCCCATTGAAAATGTGTGGCGATTATGAAGCGTAAAATACGACAACGGAGACCCCGGACTGTTGAACAACTTAAGCTATACATCAAGCAAGAATGGGAAAGAGTTCCACCTGAAAAGCTTCAAAAATTGGTCTCCTCAGTTCCCAAACGTTTACTGAGTGTCGTTAAAAGGAAAGGTGATGTAACACAGTGGTAAAAAGGCCCCTGTGCCAACTTTTTTGCAATGTGTTGCTGCCTTTAAATTCTAAGCTAATGATTATTTGCAAAAAAAAATAAAGTTTCTCAGTTTGAACATTAAACATCTTGTCTTTGCAGTGTATTCAATTGAATATAAGTTGAAAAGGATTTGCAAATCATTCTATTCTGTTTTTATCTACGATTTACATAACGAGCCAACTTCACTGGTTTTGGGTTTTGTATTTTACTATCATACAAAATTACAAATTATTTCCTGAGATGAAAGAACTTTACCAGCGAATACGGACTTGTTGTGAAAGGGTACTTAGCAAGTGACAATCCAGCAGCTTGCAAACTCAATGTAGCGGACAGAAATACATCAGCACACCTGTGAAGGAAACGAAACATGAATAGGGCACAGCCAATGAGGAAAGCACACAAGACTCAAACCTATCAAAAGAGAAAACACTTCTGACAGACATGCAAGTTGCTGGATGGGAGGAGACACAAAAAGCATTCACATGAGGGTTGTGACACCTGCAATATGTTAAAAAAGCGTTTTCTAACTTTGAACTGACTTAAGGGGAAATTCCAGCGACACTATGAGAAAAAAAGATCTAGAAATGATTTACATTGTTGCATTTGCACATGGAATCACTTACTATTAACTCTCACTATGAAGTCCAATAGTATGTCTCTGCCTCTGAGGCGAGCCATCACGAAGCTAAAAAATCAAAACAGATCCATTGGAAAAATATGAAAAACATTAGGTGCGGATAAATTAACAATTTTTGCTTTTTTAAAAACAAAAAACGCACTACTGTGTAAAGGAACACCACAAGACCTAAAAGACCACAGATAACTGTTGCAATGACAAAATTCTTTCTCTGATGAAGAAAGCCCTTATTAAGGCAGATGACTACATCAAGAACACATATCGAGCATTACAACATGGCTTTGTAGTGAAAGAGTCTGACCCCACGGCAGTCCACACCCGTCACCCACTGACAATATTTTTGGCACATCATGAAACAAAAAATATGACAAAGGAGGCTGTGATATGTTAAGTAGCTGAAAACCAGCATCAAACAAGAATGGGAGAACACTCACTTTCAAAACCACTCCTCAGTTCCCAAACGCTTACAGAGTGTCGCTAAAAGGAGAGGTGATGCAACAGTGGTAAACACGCCTGGAGATAAATCACTTTGATGAAAAATATCCATTTTCAATTTTATTTGAGGATTTTATGGTACTGAATTTTCTTGTTTCAGAAACTCCCCAAATTAAGTGCTTTTTCATTAGCCCATCAGTATGCAAAAGAAATCATTATTTTATTTGTGTGCTTGAATAAATGACTAAACTAACCTTGGATAGATAATCATAGTTGGCAGGTAATGAAAGTGCCTGGATGAAAGTATTTCCCTTACCTTTGGAAGCAGGAGGGAAATAAAATACTCTCACTGGGCCTGCGTTCAATCCAGTGCATAATGGACTCAAACACAGGATCTTCCACTGTGACATTAAGCTCATCCTCCTCAATGATGGCTCTAGGACTCCTCGTCCCCGGACATTTTGTCCCCGGACTTTTCGTCCTTGATTGTTCGTCCCCAATAATGCTTTGCACTCTTCCTGCATTACAACTCTATCCCTATCCCTAACCCAAACCTTAACCCTTATATCATGTTGATTTGTCGGTCCTACGACTGTCCATCCATCTGTCAACAATGGTGGCACATTTTTGTATCATTAGGGGACAAAAAATCCAGGGACAAAAAGTCCTCGCGGACAAAGAGTCAGGGGGGACAAAAAATCCGGGGACAAAGAGTCCTGTAACCCTTAATGATGTTGAGGAGCTCGGTGCATTAGAGTTCAAGGACCTCTCAAGAAGCTTGTGCAATCTCCTTGAAGTGGGGCAGGATGTAGCAGTCCGAGTGGCCTCTCAGGCCAGCAAGCCTTCAGGAGCCAATGCAGTACCGAGGGGTCAGATGTACCTCCAGGAACTCATAGCAATCTTTAGTACGGCCCTTGATGCCAAACTTGACAGCTACCAGCAGCAGGTTCTCCACGTTGCGCTTCATGATCGTTACCGATGTACTTGACCTCAAACCTCATGGTGTCCGGAGACAGCCCAGTGATTTGATGCCTCAGCTCATCTGTGCAACTGAATAACAAGGTGTACAGGGATTACAGCGGAGGTCTTTTCCATTTTTAGGATGTATAAAGCTGCTGAATGCATACGGATTGCATACATTTTAGGAGAATAGCGGAAGCGGCTAAAAGCTGGTCATTGCTGTCACACTAGGGCGGGAGAGTCGAACTCCAGGGCCAGAGGGCTGACGTGTGCGCAGTCTTTTGTGGTCTCCTCTCAATCAGCAGCCAATTAAATCCTCTTGAACAAAGTGCATGAACCCTCCAGCCAATCAGTGACTCACATTTATTACTTGGGTGGAAACACATCAAAAACCTGCAGACAATGAGGAAAGGAGTTTCGCACCCCTGCTCGAGGGGCTTTGACATGCCTGCGGCTTCTCCGGAGTTGCAGCTGTATAACATTGTGCAATCTTCATTCTGGGTCCCATCTCACTAAAGCAGTGATCGACAATAAAGATCAAAGGCAAGTTTCCAGTAGCTACAACATTTCATGCCATTGCTGCAATTTTACCGGCAAACCGGTAGGCATTCCCAGTAGGTCTGTCATAGCGCAAGAGCTAGGTGACGTTCGTCAACCGCCATCATTTGACCAAAATAGAAGAACGCGCATATGAGTGTCTTTAATTTAGATTTATTGTGGTAATGTTCAGTACCCCTTAGCTTTTGAGATTGTGGTTTGAATTGAACTAGCTGGATCTTTAAATTTAGTCAATGCAGAGAGCCTAGGCTTCCACAGGTACATTGCCTGGTATTCAGGATTTGTATGATCTTGAATGTACCGGGTAGCAAGTTGACGCAATTGATTCATTAATCTCGCTAACAGTGTTTTGTACGTGCGATGGGTTGTTGGCTTGTTTCCTGTCAGCGGATAATTCAATAGCATCTACAGAGTTCTGTTGGGGGTCAAAGGAGGGGCCCTATAAAGCACAATAGAAAACGATTTCTGGAAGAAGTCTGGGCTCAATGCGGACTTACAGAAGGTAAGCGGGGCACACACACCGCAGTCTGAATTTACCGCAAACCCCTGTATTTTGGGTGCTTTGGAAATGCACGCATCCTGAGGATAGAGAGCAGACCCCCCCCCCAGTCTTGTTTTGATCGAGAGGGTAAAGTCTAGAGGTCAGAAAGTAGCCTGAAAGACTTCACCTGAACTTCTTCCAGTGATGAACTAGGCCAGATGATTCCACAATTATTCCTACCCTGTTTGCGCTCCATCTACCAGCTGGACTAAGCAGCTCTGGTTCTTCATTTCAGAGGGTCAGCTGGTTGTCACCATTACTTAGTGCTTCTTTCACCCATTAAAAATTGGTGAGGGCACAACTCTACCCCTTAGGAAAATTAACTAAAGGGTTACTGTAGTACACTGTAAGAACTGCACAGTGTTGTACAGTGTGGTTGTAGTGTTCGATGGTACATTACACCAGCTATGGTATTACCAGTTTTTTTTTCTGTAGTGTTGTTTCATTAGCTATGGCAGCCGTACAATATTTCAATAGTAAAACTAAACTCTCTATAGAGCGTTCCAAAAAAACATAATTCCTACATCAATACTGATACTTTTTGGTGGTAATTTTTTTATGGTATTCCTATCGTGGTTTTTTGCTCCGTTTTACCAGTAGTGTCACATCAGCATTATATGGGCGGTTAAGAGCACATCTGTCGCCCCACACCTTTAAGAGTTAAAGCAGCAGATTATGATCAGACATCTCTCATCTGGGCTCACGTCTGAACAGATCGCTGATTTTAAGAACTCAAGTCAACCTGTGGCCCCATGGGATCACTGTTGAACACCTCCACAGCAGTGGCAAGCTAACGATGGCAGCGCATACTTTAGGACGGCAGTTACACAAGTGTCGAATTTATTGCATAATTGAATTAACAAAATGGACTTACCAATTCCTTCATGATTACCTGTAAGAGGTTACAGTGTTAATGTGGCAATGCAATAAATCTAAATAAACTGTTAGCCAATACACTCTTATTATTTATGGCCACCTTGCACCCAATCAGCACGAGCAGTGGCCGGGGAAAACATCTCTGTCAGACATTTGTCAGCCAGCAGAGGGCATGCTTTCGATCAGACCAGTCGACCCTGACCCTGTATTACTGTCCTCAAAACACTGTGCTTTAGGTACAATGGCTGTATGCAATGATTCTTTAGTTCTTGTAAGGACGAAGTAGGGCATCAGCCATTTGCTTGCGCCTGGTCAACACCCTAGCTCATCCATTCGATAGGAGACAAGTAGACCATGTCAGATGTATCATTGCTCGAGGCCTCAGTTTAACATTGACTATCAAGGTCATGCACCGCTAATTAAAATGAGCAGAAAGATAGCTGAGGTGCTGGATAAAAATTCTGTTTGTTCCCTCAATTTGTTAATCTAATTCAGCAAAAATGAGGCTGGAGTGACATCTACTGCCCTTTCCATTGAAACAGATTTTGTGCAGTGCACACTGGCTGAAGTGAGCACGACACACTGGTGATTGTACAGCGGTTTCCCCCTTCAATGTAAAGAAAAAAAGCAGCCCCTTAAATAATGATATTCAGGCCAAATAAATGGTGTCATACATTTTAAGCTGGTCATCATGATTCACTTGGGAACATGAATTCTCAAACAGAAAGAATACGTCCAAATGCTCCATTTCATTTATTGTTACGTCAAATCTTTACAAACAGCTTATAACAATACCTAATCAGTGTTCATGTGCCATCCGAGTCAACAGGGGGTGCCAATAATATTTCACCGCTAATCAAGAAATCAGTTCCACCGTCAGGACCTCTGCTGCCCTTTAGAATTTCAGGCACCTCTGGGATAAACATCACAAACTCACTCTTTCCCAACGCGTGACACTATCCTTAGAGTGTAAAGGAGATTTCGGCCATGTTTTAACCCTTAGAGCCCTAAAATAAATTTTTAAAAAATATAAAATTAATTATCTTGTGCTGTTGAAAACTTATCATGTGGCGACTTGTTTAAAAGAGCTCCCAAACAAGTCGCCACATGATAGGCTTTCAACAGCTTTGATTTTGATATCTTATGTCACTGAGCTACAACAGCCGCATTTAGCGCTCTAAGGGTTAATATTCTTCCAGGGCAAGACAGGGCACCTGACATGCCCACACAGAGCAGCTGCGCCTAAGACATCTCAGGTGAGGGAAAACTGTGGAAGGGGAAGGTAATAACTATTTCCTTAACCCTTAGAGCGCTAAATACAAGTAGTGTTGCTCAATGATGTAAGATATCGAATTCAAAGCTGTTGAAAACCTATCATGTGGTGACTTGTTTAAACAAGTCACCACATGATAGGTTTTCGACAGCACAAGATAATTTATAATTTTGAAAAAGATTTATTTCAGCGCTCTAAGGGTTAATATGGGGGAAAGTTGTATGGTGTCAGACTTACGTTTCTCTTTTCTTTTTTTGGCCACATTATTTGAGAAGAGACAGCAGGCCACATTTTCAAATCAATTAGCAGCACAGAGTAAGACACAGGATGTCGTATAAAAATAACTAACGGTTCTTGAGATTGCAGCAGGCATCAACCAGTTTCCAACAGGGTCTAATTATCAAACTGAGAAGCTGTGTTTACATGAATTGCATACTTTATGACCTGGTTGTATGGAACCGATGCCACACCGCAGTAAAGTGAGATAGACGTGGTGTAAAAGGCTCAAACAGGGCTGCCTTTCGGGCTTCATTTATAAACACCATCTCAAGCAACTGAGGCCAGGCGGTAATTATCACGCCAGATTTCACTGGAGCCACAGAATTGCTTCACATTAGCCTGGTTAGGCCCCCGAATCCCGAAGCTTCTACTCCCAGCCTCCTTTCGACTCTGCCCTCCAGCCCAAATGAGTAGGATCATCGATAGGCTAGATATCCCAACGGCAAAAACAAAACTAGCCAGCCAATATAGTCTCTCTTCACCACGAAGTAACAGTCCCCGCCACACAGACGTACACAAACACAGTCTTTTGTCTTGTTGAGCTTTGCACAAGTGCCATATAAAAATATGTCAGTAAAGAGCTAAGCAAGCTGGAGAGATGAGCGTGATGGCGAAAATAATTCGTTCGCAGACTCCTCCGACTCCTTCAGCTAAGGAGTTCGTATCCACAGAACCGAACCTCAATTGTCCAACCTCCCCAGAGAATATGCATGGAATATTCTGGTAATGTCACAAAGCTCGGAGAAAAATCAGTCCCAGATATCCCTCACATTCCCCCAATCTCAGACCACAAAGTCTTGCAGGGTGCCTTTGTGATCCGACTGGGATAAATCCGGTCTTCACAAACATTTCTTCATTTCTTCCTCTCATCACTCCATCCTTATCCCTCTTCCAACCTCTCCTCCTCCACTTCCCTTCAATGATAATAGTCTATTTGAAACATAGCCAGCCCCCCTTCCCCCAAATTCATTGTTTTCTCTAGCCAATGTAGAAATTGATTTCAGCTGGTTGCTCACACGCATAAAAGACTCGTTTTCCCAGAGTTCCACAGCATGGGAGGAAGCGGTGGGGGCGGGCGCAGCTGGGTGTGGCTCCAGCACAACTCCCCCACAGCTGGGGGAAAAGAGGTGATGTCACAGGCATAATGAGCCGGAGCTGGGGGATGGCGGCTTGGGGGGGGTGCGGGGGTGGGGGCAGTTCAGATGCCGATTGACTGCAGGACTCGGCGCTCGGCTTCATTAAGGTGACCGGAGAACATGGAGTAACAGGGCTGCTGGGAAAACTGCGTCAGGAAGTCTGTGAGGTAGGCCTGGGAGGACGATAACACAAACACACCGTCTCGTCAGATTGTAGCACAGTGTAGTCGGTTAGCATTTATAGGGTGATGCAATAGGTGCATTTTTGGCCTGTGCACCGGCACTATTAATCAGAAAACAATGAGGTTTATTTACTGACTGCCAGCATTAACTTGAGGGTAAGAGCTTCCCAGAGTCCCCAGATAGAGAGTCCAGACAACTCAGGAATAGGAGCCATTTTGAATCTATCGCTCAAAACAAGTCATTTCACACAATGGAAATTGTTGGATTTTTTTGTCCTTTTCTCGAAAGGGAAACACTGATTTTGGGGAAAATACAATAAAACAATGGTATCGACAAGCATAAGAGGGGAAAATGTTCAAACATAAGAAAGGAGAAAAATGAAAAAAATGACCAATGCACAGGATGTCGTGTAATACATTTTGCGCTCGTTAAAAGTATTCTTTCATATTTTAGGCAGTTTCTCTCCATGCAAAACAAGGATCCAATTATGCAAGGTATTCTCTACCTTCGTTTACAACTCGATAGTTTGTTATATGGTAATATTATGTCTATTAATCATTTGACAAAGAACTTTTCCAAGCACGCAACACAATGAAATCAGAATATCTTAGCCACATAACATTCTATGGCTGAAAAAAAATGAAACGTTCATTCCAAACGATGGGAAAGTAAAGCAGTGAAAATATTCTAAACGCAGTGTACACTTAAACTGATAGATTTTTTTTTTATTTAGGTTATTTTTTTTTTTTTTAGATGGTTAAAATACAAATTTGTCTCCGTGCAGCTATCCCTGCTTGCTTCTGTGAACTAGGGGCATTTTAATCACCAATTGTGGGCAATACACAGACAACAGATATGTAATTTATAAAACCCTACTATAAAAATCTACACTAACCTTTGAAGGTGCTGGCGAGCCCAAATAAATGCTTGCTAGTTTTTATACAACTCAACCTTTCTTTGTGAAAAATGGTAGACAATGATAGGGATAATACATGGTAGTGGCTTGGTCGCAGCTTATCACTATAAATGTGAGTCGCTGTCATCGAGCGGTCACTGAGGCTTAGTGAGATAGATTGTTAAATGAATTTCACAATTCGCTCTTCTTGGGACGACCAGCAACATCGTTTTGATATAGCAAATCTTGGCAAGCTTTTTCATACCATCCACTGTCAAGCACAGAAAATGCATTTTTTTAATAGTTTTGTCAGAAATGATAAAACGGATCCCTGCCTCCGATCAAAATTAATGACGAGAGGAAGGACGTGCCCAACAAAGAAACGATGACAAAGGAGGTTTTGCATCCTTCACAACAGACTTTAATGGCCCATATTTTGCTTCTTTCCGGATCTGCAGAGAACCTGTGCAATTTTTGTCCTTACTCTGATGTATTGCTGCAATCATTAGCACAGCAACTCATTATATTAACAAATTTTGAACACATATCCTCAAAATTAGGAACTCACTCACTTTGAGGAGGTGCCCAATAACGTTACGAAAACAAAATGGCTCCATGACCATATTTTCTGGAACCCTCAAGTCGCAACGTTCTCCATCTCGGAATCAATATGGAGATTTTTTTTTCAACAAGAACAGTAATTTTTATACATTTTGACAGTCAAAATTCTTAATGACTCCATTGGTAGTACATAAAATTAAAAACCAAAATGCACAGTATAGCATATTACTTGAATGGCTGATGTTGGCCAAGGTTGTCCATATTGTAGTCAAAATGCCATTGCTTGACTAAATGCCTAACACCAAGACTCCGTACTCTCCATTACCTGCAGGTGAAAAGCTCTTTACGATGCAATAACACAGCCGCATTTTTTCCAATGGCTGTTCCGTACTCGGCTGTAATTTACATAATTTTACAAACTGTCATCAAAAGGAATAACCGATTCAATGCAACTCATGCTGCTAAGCCAGAACATCCACTGCCAACATTTATCATGTGGCATACAACATATGGTTCAATGAGACTGACTACATTAGTCATTTCACTTCTTATTTACTTCTCACTGACCAATTAAAACAATGGTAGATATGAAAGATGTTTAGGAGTAAGGTAGGAAGCGTCCAATATCATGTATCATACTGTATGATTTTGCTTAGGAACCATCAAATCTTTATCCTTTATTTGACTGGTTCATCACAGTAATTCCTGAATAGGGCATGAAATGGTGGACAGAATGGAATTGAGCTTGCCTGGAGATCGATCTGGTAAATTGGATCCTTCAGGGCATCTGGGTCTTCCTCATCATCATCTTCATAGTAATCCTCATCTGGAGAAAAAAAACAGAAATCATCTGACAGTCAAAATGTTAATATAACTCGGTTTAAAAATACGCCAACGCTGCGCGTTGTGTGAGGGTGTCCGTGTGTCGGCCTATGCTGTGGTCACTCACCATATTTATTGGAAGCAATGAGATCTGAGAGCAGCTGCCCAGCTGAGCCTTCATCTTCATCATCATCATCCTCCTCTTCCTCTTCCTGTTCCTCCCACATATCGTTTGAATCTGCGGAGATGATCACACTGGACCGTTGGCTTGCATCCGACACCGTAACAAGAAAATGGATTCATACCCACTTCAAAATTCAACAAGAGAAAGTCATTTTTTGTAGGTCAAAAAATAGAGGTCACCCCGAGTGGGTGCATTTTTCTTGTGACTACGACCCAGGTGAACCCAAGAAGCACAACGAGACATCAGTATAAGCACATGCCGAAAGTATGAGGCCGTTGTGCCTTGCGGTTGCCGAGATCTCGTCCACATAAGAAAGCGTGATGCTAACACTGGTGCCGAGGCTAACGCCGAAGGTAAACCATATAGGTACATCCACAGACTGAATAAAAAGATGGAAGAAACAACCGTGACGTCACCCATTGGTTTCAACATACTATTTAGGAAGCCTCGATTTTGGCAATTTGAACAGCGCTCTCTTTTCCCTTTTGAAACCGGATGTGATTCCTATAGGACGAGAGCATGAATTGAAGATCCGGGGAGGAGTAAGGGGTGGATCTATGGGTGGATCTGACCATATCAGACGAGGACCAGAGGATAGCCATGTCCCCAAAGCATATCTGGCTTTATCCTTCATTCTAGTCTATTTGGGACCATAATTTACAAAAATGAACATCATGATATATCAAAGGAGACTTGAAACTTGCGATAGATAAAATAATGTGGAAAATCATTATTGAAATAATAAATCAGGTGGGAAAGTAGGGTCATTTTCTCATAGACTTCTAAAGCATTGAACTTCTTTCTGCAACCACTGATGTCGCCATCTGCTGGCCATTAAATAGAATACAATTTTAAGGAACTTCCGCATTGGCCTCACTTTTCTGACCCAGGTGCCGCGTCCATCTTTTTATACAGTCTATGGATACACCCTTTCGGCAACCTAATTACACACTGTAATTAGATGAGTGCCCAAGTATACATGTCCATCTTGTATGCATAGCATTTACAGGGTGTATCAAAAAAAAAGTTTACACTCTGAAAAATGTCTCCAAAATTGATAGAATATAATTTTCCAAAAAACTGCAATGATGTATTGATTGACCATGCCCTCATGCTCCTGTTGACACCTTGTTAATTGCCTGCTGTTCCACATGAGTGAACATGGCTTGTTTATTTTCACCCGATTTAAACTGGCTTGCACACAGAATTGAGAGGGTTAAAAACGGAACAAACATGCTGGTTGGCAAGTTAAGACATTTAATTTCTTTCTCACCAATTTTCATGAAAATTAGACTAATCCTTTTTCTGCTACCAGCCCACTAACATCGGACTCACCTTTTGCTATTCTCAGCACACTTACAACAGCATGACTGTACTTAAGTCCATGGTTCAAGGAACATTGCATTCAAATTTCAGTCTTCTACATGGGCTCCATTCCTTTGTACACAGACCTCTGCTCTCCTCAGCATGTCACAAACAGACTGTCGGACCATTGCAGGATCCTGCCTCAAAATGGCAACCTCAGCAATCAGAGTCTGAAGTTGGCGGGCTGGTAACGGACAAAGGGTTAATCTAATTTTCATGAAAACTAGCAAAAAAGAAATTAAATGTCTGAACTTGCCAACCATCGTGTTTTTTTCCTTTTTAAACCTCTCAGTTCTGTGCGCAAGCCAGTTTAAATCGGGTGAAAATAAACAAGCCATGTTCACTCATGTGGAACAGCAGGCAATTAACAAGGTGTCAACAGGAGCATGAGGGCATGGTCAATCAATACATCATAACAGGTTTTTGGAAAATTATATTCTATCAATTTTGGAGACATTTTTCAAAGTGTAAACTTTTTATTGATACACCCTGTATATGAATGTATTTCGAGTGAGTATTTTTGTTAGTAAAGGAGCGTTTTTGGGTGTATCCTTAGGCAGCCCGCACAAGGGAACATGTCAGCTCGCGTCGCATGTATGTGCGTACATGCATGCGGATTTGTGCATGAAGGTGGTGCATTTGTACATGCGGGTGCATCTGTGGATGTATGAAGAGGAGCTGTTACTTAAGTCTAAGGTCTGTGACGCTGGGTCATATGATGAGAGTGTTACCGTGGCTCCAATCTGCAGCCGCAGTTCTTGTGGCGTTGGCCTCCACCACTGACGACAGCTCGTTTATGATGAGCTTAAAGATCTTCACCAGCAGGGGGATATTCGTCCACCGCTCAGGATCTACGAGGAAAATAATTTAAAAAGTTTTAAAAATCCACTCCTCTGAAGGACACCATATTCTGAAAAACCATTCTAAAATAACACGCAGAGTTACGCACTTCACCTGTGTGCAGGCCAGGCCAAAAAAGAAATGCAGCAAAGGAAATTGAAAACCAACAGGACAGTAGATCTTGAGCGGTTACTACTCGCGCTAAACATCATCTCAAGAGTTTGAAAAGACTTCCTCAGGTCCACCAAAGCTCTCCATCTTCGATACTTCAGCTAACTCCCCATCACCCTGACACACTGTACCAAGGGCTCTGCACAGAAGGGTTCTTTTTAATTATCGCTGGGGGGGGGGGGGGATGTCTTACTCTTGGCGCTTTTGGAGCGTGTGCGGATGCCCTCGTTGGTGTTGAAAATCTCCTCGCCCTTCACCACGATGTCCTGCAGACGCTTGTCGTTGGCGTTGAGGCCGTGCTGCAGCAGCTTACACAGGGCCACTGTGCTGTTAAGACCAGAGGGGGCGGGGGGGAACCAAGTACCGGCTTAGTAATGAGACACCTAAAGGAATGAACTGCAAATAAAAGTGTGGCCGTTCAGTGGAATTCAGTTGTGGAGGAACTGCGCCGCCAACTCAAAATAAATGGAATTCAAGCCAACGGTTGCTGCTGTACAAACCCTTGCAACGGACCATTCTTAATGTTATCGACTGAATTCCAAATGCAGTCAAACTTATATGACGACTGCATGATGCGCTCGGTTATGAATGTGACTACCATCCTAGTAGTAGCTTAGCTTGCAGAAGTTGCCTTTCCATACTCATTGAGCAGCTCACTAGCTAGCTACTCAAAAAGTTCAAATACATTTCGCGACTGTTGTTCGTTTAGTAGCTGGGGATTTTGACTTTGCCGCCATCAGTTGATGCGCAATGTAAGGAATTGGTGGCTCTGTTCGCTGGCCAATCAGAGCACAAGCACATTTCATAGAGGGGACCCGACTCAGAACAGCCCGTTTTTCAGAGGGTTACAAGAACAGGAATCACATGGCCAACAAATCATAATTTTTTTTCTTTGGCTGAAATACCTATAAACTTCCCTTTTGCACATCCAAGAAAAATAAAACTTGGGATAAAATCAGCATAATAGTGAATCTTTAACAGTATTTGAGAAGTGCACGTGTGGTAAGAGGAAGGCTCTCGCTGTGCTCACCTGACTTTGCCCTCGTACTGGCCGTAGAAGAGGTGTTGGCGGCTCATCCACTCCGTCATGACGAACTCCAGCGCCGGTTTGCCCGTGGGGCCGGGCAGGCTACAGAGGAACTCCAGCAGGGGTTCGAGCTGGGAGTGCACCAGGTGTGCGAACACCATGATCAGGGACTGTGGACAGGAGTCAGCGGGAAAAACCGGTCAGAGCCAGACCAGAGGACCCTCATCATCCCACGCAGGGTCATTCCATTTTGGTTTCATTTGCGTGCATTGGTGTATACACTCTTACATAATCACATCTCTTTAGTATTTTATTCACGTAAGACAGCCGGATCTTATTTCCATCGCCAGTCTGCTCTATAAGGCAGGAAGACTGCCAATGGGAAGAGACACAGTTTGACCCCATTCATGGTCTGCCAATGATATCAGAGAATTTCATTACACAATAAACAATCTGTAGAAACATGGTGGTAAAAAACTGACTTGGACTCATTACACGACCAGGCCTCTGGTATAGACAAACTCCCCTTAAACTCATTAACTCTCATTCTGTGGTTTGTGAGTGTTTGCATGTGGGTTTCATGAAGTGCAGCAAAACTTTTCATATCGGGCGACCTTTTCTCCCCATTTTGTAGATAGGCCTTAGGCAGTTGCATTTAAAATCCACTTGTCCACACAGTCAGAACAGAAGTGTTGACCAGCATGTGCTCTCCTCCAATGTCAGTCAGTGCAAATTTCCCTAACAAATGCAGCCAAATGGCAGTAACTGCTGTTGGTACCCAGATGGGTAAGGCTGATCACTGCTTTACATAATTACACTCGCATTCTACCAAATACTTTGGTTTCAGCAAGGGTCACGTGGGACCTTACAGCAGGCACATTAAATAAAAAACCAGAGACTTCACAATAAAATAAATAAATTTAGAAAGAAACTGTCAGTCCCCATAAGTCCCGAAAAGCGTTTGCTTTATCCACTCTACCTGACTTCATAAATAAGATCTACCTGCAGGCAGAACAGTTTGCCAATCTCATGAGTTAATTTGCCAAACAATGCGGTGATCTTGCCCACATTGTGCCACAAGTCAAAAATCAAACGCTCACAAAAAAAGTTAACAAGTTCTGCAAAGAAAATTAAAATCTATTTTTTTTATTCACCCCAACACAAGTAGAAAATATTGGCTTGTCTCAAGCAACTCGATTCCTGTCAAGTGAAACATTAATCGCCCAACTGGAAGACCTTGAAACGAGTGAAATCGTCCCACTTCGCTGGCAGCCGTTTGCAGTACCGTTGAGACGGGTGCATTTCCGGTCCTGGCCCCTCCCTCACCTGCATGACGCTCAGCGTCTCGGCCTGCTGCATCTTGCTCAGGATGGCGCGCAGGATCTGGTCCAGGTTGTCCCCCAGCTCAGTCCCGGCGCGCGCGATGAGCGTGGAGACCAGCCGTCCCACAAAGGCGGCGGTGAATTCGGACGTGCGCGGGTCCAGCAGCTGGCTCACCACTTGCATCACGTACCACAGCCCTCCCCGGCCCTGCTCGTCCCGCCATTGGCCGATCTGCTCCAGCGCCACGGAGACGTACGCGCGCAGGCACTCCCCGCCATTCTGAGATGAGCAGAGACATGGGAAACGTGTACAGAGCCAGACAGCCAATCACTGCGAGCAAAACCCCCCCACTACACCAGGCACATACTGCGCAGCGACACAGTCGCGCTGGATACAGTTCCGTTAGAATCAACCAAAGCTGCTACAACCAGGCATGTAAGCCACGCGACTGTAACATGGGCAGTCATGGCTGGTCTCTGTGAGAGGAATTTAGTCATAAATTGCTTATTTAGTAATAAATTGCTTATCCTTGATTGACCTAAGTTGTGGCCTGGGTCTGCGTAATTGTTAATCATTGCAATCTAACCTGTACGTAATGAAATGTGCTTTCTGTAACTGTATGAGATGAGATGTGCGTATTCCCTCTGAAGCCTAGGAAGCCTGCGAGGCCAGACTGTTCATCTCTGTACAGTTTGTTCCTGTGTAGCTTGCTGGACCTAGATAAGACCTAAGGAAACGTAAACCACTGCGGGGGGGAGAAACTCCTTCTCCCTGGGCCGAAGAGAATCATGGAACCAGAATCTGCGTGGGATGCGCCCACAGCTGTAATGAGGCAGTCCCAAGGGGGGGGATTATGACATTCAGCTCATACAAATATTCAAGCAAAGGAGGAATTCCTTTGTCTTTGTTCTTGCATGTAACGAAGACCCTATTTGCAAGTAGTAAAGGATCCTATTTACTCTCATCTTGTCTCAGTCTGATTTCTTTCAGGAATACAATTTAAAATTCCCACAACAGTCTCCATTTTTACAAGGCTGGTCTGATTTTTTTTTTTTTTTTTTTTTTTTTTTTTAAACCTTGCAGAAGCCTTATTGAGGTAAGAATTCATGAAGTACATTTTGAACATTGTTCCTAATAACAGTCTATAATCCAAATTGCCCTTGAAATTCTTTTGGCATGTTTTCAGGCGTTACGCATCATCTGAAACCTTATTTCAAATGATGGCACAGGTGGAGAAATTCCATTGGCAGTGGCGTCCCTGATCTCGCAAATATTGTGGTGGTATCGGGAATATAGTCAGTTATTTTCCAGGAAACACGGACGAGGGGCAGCCGATTACAGACGCAGAAAAACATCCAGGACTTCATGATGGAGCCAACACATTCTACCAGGACAACAGAAAAAGGATGTCTTATGGACGGAAATACGTTTTGCAGTTGAAGCATCAGGTGTCATACTTCTCAACCGTTTCCGAATAAAACCTGCTCTCGATCGGGACGATCCCGACTAAATTTATTGCCTACCTTTCAGAAAAGTCTTTAACTCGCCCACTGTTGTGTTAACTTTGTCCCTGTGGCTGTGCAGGACGTCCTGCACAAGCAAAAGAAATCGAGCTGGTGCAGCAGGTTTGAAAAGGGTTGCGCTGCTCCACTGACACGTCACTGTGCACCCATGCCTGAAGCAGGTCTAGGGTTAGATCCAGTGGGGCGGGGCTGGATTCAGTGGGGCGGGGCCAGATCCAGACGGGCAGGGCTAGACTCAATGGAGCGGGACCAGATCCATAGGGACGGGGACAAACTCAGATGGGCGGGGCTGGACTCAAAGGGGTGGGGCCAGATTCAGAGGGGCGAGGCTGGACTCAATTGGGGTGGGGCTGGATTCAGAGGGGCAGGGCCAGACTCAGAGGGCTTGGTGTGCTTGGGTCATGACTGTACCTGCATGGTGGCGTTGTCATCGGTGTTCAGGGTGCAGTGCGCCACCACGGGGAAGGCCTGGCAGATCAGCATCTCCGACAGCGGCGGTTTAGTGTGCCGAACCACAGTGGTCAGGATGTCTATGGCCGTCTGCAACATTTACACACAAACGAGTCACGCGCATTTACGTGCAAATCCAGCCATTTAAATGCAGCACGGGATCACAACATGCCGTTTTAACAATTACACCCAGAGTTAAAACATATCTACCACTTGAGAAGAACGCAAGACGTGTCACAGCTGAACCTCAGTCTGCAGCACAGTCACTAGCTGTAGCGTATAATTAGCAGACAGTAATTGGAGTGTGTGATCAGCTCTAAACACACGGCGCACTCACAGCACACAGTCCTGCGGGGATCTTGTCAGGGGGGGCCTGCATGATACTGACGAGGGTGGGGATGAGCCGCATCTGCATGGGACCCTGGCACGCCTCGATCTGAGCCAGCTCCTTAAAGATGTCCTGGGCCAGGGAGGCCACCACGGGGTCTGTGGGGGTGGGGTTTAGTACGGGGAGGGGACAGGTGATTGGGGTAGTACAAACTGTCATGGCTCCTCATAGCCCAACCGGGGTTTCATGGTAAAGTCTCACATCCTCCAAACAGAATCATATTTCCTGGCCCCCATGTTTTAACCCCTACAGAGGCCGTTCTTTGCATCTGTAAAGCATGTTGAGGTAGCTGTCGACACCAGCAGGGTTCCCAGCATTTCATGAAAACAAAATTCCCTGAGTTTTCCCTGATTTTTTCCTGAGTAAAATCCCGAAATTCCAGGAGATATTTCAATCACACGAAATGCTCAGAACTTAGGTGGCGGGCACAGGATTTACTGTACCAGTGACTGACTGAACATTTGAACAACGTTTTGAATGGGGTTACAAATTTGGTGTCATTATATTTATAACTGATGGCCTCCCTTCTCCCCTTACAGCCATCCTCTCAACACCATTATTATGAAATGATATAGCATACACACATTGGATCCTGTCCTTCCAGTTATGTCAGTTGGAAAGCACTTGATTATTGGTGGTACTCTGTCAAGACATGATCCAGTGTACTGTAGTGTATATTGAGCTAGACTACCCGTGACTAGAAGGACTGGATCCAATGCATAGTTCCCGGAAAACACATTCAGAGATGACCGTACCTAATCAGTATACTGTAGCCTATGATATCTGCATACGGCAATCATTCCTAATATACTGTATAACAACAGATACTAAAAAGCCACCATAGCCAATCAGTATGGATACATGTATGTACACTCTAGAAGCAGAACATGGACTCAATGACACAAGATTAGAATTACAAGAATTAATACACGTAAACGTCAAAATCTCAGAAAGATCATTTTTAGTCAGTGTTCAAATTCCCGGAGTTTTCCCTGATTTTTGCCATTTTTCTCAAATTCTCTGAGTTTTCCCAGTCTGGAAACGTGAAAGTGATTTTCCAGGTTTTCCCTGATTTCCAGAGTCGCTGGGAACCCGACAAGGAAAGTCTACAAAGCAGCATGAGGGAAGAGGATTATGGCGCAGTCAGACTGAGGATCCAATGTGAAAAAGATCCAATTTTATTACTATGATAAATGACAGATTAGAGGAGAGAGGTGGGGGCGATGTCAGGTAATCTCAGGAGGATGTGAGGCTGCACCATTTTGCCCTAAGCTTAACACTTAACACTTCATTTCCTGGACCTCCTGGCCTTCAATAACTGGCAGTTTGGGAAAAAGGAGCATTGTGTGCATATGTGTGTGTGCGTGTGTGCCACTGAGCATGAGTGTGTGTCTGAAAAGTAGGCTCTACCGTTGCTGTACTTGAGGAAGATGGCGATGGTCAGCGGGCAGATCTTGTTCTCCGCGCCGGTGGTGAACGCAGGATCCACCGTGCACACGATGCAGAGCGTTTCCATCACCAGCGTGAGCACCTCGGAGCTGAACTGCGCAGCCAGCTGCACTAGACCATCCAGCACGCTGGGGAGGAAGGGCTGGAGCACGTGAGTGCTCTCCGACATCTTCAGCTGGTCGCAGTACCTGCAGAGGCCGTGCACACGAGGGAATAAGGGCTTCGCCATGTACGGATCTGCTGCTTCTTTAACTGTGCGAGGTCGAAAATAAGGGAATGCAACGACCTTCACTGCACATTCCAATGCTGATGTCACAATTACTGCAGGAGACTGAAAGCAATGGAAGTCTAGAATTTTGGGAAAAAAATAAAAAAAATCAACTATTCCAACAGTTGTGAGAGAACCCAAATCCCATGTTACAGCAATATGCTGTTCTCTCCAATGCTAGAAGATTAATGACTAATTAAGTGTTTGATTTCATCTGATTTGTAACAAATTATAAAATCACAGAGCAGGATAAATTACGAACTGCACTTAAAAAGGCACGACAAAGGCTAACAGTGAGCCTTTAGAAATAATGTATGACGTAACTGCAGTAAAACAAACTTTTCGTTCAGGCAGAGAGATAAGGAAGGCGATACAGCAGTGGTCACAAACCCTGTTTCTGGAGATCTACCGTCCAGTATGTCTTCACTTCAACCCTAACAAACCACACCTCACTCAACAGCTAGAGCAGGACTGCCCAACCCTGTTCCTGGAGATCTACAGTCCTGTAGGTTTTCACTCCAACCTCAACAAAGCACACCTTATCAACAGCTATAGGTCACATTGAGCTGCTAATTAGCTAAATCAGGTTTGCCAAATTAAGGCTGAAATGAAAACCTAAAGGATGGCAGGTCCTCAGGAACAGGGTTGGTGAGCGCCGGGATAAAGGGGTGCAGGGAGGAAGGTTGCAGGAGAAAGCCTCACCCCCAGATGGCGCGTACGGCGGAGATGCGGACTGACGGTGGCTGGCTGTCGTGCAGGCCGCTGACGGTGGCCTGGAGGAACTGCTGGATGAGCTCAGGCGACATGGCCGCCGTGAAGCGGCTGGCCGCCCAGAGGGCCCGCCCCAACAGGAAGGGGGAGGCGGCTAGAGGGGAAGACAGAGAGGAGTCAACATCACTCCGCTTTCTTATATCCGCAACCATCAGGGTCTGAGCGATCCAAGATCACAATGCTTGTCTGGGTCAGATACCAGAGTTACCCAAACCATAACATTATTACTTCATTAAAAATTCTCTAAATTCTCATTGTCCAGATACCTTTACCACCATCCAAGGTTTAATTATTTCCAATGACACTAAGTGAAGATTAAGAGTTTCAATAGAGGCACTGCATAAAAATACCAGAAAATTGACACACAATATTTGTAAATACCAGCCAAATAAAGCTAGTATTTACCTCATATTCAGTATTTTCAAATCAAAAGGCCGAGGACACAGGAAAATTTAGCATTGATAAAACACTAATGGACTTTGCTGTGCTTTACCAAGGGTGCCATCACACTCCATACAGGCAAGCCTGCCTGTACACCAACAAATAGGCAGTAGCAGGCCCCCAGCCCCCCCCGCTCGCAGCACAGACTGACCGGCGAGGTTGAGGTCGGAGAGGATGACATTGGCGAGGAAGCCGTGCATGTCGAACTGGATGCGACCGCTCTTCACGTTCTCAGTGATGATGCTCTTCACCGAACCCAGCGCCAGCATGCAGGCCTCATGGATCTTCCACCTGAGTGACAGAAACGGTCAACATCAACTGCGGAGTGAATGTGCGCCGGCCCAAGATCTGTACTGGAGTAAACGCGCTCTTCATGCATTAGACAGCAAAGGTACAAATTCCTTCCCGAATCACAATTTGTACTGAACGACAATCTAAACACCTGCACTGTAACTCAAAAGTTAGTACACCCACACTTTTCAAAGTCTTCAGATGGGTGAAAAAAGAATACCCTGTGCTACAAAAAATAAATCGAAATCTTAGATTTATCAAAACAGGATACTGGCCTATAGTTCATGAAGAAACTAACAAAACTATGAGTAAAGTGTGCAAACTTTAGACCGGTAGTTTACATCATATGTTTATAAAAATTAAATACAAAAAAAAAATGCAGCTGGTTTGACTGGCTGCCCTTTCACCAGTCTTACTTCAGAAACAAGTTCTGCAAATTTTCAACTGAAGATCCAAACTCAAGTTTATTCATGAGGGATCGAGTTAAGAAGCACAACGAAAAGAAGCCCCAGGAGTGGAGCCGTAGATGTTTTAGGTCCCTCCCCCTGATCCCCTCACCAATGCTCGTTCCCGGTGTTCTTGGCTTGCTCCGCCTCCTGCAGGTGCTTTGTGGCAGCAGCCGCCAATGCTGCAGCACTCTCGTTCTGGAACTCCGCGGCCACTGCCTAGCAACCATACACAGGGAGGGGTGGGGGTCACCACAGATGCTACATGCTTACCAGATACTCAAATCCTTGCACACAACCTACGCAGTGAGAAATTAGTTCAGGCTAAGACTGCATAGTCAATGCATCTCGTATTGTTTTAGCCTCATGTGTCAAAATGTTCTCATCTCCCACAAGTGAAGAGATCAGAGCATCCAAAAGAGAAAATAATTCAGCCAACTATGTATATTGTGTCCGATTGAATGTATTCCTCAAGTGAAGTGCCACATTTGCAAAAGGCAGGTTCTAATGAACCAACCAATAACAGTCTCCAGCAACTGCAGTTAGTCACAATGAAATACATGGTGCAGTTGACCTTACAACACCTGGAGGTCCCAGAAACGTCAAGGCTCTGGACCAAACACAGAAAGATTTTGGTAACAGCTCGTCAAGAACAATCTCTTCTATGTGTCAGGCATGAGCCAATGAGGTGCACCCAGGAGTAAGCAGCTGTCCCTGGGAGGAACTTAATATCCAATCACGGTCCCCATTTTAGAAAGCTTGAGAACCACTAGCCTAACTAATGTGTGTAATGACAGCACCAGGATGTGAAGCTGCACATGTATCATACCAGTAACAGGTCCTGCGCGGAGATGCGCACAGTGTAAGAGAAAGTGTCATCATCTTCATCCTCCACAAACTGCTGAGGGTTGGCCGTCCACACCTTGATCTGGGTGGAAAGAGCAAGTACATGTTTCTGCAGTGCGGCACTATCAATCCTTGAACAACTGAACCAAAATGTGAAACATAAAATCAGTTCAGGATAACCACAGCACTATCCAGGAACATAGTCATTCCTTTTAAAGTAGTCCACGCGGGTACTAACAGTTCTGTTCCCAATTGATGTTCCCTCAAAAGGGAGAGTGCAGAAGCCATTCTTGAATCAAATAATTGTTTAAGGCACTTTAACTCATTCACTAAAAAAAAAAAAAAAAAAATTGTACAAAACTTTTTTAAAAACAAAATTCCCCCTTCATAGAGTTTCATTCCTGTTCTTAAATACCATGTTTCTTGTGTTTTGCAAGGAACTACAGAAATGTGTTTTGGTTCAAATCTGAAAGGAATATGGTCCAGTATCTGGGCCAAGGGAATTTAGCCAGGGCGAACACCACCCTTACCTGCTCCTCAGTGATCTGCATGTAGAGGATGACGTAATAAATGAGCTCAGGCAGGGCCTTCTTAACCGTGCTCTTAAACCGGCTGTTCTCCAGCAGTGTGTGCACAAACTCAAAGATGCTGAACACCAGGTTCTCAAAACCCAGCACCTCACCTGCAGGGTAAAGAGGCACAAGCATTTCTGCATGAATATTCCTCAGTCAAGCATGTCCTTTCAAATCCATCTTCCACATCAGTGCTGTCTAATCCGGCTCCCGTTGGTTTTTACATCAACCCATATTTCACACATATGATTCGAATAATTACCACACCAACAAGACCACTGTTGAAGGTGTGCTTTGTTAGGTTTAGAATGACAAACAAAAACATGGTACATCTCCATTAACACGCATCAAAGGCCTCCAGAACCATTACGGTGATGTGCATTCCTCCATTACTTAATTTTTTCCCCCCGACAGTGAAAAAGACACAAATGCAACAGATCAAACTCCTTTGAAAATTTGGTATCAAAGCACAAAGGGAATCACGTACCATCAGAATCTACAGGATCGTCCACCTCTTCAGTGTAATTGACTTCTGTCCTCACGTAGGTGCATAGTGACGTTAAGAAATGTAAACAGCCCAAGAAATCCAGTTCAAACTATTTGATGGAAGTGTGTTTAGGAACCTCTTGAAGGGCAAAGTAACACTAAACCGTCAATGAGGTCCTGAATCAATCAAGATTCAGCAACAATGATTCTAATCTGACCCACTTTTGGCAAAGAGATTCTCAGTCTGCCATGTCCACATAAGCTGAGGTTGGGGGGTCTTCCAGAAAATGAAAGTACTGAGTTAGCAGGAAATTGTAAGTCCCAGAATGGCTCTTTTTTAACTTCAGTCCAAAATCCTGATTTGGGAGGGTCCCAGGTTATAACTAGCATAGCTAATCAATTTAGACCTTAATCCTGCTTCAATCCTGCCACCTAAAACCTCTCCCAAAAACAGCACTCTTCTAAAAACACCAAACACTTTACATTAAATGCACTCTTTTAGAAAAGTTTATGGGAAAATTTACTCAGCGCCGAAAGCATCAACAGGTAAAGGCAACATCTGCTGCATCAGAGTATGTAAAATAAGTTATATACTGTAATGGCTCTCAGAAGAAATGCAACTCATCTTTCTACGTTACTCCAGAAAGAGAAGCTTCTGTGAGCAGTGGGCGGGGGGGGAAGCACCACATCGAGCATAGCTAATCTGCAGGGATAGCCTTAAACTCGCATTAAATACATTAAACAGCACAGTTCTTTGGAATTTGGACAGTGACACAACATTTGCTTTTTTGCTTCATACTCGAGCACATCAGCCCGGAAAACCATGACAAAGAGGTCAACCATGTCACTGTCCAAATACTGAATGGACTGCGCTGTACAATAAGGGCTATTTAACTAAATTCATCACATTCTGGCACCTTGGGAGACAGACTCCACCCAGAAGGGCTTAAGGATATAAGGCGGCGCTCTCCGTGAGGGTGTTCCACACGATGGGCAGGATCTGCTGCATAGAGGCCACCATGGGCTTGGGGAAGTTCTTCACCAGCGCTGTCACCGCCTACGAGGGGCATGAGAACCAATCAGAATCACAGCATGACCCCACCTGAGCCAGCTCACCCCCGCCCCTTCCACAATGAAAAATTTTAACTCAATAGATGGATACAGTGAGGTCTGAAGTATTTTGACAGTGACGCTATGAATGAATATACCCTCCAACTGAAGTGCAAGCCATCAGCTTTAATTTGATACCATTCTCATCCATATAGAGTGAACACTGTCAGACCTGCAGCCCTTTAAATCTGAATCACTGTCAAGTACTATCAGACCACGCAGACATGATTGCATTGATATTCACAATAAGTCATTCATTTGCACCACTGAATGAAGGAATACAAACGCACTTGCTGACAAGTGTAATCCTTGCCATTGTTGGCTTTTGTGGTTTCACATACTCCATCTTCAAATACAACCCATCTCAAAAACACAGTCTTTGAAACACTTTATACAACCAAATGGGACAAACTCATGGGCTCGTTCTGATACTCCCAGAGTCCCCAGTAACCCTCATCACCTTGAGGACCTCCATCTTGAGGCCGCTGTCAGACGAAGGCCCATCGGGCATCTGCAGGGCTTGGACGAAGGCTTCAGTGAACTGCTGCACTACGGGGAATATCAGCGCTTTCGCTGCGCCCTGGAGAGATTCACAAAACAAAACCATCACTGCACCCAAATTCACAAAAAAGCAGCTCATTACTACTCCTACACACAAGCAGGACTGACTGCACACCTCCTCCACAAAAGCACAGCTTCGCCTCTCTTCTAAAATTTTAATTTTCATCTAGAGAGACAAGATATTGCCATGATTCTGGGAAAAAAAAAAAAAAAAAAAAAAAAAGTTTTTTTTTCCCCTGGTACAAATATGCTTCAGTTTAAAAGAAGCTTTAAGATATCATTCATCCATTCATTTTTTATTTGGCATATCACTTCCCGCCAGAACTGGGAGCATCTGATTTGCAAACCAGGTAAAAGCGCCCATTCTGGACCCTTACAGTTGGCCCGAGAACTGTAACGTGACGTTGCAAATCTATGTGTCACAGTGAGTTACCATATCAAATTTGGTGAAGCTGCGATTAGTAGTTGCTGAGTACTGACCCGTAGAAGGTTTCCTGCCTCAAGGTCCTAGCGCTAAGGTCAAAGGTGAAATCCAGCAAAAAACATGACGTTGCACATATGTGTCACAGTGAGTTACCATACCAAATTTGGTGAAGCTGCGAGAATTAGTTGCCGAGTACTGACCCGGACAGTTTTCCAGGGTCAAGGTCACAGGGCGAAGGTGAAAGGTGAAATACAGCAAAAAACCTGACAATGCACATCTATGGGTCATAATTAATTACCATACCAAATTTGGTGAAGCTGCGATAATTAGTTGCCGAGTACTGACCCGGACAAGATTTCCGGGGTCAAGGTCACAGCGCTAAGGTCAAAGGTCAAATCCAGCAAAACAATGTGACACCGCGCATCTATGGGTCATAGTGAGGTACCATACCAAATTTGGTGAAGCTGTGATAATTAGTTGCCGAGTGCTGGCCCGGACAAAGTCACCCAGACAAGATTTCCAGGGTCAAGGTCACAACGCTAAGGTCAAAGGTCAAATCCAGCAAAAAACCTGTCGTTGCACATCTATGGGTCATAGTGAGTTACCATACCAAATTTGGTGAAGCTGCGATCATTAGTTGCTGAGTACTGGCCCGGACAAAGTCATGGACGGACGACAAACGACGGACGACAGACAGACATGCAGGTGACGACAATATCCCTCCGGCCGAAGTCGTCGGCCGAGGGGTAAAAACCATCTACTGTTCTCTCACCTTCTCCAGCTCCTCAATGGCAGATATGAGGTTGGCACAAGTTGTGAAGATCTCCACCGCTCGGGAACGTGTTCGAATGCTGTAAACCTGCATGAAATGACATCACAGCACTCATGTTGTGATTATACCCATCTCTTACGCCTATCCAACCAAATCCAGGCGCAACATTCTAAATGCCACAACCCAATAGTTACTTTGAATTACACTACAGGAGATTCCTGGGAACACCACAAGTGACTAAACCCAAAATATACAATCACACACATGAAAAAGCAGGAATCTGCAAAAAATGAGACCAAGTACATGCATGCATCCATGTGCGCATTCATTCATGCTTCCTGCAATTTTCAAAATCAAAATGTTCATAGTTATCACAGGGGATTTCCTAAAAGAATAGGGGGGAGGAACTAACTCGTGCCAAAGAAATGGAACTTTCTGCCAAGTCCAATGACACCTCTCACCACTCAGTTTCCATGACGAATGATTCATGACGAATGAAATTGGGCGTGACTTGAGAACAGGCTAACCTTCTCCAATGAAAACTCCACCGAGACCAGTGATGCAACATAACTGTCTACGCCAAACAATTGATGAGTTATGAATGGTGGCGTGGCCAAAGTATTGGGGCGAAACTGACCCTGAACAAGAGTTGTCAGAAGACAACACAGCTCGCCAGAAAACTTTAACCTTGCTGTCCATGAACGCCGACGCAGAGGGTATGGCGATAGCTCTCCGAAGACATTCGTCCCGGCGAGCTAAAAACTAACCTCTGTGGAGTCCAACAATGCCTTCTATGAGAGTCTACGAATGGTTCATGAGTTAGGGGGTGTGGCTAAAGATTAGAAGGCTGGGTAAATGTCAGCAATCACCACGGGAACTCTGCTGAGCTCAATGGTACCTCCCTGAGGAGTCTACAAAGGGTTCGTGAGTTATGAAAGGGGTGTGGCTAAAGATCAGGGGGCAGGGCAACCGGCAATCAAAAAGGAACTCCACAGAGTTCAATGATGCCTCTCACAACTCTTTATGACAAACAGTAAATATGTAAGAAAAGAGGGTGTGAATAAAGTGTAGGGGCAGGGCAAACCGTAACCAATGAAAAATTAACTCTGCTCGGTACAGTGATGCCACCCAGAAGTGTCAACAACTACTGAGTAATGAGTTATAAAAGGGGATGTGTAACACGTGGATGTGTTCCGTGGGGGTGTGTGCGCGCATTTGTGTGCCTGGGCGGGTTGCTCTTTATTTGCGGGGTCTCAAAGATCCTATGAGGATTGTGAATTCCCAAACAATGTCGGGAATATTTCTGGGTCCACTTAACGAAAAGGCTAAATTTTGAGCGAGCGGCTAGGTTTAGCTCTAAGGTTACCACTGGGCTTATGGTTCAGTCTAGGTCCAGTTTAAAAATTCAGCATTAGAATTAGGCTTGAGTATAAAGTTAGATGTTAAATTATAAAGTTAAATTTGGTTATATTGGTTAGGGTTAAGACTAGGGTTAGGGTTAAGAAAGAGGTTAGGATTAGGGCTGATTTTAGGGTTTAGGAGTATGAAAATACAATTAGGCACAAAAGTAATTTTTGGTACCCACAAGTGTAAAAAAAAAAAACAAGTGAGTGTGTGAGTATGTCTGTGTGTGTGTGTTTATGTCGTTCTACAAAGTTTGGCCATGTAACGCAAATCTATGAAGAGGTTATGTGCCTTTTTGTGACAGGTCACTCCCACAAATCAACAACTTCACTCACTCACTCACTCACCCTCTATGCCAAATTTCAGCCACCGACGGCAGAAACTGTGGCTTCCAAAGGTTAAGGACATTTTTTTTATACCAACTCGCCGAAAGAACAAGCCATGGTCACAGCTAAAAACCATGTTCTGAATGCTGACAGATAATCTCAGTTCCTTAAATAGTCAGTCATCTGCAGGAACCCTACTTCTGTCTCAAGAAATAATTCAGTGCTCATATATAACAACATTTCTTTGACGGGCCGCATGTTTTTGTGAATAGCTTTTCCAGGTAGCACACACCAAATTTCAGGACTAAATGCTTCTAAAATGGAAGCACAGTGCAGCTCAGGTCTTCTATTGATCAGGCTGTAATTTTGTTGTCCCAGTTCGTTGTGGACATCCACAGAATGTTAAACTTCTCTTCTCTCCAGCTGAGAGCACCCGTCCATCATTCTTAAGAGCAGCAACATAAACTCAGAACAGCCTTAACACCCATTCCATACCTCAGCCATTGTGAAGATCTTGTACATCTCAGGCAAAATCACTGGTGCAACAAGAGGCATCTGTGTGTCCGTGACCTCCCGGGTAAACTCTGAAGGGCAGAGAGACAGAATCAGAGTGAGATCAAGCAAGGTAATGAGGAAAAAAGATGGAGGGATAAAAAGAAAGTGACCAAGGTATAACCGAACAAAGACATTTCCTGTTCACACAATATTACAATTAAGAGAAGCACAATGCTGCACCAGTGTCATTGACAGGGTTGAATGTAATAAACTGCATTTGAGGGCGTTTACAGCCGTGTTTGATTGACAGCACGAGGGATGCACCCATGATTAAAACTGTGTAATTAAGGCAGTGGTTGGTGCGACTGACAAAGTTAGTGACATGATTGGCTGCGTGAGAGGCATAAACAGGAGCGCGTGATTGACAGTGAAGAGGACACACCTGTGAGCACTCTCATGGCTCCATGCACAGCGTTGACATCGCCGCTGACCAGCATGTCCATCAGCAGGGTGAAGAGCTCGGGCCAGGCCTCCGGCCAATCCCAGTGCGCGATGGCGGAGACCGCGTACGCCACACTGGAGCGGACTTTACTGATAGCCTCTCGCAAGCCGCTGGGGAGCAGCTGCCTGATCGCTGCTTTCGCCTGGGGAGACCGAGTGCATCACACGCGGTCACTATGCATACACACCCACAAACACACACACAAAACATTCATTCTTTGTGTGTCTACTCTCTACAGCCTTTCCCTAATCTTAACAATAAGCAATATTTGCCTCACCAAAACCCTTACCCTAACCTTAACCTATCCCCAATTCTAACCTTAGTTTACACTTAAGGTAAAAATCCTCAATTTGCCTTTGTCGTTGTGAGGACAGATAAAAATGTCCTCACTTCCCAATAATGTACCCAGTCTGTAAGAAATATATTTTCAGGTCCTCACTGTGTGGCGAGTACAAGACACACACACACACACACACACACACACACACACACACACAGTATATTGATACTATACAGTATATACACAACTACAAACACATAGTAAGCACACATACTATACTCCATATAGGCACAGCTGCAAACACACACAGCATACACACAGACGCTCAGACACACTGGCGGTATGCTGGCATCTCAGTACCCGTTCTGAGGTCTCCGGGTGCCTGAACTTCTCTGATTGGGCACACCAGTGTGTCTCCACATACTGCTTCAGAATGACTGAGGCCAGCTGAGGAGAGAGAGAGACATTTAGTGCCAGTGCTCCTCAGAAAGCACTCCGCATCTATACCGCACATTTCACCAGACATCATATCCAAATTCTACAAATTCAAATTCTAAACACACGCCAAAAAAGATGCAAGTACTTCAGATTGTGATAACTACCAAAACTTTTCTATTTTTCTTTTATATTCCCCCTTTTAAAAGTGAACCCAGTTCAATTGTCCTCCCATTGAATTTACTGGCATTTTAAGCATAAATGTTGAAAATATTTTGACATTTTCTGTTGAGCTTCATGCTAAAATTTTGGTCAGAGAACAGGACTGGACAATAGGGAGTGCCCGTCACTTAAGGCCAGTTGATTGATTCAGTACTAGCCCAATACGCCAATATCCTATGTGCTATCTGATGCTTGTATTCCTTTCCTAAACATGCTGAGTAGAAATTAGGAGAAATATATACAGTGCGAAATTTAACACGACCAGCCAAAATTCTAAATGTATTGTAATATAAATCTTGAGCCATACTGCCAAACCCAGCTATGCGGCGCGGTACACACAAACCAACAGCAGCAAGAAACCAACCACTCCAAGACAACGCAGGGCAATCACACATCATTACATAGGATGTGTGATTGCCCTTAGCAAGAAGCGTTCTACTTTGCGTCTGTGATACCCTTGGACTCTTGAAACCTGCTAATTGAATTAGGTTTGCACAAGACCTGGGTCAAAATAATTACCTGAAATATTTTGGTATCCATTCCAAAAACAAAACAGCTCAATGTAATTGCACGCTCTGGTTAGTAACCTGGTTAAATAAAAAAAATTGCTAAGACCTGCAGGAAAGTCTTCATGTCTGACCAGTTTCTTAAAGACTTAAACTCAACTGGGAAACCAGTTGAGTCAGATCCACTCGGTTTTGTGGTTTAACGGCTTACCTGTCGAATCGCGAGCGCTCCCTGTGGATCAACAGTCAGTTCGGCCAGGTGAACGCCAAACTCTGGAATAAAAGCACACCAATGAAAAAGCAGGATGCACAAACAGTATTTTCCTCACATCTCCATTTACAAATGCAGTACTGACCCAACAACAGATATGCACTTACATTACTGGTTTAAATATGCTTGATCGAAATATTATTTGTGAGAATAATAAAAAAAAATATTGCATAGTGCAAACCAGAGTGATAAAAGACATTTTCAAATCCTGACCTTTTTTGACAATTTTGCCCTTTGCATCTTCTTATTCTGGTCTCATTCTGCCATTTCACAAAAAGCCTCACGTACAGCAATTTGTACAGATTACATCGCCAGGATAAATTCCATGCAGCAGGATATTTCTCGGAGGACAGCTTTAGAAAGGGAGAGAACAGCTTACACCCCTAAAGGAAAGTAGTTCTCCTTTGCAGCAACAGGGTGAGAAACATACATTTTCATCCAAGGCCTGAACCAAAGTGAATAACCGAGCTGAACACTGACCCAGGTCAGCTTTTTAGAGTTTTTAATCCAAGAATTCAGCACAAAAACCCCGAATTATGACAATGCAGCCCTAGTGACATGTTGCAGTTGCCTTGGTGACAGGCACATTCTTCACCAGTTCTTTTTAGCCCTATTGAAAAAAAATTTTGAAACATACTCCGTGGTAGCAAAAAATTAGCAGCTGCTAAAGAGAGAGTTTGACTTACTTTTATATTTACAGCCTATTCAACTAAGATTTGCCCATACTGAGCATAAGAAATGTGTCCCCTTTTCAAAAACAAGCTGCCCTCCTATTCCCAGCCCATGAACTGTCAACATCTACATCCTGACCCAGAGTTCAGATGGCTAAAGTTATGCAAAGGGCCACACTAAAGCTTTTACCCCAGAGTCGCCTCTGTGCCTGGGGGGGGAGAGATTAACTGACAGAGACGCTATGAGCTGGGAGACAATGCTAATGCTGACACCCCTGCAGTCGCTCCCCTTAAAACCACAGACTGAGGTTACCATCACTGGAGCAAAGCTGAATATCCAACAGTGGGCGCAACTGGGAATCAACCATTATCTTACTGCATTCAGAGACCATTTCTGCTGGGTGGAATCTATTTTCAATCACCAGTAAAAAAGGACCTTCCCCTATCCGAAGTATAAGCCAACAGTATAACAAAAATAATGAGTGCTTAACATTTTATTAGTCAATAAATTTACCAATGATTTTGATGACGCATGCAATGTCACACAATCAGGCATTTACACCAACAGTATGGCCATACGAAGAGTAAAAGATTTTGTAGTGACGATGATCTATAATGACAATCAATTAGCCATCAAGCTAGAAATAACTGATGCTAATAACGCTTGTTTATATACAAGTGAAATTTTGGAAAAGAGGGCAAGAATGGCTCCTCACATATTGGTCATTTTATGAGAAATCACCTGAGTGCCCCAAGTCATGGCCTCAGAATGGTCTCAAATCATAGTATTTTTTAGTCCCATATGGCACAAAGATCTTTTTTCAGCTTATTCCCATCCATTCACATTCTACTGGTGAAAAGGGGACACCTCTGAAAAAAAAGGCTTAAATTTTGTTTTCGTGCCTTAACCTAAATGATCAATCATGTGTTCAAGCTGTTATGCAATTTAATACTTAATAAAAACAAACAAAGAATTCAGTGTAGATGATTACTAAAGTTAACTTCATAATGTGTCGTGTGTTGATTTCATTGATGTGACTTTTCTCAGTCGTACTTACATTCAGTAAATGTGAATCTACCACTGAAGGGCGCAAGAATGATTCCACTAAACAGCTTTTTTCAGCAATCTCCTCAGTTTTACCACAGTTGTTGGCAAGACATTTCATTTAAAATATTTTTTGAAAATCAAAGCATTACCCCCATTCTGAAACTGTGGTTAAGATGGCACCATAATGACAATATGGCAAAAATATTTCATGGCTGCAAGACCATTGGTAACATATCAGAAATCCATGTGTTTATAAAGCCTCCAGTGTGAACGATCGCTTTAAAAATGCAAGAGATCTGGGAGAAAACAGGCACTGAAAAGAAGAGGATGCTGGGAGACTTTTAAATTTGACCTTCCTAAGCCTGACCCCGAAGTGTTCAAACCCAGTTTAATAAAGTACGATGAGTAATGATCAAAATTAGCTTGATACAAGCATGAGAATCCATTTTATACCATCTTAAACATGCATGAACTAAATGGCAGTACTTCAAGGGGACATGACAGTTTTATCAAACTCCCATAAAATCTGAATAGATGGAGATAATGAGCCAAAAAAGTTTTTTTTGCATATATGTAAGCCTCGTGCAATAAATTTTGAAAATATCAAGACCATGATGAGGGAACTCCAGAGAATTTGTGTGGAATCACTTGCATATATAAAATCCCTGAAGCTATATTCATTAAATTCAATCAGATTTCAGAGATATTACAAAAATAATTCTGAACAACCAGATCAGGAAGGAGAGCTTCAAAAAAATGAAGTTTTTCAGATTCCAGGACCGTCCGGTCTATTAGAAGACGTCACAGTGTGGTATATTAGTCTTTTACAGAGCAAACAGAGAGGAAACAAACAGACTTAGTTGCAGTACAAGAGACCATGATGAAACACTGGAATCGCTCCCTTAATGACAGCTAAAAAAAAAAAAAAAAAAAAAAAAATCAGGTTAAATTAGGGAGGACAAAAGGCAAAAATGCCTTCATATTTCTCAAACTCATAAGGCAGAGCAACCAAGCCCCCTTGATTTTTCAACAATGTAAATTTTAAGATTTTTCTATTATCTCCATCTATGCTGGGTGTCAAAACACAGAAAATACTGCCTGAAGTCACTGACCAATAACAGCAAAGTAGTTGAAAAACACTGCCGGCCTGATGGCCTCTATTGGTTCTTTCCATTTGTCTTCTCAATCTAGCTTCCTAAAACGCCAAAATGTTATATTGTAATCTGCCTGCCTTTCAGAAATTTTATACTCTGCTGCAAATACATAGATCCTGAACAATGAAGAGCCTTTCATTCACTTGCCCTTTTGCAGTGACTTGTCTAATTATATTGTTGGCACACAGTATGTTTTCCCATTTCCAAGACACCCCTAAAGGCATGACTACATGCTCTTCTTTTTCAAGTTTTTTTTGTCGTGCACCGGAATATTTAACTTGTTTGGAGGGTGCTCCTTTTTTCGCGTTTTCGATGACTACATGCTCCCCACCCAGTTTTAAACCATGCATTTATTAACATTCATAAAGGAAATCTGTCAGGAAAGAATACCTTCCATTCAGAACATGAAAAGTTATGAAAGCATTCACTGTTTTTGTAGATCCAAAAAAAAAAAAAATAATGATTTCCTTCAGCTGTAACAGGCATAGTCCTATAGAACTGTGATTAGGTGCATAACCTTTGTTTTTACCATTGGCGAACTTGCCGTACATTTACATGCATGACTCTTCGGCGCACTTCGCCTAAAACATCTCACACAGCTCATGAACACTGGCGGACCAGGATACACAACATGAAAAATGTGCGCCAAAATGGCGGGATTTTCATAATTAATACTTAACAGTACCTACTGATCCCATCCAATCGGATAGATTACTCGAACAGTTCCGAGCAATTTCCCCCTTAAAAAAAGTCGGAGGGTTAATTTTCGATCATTACATCACGAGCAACCAATCACAGCCCACCCGCAAACCGCAAATCCAGGCAGCAAATTACTTGCTAGCACGCGCTAGCAGGGAAAGACCGGGATGTAGCAACGCGCGTTCGCACGGTTTTCATGCTAACTTCTCATATGGAGCACTAGGGTGGGGATTGTCTACACCAGGGGTGGGCAACGAGGGCCTATCTGTCCCGGGTTTTCACACCAGCATCTGGCCTTTAATTAGTTGATTATCTAAATTAGACAAACCATTTACGAAATCTGACATTTCTGGAGCATTTCTTTAAATGGTCATGAATGATCACCAAAGACTGTTCTTGTCTCCCTTCATAAAACATGTCTTTGATCTAATCATTGCACAAATCTATATATGTGTATGCAATCAGTTAACTCAATTAGTCGGGGTAACTGATAGAAATAAAATCCTGCATACACACCGGCCCTCCAGGACCGGAATTGCCCACCCCTGGTCTACACAGTTCGGACCAAGGCCTGATATCAGTTTCACTTTACCGACTTAAGTCCAATACTTTTCAACGTTATAGCTACGTGAAAAATAAAGCTGGATCTCTTCAGAAAACTACGGGAATCCACTAATACTAAGGGCGACGTTACGTTACACTGAAGACAGCTGAGCGGACACAATCCGTCTTCAGCTAGCCTAGCTGACTTAGCTAGCTCATAGCATCATACCTGAATGGGTCCTATACCATCAGATATGTAGCGTCAGCAAATGTTAGCCGATTATTTGGTCAGGACCCAAGCATTTTCTACAGGTTTAGCATACGGTTTCATCGCAATTGATCTCAGGTTGTTTAGCGTCGCTATTGAGATATCAAGTAACGCTACTGTTAAGTCAAGCGTTCAGCCACTTGCTGAAGAAGTGTTCTGAGGTTATGATTTACTGTATTGGACTGGGCTTGAATGCACTCAAAATGCTTAATCGAGCTACGATAGCAAAGTTGAATTGATTGCCAAGTTACAGACATATCTAGCAAAGGATTTTTGACGCGCAACACGCAAGTTCGGAACCTCGCTTGCTATAAAGCCAACTATAACATTAACTTATTATTTAAGCAGTAAGCGAGCTCATAAGCCCTCAGTCCAATTGCAAATTAACGCAACTTTGCTCACTGAGCTTGCGAGCCAACTTTAATCTGTTGATGGGCGTTAAACTAAGTAATGGTTTTGTAATTATAATAACTGACAGAAGTCCTGAGGAGGCCCCGGAAACTGAAATTCGCGTGGTGCACAGCTGCGTTTCCCGCTAACTTCCTAGCTATTGCAACTCACCCTCAGTCACTTCGAGTACTTTGATCTGTTCCTCCGCTGCAGCTCGTACTTCTTGCACTGGGGACAGGATCGCCGTCAGCGTTTCAATAAGCGCCTCTTTGAGTCCCTGTTGAACGGGGCCCGCTGCCGAAACAGTGCAGGGTCCCGAAGCGTTTACACCCGCCATACTTTCAGTAGGTTGCGCCTGGCGCCGCAGCAGAATCGCAAGATGATGCGCCAGAGCGCGCCAATGCTCGAAGCTCCAGTGTGGGGGCAGCCCTCAGATCACCAAACCTCAAGCGCAGACTTCTGCTGCGAGGAAACGGTGGCTCTCTCTACTGGAAGGGAAGAGATACGACTGTGCTGTCGGACCTTCAGCACGCTATTCTTGATTTTCGCGAGGTGGTGCTAAAACGCCAATGTTTTGCCTGATTGGTCACCATTTTCATTGGGATGGTGCGCCGAGGTAGCTGCTGGAGATCGCCACCTTTACGTTTCATGTTTCCGTATTGCAAATTGTTTTAAATCATCATCCATAACCATGCATCGTGCGCCAGCTGAACTCCTCAAGTTGAGCAAGGGTCAGTTTGGTTAGTCTTGTGAGACCTGGGGAAACAAAGTTGCAGTAAAAGCAGTTGCAGTGGGCCAGTGGGGGGTAGCAATCGTCCGTTCAGCTCACTGGAACTCCGATGCCATACGATTCTATTGACAGATACTGTTTTACAAGAGATGCCCTCTTTCAGAGGTGTTAAACCGTAAGTCAGTGTCTTCTTAAAGAATCTATGATAGCCCGTAGAGTCCGGGATTTCCCCGGTGTCCCAACTGATACTGCATTCGGTAACGCTCCCACGAGCCGTGTTTTCGAGACCCGACCGGTAAATTCCGTTCTTTTGACCTCACGACCTCACTGTCCGAATGATTCTTCCTCGCACCTTCGACTTAATTCACGACACGACTCGTGTTTACGAGTGTTACCGAATGCAGCATAAGTCCTCGACCTGCCGCCTAATCATCCTCAATTTTAATTGGCTAGAATGCTCTCCCTCTCCTCTGCAGCCGATGTGCGTTGAGGGCTCTGCTGCAAAATGGCTGCCACGCATCAGCCAAGATTACCCACCTGTTCACGAGGCACGGAGAGGACAGGTAACAACCAGTGGCGGGTGGTGGACGGAAAACTGGGGGGGAAATGTATAGGCGAGTGAATAATAAATTCTATAAAATGTTTAATTCACATGCCTTAATAGGCAACTCTTGAAAAACCTACTGTTGATTTTCCGCGTTGAATTTTGTCACATCCTAAGTCGTCAAACCTGTGCGTAATGATTGTTTAATTGAAAAAGATTGAAATACTGTCTTTTTTGCGTTCAACTGGTGCGTTTGATTTCTCGTCTTAACGTAGACAATTAGCTACACCTGAGAGGGGAGAGTTCAAGTGTCTTTTACCAGGGAAATCGACTAAAAAGAGCAAGACTAATAAGCAGTTTGCAGACATGTTTATCGCCCTCCCTGTTCTGTCCACCGCCCGACACTGGTAACAATCATCTTCATGTAAAATGACAGTGCTTACTCGACTGCAAGTTGAAATGGTGCACAATTGCACATTTGTGACCAATGCAATGTTTTACTCAGAGGAAAGTGAAATGTAATCGTTTTATAAATTTGAAGATCAAGTTAACGCAATTAATGATTATAAAACTAAATTCTATTCGTTCAAGTAGCGATTTTCCCATAACGGGCAGGAAACGGTGTGTCCAAAAGCATCCTTCAAGTACAGACCGAGAATGCAAACAAGCGTGAAATACTCAGACCCCCGCCACAGGGCAACTCATATTCCAAAGTAAGGCTGCTTTCACACCGGCCGCGAAACGAATTTTTCTCACAACAGATTACATTCAAAGTCGATGCAAGACGCGATTACGCGCGTTTTGCATCGACTTAGAATGTAGTCGGTCGTGCGAAAAATTCGTTTCGCGTTCGGTGTGAAGGCAGCTTAAGTCCGCGTCCCAAGCTCATCAGGCTGGTGCTTAACTCCGGTTTCCGTAGCATAAAGGGACTAAGAGCATCGCTACTCCCCGTGGATCGGAGGACAGTCCATCATGGGTTACCCACCCCAGCTCTTAATCAGGTTCATGTGACAATCTGCCGGAACCAAATTCTGCACCTGGTTGGAGTGAGGCACTGTGGGAGTGAAGTGTTTTGCCCAAGAAAACACGGCAAAGACCATGGCAAGGACTTGGGATCAAAAGGTCCTTAGTTCAAGTCAAGCACGCTCATCAGTGTCCCCCACTTTGAGCAATGAGATGCATTAGGTTCTGTTGGGAAATATTGAACGTTGTGTGCTCCGGCCTGGAAACAAACTGTGACTGAGGGACTGACAGACAGACAGAAGTATGAAAAGGCATATTATCTACACTGTAAGATGCATCTGTAGATAATATTTAAGGGGAAGAATGCTAAACAGTTTGGACATTCTGGCTTAGAAAAGAAGCATGACGGACCAACAGACGCATGGAAGAACAACACTCATACCGATATCACCCCTCCACTTTGTGGTGGAAGATGAATCATCCCGTTATATACCTGCAACATGAAATAATGGATCAGCAGTTTGCATGAATTCACTGGCCTTCATTTTTTTTTTTCTTCCAGAAGCATAAAACCCAATTGAGCTGGGGTTTGCAATGACAATACAATTTGCTTTCCCTACTACTTTCTAACGATATCCAGTCAAGGGGAAGCAAGCAAAGTTACACAAAGGATCCTAGCACGTGCCATGGTGGGCAATGGAGCAGATCCCTCCATTATGGCTCAACTGGCCATCTTCGCATTATTACCAATGTTGTTTGAGGCAGAAAGCTAGTCTCACAAAGCACATCAAGCAGTTGCCCTCCCTGCTCAGTGGGTAGTCATTCATCTTGAATGCTGGAAGTCAAATAAATCATTTTTTTCAGGTACATTGGTTTTTTTTTTTTTTTTTTTTTTTTTTTTTTTTTTTTTAAAAACGTTTCATCACCCTTCATGGAAATGCTTGGCTTTGTTCCACTTTGTTACCCTTATCGTACAGTAAAACAACCACATATGAAGCACTTGTGTTCACCAAGCTGCTGGCACTTTTCCACAGAAGTTGATCCAGAGATGTGATGTCATCGGGGACGTGAGAAAAACTTATTTTAATGATCAAGTACAATTGCAAAAAACAAAAAAAAAAAAAAAAAAAAAACAGTATACCGCATGAACAAAATATCTGCGGTGATTGGCTCCATTTCTGGCAGAAATTGCAGGAAATAAACAACCCCTGGAAGTTGGATGAGGTCCAAATTCCCAAGATGGTCAAGACAGGCAATAAAAAAAGAACAATACATAAGTATCTGATATCAGAACAAAGGGTTTTATTCCACAATATAAACTGCAACATCTCCTATCCTCACCCAACACAAGCTACCCTCCTCCCCACCCAAAGAAGAGCCTGATACAGTAGTGGCAATTTGCTTTACACGTTTCCTTCAAAGTCTGCTACTTTTTTCTAGTCCACCACTTGGAGCCCACAGTCTAACAGGGAGCATTCTGTACATCAAACCATTGCTAAAGCACCAACACACTGTTCAGAAGACATCTCAAGCCACTGAGCTCAGACATACATAGACGTTATTGCTCAGATAAATAAACCTAATCTACGAAAAGAAAAAAAAAAAAAAAAACCTTTCATATTATCCAGATGCTTGTACTAAACGGGGTTTCCAAAAAAATAAGTTTCTTTTTGAACTTTCATTATTTTTTGTAAGATTCTTTTTTGGTGAAAAAATTTGTCCTGCACCCAGTGTCTCCAGTTTTGCATGCAGGAAAGTCCCAGAGCGATAAAGGAAAAAAACATTTTTTTTTTTGTTAAATCAGTTTAGTTCTTTCTCTGTCACAAGGTGCTTCGGCTGTCGACTCTTGCGCCAATGGGATGGAAACCTCTGCAGCACACTCCAAATCCTGCCTTTTTTTAAGACAATCACAAAACAGTTCATAGGAGATTGAAGGGGGACAAAAAAAAAAAAAAAAAAAAATCAATACAAAAAAAGTGACCAAACAGTCTAATAAATTCTGGAAAAGATCCCATAAGGAAGTAGTAGCACCGTTGTTACAAAAGGGAAAGAATGAAAGGGGCGGAGCAGGGTCATGACATTATTGGGCGGGGTTTCAGCATAACGGGCAGGGTCAGGTACACACCCAGAGCTGTGGCTTGTCAAGAACCAAAAAAAAAAAAAAAACAGAAACTGGTCTCCTTCCAAACCTTCCACTCCTCATTTCCGCACATAGCCATCTTTTACAGTACAGCTGACGCAAATATAGTCCTCCTTCTCCGCCTGTTCGGGGGACACGCCCACGCACACCTGATGGAACCATTGGTTGCAGCTGCCGTCACACTGGACCCAGTCCACCTGAGAGGAGCCAACAGCATTTTAGGTCATGTACAGCAATGGGCCCAGCGCAGACCTAATGCGCGAACCAGACTCTCAACTCTATATTCTTACATTCAACACCTGCACCAGATTTAACCCCCAAGTTCTTGAATTCAAAGCACTACTCCAGATTCAACGACAAAGCACTGTCAGCTCTTCACAAATTATTAAAAATACAGGACATTATGTGCTGTGATGTAGCACCTGAAACTGATAGCCTGGAACCTCAAGAAGTTACAAAGCTCAGCGGACAGGAGGAAGGAATAAGCCAGGTATATGGTGCACAGACAATATCTTTGTGAGCAGGATGAAGCATCTACTGAAGCCAGATCCTACAGAAAGATACCTGGGCAGGCTTTCGAACAGCTGAAATGCCTCAGAAAATTGCTAACTTGATTCAGTCAAGATGACTTCACATGGCCTCTGAAGTGTCCTAGAGGCTGAAAATATAGAGCACTATAAAAGTTTATAGCTTGATGGTAAATTGGAAACACACTCAGCTTGAAATATTGTGTATACACTATTCATTTAATGTCCAATGCAGCACAGATGATGGGCGAAGTAAAACCTTGAATTTCCTTCACCTAAGAATACAAGCTACCCGCTAAAAATATCCTCCCAAAATATTTTGTGGCTAGTAAAAACTCCTGCTGATCTGTGAAAATTTCACTGGCTCAAGTAACAGTCAAAACATGGTGAACTTGGGTCCCACTGGATGTCAAAAGTAAATAATTTTGTTTTAAGTATAATCAGAAATTAATTTGTTGGAAATAATTATTTGACCCTGGGTCAGTTAAAGGTCCCCCATTATGCCACCAGGTGCGCAGCTAATTAGCCATTATGAGCCAGTTTAAATCTTCCCTTCCTGACATCACAAAGGGGAGTGACCCCCCAGAATAATGAAATCTGATTGACTGCTTGGCTAAAGTTGATCACTTCTTGCCTCTGGTTGGTTACTTCCCCATGTGATGCCAAGTAGAAAAAGATTTTGAAATGGTTCGTAACTTATTGGCTGTGCACCTGGTGACGTCATAGGGGACTTTTAAGTGCCCAGCTCAATTGCATATAAAATTCCTCACAGCACCTGACACGTGAGCGCCAAGTAATTTTCAAACATCAAATCCACCCAAATCCTGGACACTGACCTCCTCTCCCTCTGGCTGCTGACACCTTTCTGCCGGACAGAGCGCCATGTCCTCTTCCGAATCCTCTGAGGGGGAGGAGTCTGAGAGCACAGAGGGGGAGGCGGAGCTTGAGGCCTGACTCCTCTCCTTGTTCAGTTTGGGCTTCTTCTTCTTGGGTTTTTTGGCCCGGTCCCTGCATTCCCTGTCTGGCCCGTCCTTCTCCAGGCGCCGCTTGGCCTTTCTGTCCGTTCCGTTTACAGTTTCCTTCTGAAGACCAGAAACCCCATCCTGGGAGGAAATCATGAAGCTCATCAACATAAGTACGTGCATAAATAAGAAGAAATCTGTTGCAAAACATGGGGAAGCCAAGAAATGGAACATCTCATTTCACAGAGAATACTTCAATTAATGGACACATTTTACAATGACTAAAACTTATTTTAAATAAAATTATTACATATTTTATAATAATAATAATAATAATAATAATAATAATAATAATAACTGTCATAAGCATAATGGATTCTCTGTATGTAGGCGTAATGCTGCCCATCTCGGGTAGATCGTAAGGACAGAAGACGAATCTCAAAATCGAGAACAAACTGAGCCCCAGGAGCAGATGATGGTAAATCGCCATGCCAACCAGCTGGCAGGATTCAGTTCACTGATGTAGGCAATACAATGAAACTTTGCAATGGTTTGGCCCCTTTCAAACAAAACACGTGAGTCTTCCACGGATGACTTGTTGCCTGCGGCACGATCTATGGTGCACATGTACAAGTCGTAATAAATGTACTGACCAGGTTTGGCCCAATTACCACGAATGGTCAAGGAGGAGCTGCGGATGGAAGAAGTGTGACGATGGACGACGACAGACGCGAGACGACTCAAAGTGATCGCCGCGTGTCCGCTCTGCCATGCAGGCAAGACGAAATCATTTAGGTGTTTGACGGCTGCGAACAGATTCAGGTGTTTAGTTGCCCCTCTCTGGTAGACGGTGGTCAGGCCAGCGCTCACCTCGGTCTGTGGGGGGCTCTTTCCCTGAGTGTTGCACTGCTTGTGCTGGTCGCTGTCAGAGCCCTGTGGCTGTGGCGAGCCGCAGTCCGGGGGCGAGGCCAGGCCGTTCAGCAGGATGTGGTACAGCTCCTGAGTCTCCGGCAGGGAAACTGGCAGCAGCAGCCCCTCCACCATCAGCTCCTCCAACTCTGGGCTCAGGCCTGCAGGTAAAGCCACAAACACTATAGCATTAGCGCTGGTCCAGAAACAGGTCTACAGAGGTGCAGCATGAGCATGTTAGCATTAGCACCGGTAAAGGCCCAACAGGCCTATCTAATACGAGGCATAGCATGACTAAATTAGCACTAGAACTGCTCAATGCTCCGGTAACAGAGGCACACCACAAACAAAAAAGGCATCATCACAGCCACAGGCCTTAAAAAGATGTGTACCTTGTACACAGTAGCCTTAGCGCGGCTCCAATCTCGAGCCTATGGGGGGCTAATGGTGATGCTTGCATAAGCACAGCATTGAGACTTAGGCTAACAGTTAGCTATTCAATGAGATGCAGTTTCCCAGAAAATGTTCAGGGTGCAACTGAAGTAAATAACCTATGCAAACCCCAACGGAAAACCACAGCCAATATTCAATGAAGGACCGTTTACGCTGCAATCATATTTACTAAAACAATGAAGAATGTAGGACCCTGACCTTGAAGAGGAATGCATCTTTTCTGAATGAAGAAGGGCGTCTCGAATTGGCCACTCCGGCTCCAATCCTGACCCAGAAAAAAAGCAGTTCCAGGGCTGCGTACCTGCCCCGGCAAGAAAAGAAAAAACACCTGAGAAACTGGGTAAAGAGAAGCAATTCTGACAACACTGCATCACAAATACCAGGCCCCTGATCCACAAAGCACAAGTATAAGCAGCCTAACTGCACTTCCAGACCCAGACACCCTCCCATTTCAGAATATGGGTCCAAGCAAAAAGAGTTCATCTGGGCTGGTGTGACTCAGTGTAATATTACAGCTGACCAGTATACATTCTTTATGAAATAGCCTCCCCAAGAGCAATGTAATGTAGTTAAAAAAAATGCACACAATTGCCATCATGAGGTTTAATCTCACAGGCTTCTCTGTGGAAAAATGTGTGTATGTCCACACCCTGCCATTGTGGGGTAACCCTTTCACACCCTGCTGCAACAGAACCAAACATGACTGCTCTGCCCAAGTTAAGACCACTCCTATCGAGTTCAGGGTGCCACGAAGTTTTTATTAAATTCTGTGTGACCCATGGCATTTTATGGTATGAAATGGTAAGATTAAATGTTGCCTATATACTGAACAACAAAATAAATGCAAGCTACCAAGTTAATTAATCTACTGGTATGGCCACCCCGTCAAAGTGACCGCCAAACAAAGAATTGAAGAAATTAGCATAAATATGTGTGTGCTGATAACAAATAAGATTTTTTTAAAAATAATTACAGAGGTGCTTAGTCAGTCTTGAATTAATCTGAGCAACAAAAGAAACACAAGTTGGATGCATTTATTTACAGCAAAATGTACCAGATTTTACACATCGAGAGCAGATATTCAGAGATACAGGATCAGTTTGAATTTGAATCTTTGCTAAAGACCTTGTTTAGTGGGATCAGGTGTGTAGCAGCTTGGTTGGAATGAAAACCTGCACCCATACAGACCCTTTCTGGAAAAGATCAAGGACCCCTGAACTAAGGCAATTGAGAAGCACAGAAAAATGTGTACTCGGGCAGAGGAGTCAATTAGCATGATACCATATACTGGCAGGAAAGGGTTTAACAGTGGTACAGCGGAATATTTTATCACAGGGGCCGTGGGGCCTCACCTTCGCACCACAGTCAGTGGCCCGGGGGCTGAGAGGGGCGGGGCGTTTGGAGGAAACCCGGCGGGCGCGGTGCTGCCAGCTGACCGTGCGCTCGATGACGTATCGCAGGGCGTCGCCCTCGGGCAGCCGAACGCGAATGCGCTGCAGCGAGGCCAGCAGGGGGAGCACTTTGTCCAGCGCGGGCTTCTCCGAGCGCCGACACAGAGGGCAGAGCCAGGCCTGAGAGCCGGGGCCGCAGCCGTCCGCGGGCCCCGGGACACAGGCGCAGTGGAAGGCGTCTCGGCACAGCTCGCACTGCAGCATGGCGCCCTCTGGTGGCCGCTGGCACACGCACACCTTCAGGTTGTCGCAGTTCGCCGCGGGCAGCAGCTTGGACTCGTTCGAGGCTCGCAGCGCAGAAAGCGCCTCCATCTCCTTCTGCCGAACTTCGGCGAGAGTAACCATCTGCACGGAGATGAGAAAAACATTATTATTCAGCTCTGGAGTTCGGTGGCTCTGCAATGAGCAGAGGGGGCGAGTCCAGGGGTCAGGAAACGAGTAAACAAGCCCTGCCACGCCCCTCTTCTAACGATAAACTCAGAAGTCAGATTACTCTGATCAGTTTTACCTTCTGGTTTAAGAACTGTGCAGCCCTGGGTGACTGAACCATGCACTGGACAGGACTGTCTTTCTGAATCTGGTTTTTCCCACCCATGGTAATATACTGCAGAGGTTCAGCTCTGACCCTAGTGACCTTGCCTTTAAGCCAATAAAGCCATTGAATTGAATCAATTAAGATCAAAAGGCTCACATTTTGGGCATCTTTTTAAATAAAGCAGTGAATTGACAACAGAATTGGAATAGACCGGAATGCTGTTCAGGACCATAACTTGCGAAGTGCTTCACAGACATTGCAACTGTAAGATGGCTGATTTTCCTGTTCCCAGTCCGCCTTGACGAAACTGAACAGGGAGTGCGTGTGAAATGCTATCAATACTTACAGCAGAGGCCGAGTCCTTGCTCTCTGACAGCGCTCTCTCAACGTCACACAAGCTGTCCAGCCTAACCGGCTTCTTTTTGCCGTTCTGAGCCACGTCCTTCGTCTTTTTGGCCTTCCTCCTCGGACTCCCCGTTCCCACCTCGCACCTCGGGCACAGCACCTGCACAGAACATTCCAGAACATGCAGTTCACCAACACACATCCACCAATCTTTTTCAGAGTTCTCAGTGAACAGCAGTAAAATCTTTGATTGCACAGGAAGGGGACAGAACAAAGGTGTCCAATCTTATCAAGCTTGCCATGGTGGATGCAGATTTTTGTAAAAGGCAAGTACCATGACACCCGATTCAAATGATGAAAATGGTCTCCAACAAGACCTCACTAAGCAGAATAAGGAATTGTACAGCTGAACTAAAACAACCCGCATCCATGCGGGTGCTTTTACTTCTAAGAAAGTGCTGTTACTTATTTGCATGGGGTGTTCTATAGTCAGGATGTGGCTTGTACCTCCAGAAGGGTGTAGGGCGAGTTCTTGAGTAGAAAGGTTTTGGCCGCGCTTTCTTTCCAGGCCTGCACCTCCGAAACCTGAGCCTCCAGTCGAGCCAGGGGGTCCAGATGTACTGGGATTGCCCGACCACGCTGGACCAGATCAGAGAGGGTGTCCAGCACTGGGATTCGACCCCCCACCTGTGAGCCAGAAGCAAGTGATGTTGTCATAATCCCCCAGTTTCTGGCAAGTCTCTAAATATAGACGACCGAGTACGTTGCAAGCTACAAAGCTAGCCATTAAACTAGCAACACCATGAGGATGGGAAGGTAACATCAGCAGGCTAGCAATGGATAGCTGTAACATTTTTAAAGAATTGCAACAAGCAGTCACCATGGGAGTTAAACAACACTTGGATTCAGTCCGTTAAAAATGATCCGCAGTTATCATTTGTATAGTAGCAACTGTTAGCCAACATTCCATTTATTTTGAATGGCAGCCCTACTCCATTAAAAACAGAATTAATTCTGCAATTAACATTATTCCGTTCCATCAATTCCTATTGACACATCCCCCACACTGCCTCTAGCTAAACTACCAATGGTTTGTAAATTCAAAGTCAAATTAGTAATTGGCTAGTAACACATGGAATTCAGTATAACTTAACAGAAATTGCAAACATTTGCCTACCAAGCTACAGATTCTCCTTGGAGAAGCGTAATAACTTTATGATGTAGGGCATGGCCATAGCAATGTCACAGTGTCCAGGAAGAAATCAAACACAAACAAGGCGTTTTTCACAGTTTTGGCTCGATGTTTTCTGTTACGCAAAAACATCTTGGCTCTTGACTTCACTTAGAACTTTCTAAGATTATAGACCTTGTTCATTCTCAATATACTACATAAAACATCAAATAAACATGAAAACGATAAAAGCATGATAGGTCCCTCAAACTTCTCCGATTATTTGAAATCAGCAGGTTAAAGCACAGCTTCTTTCTGAATGCAATAAATAAATAAATGTAAAAAAAAAAAATGTTCTATTCATGAGGTACAAGAAAAAGAAAACTCAGGCCATTTACACTAGATTGTTTAGATTAAACCAATTATTAGCTACATGTAGATAATTTTCAATAATGTAAAGTATATTGTGCCACATCCTGCATGCAGTCTTATTTCTCAAATTGCTAAAATGTGGAGAGCCGGCTAGACTACATCGTGTTGCATGTTAGAGTCACACTTAACAGAGGAAAAAAATGATTGAAAACGGGCTGAAAAAGCGTAATTTTTAAGCACTTCCCCCATTTTATGCCCTGCAGTCGCCTTTGATCAGACAGACTTTTCAAAGCGCAACTCCTTCCAATAACTCCAACCCAGCTCATAAGCTTTCTGCTGAAACTCAAAACGACAGCTTTCCGGTGACTTCCATGAAGAGGAGAGGATAATGAGATGAGGACCTAATGCAAAGTTTGCGCAAACATCAGTGAATTTAAATGGCGCGTTGGGAACCAGTTTTCTGAGAAAAATTACACCATACAGAGCAGCTAATGGAGGAAAAGACTGACCAGGAACACAATCTGATATTGGGGAACAAGGACCGGGTGAGATGAGGGTCTAAGCGCGCAACAGACTGACCTGGAGAGCATCGGCCTCCTGAAGCCATTCTTGGGCGTGGGTGATGGAGTCCTGGAGCAGGAGGCAGTTGGGCAGATGCGCAGGGATGCTCTCCATCTTCTGCACGGCCTCGGCCAGAGTCTCCACACAGTGCGGGGGCCTGAGGGAGGGGGGACGGGAGCACGTCAGCAAATCAGCAGGGCGACCTCAGGCAGATTTGTCAAGCGATCATTTCAAAATCAGTGAGATCCATCTTACAATGGCACAACCCTCTCATTGCGCTATAAGGCAGGGGTCGCAAACTCTGGTCCTTGAGAGCCACAGCGTGTGCAGGCTTTGGTTTTCTCCACCCAATTTAAAGCTAAAGACAACAGGTGAGATAAGTGAAGTGTGTAATCGACTGCTTTAATTCAGCAATCAAGTGCTGAGTGACACCAAAAACCAGCAGACACTGTGGCTCTCCAGGACCAGGGTTGGTCACCCCTGCTCTGAGGCGACACAGATCTACTCCGTGAGTGACTATGTGTATTTGAAAAAGTGAGAGTGGTGAGTGCACAGTTTCCAGCGTTCGTGTTCTGTATACACTCCATAATGCCCACACTCATGCAAAAGTCCATTCGCACACCTTCAGAGGATTTCTTGAGTAAAGGGAGTTGACCAAGTTCTAGCAAAGGAAGACACTACAGGCAGTACAATAGCCTAAAGCCCATGTAAAAGCGCGTGTGCTTCCAAATGACTGCCACTCTACTGAAGCCAGGCGACCCTACAGATTCAGTGCCGTACACGCCCCGTCTGGACTGGCAGGCGGGAGAGATCGCACCAGTCTGATCCGTTTAATCTCACAGGATGTGTCCGCTTAACGCCACGCGCAAGCCTTGCACATTTTTCTCTGCACATCACTGTGGGATGAACTTTTTAAATCCGTGTTCCCCCTCCCCGCCCGACGTGCCCGTTCCTGAGTTTTGCTCTCCGTGTCCGAACAAACTCATGGAGCAGCAACAGACGTACAATCTCACGCTTCTAGGCAGTGCAAGTACAGCATTTATTTTACCAATAAGCAGGGAAAGCCATTCTATAGCGACTCCTTGCATCCCTACAGTACACACCAGAGGGAAGGATGAAGCTCAGCATACAGAGAAATGTTTGAATCTGCATTAAAGCCGTAATACCTGATGTAAAATGCATCTGAACCATATTTTCAAAAGCACAGAAGTCTGAAAAGACTCACAACCAACAAAAAAGATTAAATGCAAAACTGACGCAGTTCAGGGTCAGTGGGAGCTTGCGAGCAAAGTTCTCGCCCCTAATGCAAGTCTGGCAGAAGCAGCCCGACGAAATAAACCACGCCTACTGAAAGTATTTCCAGCACTTGCCAATCACAATGACTGGGAGGCTAAAAATATAAGGCCTTACTTAATTTTATCCACAAATGACTGCAGTGGGCTGGACTGAAAAATATTGCACCCACATCGGCTCTGTTTGGATAAGAGTGCACACAAGGTGGACAAAGCCCCATCTAACAGTAAGGAAAGGCAGTCGTGCGCAGTCCTCCAAAAACCTGACATCTGATATCCGTGCTGTAACAGTCACAGCTGCTCACCGACAGCAACGGCAGGTGTCTCAAAGCCTCCAAACGTTACGGGCCCCGTTTGCGCTCCTCACCTGGCTTTGAGTAGTCCCCAGGCGTGCTCCTCCCAGTGCTCCGACACTGTGAGCAGCTCCTGCAGGCGTGCCATGGCCCTCTCCACGGAGGGGTGAGGGGCGAGGCCCACCCCCTGGTCGATGAGCCGCCGCATGGTGTCGAGGGTCAGGCCGGAGGGCTCGGCGGCGGCCTCCTGCGCCGCCTCCAGCCAGCGGGCCTGCTCCAGCCGCTCTCGCAGCCTCGGCAGCTCCGGCAGCTGCACGTCCAGCTCAGCGCTGCTGTCCAGCAGATCCTGGATCTCGTTCACGCTGGGAGAGTCCTCCTTCAGAACCTTCTCACTGTGCTGCTGGAAGTCCTCGGCCCGGTTCAGCAGCTCCTGAGACAGACGGTCACTTTTACCAATCACTGCGATTGATTAAGTTTCCCTAATACCAGTGGTTCTTTCGCCAGTGAAAGGCAGCATTCAGTTAGATCTCCTGTGATCTGGGAAAACCTAGTACATATGTCACTTTTGGGAGAAACTGAGTTTGATCCTCATTTGCAGTAATTAAGAGTGGTGAGAATCTTAAAACACCAGCTATTAGAGTTATTTGAGCTGTGAAAATCAAGTTTTTATTATTTTTTTCGGTTGGGAAAAGTCCAGAATCGGAAGGTTTTTGTTCAGTTGCAAGAATACTTGCCACTGAAAAATTCACTAGGTTTTTCCAGATCACAGGAGATACACATATGTAGTCATTTTGACAAATTTAATGGGTCCTCCACCCAAAATACAATGTGGGCTCAGTCCATTTAATTTTTTGTCCTCAGGAAGAGGAACCAAAAAACTAACTCAGTTTCTTCTTGTTGTTCTTCTTGGTGTGGACACTAACTTTGAAGCTCTACTCCTCTGTTATTACTAAACATATCGTCATGAAACTTGACAAGCTTATTCTAAATGTCAGTGTGCAGGCAATAACGGAGCCAGATTTTACAAAGGGCACAGGAGGCATGCATGTCCACCCTACACTCACTAATTACGCGCCACCGTCACGAGCATGTAGTTCACTTGAACGTGTTTGAGTTCATCAGCTCCTCCAGACATTTTTTACAGACCATCCTTTCTGTCTGGTGTCATCGTAGGTTGCCATGTGTTAACTTGTAAGCAGCTTTCATACAACCAGCTTGCCTCCAGTGGACATGTCCTCACTTGACTGTAAAAGCATGATGCTGGCATTCTAAGCGAACAAATCACATCCCAAACCATACTTATGTACTCAAAGTCCGTTAATTACCTGGTAGGTATTTGTCATGTCCATTGAAACATGCTTCAAAAATAGTGAAAGCGGTCGTGATTTTACTTGAACTGCTTAGTTTTGTAATGTTACTTCTCTTTGGCACTCGCGTGCTGAAGAGCGAGCTTTGTGTCAATGGTGCCCCGTCAACAGCTCAGGATGTGGCTCTGATAAGTACAATCAAGACCGCTTCTGGCATTTCTGAAACTTCTTCTGAAAGGAACATCAACCAGGTAAATAACCATATTTGTGAGTACAAATAAAGCTTGTTATGCGATTTGTTGGCTTAAAATGCCAGAATGATGCTTTTAAAGACAATGGTCTGACTTCTGGGGGCTATCTGGTAGCATGGAAGCTCCCAACAGACCAACACACAACAATCAACAACTCTAAATAGTTTTGCAAACAGGCCACTTCATTGGGAAGAGTTTATTTTCTCAAATTCACGGGAATGAGCCCAAATCTTTTTTGGGTGGAGCACCTCTGTAATACATTTTGAAGATATTGACAAGCAGGTATGATGCAGGTGTATCAACTGATTAATTTAGATGCCTGCTCAGGAAAGTTGGAGTCACTGTCCGATAGACTAAAATTTATTAACTCAGTCCTTGGAAAAGTCAGCAGTTCTGAGTCACCCCGTGATTGAGTGAGGCCTGAGGTGAGGCATTTTCAAGCTGCTGTCTCATAGGTGGAGGGGTTTCGAGGTACTATTTGATTGGCCGAAGAGTTTCGGACCACTCCCTGATGAGCTCAGGTGAGGAGTCCCTGAGTCGAACCTTGAGTAACGGGGCCTGGCTAATGCAGCAGGGCAAGTTGTAGAGCTGCCTGACGAATGACTTCAACTCCTCCACCGTCAGCTGGTTCTGAGACTTCCCTCCACCAGACCGATACCTGAGGGATAAGCACACGCTTGTGAGGATAAATAAAACCGCACTCCAAAATTACGCGCGCAAATCATTTTAGTGCCAGTCCATTAGCTTTTTCGCTATGAATAATATAACACACTAATTACAGTACCATTTTGCCAGAATATTGATTCAATCCCTTGGTAAATTTCTTATTCATAGATTATTTTCAGCAAGTCTGCTGCAACACACTCGCACCACCTTGAAATTTGAGGATGTGTACAGTGCTAGAGAGCCAGAGATTTGACATTTACATATAAACAATCAGCAGACCCACTTAGGCAGACAGATGTGCACAAGCAAAATTACAAATTTAGGCTGCAAAAGGTCTGAGTGCAAAGTCAAAACCGAAAGAACAAGGAAAAAAAAAAATCATTATGAAATAAAACTAGAAGCCATATTAGGAGCACGAAAGACATGAGGAATTTAAGCACGAGGCTCGAAGAGTACAGAAAATGGCGCGATGGTTGAAGCATGTGGTTTGTTGAGTTATAGCATGCGGGGTTTTGAGTGCTGTTCATTGAGTGCACCTTGAGGAGTACATCTGAGGACAGCCTGAGGCGTCCATCTTGTGTACAGTGCACGTTACGTCAGGTTAACTTGCTTTGGGAATGCCGTGTTGAGGATAGCATCATGCGAGCAGTATGTACAGCGCACCTGGTCTGCCTCTTGCCGTTCAGCAGCTGCTGGGCGACAGAGGAGCACTTCTCTGCATCCTGGGTCACTAGGCGGAGATGACGCAGGAGGTCATTATCCGGGAAAGCCTTCACCTCGGACTCCTCGATCAGAGACCGGAAAACTGAAAGGCCTAAAGGAGAGCAAGAGGAACAGTGTCAGTTTCGGGACTATGGTACACACTACAGGCCAGAGGTTTGGAAGCAAGGCCAATACAGGTCAAGAATTTGGAAGCAACTTCAATTTTCTGTTCACAATGCCTTTCTTAAAAACCAGTATGAAATCTATGGATTTTGGGATGTATTTACTGCATGATTGGACTTTTCTTTCATTGATATGCACCATTTTCCTCCATTTACCTTTAGGTACTGTATACATTGATGTTACCAGACCATTGCTGAATAAATGTTAAAAAAAAGAAAGGAGGGGCTTAGTTTTTGGTTTGAGAAGACTTGCAAGAGTCACAACTTCAGTGAAAAAGTAAAAAAACAAATCAGTTTGCATTATTCACTTAATGTCATGGTTTACAGCCCACCGGATGCCAACGGCGATACGGCAGGCCCTAGGACCATGGGTCTGATAATTTGAGCAAAAATGTATTCTGATAAGTGACTCTTTATATAATATTCATGTTTATTTTGTTGCAAAGTATGCCAATGAAACTATGATCTTTTTTTGTACAAATCTGATCTTGCTTCCAAACTTTCGGCCTGTAGTGTGTTACTTTTTATGAGACCGAACCCAATGTTTTGGGGTTTTGGGAAAGAAATCAGAAGGGATCATCGGATGAAAATTTTATTAATCATCCACAGGGGTCATCCATTTTAGGGAAAAATGCCACTCACTTCTCTTCTTATCTAGTTTGGCCTCCAGGATCTCAGCCACTTTGGAGGCCCACAGATCGTAGGACTCCGCTCGCTGCTTCACAGCATTCATCATGGGGTAGAGGTCATCCAGTGTAAACCTGTAGCTGTTGAGCAACATTCACAAGTCATTCAGTGCAAGTCCATAGCGGAGGACGACATTTGCAGGTTATCTAATGTGACCCTATAGCTGGGGAGCAACATTTACAGGTTGTCCAGTGTAGACCTACTGTTGAGGGATGACAGTTACAGGTCAACTGCTGTAAACATTTACCAGAGGGATGACATTCAGCTTGAATCCAGAGTAAACTTATAGCAGAGATAACATTCACTTCAAATCCAGTGTGAACCCACAGTCGAGAGACAACATCCACAGGTAATCCAAACTAAACCTATAGTAGAAGGACAACATTTACTGGTACTAAAGGTAAGAGTGCATGTCTACAGCAAAGAGACAAAATTCACTGGAAATCCGCTGTGAAGCTATAGCAGAGACAACATCCCCAAGCCATCCAAACTAAACCTATAGCAGAGGAACATTATTCAATTCAAATCCAGAGTAAACCAATAGCTAAAAGGAACATGTTCACAAGTCACTCGGTGGTCTCCTACAGCAGTGATGAAGAGAGCAAAAACATGCAGCCAATATTTCCCCATCACCAGGATAATCCAGTCTGAAATTTTAAGAGACCGCAAATCCATTTCCTGATCCATTTCCTGGTTGGAAATCCAGATTTCAAGTCTCAACCAAAAGGGACAATGATTCCGAATACTATTAGTAACCAACCCAGCTCCTATAGATCAAGCATCATGAAAGTTTTTATTTCACCCATAGGATCATACACTGGACTCCTGCTCCAGCTCAGAGCGCTGGCGCATCTTAAATGAGCTGTGCCCGCTTACGAGAGACAGCCAACCTCCAGGAGCACGGCTGGGCCACTTCTAACAATCCAACACTGCAGGTAGCGGACTGTGACTGTAGGATAGGGCATTACCCCAGCAGGAGGGGAAAGGACTCACTTCAGTGTGTAGTTGGACGGAGGGCAGGAGCAGAGGTCCTGGACGTGGTGCAGGCACACAAGCGCCCCAGGGCTGCAGGGACAGATGAGGGCAGACAGGTAGCAGGTGGTCTTACACTTAGCACACTGCCTCTCATCGTCCTGTAGGAGATCATACTCCGCCGTCTGGCTGTGCACGACACCCTGGGGGAATACACACACACACACAGCATGTTTACATTAGCGCCGACACCCAACATAGCCAAAGAATACTGATAAACACAAGATGAAGCAATCGCCTTGTTGATTGAGGCAATACAATACCTGCTTATTTGCATACAAGCATAACCTATTTCGGCCCTTTCCGCATTATTCTAATATCGCCAATTTTTCCTGTTGCGCATCGGGTTATTAAAGGCTTTATAGGTCAGTAATTGTGTCACTGAGACTGTGGAAAATTATTCCAGCGAAGCAAAAGGTTTGGAGATGTAATTACAGAATTATTAAGCAATTAAATTTCGTAATTTACGGACACTGGCGTCTAAATCTGTGCAGAGGGGTTAAAGCAACACTTCATAATTTCAAACCACTAGATGGTCCCACAAGCAGCCAGCCAAAACAGATTTACGAGGTAGAGTATTAATTTCCGTGTGACGTAAACGTTACACAGCTGAGACACAAAATATACAAAATATTGGAGAAATATGAATAGTATATTCCGTGTGCCTTGATACTTGACATACACCAAATAATCAGACCTCATATTGTGCGCAAATTAGTTTGCCTAATTTTTAAATTTTTAGAAATAAAAAAGCCCATACTTTGCCATTCAGATCAACTTCTCAATTTCAGATTTTATTTTCGGGACCTTCAATTAAACTACACAGGTCGCTAGTAAGCCATCTACCACCATAATTCATATTTCTTTAGCCAACACACCAGTCATGATTGCTGACTGTGTGGGAAAATTTGCCATATGCAAGCTAGCGGCAGTAAGCAAGCTACCATCCACATCTAGTCACATTGATAGCTAGCTAAAGAATTTAACAAGTCGTGAATACGGATGCCATCAGGCAGGAGTCCATGTCAAATAAGTTTACACGAAGCTCAAGTTCAATGCCTTCAACTGTGACAAAATGAATGGGTCAATGACAAATAAGCCTTTTAAAAATGTTCTTTTTTATAAATGTATGTACTGAATACATTTATTTGAAGTTGGAAGAGTGTGTTTAAACAAGTCTTAATGGTTGCACAACATTTACAGGGTTTTAGTACAGTTTTAGACTGTATTTGCAATTTCACCAGCTGAAAAATGTCAGGTGGCGCAACCAAAAGTTTCTTGAAAAAACTTCCCTCTTTTTTTTCTAAGTGATTTTTTTAGTAAGTATACCTCAGAGTGTCTACTCTGCCTAAAACATTACCATTTTGTAATTGAGCCGGGTATTAAAAGTAACTTATGGAATCTTTATTTTAGGGAGCGGGTATTTTGGTTTTCCAAACAATTTAAGAACAATTAAACCATTAAACTTTGTTTATTTGAAAGGTTTTCAATATAAAATTATGCCCCCATATCAATATTATATTAATTCATATTTTAAATTACATATTTAATACATTTCACATAGTGTTAACTTGCTCGTATGGTTGCGCCACTTGACATTTTGAGGGTTTGAGATGGCAAAATATAAAATACATATCATTTTTATGATAAACTGGAAATATGTTCAAATTAAATAGATTTTATAGAATAAAATGATGCTTATTATGAATCATTTAAAATTATTTTAAACCAAAGTAGTGCACTTGGACAATGTCACGTCATTGACCCAAATACAAATTTTGGCTATTCCATCTGTTTGCCAGCACCTGACATTAATGCTTTAAAATAAGCACAAGTCAGCTATGGCCGATCCCAACTGGTTACCTTCTCTACTGATAGTTAGCTAAGTTACACTTCAGGCAAGCAGTAATCTAACCAACATTACCATTCGGCTACGTTTTACAACTATACCAATCCCTAAATCTGTCTTAATTCGTAGATCGTTTCACTTATAGGCTAGCCAGAACATGCTTTCATGAGCCATGCATGTTCCCCAATTGTGCACTAAGGGTACGGGCTGAGACGTGGAAAACTACATCCTGCAAAGCCACACCCATCCAGAAAAAATAAGTTTTAATCGAGTCCCGTGCAACAGAGGCAAGAGGGATGACCTTTGGAGCAGGAAGGCCATATTGTTGTAGCCTGGTAAAACCAGACTCTGCTACTTCGCTTTGCTTCGTACACAGAGTCTGGCCAGTCGTCATTGACAAGTGTTTACTTCCTGGTGGGTGGGTGCTTGTCTAAAGTTTAAAATCATTGGTGTACCAGTAAACTAATCACTAACGTTTGGCGATGACGTATGTTATGCGCCGGCTCAGGCGCCTAGTACTTCTGCTGTAAACACAGTCCTTCGTACCAGGAATGCAGCGAAAACAGACTGATCAGTACAATAAAGTTAATACTGTACCCATACATATGCCCATCTACCAAATTTTAGCCTTCACTCATTCACTTAAAATAACCAAAGGTGCTCTTTCTGTTCTCCTTACAAGAAACAAACTGTTGAGCTATCGTTTTTCCTGCAGATACTGCTGCTGTTTAAAAAAATGTAAGAGACCCAAAACCAACGGCAGAATCTGCGAGAATAACGCATTATTTACATCAGGACGAAATCTGCGTTGACACTAAAACTGAACCGTTAACCACACTTGCGCTAACATCATACCGAGCTCGCTATCTAACTTTATAGCAACACAGTTTGGCTCTAAGCAGCCATTTCATTCATGGATAATGACAACATAACACTGAGACAGCGAATAGGTCTTGTGACACGAACAAAAACACAGCTTTTAAAAAGTTCGATGCTAACTTAGATAGTGTGAAATTCGCGGGCAATGTAACACTAAGAAGCTACAAGCTAGCTAAGGTGGTTCGGCTGTCTCTCACAGAGATGAACAGGGTGCCTATTTCATGATGGCTATTAAGTAGATATGACAATCTGTAGGGAGTAGCGCTACAACATCATTTCCATTCAAAAAACCAACCAAACATTCATCTTGTTGTGGCTATAAGTTGCTGATACCCGGGATTCTCCACGACAGAGCGAATGGCCTCCAATGTATCTATGTCCGTAGCCATTGATGATTTCGGAGACTACAATTTCAAACTTGGCGCAGCTGCTACATCATGGCTCTCGGCCACGCCTTCTGTTCGCTGGTTGGTCCGGCGTATTTTCTGCCGTGGTAAACGAGGCAGAGCTCCGAGTGACCAGACTGAGTGGTGAAGCGAAATGAAATTGAGCGGGAATCTGAGGCTGGCAGTGCCAGGCTAATATTGTTGGGCCAGGAAAAAAAAAAAAAAAAAAAAAAAAAAAACACTAATTAGCACAAAATAGGCAAAAGCACCAGTTTGGTAATTAACAGACTGATAAAAAAAGGAGTCGCATTGTAAGGGGTCATTTTACTGGAAAAAAATGCGCGTAATATGGTTTACTGTAGCTTTGATAAAATGAATCCTAATAGCCATTAATGTGAAGACGTGACGCTCACCATTTTGCGGACTTTGTCGCGTAGCTCCTTCTCCTCCCGGATCATGAGGACCATGTCCTTCTGCACTGCAGAAGCCAGCACCACGTCCAGCGAGCCAGCCTTGGCGGCCATCTTGCAAACAAGCTCGTCGTGAGAGAAGACGCAGTACCTGTGCAGCAGCCGGTAGTGATCCACACACTGCCGTCCAAGCGGCATCTATGACAGACAGACACGCAGACGCAAGTTAGACAGACACCATGCTGCTTTACTGTACTGAAACACTTCACTTGTAATTAGCTTCAGTCCAAGCATTTGGAGGGTGACAAAGGTTTACTTTGGGCTCTGTGCTCTACTGAACAGAAACAAAACCATAAGAGGATTAGGAGCACACATTAATTATATTATTAAACACATAGGGTAATCTTACAGCAATTTTATACATAGTAATTCTCCAAACAGTGGACTGCACTTAATTTTTTAGCAGTCTAGTTTAATCAGTTTTCTTCCTACATGGTTCTTTGGTAAAAATATATAAATTTCTAAAAGACCCACTTTTGATCATTGAGGAGTGAGATGTTTAGTATCTGATTAGAAACTCTAGATTGCTGCTTCAGCAATAAAAATGTCTCAATGCAACTGGCAGGTTTAAGGAACAGAGTTTGCGAACATAGCAGAGTAGTTTGTATGTTTATTTTCAATGTGTACAAAGACCAGCTAATAAAATAAAACCCAACATTCTCAGTTTCCTCAAAAATCCCATTAAGTTCACAATTATTCAGACACACCAGTTGAACATGATCAGATTTACCCAGTCGACGGTGCAGAAGTTGACAGCCTCAGCGAAGTTGAAGCCCTGGTTGAAACCGCTGTGATAGGCTCTGGGGAAGGTTATTACAAATTCTCCTGCACACTGATTGGTCCGGTAAATCTGGAAAAAAAAATATGGGGAAGGAGTGGAGATATTTGCCATTGCGGCGGATTAGAATGGTCCAGACAAGAGAAATCTAATCCTTGTCCACACTTGTCCTTCCTTGTTACAACCGCTTCCACTATTCTGAGAATGGTTCACACTAGATAACCAACCAATGCTTAGGGCACAACAGTGTTTGATGGGGGTAAGGTCAGGGCTCTGTGGAAGCCAGTATGTTCTTCAACACCAATCTCTACAAAGCATACACGGACCCCAGTGTCATGCTAAAACAGCAAAGGCCTCTCCCGTAACTGTTGGAAGCACAGAAGCATCTGGAATATCACTGTATACTGTATTGTCGGTATTTCTCTAAAGTTGACCCCAGAGGCCTGGCCCAAAAACAGCCCCAGATCAGCATCCACATGCCATTAGCCATGTAGATAAATATTGCCAACAAGGTGAGCAGGTTAGTCTAGCATTTCGCGATTTGCCAAAGGCAAAAGAAGATTTGCCAAGCAAATAGTAATTTCAGCCAACATTTTCTTCTCAAAAATCAGATGTCAAATCCCCGTACCAGCGTAAAAATGCACAGAACTTTTGCATAGTACCCTGAATGCTGTTTGACCTGGACAGTTTCAGACCAGCCGTGCAATTATCAAATATGTAAAAATCCATGCCACGAGATAAAGCACATATAAAACAAAGTAAATTATGTTAATAGCGCGGAATGCAAGGCACCAGAATTTGGCACTCACCGGCACCCCGTGTGCCATCAGAGTGTTGGGGTTCATGATGGTGACCAGCTGGTGCAGCAGATCGGGCTGCGCGAGGAAGAGCTCAGGCGCCAGCTTCTTCATCACGTTCTCCAGCTGCTCCGCGGCGTATCCCGGGGCGCCGTACCACGTTTTCGGCTCACCCCTAGAGCAGAACCACAGGACCCCCAGTCTCTCAGACTCCTTCCCTTTCCACGCTCAAGCACAACATGCAACAGTAAACTTACCCCTAAATCTAACAAGAGCATGCCATTCCAGAGCAGGCATTTCTAACTGCCCTTGAGTGGCAGCCGGCAGTGATTATAGGCCACAAATTAAAGCCACAAGCCGCCTACATTTTCTTTGTTGGTTCTGTTCAGACAGCAATTTTGAGCATATAGCATAATACCATTAAGGGTCAGGAAAGAAATATTTTTTGGACTGGTATCCTGCAATTTGATTGGTTCTAGCCATGTTAACCAGCATTGTTTAAGATGATTTATGAAAACTGAACTCAATGATGAAATACAATCACAAGTAGAATAAGGATGAACGGTGTTTCTTGAGGCTGACAGACAGCAGCGCCAGCATTCAGGGGTGCTCGTGTTCAAGAGAAAAACAGCTTTGGAGCAGCAGTCATTTCAGAGTCCTAAAAAAAAAAAAAAAAAAAAAAAAGTGCTTTCTGGCACATCCTGGCCACCGTACCAGTGCAGGTAGTTGATGGAGTAGCTCCAGTGGTCCTCTATGTGCCAGCAGAAAGAGGAGAAGCACATGCCCACATAAAGCCAAGGCAGCTTCATTCCACAGATGTCTGCCGTTACGTAGGTGAGCACAGAGGGGTCCATCATCGCCATGTTATTCAGGTTCCAGCCACAGCTTAAATAGGCCTGCAGGAAACAACATGGCCGTGCCGAGCCAATTTTATAAGTTGAATTCAAATTACAGAAGATCATCCTAAAGAGGCTTTACGGAGAGCCAAAAAGGGGCCAAAACCAGAGCGTGACCCACCTCGTCCTGCGGAGCCACTTTAAATCGCCCGTTCCTGATGGGAAAGCCACTCCCAAACTCCTTGGAGGCGATGTCAGCTCCATACTCAACAGTGACGTCTTCCTCGATGGTGCTGACCAATCGCCAGAACTCCTTCTCCACCAGCTCTGTGGGGACCATCTGGAAGGGGAAACACACAAAGTTACCACACCACTTGCTTCACTCGGGCGACTGGATTCTCATGCCTTAACAGGAAGCCATGGGCTTAGCATTAGCGCACTTCCCACACACTTAGCGTTAGCGCCCTTCAGTGAAACTCACGTGGACTGGCATGTTGAAGTAATCAGATTTAAAAGAGTCGGCCATCTCTCCGAACGCTCGCAGAGAGTAGTCTCTGTACGCCTGCTCGAAACCGAACGCCTCCTGAGGTTTGCTGCACTCCTGGAGAGGGAAAGGGAGTTCAGGTAGGAGAAGACATTGCAAAGATTCATACTGCTCAACACTTATCACAGTAGAAATGGGGATGCTGAATCTTAGCAGTCATCACAGCAGGTGCAACTCAAAACTTGCGACCAACTAACCAGCCAGCCAGTGACCTTATTGAAAGATTTAGCGAGCCAATGTTTTCCCAGCAGCAGCCAGAGGTTGAAAGACAGAGACCAGAAAGGAGTCCTGCTCATTTATGCATTTCTTCCACATATATTGTCAGTTAGGAGAGTTCACCCATTAGTTCTTTGTAATGCTGCAACTGTGATGATTATCTAATCCAGGTGATGCGAACAAAATACTAGGGACTGTTTTCTGGGCCCAGATTTGACACCTCAGTTTGAAGGTGTAGCCAGTTTAACACTGAGCTCAATTGAAAGATGCCTTCTCCGAGCACCAGGCAACGGGAATACGGTTCTCCTTCAGACCAGCAGGCATTGGGCTGCACACAGCTGAACCGTAGCAGATACAGGCGATAAAGAGCAGCCCATTATAGCAGGTTATCTGAAGCACAGTGGGAACAGGACTCCACCCTTCATTATAGTGTCTACAGTCTGCATCGGTGGTCTCCAGAGATGCAAAGGCTGCTAAGATAAGTGGAGGACCAGGCAATTATAGGCCAAATACACATTTTACTTTTCACTACAGATTTAAAAAAAAAAAAAAAAAAAAAAAAATGGATACGTTCTCTTTTTGACAAAGTTGTTCATAAATTTCAGGCCACACAAAGGTCAGGTTTAGTTGAACGCTTGTTTTAGGTTGTGTGGTGCTATACTGCGTTATGCTACAAAACCACGTGAAAGGGGTTCCAAATGAAAAATGCACATCTCTCTCGAGGGTTGTCAGTTACCTGTGCCAGACATTTAGGGCACCTCCAGTCCCCCCTGGGCACTTCCTGGAGAGGCGGGATCAGACAGAATGTGTGATAGCTGTCATCGCACCCATCACAGAGCAGGAGGCGGTCCTCATCGCTTCCACTGCCACAAACCAGACAAACATACAGGTCCACCTGGAGGGGGGAAACCAGGTGTTACACACTGTATTCCCACAGGAAAAACACACACATTATAGACTCACACACCAGACATACTGGCCCACCTGGGGGGTGGGAACCCTGAGTGTTTAAAAAGGTAAACCCTCGAGCGCAGACATGCATGCATGTCTGCACACACAGCACTCGAACAACAAATACAGCACCATCGCACGCATGCATCTTCTTGTAAGCAAACCTGGGAAAAAAAGGCTACACACACACGCACACACAATTCTGAGTGGCAGAGAGTGTGTTTATTTACTCCGTTCTGCAGAAGGGGTGCAAGGTTGTATGAATATGGGATTCCCAGATGTTACAGAGGAGGAGGGGGGTTGTGTCTGAGACACTAGAACTGCAGGCCCTGTTATGATCCCATTAGAGCCCCCCGATCCCTGCTCTCAAATGACGGCCCGAGGGACCCCCTCCCACAGCACCGCAGCCAGCTTTCAGAGCACCAACAAATAACAAAGCAGCCCTCAGTCATGGAAACCATCTCCAGTCACAAGGGCTCCACGCCGCAGCCCCACTGTACGCAACTCGATTAGCCTCCACTCCCCACAAATGCTGAACTCCACCAGCAGAGGCATTGAAATGCTGACCAGACATCATTACGGCCAGTCTGAAATATTTGGACACCGACAATATATTTTAAAAAGCTACAATTCTTCCGATGGGCAATTTAACTGCAGACTGTTAATTCAATTTCATTATAAGAACTGAAGTGCCAAGAAAGTAAAGAAAAAAAATATAGCAAAAGCCATAGAGATGATGTAGAACGATACACATTTTTAAATTAGACTGATTACAACAGTGAGATGAAAGGGAACGCATGAGGTTAAGCCTCCAGTCAAACCTAACCATTTTCAAGAGATCAAAAAATAAAATTGTGTCCATGCCCAAATACTTATGGACTGCACCGTAGGTAATCATACAGGAATGATGAGATCACGAGACATTTCCTTCTCGGTGGGCAGCTGCGTCGGCCATTTTAGAAACAGTACGCGAGGAGGTCTGCACTTACTATACTCATGGCTGTGGGGTTTTTCTTATAGCGCTGCTTGGCTTTCTCCAGCTCCATCAACAGGTCCTTAGTCTCTACTGGTTCCTGCTTCACTTGAACAGGAATCTCGGTTTCTGTACGGAAAGAACTACATTAGGCTCAGGGCACTGCTGGATTAAAGATGTCTGCGAGGCAGCACAGCATAAAGCGAAAGTGACACGCTGGGGATATTCCACAAAGGAGAATTACAGTTAGCCGGGTAACGGCACTGAAGACTGCTAGTTTATGCTCCGGGTTTGGAAGGTTCCGGTCATATGCAGCACAGTTACTCAGCAGGCTCTACAGGCTAACTGTTTAGCCAAAATTCAACTCATGCATTTTTGCTCAAGGGTTTTGCTCAAGCAAAATCCCAACCCCAGGAGCCGAACCAGCAAGAGCCCAGATTTAAGCCTGGCTTCCCCACCTTCCACAAGAAAATTTCCCAATTTACAAAATCTTACGGCACATCCCCCTCAAACATGAGTGACGCACCGACTCCGCCGCGACCAGCCTACAACAGGCTTAAATACTCCTAAATGAGTTTAGATGAGGTATATCTGCCCGTACGCTAGGATTGAGTGCGGCAACAGGATGAGTGGGAGTGTTTGGGCCACTGTAAGGCTGCTTTCACGGACCTTGAAACAAATTTTCAAAACACGCAAAGATTACATTCAAAGTCATCTTTGCATTGACTTTGAATATAATCTGTCGTGACTTTGAAAATTCGCTTTCAGATCCGTGTGAAAGCGCTTAACTTCCAAGGAGAAGAAGCAGAAGTTGGCTACCGCAGAGCAAAAATAGGAGCCAATGGGACTCACTGTAAAACCTCAGATCACTTTGCAATCGCTTTTGCTTGCGAGCAACAGCCATAAAATAACAAAACAGATTAAAAAAAAAAAAAAAAAAAAAATCAAAATGAAGGCGAGTGGGCAGGGTTGAGGACGACACCATTTTAATCAGACACAGATGCACCTCGCGGCTAAAAATCCTGCCCGGTATAATTTTTTAGCCCGCTTGGCCTCTAGCCCAACTGAGGTTATGTTGTGGTTAGATGCCTTCGTGGTAGTCTGTCGTTCATCCATCCGTGCAGCATCTGTTAACTTTTTGCCTTGTCAGCGCTCTAGCGCCTTCAGGTTTTTCACAGATCCTTTTCATATTCAATATGCTTGTATATGGTATAAAAATCTAGGCCAAGTTCAATTTTGGCCACGTTTGGCCTAGTGGGCGCGGTGGCTTTGCCACCATTTTATCTTTTTTTTTTTTTTTTTTAAATGGCATGTCTGAATTTGCCCGGTTGTTCGTGAAATGCTGCATGTAGTGATACCCGTAAAGCGCCCCGTACGGCGGTCGCTCACCCGGCTCGGGTTTGGCCACGAACGAGCCCATCCTCCGGCGCAGGTTGGGTCGGTTCTCGCACGGTTCCCCGGGCTCAGTCTTGACACAGCCACCCTGCCGGAGAGGAAAGCAGAGCTGCGCTCAGCACCACGGGTCCGTAATGTTCCCTGACCCACACAGCACCAGAGCAGCTGAGCAGAGTCCCTGCCCCGCAGTAACCTGCAGAATTTCAGTTACCCCAACCTCTCCCATACACAAGGGCAGTAAAAGAGTACCCGCCCCAAACCCAACGTCATCTGCCAAAAGACATCTGTCAGATCTTACTCACCGTGTAGTAACCCCAATAAACAACACATCCATCTAAGTGACAATTTTATTGATGTAAAAATGTTATAAATATTAAATAAGTTTTAAAAAATTTACAATATTTGGTTTGTGGTTGCAGCTGTGTAAAGTGCAGTGTTTGGTGTGAGGCTGTGGTTGTGTGAAATGTAATGTTTAGTGTGATTTAGCAGCTGTGAAAAATACAGTGCTTAAAGTAAAGCTGTGGTAGTGTGAAATGTAGTGTGTTTGGACTGACGTTGTGATTTGGTTAAGTGCAGCGTTCATTGTGCGGTCATGGCTGTGTAAAATGCAGCGCGTTTCATGTGAGGTTGTCATGTAAAATGTAGCGATTGGTGTGAGGCAGCGATTGTAAAATGCAGCGTTTGGTGTGTGGTTGCGGCAGTGTAAAACGTATTGTTTGGTGCGAGATAGCGGCAGTGTAAAATGCAGCATGTTTGGTGCGTGGTTGTGGCTGCGTAATGTGCAGTTGTTTGGTGTGAGGTAGTGGCCGTGTAAAATGCAGTGTTAAGTGTATATACGGTGTTCCGGTGCGGTGCTCCTCACAGTATGATGACATCATCATGAGCACACACCTCTGCTCTCATGCGCTTGGCTCGACGGGCCGGCGGACAGGTCTCTGTGAGCTGGAGGCTCTGTCTCTGCGCCAGGTCATGGGGTTTGTACTCCTTATCTGTGCTGTCGCCGGGCAGAGCTGGGGTCTGGATGCACTATGGGAGGCAGTCGCCATGACAGAGAGAGAGTCACTATGCACGACACTTCCTGTACACCTCTCACACAGTCAGAGTCAAACACAGTGTCTCCGCAAACTCTACACTAAACATCCGTCAAACCCTTATGGACCCCTGTTCCACTTTCCCCATTAAACGTGAAATGTGTACTACAAGCTTCTTGAAAAGAAAAAGAAAATAATTTTTTGAAATTTTATAGACAGGAATTTTCTGCAGAATTAAGGCAATTGAATTTTTCCTTCAAACATATCTGCAAGAATTCTCTTGGTATGCAAGCATTTCAAATAATTAAATGGAAAACAACTGACTTCAGTGAGGAGCCCACAGAGTTAATGACACAGGATTCAGAAATTAATTACATCACATTGAGTCGCTGAAATTAACAAATTAACAAAAACTGCGCACAGAGTCGTAGGGGGAAATATTTATGAATCCCACATCAGTCCCTACCACCTGTCCGAGCGAATCTGAGAAAGCGGATACTCTCGCGCCAGGAGATCCTGTTAATGGTGGCAGTGCATCCTTACGCTGGCGCAAATAAATCAGACATGCCTTTCGGTTCTGTGAACTAATAGGCTGCAACCCTTCATCTTGATGCAAATTTGTGAGAATTACGGAGACATTAGAGGGAGTTAATGTGGAGAATACTCGCTAACGGTGAGGCATCGCTGAGGTAACAAGCTTAATGGAGAAACAGAACAGCAGGACTTGCGGTATTAAATCAAGATGCATGAAAAGGCAACACCTAGAAATCTAATATAACAGCAGTGAACTCACACTGATAGGCCAGAACACAGCCTAAAGAAGGACAATCCACATGGGAGATGTGGTTGATTTTCATAAAATTGAAAGAAGTGGCCTTGGACAAAAAGAATAAGAACAATACATAATATCCATTTTTATGCGCAAATATGCTTCTCAGTGACGGGATTCTTTGACTCTGCTGGGTCCCACAGTTCTCTACTACCGAGGCAGTGGCTGAAGTTTGGGTTGGGCAAGCCTGACTAAAGGTCCTGTTTAAGGAGGGAGCATCAGAGATACCGCTAGCTCAGAGGAGCTGTGTCTCTCCAAAACTCGGAGAGCTTTAATCACGCAGTCTATGGAGGAAGACGAGGGAGATAAGGCACTATAGTATGACACTAAAGACACACAGGTCAGAGGGCAGGCAGTCAGTCTAGGATGCAGGGGGCTACAAATCAATGCGTGCAAGGACACGCACACACACGCACTGCATGGGCATCAGTGTTGGGCAACAGCATTAAGAAATGTTGACAGCCAAAACCACTACTGCATCAGCCAAAACTAGTGATGGTAGTCAGGGGTTCTAGAATTTATAGCAAGTGATGCTCCCAATCATCCCGTTCGGACCAATTCAAAAGCAAAGTTGATCCGATTCCAATTAAAACAGCCCGACTAATTGGACTGGGAAATGCAGGTTCACCTGCGTTGATGCTACATTAAAAGTAAGGGCAAGTAAAATCAATGAAGTTCCTCCTCTCGGTGCCAGGAATGCGGACAGCAGATTTGACAAGCGTTCCATAAAAACGATTTGAGTTCTCGCATTTTTTGGAAAATTTATTGCATTTGGTGGTGTAAGTTTGACCTGGTGGTGGTGCAACAGGGAAGGTCACAGGGTCACACAAAACAAGGTCAGTCCTCTGTGCACCGAGTATGACCAGAAGAGGTTTCATGTGATTCCCAAAAAAACTGTTACGGTCATCACGCCAACACGAGGGATCTGTGGCGGCGGCAACAGAGGCGAATCCATAATATCCCTGAAAACTCAGTTTCCGGGACATTAGGAAAACAAATAAAACCACATTTCAGATGTAATGAACTCCTTTTGGCTCTTAAAGCCTTTTGGCTCTTAAAAAGATCTTTGCATTGACTTTGAATGTAATCTGTCCTGCGAAAAATTAGTTCCGCGTCCGGTGTGAAAGCAGCTTTAAGGCAACAATTTAATGAGCCAAATTTCAGTGTCCCCAGGTTAAGGAAACTCGGGAACAGACGTACCTTTTCCAGATCGGGATCGCCCAGTAAATTCATCAGTTTGGAGGATAATTCTGGTGCCTAATGTAAGAGAGAGTGTGGAAAGTTACAAAGAAAATTAGCAAGGCTTCCTGGAGAGAGGAAATCGGCAACAAACGAGATTTCCCCTGAGACCGTTCCATTCGCACTGTCAGGTTTGTACACTACGGCTTTCTTCGGGGGGATATATTCCCTACGACATATTCTTATAAATCTTTGAAAAACTCATAAACATCCTCTAAATGAAGTATTCTCAAATTAATATTTTACATTTCAATTGGAATATGGAACATTTGTGGCCATCACCAGTTTCTAGGTATGTTTTTTAAAAAAAAAATTTTTTGTTTAACTGGCAAAACAAGCGAAGCACAAACACATCATACAGCATTGATCAGATCATCTCCGGCTACAATAAACCAAAAACGAAGCAGTTATGCCAACAGGTTTGTCCAAGCACATTCTGAACAGTGCTTTCAAACAGCAACAAAGGCAATAACACAACATGTGCCCACAGCAGCTGACTCAACAAGCAGTGAGGTAGCTTACAAGGCATACAATGCAGGATTTTTTTAACCTCCCTGTGGTCTTGTAATAATTAGTTATCCTTTACCTATTCACTTCCATTTTTACTTTTTATGACGATTAGCCCTTTATTGATATTCCTCCATTTTCCATTAGCTGTAACCAGCGAGGAAAAACGATTCCAAGGCGTACCCTAATCATTATAGATCCAGCCACGTCATGTAGTTTCTCTTTGCTGAAGCCAACTTTTGTCTCTGCCTCTTAACCACTGCAACAGCTAGCTACAAACACTCCCAAAGGCAATATCGCCACACCCACTCCAAGCACACGGAACAGAGCGTCACACCTCGAAACATCCCGGTTTAGAACAAAGGTGGGCGGAAGTTTCTGGTTTCCATGCCAAATGCTGGCCTTAAACTTCTCAATTAACACCAACATCTATGCCACGCACAATTTTCACATTACAATCCGACCACGAGTGACTACTTAACATTTGTCTATCACTACATAAAACATTTTGGGGAGATCCAATAAATAAAATCGATTGGTGGAAACAAAAAAAAAAAAAAAAAAAAAAGTATACACACCAAGCCTCCAGGACTGGACAACAACTACTCATTTTAAGATAAGTACCTGAGCACAAAAAAAAGCAAGGGTGCACAAAAGGCAGAAACTGCACTTGCAATATCACTTTGCTAAGAGTAATCTACCATTTTCAAGGTGAAAATCCTGCGTAGCATGCCTTTAACAGGAAGCTATGAGCACCATCTGTCGGTGTGAGCAGTGATTCTGGCGTGAGGGTGGGGGCAGAGGGGTGGAGTCAGGGGTTGAGGGTGGGAGAGGCGGGGCTCACCAGAAGGTTGGCTCCAGACTGGAACAGGTTGTAAGGGTACAGGATCCGCTCGTAGTGCGCCCGCAGATGAGATCCCACGGCCTTGCCGGGAGCAAAGCCCATCTTCAGCGCTATCTTCGTCCATCGCCTCTCTCGACAGACCATGTCGAAGCCTCCTTCGTCAGCTACCAGCTGGGGAACAGCAAAAGGCCTTCAGATACTCATCCCTGATCATTATAACATTGCATCTGCACACTGCATGTAATTCTCACACAGTTCTATGTAGATCTCAATTAAGAAACAGGTGGCTTTGATACTTGCTCAGCTGGGAAGGTTTTTTTTTTTTTGGTACAGGAAATCTGACCAGTGAATTAGGTTAGGTTAGTTTATTTATTCCCCTGTCTGCCTTAAAAGACTGGATTATGGACGCTCTGAAGGAGACATGCTGTTGTCCCTCTGAAGCTTAATCTGGGTTAGATGGAGCATCTGCACTGTTTTTGTTTCTCTTGATTATTGTATTATTATTAGTATTTATTATAATTAAGTTTATTCTTTGTTCTGTTTAATATTACACCGTTTTTCTGCCGCCTTCCTTTCCTCCTCATGAGGCCCCCCCCGCCTCTTGTCAGGCGGGCACTGTAAATAAGAACTAGTTCTTAATTGTCTTGCCTGGTTAAATAAAGGTTAAAAAAATAAATAAATAAAATAAAAGGTTCATTTCAGAGATGTGACAACTCTTCACTCAAACCAAAAGCATACTAGAGTAGAACTCCATTATAAATGGTGTTCAAATTCACAGCCACTGAGAAAGCAATCTGAACAGATCCACCAAAATATGGAAAGAGAACTACGTCTTCATTTGTGACATCCAAACCTCTTATACACAATGAGTGACGGAGACCGAAAAGGAGGCTAAAATGACAAAGAGGGGAAGGTGGGGGGGGGGGGACATGGCACAATTTGGCAAGATTTGCGTAGGATGAAGACAAATCAGCAGTGCCATTTTTTTTTTTTTTTTTTAAAGTCAAATCTTTAACACCAAATTAAAAAAAAAAAAAAAAAAAAAAAAAAAGCACAATTTAATTTATATTAGGACAGTTTTCTCACGACCAAGTACTCCTGACTGAGCAAGCACAGAACAAAGGTTGGAGTGCCTTGGCGCTCTACGGGTCAATACAAAAATATTTCACTCCTGTAGCGGACCAGGGTAAAGTCTTAAGCGTACTCTTGCACCTAGCGCCAGCATCTGATGGTTATAAAAACGATCTGCTCAACCTATGGCAAAGCAAAGCAAATACGCAGAAGCTGGAGGGAAACACTAAAGCCGACTGACCCTTGTTGAGCACCTGCGATGAAGGGTTCAGGGCCTTGAGTAAAGTGGAAGTTCAAACCTTGTTCAGATGATAGAGGTCCAAGATCTTCCTCTCCACGTGGGGTATTTTCAGTGTGCATCCCTGTAGCTCCCAGAACTTCGCAATCTGATCCAGAAAGTTCAGCTTGACTCTAGTCTGAGCCTGCACACACAAGGGAGGGAAAACAGTAGAACAAACTACAAAAACCATGATACACCCCTTCAGACTACGACAGAGATGAATGATTAACTCAGTTTTTTTTTCTTGGTCACCAATTCAACCAGGGAGGGCTCCTTGTGTTTAAAGTGAGTCACAAGCGCGTTTTGCTGAGCGGGCCGTCCCTCGGTGACCTTTGACCACACTTCGCAATTGTTCCCCAGTGACCCGGGGCTAAGTATTCTAGCGATGGGACAATGCAGCCCCACTGCCCACTGCTGATGAGACCATTTCAGCTGCAGCTCCTATCATTACTGCAACACAAATGCAGCCCTGAAACCCTCGCCACAGCAGAATTTAATAAATGAACACACAATAACGCAAAATAATAATTAATTGGGTCGTGCGACGAGACAATGATCCAAAACACAACAGAAACACCACCCCAGAATGGATGAAAAGAAACAAGGTTGGTCAAAATCCAGGGCCAGTCCAAACAGAGGCCCAATACCCCGGCTGAAACCAAGCAGTTCATTGAATGAAAAATAAATAAATAAATAAAATAAGACCCTAAAATAAAAAAAGTCAAATTCGTCAGCATGAATACAGTTCTGTAGGTATGAGTGGGCAACATCGCAATTACTGCCAGAAAAGGTGGTGCAACTAGTCATTATATTCACATTTACAAATAGAATCTAACATCTGACAGCTGAAATGGCACAAAACACACCGTTTGGACACAAAACCTGAACCGTTCGGAGAGCACAGATATATCTGGGTGGGCGCAGCTTGGTTTGGGTCAGCGAGTAGCAGATGGGAGACAATTTTACAAGGACAATGACTTTTCACTGCAAGGGCAAGCATCGGATAGCTTTTTCTAAATACGTAAAGTTGTTGTTTTATAATGCGTTTAGTATTTACTCACATTCCCTTGGTCTAATATTGCATTTTGTCGGAAGACAAAAACGACCAAGTGAGACAAATGAGCGATCATAGCGGAAATCAGGAGCGGTGCAGATAGCTCTTTGAGGAACAGTGACTTGCCTCCAATTCGTTGAGCCTTTGGATCCGGGGAGTGAAATGCAGTCTGTCCACATCGCAAGCAAATGGAGGCTGCCAGTCCTGGAAGAAAAACAGAGATATCCAGTCAATTGAATTAGTGAGAGATGCCTTCCGGAAAATTCTGCAGAGTGACTCAATCGGTACTGGACTCTGGGTGGACAGGAGTTACTATCAGGAGTTCCCCGAGTCCCTCTCTCACTTCCATTCATCACAACCGGCCCAACTGACACAGGAAAACCCATGGTGCCAACGCTGAGAAAGGAGCTAGATGAATTATTCCCCCATCCAGTGTTAAAGGTGGTGAACAAGCAATCACCACCCCCCACCTCCGCCCCCGCCCCCCTTACTTTGAAAGCGCATTAAACCATAACAAGTACAGAGACAAAAATGCCATTTTCTTTTCAAAATGAAGAGCAGCATTTCAATGGAGAAAGCTGAAGGTTTGATGGACGATATCCATTACATAATCTTCAGCGATTTCACTTTGGATTCCCCAAAATGAAAAAACCACCAATCAAGAAACGAACAGATCGCAACGTCACTCATATGAAGTTGACAGAATAAAATAGGCGGCCAAAGTATTTGTTTCTTCATTGCCAATTAAAATCATAAATCTTTACGATTACTGTCCTCATAAATAATGAATACTCGTTCTAAACATTTGGACTTCATGAACATGGGAGGAGAAACATTTGATTGACAGCTGGCCCCATGGTGTAGAGGAGTAACCATGGTAAAGTCACCTGTGACACTCCCATTCTGAAGGTCAGGACTGAAGCGCGATAAGAGCCAGCATGGACATGAGTGACGTCACACCGCGCGCTAAACGCTCCAGCCAACCCCAGCAACCCCACATTCAAAACTATGTCACAACTATGGTACATAAAATTCACTTCTTCTGCAAACGTATCCAGAGATCTTGATTGCAGGATGGAAAGCGGGCTGATTTTCATTACTGCAATGGCATGTCTCTTCTGATGACAGACATCTTCCAAGGACTCTCCATGAAGCTTTGCCAACCAGACAGGCCAACTAAATTTAAGCCAAAGAGCATTTTACACACATTCAGTACAAGAAAACTAACAGTTTATTCTCAGAGAAAAAAGCTCAGCTGGATAGAATATCCTTGAACAGCTCAGGAGGGGAACCCAAGAGATCAGGGTTTGATGTGCAACATTCCACCAACATATCTGAAATGACAGTGAAGTCTGTCATCTCACAAGAAAAGGTCACGCATATATTTTGATCTGAGCATTAAAAACCATATTTGTACCTTGAACTGCCAAAATTCAGTCTGTCTGGTAAAATCAAAGTCAATTTCTAACCTTGCACACAAACCACAATCTTAGAATTTAGCCTGTGCGTGTAAGTGTGTGTAAAGTCGAATCAGTTACACCCATATCAAAAGGTTCCCCATTTCTTACAATGCAAAACGCGAAAACCTGCCATTATTTTCAAGGAAATGTAAAGGAAATAAACTTCAACTGAATAAAAATAAAACAATGTGCATTTGCGGCATGAAATGAAGGGCAGATGAAGCAGAATTTGCACTCAAAGATCACAACCCAAGTTCGCCCTTCCTAACAATGAAAACAACACCCAGATCAGAATCCTGTAAAGCAGGCTCCACAAACCAACGACAGCGCTACAGTCATACGCTGCACAATAAGCACAAATACCAGCGCTCCAGCACAAGCTGCAGCAATGCAAATCACACACACTAAAACGGCCCATCATTTCATTCCTTACAATCTGATAACAGATACACATGCCAAAAAACGGTATTAGCTGTTAAACCATGTTTAAATCACCAACGGTAAACTGAAAACCTCAACACCATTCAACACCACAACCAAAACAAAGCAGAAGCACTTCCGGTAAAAAAAAAAAAAAAAAAAAAAAAAACACCCATATATAAATTTAGGCTGGATGATGAAGGCCCAGTTAGCAGAGGTGTGTACGCCACCGAGTCTGAGATGAAAGGAGTTGGAGATGCTGCCGCAGTAGAAGGTCAAACCAAAGATGCATGCTGCACCCGTGCATGGCTGTGCTCGAGAGGCGGAAACGGGCTCCGATGATCTAGAGGACAGGATACAGGCTGCCCACAACCGTTTCACTCAGGTAGGAGTGGGCGGAAGGCCCAATCTCGAACATCTTAAACACGTGACGACTCCCAACCCAACAGTAAAGGACATGTACCAGCTCTTGTGTCGAGCATTATCTCCAGTCTGATCTTCACAGTTAAGAGACCAAATCAAGCTCAGACAAAGTGACCTTTCTCCATTTTTAATAAAATCCAAGATAGTGCAGTCTCTCGTACATACACCTCACACATGGTCTCTGCCAAGTCAGTTCCCCCTGCTCCATGCAAATGCTACAGTCCTTGTTGAATAAGACATTTGCTGCTAAAGCTGTAATGTACCAACATTAGGCTACAAATCCTCAAGAACATGGATCAGTTTGATAAAAAGATTGATTTTGCCAAAACACAGAAAACAACTGCTTCTCAGGAAAGCAATGTGTCGATAAAATGAGATACGTCAAAGCTCAAAGGAATATTCCATTTGTGCATGGGGGATCTGCAAGAAAAGATTCAAAACGTCCGGCCGATACTGGAGAGCCCTTAAGAGCATGTGGTACTGCTAGACACACATTCAGACTCCCCAGGTCCCAGTATGTAGAACCCCAGTAACAAGAACAAAAATGGTCCTTGAACTAATCCCAGACGTCACAATTAAAACCCCTTCAGTAACCACGGAAAGCGGGTCAGATTGCCCCACTATTTTGACAAGCGCAAAACCCCACAGTTTTTACACTTATTAGGTTTAAGAGAAAGAATACCTCATACATGTTCCCTCAGCAGAAAAAGAAACGGACAATCATGCCACGAAGCCGACTCCACAAAATGGCTGATTTTAATAGCAGTGGATGGGCGATTTCCTTCAAATCGCAAGGCTACCAACTACACTCACGCGACTATTGCCAGCCCTCACTTCATATACAATTTAAGCCATGCGTGGCTATGCCATCCACAGGCCCAAATCAAAATGGACAGCCATGTTTCAGCCACTGCTTTGTTGCACACCACACCATATGAAACCAAGAACTTGACAGAAACTGGAACGTGTTGAAGTAAGAGTCGTTCCTGGTTTTACTCCGCAGTTAAAAAGCTTGATGCGTGAGCTTGCTTTGTGATGCAGACCCCTGGTCAGTACTGCCTTGGTGAAAGCCACAAAGGAGAAGAATACTGCTGAACTGGGTGTGCGGCTGAACTCCGGGCCCCACAGTCAAGGCCATTAACATGGCTCTCTTGCAAAACAAGAGTCGGGGAGGGGGGGGGTGTCACTCAAGGGGTGCGCGAGCGGGGCCCCAGCCGTTTATCTGGCCTGTAGCGGCCCTTTGGCTCCACCCACTCCCCTTGTGAACAGATGGAGGAAGCGTTTATGACACTCCAGCCCTCCATCAAACAGCATGCTTTAAAACTCATGAGCACTACGCTAAACCCCAAAAAAAAAAAAAAAAAAAAAAATCAATCACCCAAACAAATAAATAAATCGATGAAGCAAAACAACGACAAAGCAAAGCCCACATGAAAGATATAATTACTTCAGTCTGGCTCCTGGGGTCTTTGTGATTGAAAAAAAAAAATAAAGGCTCCATCTCAATGATTAAAAAGAAGCAAAACAAAAAATGTTTCAATGCAACAATTAAATTCATTGTGACTTAAGAAAACTCAAACATTAAAATGAATTGGCCTTTTTCAGCGACTATAGTTCCACAGATAACCAACTGAGGAAAAACCTTCATAACCTTGGCAGTCCTCACAAGCTGTCAAAAGAAAGACTGAAAAGGGAATGTTAGATGAGCTCAAGATTTCAAACTTCCCCATCTGCAGGTGGCACGATATTACAGTTAACCTCTGCCATGAAAATCGGTGTTCAATTAGTATACTGTGCCAAGGCATCACTTGCCTGCTTCCCATTACATAGTGCCAAATGGTCCAAAATTTAAAGGAAAAAAATTAAATTAAAAAAAAAAAAAAATAACACTCTGCAATGAGCTAAAAGCAGCAATAGGCCAATATGGAGCCCAGACAATAGTGTGACAGGCAAAGCTGTAAAATGACTGAACAAATTAGGGATTGTCATTTAAGAGGTGTCACAACGGTTCAGCCAGGCCTGGGAAGCTCATCCTCTCAGTGTAACTCCATGGTTCATCCTGCATCACCTCATGGGACTGACTGTCAGCACGACCACAGACAGGATTTTACTCTGGGCCATAAGACAGCGCTCCACACACAGCTCGCTCTATATCGCGGCACAGCACCCCAGAGTCTCGCATTATGCAATCATTCAATCCCAATGCATCAGCACAAGCCCCTAACAAAGTGAAGACAACACCCAATAATAAGATCTAGAGCACTGGCACGAAAGCGTTTTCATACTGGGAGCCCAATTAGAAATTTGGTAACAATCCCATCAAACAGGCACAGGAGAACAGCCCAGTGGACAACAAACTCTTCCCACAACCCTACAAACCCTCCTGAGATGCATCCTGGAGTCCCAATTTCCAATAAATACTGTGATAAACATTGGTGTAAAAAAAAAAAAAAAAAAAAAAAAAACAAAGGGATTAAATGCCATTAAATAGATAACACAATAAGAAAGGATTGCGGTGATACAAAGGGCACATATTTAACAAAACGGATGATCAGATAGTTCAGACAAGCATCCAAAGGCTGGACACAGAAATCACTCAATGGAAGCAGCTCTTCCTAGGTCAGACAGCTGAATTTTATCATTTTAACAGGCAACGGCATTGTTTCCCAGTTGTGTGATGGATCAAAGTTCCCATATAGCATGAAGCCAATTTTTTAAGCATCAATTTTAACAGGGTAGGCATACTTCGTGTTTTCAGATACAATCATCATCACCAATAGGATCAGACAGTCTGGTCATCTTTGAGCCCAACCATATAGCCCCACTCCTAAATAAATTCTTTAGCTCATTCTTTTTTTATTACAATACAATATTTCGTCAAGCAACAAAAAGGTACGACTAACTGGATTGGGTGATGCAGTCTAAAATTCGTATCAAAATAAAGCCTCTTATGAATTTTGGATGACAATGACACATCGTACTTTTTTTTTCTTCCAATTTCACAGAACATCCAGTAATTGCTTCGGGTATTTAGGGAATTTGAGTCCTAAAGGTTGACTACAAGTTACAAAACGAACTGGCCAGGACTAATATCACGGCAGCCCCGGGCCAGTGAGCTCACCTCCAGGTCCAGCAATCTTTCCTCTCCAAAAGATTTTGCGCTAATTATCCAATGTAAACATCAAACCATCATCCGCCAGTACGGACGGTACAGCCCAATTCACATCTCTGAGCATATTTCTCCACAAATATGGTTTATGCGGATACGATGCATACTCCTACAACCAAGAGCGCAAGGCCTCCCGGATGGGTGTCACCCAAGAAACAGGCTTTTTTTCCGTGCAAGACAGAACGGAGCCTGGACATAATTGTATTCATCTTAGCAGAGGACACAATGGCATTAATATGATCAATGTTACTACCTAAAAATACAGTAAAGGTGTGCAGGGCAATGATATTATTAATACAACATCTCCACTTGATCTTCAGAGATTTTCTCGCTCCAAATCAACCAACAGTACTGGACCTCCCAATAGGAGTTTTTAAAAAACAAACACCTCTCCGTCTTCCTCAATATTTTACCATTTACAACAATTTAACCATGCAAAGCCTAGACTTGCCACACGCCTAATGAACATAAGCGAAACAAATGTGGGTATTAATTTGCGAACAGAATTTACACTATGTAAATTAGCATTTTCAGATTAAGTCTCAGGAAAATCATAAAAAACCAAAACAGCGCAATCCGAAATTATGTTCAAGTTCACCAATTGAGAAAACAACTGTCGTAGCCTAAATAATGCAAACACATTCCAAATGCTGCAGCCAAATCGACAAATAAAACAGAAGACGCATATATCAAATGAAACCTATTCAAGAGCTCAATCAAAAGGAAAGGCGCATTAACATCGTCTTATTGCGCGCATCTGGACCATCTTAAAAGCGGTGTCACAATCATGGTTGATAACACTAGTGTAGACGTGCACGAATTATTTATTTTTTTACAGTGGCCATGTTTTTTACGCACACCACCAGTTCCACTCCAATTCTAGGAGTGATTTCAAGAGTTTTACTTTGAAGGGCTTGGTAACACCGTGTGGGAACACGGCGAAAAACAATGATGGCGCCTACACGAGTCTAACCTAATCTTAAATCATGAAGTGTAATCCCAGCACAGACACACAAAATGGCCAGATGGAACACTCCACAGCCCCTGCGAACCACAAAGCCAACATGGAGGACACCACCCAAGAAAAGGGCCTGCTGGGTGAATTTCTTCAACGTCAACTTCGTTTGTTTTTTGTCGTTCATTTAGAAGTCTAATTATGCAAGGAAGAAGTTACCATCTACACAGCGACCGTGGTTTTAGAAACGCTAAAGAAATTGCAAACTACCATAGATCTCCCACCGATTTTCAAAAAGCCACTCAGCAGAGCTGGAGTCATGTTTTATTTAAAAGTTATACAGCTAAACAGTGAAATTATAGACAAGCAGAAGGTCACAGCAAACAAATAATCCATAAAATCTTATTTTTTAGTCCTATTTGCCCAAGACAAACGTGTCTGCGGAGGGGGAAAGGCTTCAGTGGAAAATCGATAGTTAAAATATTTTCAAAATTAAATAATTGTTCAGAAGGAAGACTGGTCCAGAGCAGTGAGAAAATTGTATGATTGTGGGTTGATAACATTTTTGCTTCTCCCGAGCGGATTAGTTGTTTGGATTCGTGTAGTTGGGTATGTGCGTGAAATATCGCACGTACAATCGGAGGCTAGGTCGTTTGCTAGCCTGGTTGTTAGCTTTCGCAACTTTGCCCGTTGCCAAACAGCAGTTAAATGTTGATGTGGAAAACCAATGGTATACGTGAAATGAATATATATAAGCAAAGATGAGAAATTAATGTTCACCTTGCTGTTTTTTAAACCCAGAGATGAGATAGCGTCATAAGACAAAATATTCTCTTCATGAAATGGCCACCATTAAAATACACAACCAATATTTAAGGCGCTTTGAAATGCCTCTTGATCTATGACAAGAAAGAGACTCATTTGCGAGCCAACTGGTGTTAAATTACACCAGTAGTTACCCCCTCTGGATCAGTAAACGGTAAGTTACGGGACCACTGCAAGCACAATATCACGAAAATTAGCTGGCTAACTCAGATGAACCAAGGCTCAAACCCATTTTGGTAGACTTCGGTTGTGGCTTACGTAATGCCAATGAATTGCACACGCAATACCTTTCATGCAATCCTTTCATTTTAATACGACATCCCGCACAAATAATGTCGAATACCCCGACTTGGCGGCATCAAAACAAACGTAATTGTTGCATTACATAGTTTTCCTAAATTTCCATTTACAATGAATATTACACTTGGTCGTGAACGTACTTTCTAACATCGTACTCTTCACACCAGACCTCATACGCCATTATTGGACCCATCAGGTCGAACAGACTGGCGAACTTAACAATATTATGGTTATCTAGGGGGCAAACTTCACGAATGATGGACAGGTGGCAAGCTAGTTTAGATCAAGTTCACCGGTTCGCTACTGCTCCTGTACGGGTAAATTAATAATCAGCATAACTCAACCAGCTTGCAAGGTAATCCGATGTAAACGTCGCAAAAACACAATAATGCAACCAGCAAGACTAAAGCTCGCAAACTCTACCTTGCTCATGCATAGACTAAATAGTTGGTAAGCTAGCCAGCTCATTACTGACAGTAGCCAGATAATTGGCAAAGTGGTGACTTTGGCGACTAAGACGACAAGGGAGTCGAGTTATCAAGACGGCATTACGAACGACTGCTTTCACACTGGACGCGAAACGAATTTTTCGCACGACAAATTACATTCAAAGTCAATGCAAAGAGGCTTGACTTTGAATGTAATCTGTCGTGCGAAAAATTCGTTTCGCGTCCGGTGTGAAAGCGACTTCAGATGGCTGTTCGTTTCCCCCAATAAACAACTGAAATATGAGATCACTTTCCACACCACGCCAATTAAAAAGCCTGAAGCGCTCACTTGATAGCCAACGTTGGCTCGTGATATAGTAAACCATACGTTACACGATGTCGGTTGCTGGATTGGGGTAAAACGGTCATTTTTCGAAGTTTGCTATCAGATAACGGCCACTTCCTACCTGAGTGGCTAAGATACAAGCAACCTTGGTTATTAAGAAGCTGTTAGCCAACTTACTGTAGAGCTTTTGAAAGAAAAAAAAAAAAAAGTTATTACAACAATATAATCTCCCCCCAGCTCACCAACAGTGACCAGTTTCCCCAAAGTGATAAGGTGATATAGCGACGACGGGCCATTTTCGGTCTATGAAGTTACCTGTGGTGGTCAAGACTGGTTTTCGACTGTTAAGATGCTTTCACACCGGACGCGAAACGAATTTTTCGCACGACAGATTACATTCAAAGTCAACGCAAAGACGCGAATACACTACTGCATTGACTTCGAATGTACTCTGTCGTGCGAAAAATTCGTTTCGCGTCCAGTGTGAAAGCGGCTTTAACGTTGAAGCGGACGTTACGTCAGCTCACTGGCCAGCTTGCTAAAAACCTGTCGCGAAAAGAAAACTTCGCAGCATGGTTGCCTTGCCATTATTCTCCACAAAACGTTGTTTTGATTACCCAGACCCAAACCCCATAACTTACTGAGCTTTCTTACTATACTGGAGTTTAATATTTTACTTTTGCCACAAATGAATGCAGTTCCTCAATATTGCCGACATTAGCTGATGCGCTTCTTGTCAATGATGGCATTCCCACAACCTCAGACCAAGTCCTTCGTGATGTCTAGGATCTACCAGCGTGTAAGTTCTGTTCCGAGGTTCTCCGCTTTGTCAACTGTGTAGTTATTAGCTAGCAAATAAAAAGCATGGAAGTTAGGTTTCCATTTCGTAGAAGAACCTTGTCTGTGCGACCGGAGCTCTCCAGAAAGCGCACAAAAGAGGTGGCTTCTCATAAGCCACAAGCCGCCATATTGAAAACTTTTGTTTTAAATAGCCATGAAAATTCACCAAAATTTCCAACAAATCTAGATACATGGAGACCTATTGATTTTCGTCGTAACTTAAGTCCCCGCTGAACCTCTTGTCAGCACTCACCGGCGGCGGTCGGACCTTGCAGATGCCCGTTTTCTCCGCAATAGGCCGTATTTTGTTGATAAAAGCAAAAGGGTCGGCAAATTCCTCCCAGCTGGGCTCGAAGACTGGGCATTCCGGGGGAGGAATAAACTCGTCAGGCCGAGGCTGGGTCATGGTGATTTGTCCGATCCCGAAGCAACAAAATGACGGGTCGCTCGGTAGAGTAACCGGGTCAAACCTGGCTGATATCGGCTCAGCAGTCCGAGTGTTGCTGCCTTTCTATCCCTCCGACTCCTCAGCGACGCTTCCCTTTAACTCAAACAATCACTATCATCATTCTCGATCCCAGTCAAACGCAAACCCATCGTGAGAGGATTGTGCTAAGGCAGCAGCTACGTCCGCCCGAGAAACTAGAGACCCACACTGTAACATCCCTTCGATTTTGTAGCATATAATTATCGAACTTGATTTTTTTCATGGGAAATTCAAATTACTCCCTCTGCTTCGCTAAACAAGCTCCAATATTCAAATTGAGTTTGAGTCGGGAACTGGGGTATTGCAAAAACGAGTGTAATTAAAACTTTAAGAATCTGTCAAGTTCTTGTGGCTGAGTGATGTTTTCCCTCCTCCTTTTCACAGCCTCATTTCAAATAGCACTTTTAGGTTGACCACAGTCGGCTACTTCAACGCTATACCCATTTGCCGTTTGAAAAACTGAGATGGACAAATTGCTTAGTTCATTGCAATTTATTTCCATATTTCAGTAATCATTCGAATTACATGTTTTATTTCTCTCAATATTGTCACCCCCCTGTTGAATAGCTTATTAAAACGATAATGACGTTGAAGTACTGCGGTATGCAATGTGAGACACGACGGCTCACCATTTGCAACAAAAATGGAGGACACGACGGTTTTGGTTCCTGCTGGCAACAGAGATGCATACCCAAAATTGTGTTTACAGACTTCATTTGCCTCCATTCTTTTGTTTTGAGGATGCAAGTCAAAACCACTTATTTGTTTTATTTGCTGTATGGTGTTGATTTATAGAGATTATTTAAAAGAAGTATATTGTGCTTCAGGTCTTTTGGCAGTAAAAATAAAGACAGCATATTGAAGCTAAATTGTTTTTATTCGATTGAAAGGAACACATTAAATAAAAAATTTAAAAAAAATTCTTAATACCCCAAATTGGCTAAACGGGTCAATTATATGAAGCCCTTCATCTCAGGCTAGGATTCCTACCACAGCATTATACAGTATGAACCGTTGTGGATGTGAAAGCGTTCCGATATTTGGCAGTGATAACTTAACTCAGGACGATTCTGAATGCTTAGAACTTCACGTCAATATCGTCCAACGCTGACGTTAAGTTGTTTGACAGAATTAGAGGCATTAAGGTAAGCTTCGTTGTGTCATTTAGTTGTATTTACTTGCGCGGAATGATATGCTTCAGGTGACAGACCACGGTGACCGGTACTTGTTCTTTAAATAGACTCTGTAGACTTGCTGATTGGACACAGGTCCTGTGAGTTAGAAGGTGGGGGGGAAGGGAGGAGTTTGCTGTGAACTCATTGTTAAAAGCAGGGGTGGACGCGTAGAAGTCAAGTGTCCAAAAAACAAAAACATCCTGCACCCTCTTATAGGGTAACAAAACCAGCTGTTTATGGTTTTCTTTTTTTTTCTTTCTCAATACAACAAAATGTTTGGTTTCATTATAAAGACTGCTTAATAAAAAAGTAGGTCACACTTCACAACAGAGTCACTTGCTAAATCAAACGAGAAATTACTGGCGAATTTCGCCGATTGAGGGATTTCTCACATTAATAACCTCAGAGGTCAGTTGTATGCGACAAGCTTTCAGGGCATCGCGAATTTATCTCGGTTTATGTTTAATGTGATGCTTTCTCAAATACTAGACTGACATATACACATAAGAGACCAAGCTACTGATAGCTTCAAATTAATATCAGCTCATCTACGTACAATACCCTCCACACATATTGGCACCATGAGAAAATATATTCAATATACCATGAAAAAAATTAGGGCTGCTGTTAATACTGTCAATATATTATTCAGATTTAAAAAATCTAACCTTATATCTAAAGAATATTTTTGAAGGACGTAATATTTTCATCTAAAATATGTTTCCCCAAAAATGTATGCTACAATCATTGGCATCCCTGTAAAACCTTAGTAGAAAAACCAGATTGAAGAATATTCCCATACATATCTTATACTATTTTAAGTTTACCAGAATGTTCAGGAAAACTTAATCTTTGACCCCCTGCTTCCCTAGGGTACATAAGGTGACACACAGGCTAATATTCTTCAGCTAGTTATCCATTATCGAGTTTAAAGAAAAAGGAACACTGAGATAATGTGTGACAAAAAGTTCTTGAGCTTCAAAATTTTGGGGATTGCTGGATGAAAACAGCCAATTTCTTCTATCGGAGAAATGTTTTATAAGTCTACTGAATATGGCAAAGTTCAAAATCTAGCTGAGATATAACATGTACCTACTTTGAATGCCCACACTGTGAGAAGAATAGTTCAAATTGAAAAGAACATTCCATGGATCACAGTTGGAGATTCTCAGACATTATGTCTTTGGCCAGAAAGTCTCCAAAACTACGATCAGACACCATCTATGCAAATATATTTGGGAGGACTGCCAGAAGGAAGTCTTTGTTGCCATCAGAAAAACAAACTTACGTACCTTTAGGTTGCAAAACTGTTGTTGAACTTCTGAGTTTTATGGTCAGAAAAGACCAAAAATGGAGCTCTCACAGGCAAAAAAAAAAGATGATTTTGGCATAAAACAAAAAAATATGTGAAGCACTCTGAAATATGGCGCTGAATCTTTAATGTTTGGGGGCTGTTTCTTAAGCTAGACAAATTGTTAGGTTTCAAGTATACCAGATCAAAGTAGCTGCAGTTAATTACATAAAAACGCCACTGCCTCTGCTAGAAACCTTAATAGGGTTCTTGTTGGGTCCTCTCACAGGACAATGGTCCAAAGGCTTCCATGAAAATCCGCATGAAAATGGTTAACCAACCAAAAATCAAGCTTTTCCCATGGCCATCCAAGTCTCCTAACCCAAGCCCAAAGGAACACCTGTGAAAATAGATAAAAAAAACACGATCCATAAACCTAAACCATATTGGTGCCCAGAGCTGAGTGAGCTGAGAAGAAAAAAAGTCGTTTTGGTGGCGTATTTGGGTCGACAATGGCAAGCCAAGGCAAGGTGTAATTTTTGAGTGTTGGAAGCACATTAAGAAGACATTTCGCAGGGTTTCTTGTAAATGTGTGCAAAGTGCAATGTGTAAGCCTATTGCAAATCTTAATTATTTGCTTAAAGTTGGAAACAGGAATAGCTTTTGGAGTGTGATAAATAAGCTCAGAAAATCAAGAAAGGTTAATTCCTGTATTGGGGCTAATGATTTCACCACACATTTATATGAACTCATGAGGGACAAAGGTAATTTAACAGAGGACCAGAAACGAATTTCCGAGGAGGTTGATGCCATATATGAGGAACATATGGGTAGATGCGGCCAAGTTATCATTGGTCCTGCCCAGGTTGAATCTCTGCTTGACCAACTCAAGCGGAACTCGTCCCCTGGGGTGGATGGCATCACAGCTGAGCATTTACTGTATGCCGACTCCGCCATTTTAAGGGAGTTTATTGGCTATTTGTTCACCGTCATTATTAACTGGCATGTTTTACCCAAGTCTTTTTTGATGGGTATTATTGTACCTGTGATTAAGAAGCCCACCTTGGACCCAAATGAGTTGAATAATTACAGGCCTGTCAATTTGATTACAACCCTTTCAAAAATGTTAGAGAGATTGCTTATCCCGGAGGATACAGTACATCATAATCAATTTGGCTTCCGGGAAGGAAGGGGTACGGCTGCAGCTACTTCCTTTCTGCATGATATATTCAGGTATTTCTCCAATTCTGGCACCCCTGTTTTTGTTTGTTGTCTTGATGCGGAGAAATGCTTTGACCCAATTTGGCATCAAGGCCTCTTTTTTAAATTGTGGGGAAAAATTAATGTTGACAACTGGCTACTTCTATACATGTAGTATAGGAACATTAAGGTTGCGGTCAAGTTCCAGAGCAATTTTAGTAATGTCTTTTCAATTAGCCGAGGTATGAGACAGGGCAGCTTGCTGTCGCCAGTGTTGTTTAATATTTCTCTGGATGATATGCTCAGGAGTTTAGTGAGCTTAGGTGATGGATTGAGGCTGAATGATGAGCTGTATAGCTCACCTGCTTATGCTGATGATGCAACTATATTTTCTGCAACTGTCCCGGGTTTACAAAGATTAATTGATATTTGTGTGAATTATTCAAAGATGTGGAGATTTTCATTCGGGATAAAGAAAACCCAATGTGTAACAATTGGTAAAACAAATTTTATGCACAAGCCAACTTGGAACCTAGGTGGTACCCCAATTCAGAATGTGGATGATATGGTCCTTTTAGGTGCTACCTTCTCTCATGACTTATATGGCACCAAGCATGTGGAAAGTAGGGTTTCTAGCTGTCGCCGGTCGATGTTTAGTCTCTCCTCAGCTGGTATGAGATATCCAGGTCTTACAACGGAGGCTAAAACACTCCTCTGGAAATCAATTGGTGTTCCATCTCTGACGTATGGCCTGGAATGCCTGAATTTAAGTTATGGTGATCTGAAGAAACTTGAGACAACCCAGGGTAGAATAATTAAAGGAGTTAATGGTGTTGGGCGACACTGTCACCACAGTAAGCTTTTAAAGGCCTTGGATATTCTTAAAATAACTGATATTGTGGAAAGGGATGTGGTTTCACTGTATAGAAGAATGTTTTTGTATACTTCGCCAGCTCAATGTTTCAATATTGCCATGCTTGCCAAATATTTATTAAAAGGCCACAGAGTCAAGGGTACATTATTGGATAGGATAATTTCGTGTGGAGTGTCACCAGTGAGTATCGCGCTTGGAGGAGTAGCCGGGGTGAAACTTAGTGGTGGTCCATGTGGGGCAGATGGCGTAGCTGATACGCTGCGCGATTTGCTTCACAGGGATGACTACATCACACCTGGCTCCTTGTCTCACCGCATGACCTGTCTTTTATTGAAGTTTTAGAAGTTATGTTTTATTGATTCTGAGCTATTTTATGGAATGAGTGATCATATTTTTCTCTTCTAATTTGTGGTAAAGTGTTTTATTTTTATTATTTGTGAATAAGAAATGTGATTGTATACTCAATGTCCCCATTTATGGGGTTTATCAAATAAAATAAATGAATAAACATGAATCGATAAGCAGTAATATCTGAAGATGTTCACCATGGAGGAATGGTCTTAGAACTCATGTCCTCTCCAACTTGACTCAGAGGCGTCATTTTGGCATGGGCAGGTTGCACTAAGTACTACATGAGGGGAATCCAATTGTTGTGGCACACATATTTGAGAATAAAATCGTGGTTATTTTCTTTGACTCATGAAAGTTTCATTTTTATTAATATTTTGAGATGAATAGCAACAGGATATAAAAATAATGCTGTATCAATTTATAAGCAATTTTCTATATTTACCAGGAGTGCCAATATTAGGGAATGCAATTCAAGTCCTTCTTTGCCAGTTGGGTCGATGTCGCAAACATTGCTATCTAGCGACGGAAATAATACCGCTTGCTTTGTTTTCTCATCCCTTTCCACAATGTAGATCAACGGCAGATTTTTGTGCCGCTTTCTGATCCAGTTTGGTATTGTCTGAGCATATAATCGCACTAGGCCTCATATTAAAATTTAAAAAATGGTAGGGTGCTTCTGTAGAATCGTCTTAGTTCCCCTTACTTTAATACGTACGGTACATACTTCTATTAAAATATAAAATGGATAACCATCAGTTGAGAGGGGAAGTCTGCGCCGTAAAGCCTCACATCAGTGGATTTACCTACGGAGTTTTGGAAAAGGCCAAGCAGCCCAATTGCCGATTGAGTGTAATTTTAATCCTTACGTTTCCGTTAAAATATATCGATTGAAGTTTCAAGGGAAGTCAGAAAATTATACTGCATGGGACGCGGGTACCTCTTCTCGAGCTTGTGTGACCTACATGAATACTTAAGACGAAATGCTTCTCCGAATCTCGGTTCATTCACGTTTGCCTTCAACATTTATCTCGGTCTGTTTCTCATTCTTTTCTTCGAAAGATCATGCAAATCTCATAACAGAGCTGGACGATATCTTAGCCTAAGTGAAAATGACGAGCATTACGCCGACATCAGCGAAGAAAATCGGCTCTCCCCCCATCGGGAAACATCATTCACTTCAATCAGTGCAGTTGAAACGTTGAACTCGCAGTTCCCCATAGAATAGCTAGTTGGGATAAAATTTAATGTTTTCACAGCATATGCAAATCAGCCTATAACCAATAGTCGAAAAGGGGCTGTACCACAAAGCGAACATTGGGGAGGGGGGGGAGAATAAAGTCTGAGTATAATGGTCCATTTACTTCGTTCGGGTATGTGACGTATTCTGGTCCCCAATTGTGCTGATCATGAAAACCTACCGTTCTAATGCCATTATGTGGATCATGTTACGTTTACTACGTCATCCATTTAGCCTAGTTTCCTAATGTCGATTTTAACAACCTTGTCAGACGACAGAAATATAGGCCATTGTGGAATTAACCACTTTCGGCCTTTTGGAAATTGGTTGTACAAGACAGTGGGAGAGTAGCACATAGCCAAAATATTTCAGCAATGGAAAAATTAATGCACTGTGCACAGTTAATCATGCATGGGAGAGAAACCCATTCCCTCATGTAAACTACAAAACAATGTTTAGGCAAAAGGTTTTATTCACAAGTACAGAGGGTCAACTGCAAAATACAGAAGGCACTTTGGGATATTCAATTGGCAGAGCGCCAAAAACTGCCCCCCAAATGGACACTACAACTGTACCAAGGCTCAGACCAGGTTATTTGGCAGTTTTGTACAACTGACCCTTGAAGCTAGACAACACAAGACAATTTAGTGAACAGGTTTGAAAAACAAATAAAATTGTGATTCCCCTCTTCTAGCACCAACATGCTGGCAGGGTTGGCCCTAGTACTCTTCTCCCTCCTCATCATCTTCCAGAGAATCCGTGCCGACCTCCTCATAATCCTTCTCCAATGCGGCCAGATCCTCTCGTGCCTCAGAGAACTCGCCTTCCTCCATGCCTTCTCCAACATACCAGTGGACAAAGGCACGTTTGGCATACATCAGGTCAAACTTGTGGTCAAGCCGTGCCCAGGCCTCAGCAATGGCGGTCGTGTTGCTCAGCATGCACACAGCTCTCTGGACCTTCGCCAGGTCTCCCCCAGGTACCACTGTAGGGGGCTGGTAGTTGATGCCAACCTAATATAGACAGAACACAAGGGATGAGGGTTGAAATATAATAAAAAAAGCCATAAAATCCAGGTTGGGGCCCCATGTCCACAAACCAAGCAAGTTACCTAGATACGTCCATGGTAAAAACCTAGAACCCACCCTAAATTTGGAAGACAAACTAGTGAGCTGTTCTAAGTAACTCAATGCAGTTATCCAGCCAACTCCAATCCTCCTTTATAAAACACCCCCGCAGTTTCTAAGATCTCACCTTGAAGCCAGTGGGACACCAGTCGACAAACTGGATGGAGCGTTTGGTCTTTATGTTGGCGATGGCAGCGTTGACATCTTTGGGTACCACGTCTCCACGGTACAGCATACAGCAGGCCATGTACTTGCCGTGACGTGGATCACATTTCACCATCTGATTAGCAGGCTCAAAGCAGGCACTGGTGATTTCAGCAACTGACAGCTGCTCGTGGTAGGCTTTCTCAGCAGAAATGATGGGCGAGTAGGTGACCAGGGGGAAGTGGATTCTAGGGTAGGGCACCAGGTTGGTCTGGAACTCTGTGAGGTCAACATTAAGGGCACCATCAAATCGCAGGGAGGCAGTGATTGAAGACACAATTTGGCCGATGAGCCGGTTGAGGTTGGTGTAGGTGGGGCGTTCTATGTCCAAATTCCTGCGACAGATATCATATATTGCCTCATTGTCCACCATGAAGGCACAGTCCGAGTGCTCCAGAGTAGTGTGGGTGGTTAGAATGGAGTTGTAGGGCTCCACCACAGCTGTGGACACCTGTGGGGCCGGGTAGATGGCAAATTCCAGCTTGGACTTCTTGCCATAGTCCACAGAGAGCCGCTCCATTAGAAGAGAGGTGAACCCTGAGCCAGTACCCCCACCAAAGCTATGGAAGATGAGGAATCCCTGCAGTCCTGTACACTGGTCTGTCTGATGGAAGAAAGATTCATTTTAAGATGACAATGAAATCAGGTTGCATTATGACTGTACTGCATGCATGTCTCAAAACTTAGGCAACTGTCTTTTATAACATGGAGGAAAATCAAAGATGTAAAACGTAATACATATTAAATAGGTCAGTCGTAAGAAACATTGTTAGTTGCTACACAATGCAAACCTTTTAATTCTCATCTAAATGTTACCATTATGTACAAGTTGGCTACAAGTTATGTACAACCTGCTACCTTTCTGATAGTTTGTTTAGCCATAACAATAACTGGCTTACCAAGTTAAACTGATGGCTGATATACTAGCTAGCAGGTTGCTGTTACTGGTACTGTTATCAAAAGTACCAAGTTTCTAATCATGCAAATACTGACACTTGTTCGATTAGCAATAAATAGTTTCCACAGCTAGTCAGCCGACCAGAGAGCACAAATGACAACTTGGCAAAATGTTGCCTTATTGGTGGTCTGCTGTTTACAATACCTTCTGTGGTTTGGGTGTCAATATCAATTGTCCTTTCACTATCCCAAGAATGAATACCCACGTTCTAGTTTTTCTAGTAATAAATTGCAATTCAGTGTTGTGCTACAATCGAAATCGCTCATGTTTGACCATTTGCAGAGTTCCTGCAGCTTCAGGCACGTCAGTTAAGACTTTAATGCCACTCAAAATTTAAGGCCAATTTCATTAGGGGGGTGTAACAGAATCAATTTCTCAGATTTAGGGACAATTTTGTAATGTTTAATGAAACAAAGAAACTACTGATCTATATAAAATAACTGGATAGCTCAGGACGTCATAATTTTGAAGTAACCGTTCCACCTTATTGGTATGCCCAACTATAATTTCTCAGAACATTACTCACATTGCAGCCAACAATATCATTCATGGAGAAGAAATTTTCAGACACGGAAGAGGTGGTATTTTATGTTACCTCCTCAGTTTGACCTGACTGCAAAAAAAGTGCCTCAACGACAGCAGGTTTAGCTTAGGTAGGCAGCAGTTGTTCATGCTTAACGTTTTCAATGGACATCAGCATTTGACAATATGTACGACCAAGGAGTGAGTTTTTGGGGTCAAAGGAAATCTATACACAGATTTTTGTACATCCCGCCTGAGTGGGGCAGTGGTACAAAGAAATTGAGGTCAGGTCGTAGTTGACTGAAATGACAAGACGTCGATCTTGAACCATGGATTTAATACAAGAAGTCTTCCGCATATTGTTTCTCTTTCGGGTGGACTTAAAAAAAAAAAAAAAAAAACCTAGCCATAAGCAAGTATTGTCAACCTTTGTATTTTGCAAACACTGGGTATGAGTTGCAATCACGCATAATGCATACGCAAGTCCCAATTGATGCCTTGTATTGAGTTCTTAGATGTCTCCGCTTAACAGCTGCTGCGAAGCTAGGCCAATTTTTCCACGCAGCGAAAGAGGGTTAACTACAGAGAACAAAAAATATAAACTGAAGTTGCTAAATTAGCGTTCACATGAGAAGTGAAGAGAGTAGAGAGTCATGGAGATGTAAAACTGCCTGTCATTCAATAGTGTGTGAATCACAATAAAGTAGCTCTATTACATCCTCATTGATAAACTGGTAATTGAGCGTCAACAGAACATTAGCCTTATTAATGATGGCCAAAATTAGCCTTGATGATTTGACTATTCAACACCAGGTTTTGTTGGCTAGCTAGTCTGGTCAATTATGATAGACTGTATAAAAAGATGGACGAAGCAACCGTGACGTCACCCATTGGTTTCAGCATACCATAAAGGAAGCCTCGATTTTGGCAATTTGAATTGCGCCATGTTGTCATTTTGAAACCGGATGTGATTTCTATTGGACTAGAGCATGAATTGAAGATCCGGGGAGGACCATGGCTCTGGATCTGACAGTATCGGACGAGGACCAGAGGATAGCCACGCCCCTGAAGCATATTCTGGCTTTATCCTTTATTCTAGTCTACTTGGGACCATAATTTACAAAAATGAACATCACAATGTATCAAGGGAGACTTGAAACTTGTTATAGCTACCATAAAATAATGTGAAAAAGTATTATTTAAAAAAAAAAAAAAAAAAAAAAAGGTGGGAAAGTAAGGTCATTTTCTCATAGACTTCCATAGCATTGAACTTCTTTCTGCATCCACCGATGTCGCCATCTGCTGGCCATTAAACAGAATGCCATTTTACATTACTTCTTTATGGGCTTCATTTTTCAGACCAGGGTGCTGCGTCCATCTTTTTATACAGTCTGTCAATTATAGACAGCTGGATTATCTAATTTATGGCGTCTGACATTGACAGTCAACTTCAGTTCTGTAAATTTAGGTAGCTTTAGGCCAATGTGATGGGTCACATTAGCAAACTTAAATTCAAAGTATTCTAATGATGTAAGCTGGACGAACGCTGACACGTTACCTGCTGTTATGGTTGATCACCAATGGCTTATAAGCAGCAATATATTCACTGAAATTGATTTATTTGCATCCATCTTCACTACAACCTGCGAGTTGTCTCGGCACATCCCCTGAAAAATGTTGCTCTGCATTGGAAAGCTGCACAGTCAATCCAGCCATGGGACACTAACAGTTGCTTACACCCAGGCATAGTAATATGGCCATTCGACCACTTCTGCTTGCTTTAACCTCTCAACGCAGTTCACCATCGCGTCAGCAATTCTGTTACTCTATATAGATCAGTGAAATAAACCTACCCCCCCATCTAGCCTTCTCACCTGTTCAACTTTTGCAACCATGCTGGATGCGTTACTTTCAGTTATTGACAAATTTGTCAATAACTGCCCTCAGCGTAATTTGTCAAAGTATTCACATCACAACAGTAAACATGCATTAGGTATGTGGCTGAAAAACAATGTTCCTCATCGGCATACCAGCCACTCAGTTTCTCGGGACAACTTGCACGCTATTGAAAGGCGTCATAATTTACCATCATGTCAGTTACTGGACTGCATTGTGCCAAAGGTACCAACTATTCTGTTCAGTCTTCGATTATACTGCTATGTGCGCCATCGTGTAATAAGTTACATTTGATAATATAGCCATCTCGCTAGCTAGCCAACATTAACTGCAGACAGCCTTTGTAAATAATCATATTTAAGCAATATCATTTCGTTTTGCCCCAACTTAGCTAGCTGTAATAGGCATGAACTTTTGATACATTTTGCAGTGCTTTCATGTGTCTGCTGTAATTTCAGATTTTTGGGACTTCATAGCAAACTTGCTAGCTCAAGAGCAATCGCTGTTACAGCAAGCTCGCTTGTGAAGTTGGGGCAAAAACCAACTGATATTGCGCTTAAATATGAGGATTAACAGATTTTCCTTAAATAGCGTTAGCTAGTAAGATGGCTATAAGCGAATCTGAAGAGAAATGCAATGTGTGATTGCACACAATGGTGTTGCGCAGTTAATACTGGCTTTGAAGTAACGTGTCTCAGCTCAAACAGTCTGCTTGCACCTCAGTTAACATTGAAGGAGGTCATGTGAGTTCGATCGCGTTGAAAGTGAGCAGAGTCGGCAACATTTGTCGCAGGAGAAATGTAATTGGCTGGTATGATAATGAGGGACATTGTCTGTGTGGAACTGCCAACAAAAAAATAAATGTTGCCAACAGGTCGTCATTTAACAATTTCTATATGGGCGAATTGGTTCCACTGTTCTGCACAACATAAAAATCCATATCATCTTGTAATAAGACTTATACCAGATTCAAGACATTTTAACACTTCACGGCCTTTTTGGATTTCTGAATTTACTGACTTAAAAGTACCTGCGGGAACCCTGATTTGTCAGCTGTGTGTGGTTGGAGGTTGTACGGTACTAAATACTGATGTATAAACTGGCCTAAATACTGGGAGCGACAATAGGAGGATCTATTGATGAAGAATACCCGCGCAACTGCCGATGAATGCTTAGATCCGCTGCCTCTCAGATCCTGCGAGTTAACCCGGTAGCCCAACAATGGCATACTTTTTGACAAGCATAAATCTAATCCGCTAGAAACCGATAACGAAACGAGATCGAGAAATTACGACAGGCAGATGATGGGCGATGTACTCGACTTCGAGTGTCCTCGTTTCCGCCGAATTACATCAGACAGGGGCTATTTTTGTTTGGTCTTTTTCAGGATGAGCGCGAGTTGACAAGGTGTTCAAAATGCCGCTTATTCTCTTCCCATTTGAGCGAGTGTCTAGAAAGTGCTATTCATCAGTTCCATGACTTAAGATTACCGCAGAGGTATAACTTGCCCATTTTCACATTTCTCAATACAGTCTATTTTAAGCCAGACGAAATGCAAGCATGCATTTCAGATTGGTAGGGAGTCCAGCGAATGCAAGTTTGAGCAAGAACTGGTCTCTACAAACCCAGCCCTCTTCCTCCAGCCAAGCTGTACACATACCAGTTTGCGGACACGCTCCAGGACCATATCGATGATCTCCTTGCCCACAGTATAGTGCCCCCGAGCGTAATTGTTGGCTGCATCTTCCTTTCCAGAGATGAGCTGCTCCGGGTGGAAGAGTTGACGGTAAGTCCCAGTCCTAACCTCATCTAGAAACCAGGAAAAACCGAAGAAATTCACCAAAATTTCAAGTCAGGGGCCAACGTGTTATGGGATAAACCATTCTGGTACGTATGGTACGCAAACCATTCTAGTGCTCCATTCTGACCATGGCAAACAGATCTGAGCCAATACCTGCAGCACCAGAGCAAGCAACACCATTTGAGATTGTAAGAAAGGAATGATTCCCAAGCAATGAACTTTGCCAAGTGAGCCACAAAGCACAAACTGGCTGCGATCATGCAAAGGGGACCATGAAATGCACGGATAACGAAGATTTATTGAACCGGAGGCAAGCTGATACAGCCAAACCACAATTTAGCTGTATTAACCAGCCAATCTCCAGCCAAACATTAGGAATATGTACAAAGCTGGTTAATATTTTGGGTTATCACATCATCCGTTGAGTAAGTCATAGATTTAGCTTCAGGCTGCTTTGCAGAGTCCTTTTGGACAGCATTAAAAAATCCAAACCAGACCAGAATCTCCAGCAGCCACTGAATGTAGAGGCAACCAAAAGGAATTTACACTCATGTTTCTCTACAGAAAAAAAGAATTCAAGACAAGAATCAATCTGATGAACACATGCCCTTTGGAATCTGAAATTCATGGTCTCACAGTCACACACACACACACACACACACACACACACACGTTAGTAGTATGGCATTGGCTCTGGCTGGCACAGTTGTTGAAAGCAAGATTAAAATTTGTGTATCCCTTCATTCCAGCTCACCACTTACCAATGACAGCCGGCTCCAGGTCCACAAACACAGCTCTGGGCACATGCTTCCCCGAGCCAGTCTCACTGAAGAAAGTGTTAAAGGAGTCGTCCCCGCCACCAATGGTTTTGTCGCTCGGCATATTGCCGTCAGGCTGGATGCCATGCTCCAGGCAGTAGAGTTCCCAGCATGCATTGCCAATTTGCACTCCTGCCTGGCCCACGTGGATGGAGATGCACTCACGCTGCACGACGAGCATGACAATGCAGGGGAGAAAGAAACAAGAACCGTTAATAGAAGTACTGCTTACCCACCACTGTTGGCTCCAGGTCCACAAAAATCACCCTGGGAATATGGCGGCCTGAGCTCCCAGTGTTGAAAAAGGTGTTGAATGGGTCCTCACGGGAGTTAGGCACTGCCTGCTCCTCCTGCACCACCCCATCAGGCCCCACCCCATGCTCCAAACAGAACAGCTCCCAGCATGCATTGCCAGTCTGCACACCAGCCTGGCCCACATGGATGGAGATGCACTCTCGCTGCAGGCCAACAACATCACAACTTAGGACATCCTACAGGCCTAGCATTACAGGAACAATTATCTAACCCTAAAAGTCAACATTTAAATTGGGTAACTGCCCTCCAAATTGACCGTACTGGAGAGTCTCCCTCCATCCCTTTCCTCCCCAGACTCAAAGCTCATGTAGAACCCACAAGAATGAGCGCAAGACAAGCGCAACATAATGTGACAATGGCCAAAGACGACAAGTCTAGCACTAGGTCGATCAGATATAGACCTCAATAGTCTGCTCCTTGCAGACTACGTATGGCAGAAGATGCACACATCGCATTGATAAAGGGGGGGATATTAAGTTCTTTCACTTTCCCCGTGGTAAAAAGCAGCTAACAGTTTGGATTCAGACTATATTCAGGAAGAATTTTCATTCCTAAGGAACATTCTAGGGTCTGCAGCATACATTTTGTGTCCAGATGACCCAATTTTGTAGACCCTGATGAGGAAAGAATTCTGTATTCAACTTCCACCAATATCAAATGAAATTAGTACTTTTTCAGCTTACCATGATGTTTGGGTACCCAGAGAAACATTTGGGTGTGTAAAAAGGTCAAGCACACATCCAGTCAAGAAAATTTAGTTTAATTTCTAGTGCTGCTATTCATGGTAGTAGCACATAATGGCAGCAGCCAGGTTACTGATGACACACTGGGTTGCTTGGGCATGTGCAGCATATACTTTCGTGATATTATTAAATTTTAACCCCCCTTCTCACTACTAAAACCCCCACGAAATATATTTGCACCCCCTTTTAAAATTGTTCTGGCAAATAAGCCAAAAAAAGTAAAGGTTGGATACAGAATTCTTTCCCCCTGAACATGTAGACTAAGCTCCACTAGTCTTCTCCGAACTAAAAGCATTGACCTTTACGGCACAGACTTGAAAGGCTATATCGGCGAGATATTTCAAGGCAAGTCCTCGGTGTTTACCCCTGATGTTTCGGTATGCCTTGTCCATATATTTTATATGTATATCTGCGTATCTCATGTGTATCCATGTTGAGAGGAGGTTAGGATGACGTGAGCTAGCCAGTTTTGAACTGAAAATTTGTCGCAGGAACACGGTAGCCATTTGCTGACATGGCCTGGGATCCAATCATCGCGGCGTTAATGACATTAAAACAAAGATCTAAGAACAAGAACTGTTCAGTTGTTGCAGTGCAGCTACAAGACAGTCCGGTCACCCTAGATCTCCAGGGTGTAGATATGTGGTGTTATATTTTACTTGACTAGGCCTATATTTAAAGCCTCTTCAAAAACCCTGAATGTCACCCACTACCAAAAGCCTGGCAAATAAAGAAACTTGCAGGAAAACTCAGCATGTGCCAATATTTTTGTTTCAAGGTTATCAATGTCCTTTGTTCTAAAATGACCAATGGTCTTTCCATGATTAGCAGCAGCGCCTCCTTCATATTTTGAAAATTAAATTTGTGATTGAAAATCTGTTTAATTGTTTCACGCAATACCGGTGATGTGCGGTGGCAGGGGAAATTAATGTACCAGCAGGTCAGTCATTTCATCTGTTCAGATATCCAACAGTAGAAGTGGTCGCTTGTTTTGAGTTTTAACTTCAGGAAGCAAATCCACCGTTTTTTGCCAATTTTAACAGTCGGCGTAGCTCGTTTCCCTTACAAAGTCTGACAAGCCCGATCTATCCAGCTTCACATTTTCCGCACGTAGGACAAAATTATTTCGATAGGCGGAGTTAGTCTCAAGGAAAAAAAAAAAAAATCCGGGTCAAATTCGTCAGCACATGCCTGGATTTATTACCCAACCGTAACAGGAACACTGGAGGCTTTGCGAGAACAAAAGGCATATTTTGCGAACTTCGTACCCAGTGCACACGCACGGGAAGGAAGCTTATAGCCAGGATCACGATAAATGTCGCGATCCACTGTAGCCCATTTAACAAATGCTCCCAGTACGGGCAATAACTACATGTCAAGACTCAATGAAATGTCAAATCGGCGTTCAAGTTCAACAGATCAAAGTTTCAAACAGATCAAAGAAGTCAATTTCCTGGAGCTAGCCAACGTTAGTTCAACGTTACGCTTCAGTTTCGCCCCGATGCTTGGAATACTTTTCCAAGAAACCATCATTCACGAAGACATCTAGCTAGTTTGTCAGAAAAGCTGTTTGCAACCTAAAAGTAAAAAAAAAAAAAAAAACAACTAAATGTAGTTCAAAGAAAAAAACCAGACAACTTCCCCGACCACCATCCCCCATTTACAATCCCACTTCCCCCCACACCCGAAGCAAACGTGGGCCTTTTCGGGAGATTCCTGAAATTCCTTCAGCCACTTTCACACCGGACGCGAAACGAATTTTTCGCGCGACAGATTACATTCAAAGTCAATGCAAAGACGCGAAAACATGCGTTTTCGCGTGTATTCGCGTCTTTGCGTTGACTTTGAATGTAATCCGTCGAGCGAAAAATTCGTTTCGCGTCCGGTGTGAAAGCAGCTTCAGGTTCGCGAAGCGAGCGTGTAGGGCAGGCTATCGCACGTTTAAAATACAGGCCTAGGTTTCTGGATTTAAAATGGTTAATACATGGTTTAACAGCATTTAAAACAAAACCCGTCCTATGGAAAACTTAAGATCTGATACCGACAAATTAAGTCACCACAGTTTTCGCCGAGTTTCCTAAAATCGTGAAAAGTTCGGGTACAACGTAACTGATTTCGTTAATCGTAATTTCATTAAGTTTTCAAATTTAACGGCCAGACCTGCAATTGTAGCTAGCAAGGAATGTAACATTTCGTATCACAGTTTTGGCGGCTTTCTAAAGTTAATCCATAGTTATTTTACACGATGTTTAAGAAGCAGCCTTACCATGTTTGCCTTTAGAACGGAAAAAAGACCTGTCTTAACAGCGAATTAAATCTTGAAGAGTAAACGGTAGCTTTTCTTCCAATATTTGTTGAGCTCTGTCGACTTCAGGCGCGCAACGGGTCCCCGCCAACACAGCAATGTCAAACTTCGCAGGCAAGAAGTTGTTTTATACAACGGAAGAAACTTTGCGATTGGCGGACGTCAGACGCTGAAACACTGGTTCTAATTGGTGCAAACATATGTCGGTTTGGGGAACTCCGTCAGCGAAGATACCCCCTCGGATTCAATAAAGAAAATTGATCATGCAAAACGTCTCTCGAGGAAAAAAAATAAATAAATAAATAAATAATGTACTTCGTACACTGCTTTCATGGAGTTTTAAGTGTAATTTGCAAAGATATAAAGGCAGAATTTTGCTGGCAAGGAGACATTTTTTTTTTTTAAACTCCATGAAATGTCAGTTAGGAGTCTAGTTTGCCAATCAAATTGAAGTATTTTCTTTTAAAAATGGGCATTTAAAAACCGACCTGACAACTAAGCTGAGAGGAGGATCCGATATACTTACGCCCCCTGATTTCAAAAGTTCAGATTTTTAAAGATTTTCCCACTCATTCTCTTTGTCTGTAAATTGGGCCAAGTGTGCTCTACTCACAAAAATTCAAAATCCACCATCTGGATCTTTTAGAAAGTTGGAAAACTAGCACCATAAAGGATCAAAAATAATGAATCTCTGCTCTGAACACAATAAGGTTGCACATCAGCATATTACCACATTTCACTCCAAAAAAAAAAAAAAATTAAAAAGATGTTAAAAATTATGTCGGAAACCGCAAAAATGTCCGCGCTTCTCAGTAGCATGTGTGCACTCCATTTGCAACCATAAAAAAAGCCAGAATATGCTACTATTCTGCTTTGTGAAACAGGGCCTTACAGGGAACTGCAGTAATTTAAATAAGTCCTACACCAGGCCACTGAATCCTTTTATTTTCGTGATGATGCATAAGAATATTGATTTTATTTTTGAAGAGCAAATATGACAAAATTACAAACTGAAAAACTGTCATAATTAAAGGGCTTTCAGCCTATGGTGTGTTAAATTTGGTTCTGAATACCGTGAACATACATGCACACGTAATCTTCAAGTCATACCCTTAATTGCATGGATTAATCTCAATGTATTTCCTTTCAGGAACTAAGTGAATCCCAATAGATTGAAACCTCCATGCACAGCATTATGGCTCACTTGGGAAATATAAAGGCAGACAGTGAACTAATGCTTTCCTTATAACAGAGTTTCACCTTGTCTGATATTGTACAGCAAAACCCAAATTAGCTTCAGTACCCCTCTTTCGAAAGATCAGAAATGAAATAAAACCTGATAAACTTTGAGCAATTACATTTAAGCATTAGTTTCCTCAAAAGTACAATTTATCCAAGGCTTGGCAGTCAGTAAAATCTACAGAATATTAAATGAGAAACATGCTCAATTTACAATTTTTTTCTCTCGACATGACGGATAAAGTGACTTAGTCATGGCACAGAACGACTATCAGTCTGTTGTTGGAAGATTAGAAATGAGATTAGATTGCACGTGTTCTTATATTGGGAGTTTCCTTGCTGCTCTACTGATGAATAATGAGATATTCACATTTGTGGCCCTGGCTCAAACTTCATTTGAAGTGACTTGTTTCTTGTCATCAAGGTCTGCACTTTGGTTTGCCCTCACAGGGTGCTCTAGTACACCCAGGTGAAATACTTCAAAATTCTGAATTCTTTCACAATGGTACAATTTCTGAATATCACTGGGAATAAAAAAAGTTAAACAGCCTGAACTGTAATTTAATTCAATATTGCAGTTTGGTCAGCAACACACAGTGATTGCTGGAAAATGAGCACGGATCTGAACTGGTTTTTACGCACAACCACAAACAGAATTAAAATATGCACTTAAATCAGTTTCACTGATGTACATTCACCACAGGGGCACAAATCTCAGTCTGAGGCAGGTAAGGCAGCCTACTTATTCCTAAAATACGTCAAGTCCTGAAAAAAAAATCAAACAGTGTGAAGGATGTAACTAAAAGGAGCAAGCAGTAATTAATGAATATTTCTTCAACATGTATCAAACTTAAAATGTAAGACCAATTAAATAATGTTCAAACTGATCAACTTTGTTGTTTGTTGCTCCAGAAGCACATAACTATATATTGAATATTCATGTAGAGGTAATCCCTAGTACAATTCAAAAGATGAGAGTTCCTCAGTCTGAAATGATAGAATAGACGTTTCATGAATCATATCTCCCATAAAACCCGATCTGCTACAAGCTGGGCATGTCTGGCCACAAAAACAATCAGGGTGTATTTCATAATAATCGCACATTATGAAAAAATTGTCTAAAACAACATAAAGCCATACATACTCAAATGAACGTGAATACAGAAGTACATCCCTGCTACAGGAATAACAAAATATACACAATAAATTCCTGTGTTGTCAGTTAACGATCAAAATCTCCTATTTCTTATGAATACAAATACAAAATATTACTATTGGCAAAGCCTTCAGAGGTCACCTGCAAAACTGAGCATTTGTTTTTCCCATCATTTGTGAGCCCACCAGAAAAAAATGCATGAATTAGAAAGCTGAGCAGAATCTGAATATTCTAGCTCTCAAGGCTTCTTGTCCAATCATATCTTTCTAACAGCTCTGGCGTTAAAGCTACTAAACCCAATAGGAGACAAGTTTAGCTTTCAAATGGAGTAGGCCATCACTAACTAGAATCTCATTCTTGAGGGGTTCTATTCTAACACAGAAAGAGGCCTTGCTTTGTGCGCTTTGTACTAAACCATCACTACACACATAATACAATTCAGAAGAGACATTTAACGCGAATACACTCACCTCTTCACCATTTCGTAATTTAGCTAGCAATTCTGTAGTTAAATTTCCCATTCTTATTGAGTATTACCACCTAATTCACAAGCAATCACAAAGCCTAGGTAAGATGCAAACAAATGAGGGAAACGGTATGCTGTTCTGCTAGTAAGATTTACATTATTCTTGTCGTTTCCCATTTCAATATTTGTATGTTCGCTACCTTTATAAAAGACAACACATGGCTTTTCTTTAATTAGCCAAATTTCCCTGGTGTCCAACATGACCAAGGTCATACTAATAGTAGCAGAGCAACGGTACAAACTCATTATGTCCAAGATGAATGTGCTTTGCGCGTGGATTGATGGGAAATGGTGACATTTGCAAATCATCATGCCTTCACAATGGAATTTTAATATTATACTTTGCATTATAGCATAATGTACAACACAGAATGATTTCTTTGGCATGTATGGCTAAAAGAGTCTGCGAGGATGAGTTTGCATTATTTTTCATTCTGGGGACTATATTACATCATATGGGAGGATATTACTAAGTTTTTATAGCCAAATAACTGCCAGTTTTCGGTTTTGGAGACCAAATTGGCAGGTGCTATATGAGCCCCACTCATTTTAACAGTCAAAAAATAATAATAATAATAATAATAATAATAATAATAATAATAATATCCACTAGCATTAGATGCAAACTTTGTGCCAAGCACCAGAACAGTTGCATGGAAGAAAACACTATTATTTTTAATCCACTCCAAAGCAAAAATCTCTCCATTTTTAGCAGTTTTTGGAGGAAAGGGGCAGCTTATATTGGGCTTCGCTGATAATCAGTTGTTCCGAGAACCATTCTCAGATGTAACACACTTTTGTTCAATGAGTTTACGATCCAGCTATTTTTGTTCTCATTGTGAAAGATGAGTGTTGAATTTCCATGATTTTGCAGTAGTTTTTGTTTCCCAAAATGTTAAAAATACGAAATAAGAACAAATCGTAAGCCTCATAGCATAATTGCCCATCTCATTTTTTAAGGTTTTTTATTTTATTATCATTATTTAAGGAAATGGATTTTTTTAAGGTTTTGAGAAAAAAGGAAAAAAACGCATTTTATCACCAACATCAAAGAACAGGCAGCCGACATCTCAATTTGGCAAAAATATGACTTGAGCAATTATGCTATGAGGCTAATGACAGGGTACAAGTGTCTTGCCTCATTAAAATAATTTTTCCAGTCTCTGTGACACTCAAATCCTGAGTTATGAAGTCTTAAATAGGAGTCATGCATACATAGTCAAGGATTGGCTGGATTTGACATCTGCATAAACAGTTTAGCACGGAGATCTCAAATTTCTTTGAATGTTTGCACGACATTGCGGACCGTAGGTGGTGAAATCCACACATTCGGAGCAATTATAAAATACACTACAGCTTTTAAACCATTTGATTATTTGTTCATGCTGCTTTTGGCAAAGTTGCAAACCTCAAACTCTTTCTGTTAAAAGTGATTTTGAGACGGCTCATTTAAAACCCAATCGTAATGTAATCATCAGCTACCTATGCATCTGCATTTACAAATGTTTATTTATTAATTTTTTTTATTTTTCGCCAGTCTTGCCACTATCCTGTCCCAATTGTTTTGGAACGTGTACCACACATCAGATTCAGCATTTGAGTATTTGCAAAAAAAAGTGCCGTTTTCACAAGATGCAGGTAAAAAAGAATTACCAAATTACTTAATTCTTTTTTTATTTGCATTTCGCAAACTGCCCCAACTCCATCGGAATTGGGTCTGCACTTTATTTTTGAACAAGAATGCATAATGGAGGAAGCAGATGGCCATTTGCCCTTGTCCCCCATACCATCTGCCTCTCAAATTCCTACCATTCTTGCATTCTTTACCAAGAGCCAGTATTGCCAGTAAAAACAGGAGGCAGCCAGCGCAAATAAACGGTAAAATTCTCCTGCAGCGGTAAGGGATCTAGGAGGAGGGTAAAATGCATATATATATTTGCATACGGACCAACTAGGAGTTGATAAAAAGTGCCATGAGCACAATGACACAACAGTTGAGAGTAATACCTGAAATGTAAATTTTTAGGAGAGCACCCTCCCCCAATGACTGCATAATTCCTCACAGCACGTTTTTAAGGGATGATTACCACTAGACGTTTCCCCCATTTATTTTCACACCGGATAATGACCCCACAAACACTGCATTGTGGGCAAACTTGCAGATGTTTAGCATTTCGCAGACATACAGCTTAATACCGCGCAAGTTTAAATTCCGGTTAAGATTCATCACAACAATTACTTGATTCTCACAGTAGAATGATTTGAGATCCATCTGAAAACAATGTAAACAAATACACAAATTGCTCAACTGCAGTTACCAACAAAAATTTGACCATTTAAAGGCCAATCATCTAAGTAGCGCAAAGAATCCGCATTTTTTAAATTTTGCTGCGAATCGTGAATGGGTCGTGTGAAGTGGCCTGCATTCATACAGCTCATATCCATCAATAGTAGTTGTGCCACAAATCCCATTATTTTTCATTTCAGTCATACCATTTCTTTATAGCACCTACACTTCCTTGAAGATCACGCATTACTTTAGGGAGAAAAAAAATCACACAAGTATCACTGACAATTTGCACAATTTGAAATACATTTGAAATACATTTGAAAATGGCCAAGTGTTAACATGGTGGGGTAATCACATTTGAGAAGGCAGCATTTCCTTTTTGTATGCGCAAGATCAGAACACTTTGCAAATTTATTTCTAAAAAACCCCTAACGCGAGTTAAGAATGGAAAAACTTACATTGCATTTACCATTTATTCAGAATCAAGCCAGATCTGGCTAACAATTCACACTCATGGTATACAACAACAACAAAAAAAAAAAAAAAAAAGAACTCCCCAGCACGGAAAGAGGGGACACGCATGACCCACAAAGCTCTTGGAAATGTAGAGAACATAAGGCTGGTGGCAACAGCAGCTGAAGGCTTTCGAGTTCGCCAATCTCAAACTTCATCACAGCAGTAAAAATATTGCACTTCTCAGGACGAGTCGACATTCTCTCTTCTCATCAGAAGGTTTATCACTGGCTTGCAATCCCCACCCATCAGCTCTTCGGTGGCAGAGCAGGGCTCCACGATGAAGAACACCAGCCAGGCACGAAAGGTAATGACAGCACAATATCAAACTTCCTTTCGCTTGTTGAACATGGCATCATGACTTTGCCCAGATATGAACATCTTTTGCCCCCTTCCTTGCTACAACACGACAGGAGGTGAGGTGGGCTATACGCAGGGTGGCTTGGGGACGAAGAATTTTGGGTGTGGAAGGTATGGTGTGTCTCGTGCAAACAAAACTGGTGGTCCCTCGCACCCCCCCTTCAGTCAAAATTCAGTCGGGACGATCCTTTTCCCAGTGCAACACCCCGCTCCCCTCCCCTGAGAGTGAAGCTTAGCAGACCTCTCATTTCTCCCTCAGAACGCAAACCCCGGCGTCACAACGCTGAGTCGCCATGGAAGTGACCACTTCCCAGCTGTCGATCACTGGGTCGTAACATTCGATGCTGCTGAGGAGCGAGTTCCCGTCATACCTGCGAGGTGCAGAGGACAGACAGACGAAAACAGGAGAAGATTTGACCAGAAGAAAAAACCAGAACCCACATCTTCAAGCACTTAATACCAGATCAAACAGAAGCAAACAGGATTAGCTTAATCCCATTTAATATTGGTCATAAATCAATGGCATTAAAAAAAAAAAAAAATGTTGACGTCCTGTCGCAGCCAGAATACCATTTACTTTCAGTGTGACTTCACACATCTTTCTGAAGACCATAACTACAATCCCAACGCGTAAAGTTGATACGGTATGGAAAATGCACATTAAAAACACAAAACAGTGATTTCTAAATTTACTTTCACTTGTATTTCATGGCAGACAGTATGAGGACAAGGTATTCACTGCCTTGTCCGGTGAACTACATTTCATTTGGAAATATACATCCACTCCTGCCATTCAGGTCTACAACACCTTCCAAAAAAAGTTTGGATGGGGCAATTTAGGACCAGTAATGAGGTAAAACGTGAATGGTTTGATCTGCCTGGGCACTGCTCTGTGGCTGCCCACTGCTCTTAACTTTATGATGGGTCAAATGTAGAGGACAAATTACTCCACGGGGTTCAATAAAGTGTGTCTTACCTTATCTTATCGAACCTGCCCTAAAATATGTGATTAATAATTGACAGGTTTAAAAACAATGATAGGAAGGGATTTGGATACTTCACCCTACACAGTGCAAAAGACAATGACCTCACGAATACTTCCAAAGATGTGACAAAATGGCTTAAGGACAACAAAGTCAAGGTGCTGCAGTGACCACCACAATGCCCGGACTTCAAACTTACATAAATTTTGTAGTCAGAACTGAAAAAGCAGATGCTGCCGGATAGCTCACTCGGTTAAAGCATTGCATTGCGAAGCGGAGGTGACTTTCACGGCATGGGCTCAAGCCCCGGTCGTACCAACCGGCAGTGGTTGGCAGCTTTTTCAGAGTAGTGCACAATTGGCCATTGCGCTACAAGGATGCAAACTGGGAAGGGTCTGCTGGGAAGGGTACATCAAATAGTCGCTTCGTTCGATGCTTAAGGGCCTCCTGTTGGCCAGACGGGTGCTCGTCAGGAAGATTCTAAGCTTGTTCATGTTCGGGTATCCTCCGCCCTCGTCCTGAGCTTGTGAGGATTCAACCAATGAGTGTATAAGAAGCAGTGGCTGACAGGTGCATGTTTCGGAGTAGAGCCGCGAACTGTCTTCACTCTCCTGAGTTGGCAGCAAGGGGTCGCATACGAGCAAGTCTTGTACATAGTTCCCCAATTGGGCATTCCAGATTCGGGTGGGATTGGAGATGCCAAATTTTTAAAGAAAAAAAAAAAAAAGAACTGAAAAAGCTTCGGCAAGCAAGGAGGCCCACAAACGTGACTCATTTACACCAGTTCTGTCTGGGGGAATGGGCAAAACTTCCAAAAGCTTCATGTGAGAGGCTTGTTCAAGGCCACCCAAAATGTTCAAGTTCATCAAGTTCAAGGCAATGCAACCAGGCACTAAAAAAGTGTAAATTAACTTCTGACCCTCTGGGTACGTGATGGAATAAACAAAAGCAGAAATTAATCATTCTCTGGATTAGCAATCTGATATCTCACATTCTTAAAATAGATATCCGAACTGAGCACAGAAAAGGAATATTTACAAGGATTCAGGTCAAAAATCTTGAAAAACTGAGTTGGCTAAGGCGTATGTAGACTTCGGACAACAGCTGTATCAAACATAACTACAAAGGGGCCTTTTGTTAACCTTTCCACTTCTGTATTTGACATGCAATTATCTCTGCATGCGTTCACCTCAGGCAAATCTCCGTAGTTTGTGACTCATCAAACTCCAATATGTGGTGAGAGCGTTCGAAAAAAAAAAAAAAATGCCGGTCAATATCAATGGTATCAGATGTCATTTTTTAACTGAAAATTAACTATGTATCGGCATACTTCAGCTTACCCAGCAATGGCGTAGAGTCGTCCGCGCAGAACGGTGGCCCCCACATAGCAGCGAGGCGTGGTCATGCTGGCCACTGTAGTCCAGTAGTCAGTGCGGATGTTATAGACCTCTACAGAGGCCAGGTGAGCTGTGCCGTCGAACCCCCCCACTACATAGATGTGGTCATTCAGCAAGGCCACCCCAGCTCCTATAAAAGAAATCCCCATCAATTTTCATTTTATTTAAGTTTGTTTACATCACACTTGGTAAGCATTTAGACAGTGGCATAAAATTTTGCTTTATGGCAGGCCACTATAGCCCATAAAATTTGAAAATAACGAATAAGAGATCAGCGAATGTCAGCTTTTTAATGTGATGGTTTTACAGCCATACCATGAGAACCATGTCAGAATTGCTGCCCTTTTCACGCATTTTTACTGTATATTTACCAATTGCAAAATAGGCCGTTACTGGAAAGAGAGGAAAACTCAGGCACAAGTAGGAATAAAAGTATGAACACAAGTCAAAAATCAAAATAATTCCTTCAAGACGAAAATTAAAATTTGCGACAAAACAGGACCCCAAAGAGGGTGATGAACAGGCCCAGTGAAATTGACCCACAATGCACTGCATTACAGACATACCTGAACGTTTCGTGGCCATGGGGGTCACATTTGTCCAGTGCCCCGTGTGTGGATCATATCGCTCCACAGAATTCAGAATATTCAGTCCATCGTATCCACCTGATTTAACAAAAATATCCACATATAAGGCCCACGATTCCCAAAGCTATGCAGCTGACACAGCTCAATATCAAAATGTGACTTCATAATAACAGCTCTACATCCAACTGTTTAAATAAGGATGTCTAACGATTTACATGAACAGATCCATGATAAGAAATTTTTAAAGTATGAGACCAAAAAGTAAAGATAATTCATAACCAAGGTATTTTGGCATTGAATTTTAAATCAGAGGAGAGAAACGTAAAAATACAAGTCAGATCCAAAAGCAACTTCTATGCCCCATATGAGTAACATCATTCCTTAGAGTCAGATCCTTAATGTCACAGACTGATGCAGGAAATCTCTGAATCGCTGCAGTGTATAATTCTGGTCAGCTAAAGTGCTTTATGGAAGGACCAAAACTGTACAAAATGCTGATGAAATATTGACCAAAGCACAGAAAATGCTGATACCAATAGTTATGTAAATTTTACCAACAGCTCACGGTTTGTTTCAAAATTGGTTATAAAATTCTTTTGCCTGCTTTTTAAAGCCCAAAATAGCTTGGCAGTAGAACACACCAAATTCGCCCAACAGCCAGCAGATACTATGTCTAGGTCGGTCTGTCGGTCGTCTACATTGAGAATTTGAAATTTCCCAGAAGCCTTAGGGTATCGCGTCATAAAAACGAGGCTACGCCTAAGGTAAAATCGTGTAACTGAGTTGACTGAGTTTTGTTCAAGAGTTCTCCATCTAGGTCAAGGTAAGCCTGACTGTATGCCGTCTTGGAGTTTACTTTGATTGGATAGCCATGATTTTTAAAAATATCTTACTTCAATCTGCTTTTTTATTGTACTTCTATTTCTGGATTTATAGCAACCCAATTACTTTCTCATAAAATCTATGTATGAAGCTAAAATAAAATTAAAATGCAACTGTATGATCAATCTAGCAATTTTTCACAACACACCTCAGTAAATACTCAACCCGCAACCCGTGGGTCAAACAACAGTAGCAAGAAAAATCTCTGAAGTAACAGACAGCAAGAGAAACCTTGGGTTGAATCACGCTGCGGGGGCTGAATCAGGGTATGTGTACACCTGCAAGTCAACCCCGTTCGCCACTTACCCAGACAGTAGATGAGTCCGCTAGCCACCACAAGCCCGGCCCCCTCCCTGGCGGTCTGCATATCTCCCAGCATGCTCCACTGGTCAATGTTTGGGTCGTACCTCTCCATGCTCGTGTGCCGACGACTGCCGTCGAATCCCCCCGCGACGTAAATCATATCTGTGCACAAATGAGACCATAGGGGCAAAGGAGCCAAGTCTATTACACTCAAGAAGAATACGAACTTCAAACCGTAACACTTTAAATTTTATTTTCAAGGTGAAAAGTGCACCAAAACTCTTCTTTCAGTTTCATTCACTGACTGTTACAACAGCATCATGATATTCCGTTACAAACATTCAAATCACATCTTTATGATCTCCAAGATGGTTTAAGAGCCTTAGTAGATTAAAAGTGTGAATAAAAGACACAAAACAATTAGAATTCTGCACTCTATAGATGTGGAAGGACAGAAGAATGGCCGGCACCCCTCAGAGAGGCCCTCCCTCTGACCATCTATACCGTTCATAACCATCTCTTTTGATGTTCATCTTCAGCTCGGCCACTTACAATGTGTCACAATCACTCCTCTCAAAATAAGGTTAATGAAGCAAGATTACCTGCTTTAAAGAGAGAGTTCGTGCCACTTTCATCAAAACTGTTCAAAATGAGCGATGAATAAGATTATTTCCAATTATGTTCATAAACAACCACACATATACAGTGGAGTCTGCAGGTTCTCAGACATGGACATAATTTTGGCTTGATGGCATGGTACTAAAGCACGGCAGTTTTGAAAGAAATGAGGTTATAGTGGAGATGGTCAGCTTTATTTTGCATGAATTGTCATCCATATTTGTGACTGTCCAAGGAATGACAGTCACTGTCACATATACCGACTGCCCAGATACTGGCAGACTGCACCATGTATGTACTGCCCCCTATGCACAAGTCCCCTCTCCCCACATACCCCCCAGTGTGGTGGCCCCCGCTAGTCCTCGCCGCACGTTCATGGTCGCGACAGTGTACCAGACACCGTCCTCGTCAGACGTGTAGTCGAGGCACTCAACGGAGCTGAGTCGTGAGCGCCCGTCGTATCCGCCGATCACATACACGCGGTCGTTCAGTGAAACTGTGGCCACATAGCGCCTCTTCCGCGCAATGTTCTGAAAAAATAAATAAAATGTAAAAATTAACAAAGGAGGTAATCAGGCAACATACTTCAGTTTACTAGTTTACTAGTACTTAGCTCACGCAGTTATGAAAAGCAAACTTCAAAGTAAACTCAAGTACACAGGTCAGGGATCATAATGCAGCAAGGGAGGCAAAACAGTGATAACAGAGACAGTTGAGTAGATGGAAGCAGTACAGACTAGACAGACAACTCATTTCCGACAGCACGATTGAACTTTCATTCTATGTTATACAAACAAGAACAAAGCCATGCTCAGAGTAATAATCTATGAAAAACAGATTGTGACATCACATGAATAAACACATGAACCAGAGTGAAGACCCACCGGCTCTCAGACAATCTAATTCTGTTCAGCCAGAGCACATTTCTGTCACATGTGATGTTTCCCATGCAAGATGCTGGGGGTTAAAGGATTGTTATCTAGGACAGTTAAACGGTTAGCTAGCCCGTGACACCCTGTGAGGGTCGATATTCATTCCAAGCACACAATAGTTTGGATCATTACTTGCAATGAAATTTGGAGCCACTGACTCATGGTAGCCTTTTATTTGTAAGGTTCTATTCAAAAATAAATAAATAAATAATATACAACCCCGATTCCGAAATAGTTGGGACAAAGCATAAATTGTGAATAAAATCAAAACGCAATGACTTTCAAATCACACCAGCCAGTATTTTATTCACAATAGAACAGAGATGACATAGCAAATGTTGAAACTGAGAAATTTTAGAAATTTTATCCACAAAATGAGCTAATTTCAAATTTGATGGCTGCTACACGTGTCAAAAAAGTTGGGACAGGGGCCTGTTTACCATGGTGTAGCATCCCCTCTTCTTTTTAACACAGAGTGGAGGCGTCCTGGCATTGAGGAGACAAGTTTCTTTAGTTTAGCCATTGGAATTTGATCCCACTCGTTTAATACAGGCTTCCAGCTGCTGGAGAGTTTTGGGTCTCCTTTGACAGACTTTTTGTTTAATTATGCGCCAAATGTTCTCAATCGGTGAAAGATCAGGACTGCAGGCAGGCCAGTTCAGCACACGGACTCTTCTACTACGAAGACATGCTGTTGTAATAGCTGCAGTATGTGGTTTTGCATTGTCCTGCTGAAATACACAAGGCCTTCCCTGGAAAAGATGTCGTCTGGAGGGGAGCATATGTTGCTCTAAAACCTTTATATACCTTTCAGCATTCATGGTGCTTTTTAAAACATGCAAGTGTCCCACACCATATGCACTAATGCATCCCCATACCATCAGAGATGCTGGCTTTTGAACTGAACGCTGATAACAGGAGGGGTGGTCTTTCTCCTCTTCAGCCCGTAGGACATGACGACCATGATTTCCAACAAGAAAGTCAAATTTGGACTCGGCTGACCACAGGACACTTTGCCACTTTGCTACAATCCATTTTAAACGAGCCTTGGCCCACAGAACACGGCAGAGCTTCTGGATCATGCTCAACAATGGCTTCCTTTTTGCATGATAGAGTTTTAGGTGGCATCTGTGGATGGCATGGCGGACTGTGGTTTACAGACAGTGGTTTCTTGAAGTATTCCTGGGCCCATTTAGTAATGTCAATGACAGAATCATGCCGGTGCGTGATGCAGTGGCGTCTGAGGGCCTGAGGATCACAGGCATCCAGTAAAGGTCTTCGGCCTTGTCCCTTACGCACAGAGATTTTTCCAGTTTCTCTGAATCTTTTGATGATGTTATGCACTGTCGATGAAGAGACCTTCAAAGCCTTTGCAATTTGACATTAAGGAACATTGTTTTTAAAGTATGCCACAATTTTTTTATGCAAGCCTTCACAGGTTGGAGAGCCTCTGGCCATCTTTACTTCTGAGAGACACAGCCTCTCTAAGACATCCCTTTTAAAGCCAATCATGTTACACACCTGATGCCAGTTAACTTAATTACTTGCTAAATGTTCTTTCAGCTGAATCTCTTATATATTAATAGCTTTTTCAGCCCTTTTTTGCCTGTGTCTCAACTTTTTTGAGACCTGTTGCAGTCAGAAAATTTGAAATAAGCTCATTTTGTGGATAAAAATGTAAAATGTCTCAGTTTCAACATTTGAAATGTTATCTATGTTCTATTGTAAATAACATATTGGCTCATGTGATCTGAAAGTCATTGCATTTTGATTTTATTCACAATTTTCACTTCGTCCCAACTATTTTGGAATTGGGGTTATATATATATATATATATATATATATATATAAAAACATACACACCTCACCTGATCATTTGCAACCTGACGGAATGTGATCATAGGACTTCTATTCTTTGCGGCACACATGACCATAATGAGGCTTAAGAGGACCATTAATGCTTGAATACATGAAAATTCTGCAACTGCAACTACGATTAAAATGAGAACAAAAAAAAAAAAAAAAGAGGTCCCCAGGTCTGAGTTTGCACGTCACATTTTAGTACCTACTAGTACCTAGTCAGCCGTTTTTTGGAACCCCAGGAGAGCAGGTACCAGAAAAAGTACCTTCTAGTGCCAGGTACCAGGTACTTTTTCCCTAATGCAAAAGCAAAAAAGGCGAGTAGAGTAGAGTCGAGCTGGTACCGTGTCGTGGAAAAGCGCCACAAGTGAGCAAGTGCAATCTCCAACATTACTCACAGGCAGAAAGCTCCACTCCTGCGTTTTGGGGTCGTATTTTTCCACAACATCAATGGGGGACTGCTGACTGCCAAATCCTCCTATAACCAGGAGAACCTCCTTGGCTCCTGAAAAGTAGGACATTATAGCCAAACAGACACAAAAAATGCTGGGTGGTCATTTGAAATTTCCAAAAAAGGAAATGATCATAAAGAATGCATAACATAAAAATTAAAGTATTGGTTCTAACTGAATAAAGATGCTATGATCGTTACAATTCTCATTTTATACTTTCATGCATTTAGATTTTGAATTGTTATTGCAACAATGCAATCCTGCTTCGGAATTGTCTTTATTATTAGTGATTCGTCCTCTTGTATTATTATTCCAAGCAATGCACATGGGAGGGCATACCTCCAGTTTTTCCATGCACAACCAGTGTAATAATTTTGTGTGGTGAGGTGGGGTGGGCGAGGATACGGAGCGCAGTGTACCTACTAGGGCTTCGGTGAGTGGGGGGGCGGGGAGGTACCTAATCTTGCTTGAGTTCGAGGACCCTGCATTTCGCTCCGAAGTTCCGGCCTTAGGTGGAATTTCTTCGCTTCATCCACAAGGTCCCGGCAGGGCAGGCTGCAGCGAATGAGGGGCTATAAAGAAAAATTAGAGGTGCTTAAAACAGGCCCAAGGGGTACACCCAGCATGCATTAAATTGTGTGGGCGAATGTTCACTGTGCCGGACCGATTGCCTTCGAAGTACAAAGTCCATAATACAATTAGGCAGGTGAAGAGAATTTTCATTACAAGGGGTCATTTCAACTTATTCAAAACACAGGAGCCAGGCTTGGCTTAAATCTTACACAATATATCAGTGTCTCAAAGAATTATAACTCGACAACTTGGTGCCAACAGCTCTGGTGAACAACTCTCACACGCCTCCGCTAACACGCTAATTCTGCACTCAGATTCCCGTTACTTTTTTCCCCCCTTAAATCTGTTTTATCCAACCTCTGTGCTTTGTAATACAACATATATACCCTTCCCAAATATACAGTTTTTGATGATTATTCAGATTGTGTTTGTTCGGAAAATAACTTCTTGACAATGTCACTGCACGTATCAATTTATAGTGGGGCAGATTAAGTCAATATTCCATAAGAATCTTTCACTTGGTGATACAAGCACCAAATTTGGCACAAATGATGTCCAGGATGTACTTTTTAAGAAAAGTACATTATCCAGCTGAAAATCCAAGATGGCCGCCAGTTTTCAAGATGGCTGCCTTGTCAAATACAAAAAAAAGGTTTTCGAAGTAGAACTTGAATGAACAGAAATGTGTTAATGATCCAAACATCAAAATGAATGTATTCTGACTGGAAGAACTCAATGGTGTCAATTTAATTCCAATATCGCCACCAGTTTTCAAGATGGCGGCTATTACGTGACTCAAAATTAGCGTTTTCGGAAGCTGTCTGATCACAGATATTGCATTAAGTAGAAGGGCAACATCAATGATCATTCATTGAAATGCTGTGGTCAAGCTCTATTGGTTTGTAGTATTTTATAAGAGTGATATCAAAGCACAACCACAGCACACTGGCGACATCACTGCTGTGAGACTCAGCATGGGGTTCAGTATCGGCTTGTAGTGTACTAGCTGTAGTTGTAGTTTATTAACTGTTGTAGTGGTGAACTCACTGTAGTTTGTAGTATATTTAAGTGTCCCAAATGCTATCTAATAACCCCCTGTATATATCTCAACTAGAAGGTTTAGTAGTTGTAGTATTGTAGTTAGATAGCCGCACCTGAATTGACAGGATGTGCCATATTGTTTGTAAAACACAGAATCGAAGTTAAAGCTATAGTGCGTAACTTCTGTCGCCCCCTAGAGGAATTTTGCGTTATTAGAACAATACAGCCGGCACTTCCATATGACGTATGCCCAGGCGTCACGGCACTGTTCTACTGTTCTGTGGTAACTACGCAAATGCAAGTACTCACGAATTATTCCATAAACCTCCGAGTCCGTAATATTTTACAGATTTAGTTTTTCGACATGAAGTCCAACGTCGTTCGAATTAAAGTAAGTTGTGAACTCAGAAGGCTTGAAATCTGCCGTGCTGGCCATTTTACTGCCAAATTAGCGGTCCAAACAAAACAAGTCACGTGGGGTCCGGAGCGCTCTTGCTAGGAGACTCTCCGCTCTTCCTCCCCCTCCCTTCTTGTTTTGAAATAAAACGCGTCATTTCCTATGCGTCAGCGCGGGAATGTCACCGGTCGACACGTAATATATAACAACAAATACTGAAAAATACAGCGAGATGTTAGAGGAGCTGGTCGGCTTAATCAGCATTGTGTCATCTCCTCTAGTAGTGGCTGGGATGAAACGGACATTTACGGACATGTAAAAGTTACATACTATAGCTTTAACATTACCCTATGTATCGGCAAAGTGTAATCATATTTCTAATGGACTGGTCAACCCCAGATAAGCCATACTACATCTTCTAACACTGTTGAAATGCAATATGCACAGTTTACTGTACTAACATGTCTCTGCATTGGGTGGTCACGTACCTAGACATTACATCGGAAACATCACCGAGAGAGTGCTTCTTCGTTTAGTTCCCATTGTATCATCATAATATTCAATAATTTTGATTTTCTAAATGCAGAATTGGATTTTTCATACTCAATAACATAAATTTCGATGTATAGACCATCAAAATAAGATTATTCAATCAAAATATAGTTCAAACACCGTTTAAAACCAGTTTGAATAGCGACCATCTTGAAAAATGGTCGCCATTTTGTTTTTTCAAGTGGATAACGTACTTGTTGAGAGAGTAGGTTCTGAAGCACTTGTGTGTCAAATTTGGTGCTTGCATCACCAAGTGAAAGACTGTTTCAGCAATCTGCCCCACTATTAAAAACCCCATAAAAGTACAGCCAAATGTCTTAAAGGGGTCATTATATGCTTTTTGGGTTTCTCCCTTTCCTTTAGTATGTTACATAGCTGTTTGAGCATGTAAAACATCTGCAAATTTACGAGTCCAAAGTACACACCAAAGGGAGTTATTCTCCCTGACAGAGAGCACAGTTCCTGAACTGCCTGAAGAGCCTCGTTTGTTGTCCTGCCTTTTAATTTACATAATGCCTGTCCAACGGCTAATGTGTCTCTACAAAGCTAGGTAGAGTGAAGATGGGCAAGAGTTTGGTTAGTGAGGACTGCCATATTGAGAAGACGCCATTTTCTGCAGGGCGAATGCAAATTTCCCTTCGTGTACACTTCCAAAGACCAAGTGAAGAATCAGCGGTTAAAATTATTTTTTCTGACAATTCCTCAGCAATAAGACAGCAACTGAGTTGTGTTCCCTTCATTTTTCCAGTGGCAGGTTCTTGAGGGTAGGCAAATCGCTACAGAATAGGCTTTAAGGGACGAGACCTTAAAGGGCAAGAGCCAAAACAGCTGATTTCAGGCTGAGTGAGCTTGAGGTGCGGCACACACCACTCGTACAACTGAAACTTTTTGACCATGGAAACATGCAAATGTTTGTAAAATGGCCACAGAAATGAAAATGTTTCACAGAAAAATGGGCATAATATGACCCAATTGACAAAAAACACAAAACTTTAATGCTCCAGAATTGCCTTCTTGTTCAACTGTGTTTCGAGTTTCGAAGTACCCTTAGGATAGTTTGGTTTTACCCTTAAGTCAGATATTTCCCATTAAATTCAGCTTCATGGATATAACTCTGGACTATCAAAGCCCAGGGTCAGTTCTAGGACTTCATCGGCATCAGTTAGCAGAAGGAGTGTTTCCCCGTGTAGTTAAATTGCAAGCATAATGTGTGTGCGCCACAAAAATACTGCCTTAACTCCCAGAGTTTATTACCTCTGCCAATGAGTTTATGTGATCAGTCCTGTTTGGTGGTCGGTTAGTTAGCAGGATTAGGCAAAAACTAAGCAACAAATTTGCATGACTATTTTACTAGAGGCAGATCTACGCCCAATTTAGAGGCGACTCCATTTTGGGAGTGATCCGGTCCAGAATCAGGATTGTTTTTTTAAGGATGCTCCATTTCGAGATAGGGCAAAAGTTGACATTTTGAGTCACATCTTCATAAATACATGATGATTTACGATGACAAAAAATTGGAGGCATTAACTTATGTCAAAAAAATGTCACGAACTGATCTGAATCAAAACAGATTTCAGGATATGAAGACTCAATTTCCACAAAACTGGGGACTGCACACATAGTTGCTTTACAATAGCTACATAACAGAAGTGGAGACTTCCAACCACCACCAAATTGTTACTGATATGATGTAAATTTCTGCAACAAAAAACATACAAAGAATCTCTTGGAAAGATATGGACAAATAGGGGATTGTTCAGCCTTGCTGGAGCCTCTCTCGCATAGCTCTTCTGGTTGCCAAACTTTGCCAGAGACAAATACCAAATTCCATGCGACAGCTCAATACAAAATTTGCATTGATATAGTGCACCAAGAAGATGAAAAACAAAGTCTACACACAGCTGTAGCTTCTTGAGGGCCATGAAGCCAGGATAATTAGAAACTGAACAGAGCTGGTGGCCATTCAAAATATCACTCGAGGCCATAACTGACTGAAACAAAGCGAAAGCCTGTTTCCTGCTTGGCTTGGAACACGGGGAAAAACGCAGTTAAATCTCGGCAGCCAGTCGCCCCCCTGGTCGACATGTATCCCCCAACCCCCTTAAGCAATCACTCCCAAAATCGACAGGCTCTGTGACCTTACCATACACAAGGGCTACACTAAATAAGAAATTAACTAGTTGAAATTTGTGGCCTGTGGAGCGCTCACGAGCAAATCTCTGCGGACGTGACGTGAAGATCGCTGATTCATAGTATCCCCAAGTCGACGCCCAGGGATACAATAATAGCTCAGCAGACTGAATCTTGCACTTATGAAGTCTCTCAAGTGTTTGGTCTGATTTTTTCCATGGAAGCCATTTTACCCCTTCACTGAAAACCTAATTGCCCCAACTAACTAACCAACAGGGTTGAATGAATTAATCTGGTTCAAAATTGGGCAAACAAATAAACTATGACTCATGCTGGGGAACAGCTATTTGACCATTTGCTTGTGAAAAAAAGGGAATTTGGAAAAAAGAAGCCACACCATTTCACACATAAGAATGCAGACAGTCTGCACTCATGTATTTTTCCATTCTTTTCTGAATGAAAAAAAATCAGAGAGGGCGTTAGTTTCCCAAAGACATGGGATCACAATTGTTCCACACAGGATAGAAAGGATTGAAAATAAACACAATTCTCATGCCCGGGCTGCATGTAGCGATTTTAAAAGTGGTTTGGTTTACAAGCTGGACCGTCTAAACTCTTTGTGTAAGTCTCGTCTCCGAGTGTGTCTCACCTCTGTGTCGATGACGTCGGTGATGTAGCGGGGAGTGAGCAGGGGCATGCGCACGAACTCCAGCATGTCGGGCAGAAAGGGCTCCCTCTCCTTGCGGCTGTGTTTGACCCAGTTCAGCACAGCCTCAAACACTGGCTCCTCAGAGTCCACCTGAACACACACACACGCACAACATCGCTTCATATCTGAACACACACGACATTAACTCATACCTGAAAACAGACGTGCACGTCACCAGTACTCACGTACACAATACTGCTCCATACGTCAGCTGCTCAAATTTTACCCCAACACACACACACACACATACACACACACAGCTTCAGCCATACACAGACAGATCCACATACACGCTTCAGTATGCCAGGATGAACTTCCTGACTTTACATAGCAATTTACATCTGTGCTGTCAATAGATTGTCACATTAAGAATGACTCAGAACTATCTGTATACAAAGTAGGGCAAGTACAGAAGTTCTTCTTGAACAGAAGTTTCCTATATAGTACATACAGGCTAAACCATATGGCCAAGCTCAAAATAACAGCAGGAGTCTCGCTGGCCGTTCTCCTCCAGAGTTCGTAGAGCCTGTGGCGAACATCACACTAAACCACGAGGAATGTGGAGGGCCCCCGGACAAGACTACGGAAACATTCCAACGTTTGTGCAGTCAAACCCCAGAGCCACCGCTGTGCGGCAGGGGTAATACCCCTACAGGATATTCACCCATCAGAACAACTAAAACTAAAACAATAAACATGGAGGCAGGATGACAGTTTTAGTATAACAGCAATTTCAAAAACATGCATAAAATGCAGTTCAGTACAAGTAGTACTCAGTTTTTTTTTTTTTCTTGTTAAGTTTTAATGTTTTGACTTGGAAAACCAAGCCAAGTGTCCACATCATGTCATATGCAGTATATTGCTAAACCATTGAAAGTGAGATGATTTGGAATTTTTTTTTCTCAAAATGCTAAGTGAGCATTCAAGAACACCATTATTTTCTGTGTTAGCGACGGTTCATTTAACAACATACTGCACACATTTCTGCAATAAACACCTTATGTGGTCAATTTAACCAATAAAACCTTATACGCTGAAACCAGTCAAGATGATTGCAAGCTGAGACGATTGCAATCCTCAAGAACAGCCTCCTATCCCCAAATTACCCCTTTCAGGGGAGATGACACACCTCAGTCAGTGTGAGGAAAGGGATACGCACAACAGCCGCAGTGATATTTCAACACCCGTCCAATTGCAGGCTTGGCGCTCCATTCAGACTCAACGGTTGTAATTATGTTTGCGCACGGGCAGAAACACACAGCACGAGACAGCAGTTTTCAGAACACACACTGACTCACTCGCCAGGCTCCTAGGAACCATTGCTTCAGTAAGACAAATCAGCTACATTAAGAGCCAAGAGCTAGACCGTCATTGTGGCAGGTTATTACAGGTCATTGCCTGCAGCCCGTAATGTATTGGTCTGTACCAAGACTATCTCCCATGATTTGAAGCAGACACATGATAAGTTTTAACCCCTCCTTTATTACAACATTACTTGGGCGCCTTTACTCAAAAAACACATTTAAATAGCCGTTTATACACCTGTAACTATAAACTATTAAAAAAGGACATGAGTTCGCCTTCCACATGCATCTACGGGCACATTTATTTAATACAGTGCGACATAAACTGATCGACCACATCATTAAAACCACTGACAGGTGACAGTATATCACGGATTATTTTGTTACAAAGGCACCTGTTATTAGGTGGTATATATGAGGCACCAAGTGAACATTCACTTCTTGACGTTGACGTTTTGGCTGCAGGAAAAAATAAGCTGGTCAAAGAATATGAGCGACTTTGACGAGGGCCAATTTGTGATGGCTAGACGACCAGGCAGAGCATCTCAAAAATGGCAGGTCTTGTGCAGTGTCACCGGTATGCTCTGGTTCGAGCCTTCCAAAAGTGGTCCACAAGCTTTTAAGTGCTGTACTCCCTTGCCTGGAATAGCCTTCAAAAAGATTTGAAACTGAAGGACTTGATCTTTGTCTGATTTTAAAAGTTCTTATGAGCACAATGAGCGAATAAATTGGTCGGTACTTGTCTATGTCCATAGGAATTTCAATGTAAGTCCACATTTCAGTGAATATCTATTATGTCCACTGGTATTTTAAGTAAGTCTACATCTTATTATTTATCTTCAATGTTTTCTTGTTGTTCACTGTCATGTTGTTTGTAACATTTCATGCTGCTATTTTAGCCAGGTCTCCCTTGAAAGAGAGATCACTGATCTCAAATGGACTACCTGGTTAAATTGGGGTTAAATAAAAAAATAAAACAACAAGGAGGGACAACCTTTGAACCAGCAAGAGCCTCGGGTGCCAAGGCTAACTGATGCACCTGGGGAATGAGGGCGAGCCCAGAGTTAGAATGGGTACACCAACTGCTCTGCAGCTGCGAAGTGCGATACACAGCAGGTTGCGATGCACTGTGTTTTGACACATTCCTCATAAATGTCGACGCAACGAATGACACGACAGCCCTTCCGTCAGTTCGGACCAGACGGGATAGCCTTTGTCGCCCTTGTGCATCCATGAGCCTTGGGCACCTAACTTGGTGTCAGCAGTTCATGGTTTGTCATGGTTTGGACTTTGATCCACTGAAGGTAGTCACATTCACCACTGCTGACGGTGAGCACTCAGGAAGCCCTGCTTATTCAAATACACTTTGACCCACTCACCTGGCCATAACAAATTGGCCCTATTCAAAATCTCTGAGGTCTCATCCCACCCAAACCCAGTACACAGACTATGAGACCTGCTGTTTGCTTACCTTCTAACGTCCATTTTCAGACCTTGAAACACAGTTGTTGCGAGATAATCAATGGCATGCACTTTATCTATGCGTGATTTTCATGTTTTTGCCCATCAGTATATGGCTATAAATTTTTTGAACTGCTGATCCCCCTGTATCCACTCAAGATCTCTCAAAAAGCAAAACTGTAGCAAAGTATTTTGTTCATTTAACACATTGCTTTACAACAGTTCAATCAATCTGTGCAGCCAACAGCAGCCATCTTACGATCAGGACTAAACCCAGGGTCTTGCACTCCTGGAAACGGTCGGTAGGGGGTGCAGTACCTGGATCTCATCACACTTTATGAGCTTTTCCACCTCTTCCTGACTGAGAAGCATGAACTCCTCGTGCTGCACCACCTCAGCAAAGTGCTTCTGGGAGAAAAGCTCGGCTGCCTGCATTAGGTCCAGGCAATTGTGCGTCTCTGCAAAGTCCCGGATACCCAGGCAGTTGGACGGGTCCAGCTGGCTGTCCAGGAAGTCACAACATGCCCGCTTCACGCCTGTGAGGTGAACATGAGGGCGTTTTTGTGTGTGTTTTTTCTGCTTTTGTTCGAGTATGCATTAGGACAGATGGTGAACATGGGCAGAGTGAATCAGAATGCTAACGCAAGCGACACACCCCGCAGAACAAGCACAGACAATGTTCCATGCTAGCCTTGTAATGTCACAATGCACTGACTGGCTCAGATCTAAAACCTACAGCTCACAAATGGCCACCTTGAAAATCCTTAAAATAGTCTGTATTCACCCTTCCCATTGGGCAGCTTAGGTGAGGCTCTTCAAGCTTTTATTTCCTCCAGATTTTTCCAATTTTCACCAGAAAATCTGCAGCCATTTCAGAGCCATGAATCCGGGAGACATTGGAGGTGAGAACTTTGTTCATTAATCAGATGGAAAAATTAGTCATTCCCTTGTCCACCCTGTGGCAACCATATGTCAAAAGTGCAAGCAGAAGCTTCGTGACAGGGCAAGAGTACACATGGAGAAAATGCGCAGATTTTTCACTAATTACTATAATAAATCAACCCTTACAGTGCTAAATGCATCTTTTGTTGCTCAATTCTGTAAGATACCCAAATCAAAGCTGCTGAAAACCTGACATGTGGTCGACACGATAGGTTTTAAATTTTTTTAAAAACATAAATTTAATTATTTCAGCGCTCTAGAGGTTAATAATAAGTTACTGCACCTTCCAGTGCTGTTGAACAGATGTTGTTCAGCAGACCTTGGCATAGTTTTGCTCCCTGTTCCGTTTTAGAAACATCTAGAGCAGTCCACACATGCTAGGACACTAACACTACTTTGCTTTCAGCTCAATACTCCAGCACATCACATTTGGAAAAAAGTCGGTATGAAGTTACAGTCAAAAAAGCCAGTTTCAATTGGCAGATGCAGTCAGGTCTGAGAGCATGCGGAAACTGACAAAATTTTCATAATCTTGGCTCTGCACGCCACCACACAATGTATTAAAATTGAAACAGTTGAAAAGTATGGTTGAAGTGTTGACTTTCAGCTTCAAAGGTTTTGTAAAAAATATTGCATGAACCGTGTAGGGATTACAATCGTCTTAAAACATAGCGTCTGCCCTCAATTATAGAGGTTCAAAAGTAATTTGACCGACTGAAATCGTCATTTTTAATACTTGGTTGCAAATATTTTGCAGTCTGCCTGAAGTCTAGAACCCAGACAAACGCAGACCCTGGGCTCCTTCTCCGGCGATGCTCTTCCAGGTCTTACAGAAACTGTTCTTAGTTCTTGTCTCTGTTTGAGCATTTTTCATCCAGTCTTGCCTTCAGAAAGGAGTAATGCATGCTCAGTTGGATTTTGGTCGGGAGACTGACTCGGCCATTGAGTAACATTCCACTACTTTCCCTTAAAAGTCTTGGGTTGCTACTGCAGTGTTCTTTGGGTCATTGTTCACCTGCACTATGAAGCTCTTGGCTGAATCTGAGCAGATAATAATGCCATTCAGAAAAAATCCTGATGCTTTTCTCCAGAGTCATCATCAATAAATACTAGGGAACTAGTTCCACTGGCAGTAACACAAGCAACCAATGGAAATATGAGTTGATAAACTTCAGAACATGAGCAGTTCCTTCTCTTCTCCATGGTATTCTCTCCCCTTCATTCTGGTCCACGTTGACCCTTGGCTCATCAGTCCCTAAGACGCTGTTCCAGAACTTTAAAGGATTTTTTTAAATTTATTTTTTGTGGCAAGCTTTCTGTTTTTGAGGCTCGCCAATAGATTACAACTTATGGTAAACCCTCTGTATTTACACCGGTGAAGTCTTCTCTTAATTGCCGTCTTTGACGCAGGCACGCCAACCTCCATAAGGGCAGACTAGGGAAGTACTTTTTCTCCACCTGGAGAAGAATTCTTACATCATTCACCATTGTTGCTGTCGTCACAGGGCTTTTGCCATTCCAGAGCTGACAAGACTTCCTTCTTTTTATCAATAATTAATTTGGCTAAACCATATGTTTTTGCCTGAAGAAAGAAGAGCCGGCCTGTAGAACGTTTTCCAAATGCACATTGTTCATTGGATTTGGATGCAAATAGAATCAAAGTCAGAAGTCTGCATTTTGAGCTCATATTTATTGCTTAATGTAACTCCACAGTCCTTGTAGACAGCAAAAATAAAAGTAAGTTTGTGAAAGCCTAAATAGTTAAGGATGCAACTGATATTTTTTTTGTGAGCCGTGTAGAAACTGCAGCCCTTATTACAACAGCTCGGTAAAATAATTAGGGACCCCACAGTACAGTTTTTTCAGCAGTATGTAATACACCACTTAGAAAATTTAGTGCCATTTGTTGCAGAACAGATTTGGTGCAATGTATTCATCTCTGCTGAAAATAAAAACAAGACCAGAAGCAAAACACCGCATGGGGATGCTGCACTGTGATGCAGGCAGTACGGTTCCCTTGGTTACCTTTGAGCTGCAGCAGGCAGGCGGCCGGTAGCAGTTCCTGAACATTCTCCACAGTTACCAGAACTGTCTCTGTGTACACAAAGTCCAGCAGGATCTCCATGGTGGCAGCAGTCAGGCCCTGGATGTCCACAAAAGACTTGCCTTTCTCCGACAGCTGCAAAAATCCCAGCAGTTGGGGTTAGTAACAGTATGGTTGTGTGTGGCCAACTCACCTACAGGATACTCCAGATGCATGTTACACACCAGCAAAGTGACTTATAACCAGAGGTATAAAATCCACGCTTAGAAAGAAAGCATTCTTCTCAGTATTCTGTATCCACCAGGATTCGTCAATTAGCAAGATTCTTCAGTCAGGAGGCACAACTTCTGCTTTAAATTCAGTTGACAGCATGAATAAGTGGAAGAAACACAAGGCTGGACATTTATTCTCAGCCCTCCAGACTCCAGGCCCCTGCGTACAGCAGCAACACTCACCTCTGAGTCCTGAGTGCTCATTTAGAGTATGAGTACAGAATATGAATCATTATTATTACTAATCAACTGCTTCTACTGAGAGTGGACCATTTCCCACCTGTCTGAAACACAAATAAACATTTTCAACTGTAATTACCTGAAAAAAATGTTCCTTACATAAACAGACATGAAGTTTTAACTCAAAAGACAGCACTCGCCACTAATAAGAGAAGCCCCCATCATTCAATGTTCATTTTTTCTACATAAATTCAGGAGAGGTGCTGACTGTACTCTGGACATTCTGTGAGTAATGTATTGCATAAATTTACGGGTTACGCAATGCTTTGTAATCCTTAAGGAGATTAGCTTTTGGCACGACCTCTACTGGACAAATGAAGAAACAACATCATAAATATCTGACTCAATGTGAACTTAAAAATATCGCCTCTTACTCAAAACGTGCCACTTCAGTTGACTTTCACATTCCTCAAAAGACCTAGTCCTCCACAGGCCCCAGTTGAAAAATTCACCTTCTGCATCACAGTTCCAAAACTAAAAGACCTTTACAATTAATTCAAACATCATCCCTATAACCCACTTGAATTTGCTTCCAAAATATACACGTTCCGTCTTTCAGCTACCAAATGGTCATAAGATCATTTTCATGAATCAATGTAACACAGTGCCCAGGTTCTACTCTACCAACCTGTCAATAACAGGTACTCAATGCTGCAATGTTTGACTGCAAATCCAGCCAAACCCCAAAAGGCCAGGTTTAAGAAAAACATAGTAGCAATGATAGAAGTCAGATATCCACAGATCACTTCATCTTTCTTCGTAAGCATACCAATAACCATTTCCCCATGGCCAAACACTGGGCAATGACCAGGTCTGAACTCCCAAATACAAAGCACGAGTTATATAAACTCCTAGCCCCCTGTATCCCAAGCTTGATTACCTCGCTTGTGAACATGGCACAGAAGTAGTCGCTGCAGGCTGCCAGAACAATCCGGTGGGCAGGAAAATCGGTGCCCTCTACCCTCAGAGTGATGTCACAGAGCGTGTTGCTCTTGCGAAGGGCATTCATGGCATTCAGGATAGATTTTGCATGGGAGTTGGTCATGATATCTTTGGGAGCCATGGCAACCTTCCTCGGGGAGGGGCACAATCTCTGTGACCTCCAAGGGGGGCTACATGCAACAGAGATAGTTCCAGGTGAATGATATTGATCAGCACGAAAGCATAATAAGTGAATTTTTGGTGTCAGTGCAGTGATTACTCATCAGCAGGGGTACCTGCAATCTTCCTCCAAATTTTAGCTTTAATTTAGAAGGAAAGGCAACTTTAATTATCAAAGCTACATTGCTGAACGCTGGGGACCGGTGAATAACAGTATATTACTGATCATCATCCAGATTTTATTCCTGCCAAAAGATAAATGCTCGGTCCCTCGCAGTATGACGGTTATGCACACAACTCACGTCCAAATATCAGTCACATAAACTAAAAATAAAAACAACTAAAAACTCAGTAGGTGTATTCTCAGAACGTCACTCAAGCATTGTACCCAGTGGCCCCAAATTAACAGTGAAAACGGTGCAGGCATCACTGAATGGTCTGAGCCAGAAATAAAATGGCGGCTGTTCCATGCATGCAGGAAAACTCACTTATTACCTGGCTAGAGCACAGAATAGAATCCATGCTCGTGTGTACACAACCTTAACTCTTTAGCTTTGATACAGCCATATAGCAAGCATGCACTAGTAGCACCTAAAAACCAAGAAAGTGCATCTTTTCTGAGAAATTCCTACAAAAACATAGAATACACCGAGGTTTACTGAAGATGCGAGGCTAACTCAGGAAACTTCGGAAAAATTTTACCGAGGTATCCTGAAGTCTGTCCGGTTTACTTAAGCTTGAACAACACTTCAGTAAACCTTGGTTAAATTTCACTGAGACGCACCGAGGATTGTCTGGACTACATCTAGGGCAGGGCTATTCAACACTATCCTGCAAGGGCCGGTGTGGGTGCAGGATTTCATTCCAACCAAGCTCTTACACACCTGATATTACTAATCAAGCTCATTAGCAAAGACTCTTGGGGTTGATTAGTGGTGTCAGGTGTGTAAGTGCTTGGTTGGAATGAAAGCCTGCACCCACACCGGCCCTTTCTGGACACGGTTGAATAGCCCTGATCTAGGGCCTGGCTTAATTACCTTGTAACCTCGTTGAACAGGCAGAACTTGTAATTTGCAAAATTAATTGGTGTTTGGACTGCAGTACTGGAGGGAGGTCTTTAATGAGGCACGTGTTTTGACTGTCTTCACACTTCCCCTTTATTCTGGTGTGAGCATAGGCCTAGCAGACAAACTTCGGACTACCTCGGTGAAATTTTCCGATGTGGTCTCTGAGCTTCAGTGGGCCAGAAAATCCTCGGCGTGTCTCGGGAAAATTTAACCGAGGTTAACAGAGTTGGCCTCAAATCTTCAGTAAACCTCGGTGTATTCTAAGTTTTTGTAGGAATTTATCGGAAAAAGGTGCACTTTCTCGATTTTTAGGTGCTACTAGTGATGCTTGTTTCAACTCAAGACAGATTTCGAGATTCAAAATACCAACGTATTTCGCAATACTGTGACGTTACATTAGAGATTTTGCCAGCAGCTCTGCACGATGCTCACATATCAACAGAACAGGAAGGTCGTTTGCGCATCCAGCTCGCAAGCAAATATACTTTAAGTATAAATAACAGGCAAGCCGATTAGCTAATGACATTAACGTAATTACATGTAAGTGTGATGTATCCTTTTGAAGCTTATGTCTTATCTCCATGACGTTAAAGCTGCTTTCACACCGGACGCGGAACGAATTTTTCGCACGACAGAATACATTCGAAGTCAATGCAAAGACGCGAATTCGCGTCTTTACATTGACTTTGAATGTAATCTGTCGTGCGAAAAATTCGTTTCGCGTCCGGTGCGAAAGCAGCCTGAGACAGCTGACTTCAAGTCCTGTTTTGCTAGCAATATTATTTGCTAACTCGCTAGCCAATTAGCCTCAGTAAACAATCATACACACAGGTTTCTAACCACACAAGACGCAGAGGCTTTCTGCACTACCAGCAAAACAATCCACGCAGATGTTTACAACTTACTTGTAATATATCCCAGGCTGCAATCAAAACAAATAAAAGAAATACTGAAACGCGAATTTACCCACATAAATAACAGCAATCAAGGCGCTTCGTCGTTTTGCAGTTACAGCAGCCGACAGTGGCGCTCCATACTCCGGCGAGACCGCCACTTCGAAGACCGCTGCTTCCTCTGGAGGCCTGGTGACTTCACAAAGGCGAGTTTATAACATTTTAATAAATGCGAAGAAGCATGGCTATGAATCACAGATTTTATTCTGAGGGCAGAAACAGAGACATGCAGTGGCGTTTGAGTGAAATAAGCCAAGCAAGGCTAACAGACTAGCTTGGGCTCAGATGTTCCCACGAACGAATACGAGCCAACAGCAGAAGCACACGGTGTGTTGGCGACGTCACTCAGTGCGCGTCAGCGCGACCGCGACTCATCCTATGAAGTGGAGCTCCAGGAGCAGCAATTCAATTGATCATAAGTAGCTATCAATTGTACAAACGCACAGTCCCTGTAAATGCAATCAGATTAAATATGTCTTCGAAAAGCCTAATTATAAGACTCATCGAGCAACGTAATTTGGCTGTGCTGTTATGTGTAGTGTACTATAACACCACACTTCTATTGGTGATCTTTGTTTTGGAAATTGTTTTGCAGAGACTTGGTAATCAGTGAATAAAAGTTTTAACTAATTTGGTTTCCTAAGGTGTTTTGGCGTAGGATTCAGTTGCCTGCTGATGTCTATACCATTGACATAGTGTCAGCATGAAAGTCCAATAGGACATGCCAAGAGAGTCGAAATGATACGAAAAGGAACACTGGGTGCATTATCCTTACGCAACTTATATATTTGGACTTAAGGGGACTTATAGTTAAGCAAACATTTTTCCAAGATATTCACTTTTTAAACTAAGAATTATTATCAAAATAATTCTATTAGAAATTGCAACTTAAAACAGAGTTTCTGTAGCATCACATCAGTGGTTGCCATGGAAATGGCTGTTTTAATGAATTTATAGATACTTAGAGAAACACAGTCATTGAAATAACTAAACAGTGTTTAGTTATAATTTCAGCTGTAATGTGAAGGAAAAAGCATTCCTAATGTCACTACAGAGCTTTTTTTTCCCCCAGGTTTCAATGTTCTAGAATTGATTTTGACCCTCTTAAATCAATTTCGGCGGCAAACAGCTAATCAAATATGCATATTTCTATTCACTCATATTCAGAGGTAAATATTGCAAAAAGAGCTCTGTACAGGCATAGATCATCATAAAATGAAGAAAACTGCCAAATATGAAGTTAATTGGATGTAAAGTTGCTGAGAAATCTGTATTTCCTTATTGAAAATCATCTGTATTTTTCTTATGCCTCAAGGTTTTAAGTCTGTGTATTTGTTTGTTTGTCTGTCTGTTACCATCATTTGCGACAGCGTGTGCATCAAGCTAAAGTAACAATGCCAAAAACAAACACTGTTCTCTTGATTTTAAATGTGCCAGAATTTTGATTTTTTGTAGCACTTCATGTTTCAGTATACACGTTTTGTGTACATAATGTTAAGCCACACCCACATGATTTTGGCACAAGGACCGCACTCTATTGACTGTTTATGTATTCAAGCTTGCTTTTATGTTACTGTACAACTATTGTTCATCAGTAGTGGCTAAGCAATACACACCGAGGCATCAGCACCTCTGGTGCTTTCATTATCAAGGTTTTAAAGTGCTTTTTAGTGTAAAAAAAAAAAAAAAAAAAGAGTAATTTCAGAGCAATTTTAGAGCAAGTTTAAGACCAATTAGGCAGAAAGTGAATACATGTCCTGAAAGTAGACTATTTGAAGGACAACTTCATGTTCTTACCTCAAAACTAAAATTATGCACCAAAATTGGCATTTTGCTTAGCTATAGGTCCCCTTAAGTTTTACAGTGCCATTCTGGGAGAGGGACATTCACTGTCTTTGGTTATCTCTCCCAGTTGGTCCTCAGTGCAGAGAAGTAGAATGTCATCTTAAAGCTCTTGGGCATATTTATGTAATCTCTGCCAAAATTAGTTACTATCATACTAAAAGTCATAACTGCATTTCTGATCCTTCAGCACTGTTGCACAAATTTTTATTCTCTCCTCAACACTCCTCATTCCTCAACTCAGTCCCATCACAGCAGATGGCGTTGCAGTTTTATACTGGGAGATGGTCTCAGAGGTTCGGAGTTTCTTCATATCCAGTATTACCCTGCCTGTCTCCTCCCCCTTTGCTCCCTCCCCATTTCTATGCTCATAGAAGCTGTTGTTTCCCAGATTCTACACTCCTACCACACGACAACCCTTTCCCTTGACCTTGTCCCTTCATTCCTCCTCCAGAACATCCCACTCAAACCCCCCCCTTTTGTCATTTCCCTTGTGAACTCCATCTTCTGGGTGTTTCTACTCTTTCAGCACCCTCATGTCACCCAGCTCTGGATGTAGCCCACTCTAGACCCTTTCATGATCCAGAACCACCGTCCTTTTTCTCTTCTCCCAATTCTGTTCAAAACTCTTGAAAGGGCTGCTTCAAACCAACCATTTTCTTTCTTGTCCTTGAATAGTCTGCAGAATTCACACCAACCTGGCTTCAGACCTGCCCATTCAACAGATCCCCCACTTCTCTCAGTCAGGGAATTGCGCTGCAAGAGCAACCTCTCTTTTTCTGTCTCAATCCTTCTTGTCCAGTCAGCAGCCTTGAACACTGCTAATCATCTCATCTTCCGGTCCTCCTTAACAGCGCTGGGGATCTGCAGCACAGGCCTGGATTGGATCCAGTCCAATCTCTCTGATCGCTGCATCCAGGCTGCCTGAGGCAGTATGATATCAGAATCTTGTCCCTTTAACAAAGCAGTCCCCCAGGGCTCAGTCCTTGGTCAACTTCTCTCTCTATAAATGCTCTCTTGATCCAGTGATTTTGCACAGTTTTTCCTGTCACTGCTATGCTACAATATTCATCTTTCTTTCCCTTTTACTGTTTGACATGTAGGTCTCTGCTCGCCTGAGGCTGAGGGATTTTCAAAGCTGAAAAGAAAGCCACAATCTTCAGCCTAAACCAGGAGAGGCCAAGGTGCTATTCACCCCTGCTTTCTCCTGTCCGTCCCCTGCTTATCTCCCATCCACAATTTTACACTCTCTATTGGGGGCACCTCAGTGTCCTCCTCCTCCAGTCCAAGGAACCACATAGTGGCAATGGTTTGGATTCTTCTTCTCAGAGAACATTGCAGCCGTGTGTGCAGATTCTTGCTGTGAAACATCCAGCAAATCCACCCAATAGTCACTACCTCCTCAACTCAGCTCCTGGTCCAAAGCTTGGTGCTTCCCCAGCTTGACTACTGAATTGGTTTTGCCAGAGCTTAGGGCATCTGCCGTTAGACTCCTGCGGCTCATCTAGAACGTTGCAGCTCATCTGATCTTCATCCTCCCCAGACGCACCCATGTCACTCTCCTTCTCACTGATGTCCATTGGAAGCTTGCTGTGACTCGCATCAAAAATAAATCACTTGTGTCAGCTAACCAGGCTAATGGCAAGTCAGCTCCAGCTTATCTTCATAAGATCACCGAGCCCAACGCATCCGCCTGACCTCTCCATTCTGCCACCCGCAGACGCCTGCTGTCTCCTCCTTTCTATATTTGCACTTCCTGATCACATTAGCAGTCTGCTCTAGCTGCCATGTGGTGGAACAGCCTTCCCAGTGGTCAGAAAAGCAGACTCTTACCACTTTTAGGCATGGTCTGAAGACTCATCTTTTGAGGCTCTACCTCTTTCCTATCGTTGATTTTACAGCTGCAATTATGCTTTGATTGTAGCGTTAATTTTGCACTCTCTTCTAGGAGTGTTGATTCATTTTATGCTGCAGGTTCACGGCATGATCCTCATCCTACGTAGCCACTTTTGGCACTCAGATTAATTCTTCCCTCTTGGGTTTTTCGCATTTTATTTAGTTCTCCACCACTGAAAGGGTAGGTTGAGGGACTATTGATTTAAGCCTTGTCTGTCCGTGCATGCATCCATCCAGATCCATTACTATTTTCACTGTCTTCATCACCTTTACCAAAGCTTCGTATCGGTCACCTTTTTTGTGACCTCTGAACTTTGAGTCATAACCTCGATCACTGTTGTTCCCAGAGCAGATCTCCAACACTCTTGACAGTGGCCTTCTGAAATTGCTTGAGCAGTTTGGCCTTATGCTCAAGTTATGCCTTTTGAATGTTTCGCTGCCCCGTGACTATTGACCTTTTCCCTATGACCCCTGACAATTATGTGCAATTTTCAACTTAAAAAATAATTCCAGCTTTTACAATAGCTCTTCCAACACTACTAAGTTAAGGTCAAGAAAACCAATGCAAGTATTAAAATTGACCTAGGACCTCTACAGGGTATTTTATGAGACCTTTGACTTTTAACCTTGACCTCAATTTTGTTTCTGGAGAGCATCTCTCTAACTATTAGCAGCAGCCTTTCAAAATTGCCTTTTGGTCCCTTGCAATCCAAAGGGTAGGGTGGGGGGCCATTGCTTTAGGCCCTGTCTGTCCGTCCATCCATCCATCTGTCTGTCTGTGCGCGCATGGGTCTGATCTCTGACTGGCTTGTTCCCAACTAAATGCATGTTCTTGTTTGTCGCATTGGATAAAAGCTTCTGCTTAATGTCAGTAATTAGGTAATGTAATGCAATGCATTATAAATATTGAAAAATGCATCATAACTCAATTTTTGCACTAGGAATATGAGGGATGAAAGTGTCTGTACACACCACATAATTCACTTATTAAAAACCCAGCAGATACAGAAGCAATTTCTCATTCAATGCATTATTAAATATTTATTGGAACATATAACATTTAGGTGGACAGTGTTTCAAGGAGAATATTGTTCTACAGAAAATGACAAAATAAGGTCATGAATGTTCAGTGAAATTATTTTGTCTATATTACAGCCCCGAACCAAAAGCAGACTTGAACAAGGCAGGAGGAGGATAACACCTGTTGTATGTACAGCAGATGAAATTATGTTCTTGTTCACAATTTGCTTTGCTTTGGAAAAAAATTAAAATTAAAAAAACAATTCTAAAAAATCTAAACTAGCATTGACCTGGTTTCATACATTCTAGAACATCATCGCTGTGATTAATGGTGACGTGGGCCATTTCAAACTTGTTGTTAATTTGCCTTTTACCATTAGCTTAAGGCACAGGAAAATACTGTAATTTAACAACAGAAATGTAATTGTTATTAAACCTCTTCAGGCATTAACCAGTAGGTTTACTGGGTCAGCATGGTGAACAGTACAAAGTCACAAATTACTCCACAATAAATATAGATCGAATGAAAACAGTATTCTGAAATGCATATTACAGCCAAGCTGTTCACCAAAAATCACTATCCAGAAATATTCAGATTGTATACGCTATATAAAGTCTAAGAATGGCAGATTTATAAGAAACTATAACATGTCCATTTACACTTTCCACCAGTACAGCAGATTCAGTGCTTAACAGCAACATATCTTACATTTCATATTTTTCCAATAGCATCTGGGCTCTTTCTATATCATTTTTTATGCATCAATGTTCATGCAATCAACAATATTAAAGTTGTTTTTCATTACACACCAACAATGACCCAAGTCACATTTTAAATTGAGGCGCAGAGGTAACAGAATTACCACCCAGCCAAACAATTATAAACCCCATTGTAAGTGGGTGCATGTATTTTGTAACTCAGATGCCCACATGGAGGGTGCATCCCTGTCCAAGTAAAATTAATTATTTCCCATACGAACACCACGTCCTCGCTAGAAGCAAAAAGAAGTTGTTGAGTGAAGGAGAGAGGGGCACATTTTTTGACCAATGCAGTGCACCAAGTCTCTCAATTTTCCACTTCATCACATCTACCATACTGTCTTCTCGCAGGCTGCTCTTTCAGTTCTGGCTTGCCCTTTATCTGTGGTCTTGTCCAGGCTCCATCACTGTATATGGGATAGAATGTCTACAAATCTGATAGGCCCAATTCAGACCTTTAACACAAGAAAAACTTCTTTGCTCAAACCAAAATAACAAAACTAGATTGGTAGAAAACCAGTACCATAACCAATCACTGGTCATACTACCGGTTTAGCTTTGCCTAAAGGTTTTTGCATGTGCTGAAGATATACATAAATCAAGCTCCATGTTTCACAAAATTTCGCAAGATTTTTTTTGCACAAAATCAAAGCATTGTGCACCATTATGTCAACGTATTTCCTGATTTCCCAATACCTTCTGACAGACTTCTTCCAAGACCACAGATCAATATATACATTAAAACTCAACCAATACATCATGAACATAACAGGAATTTCCAACACGGCCCAAGACCAAGAAACAAGAGTCCTCGGTCGTGAACCCAACAATCTAAGTAGTTCTGCGTGTATAGGTAGATACTCCTGGTTTAACACCTAATCCGTCTCTTTAGGACGCTGTAAAAGGACCATTAAATCATGCTTTGAGAAATGACCCCAGCGGACTCCTGAAATGAACAACCTCTTGTGATATGTAGGAAAAAAAAGCCCTAAACCACCTTGAGAGATAGCACTTTTGTACAGAAACACAGCAAAATTGCACTGCCTAACCACAACAGATTAATTTTCCCTCACTCCTCCAACCCCACCAGATAATGCGCATCAAATTTTGACCTCTTTACCCCAGAATCATCCAGAAACTCAACATCACCTAAGCCAAGGATTTTCAGCCCATTCCACTTCCTATTATTGGTGCCTATGCTTCTTAAGCTACGTCTACACTAACATGTTTTTGTTTTGATCCGGCTTTTTAAAACAAACTCTGTCCATACTATGATGCAGTCCCAGAGTTTAAAAACTAAAACGAGGTCAGCAGCGCTTTCAGAAGTCTCCATTTTAGGAGTTTGAGAACACCGGAGTAGTGTGGACGCTAGGCGAAAACCTAGCTGAAGTCAGGTGTTTTAAAACTAAAACGTATTAGTGAGGACGTATGCTTAGAATTGGGCCACCCTATCAATGATAATCCAGAAACGGTAATTAATTTGTGATTTTTTTTCCCCCGCAAGTGACACAAGCTCACCATTATAAAAAGTTTGAGCAGGAAAACAAGGGCGTTGCAAAAGGGCTCATCATAGTAGCAACGAGCAACAGAAAGGCAACGGGCTTGTGCTCAACTGGATGATGAGTGTAACAGAGACTCCACCCACCTCCTGATAAACTTCCTGCCTCAATAACAATTGGCAATGCCGCCGCCCCCACCCTAACCTGGTTTTCCCCCCGACCAAGACAGCAAAGCTGGTATTTGCCTACCTGCACCACAGCTGGTATTAACCCATCCTTACTGAGGTAAATTTCCCCACTACCATGGATGGAATTGACCTCCCTCCAGCCCCTCTTGGCTGAGCTCTGATCGAGTGACCACACCCACTTCAGAAAAGTGCAGGTGTGCTGTCAAGTCTGAACCAAAGTGGAGTAAATTTAACAATAGTGAAACTGGCGGGGGCAACCCAGGTGAGTTCCTCGGGCACCTGGGAAGGTGTAACAGGTGCAGGCCCATTCTTAAAGTGGATTAGGGGAGCAGAAAGAAGTGATGGATGGGAGGAAGGAGAGTGCAGGGAGATGGGGAGGAATACGTTCAGAGTAGAGAGTCGTCAGTGCAACCCCCCTCCAGACCGTAACGAAACTCCTGAAGATTCGATATGCCATAGAAGTGGATGAAAGCGGCGGCCACCACTAGAACGTGGAAGATCTGGTGCGACTGGAACTAAGAAGACAAGCGTCGGGTGGGGGGAAGAGACAAAGAGAAGAGTTCAAGTGGTGAGAAATACATCACAGCTCAAGGTATGACAAAACATGAACATTCAGAGATGATTACAATACACTTACAGTACATTAAAGTTAATCAGCAAGGGCCTTTATCCAAAAGAACAGAGTGATTGCAACCTTCTCTGGAGCACTGCGGGATTAAGGTCCTACCTCAAAAACCTAAATATTCTTATTAGCCATCTTTCCATGGAGGAACCTCAGCCCAGGATATGTGGAACCTAGTTCAAGCACTAGATTCAGCCCATAGCGCAAATGAGCTAATGTAATAGCACTAGCACTATTAACATTTCAGGTTTCAGTCAAGCACCTTAAACACCAAGCGATAGGCCACCCCAGGATGCAATTTTGTTGTCAGTGCAGTTCTTACCCATATGTCACACTTGCCAGGGAAGTAACGCTCAGGGATCCTGGCGGCGTAGAGCCCAGCTCCTGTGATGTACATAGCCCCCATCAGGAAGAACCAGCCCATCTGGCCCACTGTGGTGGCCTTGACGAATCCCTCAGCTATGGTAAAGTGCATCGTGGGAATGATACCACTCAGTCCAAGTCCCAAGAAGACCCCTGCGGAGAGAGGCCAGCAAGGGTATGAACAATGATGTCATGGCCACAGCAGTAACAGTGATAGGACATCGTAATGATAAAGAACAAATGTGCCACAACCAAATGAGAACCATTCCAAGAAACAACCAGCTGATTTTTATACAGTGAACCCATGATTATTCATCTCATATTTCATTATCCCTGACCACAACCAGGGCACAATCATACTACCCCCATTCCGAAATAGTTGGGACAAAGTGGCCTGCCTGCAGTCCTGATCTTTCACAGATTGAGAACATTTGGTGCATAATTAAATGAAAAGTCTGTCAAAGGAGACCCAAAACTCTCCAGCAGCTGGAAGCCTGTATTAAACAAGAGTGGGATCAAATTCCAATGGCTAAACTCAAGAAACTTGTCTCCTCAATGCCCAGAAGCCTCCACTCTGAGTTAAAAAGAGGGGATGCTACACCATGGTAAACAGGCCCCTGTCCCAGCTTTTTTGAGACCTGTAGCAGCCATCAAATTTGAAATGAGCTCATTTTGTGGATAAAATTGTAAAATTTTTCAGTTTCAACCTTTGCTGTGTTTTCTCTGTTCTATTGTGAATAAAATACTGGCTGGTGTGATTTGAAAGTCATTGCGTTTTGATTTTATTCACACTTTGTCCCAACTATTTCGGAATTGGGGTTGTAGTTCAATTATCTTGGACAGATAACCCACAATAAAGTCCATATGTAAACATAAAACAGCTCTGTAAATGAAGACTGTAAATACAAAATGATTTGAACACCAAGGAGGTATGGATGAATATACATAAAATTTAAGACTTACAGGCTCAAGTTTGTATTTGAATTCAATGTACCACAGCACATAGCCAAGAATAAAAACTTTGGTCACTGTCTTAATACTCGCATACTCCACTGCAGGTCAGGGCAGGAGAGGGATCATCATACCTGCCCGTGTGGGCCTGTGGCGGGGGGTGGCAAACCGGTCCCACTGGGCCACGATGATCGCAGCGATGCCCAAAACACAGACCACAGAGAGGTAGATCAGGCGGGGTTGCGGCGAGCAGTAAAAAGAGTAGTATAGCCAGGGCACAAAGGAGCCCATTATCAGCAGGGCGATGCCAGAATAATCCAACCTGCAAACAGATTTATTAAGTCTCAGGACCAGGAAGTTACAGTTCTGCCATGCATTCCTTCCATCCATGAACTCTGCCAGAAGAATCTATCGATGAACTTGGCTGACACGCAAATCCAGGTCCAGGTTACGGATGCAAAATAATGTCGGGATGAAATTTGCTGGCCAGTGAAATGTCCAGATTTCACTCAGTTAAAGCCCTCCTATCATGTCACCGGGTGCACAGCCAACTAGTCAGAACAAGCCATTTCAAAATCAGTTTGTTTGTGACATCATATGGCGAAGTAACCACCCAAAGGCAAGAAGGACTGATCAACTTCAGCCAACAAGATAATCAGTTCCTTCAGTATTCAGGGTGATCCCTCTTGCTCGATATGTGAAAAGGGACAGATGTGAGGTGGCTTGTAGTGGCTAATTAGCTGTGCACTGGGTGACATAATAAGGAACCTTTAAGATCTTACCCTCTGTGACAAAATCCTCAATTTCTAACATAATTGATAATGTGTAGTTCTCTCTGGTGACCCATAGTGCTTCTTCTTATGAGATTTTGCATCATCTCATGCCGAGGAGCCCGTCTCATAGTGAGAGAAAATATACATGCAATTTGCAAACAAAAACACAATCCTATCAATATTCTGTTACTCATTGGTTAGAAGAAAGCTCAACTTTCAAAATCCTAAATTTCTCTCCAAAAACAAAACCAAAATAAACAAGCCCTGAACCAGAAGAAACCGGACAGGAAGTTTGGGCAAATGAAAAACCGCAAATGGAAAGTAAAATAGCCGGCAGTCATCAAGAACTACACTTAATTAAGTATGCTAGAAAAAAGATTTTGTTTAATTTCACAGACTGTCTTATCCAGAGTTAATTTCAGGAGTGATATAGGCTGGTCTTTTGCTTTCCGAATCCGGATTATCCACCCTTGATGGACACAGAAATATAAACGTGTCGAGGGAAAGGAGTTCAAACAGGAATAACTGGCACAAAAACAAACCTGAAAAACCTGCTACATTAAAAGGGAAAAATGGAAGTATCAGAATCACTATTTCAGCAGCATCATCAAGCGAATGGCCACAACCATGCCAGTACACAAAGGGGCCCTCAGTCCAGAGTCAGTCTTTGCATCAGATACAGTGCAGTCTGTAAGTATTTTGACGGAGACAATCTGTGCTGTCGCCATTACGCTCAGCACATCAGGTTTAAAACTAATGACTATTAGGTAAAAGTTGAAGGCAAACCGACGTTTTGTCTAAATTGCCCCAATTAGCATTTCAAAAAAAACAAGAGTTGTCAGAAGACAACGCAGCTCGCCAGAAAACTTTAACCTTGCTGTCAACAGACGCGGACGCAGAGGGTATGGTAATAGCTCTCCGAGGACATTCATCCCGGCGAGCTAAAAAAAAAATCAGATAAATAACAAATTACCAAAATTTCAGAAAAAAATTTTCAACAATAGCATTTTTATTGGGGATTTTGTACACGTAACGGCCGAATCGCAGAACCCAGAAGTGTGACGTCTTACCGGCAGTAAACAAAAAGATCCAAAATGAATGTGAAGTATATGCCTGCTGTTCTTCAGGCGCTGTTTGAGTAAGCCGTTGGCCTGAAGTGACCAGCCTTATAACCTTGGAATCTCTCTTGGACTCCTTATATCCCTGGACTCTCCTCTTTCAGTAGATATATCATTTGTCTCCGTAGTACAAATGTAGCAGTATCCCTAGGGCCGTATATGCTATTGCGCTCTGATATTGTTTTATTTCGCATTTTGCTACATGTTAATTTAGTTGCCTGGTCACTGGTGTTGAATGATATTTTTGATGAGGTAAAATTGTCATCAGCTTTTAGCCGAGTTTCTTCCTGTTCAGTGGATATGCTGCATGAGTAGGCCATGTTGCAATTTGATAGCACGATTTAAAATGCCTCTGCTACGTGAACTTGTGACCATCACTGGCTTTGTTGTTCTCGGTATGACGTCATCAAGATCTCTGTAGCTTAGGACAAAGCTATGGCCCAAGAACAAGAAAAGCTTTTGTTCCAAGATTAAACTGGTCACACTTTTATTGAGTAATTAGGCTATAGAAATGATTAAACCAATATTCAGTAGAAATGTCTCTGCATCTTAAGGACCATCAGTTTTAATTTTTGGCTATTTCACATCCATATCATTTAGGAATTGCAGCCCTTCAAATAATTATGTCACTGTGCAAATAAATACGGCTACATTAAATTCACAGCGTTGTTTAGCCAGAATATGGGGCTCCAATTCTGTAACGAGGGGACAATGTCTTACTTGGAGAAGGTGCGGGACACTTTCTCGGAGTGGCAGTACACAGTGTGGAAGAGCCAGGAGAAGCAGAGGCACAGCACAGCGCCCAGGAAGAACATCCCAAACACCACCTTCTCCTGCAGCGGGGCCATGAAGTACATGTTTGGTCGCAACATGGTGAGTGTACCCAAAAACAAGAACAGGATGAGACCTGTGGAGTGGAGAGGAGTGGCCAGGGAAATAAGCGGTCATCCTCCAGCAAAAAAAAAAAAAAAAAGACACCTACATTTATCCCATTGAAGAGAAAGTAGTTTAGAGACGGATATTTTTTTCCTGACCACATTTCTGCATCAGTTTTCTAGAGCTCCATTTCATTCAGTTACCAGCAATGATTCTTATATCAACATTAGAACATGCAGTTAAGAACATTCCAATCACATTTGAGACTGCAGACCTGAAAGAGTTAACATGGCAGATAAAGTTATAACTGCGCCCTTTCACAATGATGACTTGGGGCGAAAATGTGGTAAGATATTGAGAAGGAGTGTGCAGCACTTCATATTAACCCTTAGAGTGCTGAAAAAATTTTATAAAATACAAATTTAATTATCTTGTGCTGTTGAAAACCTATCATGTGGCAACTTGTTTAAAAGAGCTCCTCTGCGGGAGCTATTTTAAACAAGTTGTCACATGATAAGTTCTCAACAGCTTTGATTTTAATATCTTGCATCTGTGAGCAACAACAGCAGCATTTAGTGCTCTAAGGGTTAACAGTATGACTACAGGCAGCAGAGGCAGCTTTGAGAGAAACTAACCAGGTTGCCAGGTCTGACACTAATTGTGCTTTGAAAAGTGCCATGGTAGCTTTTCAGCCCTTCCACTTAAAACCTTGGTTTAGAGTCTCATGCGAAAGGCAACACCTTCTAAAGCAGTGCCCCAATCAAAGTAAATAGACTTCATTTGGATTTACCCAGCATGTGTGTCCATATGTTCCCTGTCTCCGTGTGGATTCGGAAAATGCTTCCAAAACAGGCCCGGAAAGACGGCATGGGTGGCCGATGTCCGTGCAGCAGGTAGTCATTATCCTTCAGCCAATCAGGTAAGAGGTTGTAGGGGATCACCCGCCAACGACCCTCCCAGACCTCCAGCACAAAAGCCCGGTTAACAAACAATAACCAAAATGAAAACTGGCATTGTCATTTCAGTTGGCTAATTTGCCAAAATCTAATAACTCCCAGCAAACAAAGCATTAGCAGCACAATATATGTGAAGCATTTGGACAGTCACCAATATCTGTGAAGTCATCTCAATTATATTTGCTCATTTTGGAAATGTCTGGTTGAAAAAACCAGATTTCAGTTATTATTCTACAGTTTTCACGATCTAAGGACAATCCTCAGAAAATCCCCAGTCTTTACTTTATTACAACACGTAGCCTCACCAGGCAGTCATTTAATGTGAGACAGTCAGAGACTCAATCACATTTAGCCTGAGTGTTCGAACTAGGATTAAAGCAGCCATTTTTATAATAGTTGATCTTCATATGCAAAAAACTCTCTGCTATCCAGATTTTGAAAGTCAAGCAGTACATAAGGCATTGCTTAAACCACACCAGATTTCTGCAGTGCCCCAGTACAGCTCAGTCTTTGGGGCCCACCTTGTGCACAAACTCCTCCATCTTCTCCATGGCATGGTGGGCCTGCAAGGGCAAAGTTATCACCCGTACTCCTTCCTGCTCCTCCTCATCCTCATCTTCCTCAGTGTCAGAGAGAGGAGACGCACCAGCAGAACCTGCAGGCCCCTGCAGAGGTGCATCCAAAGCTTCAGTCAGCTTCAGACAGAAGCAGAACCACAGCTTAACCTCTTCCTGTTCCTTACACTGAAGGAGTTGGAGCCAAGTTGGAGTTTTGCATCAATATGGGCACCTAGCCCAGCTAACGCAAAGCACTCACCATAATGTCACTGCAATGCTGTCATTGCATTGTTCTTTCTGGACTTGTTGCCATGAAAATACCAGTCTGCAGGACTGAAGCATTTATAAATTGCCACTGCTGTCTACCCAGCTGCCCACCGTGGAACTTATCATTTCAATGAGAGTAAAAAGTAGGGATCTCAAATGACGAGGCTCTAAGGGCGACAATGTAGTTGTGTAACGTAGCATTCATGAGTAGCCAATTCTGAGAATAAGGGGCATGCGTTTCCTAAGAATCCATTGGACAGATAGAGCATTCAACTGAGGAGACACACCAAACCAAAGGAAGACACTGCAGCTGTGACTTGTAATCCATGATAAACAGTGAGGGCTGGAAGTGTTTAGACAGAAATATAAAGTCGCAATTCTCATGTCAATCCAAATGCATTCAAATAATCTCAATTTTAAGGGAACAGTCCCACAACTGTTACAGCCTGTTAAAACGGCATTGTAGTCCAGCCCAGGCACCTTATAATCAGGTCTTGCATTATACTCAGGTCTGTGACCTGATTATAATGCAAAAAGCACGCAAGTTCTAAAACATTATATTTCTGTTCTGTCACCCGAATCCCTTCCCGCACCCAAATTTACTCCTGAAATTACCCCTTTGACCCCTCCTTGACCCCTCAAGCTCTTCAACAGGGGTCCGAGCTCAGCCGGTGCAACATTGTCCAGGCAGCCGCCCTCCTCCGAGATGGGAAACTCTGCATCACTGGCTGAGCCGTTTCCGTCCGACATCGGGACACCGTCCCGCACTCCTGCCCCCCAACCGGCCACCCTCCTCAGTCCGGAACTCCTGGTCAGCTCACACTCTACTGTGAGAGCAAACATTTTAGTAGGCATACACTGAGGAATGAAACCGCACACACATACATGCTCACTGACAGACTCGGGCACCAACACTGATGCACAGAAAAGCAACAAGAAGCAACAGCAGCCAAACGCAAAACGGGATTCAACTGATCAAACATTGCGGACTTACCCGAGGGAGAGCCAACAATTCACGAAGTCGCGCGACGTGGAGCTAGTGTCCTCATTCCACAGTAGCTTGAGATTCCTCACACCTCCGAAGGACTAAAAACAAACCACAACATGCTAATAAGACAATGCATAATTGTTACAATTTGAGAATAACACTGCATTAATGTACTACTCAGTTCAAACAGGAAAATGTATTTTCATGCTGACAAGCTGACCTCAGAAATCGTCAGAAAAGGGCGCTCGGTGTTCGCTGTGAATAGCAAACAACGTGCCAAATTGTGGATTCTTTAACCCACATAAAAGAGCGGAAATTACCAATCATAACCACACCATTCCAGATAACAGGTACATCGTATTGAGAGGAACTCAAACCGGATATAACAGAAGACAGACTAGCGGAAACAAGTGCTTTTTCCCAGGTACGTCAAAAATATTCTCACACCTCGTGGCACAAAACCCTTAAAGCTCAAATTAAAACAAACAAAAAAAGCGCCGATAGGTTGTTACACCTTGGGCATTGGGACAGGACGCGGTGGTTGGAGGTTCAATTCCACTCCAAAAACTTCGGACGGTGAGAAAACCCAATCAACACAAAATAGTCTCACAATGTTGCCGCAATAGTAACTTACTGTCATAACATTACAATAGTGAATATCCTGTTTGCTAGAGTAACTTCAGAACCATAAATCCTCGCGTGAAAGCTAATTTGGTCTGTTCGCCACGAATAAAATCTGCTGTCAGGTACACTACAGGCCAGAAGTTCGGAAGCAATGCCAGTACAGGTCAAAAGCATTCTTCCCTTGGGACCCAAAGCATTCTTCCAAGCTCTGTCAGGGTTACCTAGACAAAAAAGAAGAGGAAGGTGTTCTTCGAAACATGATTTGGCCCCCTCAGTCTCCAGACCTCTCTCCAGTTGAGCTTGTGTGGGACGAATTGGATCGATCTATCAGAAAAGTGCGTCCCACGAATCAGCAGTCTCTCATTGATGAACTTAAGAAAGCTTGGAATGCAATTCCTGGCACATACCTTAAAAAACTGGTGGAACGAATGCCTCGTATATGCCATGCTGTTGTGAAAGCAAGAGGTTGTTACTTTGAAGAAAGCAAAGTCTAAGCAAAAAAAAAAAAAAAAATGTCTGATAATTTGAGTAAAATGTATTCTGATGACTTTTTATATAATAATCATGTTTATTTTGTTGCAAAGTATACCAATGGAACTATGATCTTTTTTGTACAAATTTGATCTTGCTTCCAAACTTTTGGCCTGTAGTGTAGCTAATGTTTAGCTACTTAAACGTTACAGTAATGAGAAATTGACGCACTGAAATTGTCCATTTTTATGTATCAAATTGCACGAGTTTCATAAGATTAATTTCAGCCAGATTCCTTGAGTATTTAATAAATGTGCTACACTAGTTGCAAATAAGCAGCAATCAGCACGTCATCAACATGCAACAAAGAAGAAAAAACAAATCACAAGATTGCAATGAGTTAATGTCAGCCAGTTAACCTATAACAAGCAAACCTGCTAAGTCAGCTACGTTAACGACATATGTTCCGAAGTACAACCGAATCATGAAAAACCTTTCAGTGCGTCCAGTGTGCCATGATTCGTACTCCCAACTGGTAAAACGGGTTCAACTGTGAGCGAAACGGTATGGTAACTTCGCATTGACAGCTACAGCTTGCCATACGGCCACGTTCAGAGATAGCGATGACCAAAGCAAAAGTAGTCTTTTCCTCATATAGATCCACAAATAGAAAGTGCCTTCAGGTCGTTTTACAGCCTAGAATTCCTGCCGCCTCAAATCTGAAGGTTTAAGCCGCTTTCACACCGGACGCGAAACGAATTTCGCGTCTTTGCATTGACTTTGAACGTAATCTGTCGTGAGGAAAATTCGTTTCGTGTCCGGTGTGAAAGCAGCTTTACTGTTGAAAGTCAGGTATTGTCAATACGCTGCTTGCGTAATTAAGAGCAGACCGCTGGCTAGCAAGCATGACATATTTTGTGCACAGTAATCGGCCGCCCCGTTTCCATTCCTGAACCCATCTGTTCATGATTAACACACTGACAAGTCAAAAAATTCACATTATTTTATTGATTCTTCGTGCCCCCTTTATCCTATGAGCGGTAGATAAGCGTTGTGTCTGCTTACCCCAGAAACCGTTGTGGGCTTTTATTTCTCTTCCGTCTCCCAATTTCGAAAACAAGATCAGAAGCGCAAATCACCAGTGAGCAAGACAGAGAGTGCCGTCTGCGCAGTCGCGCGGCTCGTGCTGCGCGGAAGCGCCATCTGCTGGTGAAAACTGGTCACTCAACTCGGTTTGACTGACGATCATGGACTCGGAAGCATAAACTGCACCTGTTCCCCTTTAAGTCCCAAGCAACTGTGCAGTTTTTAAGATCTCGTGCACAAGAGAATTTGCCTTCTGACAAGAAACTACGTTCCGTTCAAAATAAAAATTAAGTCACGTAATCAAGTACCAAACAGGACTGAAGGCAGGCCAGTTCAGCACCCGCGCCTGGTTTTTACACAGCCATGCCATTGTAACAGAATGCAGGTTTGCACTGACTTGTCGACATATGCATGTGTCTCACCGGGAAAAAAACGTCGTATTCGAGATGATTCAACCTCATGACCTTCTTGCTCTGAGGTGATAGTGCTACCCACTACTAGCCCTGTTGAATCTAATCATCACATGAATGGAACCTGCCTCCAGCAAACCATGGTGAGTGTCATTATCAACAAATGGAGAATACTTAGAACAGTGGTGAACGTTTCCCAGGACTGGCCATCCTACCAAATTTCCTCCAAAAGAGCATCAATGATTCATTAAGGAGGTCACAAAAGAACCAAATTAACATCTGAAGAACTGTATGCTTCACTTGCCTCAATGATCAGCGTGCAAGATTCAACCTTAAGAAAATTACTGGGCAAAAATGGCATCCAGGACAGAGATGCAGGGTGAAAACCACTGCTGACCAAAAAGAACATGAAATGTTATCTCGCATTTGCTGAAAAACATCTTGATCACCAGCAAAACATCTGTAATAATATTCTGTGGGCTGATGGGTCAAAAATTTAATGTTTTGGAAGCCATCAGACCATATCAATCTGATGTAAAATTAACGCAGCTTTCCACGATAAGAACATCATATATTGACAGTCAAACACAGTCGTGGCAGTTTGATGGTCTGGGGCCACCTTGCTGCTTCAGCACCATGGAAACTTGCCATGATTGATGGAACCATGAATTCTGCTCTCTTCTTGAAAATTCTGAAGGACAATTTCCCGTCATCAGTTAGTGAATTAAAGCCCAAGGGCAGTTGGGTTATTCAGCAGGTCAATGATCCGATGCTCACAAGCAAGTCCATCTCTGAATTTTTGAAACAGAATGAAGGTTTTAGAGTTGTCAAAGTCCTGACTTGAATCCGATTGAGATGCTGTGGCATGACCTTAAACGGGCAGTTCATGCTTGAAAAGCCTCCAATGTGGCTGAATTGAAATGATTCTGCAACAAAGAGTGGACCAAAATTCCTCCGTAGTCATGTAGTCGACTTATTGCCAATAATTGCAAATGTTTGTTTGCAGTTGTTGTCCAAAAGGGTGGCACAACACATTAATTGGTTGAGGGGGCAATCTTTTGTTTCCCATGGGAGTTGAAGGTTTTGAATAACTCTTCACCGTCAATAAATGAACTGGTTATTTGAAAACTGCATTTTGTGCTTTCTCAAGTTGTCTATGCCTTATATTAAAATTGGTCTCATGATCTGAGACGTTTTAAATATGACAAATAAGCAAAAATAGAAGAAATCAGGGAGGGAGCAAATATTTTTTTCACAGCATTGTAACTGGCATTGGTGTTTGAAGGTTTGCCAAAGTAATCCAGAGCCTGTGCAACTATGTCACTGATTGATAAATGACAGTGCTTGATGCAGAGCTGGCTGAATGATCTGATATCTCAGGTATTCAGCTGAGGCCTGCATTCCTGCCCTGGATGCTTAGAAATTCCTTGAATCTTTTACTTATGTTATGCACTGCAGAGGGTGAAATATGAAGCCTGTTCCTATCTGTCTTTGAGGGACATTATTCGCAAACCTTTCAAAGATTTTCTCACGCATTGGGGGGCAAATTTGCGATCTTTTGCCCATCTTTTCTCCTGTAGGACTAGGCCTTTCCATGATGCTGCCTTTGCAGCAAATAATGATAGCAATCACCTGCTGACACCTACTGTTCAAAATCACATCATTATTCAATTTTTTTTTTTAACCTAATTAGTCCGAAATTGCCCTCATCGCAACTTTTTTGGAATGGGTTGCTGGCCTGAATGGCTGCAATGGAAGTATATTTAGAAATTAAATGGAGTTTATAGGACAAAATCTTAAATATCTTGTCTGCTTGCAATGAAATACAAGCCAAAGTAAATTTTGAAATCACTGATATCTGTTTTTATGTGCATATTCCATACCGTCCCAACTCTTTCTGAGTTGAAACTGTAAAATGCCTGGTCAACTGGATTCAAATCTGGTGATTCACTTGGTCAACAAGGAATTTTCTGGTCCAATGAATTATGGTGCTTACTGTACAAATGATGTTTAATTGTGGAGGAATAATATCTGTTCACCATTATCTATTCTCTCCTCAGCACACCTCCCCACCTGTTTTCTCCTTCACTGCTGAGCACTTTGCAGATTTCTTTATGATAAAATAGCAGAGATTTGCTGCTCATTTATATCTACCTCCACCATTCCTGTCTTCCAGCCTTCTGTTCCCTCTCTCGTTTTTCCGCTTTCTCTCCCCAGACTGACTCTGACATCTCCCAGCTTCTCCTTTCCCACTGACCTACGACCTATGCCCTTGACCCTATCTTTTCGTCTTTCCTCCAGGCCCATCACACCTGAAATCCTTCCTTATGTCACCTCCCTAGTCAACTCATTATTTTCTGAATCTTTTGCTTCTTCTTTCAAGTGTGCCCATGTCACCCCATTCGTTAAAAGGCCAACCCCAGACCATTCCGTCATACAAAGCTGCTGTCCTGTTTTTCTCCTTCCTTTACTATCCATAACACTTAAAAAAAACTGCTTCAAACCAACTTCCTCCTTTCCTGTCTCTGAGCATCTCGCTGGATCCACGTCACTCCAGCTTCTGACCTGGCTACTCAACAAAAACTGCTCTTCTTTCTGTGAGTCACTTCATCCTGCAAGAACAGCCTTTCTTTCATCTGCTCTGATCCTCTTCCACTTGTCTGCAGCCTTTGATACAGTCAACTACCCCATCCTCCTGTCCTTACTGTCCTCCTTCGCAGCAATGATCATCTGTGTTACGGCCCTAAACTTAATCTTTTAGATCGCTACTTTTGAGTTTCCTGGCATGGGGCAGTTTAAGCACCTCATCCCTTCCTACAGAAGTCCCCAAGGGCCCAGTCTTGAGTCCCCTTCTCTTCTCTTGCTACACATGTTCTCTTGGTCCTGCGACCTTTGCCCACGCTTTATCTTATCACTGCTACGCCGATGATACTCAACTCTTCCTCTCCTTCTCACCATCTGACACACAAGTCTCTGCTCAAATATTGGCTTGCCTGAGGGACATCCAGAGTTGGATGGATGTCAACCATCACAAGTTCAACCCAGGACAGAGGTGATGATCACTCCTGCTTCCTCGACTCCCATCTTGGTGTTCGCAGTCTCCAATGGGGACACGTATGCGTCCTCGTTAGTGCAAGGAACCTCAGAGTAGTGATAAAATACCGACTATCCCTCTCTGAGAACATCTCAGCCCTGAGCCAAGTGTGCAGGTTCCTCCAGCATAACATCAGGGAAATCTGACCCTTTCTCACCACCTGTTCAGGCCTGCCTCTGGTTCAGGTGTTGGGGCCGTTCCGCCTGGACTACTGCAACTCACATTCCATCGCGCCCCCGCAGCTGATCCAGAATGCTGTCGCTTGTCTAATATTCTACCTCCCCGGACACTCCCACATCAACCCCCCTCTCACTGCCCTCTACTGATTGCCCATTATGGTTCACATCAGGTTTTAAACATTGGTGCGAGCATACCAGGCTACTAAGAGACAGCTCCAGATTGTCTTACAACACATCAGAACCTCTACACCTGCCAGACCTCTTCGTTTGACGCCACTGGATGCCTGACCCTTCCCCCTCTCTGTTCCTTAACTGCCCAATCACGTCACTGATCTGACCAGGCTCTCTCGTGGTGGAACGGCCTTCCCACAGATGTGAGAACAGCAGAGACTCTGGACCTCCAGCTTCAAGTTTGCAAAAGTTTATTTTTAAGTGTGCTTTAAGTGCAAGAGTAGTAAACTTTGAGTATACTGCTACTCTACTTAATTCAAAATTTTGAGTTCATGAAAGTTTATTTTGAAGTATACTGCATGTAATCATAAAAATATTCATACTTTATAAATTAAAGTGGGCCAATTAAGCCCCAAGAAGTATTTAAGTAGTACACTTACACTACTAGTATACTTGGGAAATATGCTTGAAGTTTACTTTTAAAATGAACTTGAAGTGTACTTCTTGTAAGGGATAGCAGAGGTTCTCAATCTGACGTGTATTTGCACAAACCACATATCAGTTTACATTGGATTTAATATACGATTAACCCATATTGTTTACCATTTGACAATAGAACAAATGCTGTTTGATACTCCACAAATGTCAATTCCGTTTTTAAAAAAAAAAACTTTTATGTTAGCATGCTCTTTTAACCTCGGTAGCCAGTTTATGCTTGAAAGTTATAAATGTTGGCCAGGTCCAAAAAATGAATTAATCAGCTAGGAACCTAAAAAGTTGTTCAGAAAATTAATCCCATTTGTGTTGGCTGCTCACAGTGTAGTCCTCAGAACAACTGCATTGCCCGCACTGAAAACAGGAAGTAACTGTGGGCTGTACACTAATGAGGCCACATAGTCTTTCCAGTGGGGAAAAAAAACAGGCTGAAATTCTTGCTGTCATGGGGCAGTTGCTTAACATGGATATATTTTGTTGGACCCATGCCTCCTTGTAGGCTTAACCCTTTGAGCGCTGAATACATTTTCAAGGCATTAAAAATGTAGTTATCCTGAGCTGTTGAAAACCTATCATGTGGCAACTTGTTTAAAAGAGCTTCCGCAGGGGAGCTCTTTTAAACAAGTTGCCACATGATAGGTTTTCAACAGCGTCTGATTTTGATATCTTACATCATTGGGCAACTGTAGTTGCCCACGGCACTGAAAGGGTTAAGTCCATGCTCACCAGTGTAATCCCAAAAGCTTAATGTAACATTAAAATTTTGAACTAATTGACCATGTAATATACAGCTATTAATATTGACAAAGACTAGCAAAAACTGAAAAATCAATGACATCATTTTAATCCTTCCCTAAGACAATTTTCCAAAAAAAAAAATCCATCTGCTCGCCAGTCTTCAGGCTCAATACTGAAACCCTCTAGCAAAATTTTCCTTCATCTTCCCCCTTGAGTTAAATCATTCTGGTCAATGAAATTCAACTGAACTCAAATAATAATAACATTTTTATTATAAATAGTAAAAATACATTTTGGTTAGTACCCACACACGTACAATGATGTGTACATTAAGATCACATAAATATATGAATTTGCAAGTAAGTAAATAAACTTGTTCATGAACATCACAGGTGTAATGCATAAGGATAGCAACAGCAAAATTATCAGATCTATCTAACAATCTCAAAACTTCTCAGGGTTAAGTAAAACCCAGTGTTTGGGATGAATTAACGATTAGAGTTAAATATAGCCTTAACTCTGATCCTGGCTAAAAACAGATTTTAGTTTTAGGAATTCCATAAAGAATAACTAAATCATTTCAAAATGTCCATAATAAAATATATAGACATACAAAACACAAAATACTATAAATAAACAAAAAAAAGGTAATTTCAGCAAAATCTGTTGTCAGATTTTTGTTTTAAGGAATAAAAAAAAAGTTATAAAATAAAATAAATAAGGTTTCACTTCACAAAACCTCATGACCATCATAATTAGTTTTCTTTTTAAGTACAGTGTCCCCTTCACAACAATAGACAGGCGTATTGCCTTACATTGTAGTTTATTGCTTGCCTCAAGCAAAGCAGCCATAAAAAATCAATATTTAGTAGTGGAGGGCAGTGGTGCATTTCATGGGGTCACAAGTTCACAGATCTCCACTTGCGCTAGGATCAGTTCTGGGTCCAGAGTTCTTTCCTGCATTACACAGCTCCAGAGAGAGTCCATTGGCTCAGTAAATACAAATGCAGGATAGAGAGTGCCCAGTGTATCCTCAGAGAAATCAGCAATGAGATTTTCCGATCTATCACAAAATCATGGATTTTTCCTTATTTCTCAGAAAATGCCATCAATAAACATGTTCTCCAGAGTCAAAGGCCTTGGATATGCCACAAGCACACAAAGATGAACAAGCACACAGTACAGTTAAGGATTTTGCATACTTTTGCGGCTCATAGTCGAGTGTTTTCAGAAAATGAGCTGCATTTTCGCAGCCCCGCATACATTTTCAGGTTTGAAAATGGTCATCTCTGATGGATTATACCCCTGGAGATTATCCCCCCATAGTTTAGACTTGACTGACGATCTCAGAGTCCTCCTCCACGTACCACCGCACCGGGGTTCCATCTGGTGCCCTCTGCAGAATGCGTCTGTGGGGGAACTGCAAGGAAAGGACAAGTGGACACAGCGTGAAACAATGTGGATCCTGTGCACTATTCTGTTAACTTTTAACCTCGGAAAACTTCAACCCATATTTTTGGATTTGCCTGCTATTTTTAAACATTCTCATTTCTGCATCAGAGCTGCAAAAGCGTAGGACAGAGCAGCTGTGCTTAGAAAACAATTTTGCAAATGGTTATTTTCAAAGTGAAGCATTTCAGATGGTGAACTTGCATGATTAACTATACAAACTGAACAAATCCACATACAAAGGTCTAAAAAAGTTTTCTTACTTTGAGCCTTATTGCCTTCAAGATATTGCTCAAAAAACCGGTTGGCCATGCCATGCTAGTCTTGGGTGCTGCAAGCACAAATCTGCTTTTAATACACTGGGCTGCAGAGAATTCCCGTAAAACCATCCTTATTTAGACTACAGAAGAGAGGTGGACCCCAAAATCTGACCTCCACCCAGCTCACATTCCAAGGGTGGAAAAACCCCTAAAATTGAAACATGGTAAAACACCGAAACATCCTGACATTACAGACCTGACTGTGGCATCATCACAGTCTCTCTCTTCAACCAGATGTCGAAACCCACTCCGAGGGTGGTTACTGACCAGAGAGGTCAACTTAACGCAAGGAAGCAGTAACAGCCGCTCGCCAAAAGGGTGGAGGCACACAAACAATAAAGGAACCACAGTACTGTGTGTGGTGGTGGGTGGGGTGTGGATGGAGTTAGGATTAAATATCTAAACACCACTAGAGCAGTGAAAATGTTGTACGAGTGGTTAAATAAATGTCTGGAAATTAAAAAAACTGTGCTTTGTCCCACCAATGTGTCGAATGTAATGCCAATTTCTCTTCACAAAGCCCACATTTTGTAAACATTTTTCAAGAAGTAAAAACTGCAATTGACACATGAATATCACTTACATAACAAGGCACTGATACGATGCAGTTAATTAACACCGAGCCCTAACCTCAGGGAGTTACACAGTTGCTGGGCAACAGACTGCCAGCTCTGAGCCTGTAAACCAATTATGGCATTATTCCCAAGCCTCCTCGTGGACGCAGGTGAATGGCAAGAGCTCGCAAACTGTTGCAAAACAGAGGAAATGCAACCAGAAAGAGCTTTGTTCATGACTACATCAAAACAAGACACAGACTTGTGATGATTCGAGCGCTGAGAAAGCAATTTCATTAAGCCAGTCTGCTGTCAGAAGGTGCTCTCACAAAACCAAACCACCTGCGGCGAACCAGTTTGACATGTTATGAGACTAACCGCAGTCGCACATGAAAAATAAATTCACGTGCATATACATAAAAATAGTGCCATAGGCACTGTAGCTCACTTGGTATATTTCAGGCTTTAGTGTAATGTAAGCTCTCAAGTGGTATTATTTTTTATGCTTGGGCCCGATATTAGAAAAATGTAGGCACCTTTTGTCATTTATGAAGGAAAAATACAAAAATTTCAAACAAAATTCAGCATCAAGGTGTGATGTTTTATCATGTCATTTTTTTTTCCAGCACAGTGCCCTCTTCATAGCGCAGCTCCATTAAAATATCGAGCCCCGGACACCAGATCATTGTATCCAGCATTATATACTGAAAAGTTGACCAGTTGGCTACTGGGCTTAAGTGTGTTGCTCCGGGGAGTAGTATTGTAGCAAATGAAGAGCTGAGCTTTTTATTTTTGTCCTCAAAAGTATGTGTGCACAAAGTTTCAGCATTCTAGCCGCTTTCAAACGCTCTCCAGCATGATATAGTGCAATTTTAAATATGGCCGCCTGGTGGCCATGTTCGACGTTGAGTTTAAACGCCTTGAACAAATCTTAATCAGTACATCCGTATGTACCTCCCCAGCAAAGTTCACACTGATCCCCTCAGTGGTTTGGCAGAAGAACATCAAAGTGAACACAGACGCCGCTGAGTGACCCCATAAGCTCCCTATAGTCCGTTGGACAACTTGCATTTTCCAGTTATTACGAACAAGGTTTTCAATATCATTTTTCACCCATTTCTCCAAAAGCTCAGTCCACCTTAAAGATAAGTAAATAATAGTTCTCAGAAATCCTTGTGTTACCAAGTCAGAAACACAGCAGGGAAATGATGCTGGGTTATGCTGGTTTACATGTATCATCGTACAGTACGTCAATGCTAATCATATTTATACAAATACACATACAACTGAGATAAAATATTTTAATCCTAACTCTTTCTTGCACATCCCCGAGCCCACAGGGTACATCAAAAATTTAAGTGACTTCAACCCGGTCGTGCGGACACTCAAATAACAAAAATTTTACAGCAGGAACTCGCCCTCTTTTGCCTCTGAAAAAGACCTACAAAACCTGTTATGTTCGCATAGCAGGCATGATATTTAAGCATCCTTCCTTGAGAAAGTGTCCTTTCTATTCCTTTCCTAACGCAATTATCTTCTAGAGATATACAAAATGACACTGAGGAGCCCACATGTTTTCCTAACTTGGCAAAAAGTGTAATGTCCAACTCTGAGTCACAGTCATCATATAACATAACCAAATGTCATTTGGTTGTACTCTGTTCAGCTGAATAAAGCCAACTCTGATCAACCAATGCACGCTGTGCTTCGTATTTGGTTTATTTTTGCTCTACACAACAAATAGGAAAACATGTTGAACACTTTCCGCGACACATTTCCAGGAGCTGGTGTCACAACACAACACTTGTCTGAAATGTCAATAAAGTGTTTCGTCTGACGAAGAATTTCAGACAGTGTAAAGCAAAGTGCATCACAGCGGCAGTTTCAGTCAGGGCTTACTCAGAACACAGGGTTCAAAGGTCAGTGTTGAGTTTGCCTGCCAATCAGAAGCTTAGTGGGAATTACGTGACTTTCAACATATAAGGAGCGAAACCAGAGCAATAGCCGACCAGACTTCAGCAGTACATTGTTGGGAAGCCAAGACTGAGTTTCTTCCGTCAAGAATCCAGACATGCATGTGTACACATGCCCATCACACAGGGGTGTGAAATGTGACACTGGTGCAAAACAGAACAAAGCTGCCGTGAGATGTGGTTTTACCCACTGTTAATTCAACAATGTCTATCACCCTGAGCTCTGTGCAGTCCAGAGCTATGGATTTTGGGCCAGTCAGTGAATATCCCAGATGTGAAACTCTGGAGGGCAGTTCGAGACTGACGGGACAGCCGTCCAGTTAAGAAGTCCTTTATCATAACATATGCAGTTAGTTTTCTGACCTGCAGTGCTACAGCTGCTGGAGGACTCAAATGACTGAAAATGTAGAACTAACTCAAGCACGTCGAAGGTGGGACAGGGCTGACCAACCCTGTTCCCGGGGATTCACTATCCTGTTGATTTTCATTTTGCCCCTAATTTGGCACTTTTGACGCAACTAATCAGCAGATCAAGGAGATTTTCCTGCTGTCGAGTGAGGTGAGCTCTGATGGAGTAGGAGTGAAATCCCACCGGTTGAGTGATTTCCAAGAAACTGTTGCGCAGCCTGGATGAATAAACAAAGCGGAGAACAAAAACTCATTTGTTAACACGACTCTGTCTGAACCCAGGGTGGAGGTGCAGTTTCACAGGACGAAAATCCTGCCGGTGACTCAGGCAGTGACTTAGATCTCCGTTCGGGCACAGTGAGATTAGCCGGGGCGCTGGGGCAGGTAAGGAACTGGGTGCGTCATGCTGCGCTTCACTGTGTTGTTGACCCAGGGAGGAGGTTTGAGTCCTGACTGTGCGTTCTCTCGCCCTCTCGCCCTACCCTCAGGGGTTACAGTGATCAGACAGAGATTCCCTCTCAGAACAACCTGACTGGGTCTATACACAGGGCCCTTAGCACAGAATTTGGGCTCCTCGTAAGATTACCGTTCTGGGCCCCCTTTTTAATAAAACATGAGCCCTCCTCGGATTAGCTTCAAAGTGTGAGCGCCTGGAATCGTGAGCACCTTTCAGCTTCTGAGAATCAGCCCAGTCATACAGTGATACAGTAACTTCAGCAGACAGCAGACAAGGGTCTGTTTCACTATTAAAATTACTTTAATCCTTGGGACATTAGTAAAATTTTAACAGGTTACTGAAAGCTCCTTTTAGGAAGAAACTTTCAATGCTAATTTCTCTTTAACCAGCAATGAGAACTGAGGCATGCAAGCATACTGTCACCCATGATTGTGTACACAGGTTAAAAAAATACTTTGGTTAGAAATTTTTGTTGACTTGCAGTTTCTAACAGTCCTCCATGAACTTTCTCAGGGTGAGTTTGCATTCTACAGTCCTAATGTCATTACAGTGTAGTTGCCACTGGTTTGTTCGATTCAGATAGTGTTCATAGTCTGGAGATAAGCAATCAGATTTTAAGGGAGCATTTTCCCGCATGTTTTTCTGTATGCATTCATGGCAGACCAACTGAGCACACCAACGCTCCCATTCCAGATACACTTTTTCTGGACTGGACAAGTTAGTATTCCACAATCCTGCCGTGACTGGTTTGCTCAACCCCTAAAAGCATTTCGCAACCCAATGTCTTGACACTTAAAAGGTGCAGATTGAAACTTGACTAATTTCTTGTTACATTACGGTTTGAGTCCCTCGATCACGTAGAGAAACAGTCAACGAGAGCCTATAAGAAGTCCGCCAAGCCTTACTGCCGGGACTGATTTCAGCAGAAAAGAAATCCAGTTCCTGAACTTAAACTGTTCCATAATCATTTCCCAAAGCTCAATGAAATAGTTTGAGCTGATATTTGGCATAATATATCAACAAGCGTTTTAATCTCGCAATGAGACCAATATCTTTCAAGTATCATAATTTTCTAGACTCCTTCCCACTTCAGATGCAATGTTTCTGCATCACTCAGCCAAAAAGTACTCAAACAGAATTTGGAAGCCTAATATAAAACACTCTCCCAGTAGATCCTCATCCAAAGATGCTGGGCTTTTTGCACACACGGTGCTGCAAAAAAGCACTTGTCCCCTTCTCAAATTCTTCTAGTTATGCTTATTAGTCATTCTTAAATGTTTCAGATCATCCAGTTATTTTTAGTGTGAAACAAAGACAGCGTGTAAGTAAACACAAAATTCAGCTCTTACATGATTATTTCATTTATTGGAGGCAATGAGTTATTCAAAACCTACATCACTCCTGAGAAAAATATAATTGCCAGATAACTCTGGTTATTTTTGTCTTATATTAAAATTAAATTGATCATATGAAACAGCTTCACATTCGGAAGGGGGCAAATACTTTTTCGCAGCACTGTAATGATCAGAAGTGGAACGGGTGTGGTTGTGTTTAGCTGAAGTGTTTGTTACCTGTTGGGGGCGATGGTGCTGCAGGGAGAGCGGAGAGTCTCGTCCAGACATGTTCCTCAGCCGAACGGCCCCCTGGCGGTCCAGCGACCGAGGCCGCGGCCCCACTCGCACCTGATTACGCTGGTGCCAAGACTTGAGCTCCTCCGACACCTGCTCACGGGGCAGCCCCAGGGAGGGGTGATGGGGGTACTCCCGGAGGGAGGGGGCTCGGGCCAGCCGAGTTTGGGGGGGTGCGATCCGGAGCAGCCGCATCGGAGGGGGGGGGCCTCGTACCAACGCTCACACCGAGCAGGTAGGCCTGGGAAGGGAGTGGGCGCCATGGGGGGGCCCAAATGCATCCGCCCCATGTCCATCTCCTCGAATGGACACACCCGGTAGAAGCTGGGTGTTGATTGGTGCTGGGAGATTCTGTAGAAGCTCGGACCGGAGAACGCCAGTGGCCCTGTGTGGTGGGCACTGCTATGTTTGCCATGCTTGGCGAGGTGGTAGCTGTACGGCGGCGGGCACGGCTTGGACGCCTTTACAGGGGCCTCACGGCCAGGGGAGCCAGCGTACGAGGGTAGGGAATGCTCAGAACTGCTGTCTTCAGCGCTGGACTGAAACATGGGATTCGCCTGGCCGGGCCGCAGGGGCGAGTATTGGGGCGAGGTCGCTGTAAAGTCCGTCAGCCGTCGCCGTGGTAACTGGGCTCGCCCACGGCTCTGACTGGGGTCGTGTGAGGACCTGTGGTTGGGCAGCCTGTCAGAAGCAAGGGTAATGGGGGGAAAAAGGCATCAAGATCACATCCTACATCAGAGGTTCCCAGCTTTAATCTATGAGCCACTTAAAAGTCTAAAGAAAAGGGTTTCTGGAATCCTTAAGCAGTGTCGTAAAACTCTTTCTTAACCCTTTAACTGCCTCAACCTTTTGGTAGAGCACATTTTGAGTCACTGTATCTAATTGAAGGATGTGTTGAACTTAACCAGATTGAGCCATCTCTAACATTCAGCTGATGTATGTTATGCTGAAAAAATCCAATCAGTTAAGTTCAACACATCTTTCAAATAGACACAGTGATTCAAAATGCGATTTTCAAAAAGGCTGAGCGGGCATTAAAGGGTTAACTAGCAGTGAGTGCTACATCAGCTGTACAATTCTCATTTACTAGCACTCAAATCACATCTAAGGCCTGAATGGGTTAGCTAACGACCACACTGCAGATTTTAATGTTTTCTGAGACTGACCTGAAGGACTGAGAGTACTGGCGCCGAGTGTGGAGCTCGGGGGTGGTGGGGGCACTGCTGGAATGGGCATGGTGCAGGGGGAGGCCCTTTACGCTGGCCAATGGGAATGGGATTGGAGTGTCGCCCAATCGGGGCTCCAGGGGTGTGGATACTGGAGTCACTGCTGGACTACTGCACAGAGAGAGGGAGGCAGAGGGCAAAGAGAGAGGGAAATGGAGAGAGTGAATGGGGAGAATAGCATTCATACACACCACACTGGCTTCACACAAGTGTTGTTAAGACTCCTATACCTGTCATTAAAGGTCAGAATTTTAGGGTTTTTCTGGCCGATGATGCAGTCTTTAGGTTTAAAGTGCTTAAAAATTACTGAAGACCCACATTAAAACAACCTTGTGTTTGTTGATCGCTTCTGTGTTCAGTCCAAAACATTTCAAAATTAAATGCGAAGATGAATATCTTAATATCTTCATGACAAAATGTTTGGAAGAACACTATACATATAAACCCCTGTAGATGCTAGCTCCCACAGCTTTAACCAGTATCTATTGTAATCACCATTTTTGAGGGCCTCAATCCAGTAGTAAAAAGGTCTTTATGCAGCTCTATAGCCACAATGGTACAACCTCTCCCCCCAAATCCTGTATCCAGTATCTATCTCCTCCCTTCGCTTGGACTAACAACATGTCAGGACAAAAACCATACTTCCTTCCAAAAACTCCCAACTAAAACCACAGGATGTGACTGTATTCATGCTCTAACAAATCCAATTCAATGAAAAATCCCACAATCAAAACCCTAAAAGGCCATATAAAGCATTTCAGTCAGCATGACTCTGTGTTGCAGCTGCAATTTGCAGTAATTCCTGAGGATTTTACCCATAATTGACCATAATTGAGATGATTTCTGTTAAATTGATCTTGCGGTATCAATCTTTTGTGTTTTCCATTTTGGGGCAGTTTCTCATCTTACATAGTAGTAGTGAGACCAGTAAAATGTAACCTTGTCCAAGCGTCAACATTAGAGGTTTTACATTTTCAAAAGTCAATATAAGTCAACATAAAGTTTTTGCATAATTTTGAACAGAAGGGAGAAACGTCAGAAATCTGCACCACATGGTGACTGCAAACGGACCAGAATAATCTTTGTAGTGGTGTCACCAAGATAAATGATGATAGGCATAACGTTTTCAATGTGGCATGGGATGGCAAGGAGGCCATTCCAGGATGCAGCTCAAAGCCGGCATTAAACTTGTGCGGCACCAAGAAATAAACGTTAATTTTTTCACATTTTCTTTGCTTATACATCTTTTTGCTGCGATGGTTGACTGTGTCAACCATCGCAGCAAAAAAGTTGTATGAGCAAAGAAAATGTGAAAAAAACGCCTTTTAAAACACCCAAACTAAGAACAACTGGGCTCTTTACCTGGACCGGCTGCTGCAGGCTGAGCGGGGCTTCCTGGGCTTCTGGTAAGGTTGGTCCAGACTGGACTCCTTCCAGGGGGAGTTCTGGATAGGGGACCGTTCCAGTCCAAAGCCACGGTCCTCCCCGGACCTCACACCCTCCAGTTTCTCAGGGGCACCATGCTGTGGGCTGGACTGGAGGGGCTGGAGATCTGTCTCAGAGGGGTTTTGGAAGTTTGAAGTCAAAGCGTTCTCCGATGTTGGGAGAGAAGACTGGCTGGATTCCACATCTGAGCACAAACAAAAAGAGAAGCATATTTATGACATTAGTTTCAATATCTGAAAAGTGTCAGTAATGCGTATCTCGCCATAGTTGCAATACATTCGTGATGCATTTCACTTCAATATATAACAGTATAGTCCATTTTGATGAGGGAAGTCTTGACCAGTTTGTTGAGGGGACAACTGCCTTACCTTCATCTAGAGCAACGGCGTCTGACAAGGAGCTGTCATCTGAGATTCCAGCATCTGGAATCACAAATCAATATCACGTTATTTAAACACATAAGCTCACAAGCAATAAATGTACTTTTCCATTTTCCAGTTTGTTTTTGTATGTTTGTGTTTGTCAAATGTAATGTTCAGAGACTAAAAATGACTTTACACCCACAAAATAATCAATAATGACAACTCATCATTAAGGATGAAATAAAAGTTAATTTGTAGTTATTAAAACAATTCCATGAACATTTTTCTGCCTGGTTTCCCAAAGGCATTGTTGCAGGTCATTTAATTTCCATTAAAAAATGGCAGGTTTTGTTCCAAAATGTTTTTCTTCCAAAAGATACAGTATGTTTATTTTACACTGGAAATCTCCAAAAATAAAATCTTGCAGAGTAACTCATGACCATATCCTGAATTAATAGAGAAATTGTTGCCACGAAATGAGACTAGAGGTTCAACTGAACCTGACACTCCTGTTAGGCTAAAATGAAATAACAAAGTAGCTGACATCCTAAAAATGTTGCATGCAAAGTTTAGTCAAACTTAATCAGTTTTTGTGACTGGTAGAGGTTATGGGTCCTTTGAATAGGTGTCGATGGGCGAAGACATTTTCAGAAATTTTCAAAACCCGTCACTTATATGTTGAGACATGTTGTACACTATTTACATACCAAGTTTCGGCTCTTTGTTTACATTAGACAGGAGTAAAATGGATAACTTCAGTTTTTTAAGTGACCAACCTGCCATGCCCTCTTTAGGAGGCGCGGGGCATAAATATGATGCAAACTATTTTATGTGCGAAAAATGTTGCGTCATTTGTTTCAATATTTGTGAATGCTAGAGGTTATGAGTCAAATTGTTTATGAGCGACAAACGACAATGGAGGATGGAGTTTGCACCATCTTAAAAACTCAGCTTGTCAGCAACATAGTCATGTACATATACTGTATATTAAATATTTTTCATTTTCTCCGCAAACACAACCTGTAAGGAAAACTGTCTGTTTGAATCAGCCAGAGAAGTTTGGAGAGAGAAACTTCTCAGTGTTCACATGGTGGCCTACAGGGGGTACTGCTCACCTCTAAGAGAGGAGGTGTGCTCCAGATGAGGCGAGCCCTGTCCATCCCGAAGTTTGAGTTTAAGCACAGCCTCCTGCAGCTCCTTCACCTTCCTCTCCTCCCGCTTACTCTGCTGCTGTCGGCTCCGCCTCACCTGTTTGCTCAGGGGTTCCTCAAGGGCCAGTCTGCGGGCTGCTTCATAGATCTGCAGCTGCAGGGCAAGCTCCGCCTCCAGAGAATTTAGCTCAGGATCCTGGAGGTGGCACAAACATAAAAATTAGCAGGCAGTTACAGACTACTTACGGCACTGATCTGGCTAATTCTTGCCTCATTAGACAATTGAGTAGCTTATGCTTTTTCACACCTGTCTGTGTGTATTGCAGATGTTGGTAGTGAGAAAGTGTATAATCATCATATGTATTACTATAAGGTGCATTACATAGCGTGTCCATGTCCATTTCAGAATGCACAAATATCTACAGCAAGAATAGAAAATCGAACAAACAAAAGTGCTTGTTCTGTACAGAAAAAAAATTTCCTCCATTTTAATAGATCCTTGTGAGGATGAATGAATCCGCTAGATCAATACGCACCCCTCTGTCCTGCCAAATACTGTCCTCATTGAGCTTGAAAGCCGCGCCGATACGGCGGCGAATCCGGGGGAGTTTCTCTCCGGGCAGGAGAGGGTAGTCTGAGGAAAGCTCTCCAGTCAGCTCCTGCATAATCAAGGAGAGCCAATGTTAGACCAACGACAGCTTCAGGAAGACTAACATGACTCAAGAATAGACCCAAGTAAAATTCACACAGGGCAGTAATTTGAACAAAGACAGTAAAAAAATAAATAAAACGCTACACTGTAGCCCTCTGCAATATGCAGTCGAACAACAAAAGTTGAATCCTATGTTTTCAGAACGGTCATTAGACTGCATGCTTGTATTTTAGTCACATGTCTGCATGTGACCGTGTTTTCCTTTCTTATTCAAAATTTCAGTTCAGACATTAACAGCAAAACCTCTCCTTTCAACTTGTGTTCCTTATGGTAAGATATACTTCACTGAACCCCGTTGTTAGATTTTAGTGTTCATAGCACATATAGGGATATATGGCATTCTGTTGGCAGTAATCTAGAATCTTTACAACCAGCTATTCTGTCTCGCTCTACTACTTAATCAAGGCAGTTTCAGCCCACTGCTGGGTTGAAACTGGTCAAGCAGGAACACACTGATGGGTTATGTTCTGTATTCACTGAGACAATGTCATCTGTGTTTAACCCAATGAGTTAATCAGGCCCTATTGTTTCTGCACCATAGCGAAAACCTCGGCCAATATCTTTTGTTCACAATGAATATTTAAACCCTGTTGTATCCCAATGAAGGAGTCAGATCATAATTACACTGGACACTGCGCTGGTCGAGGCGATTTAATAAACTCAGTTTCTTTTTAACTGTGTTTTCTAACACCAAATCTGACTCCGTCTCTTCTCTTGAAACGCACCACATAATCGGCGCAAGTTTTGTTTTCACGAAGAAAACAGAAGAATTCTTCAGTTGGAGGTTCCACCGAGATCGACGAAGATAACCAAGGCCCAAGATTTTCCCCGGCATCTGGAAAAACTTGAACTGTTCCAGCGGACTGTCACCCAGCAACCAGAAGTTGCACGTGCCGGTGAAGTTTTGAGAGTTTCTTGGTGCTAATTACCTTCGCCGATAAGAAACTAGGGATAGAATCGCGGCTGGCGTGGTTGTAATTCAAGGGAAGGCCTCATGTTGTGGTGATCAGCGTTCGTTTGCTCGCCGTTCGTTCACGTCTGTTTGTTGAATAAGTATATTGAGTCTGTGAAACTCACATTATAGTACTTGCGGGAGGCAAGTGCGTTGATTCTTCGTGAGTCATAAATTTGAGAAATTAATATTACTTCAGGGAGGCAAGGGTGTTTGCTGGGGGCAAGCATTAGAATATTAATTCTGTGAAGTCTGAGAAATTAATATTACGGCGGGAGGCAAGGGTGTTTGCTGGGGGCGAGCATTAGAATATTAATTCTAGGCTATAAGACGTTATTCGTCAGGGATCCAAGTTGTATGGGCGAACAAGGCACGTTTCTTTTTAATGAAAAGAAGTAGATTAAAGGAATCCTCCATTGAGCGGTCAACAGTTTTCAGAGGACTTTTGACTGCAACAGGGTGTCTGTGGCAGTGTTCATGTTTTTAACGCTGGTGCATTACTTGTTTAACTCAGGGGTCTTGGTCAGTCTTTTAATTGAAAGAAGTAGATTAAAGGAATCCTCCATTGAGCGGTCAAAAGTTTTCAGAGGACTTTTGACTGCAACAGGGTGTTTGTGGCCGCCGGTGCGCTACTTGCTTAACCCGCGACGCGTGGAAGACCTATTCGGGGTCCGTTTTGAGCAGTGGTGCTGCTCGGTTTCTGTGAACGTTTAAGTGTTTGTCTTTGTTGTGTTTACCCTAAAAACCTAAGTAGGCTACTACAATCCGTAATAGATCCAGAGTGCTAAAATAAAATTGTGCCATTGGTGTAGGGTATAGGAACAGGATTGTGGTCTGTTTCAATTAAAATTAAGCCCGACTTATTGAACGTCCTTAAATCAATAACAGCGTTATTTTTTTTTTACTTCCTTTGAATAAATAAGATTAATTGGGTTGTCCTCCTGGTAAGTGTCGAGAGAATAATTTCCATAATTTTATTAGTTACGGCTCAGTATTGGTTGACTGACTAATTTCGTAAGTGAAATCATGTTTGGGAGACGCGACAAGACCCAGGTCCCTACCTCCGAAAAGGGTGGTAGAGCTGTACCTGAAGTTGCTAATGATGTCATTATTAGAGAAACTAAAGGTTTCATTCAGTCCCAGTACCTTCGGAAAAAATATGCTTTTGAAGTCAGCGAGAATAAGGTTTGGAGTTTGGAAGACATTAAGAAAGTTTTTGGCAAATTCCAACGCGTGCCCGATACACGTAAGCTTCCCATTGCTCTGCTCATTGTGAATAATATGCAAAGGCGAAACGAAATCCATGCCAAGGCCGAAGCCGACCGCCTCCTTCACACTGAGAGAGAAAAAGTAAAGAGGCTGGCAATAGAACTAAAAAGCGTCAAAGCAAAGGTGGCTAAGAAAAACGCGGAAATAGCTGCTTTAAAAGATGGAATCAAATTATTGCAAAACGGGCAGTTATTGGTCCCTGGTAGTGGGGTGACCGCAATGTCAGTTCCGCCCTCCGCTCGTAATGACGAGTGGACCGGAAGTGACAGTGAGGCATCTGACCATAATTTGGCGGCGGTAACCCCGCTTAGAGCATTAACGCAAAGACGGGTCGAAGGCGAAATGCACTACAACCATAAACCCGTAAAGCAGAGCAATTCTGACTGTACTTTCAAATTCCCACTCGCACCAGTACACGAAACAACGATTCTACCCAGAGAAAAGAACTGCCGTGTTTTCGGGAATCCCGGCCACTTTGTCAAAGACTGCGAAGTTAACTGTGAGAGGTTTTGCGAAACGTGTCTGAAAGAAGGCCACACAGTGGACAAATGCTGGTCACTTGGTAGAGGCAAACCTCCCCCTTACTTTTTCAGGCGACCATGTACATTAGACAGTGGGCACCCTAAGAGCAGGAAAAATGGGAGTCTGAATTTAAATTTGAAAAAGGCAACCAAATTCTTGATAGAAAAGATGAGTCATATTGAGGACTGTTGACTCAAATCTTTCCAGCAACATTAACAATATGAATTGTACCACTCGTACATACTGTGCCGACCTTCATTTTCGAAACGAGGACTACGATTAAGTCGATGTTTGATTGGTTTTGTTGATGTACGTTCTGTGTAATCAAAATGTTCAGGATTTTTAAGTGTATGCTGATGTTTTATTGTTGTTGCTGGCACATGAGCAATGCACTTCTTAGACTGCAGGTTGTTTGTGTTCCATACACCTAGGCTGTGCAAGTTGTTAGAAGGCATATGTCCTCGATGCAATAACGGAAACAAAGCATTTCACTTGAAATATGGAATATTTTTTTTTGTTTTGTATTTGAAATTGAGAATCTGCTCCTATAACAGCTCTTAAAACACTTCTGCTGTCGTTCACATTGCACCAACATAGTAATGACTTCTTATTGTCAATCAACGCATGGTTTTTTGTTATTTTTGGAGATTACCAGTAGTCCAGTTTTCGGTTTTGGTTTGTTTAAAATATATGTTTCTTTTTGTTTAAGGGAATCTTTGGGTCCGACCATCGCGATTGACGATTTCCTTCTTCTATTCTGTTTGGCTGGGGTCTCCACTTTCCTTTTTGTTTCCATGCGTTGAACTCACTTATTTCATGTATTAGAGAAACCTTCAAATGCTGTGTTCGGATGGTACTGCTGCACCTCTCCCCTTGATAGAATGCAGATGAAGGAGGACCGATCCGAAACAAGCACCCACCTGGAGCCAAGTGTCACGGCTGCAAGGAGAGACATTCAAAACATATATAACCCATTACACATCCGTGAAGCCAACAGACTCTTGCTCCCAAGGAACCAGATACTGTACATTCATTCCACCGTGTTTATTTCAATCAGAGTTTTACGGGCAGTGTTTGTATTCCCATGGCTTACAATATACATGTCACCCAGTATTCGAACCTGCAAGTTTATACCTTTCTGTAATTATGGTTTGATCATAGATGTGAGTGATCATATGATCAGAGGGGAAACTGTTAGATTTTAGTGTTCATAGCACATATAGTGATATATGGCGTTCTGTTGGCAGTAATCTAGAATCTTTACAACCAGCTATTCTGTCTCGCCCAACTACTTAATCAAGGCAGTTTCAGCCCACTGCTGGGTTGATGTAGTCAAGCAGGAAAACACTGACGGGTTATGTACTGTATTCACTGAGACAATGTCATCTGTGTTTAACCCAATGAGTTAATCAGGCCCTATTGTTTCTGCACCATAGCGAAACTCCTGGGTCAATATCTTTTTTGTTCACAATGGTTACTTAAACCCTGTTGTATCCCAATGAAGGCAGTCAGATCATAATTACACTGGACACTGCGCGCTGGGGGGCGGCATTTAATAAACTCAGTTTCTTTTTAACTGTGTTTTTTCTAACACCAAATCTGACTCCGTCTCTTCTCTTGAAACGCACCACAAAATCGGCCAAGTTTTGTTTTTCACGAAGAACACAGAAGAATTCTTCACCGTCGAGTAACTAGTCTCCTCCATTTGACCTTGGTGTCCTCAGTAAAAGGGAGTGGCCATTTGAGGAAGAGCAATTTCTTCAGCAGGGGTTGTAAAGACAGTCACCCATGACTCACTTACCAAGCAAGCACATGTAACGTTGCTCAGTGCTCATAAACGCAGCCTATTATATTAGAATGCATGGGTTTCACCACTGAAAAACCGGGACCTTTCCTGCACAGCCCCGTCCAGCCCGACTCACCGCCTCCCGGATGCACAGCTGCTTCAGCTCCAGCAGGCAAAGCTCCAGCCGCTCCTCCAGGGCCTTGTGCTTAAGCTTCATGGCGCGCGTGTGAGTGGTCAGGTCCTTAATGGGAGAGGTGGGGCTGTCCGGTCCTAGGAGAAGCCAAAACAACCATCTTGAGTCGAAACTAACAGAAAAGCAACAGGAGACCTAAAGAGGAACCACCATCAGTCAAAGCCAACCACTGCTTTAACCTTCCACTGAAACCAACACTGCTGCTACAGTCCAGCAGCAGAATGACAGAGATTCAAAGCTGAGTTACTGAATGGAATGAGGACGTTGAGACAACAGTGTATGCTGAGTGGACATATGTTTGACCTCCGAATGCAAGACATGTATTCTGATTGAAGCATTAATGACGTAGGTTCATCGTGTTTCACCGATGTTGTCCCAGAAACAGCTGACTGGACTGATCTTGTCAAAAAGATATCAAAATCACACATTTTTTTATGCTGCGGGGTAATTTCATTTGGTACTGTTTGAAGAGTCTTCCATGAGTCTTTTGTTCTTTTCAGCACGTGATAATACCAATGAAACAAATAAAAACACAATGTGGCGACATCCAAAAGCAAAAAGTAGTCTGACGGCATTGCAGCACGATTGCGCTAAGTTGACATACAGGGCTAGTGATAACTGTAAACTGGTACTATTGAGAGCACCAAATTCCTCTCAGTGATGGAACCCAGTCTTCTATAGTCACAAGAAGATCTAGGTATTAAGATCTAGAGGTGCAATCTCAGGTCAGAAGGCTGTGCTTTAGACAATCACAACTGGATTGGTGAATATGTAGATAAACACGTGTCTCTCTTTCTGGCCTTACAACCTGCTATAGAGGAAAACAGACCGAGCACGACCAGATTACACTACAGGGAAGAATGTCACCACCGAAACCCATCTCAGTGTGAAGGACGAGATAAAGACGGGGGTCTCACCTCTGACACATGACTCGCCCTCAGTCACACAAAACTGAGTACCTTCTTGAGACTGCTTCCTCAAATTACATGAAGTCCAACAATTTCACCGTTTAATTACCGCTGTTTACGCTAAGCATAAGTCAAAGCTTGTCTGTATAGCCCAACTGAAATTTTTGCTGACCAGTGACCACTGATAATCATCAAAAAAACAAACATTTTTAAAATCAATGTTCTTACCGAATCATATTCACAGTTTTCATTTCAGCATCTAACTAGATAAAAGCTTCATCAACCCTTACTTGGCACAGGCCCTTACCAGACTGCAGTATGATACCGCTGTCCGTGTCACTGATCTCTTCTTTGCTGTCCATGTCTTCCACCTGTGGGTCTTACTCTCCAGAAGTAGAGTCGATATCAACCGGTCTCAGGAACGTCTGCAAAGAGAGGGAAAAGGACTGGTAATTCAGTGCACTGTTCACTTTAAAAAAAAGAGTTTCATTTTACATTGCAAAACAAAGTGGGACCAGCTCTTGCCGATTAGTTTAAGTACAGCGTGTTTGCCTAACATTTGCCAATAGGCTATTACGCACTTTGTGCTTGGTATGTGCATTCAAATAAGTATTTTCTCTGAGTTAAATTCCAAAAAGAACAGCTCAGTGAATACAATACAGCAGTGTAAACAACTTAAATTGGTTTCAGTCAAATACCAAATCAGCTCTTAGTGACCTCAGTGTCACCACAGGCTAATCATAGAACTTCACCCACAACCTGTATTCAGGACGTCAATTAGCTCACTCGCCCGTTCCTCCTTCCACCGCGGCAGGCCACCGCAAGCTTAGACTTGCATAACAGGCTTCAAAACCAGTGGAATTATAAGTCGGGCCCAGCTGAAAATACTTTAGTGGTACTGTGCGTCTCACTAGTCTGACAATATCAAGGCATTTAAAACTCATCACCTGAGTGTTTTTCATTGAATATAAACATGTGGTTGGTGGCTTATTCTGAATCAGAGTCTTATGTTAATTTGAGGCAGCAAGTCAAGCTTATCTGTACTCTAACACTGAACTACACACTACACTGAGCAAAACATGAAAGAGTCAACAACAATGAAGCATTTTGGTAATAAATGGGTCCCAAAAAGTACAATATCCCACGCAGTCAATCTAGAGGCAGTTTTTAGGATCAAGACTATTTCAAGTTTCTCAAGGCTGCCACAACTACTTATTCCAATGCTTTTCAGCATCGCTGTTCATTATTTTTTTCATTACAATTGACTCCAGTTTTTTCTGACAAATATCTTCAAGTCAACAATGGGTCACCAGACTCCACTAATAAGCAGCTCAGTCATACCTCTAGATGTTAAAAGATGAGCTTCATGTTTTGGGTGGAGTGAAAACCAAAAGAACAGAAGATCTCAAGGAACAAGAGGCTCAACAAAGCAGAACTTGTGAGATTGGATTCCAAAAAACTCCAGCAATCTGATTGTTCCTGGTGAGGGTTACTTTGCTGTCTGCTTATGATAAAAAAGCATTGTTCTAGGAGGTCATGCAAAACCTGTGACTCTTTATCTATGAGAAAACTAAAAATGAACAAAAAAAAAAAAATACTGAATTCCACAGGCTCGGAGGGGTCGGAGGAAGACTGTGGGCATCAGTGCTGGGAAAGTGAAGCTTCACTAACTGATCAGTGGATGAAACTGTAACATCAGCAGTCATACACCGATTCAGCAATATCCGTTCAATCTGTCTACTTGGTTAACAGAAGTGACTCACTGTAGCCAATAGTTTAACAATCACTAAATACCAGGGGTGCAAAGCCCGGGTTCAGAAAGTAACAATACTCCCCAGAACTTTATTCCTGGATTTGCTTCGGACAGGAGATAGAGCCAATATGAGTGATCAGCTCATTCTGTGGGAGGGAGAAAAACTTGGCAGGACTTTTACTTTCTGACCCCTGGATTTTACACCTCTACTGAATACTGATAGACACACTTGTGCTGTTGGTTGCTCAGGATAGGAGTGTGCACCAAATGCCAGAAATTTTATGCATTCTGGTTACCATTTTTCTGCCAAATGTTTCGAGCTGATTAACTCAAACCTGCTGGCACCTTTCCAGAACCCTGCCCATACATTCCTGTCTGTCGGTTCATATCCGTTTAGAACTGACTGACATAAAAGTTAAGTGACTTAGGCTCAGACCCTCAACCAGTCAAGTAGGTCAAATAAAAAAATACTTTAAAAATCAACATTTTTCCCACTCAGAGTGAATTAAGGTCACCCAATCATGTCAACAGGTGCACAGCCAATACAAGCTCCTAGTGTCATGATAGGAGACCTTTTAAGGTTTTTTTCTTAAAGATCGCAGAACAACTTCAAAATCTCACATCATAAAATAATCTTCAGGCCAAGCACCCCAGCAGAATCACAATATACCAATAAAAATATGAAAACCCATCAATAGTATCATAACCCCATCATTCACAGACCCGTGTTCTTTTTCTGATGTCTCACAGCTTAAATCATGCGGCGACCTGGCTCACTGATCCCCAGCAAGCGCATGTTTTTGCAGAGCACCATTCTGACCCAGATGCACCACGGGGCAAATTACCCAGTCCATAATAAAATCGGTGACGCACAGCGCAGTATTCGCACACGCTGCGGGCCAGTGTCTGGAGTGCTTCCTACAGGGAGAGTTCCCTCATGATGTAATCCTCTGTCGGCTCCATAGGCTAGTTAAAACGCTACAGTAATAAAACTGTGTGACTCAAGCTGCAGCACACCAAGGACATTTCGACAGCTTGCCGTTTATTACCTCGAAACTACCGTTGACAAATACAACAGTGAGATAAGCACATGAGTGGAACTGACTCCCAAAAGAAATCGGTCAAGACATGAGTTTCTAAAGAATAATAATGGATATAAATGGTGCAGTATGTAAACTATGTGGCTATTTAAAACATACCGAGACCGAACCAATAACACGCATCAAGTGCTAACTTGACAACTATTGGAAAAGCAAAATTAATAACAGGGTTTTAAGATTCTCTGGCTACCTTGTTGTGCAACCAAAAATAAAAAGATAGAACGAACTGTATTACACCGTGAATTAAGTCAGTCCAAAACGCATCCAAACATTTCCCGACAACCTCTGAAAGCAGTTTATCTGCGATGTGCCATATAACAGCAAACCCGAGTGATCATGCGTTTTAAATTAATTTGCACAGGGGACGAGCTTTCTCACATTCAACTGCGAACTCCACACTTCTGAGGGTCGTTAACCCATCTCTTACCTCTTCACGAAGCGACAGAGCGCCAGTCTGACTCACTTCCATGCTCTTTACGAAACAAAAGATAGTTATAATGCGCTCTAACGCTACGGAAGACACGACTTGTCTCGCAAATAGCGTCGACTGCCCCAGAACAACTTACATTGCCCCATCAGACTTGCATCCCAGGAATCGTCCGCACTAACAGTATCCAGACGGGGCAAAGCAAAAAGTACAGACATTACGCAGCAAAGGTCTAATTTCTCTCAAGAAACACCGTTGGTTTACGCATACAATTCACTTTATATCAAGTAAAATCTTTGCGTTTATCATACATTACAAAAACTCACAATCTTTGGCATCGAACATCCCGTTCAACTAATGCATGATCTCACGAAATAGAAATCCCGGTAAGTCGGCTAAACCATGTCGAAAAGTAACCAATCCTAAATGAGAATTCTGAAACAACTGTCAGACAATAAAATGTGTTTGACACAATATGACAGCCTTGAATAAACGTCTGTACATAAATATGCAGGTCATTCAAAGAAAAAGAATGGAGAAGCACTTACTCGTCACCCGTTATCCACGGTCCTAGGTGGCATAACACATGAATCTTTCTGCGACCACAGAACGTGTACTCTGACCCACGGCTGAAGAGGGTTGGTCCATCGAGGTAAAGGTAAGGGGGAAGGTACCGGTACACGTGTGGGAGGGAGTGGCGTGGAGACGCGCGTAGCAACTAAAGGACTCGAAGGGGATGGATAACAGCGCTCCTCTCTGAAGTATATCTTACATTGCAGGGCAGTATAAACAAAATCCTGAAACTGTGGCTCTCTTACTGTAGATCATAGATCTTGTTCCTTTAATGAAAAGGTTAACTGTTGGCAATTAATTTGCCCATGACCAGACTTAGTGGCACAAAAAAACGCTGCAACTACCATCTACTTTTTTTCTCACTGCCTTATTTTCCACTGGCGAGTTGCAGTGTCCAACAACAAACTACAGCTCACACTGCATCACAATAAAATACACAAGCATACAAGGCAATCACATGAGAATATAAGTGATAAATAATCGGTAACACTGCCATGAACACCAGCTTTGCGAGGCTGGCAACGAACTGTGTTTGTTGAGAAATACCATGGTTATGTCCTGTGGTTATTTTCATAAACACACTTGTTATCGCACACTGCTACCCAGCCAAGAGTTCGTCTGTCCTCGTCGGAGGGCTATTAATACGTCTTTTTCTGATTTTGTAATTATTTAACTAGCCCGCGGAGGATGGGCTTCCCCACTATGGTCGGGTTCTTCCTGACATTTCTTCCCACTGGGGAGTTTTTTCTCACCACTGTTTGAGGATTTTTCTCCCTACTGGGAGTTTTTTTTTTTTTTTTTTTTGCCTCATTTGCTGTAGTAGGAAATAGGCTGGGCACTGCCCTTTCATTTATTTAATTTCTCACTGTAAAGCGTCTTTGTGACAGTCTCTGTGAAAAGCGCTATACAAATAAATTGAATTGAATCGAATTTTCTGTTGCTGCTTATTTATTTATTTATTTATTTATTTATTTATTTATTAGTGTTGGACACGTGTTGTCATGGTTTTTCACACGGTTCGCCTTGCCACCTTTTTTGAGGACGACGCACCTGTAAATCGGAAAACAATTTTTTCGCCCCCTCCTTCGCCAGTGGCTTTGCAGTCTTGACTATAGCCTATCGCAAAGTGCTGCTGGTAAGACCTCATTTGAGCAGACGCATGCGTCTATAGGCTAGTTAACCTTCAAATTAATATAAATCATCTGTGCAGTTGATTTTGTGGTTCAGATGATTCACATTTAAAACCATTTTTTCAGGAATACTTTCAATATTTTGTTCACCACTCGAGTACAATAAAAACAATTCATGGACGAATAAAACACTTAGCCTACAGAAGTTTTACCTTGATGTTAAAATTAGCAACTGCCTCTGATTTCACGAGGCCACAAATGGCACATGCGCATCACCCCCTATGATCAGTTTGCAAATAATAATAATTAAACTATTTTGGCTTTAAGACGACTGTATTCTGTTGTTCCTTTTGAGCAAAACGTTTTATCCACAAGATGGCGCTCTAATACAGAGCCATAATCCTCCGAATATCAGTTCGGTACTTGGTGTTCACAAAAAATGAAAGTTTGCACAAATATATGAGTCCGTGAAAATTTTACAACATCAAAAATAAGAATTAAATGCAAAGATCCCCTGTCACGGTTTGGGCGTTCATAAATTAATGTATGAATTTAAAATTAAACGGAGAGGACGTTTGCAAGTCGCATTGGTCTTGCTATTTAGAACATGATAGCAGAGGAAATGAGGACTTTACAGAAGTAAATGCGTGAAAAAAAAATCTATTAAATAGGACAACACTATAAATCACACGCACGTAGGCACACAAAAACACACGTCGCCCACGTGCACCCACCACGCCAGGTAAATTGAGCAAGAACATTAATAACGCACAATGAAGTCCAGCCCACGGGGTACTGCAGCACTTAACAAAGAAAGGTGGCAGCTGCTGACTGGTGGTTGCGATCAATACCCAAAACCTGTTGGCTGATCGGGTGCCAAGGAAACGAGACGCGATAGAGCGGAGCATGGGAGCGTTTGCGGGGCCCTCGCGCGAGGAACAGATGGCGGTTGGAATACCCTCACTGCTGCACCTGCTCTCTCACCACATCCCACGAATTCAGCAAGCGGCCCTACACCACCGAGAAGGGTACAAATAACTTTGGGTGGGGCTCTTATGCCACATATGAAGGATTCCACAGGATCATATCATTATACACGAAATACATCTGACTTTGCCAGCGTTGATATCAGCTTTCACAGATCACCCAAACAATATGGATGCGTCTGACGGCTAAGTTCTTGGTTGCATATTTTCAACCGTTGAAAATAGTGTTTATATTACTGTCAAAACTCAGTCATCTCAGTAAAGACATAGAAATCAACAAAAATTTTGCTTCGAAAAATATCTTTACTTAGAACATAAAACTGTCTCCAGTCAGTGCACGAACAGATATCAGTTTACTTTACATTTGAATTTGAGTCAGATTGTCAAACCAGTCATTTCATTAAATTTCAGATATTTCATCAAATGGCAAGCGCTAAACTTCAATCATTTCACAAAATGACTGGCTTCACAATCTGACTGTAACATATACGCCTACAGTAAATTGTGTGAAGTACAGTCAAAGTCAGTGTAAAAAATTTCATTATTTTAATTCCTCAGCTATTCTCATGAGCTTGCAGCTGTTTTTAACCCTAGTCCTGCTGGTTACTAATATAGAGGATGCACACTCTTTCCCTGTGTGCAGGTTGTTGAGAAATCGTTCCCCAGCTATTTCCCTGTATGCCGATCCTCGATAAGCATTAGTATAGAGGCAGGACTAGGGTTAATATCTGTGATGACTGTATCCTCATCATCTGAAGAAAAAAAAAAAAACAAAATAAATGCTTCAAAATAATGTTTCTTTATTTTACTTCAATATATAAAGTCAATTGGCAGTTCACCACACAAATATGCTGTAATAAACAGTATAATCACTGATAGCAGTGAGATAGTTGCAGACAGTGAGAAGTAAATTTATACATTTAAAAACTAATTTTCATGGCGATTTATTGTCCTGTCATGAAATTCAGTAAAATTTGACAGCGTTTTAGAATGTTCACTGCTAAAGAACTAGAAAATGAGGCAAGTTTTACTCAGACCACACATATTTGACAGAGTCCACTGAGTAACTGAAAAGAGAAAAACACCCCAACAGCAGTTTGGCATCATGCTGAGCCAACAGGAGCGACTAATGTTTAAATCAGATTGTTCCAACTAGTACTTCTGATTCTGTAAAAAATAAGCAATTGGAACCTCCTATGAATGGTCACTCCAGATAAACAATTTGAACCGCTGAACAAAATGGTTTTACATTGTAAAAATCCACCAGATTAACCAGACTAACTTTTCAAGTCTTTGCCGGTGATGTTTTACCCAGTCCATAGATTTGCATCATCTCCTCCCTACCCTGATAGCATGTGTTGGGGGGGGGTCATTGCAGCATAATCTCCCATGAGAAAGTTTTAACGGGATGGAGGTACTGTGATTAGAGTCTTCACTCTCTTTCAGAGCAGGAGCTCATGCGCATACTAATGTTGCGGGGGAAGATGGCCGATACAAAGGGATCTGAGCAGAGCTACTAAAACAATCCCATTTAAAGAAAAGCCCCTGTCCAGAGCCTCTATCAGTACAATCTGCTGTCGTGGACATTATTGCCCAGTACCTCCCAAACATTAGCCAGGGGATATCCAGCAGACAGAGGCACCAGTCCAACAAACCTCCCCGGCTGACTCTAATATGGATGCTGAAAGAAGGTTATTCCAACGGCGTTCCTCAGGGCTTAGTGCTCGGACCCCTATTGTTTTTACACAAAATCACTCGGTCCAGCAAACTGCTCATGAATTATTATTTCACTATTACGCTGATGACATAAAATGTTTTGTTTCTTCACCCTGACACCCAAGTTCAAATACACTTCTCTGCTTGCCCACACCCAAGCTACAGCTCAGCTTGGGCATAAGACAAATGCTGTTGGTCAAGGCAAAGAGACTGTCATGGATTGATCATTGTTTATGGCTCCATAATGTTTCTCAGTTGTTAAATTAAGAACTGTATAGCCTCGTTTCCACCATGCAGTCTGGTTAAGTTCAGTTTGTTACACATGATTATAGTTATTTTTATATTTCCATTGTCAAACGTGGATGGTTTCAAAAGACCAATTCCAAACTGTCTTGTTTCTTCATGAACCTTCTGTTGAGTTACCTAGCAAACTGATCCATTTCTAGAAGGTGGAGCTAGAAACACTACAGTTCATTGATTGGTCAAGAGAGAATCCAGAGCTGAATGGAGCAGTGAGAAATGAAATTGTTGTCCAGACTATTTCTCACAGCGGCTGACAATGGCTTAAACTGCACATCTGTTCAATTACGTTCCCTGATTAACATGAACAAGTTTTCCAATGATAAGCCATCAGCAGTAAAAAACACTGCCTCCTCCTTACGGCAATACTGCAGCAATAAAATAGAGAATTTAATTCAGAAAAATGTTTTATTCACTTCACTAAAAAAAACATAAACTACAACCCCAATTCCGAAATAGTTGGAACAAAGTGTAAATTGTGAATAAAATCAAAACGCAATGACTTTCAAATCACACCAGCCAGTATTTTATTCACAATAGAACAGGGATAACTTTGCAAATATTGAAACTGAGAAATTTATAATTTTATCCACAAAATGAGCTCATTTCAAATTTGATGGCTGCTACAGGTCTTTAAAAAAGTTGGGACAGGGGCCTGTTTATCATGGTGAAGCATCCCCTCTTCTTTTTAACACAGAGTGGAGGCATCTGGGCATTGAGGAGACAAGTTTCTTGAGTTCAGCCATTGGAATTTGATCCCACTCTTGTTTAATACAGGCTTCCAGCTGCTGGAGAATTTTGGGTCTCCTTTGACGGACTTTTCCTTTAATTATGCGCCAAATGTTTTCAATCGGTGAAAGATCAGGATTGCAGGCAGGCCAGTTCAGCACACGGACTCTTCTACTACGAAGCCATGCTGTTTTAATAGCTGCAGTATGTGGTTTTGCATTGTCCTGCTGAAATACACAAGGCCTTCCCTGGAATAGATGTCATCTGGAGGGGAGCATATGTTGCTCTAAAACCTTTATATACCTTTCAGCATTCATGGTGCTTTTTAAAACATGCAAGTGTCCCACACCATATGCACTAATACATCCCCATACCATCAGAGATGCTGGCTTTTGAACTGAACGCTGATAACAGGAGGGGTGGTCTTTCTCCTCTTTAGCCCGGAGGACACGACGCCCATGATTTCCAATAAGAATGTCAAATTTGGACTTGTCTGACTACAGGACACTTTGCCACTTTGCTACAGCCCATTTTAAATGAACCTTAGCCCACAGAACACGGCGGCGCTTCTGGATCATGCTCAACAATGGCTTCCTTTTTGCATGAAAGAGTTTTAGGTGGCATCTGCGGATGGCACGGCAGACTGTGTTTACAGACAGTGGTTTCTTGAAGTATTCCTGGGCCCATTTAGTAATGTCAGTGACAGAATCATGCCAGTGAGTGATGCAGCAGCGTCTGAGGGTCCGAAGATCATGGGCATCCAGTAAAGGTCTTCGGCCTTGTCCCTTACGCACAGAGATTTTCCAGTTACTCTGAATCTTTTGATGATGTTATGCACTATCGATGATGAGACCTTCAAAGCCTTTGCAATTTGACATTGAGGAACATTGTTTTTAAAGTATTCCACAATTTTTTTATGCAAGCCTTCACAGGTTGGAGACCCTCTGGCCATCTTTACTTCTGAGGGACTCAGCCTCTCTAAGACATCCCTTTTGTAGCCAATCATGTTACACACTTGATGCCAGTTAACTTAATTACTTGCTAAATGTTCTTTTAGCAGATTCTTCTATATTAATTGCTTTTTCAGCCATTTTTTGCCCGAGTCCCAACTTTTTCGAGACCTGTTGCAGCCAGAAAATTTTAAATAAGCTCATTTTGTGGATAAAAGTGTAAAATGTCTAGTTTCAACATTTGAAATGTTATCTATGTTCTATTGTAAATAACATATTGGCTCATGTGATCTGAAAGTCATTGCATTTTCATTTTATTCACAATTTACACTTCGTCCCAGCTATTTCGGAATTGGGGTTGTACTATGTGAACTTTAATATTAGCTTTGAGCAAATCCTGCGGTATCTAACCTTCACTTCACAATTGTATAGTTCCATCAAAGACAACAACGGTTAGAAAAAAGTATTCACAACTGAATAACATTGAAATACAATTTTGCATCGAAATGATGCGTTTTATTTTTCATTTTACCCTCACAAGGACAACTGGCCTCACCTGATAATGTTGAGTGTTATCGGAGTTTATGTAATGTTCACTTACATTAATGATTGAAAACTGGTTAAAAGCAATCATTAGTTTAAAGGGATGTTCTGTGCCTCCTCAATTTTCAGCTCAACATGACAGCACTGTTTACTGTTACTTTTCAAACCCGCGCAAAATACTTTCTTTTAGCCCCACCCACATTTAAAAGTACTGTCTGCAGTGGGAGTGCAAACCAGATCAAGGGTTTCGGTGCCTGTACATACAGGTTATGTATTTGGAGGAAATGCATCTTTGTGACTGTGCGTTCAGGAACCACTCGTGAGAACAGGAATTCCAAAAATCGTAAGCCTTTATTGTAAAAAGGGTCGGGACCAGAAGACAAGAATTGCCAAGCCAAAAACAATATCCAAAAAGCGAAGTCGACTAGACAGGCAGGGGTCAAAACCAGTAAGGCAGATGTGCAACGGTACATAGACAGTAAGCCAAAACTCGTAGTCGAAATCCAGAAAGGTAGGTCATACATGGGGCATCCAGAACAGAAATCGTGGTCTTGCAAAAACAGGTCAAAATCCAAAAAGAGAAAACAGGAATAGTTGGGCAAGGCAATCTCAAGGTTGGGCGAAACAGTCGTGAAGAAGCAATAGACAAATGGCATACGAGGAGCTCTGCACAAATTAATACTGCTCAACGTTCTGACAAAGAATGAACTGCAGTGAAGACTTTAAATAGACAAGAGGGAAGTCACATGCTATGCAGGGAACAGGTGAATTGGATAAAGACTAATTACAGAGGTAAGCGCACATGGGGAAGTCCTAAACCACAACAATTGACAAAAGCCAAAACACGGACAGGATCAACGCAGACAACCTATGACAGATAAACAGCTCCGGTCAAGGAGTTCTAAGTGCACAGACAATGAGTGCAGGATAGCAATTAAGCACATGCGAGAGATCTCACGGAAACGCAGGGAGAGGCAGAGAAAGCAAAGCAAGAGGCGGAGACTAGAACAGGGCAATTGCTGAGATTAAATTAGAAATAATTAGTAGAGGTGCAGCTTTACAAATTAACCCAAGTGTTCATTAGTAGATTAGTAATATATACATGGATTAGTTAAGTTAGTAGACTATGATACACAAGATAAATGTTAGTATTATTAGTTATCTAGGAAAGCAAGGCGAAGGAAGTAAATGAGAATTGAAGTAATAATATGAAACACCAGAAACCATTGAAATCACCCGAAGCAGGTAAGCACACAGACTGGGGAGATGGACTGAACCAACTAGATCACAAGACAGGGGTGACAAGTGCAATGAAACCTGGAATGGCATAAACAGAAAACCGGAATGTATAATAAACAAAAAGAATAAAGGAAAGACATAACAATGAACACAAGGCATGACATCAAAACACAGAACCATAACAGTCTTCTGTGTCCCTGAATAATCAGCTGAGTTTTACAGGACACAGTGTAGCCACCTCTAAAAACTGCAGCTTCTCCCCTCACAACATTCAGCTGATGAAGTTACTCATCCCACCCCATGTAACCTCTCATCCAGATAAGTGTTGCACCTTGCAGGCCATTTTATGGGCACATTCAGAAATAAACACACACTTTTGGTACATATCTATTCTAAAAGTTACCCAAAGTTACCCACATGGTACAATTGCATTGTACTGGGGAACTAGTAAGTGTATTTTACGAGCAAAAAAGATAGAAATAAATCCTGCCTTGATGGGTAGAAGTGCAGTTTTATGTACTTATAGGCTACTACCTCAGTGGCATTTGTACCTTTCTTGGCACTTTTTGTACCATTTTTTTTCCTGAAAGCCCATCATATTGGGCCACTACAATCATCCAAAAAGCTGTTGTTTCCTGCCTGGTATTTGTCCATCCTAAATTTACTGCTGCCGTGCCACAGCTGTACTTCTGTCATCCTCATTCCATCTCTGGACAACTCTGTGCTCCAAACACACCGATCTGTACTTCAAACACACCTCCAGCTTCCCCTCACTCCACTGGCTCCTCTCTGCCCTCAAATCTTCACCGATCACTCAGTCTGAGCATTTGTGTACTGCCAATACCTCAGCAGGGTAGACCTCTCGACCACCCCACTTCCCCCAGGGGTGGAGTGTGTATTCAACCTCCCTCTTCATTCCCACACTAATTCCAAAATAAAGATGTAACCTCAGCGGATGTTTTTGTGAAATGAGCCCCAGAGAAATGCAGCTGTGGATTCACCATTTAGGCTCCTCAGATCTTCCCCACCGCCCTGTCCTTCCAGAGCTTTCAGCACTGCGATCCGCTGGAATGCAGACTGCAGGCTTTTGGCGAAATCCTTCACCACTATGCCACACCACAGCTTCAGAATGCCACTAGGCCCCACTCTGAGAAGCGAGAAATCTTTTTCTGAAGAGGAGAATTTCCCAAGAGTTGTAATTAAAATCTTTGCGTGGGAAGATGGGCAGTGGTTATAATTTGCTGGGTAAAAACCAAAGCATTTCACCGCAAACAAGCCTGCTTTATTTCAGTCTGCTCAGAGGTCATAACTGTTTGTGCATATACAGAGAAAATGCTGGGAAAGAGTCGTATAATTTTCAGGAAGAATGATACTTTGAATAGTAGCGTGTTTCCCTTCTCCAAGCCTCGTAATAGTACACAGAAAAGGGCCAAAAGCTTCACAGCAAACAAAAGAACAATAGCTATGATAAGATAAAATCTACTTTCATTTTCAGAAAATAGGCCCAATGGAAGGAAAATTGTTTATTAAATTCTTAATTTTTAAAGTGAAAGTTCATGAGAAACACAGAGAAATTCAAAACAGAAATAAAAATTTGCAGAGCTAGCCATAGTCAACTCAACTTCTAATCTGACATCTTGCACTCGTATCTGACCCGGGAAGGTAATGTTATTCATATTGCCTTCCTCAATCGGTCACAATAACAATGTAATATAGGCAGCCTGCTAGTGTCCGTTCCTGTTTAGTCTGAAAACCCAAACAGAGAAGGCTGCGCACATGCCAAAGGAACACCGATAGTAAGAGACGAGTGCTCTGCAAATAAAAAACATCAAACGAAATTTCAACGGAAAAAATTTTACACCACATTTCGGGTCTGAGATGTTCTGTTTGTGTGCCTGTACCTGTGTTTGTCGGTATGCTTGTGTGTGTACATGAGTGAGAGCATTTGTGTGTTTGTGTGCATACTATGTACCACTGTGAGTGTGTGTGTGTGTGTGTGTATGAGAATGTGACAGACGGTGAGAGTGTGAGTGAATGCGTGAGTGTAAATGGGTGGGTGGGGCATGTGTGGGTGCATGTGCGAGTTTGTGCGTGCATTAATGTGTGCATGTGCTAGGTTGCGAGTGTGTGAGCGCGCGTTTGTGAGAGTGCGCGTGTGTGTGTGCATGCTTGGGCAAGGGTTGTAAGTAGGGTGAGCATGGCGAGGTTAAAAATATGTGCCACAGATAAACACAGCAGCTTAATCCAAACAAGCTGTAAGCAGGAAGCCAGTGTTTAAGGTAGCCTGGTTTGTCTAAAACCGGGCACTGTATTTATTTAAAACCTGCACCTCACACATGAAACAACTGAATAGGATCCAGGTGTAGAGCGCATTGTGGTCAGGACAGCACATGGTCACAGTTAGAGCTCCCCTGATGACAAACCTGCCACTGATATCCATCAACCATGCTACTCCAGTTTAGAAAAGATCACAGCACTCCGAGAAAATACTGCCTAATCAGCCCCCTTCACTCAACCAACTGTCGATGGACCTTGACAATTCTGACCACTTTTGAGGCCGTTTAACTTCAAAGGAAACACAACAAGCAAAAATACCACACCGGACATTCAAATGGGACGTAAATCCATATGGAAGCGCATGAAAAGACCAAGTCTCGCCTTGCATTTGAACCAAACAAAAGTTTTACGCAGAACACTATCACAGTTTAAACGCAAGACCCGTAAACTTTCTCTCACTGAGGGATTCCAAGGGCCATTTCAGCCATAGTCTTAAGACGCTTTCACACTGGACGCAAAACGAATTTTTCGCACAACAGATTACATTCAAAGTCAATGCAAAGACGCGAATACACGCGTTTCGCGTGTATTCGCGTCTTTGCGTTGACTTTGAATGTAATCTGCCGTGCGAAAAAATCGTTTCGCGTCCGGTGTGAAAGCAGCTTTACAGTTAATTGAACTGAGCCAATAATCTCATTAGACATCTGTCAGACAGCACTGGAGAGCATCAGAAGGTCCCTCAGGAAGAGGGTAAACAAGGACAAAGAGCACTGAAACGAGTGTTAGTATTTATAGGTCCAAAGATCCATTAATAACTGGAAAAACCGAAGGGGCTGGGTTTGACAGACAGTCTTTGTGGTTCCCTGAAGATGAGTCCTTATCATGTTTGAGAAAAAATATATATTAAGGACAGAACACACTGACAGCAACCACCCCAGTCCTTAACTCAGGAGGAGGGTAAACAATCAATGCAAATAAAATGATAAATAAAGTCCGCAGACTGAAGGACAATGCTCCCCAAAAATGTATTGTGTCAACGTTGTCCTGCACCTGTATTTGAGTTGATGTGCATGCTCTATTTTCTTAATTTTAAACAATCAGTGCAACCAAAATAACAGAACCCTGAGCAGAAAAGGAACGCACCATTTTGAATAGAAAGCATTATATTTAGTGTAGTCTACCAAGAATTTATAAAGAAACTACTAATATTCCAAATATTCATATACATTCATTCATTATTCATTTTATGACACCAAGTTAAATAACACTTTTAAATGAAAATTTAAAGGGATCAGCAAACATTTTAATGACATTCAAAGTTTCGTATGTGGGTTTGGACAACAATGCCAGTACATCAGGCTGGTGTGAGACCACTGAAAACATGCTGCAGAATTGAGCATGCGGAGGAAATATTCAACAGGAAGTCAAAAAAGAAACACAGCAAAACGACCAGTGTTAATTCAACACTAACAGAGAACGCCCGAGTGCAGCATGGAGCACAGTATATGTACCCAGTAACAGTTGATTTAGAACATCTTTCTGTTAAATGTATGAGAATTCTTAGTGCAAAAAAAACAAAACTCAGTTTCATATTGATGAAGCCCATCAGGGTATTAAAGCAGATCAAACACCAGTCCTGCATTTTAGCTCATAATTTATGATATTAGAATACAGACGCTAGAAGCCTGATCCAAAATCAGCACTCCGACTGCGAGATACTTGATAAATAAGGGCATTAGTGTCTTTTGTGTCTGAACTGGCTTTGAATTAACGACAGGCCGGGAGTGTGTCGGTGAATGGGATTGAGACGCACGTCGGTCGGGAGGGGGGCTGCCTGTAGAGGGAAAGTGAGCTGCAGTGTTTTCGGACAATTATTGCAAGTGCAGCCCAAGCCCCCCCCCCCCCGCCTTGAGCTGTCATCAGTGGACAATAGACCCGTGCTCTCAGCTCCCCCCGCCCACATCACACCCGGCACCGCCGCACTGCAGATTCCGACGCTATTCATGGCCTCGCGACTCTGTCGCCACCATCACGCCTGCCCAGGCATCTGCCAGTTCCTCAAAAGGCCCAGGTCCCAAACACACAGGCTGCACGCCACCACACACTGTGGGGCGAGATCACACATTACAATGCCGAGGATCACACAAGTGTCCTTCAGATGCAGCTGGACATGAAAGTTCTTAAGAGTTTTTTTTTTTTTGATTAGTTGATTATGATTAAATTGAAGTACCATATTATTTTAATCAGAAACAGAATTGAAGAAAAAAAAATTACATTTATACACACCAATCTAGAATGGTTTAAAGAGTTGGTTACTGCTTTTTAGTCTCCTTTCAGACAACCAAACTTTTTGTGTTTATGTATGTCATGGAATGGATAAAACAATTAAGAATAAGAATAAATTGTGTACACTCATTCAAAACTAGGGATTGCACATGCAAAGGAGCAATTTTGCTTTTAAATGACCTTGCTGTTTTATCTATTGGTTAAAGGACTGGGCAGTTAGTTACATATAGGAATCTGTGGTTTTATGTTCCAATGGCTCGGATGAAGGACTCTATCAAAGCTAAGTAAGCCACAACAGTAAAACTAGACATTTAGCCGCGGGGATTGTGTTTGTGGAAAATGTGTCCTGTTTCCTATGCATTGATCAGCGTGGCTTGTGATGTGCCCTCATGGTCCAATCAGGCCTCAGGGCATGGCAGGAACTTTCACAGCTTTTCCAGAACAACTTTATCGAAATGAGGAACGTTTGCCATCCTCAGCTGAGCTTGGAATAAAAAACAGTTTTCCTTTCTGCTCCAGCACATTCATTATCCTACACTTGAACCATGCATTACATACAATCATGCTGCAGAATAATGCAGGCTGTGTCTTTATTGAGATTCACCAATAAAACACAAAACTGATGTTGAAATGGCCAAATATTCCAGGAAGTCCACCACAAAAGTGCCCACTGTGTACTACACCTGAAAGCAATGCGTAAAGCCTAACACCATTGTTTTTTTTTTTTTTTTTTGAACATTACCTGATAAGTGAAACTAAAAGGTAGAAAGAAATTAGGATAAATATTAATGTAGTTTTGATAACTGAAGAGTGACTGGAAGCATATTCTCGCATCAATGGTCTCTCCATAATGCGAAATGTGAGGTCAAAGAAAAGCAGCGCACTATTCATTATTTAGTCGAAGCTTTCAAGTCAATCCTAAGAACCATGAATTCCAGAGTGAGTTATATTTTTTGATGAGAAATGATGCAGCCGGATACTTTACCCGAACTTTAAACATATTTAAAATCAAACACTAATATTTTCTCAACAAAACTACATCGTTACAGAAGCACTAAAAAGACCGCTTTGCGTTTGATATCATGATCGCAGACCAGGACGTGCGCCACAGCCTCAGACATAATCGGACAGGACTTTGCAGCAGTCTTGGAGCCCTGGGTATTGTTCAACAGTTTACTATAGCTGCAGCTGCTCAACGATGTGCATCACAGAAAACGAAGCAAACACGTTATCCAGTTGGCGCACTCCTCAAGTAAGCTAATTAAGGGGAAAACGACGGAAAATTCGAGACTAAAGCCGCTGTCACACTGGACGCGAAACGAATTTTTCGCACGACAGATTACATTAAAAGTCAATGCAAAGACGCGAATACACGCGAAACGCGTCTTTGCGTTGACTTTGAATGTAATATGTCGTGCGAAAGATTCGTTTCGCGTCCGGTGTGAAAGCAGCTTAAGCATGCGCCGTCTCTGAAAAACCTCGTTCTTCTCTCATACACTGATTTTAAACGATGATGAATTATGTCTGATTAAGGCGCAGTAAGTCTGACTTTAACCGGCAAGTTCTAAAACAACCTCAAATGAGACATCATCAGAGAAAACTATCTTGTGGAATTCGGAATTTCCTTTGCCAAAGCTGAAAACATTAAATATTCAGGAATCTTCCTGTCTATCCCTAAACTTGCATAAAAATATGAATAGCTGACGTTAGCCAATAACGTCAGCTAAAACGACATGAAGTCAACATTTAATTTCATTTTCACTCAGTCAGAGGTCATGCGTAATCTTACACTCGAGAAAAACCAACTGTAGCACCTACCTGAGGCTGCGTTTCTTCAGAGATACAGCAAAGTGAAATGGGATGTTGCAAATTATTTTAATAGATCCCCATCTCGATATCGGCGGACCTTCCCGTTCTCTTGTTGGGATATTGGAGGAACAGGAGCATCCCAAGCGTTCTGGAGTTGGAAATCTGTTTTAGGATTGTACCATTCTCTTAAATTAAAAGGGGTGTCTGTAAATCAATTATTTCACAAGTATCAGTGTGTTTGTATTTGTGTGGCTAATTCTAACGATGCTACAAAGCAATGCCTGCTTGAAAATTGTTGTTGCATTGAGCGAGGGTACGTATCACAAAGTCAGACACAAGAACGAATATGTCATTTTCTTCGTAGCTATCCACCCCGTCCTTCAAACTCAGAGAATATTCTCCCAACAAACTTTTTTTCTGTGCTTGAATGCGTTTTCCTCGAGCATCACACGACACCCCGGGGCTGGCTATTGAAAGCTTAACCTCACAGACCTAACTGCAAAAGAATGGATTGAAAAAAGTTTATTCAAGACGTGAGTGTGCGAGACAGCTGGCTGTTAGTGCCGGAGAATTGATGAATTTGAGTCCGCAGAGCCGCACTTGCTTCGCAGATTTTTTTGTTTATTTACTAAGCCTATTCCTAACTCGCAGTCTCAATGTTGAAAACCAGTAAGATTCCATAGGGTATAAAGTTACATGCAGACAGTGGGCGACAGATGGATACCAATGATATCCTGTCTCTGCGAAATGTTCATACCCGAGCTAGACACCACCCATATCAGAAGACATTGGAGAGGAGTATCATTATTACAGGTCCCCTGAGCAAACGCGCGCCCCACACGCGCGCGCGCGCGCGCACACACAGACACACACACACACACACACACACACACACACACACTCAAATGTATATACAAATACTTACATAAACGCAGTAACCAACGTCACATATCTACACGCATAAAATACGCCCCTGGAATCCCACGCGCATATTTAACCCCAAAAACTTATAGACCCACATATAGACCGTCAAACGCAACTGCTGTATTCAGACCTGTAGAATTTCAGACCTATTTTAAATTCTAGCTGAGATGCCAAGGTTTCCAAAGATCCCAAATATGCGTATGCTGAATAACCGGTAAATGTGTATAAAATGAGGTACTAGATCTAGATATTTTCGTTTTGATGTAATGCTGCGGCCACAAAAACATGATGTCCTGGATCTGAACATGTCTCTTAATATAAGTGTGATGTAGCTTCAGGGAAGTGCTGCAACCAACAGATACAGAATATGTGTGTGACATGGTCCTACAATTTGAAAAAAAAAATCATTTTCTGTTTTTGAACCTTCCTAAGGGAATGCTTAAATGGAAAGTTAGAGTTTAAGAGGTTAAATGTAATCCCACACACACGCGCACGACGCGCACGCACACACACACACACACACACACACACACACACACAGGTAGTAGCAAATACATACACATCTGCACAGGCACAAGCTTACACAAGCACTCACTACGCATACCTACACACAAACTATATATCCATAGACACCCCATGCATGTGTTCAAATATAACCCCACTCACCGCGCACACAAAAACACACACACACACACACACACACACACACACACAAATGCACACTGTTTATCTAGCATGCATCATTCCTTTTTTTTGTTTTGTCCAGGCAGGGGCTCGACTCTGACCTGGCAGATGGTCGCCTTTGTTCCTCAGTCTGCCTCGTGTAGGAGTGAAAAGATCAGCTAATCAAACTGGCCCCATCTCCATGTGAAAGGCCAGAGGGGACTGAGGGGACCTGGGGGAGCACTGAGGGGGGGAGGTTAGGCTGACTGCCTGCACATCCATTCCCATCATCACTCATGTGGAATAGCTCCACACACCCCCAAAAGATCCCAAGACCAGGCTGCCAGTGTCCAGGTGCCTAACACAGCATGGTTCAGAGTCAGCCTGGACTTCCTGAAGTTCTGTCTTTCAAATATTGGAATGATAAGCCCTCAATTTTCAGTGATTACAACTCACCAATAATTGAAGAGTTTGTTTCCAAAACACAGTAAGTGCCATTGCCAAAATTATAAAAATTGAGATAATACCATTGAGCGATAGCCCTATGCTTCTTACACATGGTGCAAAAATCCATATTTAGAAATTCATCTATAACGTGTTTTTACCATGGTCAAAGTATGTGTTTTTCTTTAAAATGCAATAGGCGTCAACATAGAAAAACCTGATTTACTCAAACTGAGTAAAATGGATATATTGTGTTTTGGAAACAAATTCTTCAATTGCAATTGTATGCACTGGTGAAATAATTGTTGCATATTGTGAAAGAGTTCAATGTAAATCACCAACCGGTTCCCAGCTGCATCATAAGTAGACTGAAAATGTTTCTCTCAAATCTGTTTAACCTTTAGAGCACTAAATCCAACTATTTTACTCAATGATGTAAGATTTCAAAATCAAAGCTGTTGAAAGCCTATCATGTGGCGACTTGTTTAAAAGAGCTCCCTTGTGGGAGCTCTTTTAAACAAATCACCACGTAATAGCTTTTTAACAGAACAAGATAATTAAATTCATATTCTTAAAAAACTTATTTCAGCAGCGCTTTAAGGGTTAATTACCCAAGTCATGCAGAATGATGTTACATATGGAGAATAAATTGATGGCAAATAAAACAGAGACTATTGTGCGTTTAGGGCCATATCTATTTCTGGATTTTGCACCAAAATCAGCTCGTAATCACTGAATGGCCAATCTTTCATATGTATCAACATCTTCTCCACATTTATTGATTTATTGATACATTAAAGGGTGGCATCATGGTTATTGCACCTCAGAGAAAATGTTTTACTGTGCTCTGAATGAACCAGTGCTTGCTGTGTTGTATGCTGCTAATAAGCTGATTGATCCAAGAAACTGCACATCCTACAGCCATAAAAGACAGAGTTGTCCCTGCTGACCTCTGTTCAGATGCTTGTGCTGATCAGAGAAAATATGAGACATTTCCTGAGGTTACAAACAACCACTGGTTCTGTTTCATTCGAAAGAATAAAGTGTAGGATTTTATTGTCAAACAAGTAAATGAAATTCCTTTTCTACTTTATGTTAAATGTACATATTACAGAGAAAAATGGTAGTTGATCATTAGCTCGATGCCATTGATTCTCTGTAGCTCATTTAACCCTTTGTTCCTTAAATTAATTTAAGATCCAGTCATGGGATTGATGAACCCGGTCACCGGTTTCGGAGATTAAACAGTCAATTTGCAGCACACAACCAACAGGGAATTGCAAACGTCCACATGCTATAGTTTCTTGAGAACTGTAACATTCTAAATTATTTTATACAACTTTAGAAAATATCTTTACATCTTCATATTTCCTCATGGAACAGCATAATGAAATACTTTGGCTTTGAAAAAGTCTTGGAACAAAATAAAGGACTGAAAAATCCATCAAATTCGAGTCTGACGTCCCTCACTGTGGCATTAGCATAATGGAAGTATTGCAACCTCGACTACAACTACCATAATTGCTACCAGTACTACCACAACCATTAATAACAAAACCACGTCTGCCACAATTTTTGTATGTCCTTCATTTAATACTTTGCGCAGCCTCTCTTTGCCAAGATAACAGCTCTGATTCTTCTCTTACAGTGACTTGAAATGAGGCTGGAGAAGACATGGCAAGGGATCTGAAGCCATTTCTTCAAGCAGAATCTCTCTAGATCCTTCAGATTCCTGGGTTTATGTGCAAGGACTCTTTTCTTTGCCCATCCCGCGGGTTTTCTTTCGGATTTAGGGTAGTAGACTGAGAAGACCATGCATGTGTGTGTGTCTGTCTGTAGCTAATGTCGCATACCACTGGACCCTTAAGCCTAATATTTTTGTGCACATTCATGATTGAAGCCAATGTTGAAGGACCTCTCGAGGCTGTGGTGATTCACAGATTTTTTAAAAAGCGTACTTTATTGTATTTAATGGCAGCGCAGTTTTATTTCGCCACTGACAGCTGGCTCCTCACTCCTCTGGCCACTAGGGGGCCCCACGTGATCAAATGAACAACTGCTTCATTTGGAATTTTGTTTCCACATGGGACAACCAATGCACCTGCCGAGCATCTGCACCCTACTGAATGCACGCTTACAGCTGTGAATCCGTTTAATGAATTGTATTTAATGAATTATTCTTCTTCAAGTATAATTTATTCTGTGTTCATATTCATTTAAACGTTTGTCTCAATTAAATTCAGTTCATCATAAGATTTATCCAAAATGTATTTAAATGTTTCAAACACATTAGACCACAGTTAAACAACTGATAAATGTATCAGTTTGCTTAAATAATATGTCCCAAAGAATTATATCCATTTACAAACATATAAATTCCTTATTTGTTTATAACCTTCGTTTAACATTATGCTGAATTACTTCCAGTGACATTCACTTAGGGACTTACCTTTAGTGTATGTACACATGGAAATGACGCACTTAATATATAAAATGTGTCTTGGTTAATTTTGTGGATAGGGAAATTTAATGCACTTCTTATTTGAATTTAATATAAGGATTGTACCATAATTTAAAAAAACAAATTCAAATAAATAACTGATTCAAATTACTTGTACATAACTGAGGCTAATCCTCACTTAGCTTCACTTTTTCTCAGCAAAGGTCAATGAACACATATCCACTTACAGCTGATTGTGATCACTGTCTCTCCGAAATGAATATTTCATAAGCCAGTGATCCCACTTTCCCAAATCACAAAGCTGCGGCAGTGAACAGCGCAACTATCTCGAATCCCAAAGACAGCCGCCTATGGTAATCCAAGGAGACTGCAGGTCCAGTCAGCAAGTGGTTCCTACATCCTGCTGGTTGTGACCCACCTTATCAGAATTGTTGGTCCACATTCATTTTGCAACAGGCATCAGGTTGGCATCTGGAACAAGGCAGTCAGGGTGAAGGGTCAGCTGATGATACAATGCTAAAGTGTTGGAAAAATAGCAAAAAACTCCAGGAGAGTTCTCTGTTGGTTACCACACACTCTTAAGACGATTGGCTCAGATCTGAAAAGTATCCCTTTCCGTCAATTTTCAGAACACTGGCGGACAATTATGTGGCACCACAGTGATTTATATTCAACCACGTATTTTGGGTGGGGAGAACACCAGGGTTGGGCTACTGAAGGACTATCGTCACATTTCAGCTTGACCAATATTTCATAATGTGAACATGCCACACGAGTCATTCTGTGTTATATACAAAGACATATCTTTTATGAATAATGATTGAAGGAAAAAAGTCTCGTACACTGTCTTCTCACTTGCAATTCATTTATTTGTCGACGTTTCGGTCAACTGGCCTTCCTCAAGACATTAAAACCTTACTTCAGTCTACAGTAGGCCTTTCTCCCACGCACCTGTCTGCCTACCAGTTTGTGAAAGTTTTTTTCTTATGACGAATAAAGATTTAAAAGAGTGCAGAGAGCTGACATAATGGCCAATTTGAGAAGAACTCAATGAATTTGCGATTAGTACAACGTTGTAGAATGAGCTTGACAAATGGACCCAAGGCATTTCAAAACTTTGATTAGGGGCATTAATGGGTTGGAGCACCATCAAGCATTATTTACTTGACAGAAGGAAGAGTAGATTTAGGGCGGGGTTTTGGTGGGGGACACGTGTGAGTCAGCGGTACTGTGGCAAACTGAGGTGAGGGGCACAGGGCTTGCTGTTCAGCCTCACTTTAGTGAGGCTAAATTAAAGGCAATGTGTTTAAAGGTGACAGTTTACTTTTTTTGCTATGTATTTTTTACTACTTAATAAAGAGACCTTGCCTTGGTGATCCTATGCCAGCTTAGCGTATTTTAATGTTCATAATTTCAATAACGCTTGTTTTATTATATTTTAATGAACATCTTATGTCATTTTACTCCAAAAATATTTTGAAGAAATGTAGTTGGCAATGCATCTGTTACAAAGCATAAATGGTCATCTACGGGATCATATTCACTGAATTTACACTCAACGTTTTGCAGTCTTCAGTGATTCTTCCTTGATTCAGTTGACCGTTGCCATCAGGCCACAACAGCTCAGAAATATTTTGCAGTTTACTTAATCACAAATGGTGAAAAACTAGGCTCAAAAATAGACTCATAAGCCATGTTTGATTCATAGATAATAACAGTTATTTTAAGAACTGGCATTCCAAGTCCAGGTGTCAAAGAGATAGATTTTTCCTCTTTCCACACAAATTACTCACAACTCATTTTACATGGAATATCCAAGAAATAAGCACACCAGAGCATATTTCATAGAATTTCATTTTTACCAACACCAACGCTGTTGCTCAAAATAATTTTCATCAATCTATTCCAGACCAGCAAATCTTCAAATGCAAATAAAATAAACGTCTTGAGTAAACAAGCAATGAGTCTGTATCGGTAACAAGGGTATGAATATTGTCCTTTTTTTCAACCACAAACCTAAAAATATTTGTTAAATAAAAAAAAAAAAAAATGTATTTAAAGCCAGAGCTGACTGATTAGAAAATCCTACCACCAAATTATTAATGAATTAAAACATTTTTGGTGCGCACTGCGCAGCCAGAGCTGGACAACATTGAGGTTAGAAGGAATAGAACTTGGATCAGAAAATTTGAGGCTTTGTATAATAAATTAAATCTGGATTTCTAGAGCAAATCTTACCAAATCAGGCACCAGTTGGTTATTTGGTTTTTATGCCTCCGCCACCATCATGGCCAATACGCCTGTTGGTCTGTCCCACATTTTGTGCAGGCCAGTACTCAGTAGCTATTACTATCTAACCCCTTATACTTATACATACTAATACCTTGGGCAGTAGTTTTGTAACAACCTACTTTAGAAATTTTGTGCAGGCTGTTTCTCAACAATTAATAATAGCAGCAATGTGAAACTGGCCACATATAAAGTACATATGAAGTAAACAGCGGAAGTATTATTTTTGCCATTGGACAGAAAAAGGGTGTGTCAGTAGTTGCTCATCAGTCATCAATAAACTGATCACTTCAGGAATGAAATGATTATTTGGGTGCATGAGTCTGTGGATGGATAAAAACCGTGGTGTAAAAATCTGATATTTCAACATAAGGGTTGATAAGCCATTACTGAAATGGTACTTAAATTACAAATATATTTACATTGCAATAATATTTTGGAAGTTCTGCTATATCTTGTGTTCAACAAATCATAATTATTTGTGGTCAAGAAAAAATGTGGTAATTCCTGCTAATGCTGCAATCTAGTATATGTTGCACTATAAATTTGCCCATAAGATCAGCAGCTGAGTGCACAAAACTCCATACAATGCGGCAAAATGGTTCTGTTCATCCTTGCTGTTTGTCTTCATACAGCTACATACCATAAAAACAGCAAACAAATTAAATTAGCAGTGTAAGTCAAGGATGCCAACAAGAAATAATGCCAATATGGACAGTTCTGAAAGGTAAAAAAAACAAACTTTTCTCTCCTCACCGATTCACCCAGAAAAAGATAATAAATGCAGAACTTAACACAATAAATAATAACTCATACACAATGTGTTATTGCAGTGAACAGATCGCCAAATGTCTCAACTGAGCTAAACACATAATAAATTCCGCCACAACGACCAAATACATGCATAGCTGGTCCCTTCATGCTAAATAGACTCATCCTTAGCCTCTCACACACATACTATGCAGTCTATACAGTTTTTGGACAATGACATTCATTTAGCTTTTTGACTCCACATGGAAATTGCAGTTCTGTTTACTATAAATGGCATCATTGTTCAAATACTTAGAGACCTCATTGTAAAACAGATCCACTCACACTTAAGGTAGCATTCTAGTCTCAAACATACACAGACACACAACACACAGATGCACACAAACACACACAAGCCTTACAGGTTTTTTCTTGTCTCTGCGCATTTGCAGCACATTTGTAACCAATAACATCTACATTTGGCTTATTTTCGTTCAGTGGTTACAATGAATGCACAAAGGACAAAGGTTACAGTAAAAAGACATTATGACAATACTATGAACATTTTAGACCATCGTGCTACAAATGTTTTCAATTAGGCACAGTGGTCAAATTGACTGCAAAAATTGTGAAAAATAGAAGCTGGAAAAATTTTTTTTTTTTTAAATAGTAAACATTTAAATCGGGAACATTAGAGCAGAATCACTGTGGTATCCCAGAATTCTTTGTCTCCGCCATGCAGTTCTGCATTGAGGTAACTAAAAAAAGTGTTTCCAGCAAATGTGGAGACAGGAGTCCAGGGGCTGTCACAGCAGGGGCTTGAACTTCTCTGAGCAGCAGTGGGATGAGGCATCAAAGAGTGAAGCATCATGGGTATTCACATCACTCACTGTCCTGACGACTCAATGTGCCGCAATTTCTCTTTCACCCGCACAAATTCTGGAACGTTGTCCTGGTCCGACCTCCTCTTCACCTCCTCCTCTTCATGCTGTGGGTCGATTTGCATAGTTATGCCAGTTGGAACAAGTAAAGATTGTTCACACTCACAGGACGCTCAGCATCTGTGTCCTTCTCCTGGTTTGTGAAATACTGAAAAATTAATATTTATCTCCACCTAGGAGGAAATGCTTTTGGTTTGATTTGTTCATCAGTTGTTTGCTTGCCTACTTGCGTGCTTGTTTAGTCAGGGAGTGTGTGTTATACCTCCAGCACTTTGAGCTGAATGACATACATGAGGAATGAGAATTGAGGGCTCGCATTATACCTCCCGTAGTTTGAGCTGTCTCTTGCGGAGCTCCTGCTCCAGGTCCGAGGGCTGATGCTTGGCCAGCTCCAGCTCCCGATACTGCTCCTGCCTCCTCCTCTCCAGCCTCCTCTGCAGCTCCGGCTTCTCCCCCGACTGCATTACACTATGTGACCAGCAGGGGGTAATCAACCATGTGCACACTTTTTTACTCACACACTTTTTCCTTGGCCACAGTTCCCAGTATCCTGAGTGCACCACTGTCAGTCAAACACATGATATGATGAGACACTTTGAGACACTGAGTGAGGTCAGTCATTGGATATGGACACAAATAATATTTGTTCAGTGTTTTTCTCCATTGACGTGTGATTGATTGTCAGCTGCAAAAGCAAAGTAGAGTGGCACTAGGACAGTGCCGACCTCTGCCAACATCAATATTCTTCTCTTTGATACGCAAATCTGCAAATCTACATCATATTTGTACAACTGGCTAAGTTTTGTCACATTAAACTTCACAACAATCTGGCAGATTTAAAAATGTAAGGCATTTATTCCTATCTTGAAATCCCACAACGGTGAAAAATCCTTAAAAGAATTCCTGGAACCAGATGACTACCAAAATCTGATGGACAGTTCCTTGGGCCATGGCTCACACGTCCACAAAACATTGTTACTGACTGAGAAAATTGAGAGGCACTGTTTGCACGGACAAACAGACATAGGTGAATTAGTAACTTTATTGTTCAGCGGCGGTAATAGCTAATTAATAATCAGCCGTGTTTTACCGTTTGTGGTTGAGTAGGAGCTCACGTGGTAGGTCTGGGGTTGGAATCTCCATCATGGAATGAATCACTTTCCTGAAGGCGACACTCTACTCTGTGTTCTTCAAAGGCAGGTGTGAAATGAAGTGAAAACAGGTGCAGATCTCTGAAAAAGAGCCAATATGCGTTGGTGATAAGCGACAGGCACCAAAAATCATATGAGAATTTGAGTATTTTTAATCTCAGAGATGGTCTTCAAACATTTGACTCTAAAGAACCCCACACCCTCCTCCAGCCCAAATAAAACAGAAATTTTTTGCCATTGACTATAGCAAAAGCTGACCGAGGAAGTAAGTAAAGCAAGTCAGGCATGCTTAACTTTTGTTGCATTTGAGTATCACCCTGTTAACCCCCATAACACTCACTTGAAACACAGCTGCTATGAGCTAGGTGACATTTGTAAAACTAGTTCCATTCAAAAACCAATCAAAGTACAGAAAAGGTATCAGATGATGAAGTACAATCCAGTTGCTCAATTTGCTTTATACATGTTACTTAGATTCCTCACCTCTGTATCATATCTCTAAATTTCATCCCTGCATTCCTGACTCATGTCCTCTGCTGGGCAGAGGGTACAATTACACAAAATACCCACGGAGCTCATAACGAAACATAGACTGTTAACTAATACCTTTGTACAAACCTGATGTAACTCAATCCACAGTAACCCAATGAAAAGTGAGCAGTGGAAGCCTTATCACTAGGCAGGCCAACCATTGCCACCCCTTACATTAAAAAATTAACAACTTTGCTTGCACTCCATAATATTCTATTTCTATATAAGTATATTGGGGGAAATAGTAAAATTTATCAAATACTCCTTCAATATTTATGCTAACACATTTGCTTTCATGGGACGTACATAGTGTAATTTCCAAAAATATGATTGATATAGAAATAACACACCATTTGAAAACATTCCTGATGTAGAACTCTAGAGAATGTATAAGTCTGGGGTACATTTCCCAAAAGCTTAGTCACTAACGATGTTAGCAACTTGCATAGTTCGACCATTTTCAGTCAATGATTCCAACTATGTAGGTTAGCCACTAGCTTCTGATTGTACCCCTGGGTAGTTTGCAACCACCAAGGATCATAGATTTTTCAGGGAATATTTGTTGCATTGTTCATTCCATGCTGCATCTTGCACATTTTCCTCATATTCATTTTAATTTTCAAAATTGCCACAATTTGTCAACTTCAATAAAACCATTCCAAAAATGTAATCCATCTCTAGAAAGAGAGAGGCAGCAGTTTATAGGTTCACACGCCAAACAGTTATTGGGTCAGAGTCCCAGATGCTGAACTTCCAACGTATGCAATATATTATCTGCTGATTCATTATCTGATTGGAGGAATGCTCTGGGATTTCTCAAAGGAGCCCTCAAGTACACTATCCATTACAGAAAATGTACAGCCGACTAACTTTACCTGTGCATGGAGTCCAGCAACGTATCAGCTGACACGTTTTACTCATCTAAGGGAAACCAACTCTTGACAACCATATCTCGGTCACAGAAAACCTTCTCCTTTTGTCTGTTACAGATAAAAGAACGCAGATCGTATGATACGCTGTCAATGGTCAAAAGCATTGGCATCATTAATGAAATAATTCTGTTTACCTGGCTAGGCTCCACCATGCGCACCTAAAGTTCCAACCTCCCGTGCTCCCAGCCGGTGACAGCATGTGCCACGGTGCATCTTGCAGGTGATCCCCAGCATTTAAGACCTGCTTGTTCCGTCGCTACAGTGGCATTGCATTTGCTTTGGTTGTCTTAAAATTGAGGCAGAGGAGAGTGACCCCGATCCCCAGAGTGCCAGCTTGAGTCAGCGCCAAACCTACAGTGTGCAGACAGTTCTAATTAATGCAGACCTATCTGACGTCCTCTCTCTTCGGCTTTGCAGCAGCTGCTTGTATAGGCGACCTAGACTAAGATAGCTGAACGGCAGCAAGGCTCCACCCACACTGGCGGCTCAAATAGCACGGTAATGCCTTACACTACTTTGTTTTTTTCGTGGCTGGCTGCTATGATAATTGCAGCAAGGCAGATGAGCAAATTGCAACCTTTACAGCCACATTTACTGTTAGTTATCATGCCTAAAGGAGAAGTTTTCATGTCATAGGGACTTTGACAGAAAGACTTGGTATTGCATGTGCTTGCCAGATCACCTGTGCCTGGAGTTGTCCTGAACTTGCTGAAACTATACAGAAGATGCCAGTCCAGCATCCTAGGGATCACATAGATTGCTCACATGCAGTACAGAGCCTGCACCTTACTGACTTAGAGATTCAGACTCCATACTTTTGTCTGTTGATACTCCTTCCAAGGACCAAAAGCTGCCCTATGCACCACCCATCTTCAGGCCTGTTAGGATTGTTTTCATAATAACATTTTCATGTTTAAATTTTCTTTGATATTTGACTTTTTTGTGCTTTGGCTCTTTGAGCATTGTCGTGCCAAAATTCAACCTCATAAAAGAGTTTGGGTAGAATGGAAATACAATAAAATATAAAGCACTGATTTGTAAATCAGCATTGACCCCTGCTAGATTAAAAGCAGGTTTTTTGTTTTCCTCTTAGCTTTTTTTTTATATATATACACTAATTCCAAAATTCATGCCTGCAATACACAAAAAAAAAAAAAAAAAAAAAAAAGAGCCAGGAGTGTGTGCACCACTGTTTTACTCCACCTTACTTTGTGAAAACAATGTGGGAACTGAGGACACCAATGCCCTAGTTTAATAGGCAGAATTTCTCCCATTCTACCTTGATATAAAGCGCGCAAATGGCTGGGGTCAATATTGCGCCACCTATATTTAATGGAGGACAGGGCTGGACTGCAAGCAGGTCAGTCTAGGACCTGCCCACTCCGATAATGGAGTGATGTTATTGCAACATGTGCAGAAAGTGACTTGATGTTGTTATGTTGAAATAGGAACATCTCTAAAACGGATGTCATCTGGAAGCCAGTATATGAGGATCCAAAGTGATTACATATTTGCAAACACTTAATTATTTACACATATAAACCTGTTTATTCATGCAATTTATCCAATTAGAAAATCATGCAGCAACAGTGCAATGTTGTATAAGACTATGCCAATTCAGGTCAGGAGTTTCAGTTAAAGTTCATAATAAACATCAGACTATGGAAAAAATATTGTGTTGCTGTTGGTTCAGTATTTCTAAAAGTGATGATCTTCCAATATTTTCAGGCACAAAGGTGTCTAAAGCATACACAGAATAGTTTGAAAAAAGAAAAAAAAAACATCCAGTGAGCTACCGTTTTTGTGGACAGAAACGCCTTTTTGATGTGGCAGGTCAGAGGACAAAAGCCAGACTGGTACGAGCCGACAGAAAAGATACAATGAATCTCATAACCATTCTTTAAAAATGTGGTGAGCAGAAAGGCATCTTTGAACTTTGGCTTGATGTAATACAAACTGTAGTATAGTTTTATAGGGTCTGTTATAATCACAAGAAACATGTTTCAGACACATAAGAGTTTCTATTTCGAATGTTACTTAATTATGTGACCGGGAACTAAGAATGTATTAAAAAAAATTTTGATCAATAATTTTTCCGCTTAGGCTGCGTTGAAGAACAGTACCAACATGGCTTACTTTATCTTTTTCTTGAGTCGATTAACATGACTGTGCGAGAACAGTGACTTGTTCGCACTCGAGTTCCAAGAGAGTCGTGACAACTCAAGACCAGAAGCCATTTTGTTTCCATCGTGCGAAACCGAGCCGTTATGCGCCATGGAAATCATGGACTTTCCCCCTTCTTTTCTTGGGAGGGAAACAATATAATTTAGGGGGGAGGGACAATTAACCAGCTAGCAATAGTTCAGACAAGCATATAAGAAAAAATGTTCGGACATGAGAAGCGATAGAACGAAAAAAACTCATTCACTTTGAGACAGACCCCGAGAACGAGATGAACACAAAATGGTCATTTGACCACATTTCCTGGAAGCGTGATGTCGCAACTCTCTCTGGGTACTCCTGACTGCGCCGGTGCTTGACTGCTCACGCCTGCCTGTGTGCTGTCAAGGGAGCAACCGTTCAAACGGGTGTGAACAATCTCTGAATGCTGAACAATTTTACAGGGGTATTTAACGGTTTGCGAAAATGACAAACGGTATGCATTTGACTGCAATCCGAAGCATGAATTTAATAATTGAACTCTTGTTACTGATTCTTTGGCGATACAGGAAGTGGCAAACGCTGACGTTTGATAGCTTGCTTTGGTGGTGGTTGCACAGTTGTAACATTAGCGGGAGTCCGAAGACGTGGCTCCGTTTTGAGCAGCTAGTTGACGTTAGCTAACTGATTTGCAGGGTTTTTAGAAGTGTTCCCAATTCGCACAGCAAGATCATGTTTAAATGGCGCTATAATCGCAGGACTCAGCCGCCGCTGACTTGTGTTATTTGCGAAGTAAAATCGGTTTGAGTGACGCTGCTTTCACAACGGACGCGAAACGAATTTTTTGCAGGACAGATTCCATTAAAAGTCAATGCAAAGGCGTCTTTCCATTGACTTTGAATGTAATATGTCATGCGAAAAAATTCGTTTCGCGTCCAGTGTGGAAGCGCCTTGAGGCGTGATTGGAACTATTAGGTAAAGTTTACAAGAATGCGTTGTGATTCTGGTTCCATGCTGTAGCTATGAGCGTTGGCTGGCCAGCTGGATAATGATGGTGCCAGTGGCGTCTTTGCTCAAATTGCTGGTCAATCCATTTTTGCGTTACATTTAGATGACATCCATTTTATGGAGTGTTACACGACATGTTCGCAGTGTTACGTAAATCATACTGAATAATTTAACTATCTGACTTGTGTTATGCAGCAAGCTAGCAAACTTGCTGGTTTGATGATTAATGTTAATCTCTTAGGCAAAGTTGTGTATTTTGTGATAACATGCAGTTGAACTGACCGTGCCACTCGTCCCGAATACGTTTTCAAGGCTTGGTAAACCACGACACCTTCTCTACCTCGTTTGCATAAATATACGAAACGCCCGTCAATTTCCATGGTGTTAAATTGAATGAACATCTCTTTTCCACCAGTTTATTCATTCGATGGGATCCTGGTGTTCGGTCTTCTGTTCATTTGCACCTGTGCGTACCTGAAGAAGGTACCTCGGCTTAAAACCTGGCTGTTGTCGGAGAAGAAGGGCGTCTGGGGAGTCTTCTACAAAGGTACCCAAAAGCCAGGGCGCAAAATGTTAATGTTGAAATTCTATCAGGTAATCAATGAACAAACGACGATTGTCTTATGGCTGGTTGAGTTAAGCAAATCTTATCAGCTGCTTTTTTTTTTTTTTTTTTTTAACCAGCATTTGGCTGGTTGCTGGTGGTAATTTTGGTCCCTGCCAGAAGTACATGTTAATCTGCACGGTGGTATGTTTGTCATGACATCTTACGCCAAGCAAGAGATAAGTTGACCGTCGAGTTTATGTAAAATGTAACGTTTACAATGCTGCATACAGTTAAATTACATTGTGTACGCTGGGATGAGTAATATGTGTGATGGAATGCACTAGGGTTTGAGCTTCATGAAAATCCACCCTCATGTATTATCTTTCGCGGGACTGAATATTTTATCATGATTTGGGCGAAGACTCAACTTTAATTTTAAATTTGTAATCTAATAACTCGTTACTCAATTTCAGATGCTCAGTGTTTGTTTTTACGCATAGCAGCCTGAAGTTAGTCTGCTGGTTGACAGATCCCAATGACAAGCTTCAAAGGCGATCAAAAGCCTAGGATCAAGCCTAAATACTGAAATTCCTCTGTAACTACTCAAGGGATGCGCCAGAATGCACCTGCCTTATCCGAAGCCCCCTGTGAAGCCTTTTATCCTTGACGTAATGCCCTGGAATTGAGGCTTTATGTATTGAAACGTGCTGCACCTTCACTTGGGTGAAAATGAAATGCATACAGTAGTGCTAATTTACCCATGAGTTTTGGGATTTCAGGTTTAATGCTAAAGGAATAAACCATGATATAGCTACCAACATAATTCAGTGGTTTTATACTGTTGTTCTTTCTTCAGTTTGAGTTTAGAATTTCCAATAGAGATATTTTCATTTACAGTTTGCTCTCACTCCCCTTTTTCTCCCAGGTGCTGTAATTGGAACAAGACTTCACCTCCCCGTTGCACTTACCTGTCTCTCCATGGCTTTTTATGTGCTCTTCATAAAGTGACCTAGGATGGCCTGTGATGGTGGAAAATGCAGAGGATTCACTGGACCTGTCCAGTGCCCAAGGGCCCACACAAGATGGACACTGCCACCTACTGGTGCAAATTTTTACTACATTTACGGAGAAGAAAATTTGTATCTGGTTTTGAAATGTGTACCCAATTTATTTCTGAATATTTGACAAATCTTAAAGTGGGGTTTTAGTGGTCATCAGTGAAGGATTCTAAACGGACCTTGTTCACACGGATTTTTCTTTCTTTTCTTTTCTTTTTTTTGAAAGGTTTAATCACTGAGAATTTAAGTGCACAAAAAGCGGGTTGACGTTACTTCATTATGAAAAGGAGAGCCAAATGTAAGGTGGTGGAGTAAGATTATGGAACAGAATTCAATCCCTATAATGTAGCTGATTGGCCGCATTGGGATCTCAGTGAAATAATGGGAAAAGATGTTCAAAAGATTCTCGCCATTGAGCTTTTTCGGACTCCCAAACTCTGGCCGTTCCATGTACAAGGATAAGCTTGATTTGTTATTCCATCACATTTAATTGGCAGACACTTTAATCCATGTTTCACTTACAGAAAGTGCGTAGAATAAGGGCACTGAAATGAATACACAATTGGACAAGGTACAATTAATGTACGGATTCACTCGGCTCGGTCCTGAACTTGTAAAGTGTAGACTACATGGTTGGATAAGGCAGCTACATTCAGGTAGCAAGAAAAGACACTTAAATAAGCTGAAGATGGAGGAATTACAGAATACCTCCAATTAAAAGCAACAAAGCAAGACAAAATTTTTTGGGGGGGGGGGGGGTGGGATGAGGTCTTTGCTTTTGGACTGAGCGTGAGTGTCCTCTGGCAGAGAATTGGGTCAGGTACTGTCTGAACGGACGAGTCTTTTATTGGACACTGTTATTGCTTTCTTAAGTATGATTGTGAGTGCCTTGTGCTTGGATTGGGGCCAAATTTTGAACAGGCTGGTTAGGCCTTCCATCCAAATTTTTGAAAAGCAAAATGGATTTTGTTAAAATTATGAACAACACCATTTCAAAGTTGAGGCTGTATGTGAAGTGCAAGTAAAAACTAAAAGAGTGACTTGTGAATAATCTTTGACCTGTATTCGATTGAGAACCATACAAGACACAATATTTCATGTTTTAGTTTGTCAGTTTTGTTGTTTTTGGAAATACTAGCTCAATCGGAATTTGATGACACCTGCAAAATGTTCCAAAGTTTGGGACAGAGGCAATACGAGACTTGAAAACTGTAAGAATGCTGAAAACCATGTTTACTGGTGTTGAACTGGTGAAACCATTATGCTGGGGGGGGGGAGGAGCAGGAGCAGCAGCCACAAAACGGCTTGTTTACAAATGATGGGTGGTTGTGCTTGCCACTTAGTGGAAAAAACTGCCTGATTTAATAATCCAAAAACTCTAAAACAATTTAAAGGCAATGAAACAACACTCTCCACCATGCAAAACATTATTAGTAAGATTCAGGGAATCTGGAGATGTCTGCTTCAAGGAAGAGTTTGAAAGGCAATACTGAATGCCCCTGATCTTTGACTCTTAACATGGCACTGCATTCTTTTGTTATGGACAGAACCACATGGGCTGGGGCTTCCTTGGATTACTTTTTGAAATAAACACCATCACTGCATTTGCAAATGCATGTGAAGACTGCTGTGCATTGAGGAAGCCATGTGTAAAAAAATGTGTAGAAATGCTGCCGTCTTCTCTGGGCTTGAGCTCATCCAAAATGAAATGATGTGCAATGATGGCAACCTTTCATATTGTTCATAGTTATAATAGACATGTTCTGCAGACAAAAAAAAGAAAAGGACCATCCTGGCTGTTTCCACTATAATTTCAAAAGCTAGCGTTTGTTATCGCATGGCAGTGTCTTGGTGCCCATGGCATAGGTACCTTACACATTTGTGTGGGTACTATTGATGTTGAAGGGCATGTATGCATTTTGGAGCAACATATGGTGTCTTCTAGATAAGTTTTCAGGGATGCCCCTGCTTATTTCAACAAAATGTCGACAAACCGCAACCTGCACGCATTACAAAAGAGCAGTGGAGAGTGCCTCTGCTAGACTGTCCTACCTGCATTTCAAACCTGTCTCCTGTTAAAGAAACGGAATGCTTTAAGCCCAAATTTGCAACCATGACGAACCCAGATATTTGAGCAAGTGAAGAATTACATGAAGGAAGAATGGGGGGAAAAAAGCATTCAAAACTGGAACAATTGGTGTCCTCAGTTCCCCAAACCATTACTTAAAGGCTGTTAAACAGAAAAATGATGCATCACGGCAGTAAACACACCCATGTCCCAACTTCTCTGAAACATGTTGCAGACATAACAATCGGAATGACTGTTAACTCTTAAAAAATCTGTAGAAGGAAAAACATTGACTAATTAATTGGTGTTCACCATTTTTAATTCAATACAGGTTAAAGATGATTTACAAATTGGTTTCCTTTTTTACTTGCTTTTTCCGCATCGTTCAAACTTTTTTTTGTAAATGGGGTTTTACATTTTGCACAAGGTTTACTTGTTGGTGGACAACATAAGGATTTGTTAAATTATCCTTTGTTTTAAAGGCAGTATTGCACTCTGGTTTGATCTCCTAAATGATAGAATTTATAATTATATATAAGATGAGATTTTTTGAACAAAGAACGTAGTGGTTATATCACGTTTACCTGCACAATATGCATTGCTGCAAACTGAGCAAAAAGCCAACGATTTCATTGTAGTTCTGGGTGAAGTGTCCATTTGAATTTTTATTATTTACATGAGGCATAGCTATAGTTGTATCCTTGATTAAATTGTGCTTTAAGAACTAACGGAGTAGATTTTAGATTAGACTCATTCTGTTTCTGTGTACAGTATGTGCAGAATCTGCCACAGCATATAGTGAGGTCTAATTATTTGGACAATGACCCCATTTTTAAGGGCTTGTAATTCCTTTCGGCTGTAACGTTGAGTCTTCTGGAATTTGTTGGTATTCACATCCATATGGGGTGAATCGTGTGGGAAGTGCTGCACTTCAAAATTATGATGCAGTCATAACGCTCAGAACTCACCAGCTGCATGATACTGTTCTCACTTTTTGGGAATATTTTGAGTTAAATATGAATTCTACTTGAATTCAGCTATATTTTGCCATTCATGTGCTCATACTCCTTATAACGGTCTGTGGGTGATTGTTTTCAGTACAGAAATGTTCTCACACAGTCATTCTTTGGTCATCGCTCGCCATTGTATGGAAAAGATGGTCCAATCCTGCACTGCATGCTGTGAAATCTCATTTTAATGACAAAAAGGTGTAAATTGGGCATCTGAAGGATGTGTTTTTTTGTCACTCCGCATTGATGTTTGTTCAATGGATGCAGCCAATGGCTCTTGTCTGACTTCCTAGTGAACCAAGCAGACTTGGAATGAAATGCTGAGTTTCCTCTGGAACTTACTCTAAGGAATACTTTCATGCAACAATGGCATTTCAGTAATGATTTAATATAGATTGTGGTTATATATGCAATGCCATGTCAATGTACAGTTCAATATCTTCATTAAAAACATCTCACTTTTGTTTTATTTAGCAAGGATTGAAATGTATTTTTCGAGTTGCCTAATTTCCTGGAAATTAAGGCTTGCGGTTCACTGCGATCATTCCAGTTTTCATGATGAAGCTGCCAAAAAATGTACAAAAAAACTTTTATTCGTGGGCAGACTTCACAGGTTTTAGTGTCATCTCTTTCGTAAGGTGAATAATAATTTTTGCCTGATTGCCATGTTATAGTTGTATTTGTTGTGCAATGACTTCAAATGGAGATTAAATTTGTGCTCCTTCTGAGAAACCCTTTTGTAACTTCAACATCACAGAGCACATGCTAATCTGGTCATAATTGTTTTATTCCACTTCGATTAGCTAATTTTCCTGGTTACAAGATAATACTGAATGCAAACGGTAAACGGCACACAACCTAGTACTTGTTTCTGGATATAGGCAATATAAAATTAATATTATTGGCCATATTAACTGCATCTGGTTGCTTAAATTAATTTCATGAAATTTTGACATGGGAACACCTCAGCTGGTTATCTCACAGTGCCTCACTGATGGCCTCTATGATGGTTTCACTCATATTTAGAAGAGAATTACTTGGATAGTACTTTCAGTTTTGATTGCCATCATCCAGAAAACGCTGTTGGAATGTTGTGTGTTAGTGTTTCGAAATGGCAATGTGAAACACTACCCAGTGTATGGCCTCATGGAAGACCAGAGATGTGATCACAATTGACAATGCTGATATTGGCTGCTAGCCTATTGTAACCAGTGGACATCAAGTATATTAACTCAGATTTTTTTTCTGGAAAATTAAAAAAAAAAAAAAAAACAGCCTACAAATAGTTATTTTTGAAAAAATCTTTTTCTTTAAAATGCCCTGCTGATAATCTGATAATTGCTCTGTCTGATAATTGCTCTGCGTGGTTATGATTAGTATGCTTGGAATAATTAAGTTAATTTGGATAAAAGAAAAGTGGGGTGTATAATTGTTCTGATTCTGAATAATAGCCTCCAGCAGAGGTAGGCAGCCCTGGTCATTGAGTGCCATCATTTTTAATTTTTGTTAAATGTTAGCTTGACCTCTTGAGTTTGATGGATGATTACAAGCTGAGCATGAATAACTGAATATTCAGTATGTTAGAACTTGGAAGTCTTCAGCACATGGGGAGCAGAGTCAATGAAAGCCAAATTCATTAAAATCAAATCAGTCAGCATGACATTCGGCTCGAATAAAAAACTGGAAATGGTACAGGCACACTGGGGTGAGGGTTGCCTCCATCTGGCCTACAGCCTGGATATGTACTTAGTGTTTTATTTACTGACGAACAATCTGAGATTGCAAACTTCCACCAAGGCTGAACAACAACCCATTTGTCAACATCTCAGCAAAAGATTCACGATTTTATGTTTATTTACAGAAACCATAATCTGTTGACTCTCCACTGAATTTACATCTTACTAATAATTTGGTGGTGGCTGGGAATCTCTTCCTCTGTTAGTGACTCTACAGTAGTGTGTTTATGCTCCCCAACTTTGCATAAGTGCAGTCCATGGATCCAGAAAGATATTTGAATCCAGATCACAGTTAGCGATATTTTCTTGACATCACTGAGTTGATGCCCACCAAATTTTTATCATTTCAAATCCTTTAATTGTGATGATGTGACTCAAAATGTCAAATTTTGCCTTATCGTGAAATGGTGAAGAATCCATCAAAAATATTGTGGATATCAGATCCAGATCACTCTCAAAATGTAATCCCCTCTTTGTCAGGCCAAGATCCACCTCTGTTAAAATTGAAGGGTTCAGTGCCATAACTTGATAAATGCCAATCTCATGTTTTATATAAAAGAGGGGGATAAAAAGATTATTATATTTTAGTTAAATTTCCCCATAGGTAGATTCAGAAACAAAATATCATGATAAAATATTTCTGACCAGTACATAACATTGGTACATCGTGAAAGTATATTCCGTGAAATACCATAAAACACGAGATTGGCATATATGAAGTTATTGAACTGAACCTTTCAATTATCATCATACCAGTTGTTTCTGTTTTTTTCCCCGTTATCCTGCTGACTAACCAACAAACACGACCGATCGCATAACCACCGTGGCGGAGATGAGAATGTCTTGCTGAATCAATTCAACTGGAAATAGTGGCGGGTGTACTTCCATTTCCACCCACAGGAGGGCAATAGTCAAAGAGTCTTAGTTTTTTTTACCCTCCCATAATGCCGTGCGAAACAACTTTAAACGCAAGCGCCTGCGCATAGTGCAGTCATTGAATGCCTGTGGAAGCAAGGTGATGTGTGTGATGGGGTGGGCGAGAGAGATAGAGAGCGAGCTTGTGTGTGTGAATGTTGTTTGCATGAGAGTATGGGGGGAAAAAAACTACACCGTGATCTTATTTGATCAGATTGGGGACTGGCCTTGCTCCAATTCTGAAATGATATGACCCGAAATGCGAGTCTACCGGGCGATGAGCATGAGGCACTTCTTTTATCCTAACTCAAGGCCGCCACAAAAGTTTGTGGTTTAGAGATGATGAATCGATCAGATATACTAGTACCGGTAAGACCCGGAGTTTTCTTCTGGGTCTGTTATCCGGCGATGAGTATAGAGGCGATTCTGATCTGACCCGAATTTTGTGCACCAGACTGTAGTGGTCCGCAAATCTGGTAACAATCCACGCGTTCTCCGTGGACTTTGACGTGGTTAGCTAGGTTGCTAACTAGCTATGGTTTGCTTGTTTGGTTGCATCTTGGCGTTTAGCTTGCCGGAAAGTTTTGATTCTCATGCGCCTGTGTACGCTTGCGGTATATTGATTGAGCGTAGACGTTTCTGCGGGGAAATAAAACGATTCATGTGCTAAATTAGGGGTTTCAATAAACGGAACAACTGCCTGAAACAACATGGTATATAGTAAACAAATAGACTTGGTATGTGATGAACGTCTCCATGAGAACGTTACAGTTAAGAGGAGTAGAATCCGCCATCGTGCTTCCTGGAGTAGCCCCGGTTCGTCGAAGCATTGTGGTGAGACTCTGGAAAGACAACAGACGGCATGTCAAGGAGCGTTTTCTTGAATAACTGGTACAGGCCTACCAAAGAAAACGGCCAAGCTGTAACAGAAGTTTGTCAGATGTCTACCCTTTTCAAATAACCAGCAACACAGTATCGAAAACATGCCACATTCCCGCAAAACTTTGCACCACAACACTTTAAAGTCGATACGTTTTCACCAGAACCAAACTAAAAAAATCGCACAGACTGTAACAAACCCAGAGACGAACGAAATGAATTTTCAATTGTGTGCTGCCGGTTCTTTGAAAGAGGTAGACATCTGACAAACTTGTTGCAGCTTGGCCGTTTTCTTTGGTAGGCCTGATGTAGAGGGGTGAAGATTAATTATGAATCCGCTCCCAAGTATAAATCTGCTTAGCTGTTGGATACAAATGCATATATATATATATTTTTTTTTTAAATAACGGCGTCTTCATTTTTAAGAAGCGTAGTGTGCTTGCCGATTTAACGTAAATATTCAAACTGTCCACCAAATGAATGCTAATCTGGCTTTCTATTCGTTTACTTATACTTCATTGTCATAGAGCGGGACCCTATGCACAATAATTGGGTCTGCTATAGATTTGCGTATTGCGATAGAATGCAGTAAAGGGCCAGGACACCAATGCAGATTAGCTTTAAAATCATTGCTTTAGGTCCAACTTGTTTGTTAATGGAAGATGGGATGAGCAGCTATGTGGCTCCAACATACACTACTTGAAATTTCCTATGTGCCAGTTGTTTCGGATGACGACCTTCATAACTTGTCACGTCAAACACTATATAACTAAACACCTTAATTTCACCTGCAGTGCTTTAATTTGACCTTAATGGCCTTTAAAATCTATGAAGATTTTAAACAAGTGTACACGATTCTCATTAATTAGGGGGTTAAACTACTGAATTTTTCCCTTCATTTTTGAAATTTGCTTTTTAATTTCACAAACAAAAACCCCTATATTAACAGCTTAAATATGAGAAAAAGATTTCCACGCTCATTCCTTTAATAACATTTTTGGGTAAAACTGAATCTGTATGACAAATTAAGGGCCAATCAGTTTAAATCAAGTACTTAGTACATTTTCAGGTGAAAGCTTGAGCATATTTTTGAGTGTTTTGTATTGACACTGTCCTCATAATTTTGCTTTGAATGATTCAGTGCTTCATAAAGGAGTCCTTAGTTTGAACTTAGTAGAATATTTTCTCTGAAGTGGTGTATTATTATACAGTTACACCCCCCAGTTGCTATTATACACTGAAGGTAAGAATTCAAAAACATGTACTAACCTATTGCTCCTGCAATGCTATGAAGTGATGACTTCTGAGAGCTGGACCACATTCTTATCTGTCCTTGTTCCTCTGAAGGCGGTTGCTTTTTCACCCGATTCTTCAGAATTCTTCTGGAATATTCAGCATGATTTTTCTCAGTTACAAACTCACAAAAAGGACTTAGTGGGAAATTTTCTGAGAATTATTCCAGAGGAAACAAAAACTGGTGAATGGAAATTTGGTTTCTGGAATGAATTAAGCCAAATGCCTTAATTAGGTCTGTCAGGAAGCGATCGTATTACACTTGCAAAAGCATCAGTCCATCGGTGTATTTTCTGTACAGGGTGATCAGTATGTTGTGATTTATATTATGGTCTCAAGCTCAACTACCTTCACTCTTTGGTACTATTCAAAGAAGCATAATGAAATAATAAATTTTAATTCATCTTTGATCATGTTTAAAGAGCAAGCAATAAACTGTCAACTGGAATGTTCTGTTGTGTGTTCATCATTAAACAAAACCTGTCAATCACACAGGCTGTACAAGGGAGAGCACATACTTCTGAAACTGACATCTTCAACCATTTCTTGAATGCTTACCCATGGTCATCGGTGAGAGTCTCCCTTTGGAACAGAGTCTCATTTTTGTTCTTTAGAATATCAGTGTGCTGGTCATACATGGCTTTGAGGTGCAAATCCAGGCTGTCCCTTGGAGCCTGTTCATATATATATCTAAATTAGATGGACAATGGGAATCTCAACATAACCACTTCAGACCTAGTTCAAATGGTTTAATGCAGACCCACATCAACTTTACAGTTATCAGAATAATTACATCATAATGTACCTTTCAATTTTAAAAGGAAGGTCCACTTAAAAGAAGCAATACCTCACTTGATCAATGAGTGCATGTTTTTCAGCTTTGGCAAATATAACTTTTCCTGACTGTACTTTCAGAGGTTTAAAACTTATTTTTGAAAATTATGTTATTGGGATTTTAAAGACATTGAAGTGATTTAAAAATGTAATATTGGTGGCCACACATTGATAGCATGATATGACACTAAATTCATGTTCCAGACTTGTACACACCTCCTCATCGTGGTACTGTACGTGGCGTCTTAAACTGGTGAGAGTAGCCCCGTCATTCAGGCGGCACCAAGGCTGTTCATTTTGAGCCAAATGAGCTGGCGTGGTAAACGTCAGGCCCTGCAATGTGGTGAGATTTTTTCTGGCTAAGCAACCGATGTGTTACCTTCAGTTGTTCACGTTTCATTGCTGAATTGTGGCAATAACGGGGCATCTTAATCATTTCTCTAAAATTATCAATACAATTAATGTTGACATCGGACTTGGAGCAAGTTCTATAATCCCAATGCTCGACACAGCTGAACTGACTTACCTTTTGTTTCTTTTCACCTGTAAATGTGGCGTCATTTTCGAACCTCGGATGCGGATACGGATCTCTTTCGAATGGCATTTCTGTTGAAATGTAATTTTGGCTTTAAAAAGTTGTTGAGTCGGCGTCGTGCCTCTTTCTCAGTCCCACTACAGTCTCAGTGTTTGCTGTCCCAGAGACTGTTGCTAGGGACTCTAATACGAGTTGCGCGGCGCTTTCAAAATTGCTCTTCATCGTAGCATATGAACCTCTACAATTATTACGAAGCCAGAGGTAACTCTGTTGTTATATTCCAGGCCTCAGCATCACGCGAAGTAAAAAAAAAAAACAACGGAGGCCAGATGCGGAATGCGGATTATGTTTGAAAGTGCTACCTGCATTTACTCGACGTGTCATTTAGGGAGAAGTCAGGTAATTGGGGTCAGTGGCAGATTGCCAAGAAAACCACCTGAAATTCTGACGACTACCTTGAGTGTTACTCTTTGAACTTGTTTTGGATCTCTGCTGTTTTTCTATTGAGGAAATATGTTTCCAAGTAAAATAATTTAGAACCTTGGGACCTCCAAACATATCAAGAACATCTACTTCGCTCCAATGACATGTTCATGCAAAATGGGACAGTCACTGATGGTTAAAATGACAACAAACAGTTCAGCTTCAGTGAAGAACAAATGTAAATGTATTCATGTTTGTTTTTTAATGGTTCAGTCCATTTTTCTGTTCAGCCATATCCTAATACTGTATAAAGTAACTCTTTATTCAGCTGCTTCAGGTGGAGAGGATTTCCTACCGGATGCATATTCTGTCACATATTTCCCCCCTCACTGACCTGTCTAATGTTGACTTTGGCGCAGTCCATGCCCTCTCTAAAAATGCAAGTTTTGGGCCCTGTCCCATCTCCAGCATCTTCTTTTATTCATTTATTGCACCCTTCATTCTTTCCTCCCTCTAGTGATTATCCATTCCTCCAACATTTCTGCCATGTTCACCATGTTATTTGCTGCCTGTTTCCTTGATGCCCTATTGTGCACTATGGACATGGAAAATGTTAATATTCCCTCTCAAACTATACCTACCCCCCACCAGCAGTGTGTGTGTGTGTTTGTGTGTGGGGGGGGTCCTGTAGGCTAAGTGTGCATGCTTGCACAAACACTTGTATTGTGTGTACAGAACTGTTTAATTTACACAGGCACATGCGTGTGAGTACTTGCATGTGTGTAACAATGCTGGCTAATTCAGGACTACTGTGGCACAATCCTCAATCATTTTTACGTGATAAAAATACAAAAACATGGCGGCACTCAATATCACAGCAAATTGTGATTTTATAGCACCTGGTTTCACTACAAAAATGTCCCATTTTGGCTGAATTTTTTTTGGTCACATTTTACCCAATGCATTCAGCTACAATGGGACAATCGCAAAAAAAAAACAAAAAACAAAAAAAAAACCCTTTCCCATAAGATCCAGAGAGAATGGCAAAAATATTTTATAAGTCAAACCGATAATAAAATCAAACCTCTTACAACCAATTTTGGTGTTATACACGTACTCCTATCAGCAAAAACAGAAAATCAACATGCCATGGCTTGCCTTACAAGTTCAGGAGCTAGTGATTTTTGGATCTTTGCCCATTGCAGTTAACTCAGACCAGCCAAAATGACTTTTCACATTAAGGACAGTTGTTACAAAAACTGCCACAATGTTTGGTGATTGAGTGCTAATATTTCAAGAGCCTGAAATATAAAACCTTTTTGTCCCGTTTTACCTATCATCCCAAATTACATTACTTCACTCTAAATTGGTTGCAATGAAAATAAATAAATAAATAAATAAATAAATAAATTACTTTTTGATAATATATGAAGCAAAATTTGGAAAACATATATGAATCTGAAGCCTTCTCCAGCAAAGGAAGTGGGACTCCCCTGTCTGTCCTTCTCTTTTTGTGAGTAAACTCATTTCAGACTATTATTATACAACTGAATGTCAATAACTAAGCATGCAATCTAGTTTATGTTGGCCTTTAGGTTTTCAAAATATAAATGAAGTACTTGTTTCAGGGATGGTTGTAACAAGGTGTTGCAACTGTCCCAGTAACTCTAGCCATGTTATCACCTCAAGAGAACTAGTCTGATGGAAAGTTTGCCTCTAGTCATTTCTATTTTTAGCCTAGAAAGCAATGATTCTGATCATATATATTTTTTTTTTGTATTCCCAGACATTTGACCCCAGAACAGTCTTCAAAAAAAAAAAAAAAAAAAAAAATCTGATCGCAAGGTAATTTTTTACCTGAAAACACATCTGCTGGTAACTTTCTCTGGAAGTTTCAAATGTGGCTCCTTTTTTTGTAATTGATAAGACAATGTAACTGAGCATATATAGACTGAGTGCAATCACTCTAGCTTGTTTCTCATTGGTGGAATTTAAGGTGTTACATCCATCCCTTGTTATAACTGTCCCTGGTCTTCCCCACCGTCACTTTACCAGAAGTATTAACTTCTCTTTTTTTTTTTTTTGCTTTTCTTTTGTACTGTTTCTGACAGTATTCTTTCTCCCAGGATCGAGTGAGTAATGACACTCTAGCCTAGATCATTCCACTGAATATTTTTACGCAGGAAGCAGCTCAGCTCTGCATTGCTCGTGGCTGGCTAACCGTTTTAGAACAGGAGGAGAACCCTGAACACCGAAATGTTCAATGTGCTTATGGGCGCACCTGTTAAATTCGGCATTCTCCGCTATTACCGAGTCCTGCCGAAAAGACACGATCAGGAAAAGCGAACAGCGCCTCTGGTCCAACCTGAAGATTAGTCGTGTATGTCACTCAATGAAGAGAGGCATCACGCTAGAGCCAGTGAATATTGCGTTTAGAGCCTGTCCTATCCTCAGTCAACTGTTTTCAAGGGACAACATGCCGACGAGAGGTTTATATCGACGAAAATATGACTGTTTTCTCGTGTTGTGTCACCTTGTCGGGTTTCTTCTTTTTTGTCCCGAGACAGAAACAAGGGATTTGCCCATGTGCAAGGAGGTAAGTTTACTTTTGCATTGACACTACGAGCAACAGGCTCGGGACGACTTAAGTTTATAGACATGATATAATTTACTTTAATATATATTCTTTAGAATCATATAAGACAAGATCCAAGGATCAAAGGGAAGGAACGCGTTTTTTTGTGTGTGTGTGTGTGGCTGTCGATGTTAGTTTGAGAAATACATGCGCTGCAAATCAGACGGAGCGCGTGGAACATATGGAACTGCATTTATGACGAGCGATTAAAATAGTAATGCACAATATGGATCGGCCAGTTTGTATAAATAAGGCTATAGCTTACTGTTTTTTTGGTCGCAAGATGCGGGGAAATATGAGGATTATTGCGACTTTAACAGTTGTTAATATAGCCCAAACATTTTAACACTGCGGACGAATATGTATGCGTATCTTTTTACGCACATTGTGGGACACCAAATTAAAGTTCTTGAATTTGAAATTTTGAATTGAGGCCTTTTATTGTATTCTACTATATTTATCGAAAAACAGGCTACAGTATTTTAAGCGCCAAGTTTTTTTCCTTTAGGCCTAATAATTGTTATAGGTTGTTCGCTCGTAGAAGCCATTTTTCGCCGACATAATTAAAAAATTAACTGAGCAGTTAGTATTTTTTAAAAAATAAATTCGCGCTACTTTCTAATTTCTTGAGGAGTTAGACTTTGGAAAAAAAGTCTTCTGCAGCGAGGCAATAAATACAAAGCAGCGTATAGTCCTCAGGGACAGAGGAATAGGCCTTGTAATACCTGTATTTTCTTCAACATTTCAAGGGGCATTATTTATGCCTTCAAAAGGTAAGCAGGATACAGCATACCTGGGCGGTATTGGGAGAGGTAAATGTCGGATAAATTTTTAACGTTGCTAATTTCTCGCGAAATTTAAGACGACAGAATGCAATTTGCCTCTCAATGGGAATTTAAAATGGAGTAGGAATCTACAGATTGGTTTGAAGACAGACGGCAAAATGAGTTTTTACATTTTTCTGCGGTCTTTTTTGTGCGGTGCCTAAAATGTGAACTGATGAGGAGATAGTTCGAACGCCTTGAGCTGGCAGCAATATCATTGGTGAAAACGGGCCATGTGCCCCTGATGCAGAGCGAGTAGGTTGTGTCAGGTGTGTTCAACATAAATGCGTGTGAGGACCCTCCAGAATGTTTTGAGAGGTATACATGTTAAGCGTGCGCGTAACTTTATACAATTGCTCTTTCACATTGATTGCTTGAATATTCTGGGTGCAAAATGCCGGAAAGGATAGAGAATTGCCCCCCATCTGCGGTTCATATACCCTCCTCCGATCATTAAAGGGGTCAAACTATGCTTTTTCGGTTTTTGACTTTATATTAGCGCGTTATACAGTTTTTTTGAGCATGTAAAACGTCAGCAAAGTAGCAATGCCCAAAGTCCTCGTCAAAGGAAGTTATTCTCGCTGACAGGAAAAACATCCTGAGCTGCTCAAAAAACACCTCGTTTGTAGCCCCACATTTTGATCTGTAGCATGTGCAGGACACGATGAAACACATTTGCATAATGCTTGACTGGCGGCTAGTTTGACATATCTTAGATCAAAGCGAGATAGAGGGGGAGTAGGGAAAACTTAATTTTGTGAGTATCGCCACCCGGAGGAAACGCTGTTGTCTTGCTATACAAAGTCTCTTTTTATTTGGATATCCAAAGAATAACAAAGTGAAGATTTAGTAATTGACAAATATTTTATTGCAGTTGTCTTGATTTTACTTTCAAATACTTCATAAACTGTGGCTGGCCAATCACAACAGAGTGGGCTTAAAGGGGGGAAGCCTTGAAAAAGACAGGCGCCAAGACAACGCGTTTCATGCTGAGTGAGCCTGAGCCCGCACGACAGTCACTAGGTGTTTTTTTTTTTTAATCTTGAAAACATGCAAAATTTTGTAAATAGACTGCAAAAATGAGAATAATAAGCTGGGAAATGGGTATAACATGGCCCCTTTAATTTTGATCGGCATAAGTGATTTGTTTATATCTCTGCATCTGACAAAACAAAATTTAATACAATAAATGCATGTCCTGTAGGCCTATTTGACAACAGAGGCTGCGATGTAGTGCACCAAGATTGATGATATTAGAATGGAGCGAATCACAAAATGCTTGTTACTTGGCCTGTGATAGTTAGCCACACTTTCAGTGATCGATTAATCCACTTCCATTGTTTTACCTTGTCAGGGTGAACTGTTTTTCATGAAGAATAGCCATATATTAAATGACAAGAATTTACTCTGGGTAGCTAACACCTTATAATGAAGAGGGGACAACATAGCAGGATTTCATCATATTTTGCACTGCAAAATGCTCCAAAAAAACCTGGAAATGAAAGCAAGGAGAGAAGCAGCTGGCATCACAGTACATTGCTCAGTCAATTTGTGCCTGTGGACACAGGTCTGACAAAGGTGCAAACAGAGTTTGAAACTGAACAGTCTGAACCATCCTACCCTGGCTCGATTGGTGGCTGTTTTGCTCCCAATCTCTTTGCCAAACAGAACAGGGCCTGATGTTGCGCCTTCACAATATAATTCCCCTTTGAGTGAAATCTGGTTGCAACTTGCAACTTTAATGTTGAAATTATGCAATAATTGGTGCGGTGTGTTTAAAAAAAAAAAAAAAATAACTTGAACCTGAAAATGAAACAATTCAGGGTAACAAATTCCCCTGGAATAGTTCTCAACAGTCCAGTATGCTCAAAGCCTTCCTGGTTAAAACTATGAGCTGTTTATTCTGGGGACTTAAAAATTTGATGCTTATATCAACCTCTGTGATGCTTAGATCACACTTTGAGGACCACCATTTGTCGCAAAATGCGGAACATTTACTTTTTCCTGATGACTGAAGGCAGTCATTTGTTGAATCTGAAAGGACAGACACTGCTGGACCCAACCATATGAGTCACTCTTATTCTAAATGAGAAATTAATGTTGATTGGCTGTGGTTGATGCTGAACTCATTAAACTGCAGAAGAGAGCAGCCAGGTGACCTTGCTTGCAACGCCACATTTCTGGAACTGTACTCATTTCCATAATCATACAATGTGGGCAAGACTTAGTCTTGTGAAGGAGCTTGCCTCATTCATATTTAATTTAAAAAATATCATCCTTACAGAAAATAAGTGTAAGTGCATAGTGTCAAAAATTGTGTCTACCAAGTGTGCATATCATTGCTGATTGTGTAATCTGGCTATAGTGTCTTGAGCTCACCGAACTAACTTTCGTGTGTTATAATTAAGACAATGACATAGCAATTTACAACCTCAATTCCAAAATAGTTGGGACGCAGTGTAAATTGTGAATAAAATCAAAAGGCAATGACTTTCAGATCACATGAGCCAATATGTTATTTACAATAGAACACAGATAACATTTCATATGTTGAAACTGAGACATTTTACATTTTTATCCACAAAATGAACTCATTTCAAATTTTCTGGCTGCAACAGGTCTCAAAAAAGTTGGGACACAGGCAAAAAAAGGGCTGAAAAAAACAATTAATTGATCAGAGAATCAGCTGAAAGAACATTTAGCAAGTAATTAAGTTAACTGGCATCACGTGTGTAACATGATTGGCCATAACAGGGATGTCTTAGAGAGGCTGAGTCTCTCAGAATTAAAGATGGCCAGAGGCTCTCCAACCTGTGAAGCCTTGCATTAAAAAAAATGTGGAATACTTTAAAAACAATGTTCCTCAACGTCAAATTGCAAAGGCTTTGAAGGTCTCATCATCGACAGTGCATAACATCATCAAAAGATTCAAAGAAACTGGAAAAATCTCTGTACGTAATGGATAAGGCCGAAGACCTTTAGTGGATGCCCGTGATCTTCAGGCCCTCAGACGCCACTGCACACTGCATCACTCACCGGCATGATTCTGTCATTGACATTACTAAATGGGCCCAGGAATACTTCAAGAATCCACTGTCTGTAAACACCGTCCGCCGTGCCATCCACAGATGCCACCTAAAACTCCATCATGCTAAAAGAAAGCCATTGTTGAGCATGACCCAGAAGCGCTGCCGTGTTCTGTGGGCCAAGGCTCATTTAAAATGGACTGTAGCAAAGTGGCAAAGTGTCCTGTGGTCAGACAAGTCCAAATTTGACATTCTTGTTGGAAATCATGGACGTTGTGTCCTCCGGGCTGAAGATGAGAAAGACCACCCCTCCTGTTATCAGCGTTCAGTTCAAAAGCCAGCATCTCTGATGGTATGGGGATACATTAGTGCATATGGTGTGGGACACTTGCATGTTTTAAAAAGCACCATGAATGCTGAAAGGTATATAAAGGTTTTAGAGCAACATATGCTCCCCTCCAGATGACATCTATTCCAAAGATAGCCTTGTGTATTTCAGCAGGACAATGCAAAACCACATACTGCAGCTATTACAACAGCATGGCTTCGTAGTAGAAGAGTCTGTGTGCTGAACTGGCCTGCCTGCAGCCCTGATCTTTCACCGATTGAGAACATTTGGCACATAATTAAACGAAAAGTCTGTCAAAGGAGACCCAAAACTCTCCAGCAGCTGGAAGCCTGTATTAAACAAGAGTGGGATCAAATTCTAATGGTTAAACTCAAGAAACTTGTCTCCTCAATGCCCAGGCGCCTCCACTCTGTGTTAAAAAGAAGAGGGGTGCTACACCATGGTAAACAGGCCCCTGTCCCAACTTTTTTGAGACCTGTAGCAGCCATCAAATCTGAAATGAGCTCATTTTGTGAATAAAATTGTAAAATTTCTCAGTTTCAAAATTTGCTATGTTATCTCTGTTCTATTGTGAATAAAATACTGGCTGGTGTGATTTGAAAGTCATTGCGTTTTAATTTTATTCACAATTTACACTTTGTCTCAACTATTTCGGAATTGGGGTTATAGTTAACCTGGGATATTGGCTTCATTAACATGGTCATTGTTGTGCTAAAAATACTCGTCATTGTCATGTTCTCTCTGCTTTGGTGCAGAGTTCAAACCGCAGTAGTTTTTGTGGCCGATGTTCATTTTGTGTGAAATATTTGTTGATGATGAAAATGTTCAACAACCATGTTGGGGGAAATTCAGTTGTTTTTTTTAACATCATACACTTCAGTTTATAACTGTTTATCCTGTGTACAGAGGCAGTTGCGAGTAAATGCCTTGCTACAATGTTAATGCATCTGCAGAGAGTCAGACGTGTAGCTTAAAGCAAGGGTATCTCACAATTGCATTGCAATGCCCTGTGAGACTTTCATCCCTCGGATTGGTGTACACTGGCCGTTGAATCACGGGCAGAAACCTTTGCCCTCCATTTTCCTCATGTCCCATTTTGCTTTCTGCTTACTGGCTGGGATGCGTGACTATGCCGAGCCCTACAGTTACTGTCATGAAAATGGCATGCAAAAATGGTTGCATGAAACTAGGCATTATCTTAAACCATTGAATGTAAAACAGCATTTTCAGCGAAGTTGCTCAACTGGATGGTTTTGCATTTATATGACAGTTATTTACCTGATGCTTTCGTCCAAAGCAACTTGCAGATAATTAGGGATTGGATGGGCCAGTCCTCCTCAGGGCGATGTGGGGCTATGGAACTGACTTAAGTAACCCTACATGCTCAATTCGAGGGCCCAAAAGGTTCACAGGTCTTATTGTGGCCCAACAGGTGTTTAACTACCTACCCCCGAGTTCCAATTGGGCATTCTAGCAAAAGGCTGAAAAACTGATGTGCATATAATTTTCCAGCATCCAACATTTGGCAGATCAGTCCTTTATGGATAACCGATTGACTGAATAGTAGCGCACTCAGGTTTGAAATGAGGGATTGCAGCATGAAATCACTGGTGGATGCAAAGGTTTGGGCACCTGGTGAGAGTGGATGCTGCAATAAATCGCAGATTTCAAAGATCCAGTGCGAATCTCTCCATCCCGACATCCTTTTCAACATGAGCATCCTTCTTCCAACTGCCTTTGCACATTCACTTCAATTAGTCCACCATCCTCCTTTACTACTGGTAATCTCATCCAGTCTATCAGTTTTCCTCAAAAGACCTTGAAGTACAAAACCCCCTGAACCTTTGATTTGAGGACTACAGCGCTGGCTATATTTAACCCCCCAGATAGAAAACATCAACCTGTTTTAAAATATAGTGCTTAACAAATTTATTAGACCACCACCCACCGACCACCCATGCCACAGCTGCCCTAAATTAACAGTGTTGGTAATTACCAAAATAATTTTTATGTTTCTGTAATGGTTAATCCACCAGTATGCACAAGCTCTTTAACTGAAATAATATTTTTAATGCTAAAATATAATTATTGTTGTTATCCATGAATTTTCTTATTTACCGTTTTACAAAAAAGCAGAAAAAAACAATTAAGCACATTATTATTTTTTGATTAAGATGCCAAATAATGGTTATTCTCTTGCATTCCTGAACATAAAAATTTGTTTTAGCGGTTGAATGCAAGAATGCAAGCTGTTATCGAGGCCAAAGGAGGCCATACAAAACATAGCTTTTTTCTGGTTTTTATGTGTGAATAAGGACTATTTAGTGGTTTCAGTTCGTTATTTGCCAAAGAAAATTTAGGGCACTGGCGGCCCCAGAGGCTCCTATCGTTAACATAGACAAAATGTTGAAGTTTTTGTTGATGGACGCATGCATGGACGGACGCACGCACAGATGGATACCATAGCTCCCATGCCACTCGGGGGGCGGGAGCTAATTAGGAGCCTGTAACTGAAATAGTTGATGAGATAAAGCAAAATGTCAAAGTTTTTGGTGATATTTTGAGGCCAGTGAACTTGAAAAAATAGGGCAAGGTCACCTTTAGGCATGTAATTTGTAGGGCTTTATGAGATGCATGTCCAGTAAAAATTAGGAGCCTGTAACTGAAATAGTTGGTGAGATACAGCAAAATGTTGAGGTTTTTGGTGATATTTTTAGGCCAGTGACCTTGAAAAAATAGGCCAAGGTCACCTTGAGGCACATCATCTGTAGGCCTTTATGAGATGCATGTCCAGTAAAAATTAGGGGCCTGTACCTGAAATGATTGATGAGATACAGCAAAATGTCGAAGTTTTTGGTGATATTTTTAGGCCAGTGACCTTGAAAAAATAGGGCAAGGTCACCTTTAGGCATGTAATTTGTAGGGCTTTATGAGATGCATGTCCAGTAAAAATTAGGAGCCTGTAACTGAAATGATTGATGAGATACAGCAAAATGTTGAGGTTTTTGGTGATATTTTAGGCCAGTGACCTTGAAAAAATAGGCCAAGGTCACCTTTAGGCATGTAATTTGTAGGGCTTTATGAGATGCATGTCCAGTAAAAATTAGGAGCCTGTAACTGAAATGATTGATGAGATACAGCAAAATGTTGAGGTTTTTGGTGATATTTTTAGGCCAGTGACCTTGAAAAAATAGGTCAAGGTCACCTTTAGGCATGTAATTTGTAGGGCTTTATGAGATGCATGTCCAGTAAAAATTAGGAGCCTGTAACTGAAATGATTGATGAGATACAGCAAAATGTCAAAGTTTTTTGGTGATATTTTTAGGCCAGAGACCTTGAAAAAATAGGCCAAGGTCACCTTTAGGCATGTAATTTGTCGGGCTTTATGAGATGCATGTCCAGTAAAAATTAGGAGCCTGTAACTGAAATGATTGATGAGATACAGCAAAATGTCAAAGTTTTTGGTGATATTTTTAGGCCAGAGACCTTGAAAAAATAGGCCAAGGTCACCTTTAGGCATGTAATTTGTTGGGCTTTATGAGATGCATGTCCAGTAAAAATTAGGAGCCTGTAACTGAAATGATCGATGAGATACAGCAAAATGTCAAAGTTTTTGGTGATATTTTGAGGCCAGTGACCTTGAAAAAATAGGCTAAGGTCACCTTTAGGCTCATCATTTGTAGGCCTTTATGAGATGCATGTCCAGTAAAAATTAAGGGCCTGTAACTGAAATGGTTGATGAGATACAGCAAAATGTTGAAGTTTTTGGTGATATTTTGAGGCCAGTGACCTTGAAAAAATAGGGCAAGGTCACCTTTAGGCATGTAATTTGTAGGGCTTTATGAGATGCATGTCCAGTAAAAATTAGGAGCCTGTAACTGAAATCGTTGATGAGATAAAGCAAAATGTATTGAGGGCTTTATGAATGCATGTCCAGTAAAATTAGGAGCCTGTAACGCATGCTCAGGATGGAGCCGATACCATAGCTCGGGAATGAGCATACCATAGCTCCTGCAGCGGCGGAGCTAATAACAAAATAATTTTTAGTTTTAAACAAGTTTTTGACAAATTTCTTAAATATTCGTGTTTTCTTGTTTTTTTATGACAGGTGGTCCAATAAATTTGTTAGCACTGTATCTAACCTCATTGGTGGTATTTTTACTTACCTATCAGAAATGTTTTCAACATAATTAACCCTTAAACCGCTGGATAAATTTTCAAGGAATTTAAAAATGTAATTATCCTGAGCTGTTGAAAACCTATCATGTATCAACTTGTTTAAAAGAGCTCACCTGAGGGAGCTCTTTTAAACAAGTTGCCACGTGATAGGTTTTCAACAGCGTCTGATTTTGATATCTTATATCACTGGGTCATAATAGTTGCCTATAGCGCTCTAACGGTGATTTTAAACGCAACGCTAAATTACTTTTTGGAGATTTACGTAAATTTAAGTTTTTTTTTCCGGTTTGATTTGGAGGCCTCATGCTTCTAAATTTCTGTTGACTCTGCCCCACATCTTTTCAGCACAGTTTTATGTAGATAATGGCTGCTCCTTTTCTGCACACCTGACTGATTTAGCTTCCTCGTCGATCTGGGCGGGGTCATTGTTTGTAAAAGCTCACATAAGAACAGAGCTTTGCAAAGGCCCCAGTCTGGCTGTTTCTCTCCTTATCTTGGCCATATGGTCTTCCTTCACACTCCATTTAGCTGATAGCTGTGTGAAGCAAGCATAAGTAGCCTTCTGAGTGCTTGTTTTACAGCAGCGCTGCCCAACTTAGTTCCTGGAGATCTACCATCCTGCTGGTCTCTGTCAAACCCTGAAAAAAGACATCTCAAGATTTTTTCAGGCAGCTAATTACTCAGGCTACCAGCAAGGTTGCTCGAGTCCGTCAGTCAGTCAGTCAGTCTGTCTGTCTATCGATTGATCGATCGATCGTCTAAGTGCAGAATTGGAAATTACCCAGAAGCGTTTTGCTATCCCATCATGAAAACAAGACTCTGCACGAGGTCACTACCCGTTCCCACCAAGGTCAACGGTAGCCCCAGTTTACGCCTACTTGGCATCATGTTAGTTAGAATCGGGTGTGAAAATAGGGTTGAAATAACCAAAAAGACATTTGATCTCCAGGAAAAGCATTTGTGCTGTCCAGCTGCCCAGCTTTGGGTTGGAAAGTTACACTTGTGTACGATTTTTGCAGATGTAACACAAACCTAAGATTCCTCCAGTCAACAATGCTATTGCCATCTGAAAATCCTATTGCTGTTCGATGGTTGGCCCAATATTTCTGCACTATTAGCAACTTTGTGGCCTTTAATTTTATTTCCTGCATTTGCACTGCAAGTGTGGAATTTGTTAAATACAATGCTCTTGGCCTGTTTTGTTGGACATAACCCAAGGTTTAGTGGAAGTGTTTGAAACTGGAGTTGGACATATGTTGTCCATCCATTCAGCGATACAGATTCAGTTTGAACTAACCGACATGGTTTTATCTTAATTTGAATCCAAGTATGCAGTGGTTGGACTGAGCATCAGAAGCACCCCTGAACAATGCTTTTAACTTTTAAATCTCCAAACCGCAATTACAAAAGCAAATAGTCTCAGTCACATAAGTGGCCTATTTATTTAAGGTGGCAAGGGAACTGTGTCAAAAAAATCATGACTGCATATACCAGATTCAAAAACAGCGACAGCAAATAAGACGCAAGTAAGAACTCTCCAACAGGGACAGACAGACGGACAATTGGTTGGATAGTTTCTAATATCCACAGAGCTTAAACTCAAAAAATCACCTCAGGATTAATAAACTCATTTCGAAACCAGTCTCAGCAAAAACAGTATATTGCCTGCTTCACTAAGCTGCTATTTATGACAATATTTCCAATGATTTGTATAACACCGGCAAAAACCAATAACATTGTACTATATCTATCCCTGTCATTTGGAAGAAACCTTCACACTTTTAGTTTAATTTAGATTATTGTGGACAGTTAAAACTGAAATATAAAGTACAATCATAGGCTTTTCTGTTTATGTAGGGCATCCAATTAGTCTGACGTGCATGTTTCTGGACTGTGAGAGGAAACCAGAGTACTGAGAGGAAACCCTATTAAACAGAGGGAGAACATGCTAACTCCACTCAGAAAGGCCCCAGGCTGCATTCAGACCCATGAGTGCGACCCATTGCGCTGCCATGCGCCCCAAATCCCATTCCTGGAAGCCATGAAAAACATCATTAAAATGTGCCATATATATATATATATATATATATATATGTAAATAATCAAAGGAACATGTAGACCTCCAGACAAAATTTTACGCCAATGTAAGTGTGTTGCTTGCATTGAATTGTGGCTTATCATTCCCCATATCCTCCTGAATGTGCAGCATATGGAAAAGGTGGAGAATCACTGGATTAGGTTTCTGTGCAACAGGCAGACGAAAGGATTCATCGACTACATTATTTTCTAATTTAGCCAAAACGTCAAAGGATAATCATCTGTGGCCACTGAATGATGAAGAGCATGAAAACCTAGAAACAAAGAGAGTCGTAGAGAGATGCTGGCTCATGAGAATTAAGTCTATGCTGAATCAGCAATGGACATGTGACCTTGGTTTGGTAGATGCAAGGCAATAGCCTTCAAGGCAAATCCTGTAAAAGGAACATGGTGCTGAGCTCATGTTTCACTATCTGCATCTTTTCTGCATCGTGCGCTTGGTAACTCCTGTTTGGCAGAGGTAGTTGAGGGTCAGGCTGCCTTGTTGCCTGGGTTACTGAGCATGAATATGGAGATTCGGAAGAGCTGTGGTTTCACAGGATGCATGTGTATTTAATTGTACTGCGCTCTTAATTTCACCTGACCATGACTTGCTTTATGCAAGCTAAGCCCTAAGGGATCACAGAAGCCATGTCTGAAATACGTGATAAAGGCCAATGCTGTTTTATGCCAGGTGGACGAGTTCTGATTTACCCAATGCGGAAAAATATCATGCCATTTACATGTACTGCACATAGAGGCAGTCTCATTCACTGTTTGAGCTGCTGATCTCTGTTGAAGATATTACTTGCACAAACCATACAATTAAGCAAAACATGAGGCAAAATTTAGAGTAACAATTTGTTGTGCTCAATGGCTCCAGATATTATGGCAATTTTTTTTTTCTGTCTTTTGTCACTTACTGTGAACTAGAAGTACTCAGTTTGTTTGAGGCGGTTTCCCTTTGCTTGAAGCCTTAATGGGTGTGAAACAAACTATTCTTTTTCCCAGTGCTTTATCGCAGTCAGGACTAAAGCCCTTAAGGCCTGTTTAGGTGAAATATTAACCCTGATGTGTACTGAGCTGAGTCCTGTCAAGCTACATGGATTAAAATTATTGACCTGGTTCACCTAATTCAGCCATTTGCTGTGAATATAAAAAAAAGGTCCAATCCAGTATTTTTAATTGCCACAATTCTGCCCTTTTGCATGAGCAAAAGTGTGGCAAGTTTAAACATCAAATACAGTCTGTTTTTTCTTGTGTTTAATCATGGAAGGCTTTGTACTTACAGTCATCCTCAAGTATAACTAAGGAAAAATACGCGCCTCAGCTGATGAACAGTATCCAAATCGGTGCCTCTCAGAATAGGGGATAAGTAATCAAAGTCATAGAAAGAAATACTGGAGCACACGATTACTTAGGCAATTTATTAGCGTGCAGGTGACTAACGTTTCGACAGTGTCTTCTTCAGAGTCAAAACCTGACTCTGAAGAAGACACTCTGTCGAAGCATTATTCACCTGCTCCTTAATAAATTGCCTAAGTAATCGTGTGCTCCAGTATTTCCTTCTTTGACCTGGTCATCCTCAAGTGCAATTTTTTCAACCTTGGTTTTGGAGGACCCCAGTATATGCTGGTTTTTATTCTAACTGCAATAGAAATCACAGAATTTTAACAACCTGACACCTTTTTCTTAACTAAGATCTATGTTTGGTGCTTCTTCATGGTAACTACTACAGTATATTTGGGATTACTTAAACTCTTAAATGACATTCAGTCTGAAATAATTATATTGAGGGCTGACTGCAATAAACAGTTATGTCCTCGATGTATGCCGTGAAGAATAATTCTGGGGGGAAACAATGTATTTTGAACAACGCATGCAATTAAATGCGCATAAAAGTACATTAAAAATAGGTATATTATTCACAATTGTTCAAATTAAAGACTGAAATGAATCATAATTGGTGGAAGTGTGGATATCTGGCCACCAGCACAATCTGGAAGATAATGAATACTTAAAAGAAAAAGCAGAAAACAGGGAGGCAAACCTGTATTGAGTTGAAATTTGAGGGAAAAAATAGAAACCAAATGATCTGCTATTCAAGTAAAGATCCTATTAATCCCAGTAATTCATGTGTTACCTTTTTGTTGCAATTCTCAGCCGTATAAGCATAATTTGGGGATTTAATTCCACTACGTATAGATGTCTGGATTAAAGATATTCAAAAAGATAAATAATCCCTCTAAGTACTCGAATTTTAGAAAAATTAAAACTTGCTAAAATTCTGGTTTTGCAGTTGAGGTGGGAATGAAAACCAGCATGCACAGGAGTCCCAGTTTGATAACTACTGCTATTTCCAGTGACTGAAAATTTCACAATTTGGGCTTGAAATTTCGGTTTAATGTGTTTCTTTGTACATGCTTGCTGGAAATACTTTTACAGAGGTTTTCAAAATGTGAGGTAAACAAAGTAATTAATGAAGAAGCAACTAAAAACAGTGGGTGTCTGCATCGTGGTACTTACATGCTAAAGGAACAGGCTTCTTTGTTTGCTGGGGGATTTACGCTGACAGTCTGCTGATTCTATGAATGTACGCAACCTATTGGCTCCTCTGGATAGACTTAAGCACAGTTAGTTGGGCTCAGGCCATTTCAATGGAGTTACAGCTGGATATTGTTGGTGAAGGTTATTAGGCCAGCAGGCGAGGCAGGCTCCTGTACAAATATTTGTCCATTACTTTATTTAGAGAAGGGGATGGTCTTTCTTGTTCGGTGGAAATTCAGCAGCAGCCAATGACTGGATTCCACAAGATAGTGTGTTTGTGGACATATTTGTACAGGAAGCCGCAGACAATCGGACAATGTTTAAATTAATGTGGATGTACGTGACATGAGTATTATGAAATATCTTTGCAGTTTGATCAACAGGATGTGAACGCTGGTCACTTAACCCTTAGAGCACTAGATACAGCTATTGTTGTTCAATGATGTAAGATATCAAAATCAAAGCTGTTGAAAACCTATCATGTGGCGACTTGTTTAAAAGAGCTCCCCTGCGGGAGCTCTTTTAAACAAGTCGCAACATGATAGGTTGTCAACAGCACAAAATAATTAAATTTATATTTTTTTAAAAATTTATTTCAGCGCTCCAAGCGTTAAGAATCAGGTCCATCTATGGCAGGAACAAGACTTTTCTCCTTTCCCACGGTGTTCAAACTTATAAACGACTGCTTATGATGGATAGGTTTCCATCTTATCCTGAAGCTGCTTAGAGCTCTGGATGGGCATTTGTTTCTCTTCCTTTCATTCTCAGTTATTTTGTTATTTTCCTTCTGTTCTGTGCGATAAATGATTAAAGAATGAAGAAGCAAATTCACTTCAGCCTCTGCCAGTTCGTGGAACCCACTTGGGCAGCACAACCACCGCTGGAAAAATTCAGAAGTCAGAGAGTTTCACTGGTGCTTCTTCCATATCTAAGAATGAACTCACTTGATCTAAGTTTATAAATTTAGGTCTGTCTCTTGGCTGGAGAGTTGTGCTTGCTATTTATCCATTTTTGGTGACTGGAAAAAGAATGGAATATACTGTTACTCTTTGAACCAGGATGTTCAACCTCAGTACACAGCAACCATTTAAATAGCAATTTATCACGACACTCTCCGTGTATTAGCATCGTAGAACATTGTTGAAAAGTGGCTGCAGCCTCCTAAATTAAAGCTGACAGTCTGTGCTTAATCAACATACTCACTGTCAGATTTCAAAACCAATTCACTTAAGTGGAGAGACAAAACTACATGATTGGGTTTAGTTTCTTAGATTTATGTAACACATTGTGCCCATGGTGGTATATATTTTTTTGCAACTCCCAAGTGTCTACAAACAAAATTCAATCATAAACTAACTCCAAAATCACAAAAATCTCAAAAAGGAAAACTCCAAGGCACTCAGGGTACCTGATGAAGGCTTGATGCTGAAACGCTTTGGAATCTGTTTTTAAGTTTTTTCCATGGCAATGCCATTACAATAGAGGCATTTTATTGTTTTTAAGAGAGTCCCTTGGAGTTTTACTTTCTGCATTTTTTGTGATTTTGAAGTTTAAATGCATCCTTTTCCAAAGAGCACCTCAAACTAACTGAGTAACTGAGTTTTGCAGGAAGCTCTCTTTCCTATACATTTTTTTTTGACATTTTTTTCATAAACTAACCCCTTTGATTTCAAAAATTAATCAGGCATTATACAAAACTTCTTCTTTGTGAAAGTGATGCATGATTCTGACTATTTTGAATTAGAATGGATGCTACTATTGATTGGTTCCAAGACTGTGCATTTGCATTTGCACTGGCTGGTAATTCAGTATTGCCAACAATGTTGTCTTGCAGTCAGACTACCACTTTGAGTACACTGAGTGTGACATTCTGGGCTCCCGCTGGAGGGTGGCCATTCCCAACAAGCCTGAGACCTGCACTGGACTCCCTAACCCTGTCAAAGGCACTGAATGCTGTGAGTCCCTCACACAAACCACAACACGCTGTTCATGACTGTTCATAACCCTTCATATTGGCTTATATCCATTCATTATAATTTATAACTATTTAGCAGTGTGCAGTGACCTTTATATAGACTTCAGGACTGATTTTTAAACTATTACTGGCTCTTACTATTAGTATCGTTTCACCATTTGTAAACTCTTATTTTCATTTAGTTTCAGTTGTAGCATCTCTTGTAATGTTACTCTTGCATGGATGAGACAAAGTGAAATGAAAAAAAAAAACACTCAGGACAACAAAAATACCATGCAGCATTATTTTTTAAAAATGGCAAAATATGTTGAGGACCTGTACTCATTTTGAAACCACATGTGTTGAACTAGTCATGTCTGTCTGTACCCATTCAATTCTTTGAAGAGAGGGTTTTCTCAGAATGTTCTTCTTCTTTTAATCCAAAGTGCTCATTTGTTCACTTGGAGAGATACATCAGCATTGGGTGATCAGCTGAAAACATTCTAATCACGTTTTTGATCTTTCCACTGGCGGCTGGTGAACTGAAAATTGGTGGGGTGCAAAGGTTTCTCATTGATCTCAACAGTTTTTCTTTAGTTTTCAATGAAGAGTGCAAGCTAACTTGCTATTAGCGATTAAATCGCTGCTCCAGAGGCACAGATTCCTTACTTCATGCCAAGGAGATCAATTTATTCATTTAATTGAAATCAACCAATAATCTTACACTTTAAGTCACCTGACTCATTTTCCATCTGGCTTCCTATAGCATTTTCTTGCAAGGCAGGAGAGTTCCTGGACATGAAGACCCAGCAGTGTCAGAAGTGCACAGAGGGGACCTATTCGCTGGGGACTGGCGTCAGGTTCGATGAGTGGGACTCACTCCCCATGGGGTTTGTCAGCTATGGGATGGACCTGAGCGGCAACGAGCTCACTGCCAACTGTTCCAAGTTAGTAAAAATAATATTAGTTATATTAACAAAGGTAAAAATATTTCCTAGTCAAAGCAAAAGTATTGCGATAAATACTATTACCAATGTCTGACGATGATGATGATGATGATGATGATGATTAATATTATTATTACTATTATTAGCTGTAAAAGTATTAATAATAGTAGCTGCAGTATTGGTATGACTAAAAGCACTCATTTGTATCACTTTGCTCATTGATGTAAAAATTTAGAAGACAATTTTTGGGAAGAAAACTAAATTAGGTATGTATTTAAGTTGAAATGTCAACTGTATATTGAAGCTCAGTGAGAGGCAATAAAATTTTTCTTTTATGTATATTTGCATACATTAATTCTCACAGGGCTAGGTTTTTTTATTTTTTATAATTGAAGCATTTTAATTATAGTGGTTAGTATAGAGAGGCAGGAAGAATAGGGAACAAGAGGAGAATGTGACAATGGTCACTGACCGGATTCCAACCACAAATGTCGGTGTATGTAATGGGGATGTGGATAGTGCTTTATTCACTGCACTACTGAGCCAAATCATTTTTATCATGTAATTTCTTTGCTTTATCCCTTTGTGCAGATATAGACACCGGCGTCCATAAAGTGCAAGATTTAATTCCTAAATTATTCTATATTTGAGTGTTCAAATGTCTTGCTTCACTGGAATAAATTTTCACAGTGTCTATGGAACAAATACTGAGTTATGAAGCCTAAATAGGCTCATGCACAACAGGAAAAATTGGCATTATTTGTATTCTGCGCAAAGGGGTTAAATGAACATGTTGATTTGAGACCTCTATCAGCCGGTACTGTTTGCAGATTTCAAGTTTATGTACAAATGGTATCATAACCTGGGTGAGTGTAATGTTTTTGTCATGTTCCCTTATGTTCACAGCTCTACTTGGATTCTCGAGGGGGACTTCATTGCCTCAAATGTGGACGAGTGCACTTCCATCCTCACCTATGCAGTCAGTCTCAAGCAGTCCGGCTCGGTGTCCTTTGACTACTTCTATCCCGATGATAGCATCTTCTTTGAGTTCTATGTGAGTGCTCCCTCTACCTTCGTCCCACCCATTAGACACATCTGACACACGCTTTGGTGTTTGTAGTATGTACTGTAATTTGTGCAGTGGGTTCTCTGATGTAAAGTTATCAAACAATAAATCAGTCCATCACATTTTATTCAGAGACAAATTTCTTGCAAATGTGCAGTACAATCTGTCGAATATTAAACTAAATTATTGAGCACATCAAAAGGAGATAAAAACAAAATACAAGGAACAAATGTGAGGAGAATAACTCAGTAAATGTATAAAAGTCATGAACAACAAGTGTTGCCAGGCTGAACATTCCACACCCCAGGGAAGTATATCATTGCTTTAGGTGTTGAATGACCTGGGGCTGCCCTGTTGTTCGACCTCTAATACAAATGAGCTTAATGATGTTACTCCATAGTGTAGCATGTGGTTCGAAGAAAAAGTGAAGATGCACATTTTGAATCTAGTTAGATTAGAGCAGATACTCCAAAGCCCCCTAGCAGCAGTGTCAGCGCTACTGGACTTACAATCAATAAATTTAAATTATTTTCTAAAATATAATTTGCAAAACCACATCAATATTATCATGCAGAGTCCTTTCAAGATATTCATATTTGATAACTAAGTCATTGTTCCAATCAACATACCAAGTTATAGCCTTACTCAAGACATTTCAACAGTGATGTTCACTCACCTATAATTATTGAAGAACTCTGTCTCTTCCTACTTAATGCCCTGGTAAGTGCTCCAGGATCATCATAATCCACAAAATTTGGTATCAAAAAATTGTTCAGCAACTATGCCTCAAGAAATACCCTTTAAATTTAATTATTTATTTATTTGTCTCTTATTTTATATGATTTTCTGAATGTATAATCAGTGGATGCAAGGCAAATGGACTGAACTTTATGCATCAAATTTCTGTGTTTTGTGAACCCACTTCACCTCATCTTAGAGCTTCATTGGTTTGCAATTTGTAGTTTAAAATATTGCTGAACATAACTATGATTTTCATAAACAGCCATGGCTTATTTGTTGTGTTTGCTTGACTGATTGGGACTCCGGCCATTACCATTATATCCATGGTAGTGTATTTGTCTACCCATTGGCATCATCACTTGGTGGCATGTACGTGTCTGTTTTTTTCTTCACTGGTTACTATGCTAAGTTGCATCCAGAGCAATCAATAAAACATCTGGGTTTGTCTTACCTGAATTCCTGCAGCATGTTGAGATTTGATGGAGTTGCCATCTATGCTCCAGAATTATGCACAGTGCTGAGCTGGATACAACTAGGACTTTTAAAAATGGAAACTGTCTGTTTATTTAGCCATCTGTAAATGTATCATCTGTCATACTATCACTTTGTTGAAGCATAGGGATAAAGCATGTTTTCAAAATAACATTTTTCATTCATTGTAAAGACACAATGGTAACCTATTTTGCAATAGAGATGCAATGATAGTTTGGTGTTTAGGCTCTGATACACACTGTGGCCTATTGAGCTTGAGGAGGAGAGAGCAGAGAGTAAAAGGATATGCCCTCTGGGGAGAATTCAAAGCCGACAGGTGGATGCTGGGGTGGAGGTGGGCAATTAGCTAGCAGCAGATAAGAGTGATGCAGCAGGGAGAGCAGCCGGCAGAGGCAGGTTTTGCCCCTGAGGTTGAAGAAGACGGCAGCTTATATATTTATACAGGGTGTCCCCCCCAAAAAAAAAGACCTGGCCAAACCAGGCAACCTTAGAATTTATATTTCCTGGAATCTGTTAGGAAATCTTCTTACTTGAAAAATAGTCTTTTCATCAAAATCATTCAAGCCAATCAATAAAGAGTCAAGAAATAGTCATTAAAAGTGTGTTGGTAAAAAAAGGGAAATTACCAGTAAATAATATTTTTATTGCAAATATAGCAAAGAGAACAAAGAATAAAGAAAGAATAATGTAAAAATAAAGAAAATAAAGAATGCAAAAAAAGACATGTCACTTAGTCACTCATAGTTGAAGGCTGACCATGCTGCACCAAAACTGACAGAAACTTTAATGCACTTGACCAAGTTTGATGAAATAAAAACTAGTTTTCATGTAAAAAGATTCCCAATCAGGATCCGGGGAAATATGCATTCTGAGCATGCCCATGTGGGCTTTGACATTTTTTGAGATGGCCCACCAAACCAGGGGTCGTATAATGGCGCTTTTCCACTGCATGGTACTGGCTGTGACTTTACTCTGTTTTGGTACCAGGTATTCCTTTTCCACACAGCAAAGTGCCCGCTCAATTGTTGACAGTATTGATCATGGAATGTGCTGTGACATCATCTTCAACGCAACACAGAACGCAACATCACCTCACATGACGCGAACACAGGAACAGTGGAGGATGTCAAAGGGCTGATGTTCCTGGTTCTTTTAGCTGGCTATTTATCTGGCCATTTATCCATGTTGGCCTCAATGTTTTAACGCTGTAAGCGGTCATATTCTGCATTTCCGGCTGGCGCCTAACTTGCTTGCATTTGGCTGCCAATTGTGGGCAAGTTGCCGTGTGTTTGACAACTACGCGTCCGCTACACCCTTTATTCGCTGGGTAATGATAATATAATTGACTTGTCTGAAAGATGTTATTTCCTAGTGTGACCCGAAAACATTCATTTCATGTTTAATTAGCTTATAAGAAAGCTACATTTACCCACTTGAGTCACATCTTAATGGTTATACTTTAGATTGTGTGAATGTGAAAATCATCCCATTCTTTATGGCTGGAGGCGTGGCCTTACAATATGCATCGGAGTGTCTGTGGGAATGTGGGCTTGTCTTGAGGTGTTGGCCAGAATTAGGTCCACAAGCTACTGCCCAGTGATTAGGTGCAAATAGTTTTAGACTGAAATTAAAGATCCAGACTTTTTTTTTTTTTACTCCCTGTTCTTTCTGAATATAAAAATGGTTCTTCTCACCGTTGATGTTTGTCTCTGTAATCACTGAAAAACTTGAAAATATCATAATAGAGAAAGACATGTGCAGGGATTTTCTTTATTTTTCTGACAAAAAAACTGAACATGTATACAGAGTTATGGGTGATCGGACTCTTTGATCCGGTTTTTAACAAACACTATCTTGGCCTTGACATGCACTAAATAAAAATTTTTGCTTCAGAGTGGAGGACTAATATTTGCATGAAAATGGCCCTTTCTGCTGATTCCAGATTTCACTGATTTTGACAATCTAAATAACTCCTTATTATCTGAATCAACGAGAAAATTTGCAGATGCTGTGTGAGAAATGTTTTGAAAGTATATAGTTAGTGGCTTTGGAAATCTGGGCTTCTTTCATAAAAAGTCGAAGAGCAGGAGCCCAGAAGTAGGACCAGGTTTCCCCAGTCTTGATCCCATTCTATTCTGATAAAACTGAGTAGTTGATCCTGGATCAACTCTCACACACTGAAGGTCTTTGTGGATACTCACTCTGATATTTACTACATATCCCATGATGCCTCAGGTTCAGAATGACCAGTGCCAGTCCACAGAATGGGGGAATCGATGGATTAAACACAGCCAGAGCGACTGGAGCACATACTATGTGAGTCCGCTTTATAATGTCACACATTATATTTTTAATTATTTCTTCATGGCTTAATTTTTTTCGGGGATCTTCATTTTCATATAAAACCTTTTGAAATTAGCATCTTACATTGAAAACCCCACAACCACTGGATCCATATCCACAGACTTCACCTCCCTTAACTGCTCTAAGTAAATCCCAAAACAGCTTTTTAATGCTTCAGTCCAGGTTCCACAATTTTGGAGGATTCCAAGTTTTACTCAGTCCAGTTATCCAGCTAACTTATTTATCCTGGTTTGTGAAATACTGCCAGATCACTTTCCGAGTGCAGGTGACAGTGGTGCAACAATCAGCTTATATTAAGATTAGTTATTATTATTATTGTGGACCTCTATGATTGAGGCTGTTCAGTTCAGTCATAACATGGTTTGCCAGTTACTGATATTTGTCTCATTCTTTGTCCTGAGAGTTTCTCCCAATCAAATACTAATACTGGTCCCTCTATAGTTGCTGCTAAAGAGTGGGAATAATGTGCTGTATTGGAAGACCACAACCTTTTCCATGGGCACCAACACCGTCAAGCCAGTGCTCATCAAGAACATCGCCATCAACGGTAGCAAACCATACCCCTCGGGCCGAAGCTTAGAGTGGTATCAAGGCATTATTCCAGCCATTTTAGACAGCTGCTATCAATGAATGTTTGCTCTGAATTGTAAACTTACTTCCTCTTTCATAGGTTTACAAATACCACTACTACTATGTACAACGTACTTGTAGTGAAAAAATTTCCTGAAGGCGAAATGTAATCTTAACAAGCCCAATTTCCTAAGAGCAGGAAGATGTCAGAATAGGGCGGTTCCAAAAATACAGGACTTGAAACCTGGTCACATGACGAGTGGTTATGGAAATGCTAATGCTTTTGTTTTTCATGATAAGGGTTAACCTGAGAAAAGCATGTCCCTCCAGGTGTCGCCTACACATCAGAGTGTTTCCCCTGCAAACCTGGCACATATAGTGCTAAACCCGGCGCGGCTCAGTGCGCCCCTTGCCCACCCAATTCCTACTCTAACAAAGCTGCCACTGTGTGCCAGCAGTGTCCATCGGATAAATACTCAGGTAAACCACCGGACCCCCATTGCCAGATATATCACTGCCAGCTTATGCATGGATAAAGCATCACTAAAATACTACTTTGTGAAATAAATCTATCACTGCCGCATCAAACTGGAATTGGACTTAGAACGCAAACAGCTCAACCTGGTGAAATTGAATTCTGTACCAAATACCTTACACTTTGAAAGTTTTTTGATGGTGAAAGTTTTTGCTTTCTTCTGTTCTCCGCCTCTTTGCTTTAAAAGAAAAGAATATGGGGTAAAATCAAATGCAATAAACTTGTACATAAACAGAGTACATACTGCCGTGCAGATTGCACTGTCGGTGGATAGTTTAGGACCATTGTTAGACTGGTTCTTTCAGAGCATTTTGAATGAGAAGTAACTAAGAATTATTTGAATTAAAGCAAAATTTTTTTTTTTCCGAAATGCTATTTGAATTGAGGGCATGTGGCAATGGCCGAACATCCATAGGAATCTGGTTTTTAAGCTGCTTTCACACTGGACGCGAAACGAATTTTTCGCACGACAGATTACATTCAAAGTCAATGCAAAGACGCGTCTTTGCATTGACTTTGAATGTAATCTGTTGTGCGAAAAATTCGTTTCACGTCCAATGTGAAAGCAGCTTTATGGTGCAAGTGTGCCTATGACCGAAAGTAAACCACCACATCTGAAGGGTTGACTATAAAATAGTTTTTTTTTCTTTTGAAGAACCTTTTGAAGGGAAGGTTCTTTTAGAATGCATCTTTAAAAATCAAAAATCTAATTTAACATTCTGTGTTCTATATCTCAGCTACTTTCAGTTAACCAACAGTGATTTTTTTACATCAGCATGATGATATTTGCTTCCAAGCAATCTAAACTTGTATTTGTGACCTCACACCCTAAATGGTTGATTTTGGCTGGATTCTGCGCGATCCTGTCTCATTTTGCCTCTCAGGAAATGCCTCGGAGACTTGTCATCCACGGCCGCCATGCAAAACCAGTGACTACTTCTACACACATACCCCGTGTGACTCCAGCGGACAGGTATTGTCAAACTGGCGGTAACTAAAGGCACGTTCTTTCACTGAAGTGTATTCGACTCAGAAAAGAGATTTGTCCACTAGCTTGATGCGACAAAAAGGGGTAATTGCGTTATTTCTTGAGCAATGAGAAAACAACATTTTGACAATGTTGGTCTCCATTTGAACACGAGTTACTAGTCAAACACGTCAGTTTAAAACTTGCACCTTCAGTCCTCCTTGGGTGCATGAGGTACTGTATGCTGCTCCTGTCACGTAAGCATCAAGGGCAGTGCCCAAACCAGATGCCATAGTATAATGTACAGCTGTAATGCATGTCATCTTAAGGGAATGAAATCGCTTGAAAAAGCATGAAATTACAAATATTTGAACTAATAAAAATGGAACAGTGTAACACAAGTGTTTTAAACTTCTGTGGCAGAAAAGGCGACATCCCTGGAAAAAGGGTGTTCAACTTCATCCAGAAAGTGCCAGTGTGGATGCAGGCTTTTGTTCCAGCCGGGCAAATAAACATCTGATTCTTGTATAAACCCCTAAAATCTTTGATAGTGATCTTCAGAGGTAGAATTAATTGTGTAACTTATTAGTTGGAATGAAAGCCTGCTCTCATCATGGCCCCTCATGAGGTTAAACACTTCTGCCCGAGAGAGATTTGGGTGTAGTAAATATTTGGGCTGCGACACAGTTTGCGAATTTTGTCTCCAATTTGCCGGTATGTGCCTCCACACTGTGCGCCAGAATTGCATTCCTTTCTGTACAAGGTCACGGTTCATATACTGATTTACATTGAATTAGCAGGTGCAAGACATTGACAGGAAGGAACCAAAAGTGACCTCCTGTACATTTTGCAGACCCAGCTGATGTATAAGTGGATCGAGCCGAAGATCTGCAGTGAGACCTTAGAGGGAGCCGTGCAGCTTCCTGCGTCGGGGGCGATGGAGAAGTGTCCCCCCTGCAACCCAGGATTCTTCTCCACCAACGCCTCCACCTGCCTGCCCTGCCCTGCCGGCTCCTACTCAAACGGGACAGGTAAGGATCCTGGGTCTGACTCTCCCAGAGAGCCAGATCCCACCCTGAACTTACGGCTGCATCATGGTGAATTTAAGTCAATCTACTAACTCTTGTTCTTTCAAAAAAAAAAAAAAAAAAAATTCCCAGCAGAGGAGGAAAGCCTAGGTGTCAGAAAATGAAAGCCATGAGATTTTTTTTTAATAATTTGTGATGAGAAAAGAGCATGTTTGGAGGAACCATTCCTCAATGAATTTCTCCATGTAGAGATTTTCGAGATGATTGAAACATATGGGTTTGCATTTATAGACTGCCTTCTCCTGTTCAGACCACTGGTGTTTTATGAGATTTAAGCCTAGAGACTTTATGACCATTGCAAAACATGGATGCTGCCTTCATTTAAAAATCTTAAAATTAAAAATTTAACAATTTTTCATTTAACAATTTTGAATTCAAAAATGAGAATGTAGTTAATTTCTGGAATTTTCCCATTGAAGTGGGAGGCATTTTAAAGCTTACAGACGTCTTGAGCTCTCACTGGGGTACAGAACAACGTCATCATGCCCTCTTTAGGGATCTTTAACAGAAACCACAGATCATCCAGTTTTTGGTTGTAGTGCTTTCAAAAACCAGTTTGTTGATCCTCTATCAAAGCATATCCTGTCATTGTTAAACAAAGGAAAAAAATGGTCATATGATTAAAAAAAATTCCAACATTTATACACGAAAATATCTCTGTTGCGAGAGACCAGTTCTTTCATCTTTTCGCAAAGTGTGCATTTAATGTGTGTTTCACAGATTATCAAATGTTGCATCATGTGGCAGTATTTTAAAGTTGGCACATTTGGATTAATATCAAATGGACTCCCAATATTTGTGTGGTCAAAGAACTGTATTTTTGTGTTGAAATGTGTGTATTATCTCTGAAATGTCCGTATCAGCAGTAAAACACATACTTAGCACTGCAATGTGTGCTTTTGGCGTGCAGTTATCCCTCAAACAATATTGTGTCTTTAGCCTGTGCACCATGTCCAGCTGGTACTGAGCCAATTGTTGGATTTGAGTACAAGTGGTGGAACACCATGCCGAGCAACATGAGGAGTTCAGTCTACAGTCGGGAGTACAGTGACACAGAAAGGAACACAGGTAATGGCTTGAAGAAGGTTTCGTCCTCATGTATTCAGGGTGCAGAGGAGTAAATGAGCAGAAAATTTTTTGAATTTTCCGGTGTGTTACGGTTTGCTTCAGGATTCGTTTGAGCAGTGGCTCTCAGACTTGATCCTTCTGGACCTCTGTTATGTTGGTTTCTGTTCCAACCACAACTGCCATCCCATCCCAGAGCTTTAATGAGTTGCACATTTTTTAAATTTGCAGACCTGTGTGTGAGAAGTACCTAAGTCGCAAAATGACACTTTAGAAATTGAATTTTGGGGGTCAAAGTTTTGGAAAACTGTTGCAGAAAATCTTTTTTTCAATGGCAGTACACTAAGGAGCCCATATCTGTTTCAGGCTAAGGCAGCTAACGGCTAACAGATATTGAGGTGAAAGATACTGATGCAGCACTGCTAAGAAGCACTCCTTTAACATTGAGAGTTACAATCATTGGGTTCCTTCTGACTAGTAGTTTAACATCAAATAAGTGATGCAATTAAAATGGCGAGCCATTGTCAGCAACTCTATTGATTCGCAGCAATGGTCAGTTTTCAGACAGTATTGTTTAGTTTGCTAACTTTGTATGAGTGACTACAGAAAATACATTTGAGCAGTGCACCAGATTGTCCTCTTGGTCATTGACATTGTGTATTTGGCTCTGTGGCAGCATGGGAAGTTGGCGGGGAATATGTCTATACTACCCCAGGAAATTTGGACTCGCAGTACATGATGCTGACGCTAACGGTCCCTGGGTATAGGTAGGAAACATTTTAATATTACTTAACTCCATAGCTGAGGTGTTTTGTGGGTGAGATTGATTAATTTTTACCTTGAGTCTTGGACCTTCATTTATTGAACATCTTGGTACTTTACGATGAATGAACACAGCACCTAATATCATAGTTGATGCACGAGTCTGAGGTATTATCTAATTGATTTGGGACTTTGTTGAATGGATTGATCTGATACAGGTATATGGTTTGATCACAGACTAAAGGTGAGAGATTATAGTTCTTCATCCTGCACCAAAGGTATTAGGATAAGGGATTTTTATTTACAACCCCAATTCCGAAATAGTTGGGACAAAGTGTTAATTGTGAATAAAATCAAAATGCAATGACTTTCAAATCACACCAGCCAGTATTTTATTCACAACAGAACAGAGATAACATAGCAAATGTTGAAACTGAGAAATTTTACAATTTTATCCACAAAATGAGCTCATTTCAAATTTTATGGCTGCTACAGGTCTCAAAAAAGTTGGGACAGGGGCCTGTTTACCATGGCTTAGCATCCCCTCTTCTTTTTAACACAGAGTGGAGGCATCTGGGCATTGAGGAGACAAGTTTCTTGAGTTTAGCCATTGGAATTTGATCCCACTATTGTTTAATATAGGCTTCCAGCTGTTGGAGAGTTTTGGGTCTCCTTTGATGGACTTTTCGTTTAATTGTGCGCCAAATGTTCTCAATCGGTGAAAGATCAGGACTGCAGGCAGGCCAGTTCAGCACACGGACTCTTCTACTACGAAGCCATGCTGTTGTAATAGCTGCAGTATGTGGTTTTGCATTGTCCTGCTGAAATACACAAGGCCTTCCCTGGAATACATGTCGTCTGGAGGGGAGCATATGTTGCTCTAAAACCTTTATATACCTTTCAGCATTCATGGTGCGTTTTAAAACATGCAAGTGTCCCACACCATATGCACTAATGCATCCCCATACCATCAGAGATGCAGGCTTTTGAACTGAACGCTGATTACAGGAGGGGTGGTCTTTCTCCTCTTTAGCCTGGAGGACACAACGCCCCTGATTTCCAACAAGAATGTCAAATTTGGACTTGTCTGACCACAGGACACTTTGCCACTTTGTCACAGTCCATTTTAAATGAACCTTGGCCCACAGAACACGGCGGCGCTTCTGGATCATGCTCAACAATGGCTTCCTTTTTGCATGATAGAGTTTTAGGTGGCATTTGTGGATGGCATGGCGGACAGTGTTTACAGACAGTAGTTTCTTGAAGTATTCCTGGGCCCATTTAGTAATGTCAATGACAGAATCATGCCGGTAAGTGATGCAGTGCCGTCTGAGGGCCCGAAGATCACGGGCATCCAGTAAAGGTCTTCGGCCTTGTCCCTTACACACGGAGATTTTTCCAGTTTCTCTGAATCTTTTGATGATGTTATGCACTGTCGATGATAAGACCTTCAAAGCCTTTGCAATTTGACGTTGAGGAACATTGTTTTTAAAGTATTCCACAATTTTTTTAATGCAAGTCTTCACAGGTTGGAGAGCCTCTGGCCATCTTTACTTCTGAGAGACTCAGCCTCTCTGAGACATCCTTTTTAAAGCCAATCATGTTACACATCTGATGCCAGTTAACTTAATTACTTGCTAAATGTTCTTTTAGCTGATTCACTTATATATTAATTACTTTTTCAGCCCTTTTTTTGCCTGTGTCCCAACTTTTTTGAGACCTGTTGCAGCCAGAAAATTTGAAATAAGCTCATTTTGTGGATAAAAATGTAAAATGTCTAATTTTCAACATTTGAAAGTTCTATTGTAAATAACATATTGGCTCATGTGATCTGAAAGTCATTGCATTTTGATTTTATTAGCAATTTACACTTCGTCCCAACTATTTCAGAATTGGGGTTGTAATTTGAACCTTAAGTTTAAACTGTTGGAGCAATATGACCAGAAACATGCAGGATGTCTGATGAATCTTTGCATCTTTCCTCCTGTCTTTTGCGCCCACAGTTTTGGTGCTCCCCTTCGATGACATTTATTAGTAAAATGGAACTATTTTCCTCATCCTGAATGGTGCTTATGGCAACTTCTTCTAAGGAAAATGTGAAAAAAGTTTTTTTCAGGAAAAACACATCTCAGTTGAAAATGAAAAATGTAGACTACTTGCATCGGGTTGGAACAAAACAGAATTTGAACAGAGGAAAAATCAATTCAAACTAGTGGTTACTGAGCAAATACAAATCTGAATATCTCATTAATGAAAACATTGTTCTTGACTACTCGGATGAAAGAGAGCTCTGAGAAACTATTGCCAGTCATAACACGGAGATACTTGCATTGTGTGTAGTAAATATTCTTATGAGAAACTTTATGTCCTTAGTTTTTACAGTCTGCTTCTCATGTCATTTTGGCTGTTAACGTGAGAATAATACTTTCCTGGCTTCTGTTGTGGAAAATAAGTGAGCACACGCACGTGCTTTGTGCTGTCAACTGTTATGATATTGTTGAAAACAAAGAAGTAAATTGACAACTGCAAACGATTTTACTGGGAGCAATATGGCATTTCATTTAATAATGACTGCCTGATGACACATGAAATTAAATGCCTGAACAAAAATTGACTGGAGTTGGTGAATGTTTATACTTGCAGATGATATATGGCCCAAGTGTGGTTATTGTTATTGTTGCATGTTTTTTTTATTGTTATGTTATTGTAAAACAATGTATGTGAAATGAAAATCATATAAAAAGTTCTTTAAAAAAGCTCGAAATGTTTTTTCCTCTCATCTGAACAGTATACTGTGCTGCCCTCTACAGGTTACCCCATTCCATAGCAGAGAGCACAGAGAGCCCGGAACTTTCCAGAATATCTTTTGTCTTTGAAACCAGCTGCAGCTCTGACTGTATGCTGTATTTCATGGCGGTAAGAAACTTATCCTTAAAAAAGTCCGTTAAATTTGAGGAACGATATTAATTCAGATCTTTATTCCCAATCCAAACTTTTCTGAATTACTTCTTGCCTCTTTAATCTTATCTTAACCAAAACATTGTTTGAATTCAGTCATGGAATTATTTAGATCAGCTCGCAATAATATTATAAAGATGAACAGAATGAACATAAAACTCAGTTTCTTTGATGAAGAAAATATGTCATTTATTACAAATAACTTTATTGAAAATAAATAAATAAATAAATAAATGGAAGATATTTTGGATCTTTATCAGGATATAGTTGTGGAATTCCATAGATCCATTTTGTTTATAGGTGTTGAAATTACTGAAATAAAAACAAGATCCATTGCTATGTAAAATAGAATAGGTGAACAACTGGTTTTCAGATGATTTGATACGCCAAATTAAAAAGAATGAGGAGGGATCACAGGAGAGGATTTTCTGAAACTTTGCCGTGATAAAGTATGCACCAGAGCTCACCAACCCTGCACTGTTCTGAAGGACTTCATTGCAATCATAACCTGGCACACCTGACTCTTCTTGCTAGTAGCAGAACTGGATCTCTAGCTATTGTGTGAGGTGTGCTTTATTTTGCTTGGAATGAAAACCTTCCGGATGGTAGATCTCCGGGAAAAGGGTTGGTGACCGCTGGTAAACACCATTCCTTTTACAGCTCATAAACCACTGCAATAAAAATAATAGAAAGTGACCGCAGGGCTTATATTGAGGATGATTTATCGTGGGCAAGGTTTCCGAATTAATTAATTTATATGCTTAGTGCAGCTTTGCTTATACTTATTTTTGGGGCATATCACAGATATTTCTCACTGTGATTCCTGATGATTGTTGTCTTGGGTATATGCAACTGAGATGATGCAGTGAAATTTAGGTTTGCATTAAATGTGAGCTCATTGAAGCAGCTCAGGAGAGACTTGAATTTAATTTAAGGCTGGGCAGGAGGTTTACCAAAACTCACAAGGCTGTAGACATCCAGGAATAAGGTCGGGCAGACCTTTCTCCAGCTATTGGAAGTGTTGGTGTGTTTTGTTTGGTTTGGAGTTCAAACCTACACGTTAGGAATGGATCACGGTACCCCTGTGTTAGGCAGCTCTGCTTTGAGTAGTGGGGTGTAAGTTCTTGTTAAAAATGTTCAATCCCCTTTTTTTTTGCAGGGGTACAGTGAGCGAAACAATGATGCGGTAGAGCACTGGAGCGGGACGCGGGAAAAGCAATCTTACAGTTTTGTCATCAGGAACAACGACACCATAAGCTTCACTTGGGCCTTTCAGCGGACTGAATCATACAGCATCGTAAGCGGCCCTGGGTTCTGATCTTTAGGGGAATCCATTCTCTCAGCACATACTGTAAATAAAAAAAAAAAAAAAAAAATCTGTCAGTCTGCACAGTTAGCATGCTATTACTTACCTCTGTCATGTGATTCGCTTCTACATTGCACAACTAACAGAAAGTCACTCCCTACAAGCAGACTCACAGTAGTCTTGTTTTCAGAGTTCAGATTTTAGATTAAAAACTACTGCTGATGAGGTGATACAGGGTTAATCATTTTAAAATTTGCCGGTCGGTCAATAAAATTTAACTTATTGAGCAAATGAAAACCAAAATCTAAATGCTTCCACTTGATAATGTTACAAGCATTTACATTTTTGAAAATACTGTGTTGTGCTCAAGGCAATTCATTTCATGGTTTGGTTGAAGGCCCGATCTGGAGTTGAAACTGCTAGCCCTGCAGCCCTTTGAGGTGCTGCGTTCAAACTGATCCACGTTGTCACTGATTCCCAGGAAAGGCAGTTTAGCGAGGACTTTGCCAAGATCTACGAGGTGCACATAACGAACGTAATCGGGGGCGTGGCCTCGCAGTGTCGCCACTGTGCCCTGGGCTCGGCGGATTCAGGGGCGGCCTGTGTGCCCTGCCCCCCCGGGCACTACATGGTGAACGGAACAGGCATCTGTCACCAGTGCCCCCCCGACACCTTCATCAGATCAGAGCAACCAATCGGGGAGCAAGCCTGCATACCTTGTGGACCCAACACCCACAGCAACCAGGTGAGACTCTAAAGGATTAGTTCTCCAGTCAGACTGGGGTCTTACCATAGGTTTAAAATTCAGGCTTAGAAAATAGAATTTGCGAGTATTTTGTTCCAAAAGCCTGAATTAGGCATTCTTAAAGTGATTATTCACTTTAAAATCAAAGATACATGTCTTTCCTCTTACCTTTCGTGCTATTTATCTATCCATCTGTAGCGTTTTGGCATGAGTTCTGAGTTTCATCATATCCTTTTCTCTGCATTTCTGCTCCTGTGGCAGGTCACAATTACGTTTAGTAGTATATTCTTGACTGAAAGTTTTGTTGCTGATGTAACAATAACAATCTGTGATTGTTCTGGTACACTGAGAATTTGCTGCAATATTCGTAAAAATTTCTACTAAAAACATCGGCGTGGGCCTGAGCTGCTTTCTGCCCTTGGGTCTTGAGATGTGTCCATTGCAGGTCCTTAGTATCCCCGTGTACTTGATCCCCATACCCAGCCAACTGACCGGTTCTCCTGTGCTACTTTTTCAGGCAAAATCAGCCTGTGTAAGCGACTGCCGGCTGCAACTGAAACTCACCAGTGGGGAGACTCTGCACTATGACTTTACCCCACTGTCCAATGCCACCAGCTTCCTGAGTGACCCCCGCTTCACTAGCAAGGGGCTCCGCTACTTCCACCAATTCAGCATTGGCCTCTGCGGGAACCAGGTAACGGCCACGGATCTTACGTAGGACAAAATGCTCAACTTGTCTTGCACTATTTTGCTGGGTAACTCGTCATGGCAGAACTGCTCACATGAGTGTCACACGTTTCTTCTCTTCGATTCCACAGGGCAGAGCCCTGGCCTCCTGTGTCGACAATGTGACGGAGAGCGTCAACGAGGTCAGAAGTCACGTGTGCCAGGCAACAGTGGTGCCGTCGGAAGTGAGGGGACAGAGTGTGGTGTCTTCTCAGCCCTTCAGTATCGGTGAAACTCTCGTTGGTAAGCTGCGGCAGTTGTCCACTCACAGTTATACCTTCATCAGTCATACCAACCTTCAGACGTAGGTAAAATTACTACACATTTTTTTGATTAATTTAAACAAGGAATTATTCGTGAAATAGCAGTTTCGCCTTCATGTATAAGGTAAATTATTCTACCAGAGCTGCCAACATTAGAACTTAGCATTCAGGATGTAAAGTGGTGCGTATAGTGGGATGGGAGCTAAAGCCATTGGGCGCTTCTATGGAAGTTTGTATTTAATACTGCAGCACATAACAGAATAATTGCATGTACATGCATGCAGTAAATCTGTTTTACTGTGCGAATACCACTAAATATTCCTGAAAGTTCTGAAGAAAAAATCTTCATCTTCATCTTCAAGGTCGCATTCTATTACTGAGCGATCAGTGACACGGAAGATGAAAGTCACATAAAAGCCAACCAATATTATTTTCCCTAAAATGAGTGATTTATACATTGTTGATTATTGCCTACTGCTGCATTTAAAGTTGCATTCAGTAAATTTAGCTTTCCTCGCTACATCGGGCAGGTATACATAACAAGTAATGTAGAAGCTGTAAACATGCTCTGTTATTGCATTATGGACATCAGCAGCTGAGTTTTTGTTTCAAAGCAAAAATCCCCTCAGCAAAGATAAATTAAACTAAGTGCATGAAGTCCATTAATTCACAAAAAGGAACAAAATATGTTCATCTTAAGAGATCATCAGGGGTGACTAAATCAGGAAATTACAAGGGAATATTCATGCCATTTTATTGGTACTTTCCCAGGGGTCACAACCAAGACGACTCTGGATCACATCAACACGTCTGACCTGCACTTCCCCTCCAAATCCAGTCTGCCTGACGTCATATTCTACTACAGGTGAGAGATACTGTAAACGCAAATTGCTTCACCTCCATGTGAAGTAAATTATTTGAGGCTGGTGCTCTGTTTTAAATCAGGAAATGCCACTCGTGCGTTTTGGATTTTTTATTTGCAACAACTTTTTGTTCTTTTTTTTTATAGTGTTGCAACATTTTCCCTCACAGGCTGACGTAAAAGAGTGTTGCACAATGACCCGAAAAATAATGTTCACTCAAGGCAGCTGCTCAGTGTCTGAACTTGTGCCACAGCATCATTTATCCAGGTTTTAGAAATCTGGGAAAATCAACTGTAAAAATAATGCCATGAATAAAGAGGAAGAATGGCGTCATGCCAGAATAAGTTGGCTGTCTTTCTGCAGGGCGGCTGCAGCTACGAAGGCCTGTAAAGAAGGGAGATCGACCACCATCAGACTGCGATGCGATCCCACTGTGATGGAAAATGATAAGCTGTCGCTGCCGAGGTACAGGATGGAGTGGGTGTACTGTGACTGACTTCTGTGGTCTGACCAAAGGATTTCTGCTTTTACAAGATGTCCTGGGTGGAAAATTTGGTTAGGGTGTCCTCCTTTATCGAAAAAGTGCATACTCTCTAGATTGAAAGCGCTCAAAATAACAACCTTGTTGTGAACTTTGTTATGGTGCGGTCACAGTGGAAATTGTTTATGTTTATGCAGTACCTGGCTTGCATGGACATTGATTCAATTGCAAATCACTCCCTACGCCCTTGTCCTTCCCATTCTCCCTTCATTGGCATATTTGGGTGGAGGGGCCACCATGTTGAAGTCCGTTTCAATCCAGCTAGTGGCGAGTGGGAGCGAACTGTAAAAGGGTCCGATCCAAAACCATTGCAAGCGTCATGGATAAAATTCAGAGAAATAAAGTCTCACTAAAAATAGTGTGAGAGTTAAAATTAGGTAGAGTATGCATGATTGATACAAGCCTGGATACCTCTGCTGTATAACCAAAAATAATAAATGCGGTTGTGTAAAATCAGTACGAATATGCAAATTAGGTGTTCTTTTTGGACGAAATCAGAAAAATGATCAATTCTCGTCGATTCCATAGTGGTTGACTGCTATAATTATGCAGTACTTTTTAAATGAGAAACATGAAAATTTTATTTTGTTGCAAACAAACCCTAAATTTCGGACATTACTATCAAAATTGATAAATTGTATGATCAACTAAATTTAAGCCTGGAGGTTGACAGGTTATGGATCTGTTCCAGAACCCTCCAACAGCGAGTCTGTGTTGATGCTCACTTTCCTTTCTCTCTTTCCCTTACCATATGTGAGACAATTATATCTATTAGATTCATCTATCATTACCCATGATGAGGACTCTTCCAGTCTTATAGTGGATTTAGGGCAAGGGCATCCCAAATCTTACGCCCATATTTATACCCGGCCCTTAAATGAAGAGTGCCCTTCTTGGCTGGAAGGGAGACTTCACATAGAGTGACACTTGTTAAAAAAGTGATAGCGGTGAGGGAGTGGTATGGGAAAGTGCCCTGAAGTGAAATGTTTGTGTCTGTGCAGAATTTTCTGGTGTGGAGACATTAAATGATCTGGGGTGTGCGTGTGTCTGTGCGCGTGTGTGTTTTCATGTAGTACCTGCCCTGAGGGGACGTGTGACGGGTGCTCATTTCACCTCCTGTGGCGGTCGAGGCACGCCTGCCCGCTGTGTTCAGAGAGTGACTACAAAGCAATAGTGAGCGCCTGCGTACAGGGCATACAGGTGAGTCCGTCCTGTCCGTCAACGGCGGCTCCGATATACCCTCTGCATTCGAGAAATGTTGCACAAAGACCCTGCTGTATCGCTAAAGCAGTCATGACTCGGGCCGTACGACTTACTGAGTCACAATTTTTTTAAGCGTAATATGAAAACTGCCACCATGAGGTGACCTGGTGAGCATGCGCCTTTTCTCTTTCCCTGAATCATACATGGAGTGGTTGCAAACAAACTGCGACCAATTGTCAGAGACCATCAGAAATGCTTCTGGACGGAAAAAAATAATTCACTGATAGCGGTGTCTATCAGTGACGTGCTGATCAGAGGTAATCCTTTAGGGTCGGCAAAATCCACACCATTTAATCAATGATTGTTTTCAACCTTTTCTCATTTAGTTTGCTTGATTAACGATCCAAAAATTGATTAGTTCAATCACTAAGACTAAAGGTTAGACTAGCTCATTTATCATTGTGTCCACTAGTTTTCTGCTTGTTAGACCATTTTGTGCGAATTTGAAAATAATTTATATGCCACATTTGTGGTCGATATGCCTAACAAAAAGCTTTCCATTTTAACTTTTTGAAACACGTTTGTTTTTAAAGACTTAAAACTAAATCAAGTGCCAGCTTAAAATTAATCCCTCAAGCTGTAATTAATCTTTTGTAACCTGTTGAAAAATGCAACAGGAGATGCAATTCAGAGGAAGTAGATTTTTTTTCTTTTTTTCTTATATGATGAAATATTATTCTTGGAATCTCACATAGCTTTGTTAGCATTGCTGTTTCTCACTATCACTTCTTAAACATTATAGGTCATATGTTGGCTTTAATTGGTTGGTAAATAAATTGCATGTTTGCTATTCAGTACATAGGAACAGTTTAAGATAAGTCATGCGCTAAAAGTTGATAGAAGCTGTTTGACATTTCTGGTGATCAGCAGACTTCGCAACACATTTTTTCAGTAGGCATTTCAAATGGCCTGTGATGTTTGGTTGCCGTTTGTTTTGGACGGCTCCACATACGATTCAGGAAAAGAAATAATGAAGGCTTGCATGTCTGCCCCATGGCGGCGGTTATTCTTTTTGTAGTTGAATTAATCATAGAGCCATAGTCATGGTTTGGGTGGTGTGGTCAGGAGTGACACAAAGGGGAGTGCTGTATTCCCAATACACCATGGCTTTTAATGCAGTGCTGCTCTTGTGAAACCGTGGCACCATATAGAAAATAACTGATAATATGGGATTACATTTTGTTATTTTGAAAAATTAGTTGTAAAAATGCATGAAGTGATTGGGTTTACAAGAGAGCTGCTTGAACCACTCACTGCATTGTATAATCATTGTATAATCGCGCGGTTTTAGGCGGTCAGTATCTGGGATAGACGCATGTTATATAACTGTGTTTAATACAAAGTTGATGAATGTTCTGTACTGTAACTCAGCACCGGAACCTCTCATAGTTAAGAGGCAGAGAGAATGAGAGGAACTGTTGATCGGAGCATGTGGTTACAGTTGAATCTCTAATAAGAGCTGTGCTTCAGTTCATATCTGGGCTTGAGACCAAGTTTGTAAAAAATCGGGTGGAAGAGCTACAGGTGGAAGAGCACAGAAGGAATATTTGCACAGTAAAAATCCCAGTGTTAAATCAACTCCAATACAGATTATTTGAGTCCATCTTGGCTATCTTGGACTCAAATAAACTCTACTGGAGTTGATTTAACAAGGGGATTTTTACTGTATGAGATCTGATCTCAGGTGTGCGATTCTGTGCTGCGTACGTACTGACGTGGGTATGTGCAGCTGCATTTTTATATGTGTGTTGTTAGGTGTGCGCAAGCATTTTTACAGTTTTGTATGCGTGCTGCAGAAAACGACCTACGTGTGGCAGGAACCTGTGCAATGCACAGGTGGGGTGTCTCTCCCAGCTCAGACGGTCAGCGCCTGCGTCACCCTGGATTTCTGGCTCAAATTTGGGGTCCTCACTGGGTCTGCGGCCGCCCTGCTCCTCATCACCATCAGCTGCTACTTCTGGAAGAAGACGAGAAAGTAAGCACCCTCCTCCTGGTGTGCACAAAGTACAACCCCATTTCCAAAAAACTTGGGATGCTGTTTAAATAAATGTAAATAAAATGTAAATAAAAACAGAATGCAATGATTTACAAATCTCATAGACTGACATTTTATTTACAATAGAATATAAACAACATATCAGATGTTGAAGACATCTGAGACATTTTAATATTTCATGAAAAATATTTGCTCATTTTGAATATGATAGCTGCAACACATCTCAAAAAATTGAGATGGGGCAACAAAAGGCTGGAAAAGTAAGTGGTACGAATAAAAAACAGCTGGAGGAGCATTTTGCAACTAATTAGGTTAATGGCAACAGGTCAGTGAAATGACTGCATATAAAAAGAGCATTTTAGAGAGGCAGGGTCTCTCAGAAGTAAAGATGGGCAGAGCTTTGCAAATCATTGCATTCTGTTTTTATTTACATTGTACACAGCATCCCAACTTTTTTTGAATTGGGGTTGTAGGTCTGGATCAGGGGTTCCTGACCCTGTCTCTGGGGAGTTACGATCTGAAGGATTTCACTCTAACCAAAGCAAAGCACACCTCATTCCCTAGTCAGATATATTGATGATCTGCTGATTAGCTGAATCAGCTGTGCTGAATTTTCGGTAGAGCAAAAACCTACAGGATGGTACCTCTCCAGGAGCAGGGTTGGAGACCCCTGGTCTGGACAGTCTGTCTCTGCAGTGCCTTAATGTAATGAAATACTTCTGTGCTGTGCTCCATTGGTGGACAGTTAATTCTGACCACATGGTTTTCTGAGGGTTATTACCCCGCCCGCAAACGAAGTGCGGGAGGGGTTATGTGTTTGTTTCCGTTTATTTATTTATCTGTGTGTGTGTCTGTGGACAGCCAACAGGCCGCAGATTTGGTGGGATCACTTTCATACTTCACAGAGGGGTTGGTAATGGTCTAAGTGAGAAGTGATTAGTTTTTGGTGCAGATCGGATCAAACTCTGGATTCTGGATCACTTTGAAAATTTCGTTAACATTGGGAGATAGGGCAAATTTCGGCATTTTCTTTAATAAAGCCATCACACTATAGCCCTCTAGGGAGGGCAACAACCATGAGTAGTTTGATCCAGATGCGGACTCGGATCCGGATCTGACAGAGGAAAAACCTCTAAAATATCGGCCATATTTGAAGGTCGTGGGCGCGGACGGGGTATATGGCCTCCGGACGCACCCTCTAGTTGCAATTTTTTCTGCTTTTAGAGATTCCTCAGATCAATTAAAGGGCATAAGCATTAGCAACATACAGTACGTGCGTTATCATTACACCACTGTAACCCCGGCATCTTTGCACAATAAAACCCTTGAAATTACGGCAAATGTTAATGATACCTACGTAGTGCTCAGGTTAATGAGTTACAGAGAGTGTTCAGTGTGTTACGGGGTGTTTCCCCTCTTTCAGGCCAGACTATAACCACTTGGGTTGGCAAGTTACAGCGCTTGTAGTCCGTGAGTTATAGTGTGTGTGCTTAATGAGTTACAGGCTTGTTCAGTGTTAGTTACTCTTCTGGTACTCTCCGCAGGCTGGAGTATAAGTACTCAAAGCTGATGATGAGCTCTGGGGATAAGGAGTGTGAGCTTCCTGCTGCTGACAGCTGTGCCATCATGGAGGGCGAGGACGCAGAGGATGACCTCATCTACCTCACCAAGAGATCAATCTTCTGCAAGATCAAGGCCTTCTCTCGAGAGGTGGGTATGCCTCTTCCGCAGAACAGGGGTCATAGGCTGTGGGTCTGGTTTTGACCATCGCCCAGTGCTGCCCTTCCTGAAGAGGAAAGTTTATCTTGAAGTTTTTCAGGTTGCCGGCCGTAGGCCAGTAACCTATTGTCGTCACTTTGCGTCCGGCGATGTCGTCTGTTTAAGGCCATATCTCAAAAATGGTCTGATGAATTTTTTTTAAATTTGGTGATGTGATCAAATGGGTCATCAAGTTAATGCTCGAGCAAAAATTTTTTTGATTGAATTGTTCCCATAGACTTGGCGGCCATTTTTATGTCGAAAATGGCCATTTTTGGCACTTAGGTGCAATTTTTTCAAAAACTGTCTGATTAATTTCTTTTTTTATCGCAGCAATGGAATCAGTATCATGACCTGCTTCAACGGTGTAAACGGCGTTTGATTGAATCGCTCCTTCATAACGCCACCTTGGCAACGTGTCTGGACTTCATCATTTTTTGGGGTGTTTTGCCACAAAATGTGCCATAACTTGCTTATTATTGCATTTATAGTATAGGTATGAATTGAGCATATACAGCATATCATGCTTGCCGAGCGCTGTCGATTGGTCGAATTTGACCTTGAGCTGAAAGGTCAAATGGCAAAAATGTGCTATAACTCTCTTAATATAGCATTTAGAGCTTAGGTATGTATGAGGCACCTATAGGGAATCATGTATGCCAAACATTCTCGGTTGTTCGAATTTGACCTTGAGCCTCAAGGTGAAGGTCAAATGGCAAAAATGTGTTATAACAGCTTAATGTGGCATTTAGAGCTTAGGTATGTGTGAGGCGCCTATAGGGAATCATGTAAGCGAAACATTCTCGGCAAGTTGAATATGACATTGGGCGTCAAGATCAAATAGCAAAAATGTGCTATAACTTGCTGAATATGGCAACTAGAGCTCAGGTATGTTTGGGGCACCTATAGGCAACCATGTTTGCTGAACATTCTTAGGCAGTCAGTCAAATTTGATGGTGGGCCTCAAGGTCAAGGTTATATGACAAAAATGGCCCATATTTGTTTAATGTTGTTTTTAGAGCTTAGGTATGTATTGGGCACTAATAGCAAATCATGCATGCTGGTTGTTTTTGACATATTGGATTTGACCTTGGGCAACAAGGTCCAGGTAATGACAAAAACGGCCTAAAAGTCCTTTAATGTTGGCTTTAGATCTTCGGTATGTTTTGGATACTAATGACAAATTATGTATGCTGATCAAACATACCATATTGGATTTGACATTGGTTTTCAAGGTCAAGGTCATGTGACAAAATCAATCTATTTATTTCCTTGTTTAATAATGTCTTTAGACATTAGTATGTATTAGGCACTGACCCATATATAATTTAAATTTTAACGGGCATTGTAACTGCATGGTCGACCTTTTTTCGCGATCAATTGCGGCAATAAAAACTGGTCGAAATCCATTTTTGGATGTTTGTTCCTATTAGCATCATGGAATAGAAAGAATAATACTAATTAGACCCACTTGGTGGCAGTGTTGTGTGAAAAAAAAAATCATTGTCTAAAAGCAGAGCAAGAACCAGAAGTGAAATGAGAAGATGGTGCACTTCACAAATTGAAAGCAGACGACAGTGAAAGTCCAGGTTAGAAAAAAATCTAATCGGATTTCATGATGTAGACTTCTTAAAGATTATATTTTTGCTCAATGGCAGAAAAGTGACATAAAAATGTTGCTGTCTGTCACTCATGGAAAAGTGTGACCACTCAGTCGCGTTGCCCGATGATGGTAACTAAAACCCCTTTCTCACGGAGCTGCGTTGGCCCGCAGAAGTGTGTGGATGAAACAGTTCTCTTCTTTCGCAGAGAAGAATTGATTCGAAGAACCGTGAATTGATTTGCAGTGGTATGGGACCATTCGCCATCACCGCTGAAATTGTCAGATGTCCGAGCTGGAGCTTTCTAACGCCAGTATCTTGTAGACCAGTGGTTCTCAACGTCAGTCCTGGGGACCCCATGTGTGTGCTGGCTTTTGTTCCAACCACAGTTGCAATCGTAGGATTTTAACAAGCTGCTAATTTGTCTTAATTATGTGCATTTAATGTTTAGAGCAGTTATTTGCCCTCTTAACCCACAACTTAACAGAAATATCTATTTGCCATCAAGAATTTCAAAAATACCATTCGCACATTGCAGAATATCGGAAATAACAGCATAAAATGAGAGAAAACAATGTAACCAATCAAATTAATGATGTAGATGGCTCCTAATTAGTGAAAACTACTTGGCTCATCGTGACAAATGTAGTCCACAAACAAACCAGTTTTGTGTTATGTTGATCTGATTAAGTTCACCTGAAGCTTTTTTGAAAGAACTTGAAACAGTTTTGTCCAGCAGCCTAATCTGGGGTTTATTGATTTCCTCAGTGTATAATTTGATCTGTTTGACATGTTATGTTACTTGACATTACTTGCAATAAACACATTATCTTCAAGGGTGTTTTATTCTTCATTGCATGTATGGATGTTCCGATGTAACATTTGACAAAAGAGATATATTAACAACTCTGAACATGAAAAGCACCTAATTAAGACAGTCACAGCTTGTTAAAGTTCTACAATTGCAATTGTGGTAGGAACAAAAGCCAGCACACACAAGGGGTCCCTAGGACCGACGTTGAGAACCACTGTTGTAGACAACGTGTCGCTTTCGCAAGAATTCGTGTTGGCTTCCTGTTGAATCTGCGGACTGATGCTAGTTAGTTTTCTCCTGTTGGGGCTGTAACTGCCGGCAACCTTCAGGGCCCTTGGCACTCTAGTTTTTATTTGTATAAGTTAATCTATGGATACACCACCGATAGCACGAGGCATTGTGTAATGGGCCACCGCAATGGCATGGGAAGAAAGAGTTTTAATTGCTCAATAGTGACTCCTGTGGGGAAATGGGATGCCTGCAAATACTTTCTCACAGCATTGTAATGGACTGATGTGTTCTTTCCTGTGGTAACACTACAGGAATGAGATGGGTTGGAAACTGACTTGACCAGTCCATTCTAGAAAGAAATTTGACGAGTTTGGTTGGCTGTAGCCAATCACAGAAAGTCTTGGTTGACTGAAATTCTACCTGCTTTACAACTAAGCGATGGGTCTATCTGGGGGAACAAAATCTTCAAGTTATCCCGAGATTAACTAAGTCTGCCTCAGTGCTCTGAGTGCACTCTTCCTGGTGGCCTAAATGAATTACAAATAAACACAAAAATGATTTGTGGAATATTAAATCATTTTTAACAAAATAATTTTATTCTGAAATGATAACAACAGACTTGGTGCTGATCTACATGCACCTGCAAATATTATGATTTCTGAAAATAGAAGGAACTTATGTCTACTGTTTATAGATGATATGCTATGTTGGTTGTTGACCTGTGAAATGAAAACTACTGTGTGCAAAGTTGACACTGTCAACTATTTTCAGAACTAGAGCCAGAAGCAGGTCTCAGAGAAAGCGGAATAGGCTTCTTTGTTTACGGATTAGGAGTTGAACTCAAAGACACTTTTTTAAAGCTTGATCAGGAGACAGCTCACAATCAGGCCGGGGCAAACCGGATTCTCAGGGGTTCAGGCAAGGTGTAATCGAAGGGACTTGTCCGAGGTCAGGCTGCCAAGCCGAATGAAATAAGACAAACGGGCAGCTGCTCACCTTTAAACTGGTGTGGGGGAGAGACTGGGAGAAGCCACTTGCCAGGACTGCAAACTGGGAAGAGTTTCCGTATTAAATTTCAACTTAGTAATTTTAGAAGTTAACACTGAAGATGCAAGAGAACAATCCAGCAAAGGAAAGACATTGACCAGGAACTTATATACAAACAACAGCAATTAACAACAGGGAACAGGTGAGTGCTGGAGCACAAGAGGAAAGGCGAAGTAAAAGACTATAATTAAATAATAAGAACCAGTTAGGGCAAATGACATGGATGACGGGATTGCGGGGGGAAACAATTAAGAGAAACTCAGGACGTGACAGCACTCAACCTTTTTTGTCATCCTTTTTAACAAAATGCTGCGACACCAACAACTTTTTTTGACATAGTGTCAATTAGTTATGAGCCAAGTAAACGTTTTGTGAGTTAGGCTTAGCTGTCTCATTTGGTTGGGCGAGTTCAAAGTCGTGAAAATGGGGCTGTTAGCTCTGACTTCCCGTCTTATTCATATAGTGTATGAAACAATATGATTTTTAAAACCAAACCAAAATTAATTTGTTGAGCAAAATATATTTGAATATTATTTTTATTTATAATACATTTTATGTCTAGTACAATGTAGCCTGTCACTCAAAAAACACAATTCATTAGGTTTGCATATGCCCCTCCCACCTCAAAAAATAATTGATTTATCCTAGAAAGCTATTGAGAGGAAGCACTTTTCTCCTTATGAAAGTAGCACCAGCAATTATCCAGCCAATGAGAATTTGGTTGGACAGGAGCTGATTGGCCGACCAATCGCCCAACTGACCAGAAAGTCTCAACACAAGAATTCAGGCTCAATCTGACATCACAGTAATGCTGACTACAGCTGCAGTTGAGTCATATCATCTAACATAAGCAGTTCAAGGAGCTTGGCTGATACTTTGTGTACTTCTGCAGAGAACGTCCGACGGATTTGACTCGGTACCTCTGAAGTCGTCATCAGGCCAGGAGATGGAAATGAGCTAGGACCTCCCTTCTTTTCTTCTGCCCACAGGATAGGTCAAGCCCTGGTCACACGGGACAATGGGATTGACCAATCACCCACAGCAATGATCATGGGCTTACTGTGCTACCTTCTCTTTTTGAGGATAACCCTTTTACTTAGCCAAAATGAAGTGTTTTTTGGGGTTTAAATTCTCAGGTACAAATGGAGCGAGAGGAGCACATGCTTGATCGCTGCGTCTCACTGCTGGATTGTGTTATTATATTTATTAGAAATTTATCTTGTTGCTAATTCATTAGGTTGGAAAAAGTTATGAAAAGACTTGATCATAGTGTCCCAGATCATTGAATGTGATTTTTTTTTCTCATAACAATTCTGTTACATGAGAACAGTGTTATAGGAGTATTTTATACCATATGCGTGAAATTGCTTTCTCCAGGTTTTGTTTCTATTCGAAATTTTCTTAATTGCCTTCTGGTGAATAAAGTTAACATTGCTTACACCTTGTAATCAGATGCTGTCATTTCATAGTGTAATGAGCTAAAAAGAATTGAAAAGATTGAAGGAAAATTGTCTGAATTTTTTTGTTTGTTTTTACCAAAGATTTACGGAAACGTTTTAAATGCACGATAATGTTGGATACACATTGTGTTAGGGGAGCTTAGGGCTTTGTGTATATTCAAGGGTTTTATGTTTTTTTTTTTTCTATGAAGTTAAAGGTGATGAATATACATTTTAGTTGCACTATATTGTTGCTGACTAATATCCATTTACAGAATTTAAATTATGTTTGAAATAAGTAATCTTTGTATGTTTTGTAGATGCTAGAAATGCCTAATTCTGTTTATGCTATGACTTGATCTACGATTTCCTATGGAAGCTAAACTGAATGTTTCCCTTGTAATTGACATCACTGTACTTTGTCCTGTAGTTGAGTTTGACATAAATGTTTAATTACTATATAATGTGTTTAACAAGTGAAAGTAAGACATGCTTTTTGAGTGGTTTAGAAATTCTCATTGATTCTGTTCAGCCCATGGGTCCTTTGCCTGGAAGCGTGATGTCTCTTTTTTGAAAGTTATTCAAGAAACAGTTGCTTTAAATATACAAAAGGCACACTGATTATTGAAATGGGACTGAATTTGACCAGCTGTCTCTATTTCAGTTTTCTTAAACAATGGTTATAATTTCAGAGAAGTGATTGTAAAGTTGACGTGAAACAAACAATTAAAAAACAGTATTTCCTTTCAGCCGCATGAATTTTTATAAAGACTGTTTTGTCCTTTTCAAAGCTTTTTTTTTGACATCTTACTGATATGAGATAAAAGTTTCTGTCAAGCAACATGCCATCTGATTGCTTCAATAAAGACGCTTTTACATTTTTACCTGATGGCTGTCTAGTTTTTTTTTTTTAAATCTTGTCATGGTTTGGATGTTTGTGTGTGTGTTTTGGACTTTTCTTTGTGGCTCTCGTCCCGGGATGATATCGTTTCCTGGGCTATCGGATTCTTTGCCCAACTGGCTGATTGAGCTGGGGCGGTGCTTCCCCAGAATCTATATAAGCAGGAAGTCCGGCACGCCTCCTTCGCTAGAGTGTCTGTTTGTAGCTAAGCACTATAGCCGAAGATATTTGCAGTCAGGTTTTGTTTGACTTTCTATCTTCTTATTATTGGAGTTTCGTCTCCCTCTTTCTATCTCTCTTTGCTTCCATCGTTAAGGACTATTATACGCGCGAGTACTTTCGTTTGGTCTGTATTATTCTCTGTGTTTGTTCTGTGTCCGTGGTACTCTCTCTGGTCGTTGCACCTGGCCTCCGTATTCCACCGGCCATTACTAATCTGGCATTTTAAATTCTTTCAATCTGATAGTTGCATTCATTGAAAAAAATTACAACCAAAGGATTTACCATGTTTAGTGCTTTCTGTATGGTAACACCATTATCAATGATATCATATCAAACAATAATACAAGCTTTCACAACCTTCTTATGTTATTCGGCTAATTATTGTGCCGCATTCATTCTGTTCAGAAAGAAAACATACAAAATCAGGTTCATTCCTGCCTCAGAGGGGGGTTATTACCACCAGGCTTCCACCCTGGGATGCCACTGGCTAGGCGTGGACGCGCCCATCACCCTCACCAGTTTATGCCACCTTAGCTGGACTGTCTCCCTCTTGCTCTGGGCTTTGGCCCCTTCTCTAGTTATTACTGTGTTCTTATCCATAAATACCCTGTTCTATCGCACCCTCATTGGATTGTACCTTGAATCTGCATCTGGTTCCTTGTCTGGATCATAACACTTCCCCCTTACAAGGTTTTCCCATATCAACCTGTAATCTTTTGGTAAATATTCTGATTAAATTATAAAAAATAGTTTCTTTCTAATACACAAAACTATCTCCATAATTTTTAATTTTCAGTCCAGATATTCTTGAAATATCATTCATGTTTAATATTCAACTTCGGCATCACATTTTACTACAGAAGATTTACATATATATTCCAAACTCCCACCCCCAATAATATTTCTATTTCTAAAAATATACAGTGTCATGAAAATTTTAAATCACATAGAAATGTTTGTTTTAGAAGTAAATTGATGGTTTTATGCTCTAAGGCAGTGATTTGGTAAAAAAAAATTGCAGCAAAAACATTAATAATTTTTAAAATTATTGCTGTATGAAGTTGTTGTTTTAATGTGGTCAGCTTTATTTCAAAGCTGCATTTTCAGTTTCCAGTTTTTCAGTTCAGTAAAGCACTGTGCCGCCACATTTTTATGAATTGTGCTATGTGTTGGTACTATAGAAATAATCTCCATTATTTCAAGAGCAGCAAAAGATAAACATATCTTCTAGCTGCTGCTCCATCGAGTGCACTTGTGTTTATACAATTAAATTTGGAAAAATCTTGAAAATTGTCAGGCAACTGTTATTTTGAGAGATGATGATGATTTTAGGCCTGAGATTGCCAGGAAAATTAAGATTCAATTTAAAAATGTGTAGTACAGTCTTGAAAGAGCTCAAACTGGGTGCAGCCAGGACAATCCTTGATGCACAAAAGTACTTATTACAAGTACATCAGTGTCTCTAATTTGAAAAACAGATGCCTTAGCTTGGGCTGGCAGTTTGATTTAGTATTACCCACCTGCCAAACATCCACGCATGCTGCTGGCGAGAAACCACATTGGGATGTTGGCCTTGAAGACAGAATTTCGAGGATAAAGCCACTCCATTAACTGGAAAATAAGTGGAAAAGATTTGAAATAAGCCACTGAGTACAAAAACAAACAAACAAACAAAAACTAGATTGCCATCAGGCAAACAAGGCCTGTCAGGTCTACCTAACAAGTTTTGAATAGCACTGCCATCTCTTCAGTGTTGTAGAAGCTGATGTTTGGCAAACACTTTTTTAATGAAGCTGCAGACTGAGGACGTGAGACATTGATTACAAAATCTGCAGTTGCCAATGTGCTTATCCCCCTTTCCCCTTGTGCATCTGGCCCTCTCACTGCTCTTTCTGACCTCCTCAGACCTAGTTTACTTTTCTTTCGAGATAGTACTGCACATCTTTGAGTGAAATCTGTGGTTTATTGGCTGTCTCGAGGATGGAAAAGTCTCTCAAAATAAGGAACTCTTCAGCTAATTTGGGGTTTCTTTTTTGCCCTTCCTAAAAATGAAATTGCATTTATTAAGGTCCATGCTGGTGTAGCAGTGGAAAGTAATGTATTTTATAACTTTTGCTTCTTTGAATATGATTACAAGGCTTTCCCTTGATGCAAATTGGCCCATTTAAATGATTACTTCAGAGATAGATGACACAGTGTGTCTTTAGTATAGTGGACTGATAGCTGGTGACAATAGGGCTTTGCCATCGTATATAAAGACTTAAAAAATATTTCAACTAATATTAGTGATTTTTAACTTCAATGTCTTGGCTCTATGTTTTATCAATATAATTTTTCCTGTATGTATAAAATTAAGTATTCATTTCAAAAACATAAAACTGCTTTCTGATCCCAAACTTTTCAAAGGTAATACATGCATACGCATAAGCAAGAGTCATTTTTAACATGCTGTTATCTGTCATATTCACTTCAACAGCACGAGGAGGAAAATTATGTAATTGCTTCACGTCTAATCGTCTCGCGAGGTACGAGACTTGGTTCTGGGGCGCGCTTGGGGCAGTCGCTGGAACGCGCCCAAACACTGACTGGAGGAAAGTGGAACAACGCAGGGAAAATCGTGCACTGAGTTCGAAAGACAGTGGAGTTCCCCATTCCATTCAGCTTCGTGCTACGAGGCAAAGGGTTAACACAGTGCACAGATATCAAACTGCGCATCATCTGGCGTTTTGTTGAGTTCCTCGGGAAGAACCTTCGGCATATCTTTGCGTTCGTTTTCCATTTTTCCTTTGTTGCTCTTGGCCACTTAAGAATTAATCGAAGAAACTAACAAGTTGTACCATCTTGTGTGGAAGGCTGTGACGTTAGTTGCTACGACAGGGTGCTCTGCAGAAATGTCGCAGAAAGAGAGACCCGTTTTTTACCGACAGGAGCTGAACAAGACGATATGGGAGGTTCCTGAACGATACCAGAACTTGTCTCCAGTTGGATCTGGTGCCTATGGATCGGTGTGGTACGTTGGATGATTTCTAACTCACTTGCTAGTTATCAGCATAGAACGGAAAGCTAGTTGCGGCTCATGCGCTGCCTCGTTTGAGGCCTCGACGAGTGCTTCCTCAGCAATGCTGTTTTTCGAGTTGCAAAGCGTATCAAGTGACTCGATGCAATATTTGAGGCCGCAGCGGATTCTTATTTCTGCTGAATGTTACGGTGTAACTTGGCCATATCGTGTAGTTTTTTTGTCTTCAGAATGTGTTTGCCCTGATGCGGCTTGCATGAAGCCTAGCGATCTTGCACGCATTTATGGACCTTATATGTTTGCTTGGGTATTACTTGGCATGCCAAGTTGGAACCCATGCATGTAGACGTCGCTGGAGGTCTTACAGGCTGGACTAAGTGCATGACGCAAAATCGCGACGTGTAATGCAATTATTTGCGTCTTTCAGGCTTTAACACTTTTTGGGGTGCAAATGCCCTGCTTTAGCTTTCGCAGGCTGGCATTTTTTTTTCTCGATTCACGTCCTTTGGCGTGGAGCCCAATCTGCGCTGTCTAGTGACTTTAGGATATTTGCCACGGCTTTATGCATGTCCCATTTTAAAATGTTGATGTCGTCGTGTTGTGCTGCGCTGTTTCTGAATCGTGCAAGTGTATGCTACACCCTATACGGTTTGGGACTTAGGCTATACGTAGCTATCTCGTACATTAGTTGATGTCAATGATAAATTTAGCCTTTTTAGCTTCCTAATTGCCTGGGACCGAACATTTTGTTCCGTGACCTGATGCACGTGCATGGTTTTAATCCGCCAAAAGATCAGCGCATTCTGCAGTTAGGTATCTTTCGGATGAGGTGTTTCTCCATTACCACGATCATCGTACAACATTGCTCGCACATTGCCGCCGCGGCCACTGTCTCGACTGTAAGCGAAGCAATTCTGTTTTTAGTCTCGATTCGGGTTTTATTCCGGCGGGTTTGTGTCAACTTCGTCTCAGTAAATGCCAAGCAAGTATATGATAGTATTTCGAAATATTCGCTTGAAGGCAAACCACGGCTCAAGTGACGCAGAATGTCAGTACAATAAAAACCGAAAGTTGGGCGTTTCTGTCATTTTTTCCTCTGAAGTTATAGTGTCTTCCGCAATATGCCAGTTTGACAGTAGAGCCTGGCCCTCATGCCCGCGGAGTAGATACCCGTCAGCTTGTGACTTCATTATTGTGTCATCCAGGGGTTTGGCCTCTGTGAGTCGTGTTGTCACGATTAAAGTTTGGCAGACCATGACCAAATGTCATTATTATGAAGCACCTTTGCGAGGAGTGACCAGAGTGAAAAACACTTCCGATGTTGGGCTGGCTGGCACACGCCTTAGCAATGTCGTCATCGGGCTTTCCCGGATTCCGAAAATGCTCATTTGCCCTGATCTCAAAAGCACTTCGGAGACTAGCATTATTTATGCGCCTATTTTCGTTCTCATAATCTTCACTGATTTTATGATTTTACAATTTATTTCTTCTGACCGTGAATGCATAGGCGTAGTTAAATCTGAAATGTTGAGGATTCACAAAAAGGAGGAAATGTTATGAATACTGCGCTACAGAGACTTCGTTTATACGAAGGTTAATAATCAGAAATTCAGAATGCTTGTAGGTGCAGTTTCATATCCCGACCAATATGCATCACGTGTCCTGGAATATTTCGAAAATTACCAAAGTACCTGAACTCGCGCAAACCTCCGACTGCAAACCATATGCAGGTCTTATCTTGTGCCTCAAGAGAACTTTTCCCGTCTAACGTTGGTAATTTTTAATCAGGTTTGGTGTGTGAAGTTCATTGATTCTGTGCCTGTAGTCCTCTGTGGGAGCGGAGCATCATACTTGACATAAACAAAAGTTTGTGGACACTTTAATAAAACCTCATTGGCATGCAAAAAAATACATTTTTAAATAGTGAATATTTCACATTGCAGCGGGAGCTCGACAGGCGGATCGGTGCGGCATCGGCATTAAAGCGGGTGCTGTTCCGGTTCGTCATGGTGAAGAAGGAGCTGAGATTAAAGTCGAAGCTCTTGATGTACTGCAAGATTTAGAATGAATCGGTCAGTATGACTGAACAGTTTCAGCTTTCAGTTAAGGGCATTTTCACACAATTCTCCACGATTTGGAAATTGTTTCCCCTTTCTGTATGCCAACGGCTGCCCCCCCGCACAACCTTGATTGGATTCATTGGAAGCAAGGGGGTGTGGGGTGTACAAAGTGCTCCAACGTGCTGCTGCGAAAACGGATTTGAATTGCTCTCGCCCTAAATGGAAGCTGAATGTCAGTCTTATCGGGCCATATTGACCGACATATTACAAATTCAGTGAAAATGGGTGATATTTAGATTTTAAAAATGTCAAATCTCTATTCATGTCAGTGGGGCTTTAGACTACACACTTTTGGCTATTGAGTGTACCAGGTTTTGTGAAGCGCGAGGAATGGAGATTGTTCACTTTTAAATTTTTGCTTTTCGTTCCTAACTGCTTGTGCTGGGGTTGTTTTATCGGTAATGGTTCACCACAGCCTGTCAGCGTCTTTCGCTGAATTGCTTCCCTGGTTATAATGGACCAGGGGTTTGTGTGCAGAAGAAAATGGTGTCATAATGTAGCGCCAGGCAACGAGATTAGCTGGATCCGATTTCACAGTGGCTGCTGGTGCACTTAACAACATCTGTGTGTAATTGGATCGTGGATACCTGGACCCTGGCCGGTTTGTTTAGTTTCATTAGGTTTGGGCATGACCTGATTGTTGTATGCTAAACCGTCTTGTACTTCACTATTAATTAATCTCTTGTGGCATTGACCGGTAGCTAAGGGTAGGGGAGCCACTTGTCAGTAGTGGGATGACTTTATAGATTGGTTAAGGTGGGGCTTTTTTTTTTTTTTGATGTGTCTGAAGTATGTGAACTCCTCAGTTTTGAACATGATGTGCACTTAGCTGAGTGATCAGATGGGGTGTGTCATCAATTGTGCATTTTCTTTTTATTTTTTCACCTCATGGAACATTCTAGAATCCGTAATGTAGGCTAACATGTCCAGACCTGCTCCCGTTGGTGGTTTTTTTTTAATGAAGAAACATGGGGGGGACTGTCTGTAGATTTGCTACTCCTGTTTGAGCCGAGTGAGGCCTTGTGTTGTGTTCTGTGATTCTGTGCCTCAGTGAGCCGCATAGTCATGTGATGCTGTACCTGCTCTCTCTTGGACTGGGAGTTATCATGACTTTCATCAGGGTCAAAATAGTGACCTTAATGAAGCTTGTTGTTGACTTGAACTTCCATCACTTTTTTCTGCCTGGAACAAGCAGAGTCCTTTTTTGCCGCAGAATTATCCATACTCCACTGTGCATCTTATCACTGAGTGGGATATTTGTTACTTTTGGCTGGCAGTGGCACTGCTTACCGTGGGAATCATGCTTTATGCTGGTGCCCAACTGATGTACAGCACTGTTCAGAAGTTTGGAATCACTTGTTTTTGAAAGAAAATTGCAATAATTTTCAGTTAAAAAAACACAATATATTAATTGGACATAGTCTGGTCGTTGCTTAATTCAAAAAAAAAAAATCCGGTGTTTCTGGTTAGCTTTACAACACTGGGGTAGGGTTTGTAGGTAGATTTTTTTTTTTTTTTTACCTAGCCTGCGGCAGTGTCAGCGGGGCGAGGTATTGTAATCCAGGCGGTTGTTTGTTTGTTTGTTTTTTGTCTGTTTGTGTGTCCGTTTGTCAACAAGTTAGCTTCTTCACGGTTGCACTGATTTACTTCAGACTTTTACAGTAGGTGGGCAATGGTCGGTAGATTTCCTGATTTAAATTTTGGGGGTGATTGGGTCAAGGTCAGTGGAAATGTCAAAATGTTTTTTTTTTGCCATTGGTTCCTTTAAATTCATCAGTTTGACTTCAAACCAAAACCAAAATATGCAACTTTCATTTCTGCTTCCAACCATATGCTGCATGATCGGGTAGCTTTGAAAGTCTTTGCACCGGTTGGGGGCTCAATGTCAGGGGGGTCAAGGTCATTGGTTAAAATCATATATTTTCTATTATAATTCAAAACTGGTTGCAGGTAGTACAGATATTACCATAATGACCATGTTGGAAATCCTATATAGACTTTTATTTGATGCCATGACCTTTGACCTTGAGTGACCTTGAAAGTACAGACTCAAGGTAATGGATTTTCAGAGGGCTATAACTTGAAAACGGTTCACGGTTGACAGATATTTACTATTATCAACAAATAGGAAGTCCCATATGGGCATATATTTGGCACCATGACCTTTGACCTTCAGTAACCTTAAAAGGTCAAACTCAAAGGTTGAGGATTTTCAGAGGGTGAGCGAGGTTTGTTTCGCCTGGCAACGCTTGTTTTATTTATTTTTTTTTTTAAAAGAATTTTTTTAGGTCTGTGGTCTATCCTAACCCCCAATCCTTTCCAGAATCTATCCTGGATGATGAACCACCTTAAACAAAATGAAAATAATGTTTGATCAGTTTCTCCTTTCAATGCCTCTATTTTTAAAAGCCTTTAGACAGTTAAATTCTAGTCTGCTTAGCCCATTGTGATGGCTTATTTAGGGTCAGAGTAGTCAAAAGCAAATGATGGAACAATTCCTTGAATAGAATATTAATGCGGCTTGAAATTCATATGACACTGTAATTTCAAATTGTCAAATGCAAAGCATTTTAAAAAATGTAGAAAGGAAAACTAATGATGACTGGCTCAACAATGCGGATCAATTCAACGGTCGAGCATTTCGCCAGGGGCCTCTGAAATAACTGAACTGATTTAACTCATTGAACATAATCTAATGCTATCCGAACAAATTATGCAACATTAAATGTGGAACACTAGAAGCGGATGTGGATCCATTTTGGTCCATAGCTCACCTACAGCAGTCATCATGCACTAATCTTCCTTGGCAGATCAGTCTTTGGCGAACTTATTTTAGATAATGTTATTGTATGATGGTTTGAGCTGATTAGACTCTTGTGAAAGCTAGTTGTCTTTGAAAACATACTGCAAGAACTACAACATAGTTTCTCTTTCAACATTAGAGCTGCACGTTGCCACAAAATTTCGTTCGAAGGGGAATGCACCCGGCTGTAATTGCTGGAAATGGAAGTTTTTTTGTTGATAGCAAAAGGTTGAAGGACAAAATTGTTATTTGAAGTTGAAATAGTTGTGTATATACTTGCCAATGTTTTGACTGTGTTTTCTATTCATTTTGCAACTTATTGGATGAATAAAAGTATGAATTTACATGGAAAATGTGACATTTTCTGAGTTATTCCAAACTTTTAAAACGGTATTTCTCTAATCGAAGTAGCTCTGTCGACACCCGCCCTCTGTGGTTAGGTGAGTTTGATGTCTGCTGTTTGTGACTACACGCTGTAGTCCCTTTATGAGTCTGTCTTACAGTAGAGTGGAAAGGACTTGGCTCTACAGATCTGATAGCCCTGTTGCTGTAGTCTTATCTTGGCCCGTAGTTTTTTGTGAGTGGTATCCAGTAGGCCCATTAACCATCCAGTTACATATACGACTTTGGCCCTCTGAGTGCCGGATGTCGAAAATTCAGGGGATGATGCTTGGACCCCCCAGTTTTAATGTGTGGGTGCTGACCCAGTCTGACAACTTGTGTGTTGCTGTGTGCATGTACGAGTGTGCGCAAGTTTGTATGTGTGCATATATCTGCATGTATACATTCGTGTACGAGTGAGTGTGTGTGTGTGTACACGCAGTGCACGGCTCTGTGTGTTTACGTGTATTGGTGTCGGTGTATGTGTGTGCATTAGCGAGCATTCGTGTACGTGTGTACGCTCGTGTATGTTAGCACATGCATGTTTGCACATGACTGAACCTGTGTTCATGCATGGTATGTGTTTACGTGTGTCCATACATGTTTGTGTGAGTATGTGTGTGTGCATGCATGTGACTGTGCATGCGTTTGTGTGCACATATACATGTGAGCGCTCGCATGTTCATGTATGTGTGTGCGCGTATGTGCAAAGTTAACCTCAGATTGAATACCTGCGAGAGCCCGACGCCACGTACCAGGCCTCCTCTTCTGCTGCTGTAACCTCCATGCCTGACTTGGTCCTGACACAGCTGCCACCCCTCCAGTGCCCCCTCACCCCCGTCCTCCATCTGACAGGCTTTGGGACTGTGTCAGACAGTCATGTCAGTTGGGCAGTTTGCACCGTGGCAGGCTGGGTGGGGCCTGTCCTGCTTGCTCTGTCTCAAACTGGATTCAGCATTAGGGGATTTCCATACTTTTTCCCGGCAAAAATGCTTCCTAGGCAAATGACGATTTCTCAATGTGTTCTAAACGAATCGCAGGACTCCTTTCACCAAATGTCGCCCTTGATTTATGCACGGTGTCTGAGTCACTGGTGGTGCTACAGCTGCATGTGCTTGAACTTCTCGAGACGTTCCGCTGCTCTCTGTCAGCAAGGACTCTGATTCATACGAACTCCAGAAGCAGACCACTGACCTGTGGCTACTCTCAGTCTGAGAGTGTTGGTGCCAGTGATTACTGTCTGCACATTCTTAACCACACTGCTCATGACTTAACAAAAATACTCCGTAAACAGCAGACAAGCTAAATCAATTTTTTTTTTTAGCTTGCAGAAAGAGTAAATCAAAGCATGTGTTTTTCAGTCCAATAATATGCATAATGCATTTCTTTAACCCTTTAAGTGCTGATATTGTGATTTTTTTTTTTTCAGAAAGTGACAGCATTTTTTGTTTTTGACTATTTCTAACTCAGGATTTTGGGATCAGCACTTGTAAGCCTCTCATTTCACAAAAGGGTGACGGTGAATGATGGGAGAAGTAACTAAGTACTTGATTGTGAGCCAGTTTAATGGTTTTTATTGCAGCGATTGACATGGTAGGCTGGAGACTGAAGTTCACCTTTGTTCTGCCGCATTTCCGCATGCCAGTTGAAATGGTTGGTCTAATTCATACGAGCTGCTGAGTCACTGACGTGAGTCACACTTTGGAGTCAGAACAGTCAGAACAGTTTGGATTTCTCACTCCCAGATTAGCTTACAAAGAATTGACCCCAATTTTGCAAATTACTATTGCCTGCATTACCTCTGAACTTGAACTTGGGTTTATTTCCTTGTTCTTGTTGTGATTTCTTCCCTCAAAATGGCCAGTGACTGGGTTTCTTTTGCTTATTACCTTCTTTATTTTTCTTTCTTGTCCTTTTATCACTATCCTGAGTCCTTTGACCCTGTTGATAGGATTTTTTTTCTGTTGTTAGTCTGAGCTGAAGGTAGTCCTGCATTTGAAAAGTTGAATAGGTTTTCTGCTGATTTGTTGAACTGGGATTTGAAGTGTCTCCTCCTCCAAGGAGTTGAGTGAAGGTTATGTTTTCGCCCTTGTGTGTCTGTCTGTCTGTCCTTAAGCAGGATTATGGAAAAGGTTCCGAACCAATTTTGACAGAAATTTGCGTGGAGGTTATATAACAATAGTTAAAGGTGATTTAGATTCTCACCGGTCAAGGTGAAAGGTCAGAATTACAGGAAAGTCCAAATATGATGGTGCAGGCATAGGTGTGCTCTACCCTTATAGTTAAGCTAGTGAAACATATTTGTCTGCAACTCATCCTGCATGGAAATGGTAATGTTTCATGCAGGTCATGGCTCCATAAGTACTGTCCTCTACTGGAGTATCCTACTACAGCTCGACACATAATATTCCATGCCAAATTGCCCACTAATCCAGAATTCAGAACTTCTCTCTGTTCATGTCATGGATTTTCTCAAAAAAAATTATGTAAAACGTTTTTATTAAATTTATATGACCTTATGAAGTCCTATAGCTCTACTCGAAAAAATGTTTTGGTTATGAATTTTTGAAATTTGGCCATCTGAACTAAATTTAATCATCTTTTTCAATTCTTTGTGCATTTTAAGTCTCACCAATTGCTTATTTTTTTCTGGACTTGGATGTTCTGGGAAAATTTCAGTTAAGAAAACTTTAGGATAATTTTCTATGTTTGTTCATGTAAATTTAAAGCTGTATTTCTATGACTCCATTTAATAACTGCATGTTTTTTTTTGTATTTTTAACTGGCCATAGTGCTACATTCAGTGGCATGGGTATTCAGTTCCTGATTTGCATTTCAACTGATTTTCTGACGCAAATGCTGGTGCGCTGATGCTGTGCAGACACTGGGCTGAACAAGGTCACAATTCAGTCAGCATCTGAATCATACTTCTTTTTTTAATGTGGAAAGGGCTGAGGAAAAGATTGCAAGGACTGCATGGACACTGCAGTGCGTGCATAGGGGTGGTTTATTGTTTTATATCAGCAGGTTTGGCATTAGCATGGAATTGCTGAAGCAGTGTACAGGCCCTCCAGTTTAGTTTCTGAATTGCAGTGGGTTGAAGTGATTGGAATTGCGTGAGGGCGTCAAAACTACTGTTCTCTACGGGGCTTCATTTTTCAGAAAGCCGTTGCATTTCAAGCTCTGGTAGGAGTCCAGCTAGCCTCATGGTCAAATGGCATCATTAGGTTATAATTGGTGCATTTCATTGCATTTTTTTTGTTTGTTTTTGGCTTGTTTAATGGGAAGAGTGCCCATTATGTCAATTTCCAAATTAATTGAAAATTTTCAGCCTTCTTGATACTTTGCTAATGCTTTGTTGTGCCGGATTTAGGGCCGTAACAATTATGAACCGCGGTTTTTTTAAGGTGTAGTACCACCACCTGCTGCCATGGGGCGAACATCCGAGCTTTCCCTTTCCCTCTATTAAACCCAACGCAGGTTGAACTAAAGTGCCAAACATCAAAAGGCATGGGAAATGCTTCCGGAAAAAACCTGACTGACATCAGTATTTTTCGGCGACATGCTGCACGGAGCCAAGTAAAGGACTACAGAATCGTCTCCTGTGAACTAATTAGGCAATTCTAAGGAAAATAAACCTGTTCCTGTTTACTTTGCTTGATGAGCAATCAAATTCGTTTACTCTTTAAGTTGAATGAGTAGAGCTGTTTATTAAGACAGCATGTTTGATTGCTGCATTTTGAAAGTTAAATGGCTATAGAACAGCACAGATTTGCATGAATGATTGCCACGCCATTTCGTGCGACTGTGGACATTCACTTTTCGTCGGCTTTACAGAATGTTTCCACCTTGTGTATTTTTTCGACAATTGAAATCCAGGGCGATCTGAAAACAAATCTCTTTATTTTTGTATTATCATTATAGATCTCCTAAAAATACTACAATGAGAGATGAAATGCAGAGTTGAGATTTGGCAATATTGAACGAGTTTTAAAAAGTGTGATGAGACCACTTGCCGTCATGGGGTGTGTAGGCAGTCGCGTGTAATTTCTTGAAACATGCGCACCTGAAGTGGCTTAAACGATTTAAAATGCCGCCGGGAAGAAGCCTGAGTTTAGATTTCACTAATTCCAGGTGCTCCGCCCTTCCCTAAATCTGCTCCTGTGTACTTGGCCTAAATAACAATCAAGCAATTTTAGTGGCCTATAACGATTAAGATGTGATGGTGAAATGCAGACAAATCTAACTGGGCTATGGTGTTAGATTGAAAGAATGCCAATAATTTGAATAATTAGAAAAAAATCTTCCTCTGAATTACATCTCCAATTGTAGCATTTCAGGACATTATTAAAGATTAATTTAAAACAAATTTGTTATAAGATCGCCCTGGATTTTAAGCATCTGAAAAATACACAAGGTGTATTTTCTGTAATTCTGAAAAGCAGATGAAACGTGAATATGAGATATGAATTATCAATCGCACAAAATGGCGTGGCAATGGCAATCGTGTTCATGCAAATCTGTGCTGTTCTATGGCCATTTAAATTTCAAAATGCAGCAATCAAACATATTGTCTTAATAAACAGCTCTACTCATTCAACTTGGAGAGCAAATGAATTCACAATTTGATTGCTCATCAAGCAAAGTAAACGGGAACATGTTTAGTTTTCTTAGAGTTGCCTTATTGGTTAATAGGAGACGATTCTGTAGTCCTTTACTTGGCTCCATGCAGCATGTCGCCGAAAAATACTGATGTCAGTCAAGTTGTTTTCCGGAAGCATTTCCCATGCCCTTCGATGTTTGGCACTTTCGTTCAACCTGCGTCGGGTTTAATAAAGGAAAAGGGAAAGCTCAGATGTTCGCCCCATGGCAGCAGGTGGTGGTACTACGCCTGAAAAAAAAACGAGGTTCATAATTGTTACAGCACTAGCCTGGTTATGACAAATGAATGGCCTTCTGTCAACAAATTCTTTGAAACTATACATCAGATAGGTTATAATTGGTCATGGTATTTCTATTGAGTGCGCTTGTATATAAAAGGGCTTGAAGTAGTCCTGTCAGTGTCCATTACCAGAATCTTATGTAGACTCTTAAAAGATGTGCCGCTTTTTCTAACTGTTGTTTAGTCCTTTCTGTACTCTCTCTTCCTTGATGAATTTCTGTTTGGGAGTTTCTTATACTGGATTTGGACTGAGTGTTCGAAGATGGATTTGCAATTGCTGTTTGAGGTCACTGTGTTGTGGAATAAGCAGGCCCTATTGTTTCAGTGTTTGTTTTTCAGCCTGTGGTTTCTTTGGTCTATGCAGCTGTTCGAGTATGGTGTGTGTGTGCATGTGTCCTAACTGAAACCTCTGCTCAATGTAATTCCATTGCTTGTGTAAACTGTCTTGCTGCTGCTATTGTCCATATTTCCTCTGTCTGTATGAAGCAGGTGACGGCTCTGAGTGAGTTGAGGTTCGCCTGTCTGGATTTTGCTCTCAAGGAGGGAAGCGAAAGTGTTGTCTGGCTCAATATCGATGGCCTCATGTAAGAAGGGCGCAAGTGACATTTTTCAAATTTTACAGGAGATCCAAAAAACTGCCACAGCACCACCCGTTAAAAAATTTGCCTGCAGAAACGACTTTTCAAAAAGGCGTTTTAACCCCTTTAGGATAGGAATTGAGACTCCAGACTAGGTCAGGAGATGGGCTAGTCTCAGTTATTCCAAAACAACCAAAAGTCTTTTTTTGACCGAAGTTTCACTTACGCCCTTCTTGCATAATGCCATCGATATATTGAGGGTGCAGTACAAGGCCTATGTGTAGTTCAAGTGCTGTTCGTTTAGGCCTAATCTCTTATTCATTAATCATCTTTCTGTTGGACTAGCCTTATACCAGGTGTGAGAATATGTGCCTCTCTATGTGCTGTACTGGATTTACATAAAATTGTACAGTGACTGATGTATTAAATAAATGTAACATTGTAATACAAATAAGAAAAGGCGTAAGGCATTTTTTTTTTTTTTTTTTTTTGCATTTTTGTAATTTTGGAGAGTTTTACCTCTTCGGGCCTTAAGCAGTTATGTATTTGAAACCATGTGAAGGGAAATGTCTCAAGTACTTCAAAATTGTACTTAAAGACAGTACTTGAGTAAATGTACTTAGTAAGGCCACACTTTTTTGATTCCTTGGTCCTCGGGCTTTTTTCCTCAGACAACAGGAGAGGAGGGTGAAAAAAAAATATTTGCCACTTCCTCAAAATGGTAATTGGCAGGTACGAGAGAGGATGAAGAAGAAGAAAAAAAAAAATTCATTTCCAAAATGAAGATTTTATTTTTCATTATGCATTTTTTTGCTGCTTCACTTCATCCCACAGGATTTATTCCTCCATTAGGATTACCCTGGGGGATTGATTTTGAAAATCATGCAAGTCATTCCTTTTTAGCAGGGCCTATTTATGTTGATGATGCCTGCATGTACCTGCGTTATTGTTATGAATTCTCTGGTAATTTCTGTCAAACTAATCCAAGTGGAGAGTTATAAACCAGCCTGTAACCACCTTCTAATTTGTATAGTAGTCTATGCACAGCACCTCAGCAATAATGCATGTTTTTCCTATCTTCTACCTACATAACCTTTATCTTGTCTTGCTTTTCGTATTGGTGTGCTTTCTGCTGTAGTTTTTAGTTTTCACCTGCACAACATCACTGTTACCAGGCTGGTTGACAGTCATGCCGTATGATCAGAAATGAAATACATGTATGCTGGTGGGGAGCTCAGTAGTGAGGACACAGCTGATGTGTGTAGACTGCATAGATGCAGTTTAAAGGGGGGTGGCTGAGAGTCCCAAGCCTCTGAAAATGATGAGGGAGCTCTCCACTTTATGCCGTCATTTCAGATTTACCACGCAGCTGCTGCAGAGTTATAGATCGCACATGAATAAATGACAATCCAGTAACTGCTCTTTTCAAGAACATCTGATTGGTAGGATGTGATCAACAGGCATATGTACACAGACTGAAGGTGACAGATTGAGGAAACTGCACCAGTCAAATGGAACTTGTGGCTTCAAGTTCTTGTGAATGTCTGACGTCTTATTTAAGGAATTGACGGGGAATTGCGCAATCAAATGCTGTACATGTGTATGTGCGACTAGATAAAATGAAATGAACCACCTTCGTTTCAGCTTATTGTTTTGCTTGTACTGCCTTGCCTCGCCTGCATGCGGTTGTAGCTGTACTGTTATATACCATTGACTGTATTGTGTTATACCCACTTTTCTGGAAGAAACTTTGCTATAAGCTCCTGATAACCATTTCTTCCAAAACGAAGCAATTCCGACAGCAAGCTACTAAATGAGATCATAGCAGAAACACGCAAACGGTCTAAGCGTTGCTTGTGTGGAGCTCACGAATCGATAACTTGTACCGGGAAAAATTCCGAATCCAGTTTCCACTTTTTCAGCTTGTAATTAGCCAGAAAGATTTTTAAATGCATTCGTGACCGCAGACTGTTTGTGACGCAGACTTCTATTTGAGGCATTGCGCTGACAAGCATATGGTCGTTGCTGGAGTACATTGGGAGGCGCAACCAGTTAGTTTCTGAATCAGTAGTTTTGAATATTTGCTGAAATTGACAAAATACTGTTCTACAGGTCGCTGGCCAATTATCGAAACCCCAAAGAAAAGGGACTATAAACCTATTGGAACCGCAGCTTTTCTCATCTATCGAGCTCTAATGAAAATAAATCATCTTGCACTCAGACATGCATTTTTAAAGGGGGATGAAATTCCGCCACGGCAATGGAGAGAAATCGTTTGTTATACCAGACACAGCTTTAGCTTCAGAGAGCTAGCCCACCCTTGACAATTCTCAATGGCAAATGAATGGAATCCAATGGTAAATTAAATGGTATTTTTTGCTAGGGCACACAACGGCAAAGTTCCCGCCTGACCCCGGATAAGCAGCAGTAAACAAACCCAAACACGCACGCTAAGCTCTGCAGTGCCTACGCCTGGTCTAATTGCAGCCTTATCAGCCCAACTTAGACACATACAACGCCTCTCCGGTTAGCATCAACTGTAGCAGCTACGATCAGTTAACGTTATGACGAAACTACCACCTTGATTGATAACCAAAGTAACACAAGCATACCAGTCAGAATTGCTGCATATAAGTTAACCAGGAGCGCACTAGTAGCGCGACACGCGAACACACATGCGGTAGTAAACGAGTGCTCATAACAACCACAGAGACCAACGTTACCGGGAAATACAGGTTTTTACAGACACCAAGTTCCTTTACCGTGAACAGTCGACTGTCAACTGATGGCCGGCGCGGCAACATGGAAATCATCGATGCGATGGTTATTCGGGATGGCTTGATTCTTTATTTTTCAGAATAGCGATACGTTCAGAGCGGAGAAAATATAAAAAAATAAAGATCACTAGCCTCCCAGGAGGTGGCGGGCAGAATGAAAATAAAAATAATATATTTGTTTTTAATTCCATTTTTGGGATATTTCTGAGCTGTGGGCCGAGGACATGCAAAAAATAAATTTAATTTTTTTTCTGTTTCGGGCAATATCCATGGCGGCGGGCCCGAGGACCAAGGAATAAAAAAGAGTCTGGCCTTACTTTCCACTGCTGAATATAGAGTTTATTATTTCATTTTAGTAGACTTTTGTGTGACTGTGATGGTTTAGGTAGTCTTTTACCTTTCTGATATTAGCTTTTATAATAGGCATCCCCTTTGTTTTCACTCAAGAGCTGGCGTAAAAGGTTGAGTCTCTTTTTAGATCAGCATTTGCACTTTAACATGGATTTTCTGCACTGCTACCAGCTCTGGGGAGGAATAGAACGATGTAAGAAATGTAATTGAATGCAAGTTAACGCCACCCCCCAAAAAAAATCTCCTAATCCCCCCTATCTGAAAAAGTAGGGGGTCAATCCCCCCCCGTTTGAAAAATTAATTTTAGGCCCTGGCTGATAGTGTGCCATCTGTTCTTTGTTTACTCCTTCTGAATCTCCACTTCCTGTCTGATCTTTTTCTGAAGATCAGGCAATGTGGGGAAAACCCAGCTTTCTGTTGCATAATTGATTTGTAATAGAAGGATTTTTTTTTTTTTTTGCATTTGCTTTTCACCAGGGATTGTACTGTTTTTTTTTTTTTTTTTTTTTTTAATGGCTTGGCCCACAAATGATAATGTTGGCACTAAATGTAATTGACTGCCAGTTTGTTGAAAGGGATTGAAGTTCTGCCTGCGGTGAAGCCCTATCGTAATTCCACGGGTCGGCCTCTTCCCACATTGGCCTCCCACCCCTTGACCTACTTGCCCAGGCTTTGTTGCCAGTCGGCCTAGCTGGAGACAATGGCATGTTTTTCAGAACGGCTGATTCACTTGACCCCTCTCTTGTGGGGTGGGGGTGGGTGGATTGGGCACGCCTGTCTCGGCTTCCATGGAAATGATGCTGCAGCTGACATTAAATTTGACTAAAATAACTTTTTAAGACAAAGTGTTCAAACAACTTTTTATTTGTGAGGAAAACAAATGTAATCTTAAGTTGCTCACATTGTGGAGTTGCTCACATTGTACATAGTGTACAATGGTCATTTTGCTGGTCTTTTTATGATCAAATGACTCATTTTACCATCCCAATGCCGCTGGATATTTTGACTGGTGTAACCAGGGTTGTATACCATGCCCAAGAGGACCATGACAAGGCTTCCAAACACGAGAATAGAAGCTTCAACCCTTTTGATATCTGGACACGTCTGTAACCACAGCTAAACCCCTCCCTTCTAGCAGATATCTGAGTGTTGCAAGACTTAAATGACTTTATAGTATACAAATATGATGTGAAGTTTGCAATGAATTACTCTGTTCAAGTTATATTTGCTAGTAAGAAGTTGGTACAGGTGGCTAATGGGCCAGGTCACGCGGTAATGGAGTTACAACATTGGTGTATTTTGTATCATAGCTCCAAACTAGGGAAGACCTACACAAAGCCATTTAAATTGTAACTCTCTCCTACTTAGTTTTGGAGCTATGGTACAAAATACACCAATTTTGTAACTCCGTTACCGCGTGACCTGGCCCTAATGCTCTTTTCATATTGCGAGTAGGTTCTCAGAAATAATTTTTTTTTTCACCCAAATAATTAGTGAAATTATTAACATCTGCATTATCGCTATCGGTAGCAGTATTCTTGTTTTATGATGGTGGAGAGATGATACTTTTTTGACCAAAGTTTCACTTACGCCCTTCTTGCAGTTTGTCAGTGTGCTCAGCAGTGACCGGATTCTTCTTGCCTCTCACGGTGTGCTGCCTGGGTCAGTCCTGGTACCTGGGTGATTTGGTCTCATGCGACTCTGCCCTCTCACTCTGCTCCACAGCTCAGCGTTTGATATGAAGTCAAGCCTGAAAATTGCTGTGAAGAAGCTCTCTCGGCCGTTCCAGTCCATCATCCACGCCAAGCGCACGTATCGGGAGCTGAGACTGCTCAAGCACATGAAGCATGAGAATGTGAGTCCTCTTCGTCCTACCTGTCTTCGTCCTTCAAAACCTCCTTTCCCGGTAGTTGTGTTATTGGGCTGGTTGTAAAGCTGGTACCAGCAACACCTTAAGCAGTGACTGTTCAGGAAATGCCAAAGCATCAAGTATGGTATTGTTATTATAAAACCTTTAAAACTTGCATAAAAATTTCTTTAATGAGAAATGTTACTTGCTTTGTCATTTTTTGGAATTGGCGAGTTGTGTGTTGGTTAAGACTGCTCACAGATGGGCTATTTGACGAACTGTTAATGGATTTGCAACCTCTGTTTTTCTCAGCCTATTGGCATCCCACATCAAGGCAACCCATTTTTTAATGCATGGTGGTGTCAAATAGGCTACATTTAGTTGAATGATTTTCTGAGAAAATGGAACTTGTTCAAGCTCTTGATAAGGGCTGTCTATAGCCAAATATTTCGTTTGGTCACATTTAAAAAAGAAGGTTTGCTGCTGTTCTGTGATCCCTGGTGAATTTGGAGCTCAGAGTAATAATAAAAAAAAAATCTTCCTGGTATCCTGCCCTGGAAACAGTGCTGGATTTTTGGGTGAGGTGATCCATGTTGGCCTGTGTCCTTTTTCCGCCGTCAGTGGAATGCAGGGAAGCAAGAGCGCGCATTTGTCTGCCAGCCCCCTGCCCCAGAGAATCCGAGCTGCACATAACATTCTTTCCATTGGTCCACGTTGCACCCTTTGCCCCCCATGCAGGGCTTATTATGTAACTGCATCCATTATATCCAAATCCATTCTCTCTTAAATCATGCTGTGACATTTGTTGAGTAGTAATAATAATGATGATAATGGTAGTAACATTAATTTTTCTTAATTTCAGTCCCCTCCCAACTACAAGGCCTCTGATAAGTGGTGTAAGGGATCGAGCACATCAATACCCAAATACCCGCCGTTGTGTTTCAAAGGATTACTGCACCCTTAGATAAAATATTAACACACTTTCTAGGTTTTGTTCATGACATCTGCTACTTGGTTGATGGTATGTTTCATAACATACCACATGAGCAGCCATGTTGACTTGCTTCGCAAAATCGTCAGTTGTACCGATTCTGCTCGGTAATGAATTGTCAAATGTCTTACCTGGACTTTGAAGGCCACAAATGCACATAGTGAAGAAATTTCTCCAGATATGAAGTGTACAAATCCTTTTGTACACTGGCTGACTAGTTCCTGTCCAAAACCTCATTTATTTTGCTTTTCTTTGTGTGTTGTTAAAATGCTCAGAATCAAATGACCAGCATTTCTGTAGGAAACATAATATTTTGTTTATCATGTTGTCTTATCGCTTATCACTAATGCAATTCGAGTTGTATTTGGAGCCTTGATTCCGTTGGCATGGGTTGCTGATGTATGTAGGCTTCTTTCTAATTTGCCAGAATGTGCCAGTGACAATGCTGGTTGGCTGGTTTGCATAAAATTAAGCCGATTAAAGCTCGTGCATCGGACCAGACCGACAATTCCTGAAATTGACTCAACTCTATGCTTGCCACCAACCCATTCGCAAGGTGCCCCGAAATCGAGAGAAATTAACTAACCCAAAAGAGAAATGCAATTCTATCGATTTGACCAATGCTCCATAAATAGAACATTGGTGTAAAATTAAAGGTCGGCGTGTGTCGTCGACTGTCACACTGGTCATTCCATGCCAAGTGGACCAGGGTCTGCACTGCACGGTCTCAGAAAAATGTGAAAAAAATCATGGGTGTTTGCCATCATTTCAAGTGGACAAATCCCCAATCTTAAGTTCCAACTCCAGTTTTTCATGGAGTGATTGCCAGTTTCAGGAGGGAGTGTCTAGTCACTCGCAAATGTAGCAATAACTTATAAACATTTTTAAAGGATACAAATACACTTTCCAGTACTCCTAAATTAATGTCAATAAGTGCCCATTGGTAAAATTACCTGAAATTAATGAATCTGCTATCAGATTTGGCATATCTCATTTGATTTTCCTGTAATAGGCTGTTGAAAATGACAATTTTTACGGCACCAAAATTTTTATTTGATTTTTGCTTGGAATAAATGGAAAGCCAAGTTATCTTTGTCTCCTTTTTTTTTTTTTTTTTTTTTTGCTGATCTGAAAAATGATCTGAATCATGAGTTTTGCGATCCATTGCACCGCTACCTCAGGTGGCATTAAAGTGTTCCCTCACTCTGTTTAGATTTACATACTTCTGTAAAAACATAGCCAAGGTCAAATCAGATGCATGAGAAGATGTGGCTAAATATTCACTGTTGCCATGCACAAAGTGAATGGATTTCGTTTCCCTCCCCCAAGGATACTGAAGGAGCTTGTTTAACCCCCCCCCCCATGTTCCCAGGCAACCGTGCTTGGTTTTATTTTGAGACCCCTGGCAGTCTCTGGGCTGTCGGGAACCCACACATGCCAGTGTGGGTGCATCTCAGCAGCTTGGCCGATCTCCAGATGGCTCTTGTTTTCAGTATTCTTGTATTGCAGTTCGAAAAGCTTCATGCCCAACCCCCTCCCAGGCAAGCCCCTCCCTAAAAAACTAAAAAGTTTTAGGGGAGGGGCTTGCCTGGAGGGGGGCTCAGCTGCTCAGCAACTGCAAAAAAAAAAATTGGAGTTGGAAGAGCTTAGGACATGAAATTCAGCTCTGTTTTTTTATGTGATAAAATGCTACAAAGTACCTATCTTGAACAATTAGAGATGGTTTTAATATCGTGTACTTTACGCAATGTTTTAAAAAAACGCATTTTATCAGCTAAATTATCCACTTGAGGGAACTCCCCCTTTGCCTCAATCGAGAAGATTTGCGCTGGGCCAGCTCAGCCACGTGACATACGTTGTACACGGATAGTGTCTAGGTGGTTAGCCGTAGTTCACGACTCTGGTCTGGACGGAGAATATCTTAAAGAATGGACCAGCAAAAATCACCGAGAGTGAACGGAAGGCGATGTGTAGTGTGGGGATGCAGTGCAACGCATGCATATGGCCATGGAATGTTTCTGTGGCCGAAAGATTCAGAGATATCGAGAATATGGACAAAACAAGTCCAATGTACTAGTGGCGACTTTGCTGGCCAAGCAAACCCGGGTCACTGAAACCTACGATATGCGGCCAACATTTCGAGTATTCATGTTTTTACATATTATTATTATTATTATTATTATTATTTGCGGAACCAAAATCGTTTCTCTGCACTGCCTGTTCAATAGCCAGCCAACTCGCTGTTCAGTGTGATCTTGCCAGCTAAGTAGTGAAATGATACTATTCACGGTGCTCTATTTATTTCTGTGCACTGCGTGCTTGCTAGCTTACTACCTAATAATAGCAAGGTGCAAGATATGGTTTACACATGTTGTGATATCATTCACGACTCTATATTTCTGCGCACTGCGTGTTCGCTCGCTAACTAGCTAATAATAGCAAGCTGCAAGGCACGGCTTACACGCATTGTTTCGAGAGCTCATGAAACAGTGCACAGGAATGAATAGAGCCGCAAACATAATCATTTCACTACTGGCTAGATCAGGGGTGAGTTCAACCACCACTAACGCTATTCTTAGCCTGATATATTATATATGGTCTTGTTAGGTAAGGTAACCAAACGTCAGGTCTATTGAACTCACTTAAGGTTGAAAAGTGAGTAGGCTGGTTATCCAACGCGCCGTGCACAAAAACAATTGTAGAACCGGAAAAATAATCATTCCGCTACTTGGCTGGTAAGTGTTGTACAGTTCGGGACAGGCGGAGACACTGACAATTAGTTGTCTTCATTGCTCGAGTACTCAGGCTGGAATCGGTATGGTTCTGAATCCCGTGTTAAGCTGCTTTCACGGACGCAAAAAAAGACGACAGATTACATTCAAAGTCAATGCAAAGACGCGAATACAGGCGTAAACGTATTAGCGTCTTTGCGTTGACATTGAATGTAATCTGTCGTAAAAAAATTCGTTTTCGATCGGTGTGAAAGCAGCTTTATGCTGAGTTTCCTCATCTTCCATAAAAAGTACTCTTCATCAATATGGACAGATTCAATTGAAAATTATGAGGAACTATCGAAATCTGACTCGGATACCATCGTTGTTGGACGCACAATCGCCCACGACACACGCCGACTTTTAATTTTACACCAATGTTCTATTTCTTGAGCATCGGTCAAATCGGTAGAGTTGCATTTCTCTTTTGAGTCGGATAATTTTTCTCAATTTCGGGGCACCTTGCGAGTGGGTTAGTGGCAAGCATAGAGTTGAGTCAATTTCAGGAATTGTTGGTCCGGTCCGATGCACGAGCTTTAGTCGGCTTGATTTTATGCAAACCAGCCGAGCCAGCATTGTTACTGACACATTCTGGCAAATTAGAAAGAAGCCTACATACATCAGCAACCTGTTCCAACGGAACCAAGGCTGCCAGGGGTGAGGAACCTTATCCAGAGAGGGTTAGTGTTGGGGAGACCCACTCTGTTTTGAAGGAATTTATTCTTCGTACTGTCTGACAGTTAAGAATCAGTTCTGAAACCAGTCAATTGATTCGCTTAAAAATGAAAAAGTAGTACAGGCTACCCACGCAGCTCACCTGGCGAGAGAACAGTTAAGCAAAAACAACTTGTATCACAACTGAGCCATATGCCAACATGCCTGTTGAGGTGAATGAGCTCATTTTCATGAGCTATTGTCATAGTCTATGTCTCCTCCAATGTACAGTGGTGAAAAGGGTGTATTGAACTCATCAGGAAACTCACAAGTTTAATAGGCTTGCTGCAATCTAAAAAAGTAATTATTGCTCGGTATGTTGGAGCCTCTTAAGCAAATATGCATTTAAGAATGCTGGAATTAAATCAAGTTGTGCCCTTTTAATGCATGTCCAAAAGAAAGGTGTTGGTTACATACCTTGTGAAATGTCATTGAATAGCCCGTTTTTTTTTTTGTTTTTTTTTTTTTGAAATGCTGATTTCCACACTTCAACATAGAAGCAGTACTGCTCTGGTGAGAGGCTGTATACGAGATACCTCATTTGTGAGCAACCATTAGCGTACATTCCGGCATTTTCTAGGCAGTGCGTAATAATGATGTAAAGGAGTTTTAATTGGTGGTGACCTTAGTGATTGGTTGAACTTGCAATTTGTTTGCACACACAAATTGTATCCATTTTTTCAATTAGTAGCGGCTCTTTCTGAACTGTCGTTTCGCAAATCGCTCATAATTAGCGTGGGTGCAGGCTTTCTCTCTGACCAAGCAGTGACACATCTGAGTCGGACAGTCAACCATTACGGTTTTTTCTTAGGAAGGACCTTGATTAGTGTAATCAGATCTGTCACTGCTTGGTTGGAACAAATGTCTGCACCCACACCGACTCTTAGTGGATGAGGTTCCCCACCCCTCGCTTGGTCTTGCCCTGTGCTTTCCAATTCCAACCAGACCCACCCTGCCTGGTGAAAATTTTGGCTGTATATGAAACTATACAGCATACTGGCGCAGTATACAGTGCAAACTAAATGCTACTCTCCATTTTAGAATGCATTGTGGCAGTTTTTTCCACTTATAAACGTTATAAACCAAAGTTGGCGTTCATGCACGCAGCTAGCGTAGAAAAATCACGGCAAGAGTTATGCCGTTTTGTACATGCAGATGTATGGATTGGTCCAAAATGAAAGCTGTTGATTTCCAAACTTGGCTGGCTCATGTTAGTGATGCGGACTAGTTGAACTGGGAAGTGGGAAATTCCGATTCCCAAGTTGGAATTTTCGACTCGAATGCCCCCTGAAGTTGGATATCCGACTCAGAAAGTTGGAGGAACCTCACCAACCCTGAGTTTCGAGTTCAAGATGGCTGCACTGTGCATCAACAGTGATGGAAAGCTGTGATAACCTGTATTAAACTCTGACACTTGAATGATGTAACTTAAATCACTCGCTCAGTCACTCAGTCCCTCTGCCACTCACGCAGTCACAGACTTCTATGTTTGTTGGGCTGGCACCTGCTTGGCTTTTGCTTAGAAAAACATGCAATCCCATAGCAGTATGTGGTGTTCTTGTATTCTCATTACTCCAAACAGAGGGTCCTGTGCAGTTAATAGCAGGTCGGCAGGTAATTGTAAACCACAGCTTGGGTTTCAGAAGCGGGCCCGCGGTGTCCTTTAGCATGTAGCTTCTTCTTGATTTGCAGGTGTGTCTAACGCACCCCATGCCCCCAGGTGTCACATCAAATCTCTTCGAAGTGTCTTACATCTTTGGCCATTTCTAGCTGACTGAATTGTCTATTAAGAAAATGCTTATGATGTCAGATGCAGGCAACTAGCAGAGGAGGATGTTTTTTTAGTTGAATTAATGCAGCTTTTTTCAGTGAGGAGCAGTTTTTTCTACATTGCGTTTCTGTCAGTTGACAGAGCTCTTGTCCAAAGTGACAGAAAATGATGTAGATCAATGTTACCCAGTATGTATAGACTGTATAGAATCTTTCCAGTGCCTACATCTAATTAAATTGAAACGGAACAGCCAGCAGACACTGTGGAAATCGGGGAATGTAATTCAAAACATCAGTTGTAGTCCCCCAGATTGTGGTTTATTATAAATCCTTTTTTTAATAAACATTCTCTTTTCACATTAACCCTGACCACCTCCTCACCTCAGCTCCTCTGCAGGTTAGTTGGTGGATTGCTTTAGCGATTTGTTGGTGCAGACTTGATTGCTCTATTTGCTCTGATGAGATGGTTTTGTGGTGACGGTGTCCCCAAGTCTTTGTGCTGTGGTGTAGTTGGGTTGGATTAAAGTAAAAAATGTGTTTTTGTCTCCTCGTGTTTCAGGTGATTGGACTGCTGGATGTCTTCAGCCCAGCCACCAGCCTGGAAGAGTTTAATGACGTGTGAGTGACTCCATTGTGGCTGCTTTTCTGCTTGTGACGCCTGCGATTTATCTGACCGGCACAGCTTCCCAGCCCTGCCCACACACCTAACAAGCCCCACCCACACAACTATCCAGCCCCGCCCATACAGCTGTCAAGCTTTGCCCATGCAGTTATCTAGCCCCAGCCACACAGCTTCTCAGCCCTGCCCACACACCTAACAAGCCCCACCCTCAAAACTATCCAGCCCCGCCCATACAGCTGTCAAGCTCTGCCCACACAGTTATCCAGCCCTGCCCACACAGCTATTTAGCCCTGCCCGCACAGCAATCCAGCCCCACCCACACAGCTATCTAGCCCCACCCACATACCTACCCAGCCCCGCCCTCACATCTATCAAGCCCCACCTATAGACCCAACCGGCACATCCAGGTATTTCGCAAAACATCAAGGCCGCGCCCCCTTTTGGAGGATAGAAAACCTCAGATCCCATTTATCATAATGTAATTTGATGTGTGTTTAGCTGTGGAATGGGGACCCGCCCGATATCAAAAACTAGCCTATATGTAAGGTGAACGTCATTCACCGAACCCGGAAGTTGGGCAAGCGAACAACAGGAGGCAACGTGCCGAGCGAGGAAAAGTAGGTTTTTAGGCGATTTTATCAACTTATTTTAGATCTAACTTGTGTGGACAACAGGGACCAAAAAACATTGCTGGAAAATCTATTAAACTGGGGTGCGTTTCCCAAAAGCATAGTTGTTAACTACGCTAGCAACTTGCGTAATTCGTCCATTCACTGTCAATGGCTCCAACTGTGTAAGTTAGCACCTGTTCTTTCGAGAAATGCATTCCTGGCTCGGCAGAGCAGACCCAGCACTAGCAACAATGGCTCTGAAAACATTCGCTCCACCATCGACAGCTAACGGAGAAACACAGATAAGGGGCAGTCCAGATAACACAGAACCGTGACAATAACAACCCTTTTTTCGTTTGCGCTTAGCGAGCTACAGAAATGCAAAAGCAACATGTTCAATGCTCGAATCACGGCAGGATAACGAGGAAGACTTTGTATTCATACTTTAATTTGTGACCCCTGTGACAGGTTTGTAACCTTATTAAACTTAATTTCCTGTTTATATTCATTTCTTTATTTATTGATATGTCTAGCGATTATTTTGCTACCTTGCCCGAACCTGAGTGTTCCGTTATCTGAATGAATTAAGGTTGATTGGTCAACCCTCTTGCCCTTTCACTTCCGCAAATTTACCTTGTTTCAGTTTGGGATTAAGAATAACCAACAAATCCACATAACGTTAGACCGCAAACCTAACTCGGTTGGCTGACGCTACTTTACGTTAGCTAGTTAAGCATCTAAAGAATAAACTAGAGGGTGTGTCCAGAAGGCCACATCAACCCGCCCATGCCCTCAACGCCACGTGAAGGTCAATGCCATGGTGCAATTGGTCTCCTCATATATGGTTTTCTATTTGTGATTGAGCATAACATGGGGCCTATCTCTGCCAATTTCCCAGTTACAGAGCCTCAAAATATGAAGGTTGGGCATTTTGACTTTCAAGGTCGTTTAAGGTGAAGATGACTAGCCTGGAATCCATACATATCAAGTGCTGGTCGCTCCCAACGGTCACTGACTGATATCAGTCTGGCCTCAGTCATATAGGCCAGCGTTTAGCCATTAGGAGACTAATGAAGTGGATATATAAATATTCATGTTTTCTGCTCTTGGCTGATTGGGTGACCTTTTGGCGAGAACCACCAATCGCGCGGCGCCATTTGCAGAATGAATGCTGACCGGGTTATCCGTCGCATCTTGTTGTCAGAAGTGGTAGCTAAGCAAGCGAGCATTTAAACGTTGCGATATACAAGTATCTATCTTATATCTGCATGTTGCATGTATATTTCCTTTTACTTTGCTACATCAGGCATTTTATAACGCAACTAACGGCTGTACTCAGCATAACGAATATGAGTTAGCTGGCCAGCTACGGCATTCGTGAATGTTATTTGACATGAGCTTAAAAATTAGATTGTGGCTTGCTTGCATTTACTCTTGGAGTGGTTGTTAGGTTTTGAACAGGATAATGTTTGGCCATATCTGTATTTTGTTTATTTCAGTGGGATTCCCCGGTATAATAAAGGCTAAATTAAATAATACTCAAATTACATAATATATTTCACTGTAATTGGCATTAGCTATAGCTCGAAGGGCATAATTGCATCAGCTAGATTAAAGTGATACTCCACCCAAAAACTATAATTTGTATATCATTTACTCACCATTAGATGTCTTGAACGGATGAAATTGTTTTGCACCTGGCGCAACTTTATGGCCACTGGAGAGTTCTGAAAAATTATCCAAATTCCTTTTTTGCTGGAAGCAAATGGGGTCACCCCGTAGATTTGGAAAACACCACAAAACGTCCGTTGACAAACTTTCAAACCATCGTCCAACGCATCGTCCAGTATAATCCAAGTCAGCTTTGTCCATTCGAATCCTCAGAACTCTAGAAACGTGGTTATTTTTCGCTAAAAATAATAAAATACCACAGTTATGCTTCAAGTAAGCTCGCGCATTCAACGGAAGTCCCGCCTCCCGGCTTGTTCATTGCCCAGGGACTCTGCTGCCACTCAGATGAATACTCATATAAACACGAGCCGGGAGGCGGGACTTCCGTTGAATGCGCAACCTATTATTGCAAGATCCTCCTCCATACTTTCAAGGCCATCCATAACCTCGCCCCTCCATGCTTGTCTGACCTCCTTCAAATCAACATTCCCACCCGGTCTCTCAGGTCTGCCTCCTCTATCAACCTGACAGTCCCCTCGTACTGTCTGTCTACCATGGGGTTTAGAGCCTTCAGCCGATCTGCCCCACGCCTTTGGAACTCCCTCCCCCATAACATCAGAAACACAGACTCCATTTCCATATTCAAATCCCACCTCAAAACTCACCTGTTTTGGCAGGCATACGCCTGACCTCCTTCACTGCTGCTCTGCTGCAAACTCTTTTTGCTTTTATATATATATTTGTCAATGATTTTCTTCTATTTTATACTGTGACTAATTGTTTTTTAATTGTTGTACGGTGACCTTGAGTGCCTTGAAAGGCGCCTTATAAATAAAATGTATTATTATTATTATTATTATTAACCTATTGCTGCACAACGTTTTGGCATTTTTAACGTGGATGGCCAACGCTTATTTTTCCGCTTTTCGCTTGTTTAATATCTGATATCAATCCACTACAGGATCATAGCGATGAAATATATTCTTTTTCCCTTTAAAAATGATTAAACATCGATGGCAATAACATTATCACTGAACATATAAACACAAGCATTATTTCAGTTTGAAAGTTTAATTCGTAGTTTGCCGCAGTCCATACTGCAGTGATGATTCTAGGACGCGTAATTTGCGGGATCCCGCAAGTTTGACAGACTTGGCGCTAAACGAAGATTTCACTGCGCCAGCAACTACGCATTACATAGAGATTTAGAGCGAATCCTTTATTCTAGTGCGTAGATTTATATGAAAACATCGTCTACAACAAACTTCCGTGCATTTATACTACAAATTTATAAACCCACTACAAAGATTGCTGTCATAATGTCGGCAGCAAGAGATTTCTATATATGCCTGTATATGACTGTGGCTGGATGCATGTCTCTGTAACCCCCTGTCGCGCTCGAGTGCTGCTTTCCAGTTGGTAAAACCACGCAAGGTAAAAACAGCATCCCTCTCACCGGCAGTAGCATATTTCCTGCAGGAAAAGCAAAAGCATGCATCCCGCTGAACTGAGTACTCCAGCCCACGGTCGGGTATGCGATACCAGGCTGGATTGAATGATCGCCATAAAGCACTGAATGCACGCTCTGGGTAGCTAGCTAATATTGGCTGGGATGGAGCATCGCCATTCAAGGCGCTAACTGCTTGAGGTAGGGCTGAGGCAGCAGAGAGAGGGAACTGGCTTGGGGCAGTGCTTGTGGAGGGCACTGGAGCCATAGCCATAGTCATAGCTTCTGGTGTGCAAGCTCCGGCATCGCCAGAGATGCCAAGTCTCACGCATTCGGTGTAGGTCTCACGCATTTTTTGGCTTATTCAACGTAGTGCACAATTATTCAATGAACGCTTATTAATGAGATTCTCGCACGGAATTAAAATCCTTGTGCATTGCAGTTTCAGTTTCACTTGCGTCAAGGTGGATCTCACCACAAGTAACATGGAAAGCGACTCCGGACTTCTCGTGCTTCTCTTCACTCAGGGATTGGAAACAATGCATGTGTTTCATGGTAAATTGTTTAAATGAAATAAGACCATTTGAAACGTCTTTATGCAATTCCATTGCTTTCAATCCCTCAGTAAAGACAAGCGTGAGAATTCCCGAGTCATAATCGATTTCCGTGTCACTAGTGGGGAAATCCACCGTAACGCATGTGAAACTGATTAACTTAATGCACAATGACTTAAATTCCGCATGTGAATAATTGCTGACTAAGGCACAGGTACGTGAATGCCACTAACGAATGCGTGAGACTTGGCATCTCTGCATCGCTTGAGGTTGAAGCAGCACAAGGCTTGCTAATAGGTTTTAAAAAAATGATACAAGGCTCAGAACTCGTTTGAATTAATAAAACAAAATGTAGGTAAAATTGTGAGTCTCTGCGCGCTGCTCAACGTACACCTATGAAGAGAATGGCTTCACTGCCTGCTGAAGTATCCGTACTTACAACTTCAGCAGTAGGACAGTAGGAGGTGGGCTTTAAGCTATGCACCAAATCAGGCGTTAGGAACTATTATTTTATGCGTATTTTGTCATTTACTTTATAATTGTTATGACTGGCAGAGACTGAAGGTTTTCTATTAAAACTTTAAACTCAAACTGTCATTCATGTCTTATTTTTGTCATTAAGGTGTAAAAACTGAATGTGTGTACATGTAAATAAGTGAGCCAGTCAAGGTACTGTTTAAAAACTTGATATAAATGGCATTTTACCAGGTATACCCAGCTGGCCCACTTTTTTTTTCCCCATTGGCCCACTTTTTTTAAGTCGGGGAGTTGGCCCACTTTTGAAATTTTCTAGAATCATCACTGATACTGTATTTTTGTATTGCCAGATGTTACGTGACTGCTGCTGAGAGAGACGCAGGTCTCGAACAAAGTTCATTTTCTCCTGATCTGTTGGTCTTAAAAATGCCATTGCAGAACTAGAATATTTGGAAGATATGTGGCCTGTGAAAAATAAGTCCAGTATTTAATTCTGTGACAATGGGGCAAAATAATCGGTGATAATCTGTGCTCAGGTTCACTTACCCCCATTGGGATAAATTCATTCAGGACTCGCCGCAAGTCTGTCTAAAGGGGCGGGGCACCCTTGCGACTGTGAGCCAATCCAGATCTCGCATGGATTTTGTGCGAATATTTGAAAGTCAAACGTTGGCCTACCGACTGAGGCCAGACATATCAGCAAGTGACCGTTTGGAGCAACCAAAGCTTGATATGGATGGATTCCAGGCTAGAAGACAGAGTGACAGAGTAATTAGATTCCCCATATATGACTTCCTATTAGTCTTCAACAGTAACTATGGGTCTATCCTGCACCGTTTGGCTGCTTGAGCACTCGGGAAAGTGATGCTGAGTTTGACCTTGCAAGGTCAGTTGAAGGTGAAGATCACGGTGCCATTAGATTCCCATATATGACTTCCTTTTACTGGGTAATGGTAACCATGTCTCTATCTCCCACCGTTTGGCCCCTAGAGCAGCGTGAGAAATGGGTGACCTTGAGTTTGACCTTTCAAGGTCGCTGAAGGTCATAACATTTGGTGGTAAAAGAATCTCCATACCCAACTTCCTATTAGTGATCAATAGTAACTACATGCCTATCTCCAAGCAATTTCAAGTTATAAGCAGTGGAAAGTCTGCCCTATCTCCCAGTGTTAACGAAATCTTCAAACTGATCCAGAATCCAGGATTTGATCCGGATCTTCACCAAAAACTCATCATTTCTTCCCTTCCGCCAAAGGATTGTCCCTACCAAATTTGAAGACAATCCGTGCAGAATTGTGGCCTGTAGAGTGCAAACAGACAGATGCACACACAAATAAATAAACGAGACAACCTCGTACACCCTTCCGGGCGGGGTGAATAAACGCGACAACCACATACAACCCTTCCGAAACATTCGCTGCGGGCGGGGTGAATGAATAATGACACGAGGCATAACAATCGTAACGAACAAACCTATTCAAGTAGTACCAAGTCTTACATATTAAAGGCCACTTATGTTACTTTCTAAGTTTAAAAAAGCGTGGCATTTCCTGCTATGAAGTGTTTCCCACACATATAAACATGGGAAGACACTGGCTCCCATAGCTTTCCCTCCTCATCTTCTCTTGACTCTCCGTTTTGGATTCTTCCCTTTTCCAGGTAGGATGGGGAACCTGAGAGCCGAACTGGCCGTTTTATTTGATGTACAACCCGGCACACAACAACTTTTAGGCAATTTCCTGCTCTATTTTCCCGCTTGTTAGTCATTGATTTAAGCGCACGAGCGCAATTGTTTTCCCCCAAAAAGGGGCGCGGCCTTGGCGCTGAGCGCTCGATGATGCCGAACCGGTTGGGTCTATACAGCCTTCCAGCCCTGCCAACTCTGCGACCTTGTCCTGCCTGCACAGCTATCCAGCCCCACTTCTTTCTTATGTGCATGGCAAAGTGCTGTAGCTGAGTTGGCCGAGACTGGAGTGAGGTATCGTCACTTGAAGGACTGGCTTCAACCCTCTCACCCCACAGTCTGTTAAAAGTGGTCTGTGTGAAGTAATGTTCGGCAGGCTACACCGCTGCCGGGAAAAAACATTTGGAGTGGCTGGTGGACGGCAGTGATGACTCAGCCCACGCTTCCTCCCACTCCAGGATGTGTGTGTGTGTGTGTGTGTGTTTCTTTCGCGTGATTCATCCAGGCAAAAAAAGAGTTCTGTCAAACCCGTACCGCAGACTATCAAATAAAAGTGTGTGTGTCCATATGTGTGTGTGTAAAGACACTCAGCATCTACACTGGGCTACGCAGATGCGCGGAGTCTTTTGTGGTGTCCATGGTAACTGACTCCTCCATGCTGACAGAGTTCCAATCTGCAGCTTTGACACTCACTCACCCCTGGAGTGCTCGTCCCATAATTGATTCCCTTAATCAGTTCAGTGAATGGCAGAGGCACTCAGTTCAGATGTCACAGCGCTATATCCGCCACAAGAGAAACTGGGGTGACAGAAAGGCATGCTGGGAGCCTGGGATATATTTTTGGTTAAGTTTATCACACCTCTCTCCCCGGCCAGTCTCTATTACGTCTACATTGGGCTCCACGTGAGCGCACTGCACTCCTTGAGGCGTCTCGATGTCCTAGATTGGCACGGATCTGTTTAGGGTGAAGGTCCAAGGAATGGGAAATGAATGGAAGTTGGGAACCAGGTCACACTGCAGATTCCAGCAGTAGAAAGATGTGGAACTTGACCTAGTCATCCTCTATTGAAATGTTAAAGATTAACCAAACAATAAGTCAGTTATGCAGTGATTCCTGCTGTAATGTGCAGTAAATTGACATTCTACAGGTGTGCCGTGTGCACTTATCACTTTCTACAGAATGTGGTTATTGCGTTCATTTATTTGCCTTTTCATGAAAAGCAGGATGTGTATTTGTCTTCACTTATACATTAATCTTTATTCTTACTTTGTATGTAGCCTGGAATCCATCCGTATCAAGCTTTGGTCGCTCCCAACGATCACTTGCTTGTACGTCTGGCCTCAGTTGGTAGACCAGCGTTTGACTTTCAAATATTCGCACAAAATCCATGCGAGATCTGTGATTGGCCCACAGTCGCAAGGGTGCCCCCCTCCCCCCTTTAGACAGACTTAAAAATAAATAAAAATACCACAGTTCAGCATTCAACGGAAGTCCCGCCTCCCGGCTCGTGTTTATACGAGTATTCATCTGAGTGGCAGCAGAGTCTCTGGGCAGTGAACGAGCCGGGAGGCGGGACTTCCGTCGAATGCGCGAGCTTACTTGAAGCATAACTGGTATTTTATTATTTTTAGCGAAAAATAACCGCGTTTCTAGAGTTCTGAGGATACGCGTGGACAAAGCTGACTTGGATTATACTGGACGATGCGTTGGATGATGGTTTGAAAGTTTGGCAACTGACGTTTTGTGGAGTTTTCCCATTGCTACTGCGTGACCCCATTTGCTTCCAGCAAAAAAGGAATTTGGATAATTTTTCAAAACACTCCAGTGGCCATAAAGTTGCGCCAGGTGAAGAACAACTTTGTCCGTTCAAGACATCTTATGGTGAGTAAGTGATATACAAATTATGGTTTTTGCGTGGAGTATCACTTTAATCTAGCTGATGCAATCATGCCCTTTGAGCTATAGCTAATGCCAATTACTGTGAAATACGTTATGTAATTTGAGTATTATTTAATTTAGCCTTTATTATACCGGGGAATCCCACTGAAATAAACAAAATACAGATATGGCCAAACATTATCCTGTTCAAAACCTAACAACCACTCCAAGAGTAAACGAAAGAAAACCACAATCTAATTTTTAAGCTCATGTCAAATAACATTCACGAATGCCGTAGCTGGCCAGCTAACTCATATTCGATTGGGTGGTTCTCGCCAAGAGCAGAAAACATGAATATTCATGTATTCACTTTATTAGTGACGTAAGGGCTAAACGCTGGCTATACGACTGAGGCCAGACTGATAAGTCAGTGACCGTTGGGAGCGACCAGCACTTTATCAGTATGGATTCCAGGCTACTTTGTATGCAAATACTTTGTAAGGGCATTCAGATTATACTACTGGGGATGGGGTAGGTGGCACAGTGAAAGGGAATTTCTATGAATGAGCGTGTATGCTTAGTCAACAGAACGTATAAATTAAGGTTAGATTTGTAAAAAGAAAACAAAGTTTTCCGTTCGTCAGGCCAGTGCTGAGTTCACTTTTTGGCAAGGCCTTCTCAATGGGGAGCCCTACTTCTGTTGTCCTTTATTTTACTGATTTTACTCTCCTCCTCACAGAATATGGGTTACATGTGAGCTTTTTGCTTGTGATTGATTGCATCTTGCAGTGAGCACCATAATTCATTGGAAAGTGACTTTTTTTTTTTTTCATTTTTTTCCCTTTGAGTTTCAAAGGATACAATGACAATTAGGCTCCAGTGCTGACTTTCAGCTTTTATCAGTTGTGTTTTCATCTGAATGGGATGAACCGTTTAGGTGAGACGTGTACTGAGGCCATCCTCTGTTCCAGCTTGCTGTCGGGACTTTTTGCCTTAAGTGTCCTCCTCAGCAGGGAAATTCATGTCGAGTTGGACTCAGATCCGAGGATGACCTTGGCCAACAAAACCAAAATAACAAGGAATTTGGACCTGTTAAATTAATTCTGGTGCTCCTCAGGGACACGCAGAGAGATTCTCAGGGGCTGGGGCGAATATAGGTCACTCTTAGGTCGCGGTTTCCGTATCTCTGCAGCGTACATATTTTTCCACTTTAAAAGACAGTACGTTTCCATACTTGGGAGCTGACCTGTAACAGTCTCCGAGTTCTTTCGGTTCTGCCAGAAGATAATCCGGGATCTCAAACCATGCGCCAGAAAATGCGCAACTCCCCTGAGCAGGGTTTTCTATTAACACTTAGAGCGCTGAAATGAATTTTTAAAAAATATTAATTCAATTATCTTGTGCTGTTGAAAACCTATCATGTGGCAACTCGTTTAAAAGAGCTCCCCTGCGGGAGCATATGCAAAAATATGCACACATATGCGCAAACATATGCTTACACACACGCACCCACGCACACTTGCAAATCTACAATGTCAGGGAAAAGTGTGTTGCTTTACTAGCGGGCACAGTAATTCACCCTGCGGGGGAAGAAGGGTTATTTTAGTTGTTTTGACCTTGTGGTTTGTACTGGAGTAAAATTGGGAGGGAGGTCCACACAGGGATCAGCTCTAAGAATACTCTCAGTAAATGCCTTTATCACAGCCTTTCAACCACTGACCCTGACCCTGCTGGAGGGGGGTGGGGGGTAGAAGCTGGGTTTGCAGAATATTTACAGCCCCCTTCTCCTGTGTGTTGGAGCGGGTGGGCCCCTTGGCCTCTGTATGGGACCGGAGAGTTTGCTTGCTCGCCAGAATCAGCTGCGGTTGTGAAAGTGTGTTTCTTGCATACTGTCGTAACCGTACAGGAATCCACTCCAAAACTATTCTTACTGCATCAGAGCTCAATTGCTGTTCATTTAGAGTTCAGTTTAATGCACTTCAGAGGTCTTGGGTATAATGCTGTTAGCAAGTAGGTTTGAACAGTTTTGCAGTTTTGTTTCGGTTTCGAGCTCTTAAAAGTGAAACTGAAACCATGAATTTGAGGTTGAAGCAAAAATTGTCAGCCTAAATTTTATGCCTGTGGAGTTCTACCTCAGAGGCATCAGAACCCTTTGAACTTTTAAGAGTTTTAATTATGTGACAATTAGCATTCCGCTGCATAATTATTCAGGGTTGGCTTCTGATCGTTCTTGCACTGTGCGTTCACGCGATGCATGCAGCCACCGAACCGGTTTTGCGGACTCGATCACGGGCTACTCCCTTGGCGATGCAGTCACTAGTCGCAACGTTTTCCACCACATGCCGGTGGAACCAGAGGTGCGGTTCGACTCGTAGCTGGTTAAAGTGGCTATTTAAAACTGGATCCAAATACAGTGCATTCCGAAACTATTTAAACAATTACTACCAAATGCAAGTGCACTCAAATGAATGCTGAACATCTGCATTCAAACCTCACTGTTCTGTTTCCATGTTGTGGAATGAAGAGACAAAACTAACAGATTGCGTTATGCTCCAAGACTTTTTGGACTGCTGTGTAGATTGTCGGCCCCAAGAGATTGACTGGGTGGATCTGGCATTTGCCTGTGGTGCAGACTGTGGATGTATACTGCAGAAAAAATAAAATCCTTACCATGCATTTTAATCTTGTATTTAGATTTAAAAACTTATTTGCATTAGCTTTTGTCTTAGAAAAAGAAATTCTGCCACTGATTTGAAGTAATTTTGACTCATTTCTAGATTTGTCCATGGAGTAAGGTAATTTCACTTAGCCCATGGACATATCGAGAAATGAGTCAAAATAATCTCGCATCAGGGGTAGAATTTCTTTTTTTTAGGAAAAAGGCTGTACAAACAAGTGTTAAAGTCTAAATGCAAGATTTAAATGCTTGGTAAGATTTTGTTTTTGCAGCATAGACTCATTGGGGGTGATCTTAGTTGTTCGGTTACAAGGGACTTGCACTCAGACTTTTCACTTCAGATTCAGAACTCATGCCTGTAATTTTGTATTACACCCTGGTACATGCATAGAGAATGGCCTGAATGCTTAGCGTCTCTTCATAACTCGTAAAGGAACTTTAATGGGCGTGTTTCACATGCCAGGCGTTTTACACCAGTTACACCCTTCTGCCCTCGATCTCATGAGACACTTGGAAACATTTGAGTTAGATCTTCTCTCAGTGTTCCCCTGCTGGTTTAGCATGTCATCAGTCTTATGTTGCAGTTCCTGTTCATACACGGTGTGCTTGTATTTTGATGTGTAATTTGCCTGTTGGAGTGAGTGTGTGAGGAAATGGCGAGTGTACCCTGAAAGGGATCGGTCCAGAGTGCGTTTTGACTTCTCACCTAATGCACTCTGGGATACACCCCAGCATTCCCTTTGACCGTGACCAGCAGAGAGCAGGTTTGATAATGACCGATATATGGACTCACTGCTCATGTACATTTTGCATAAACTCAGGCCATAGGCCATCCCATGGTGGAGAGTTTGTTCACCACCGATCAGCATATCGCATCAGAAAATGAAGAAACTTTGCAACAAGCACAAAATGGCAGTGATGCAGTTCAGAAGCAAACTGCTATTCAACAGGCAACAAAACCATGGATCTATACTCCATTCTGAATGATATCTGATTAAGTTTCTCTCAGTGTAGTACGTAAGTATTTTGAGGTGATGTGGAATAAAAATTCACCCTTTTTTTCCTAAATTGAATTTGTAGACTATCTGAGCCAAGAACGAAAGCACAAAATTGTCGCAGTCCGAATGCAGCTGCATAATACACTGCATCTGTCACGTCAGCGTTCTTGATTGAATCCTAGCGTTTGATTGACAGGTACCTGGTGACTCACCTGATGGGGGCGGACCTGAACAACATCGTCAAGTGCCAGAAGCTGACGGATGACCACGTGCAGTTCCTCATCTACCAGATCCTGCGGGGGTTAAAGGTCAGGCTGCCCCTATGTAACTGTGACAGTTGAAGGGTCCTGCCACTAGAAATGTCTCCTAATAAGTACGCGCCCTGGCTACCTTGCCAATGAGCCTGGCTCTTTGGCGATGTGGTCAGTGCGTTTGACTATTACCCGGGAGTCTGGAGGTTCAAGTCCCCGTCCGGGCCCTCCTGCGGCCTGCCATATAACCATGGAAATGTTTTCTTGATCCTCAGTTTGACCACTCAAGTCATCATATGGGAGTGATGTTTTGGTGTCCTGTTAATGGTAAAATGCGCTACTGCCATTTATTTATTCTTTTAGTCTGTGTTTCTTGTTTTCAGGCTGATCCGAGCTGTATGATGAACAATCAGTGATTCCTAAAATTTGTGCGTCTTCAGTAATTTTTAAAAAATGTATTCTTTGGAAGCTGCTGGCTGATTCAGGTGCAGTCATAATATTTCAGTCAGGGCTGGTGGAGAGGGCTCTTCAGACTTGCTTGAGTCCAGACCCGTGTTTTGAGTGTTTAATTTATGGGCCTTTTCTCTCTCTCTCTCTCTCTCTCTCTCTTGCAGTACATCCACTCTGCCGACATCATCCACAGAGTAAGTCCCATCTTCAGCGTATGATTATGATTTTGTGCCTGTGTTGATTCTCGTGTTGAGCGGCGCCATAAATCACTTTCTGTTAGCATTAGAGCCGAGCGCGACAGCAGGGCTCTGCTTCTTAAATGCAGTCCGCTGTTTGTTTTTATTATGGGAGTCCTTTTATGGCTGTGTGGTCGTGGAAGCTTCCAGAATCTCTCTTTATGCAAACACACGGAGGGGGCGATGAGGCAGGGGGAAGGAGATTTGCTTTAGTTTAGCGCAGTCTGTGTTCTACCCGGCTCCGTGGCAACTGCACTCACCCACCGCTGTCATTTTACAGCCCGTTTATAAACAGAAGGCTGGGGGTACAGGCTGTCTGACACTGCCCGCCTCTCCCTCCGAAATAAGCCTATGGTTCAGGGTGCAGAGTTTCTGCACAAAGATATGAGGCCCGTTGGGGTCTGCTATAGGTGTCCGCTTGGCCATTTGATCTTTGTTGAAGCAGATAAGAGGCATTGAAAAGAGGCATTGAAGTTGCTTTTGAAATTATGACTAAATCATGGTTGAAAATCTCTGAAGAGAGGCCACTTGCTCCTTTTTTTATGGAGTTACTTTGTGCTCCGCTGCTAGTTTGGGTTATTCTGTTGGTCATAAGGGCCTTTATTAAAAGAGTCTGGCCTCTTCGAAGTGCAATCCAAGCTCTGGCTGTTTGGCAGATTGAGTCATGTTTTGAGTGCTGTTGCACTGCTTGAGCGAATTGAGGAACTTGGGTTGATTCCGTAAAATTGAGAGATTTTGCGTCAGAGAAATTGTGTAATTAGTTTGGGGCCCTGCACATGACAGTAAAGTGATGAAATGCCACATTTTGCCCTCTTTTAGGACCTGAAACCCAGCAACCTGGCTGTGAATGAAGACTGTGAACTGAAGGTGAGCAGTGATCAAAGTGTTAAAATTAGAAATGAGGACTATTTTCCAGAATCGATGAGACAAAGATAAAACCACTGACTGCCATTTTCTGAATACTGCTGAAGGTGAAGTCAGATCAACAGCTATGTTGTGTGTGTGTGTGTGTGTGTGTGTGTGTGTGTGTGTGTGTGTTTTTGTAAAAGGACAGGCAGTTATAATAATGAGTGACATTCTGACAAGATGGTTCCCTTAATTTCTGCCTGATTGTTTGCAGATCAGGTTCAGGTTGTACAGTGCAGAACATTGTGTCCGCAATTGTGTGGGATTCTGGCAACAATAGAAGATGGTTACAACACCTGTTCTGGTGAAAGCTTGAATACCCAACCTCATGATACACATTGATTGAATGGTTTAAATAGGATTATGGAGATAGACCTGCTTTCTGGATCTGAGCGTCAATCTTTATTTCCCTCTGCTTGCGCTGAAGACTGTAAGGAAACCTTGTGCAAAGACCAAATTCGGTGATAATGAAGTCTGAAAATATGGAAACAATATTCTTTGAACTGGGAAAGTATTTCCATTGTTTAGCCAAGGAATCTCAGACAGCATGAGTGTCCAATATTTTTCCAGAAATGTAGTCTTGTGGTTCCAGGCTCTTGTTTCATCCCGGCAGCACAACACCCAATTCACTTTTTCAGGGGCGTTTTTGGAGACCGAGGCTAGTTTATTATAATTAGCTGTCAGGGAACACAAAACAATACTCTCACTCCTTTTTGGACTTCAGATCCTGGACTTTGGGCTGGCCCGGCACACTGATGACGAGATGACTGGTTACGTAGCGACCCGCTGGTACCGTGCTCCCGAGATCATGCTGAACTGGATGCACTACAACATGACAGGTTTGTTTGCGAGAAAGAACGTGTTTGTAAGCCAAGCAGCTAAAACCAAACTTTTTTTTTTTTTGGTGCTCAGTTCCTGATGTTTTTGAGAGATTTAACTTGCCAGCACCACAGCATTAGGCTAAAGTAAAGGTTTTTTAACCACAATTTTGATGAGAGTCAATCGTGGAAATGAGGAAAAAATAGTGAGTCAGTCATTTTTCCCTACGAGATGATGTACAGTGAGTAAATATATTTTTTGTCTGATCTCTCACACTTTGTGGATTGTTTGGACTCGGCAGCTATACTCCATAGTCTCTGACTTTAGGTTTGTACATCGTGATGGAGGGATTGTGAGATTCAAAACATTCTCCCCAGGCCAGAGGTGTGCCTTGCATTGCCACACTTGCTCTTTGGAGCAAACCACAAACAGTACACAATGCTGTTGAGCGCTATCTGTCAGTCTTTTTCGCCAAGCTGAATTGCTTTTTCAAGGCATGCATTCGTTTTCGACCTATTCTAGGGCAATGTGGCTGGACATAGCAGCATACAAACCGCTCAGGGTTTGTGCGAGTATAATGGATGTATTAAAAAAGGAAGTCCGAGTCCTGACCTCTGTTTATAATTTGTTTTTCAGACAAAACAGTGTGGGCATGGCTATGATGAATGGTGATGTAAACCAGTCGTTTTCTGTTGAGCAAATAAAAAGAGGTCACCTGAAATGGTGGCATATATCCTGTCACCTTTGGCCCAGGTGAGCCTAACATGGTTGATGGACAAGCACACGTTGTTCTAAATACATCCCTGAAGTATGAAGCCCTTGTGCTAAGCGGTTGCTGAGATCTCGCCCCCACAAAATAAAACACATTTTCCTGTCCAGCGACCATGACCTTTGACCCAGGTGAACATTACCTGGTGGATGCACAACCAGTATAAACGCATGCTGAAAGTAGGAAGCCATAGTGCCTAGCGGTTACTGAGATCTCTTACACACAGGAAAGCGTGACGCTAACGCCGACGCGGACTGTAAACCAGGGTAATCCATATAGGTACGCCCTTCGGGTGACCTCAACTAGCAATGTCCACCAGCGACCAACTTGCAAAAAAATGGCCGGTTTTTTCTAGTCTTCTGCATGTGCTCAGCCATGACAGTACCTATTTAAAGTTTAATTTAGAGTTATACATGTTTGGTTTTTTTCTACTTATTGACTTTCAGTGCTCTCTGCCACTACACTCGGTCTTCTCATAAATTGATTGTCTGATGCATTGCGATGGTACCCATATGCCATCTGGGCCCTGCAAGCTCAGAGATATAATTTTCTCTCCGTCCTGTTCGGTCTAAAGATATAAGCCAATCCGGAAATACTTTTAGAACCCAGCAATGACTGTGTTGATGGTAGAAGATTCCAAACTACTGATTTTGCCAAAGCCCAAAACAACTTGCTTTTTTATTTATTTATTTTTTTTTATTTATTAAGCTTTATGGATACAACAATTATTTTAAACATAACATAAAGTACACAGTTAAAAACATGGAAACAAAAATCGACACTATATAAAATAAGTTCAGGTTCAATACAGAGAGTTGTATCCAAGGGGTAACCACAAAGGATAAAACCTGTATCAGTGGCTCCCAAAATCACGAAATCATATTGCATGAAATCTTATAAAAGTCACATTTAGGCAGGCCTACATCTTGAGCAACGACAATAAGTAACCAAGTTACAAGAATGGGACAGATCAGCAGAATCAACTCTTAATTTATCCATTTCAAATACCTGATTTTTAAAAGACTTCAAGGAGAAGGTGGCCCTAACAGGCGAACCGAAAGCTCACGATGACTGCAGAAGAGAAGAAACCTTTGAAGAAAGAATTGGACTAAGTAGTGTTCACTGAGCTAGCTAGCTTTAGAACTGCCACTCAACATCTTCGGCAGGGCTTAAGTTTACTAATGTTAGCTCGCACTCTATCTAACATATTGGCTAATGCGTCCTTGCGTGAATCAGTGAGGTAATGAAGAGGGTTGTTAGTTAGATGGCTAAGTAAGCTCGCCAATGTTACAATATGCAAAACTATACAGTGCTAACCAACGTCAAAGTCAAGTGAGAGACGTAGACTTCTTAGCAAAAAAAAAATCTGTTTTTGTCATAGCTGAAAAAGGTGCCCTGTGGTCAAAAACTACTGTTAGATTAGATGCACAACGTTATTGGTCAATTTTAGCTGGGAGCTAACTTTAGCCAGTTTGGGCTTGCTATTGCTTATATTGTACAAATTATCAATAGCACCTTCACTACTACTTGGCTAAAATCACCCAACTATAATGCTTTATGTGACCACAGTAAACTGCTGCGTTCATTGTCGAAATTTTATTTTAAAAAAAATGTCATATTTCACTGGGCCCTTACTTCTGAGAGGGAGATGAAAAATTGGATCCCTCTGTGACCTGGACAGTGCCGCAATGCAATATTTGAACGTAGATACGGTTTTTGGTAAGTTGTTTCACATTTCCTGTGTCAGGGTTTTTAGTGTACTGTTCTATTATTTGTTTTGCAGTTGATGTTTGGTTGATCAGAATCTTGCTTCGTGTTTTTTGTGTTGCAGTGGATATTTGGTCGGTGGGCTGCATCATGGCCGAGCTCCTCACTGGACGGGCACTGTTCCCTGGGAACGACCGTATCCTTCATCCTCTTTGCCTCTCTTCTTTTTTTTTTTCCCAGACTCATCCCACCCCCTGCAGAAGCCCCTCTCTCACTCTCCATTCTCTCCAAAAATGTTTCTCACCCATGGAGGTTTTCGGGACCTGGCAGAGACCTGACCCAGTTTTCACTCAGCCCCTCTGTCTTTGACGACACCTGCACTCCAGGCCAAATAAGATTGAACAGGTTTCTCAGATAAGATTGGACGCCCATGGTCAAGAGTGACAGCTGAGAACAGAGTGGCATGTCAGCTTTGAGTACAGCCTCCTTCACCAGCACTTCGCACCAAACCTAGTCTCAAAGTTGACCTTAGCAGCAGCTTTTCTTTATCTTAAATTTTCTAGCTAATCTCAAGACAAAGTGCAAATACTCTACATAAAAAGGTAGATACAATATCAACAAGTATATTCATCATATATTTAGACTTAAAATCTGCTTTCTATTTATTTTTGGCTAGATAAGATAAAAATATTGAGATTTTAATTTCCAGTGGGGTAGGAAAATTTCACTTGTCAACGAACTAAACTGGATAGTATTTTCTACTTAAGAACTGAGGGTCATTACAACACTAACATGCATTTTAAGACTGATTTTTGCTCTGTTTTGGCTTAAAGTTGTGTGTACAGTTGATTTTTCATCTATACCAAAACCATTCTTCAAGCCCCTGCCTGTGCACTGTGTTGGCAAAAGCACGGGGCATTGGCTCAGGCATTGAGCGACTGAAATTTCTGCTGTCTTAATATTTATTTCAGGCAATGTTTTACAGTTCAGAGATTACCTATGTAATAACTGGCCTACTTTGTTATGGTTCAGAATGTTCTAGCACTCTGTGTTAGACAGAATCTCATTGTGCTGCTGATTGCTTCTGCCTTGGCTGATAAATATTGTAACTTACCACTGTAGGAAATGAAATGTTTTCTCTGCTTAGTAGAGGGAAGTCTGGCTTCATTTCTTCATTTGTGCATTTTATTTTATTCTTTTAAGTCTGGTAAGTGTTTTTGTTTTCACTCTTCTGCTGTAAGGATGTCGTGTATACTTCTGAAGGTGTTCTGGATACCAGATTGTGTGAAATGGTGTGAGCTGTCCAGGACTCGTCAAGTGTTCTCCCCCCTGTCATCTGAAATGAGTGTTTGTGCTCACAGTGATTTTCGCCTCCTGTTTTGTGATAGGGGATTATCTTTTCACTGAATCTGCAGACGTTTGCCTCTGGCTTGCAGCGTGTGATGTATGTTGTTGCCACGGACACTGGCTTGGGGAGTGATGCTGCATGCTTAGTCCTCTGGTGAACAATGGCCACCATTTCCCTCACTGTGCTGGCACGTCTTCTGTCCCACCCCGCCCTCTCTTTGCCCACCCTTGTTAGTTTCTGTGTGGAGTCACTGCTTTAAAACTGCCTTTCTCCTTCTTCCCTTGCTAACTACATTTTACTTACAAAGCTTCATTTCATTCTCTTCTCAGGCATGCTTCAAATCTGCGCAAGGACCTGGAATTGTGATGATTTTAAAAGGAATTATAGATGCTTATCTTTTCTCACCATTGAAAATTGTGCTTGAGATTGCTTTCTGCATGTGCCGAAAAAGATTCTGCACAATCATATGTATTTACACCATGATCCACAGTTGTATTTAATGAACGCTTCTGTGTCAGAATCTGTGTTTTTGATTGTGCATTGTACCAGATAATTGCCAGCGTATATGCCATTCCGTAATTTTCTCCTATGTCATCTGGCCAATCACATGAGGATGAGAGATGAGTCTGTGTGAACCTCTTATCAGTGGTGTGAGCTCATCTGACTGATTTTGCCTCGGGGGAGTTGTGATTGGATGTTGGGTTTTTCCATGCCGTCATGAAATGTTTTGTTACTGATAAGTATCTATATTAAGTGAGGAAAAAATATCAAGTTTGTACCATCAGTCCCCCCTTGTGTGGCAACAGCATTTTTCAGTTCCAAGGCCATATTCAAGCAATTATGTAGCCCTTAATATTGCATTTTTAGTAAATTTGCTTCTGGTCCTGGTAGACTGAAGGTAAAACTGTGGCACTATGACAGCTGAGGAGAAAAGAATGATAAATTACTGAAATACTGAATTTTGAAAATTAAAGATTTGATGCTTGGACACTAAAAATCAAAATTTCCAACAAATAACCTTGTAAAAGAGGCCAGGTAACCTCAAATATGCCAAATTCCAAACAAAAACCTCTCCCTGCGCAATTTTTATACTCACTAAAAAAAAATTGGGTCTTTTCAGTAAAATGCCTGCACTTCTTGAGGCTCAAAATGAGAAGGTTTATGTGCAAAATATGCATTTTTGGTCAATATTCAAAAATTCATCACTCAAAAACTATTTGGAGACTAATTTAATCTTTTACATCGAATCATATCTCAAGGTAAGGTATCAGCATGAAATTTTTTTAGGAAAATTCATAACTTGAACTGGGAGGCCCTGGGTGAATTGGCATGGAATAACCTTATTTCTTGGGCAGCCTGTTGCCATTTTCAAAGTTCCTGTTGCTGTTGTATTTCTCAACCTTATCTAGGAAGGACCGAATGTAGACTTTCATACCAACCATTAAGTTACACACCTGATTTGAGGAGTCACAGCCTTTAGTAAAGTCTTCATCAGATTGTGGCCATATAAGAAACGTATGAGACGATTTGGTTTGAACCCATACTTCTTTTAATGGTTTAATTTAAAAATTGTTGGTTACTGTGGAGGTTAAATTGTATTTTTTGCATGCAGATTTCCATGTCTCAGAGGTTAAGTGAGATTGGTGTCAATCAGTCAGTTTTGAAGTCTACCCACACTGAATGAATATTGAATGAATCTTATCAGATTCAGGTGCTCAGAAAGACTTCTGCTTGTGTGCTGTGGTCTATTACTACAATAACAGCTAACTCTGAATCATGGAGAGCTGCAAATCAGCTGAGCTTTGTAATCCTTTAGTACTACCACTTCCTGTATTGCTTGGAATAGAAAGAGGAAGTGGGAAGAAAAGCAGGGGAAGTAAGTTTTTTTTCATTTCTGTGTTTCTGTCCAGTTCTGTTTTTCAGTCAAGTGTATTCACTCTTGCCAGCAGTGTGTGCAGGTATCTTCAGTTACTGTTAATTGATTCAGTTTTTGCTCTGATTTTTAACGTTAAAACTAATACCAGCCACTCCTAAGTTCTCTCAGTGGCTGGGGAACGAGTGAACACCTATGGTGATATAACCATTAAACTCTGGCTATCTGATCTGTCCCACCACATGTAACAACAACCCTGATGTAAAGCCATTGCAGTCACCATAGCCAGGTTTCCACCAAAGCCTTTCGGTTTTATGCCCTTAACCTAGTATGTAATCTGTATAGACCGATAACTAAACCCAAGATCTGGTTTGCGTTTCGACCGTGGACTGTACTCTTAAATGTTGGCGGGGTTATTACTGGATTGTAATAGCCGTGTCAACCGCGTCCTTGGTAGGTCAAAAGTGACTCATCTCCATCAATGTACTGCTGTGTTTCTATCTCTTCCTTTCAGTATCGGATTGGTGTGCTCGGTGCCTCAACAAAGGGGTGACAAAAAACGGGATGGATTGTTAGGATTCTTTTGGTACCAGTCAACTTTGACTATGGAAATGCTAAAATAACTGTTCTGATAACTGATGGACTGAACTGAAGGGGTCTGCTCGGTGGAAACGAGGCTCGTGTTCCTGGTCTGCCTGGACCAGCCCTCCCCCTTACTGTGCCCATCTCCTCCTGCCATTTTCCTTTATGTTGGGCTCATAGATATTGATCAATTGAAGCTAATAATGCAGCTCGTCGGAACCCCAGGGCCAGAGCTCTTGATGAAAATATCTTCTGAGTCTGTGAGTTTTTTTCAGTTTTGCCTGATTTTTGTTTTGTTTTTTTTTTTTTTTCTTTTTGTCATTTGCACCCTATAGTAAATGCGTAGCCTGGCAGTTTTACAGACTTCAGTCTAATCATGTATTTTAAGTTGGCAACAGACACTTTTTTGTGATTCTGCAGCTCAGGCCTTCCTCATTGGTTGGATTTTGTGTGGGTGGGGTGGGCGCTCGGATTGAAAGCCAGATGATGCTTACTTTGGGTTCTTGTTGTGATGTGGTTCGGAGATAGAGTTTTGTGCAGTACCTGACATCTTTGACAGTTAGGTATTTGCTCCCTGAGGGAAGTCAATAGAAACTAACTGCTGTTCTCTTTCCATAGCTGTGTGATGCTTGTAACTGGTGCGCTAGCCCTTGCTTCCCCTAACTCAGTGCTTGTTTTTCCTCCGTGTTTTCACTGACCTCGATGCTAACCTTTCTTACCTGGCTAACTGAAAACTAATTTGTCTTCTCTCTGGACTGTAACTCACAGCAGCTCAGTGTCTGCATGATGGGCTTGAACTCACTGCTTTTCTTCTATCCCCCATTTCAAACCCCCCCCTCCCCCCAAAAAAAAGAAAGGCGTTCAAGATATTATCCCACCACTGCGCTCCCGCACAGGACCGTGCACCTTCTCAAGAGGAATTGAATGTGACTCACGAGTGGCACGGTGTTTTTTATTTTATTTTATTATTTTTTTTTTTTATGTAACGTACAGCCGTTTTCTTGTTTAACTTCTGTGCTCGAAACCCCCTTGACCCAAGTTCCAAAGATATAAACCAGCTTCAACAGATTATGCGTCTGACTGGAACGCCTCCTGCCTCATTAATAAGCAGGATGCCCAGCCACGAGGTGAGCAGGATTCCCCCCCCCCCACAGGCACTGCTGGTGCTGTGTACAGGCCCGATATCTCTGCTGTGTGGGTGGGGGAAAGGGTGGGGTCCATCCTAGTTCTAATTGCAATTACAAAATGTTTTTTTTAGTGACTGCCAGCATTGTGCGTGTGAATCCATATGGCTGAGGGGTCGTTCCCTTTGTGCTCACCTGTGGTTTGTGACTTGATCAGTAAGAAATTCAACTGCTGATCTGGATGGAAGGCAAATCTACGCCATAATGCGGCCCCAGAGCTAACAGATGTAGCCCTGTACTATGGGACATTACGACAATTTGATTAGCATTTTATCAATTAAACATTCCAGCAGTAGTATTACTATAACTTTTAGTAACTAACATCAAAGGCGTTTTAGAACTTTGAATTTGAATTTGGAGGGAGAAGTTGTGAAAAACCTACTTGTCAACATTCGAAAAAAGGGAACGAGAAGAATTGGAGGGGCGGATTTTTTTCTATCTTCCACATTTGAAGTTCTTCTAAAAGCTCAGTGTGCACAATACGTTGATGACAGTTGAGATAAGGAATGAAAATGCTATTTATTTGCTTTTAAAGTCTTTCTATTTGCTTTTAATTTTTACCTCTCCAACTTCAAAATATGGAGGTAATGAACGTCCTGGTTTTCCCTTTGGTACAATAGGACCTTTAGGCCCCTGACTTGTAGATAGACCTGATTTTTCACACATGAACTTGTCATTATAAATACTCCTCTTGGAGGGGGGAAAAAACTCACATTCCCTCCCTCTTACCCCTGTCTGCAATGCCTGAGCCCTATCTGAGCTAGGTGGCACCCTTCCTAACCTCCCCAGAATGCAATGCAAAGAGCCTGCTCAGGAACAGAAGCACAACACTGAGTGCTCACCCAGCCTTTTTTTATTATTGTGGCAGTTTGCAGCATGCTAACAGGTTTGAAGTGACGTTTCCATAAGCATGCAAGAGATGCTTGCTGAAAACCCAAAACTGCGCAGCAGTGTTGATGTCCAAAGAACACTTCACCACTGCATGCACCACTGAAAGTCAAATTCCTCATAAACGACAGTGCCTTTAGTCCCAACTCGTAGTGTTGTCTGATGATCACGCCTCGACAGAGATTCTAACTCTTGATGATGGTAGATTCAGGGTTTTGTCTTATAATTAATACATTATTATTTCTTGAAACAGGAAAAAAAGCGCAATAATTATTGGAGGTCCTAAATTGGCTGAGCTTAGCCGAGGAGAATATGGGTTAAGCTGTTTAAATTTGTCAGTCACATTGCTCTCTAACAGATACTCCTGGTTAGATTAGGCACTTGTAGATGTACGAGCTAAATGCATGCTAACTGCTTTATCCCCTGACGACATAGGAAAGGTGTAATTGACAGCGCACTTAAAATTAGCGAAGGGAGAGAGCCGGTCATCACGAGAGTCAGAGGACTCGCGTGCCACAGCATCTTCATCCTGAGTCGATGGGGGCAGGTCGCTAAAATGGCCTAAACAGTTCGGCTGAGATCAGGCTGGGAATAAACCTGTTGGGTTGAGGCGAGGGTCAGCGTGAACAAGGCTCCATCTGTGTGCCTAATGCCATGCTTGTTCATCTGTCGCTTGTTCATGCAGCTCTTGAGCTCAACCTCTCTGTCCTCCAGCTTTGCTGCTGTGTCTGCCTTGCTCTGCCTCTGACCAGCATCTCTCTCTGGAACGCAAGTCTGGCTAGCAGGCTGTACGCAGTTAGTGCAGTTTCAGGAGCAGCAATAACCTCCAGCAAATCTGAATCTCTACTTTCCCTCGGAGCTGTCGTTGTGATTGCCGCTGTTGGGTTTATGGCGGCTGGGCAGTGGTGGAAAATCCTGTGTTCAGTTGGTAAAATTCCTACCTTATGCTGCTTCCTCGCCTGAGCTGATCCAGCTTATTTCCTTATCAGTTCTCCTTACGGTTGCTAACTGGCGAATCCAGGTGCTTGAACCAAAAATACTTGGGGCGGGAGGGGTGGGGGGATTTGACTTTGTGAACCTGGATTTTCTACCTCTTAGTAACTCTGTTGAGAGAAAATATGTTGCCTGTGTTTTTTAATGAACCTGGAATGGGGCATCTTAATGCTCAAACGCTGCTGTCATTTATCTTCACAGGCTAGGAACTACATTCACTCCCTGGCTCACATGCCCAAGAGGAACTTTGCTGATGTGTTCATCGGAGCAAACCCACTGGGTAAGTGGGGGTCATGTGACATTCCAGTCTGTGAAACTGAGCGTGGGAATGGGAATTGGGAGCCTCCCAGAGGCATCTTGAGTAAGCGAAAGCCCTAGAGGGTCTTTAGCAGAATACTCTGGGAATGCATGACATTTAAATGGTTGACACTTCCCAGTGGACTTTCACATTTCTTCAGTTCCCCGCTGTTTTCTTGCTTTTCTTATTCCTTTCATTGTGCCCACAATGGGTGGGGCTAAGACCAAGGAAAGGAAGGAAGGAAGGAAGGAAGGAAGGAAAGCAGGGAAGGAGGTGAAAAATTTACCGTCCTCTGGCTTGGACAGAGTAATAGGGGAGGGGCAGGAGATGTGTGGGTGGGCAGGCTCACTGTCACAGTGGAGCATTGTGTTTTCCTTTCAGTCCAAATAAGGTGTGGTGTCCTTACTGAATTAAAGTCTGCGCAGTGTTTGCTGTCATGATGATGGGAAGTTGTGTAGTGCAGCTCAATACAGTACAGTTATGTTTTATTTTTCTCCACTAGAGGGAGTACTCACACTCTCAGTCTCATGACATCCTCACTTGCTGCTGAGCTCCCTTTCAATATTCATGCACTTGTATTTCAGTGTATGAGTGAATTAACATAATGAATTAATTGCGTCTGAATTGTGTGTGTTGTAAAGTGCACAAGAGCGGTTTACCTCAAACCGAACTCTGTTTCTCGTGCAGCGGTGGATCTGCTTGAGAAGATGCTGGTGCTGGACACTGATAAGCGGATCACAGCCGCTGAGGCCCTAGCCCATCCGTACTTCGCCCAGTACCACGATCCAGACGACGAGCCCGAAGCAGAACCGTACGACCAGAGCTTCGAGAGTCGCGAGCTGGAGATCGAGGAGTGGAAACGTGAGACACGACTAGTGACATTACTGCATTCGGCAATTTGTTATCGGAAACATCAGTCTCCTAACAATGATTATAATAATAATAGTAAAAAAAATAATAATGCTAGCAGCCATACCACCCTGTACCCATCTCTTGACTATCTACTGAAGCCAAGCAGCTGTTTTTTTTCTGATACAACTTCCTGCTATCGCTGGGTCATATCCAAAACCTGTCAACTACCAGGCTTAAATTTAGATTATCATAATTATCAACTTTGATAGTTTTGTCCAAAATAATTACAATTTCGGCTCTGTTAGCTGAAAATAAATACGTTTTTATGTTTCTTAATTAAGGATTATTTCTTAATTGTAGCAGTATCGAGGTTGGTGGGCATTGACGATTTTTCTGATTCTGTCCATATTGCATACCTAATTTACATATTCAGACTGAATATACACAACCGCTTTAATTATTTTTGGTTATATAATGGAGGTATCCCAACTTGTATGTTAATCATTCATACCCCACCCAATTTTAATGGTCGCATTATTTTTGTTGGAACTTTATTTCTCTGAAATCCATTTATAATGCTTTGGTTTTGGTAATGACCCAGCCACGAAATTTAACATGGTGCTTCTGATCTGAAATAGCAGGCAATATTTGGAAGCTTTTTAATGTATATGTTCTCGTTTATAATTGCGATTGAAATATTATTGAACAAGTATGCACATTTGCTGTTTTTAAATTATTTTAAATTATTCATAATTTGTGTATGTTCCTATAAAAGTTGTGATAATTCAAAAATATTAGTATTTTTACATTCAGAATGTAAAATGCCATTGTGATTGGAGGATATAGAAAATTCGCCCCTGGTAGCTCCTCCTCTCTCAGGGCTGCCCTAAACGCCATGTTCTGAAGTTCCGTGACATGGAGAATTGTAACCGAATATTCCTGTATGAATATAGCAATTATTGCAGGGAACTGAAAACACTGGCGTTCTAGAACCATCTAGAATGTTGAAAAAACATTGCAGGATGCCTACTCTTAAAGAAACGTTTCATCAGCCTTTATCTCCCCCCATCCCGACAGGACTGACTTACGAAGAGGTTCTCAGCTTCGAGCCGTCTGTGTTTGAAGGAGATGAGATGGAGTCCTGAGTGGCGGCCATTTTGACCCTTTGTTCCTACCCCTGCACACTGTGAGGATACGCGTCTCACCGGACCTTCTGGAAAGAACACAAATTCTTCAAGTGCCTGCCATCTTTAAAGGCTGGTTCCTCTGTGGTTTCAAATGGCAATGAGGACTTTTATAACCCCCACAATGTATTAGCCACTTTTTAAATCGAAGTTCTACTGCATTACTTTGCAGCGTTTCATCACAAATCCTTTACTTTTGACCCAGTTGTTCTGGTACATCAAATGGGAAGAGCAAACATGAGCAGACAGACAAACCAGTCATTTTTGGTGTTTGGGTTCAAACGGCGGGGCTTCGCCGGATTGTCTCCATTTTGAATGTATTTTATCACCAAATCACATAATGCCATTACTATTCTTGGACATTTTATTTAAATTGAAGCACTTAGGGCAGACAGATATTCTCACAACGTAGTTATCTGCAGCCTGGAATTTATATTTGTGAAGTTTAATAAGATACAACAGGGTTTCACGAGTGCTTATACTGCCTGGGGGACTTGGTATATTGATAGAAAATGTCATGTTCCTGCTCGGTCTTCTGATTGTGGCCACTTTCAGCAACACTACACGCTATCCTCCACTTCCTCACTGTCGCCATAACGAAAGCTTGTTCTTGTATTTGAATGGACCATTCTTGGGAAAAAAATTGTGGATTTTAAATGAAAAATGTTTCTGTAGGCCTTGATTGATTTATTCTGCAGTCTGAGTTACCCAGGGCTGGATGAGGGGAGAGGGCGTGGTCTGTATTCAGGTGGGAGGAGTGGAATGTTTTATTGCTGTAGGTCTTTGAAAAAGAAAAAAATTAGGTACCAAACTGTGACAATTCGCCGCATGGCTGGCTCCAATATGCGCGATTGAACCTGGTACTGGAAATTCCTGCGGAACGCCTGAAATGTGGACCAGAAAAGATTCCCTGATGTGTGATAGGCAGACGGAAAGACGAGACTGCCTTAAATTATTGCAATTTTTTGCCGTTGCTTTTGGAAGTTTACTCATGGAATATTATATGCAGACTGCCTCCCTCCTGCCTTCATTTATTTATTATCTGGGTTCTTTGATTTGAGGAACCTATGCTGTCAGCTTGTGGGCATATTTTCTATTCCAGGCCTCCACCGACCCTCTTAAGTTACTGTACAGTCTGCCACAGTCTTCTCCCCGTCTGCATGCCGATGTTTGTTGGAGGCCTGAGAAGCATCTTGTTCCTGTAATATTGTACATATGCTTGTTTAAGACTGACTGCATACGATTTACAAGCGAGAGAAGAGGATAAGGTCCTAGCCACTCCCACCTTGTAATGTTCCTGCATGGATGCAAAGACATGGGTGGTTGAAGGAGGTAATTTTTAAATCCAGAAAATTAAAACAACAAGGTAATCTTGATCAATATCTTGCTGGCAAACCAAATCAGAATGGGGGGGGTGGGGGGGGGTGGTTGCTATCTTGGTGTTTTACATGCTGTGTACTTCCGCTGTAATACGCCTGTTTGGCTCCGACTCATTGCTACAATAGAGAAGACTGTGTTGGCTGGGCTACCTTTGTGACATCAGATGTGTCTCCTGGATAACCCAGGAAGGGTCAGAACGCTGGTGACATCTGGAAGATTTTATTTGACGTGTTCGGAAATGGATCAGATAATCAGTCAGAAATGTTTAGATGAAGTTCCTCAGTCTTGTGCTCCTTTTTAACTTCTCTTTTTACCCCCATGTCCTGTTAAAATTGGGGATTTAGGATTAAGTCAGACTTGGTGACCGCTCCACCTGCACCTGAGCCATGTTTTTTCACTGGGCTGAGAGAACCTTCTGGATGCTTCTTCATTGTCCTCGATGAGATACTCAAACCAGCAACAAAAGGAAAAAAATGTCAGAACATGGCTGGCCTACGCTTCCTGGAGATCTGTCATGCTGGTTCTCATTTTAACCGTAATTTAGTGCATCCGATTCTACTAATTAGCTGGGAAGTGAGATCTTTAGCCGTTTCACGAAGTGTGCATTAGTGGAGTTGGACTGAAGTCTACAGCACTAGATCTCCAGAGATGTTTCAGTGGCGCTACCTTAGAACATGTTTTATGTCATAATATCGACTTCAGGATGTATATAACAGTATCAGTTTATGGCTTTTTTTATTATTTTATCTTTGTGACTGTGTATCTGTGATAGGGTATTACTTGATCCCAAAAGCAATATCTATCGAGCATGTTTTTCGTGTGCGCGCGTGTACATGTGCCTCCGTGAATGAATGCGTGTTTACTGGAGTTTGAAGGGCCATGTTGAAATCATGTATCGTAATACCCTAAAAAGCAAAGATGAAAGTAGATTGCGATATTTATAACCTGATGAAGCAAATAATGTCTAGAGTGTAGATTTTGTTTCTAAGCTGAGTGTACGCCTCCCTTATTCTGATGGAAATGTGGTCTTCATTATTTTCTGTAAACAATTCTTCATATCTGAATGTGAAAGGAGTAACCAATAAGTACCACTGTTTAAAAAATAAAAGCAATTATTTTTGAAATTCTGGCTCCTAATTTTTTCCTCACCATGTACTTCTTTCTGACACCAGTATATTCAATTGACATTTTAACGTTTTTTAACACCATTGTTTCTTGTATATAAAATAAAATTTGTACTTTCAATATGTTTGGCTATAATCTGCTCAGCTCTAATGCATGCCTTTAAAATTGGAGGCAATTTACTTGTGGCAGTTGTATTGGCTTTGTAACAAATCATTTATGGACAAATCAAGCAATTCTATTTCAAAAGTTAAAACATTTTATGACAGTGATGTAGAGTTTGCACTTGAGTGCATTTTCATACAAGATGCTTTTGTGTTCCCATCATTGTCTCTGAATAGCCGCATATGATCACTTCAAAACTCATGTCTGTAAAGACTAGGAAAGGTGAGGTCCCACACTGCCTGAGCTCCGTGCCCAGCTGCATCCAAGGGCCTAGCAGTCCCCTTTCTGCTGCGTGCTGGTCACCCCTCAACCCAGCCCGATCTTCTCCCCTTTACCAATGGTGGAGTGGCGTACCCGCCTCATCCAGGACAGCCCAGTTGCCCCACTTTCCAGGATAACCGTTAGACCAGAATACCGTTGCTTCTCACAGATTGCCATTCTGCTCTTCCTCATCTTTCATCCATTTTTCCCAACCGAATGAAACACTTTCAACTCTCTTCCACAGACCACCAGTGTGTTATGACACATCCATTGCGATCTCATTCATTGCTACGAAGTGGTTGAGGTGGCCCTTTCCTGTGAATTGACTGTAACTCACTCTGAATAGGTGTCAACTAAGTGCCCAAAATTAAACTTTGAAAAATGGAAATTTACATGACCAACCGAACAGTTTCCTTTTGAATTTGAACCCTAAATAAATTAGCCATAGACTAAAATTGGTTACCCTTATCTCAAACACAATTTTAAGTCTTGATGTTAAGAATGATACCGGTCTGATGTGAAATTATTGATGGTTTGATGATCAGTGCTGTGAAAAATTTGCCCCCCTCCAGTGTCCGGGGACATATCTAAATTTGCTTAGTTGTGTAAAATTGAGGAAAGAATCGAATTTATACACGGTGTTTACACCTCAGTTAGTTTGCTAGCAATTTGGTACAGACATGGCCAAGGACTGGAATCAAAATTACGTTAGAAAATTAATGGGAATATGCAGAAAATGAGAAGTCCGATAAATCGCCCCTGGATAATGCCCTGCACCTTTCAAATGTCCATCAGGGGCACGTTTCCCAAAAGCTCAGATGCTAAGTTTCATGGTTGGCACCATTGGCTCCATATGGACGAACAATGCCTATGGTAAACGCACCCTATGTGGGCGATTTAGTGTACTAAGTAAAGCACGGCGCACATGCATGAAATGCACAAAAAAAAAAAAATCAGGTGCCTACGCAGTACTACAGATCTGCCGCTAGATGGCAGCCATTTGGTGTGATTCTAAATCAAGAGGCTGATACTTCAGAGGCCGAGGGGGCGTGGGTTGCGATTGGGTTTGTGCGAGTTCCGTTACGCATGTGCCGTTGTTGAAACCGGTTCAAAAGGTTCTCCACCAGTTGCCGGTCCAACATGGAGAGAAAAGGTAATCCGATTGACACTCGAACCATCGATTATCCTGCCGAATGAGGACGCGTACACGTGCCCGCATGAAATATGCTTATGCAGAGACAGTGGCTCGCTAACAGCCAAGTTAAATTGTCGCGCGGAAAATAGTATGCGACGTTAGCCAGCGAGCTATCAAACAAAAACACGAGACTTGGCTAATGCGCACTATTGTTCGACACTCAGGTCGCGATGCTAACGTTACCTAGCGCTAACGTCATCACACTACACTTCACTCTCAAGCCGCTTTCACACTGGACGCGAAACGAATTTTTCGCGCGACAGATTATGTTCAAAGTCAATGCAAAGACGCGAATGCACGCGAAACGCGTGTATTCGCGTCTTCGCATTGACTTTGAATGTAATCTGTCGTGCGAAAAACTCGTTTCGCGTCCGGTGTGAAAGCAGCTTTAGCTTGCTAGCTGCTACAGTTGCTTGATGCTATCATAACTTGACTGATTAAAAAAAAAAAAAAAAATCCGTTGACTAACCTTGACTTTCCATTTAACCAGCTGCATATTATCTGAGTGTCTAGAATTAGCGAGCTAATCTCGTGTTGTTAATCTAGCTAACGTTAGCAATGTTTAAATCATTAGTGTTCAAATTAACAGCGTATTGAGTCCTTCACGGGGAAACATCTTTAGCGCTAAATCGCGATTATTTAGTCCTGTCAGCGAGTTAACAAAATCTCGGAGACCCTCGAGTGATAAACTGATTTTAACTGGCCCAAAAGCTTTGCGAGAAATTGAGTTAAAGCCAAGTGCCAACGGAATAGCAACCTGCTGTCGATCAGGCTAGCCAGCTGGATAACAGTATCGCGACAACAAAGAACCACATGTGCATATCTACGACAATGTAATTTATATTATCGGAATGAGTTTGCTAGGCAGCATATATCATCCGAGTTTAGTTTGTTGTTGCACCAGTAATAGTTATGTGTGGGTTTTTTTTTTTTAATTTAAAGTGTGTAGCTTGCTAGCTAACTGTACAGAAGTTGAAGTGTGCTTAGCTAGCTAACTTGGCTGGCTAGCTAGCTAGACTTGCCGTAATGTCTTAGCTAGCATCCATAGTTGTGACGTTGGTCTTATTATAGAAGTTTGATTAGATTTTATTTCGTGTCCCGACAGTCCTGGCGCTGCAAGCGAGGAAGAAGAGGGGCAACAAGGCCAAAAAATCGACAAAGAAGTAAGTCGCGACTTGATTTACCGTTTCTCTTCATCTTTCAAGGACCATGCCTGCTACCCTGCTGCCGCGAACAGTCTGCGTAAAGCCGCTTTCACACTGGACGCGAAACGAATTTTTCCGCACGACAGATTACATTCAAAGTCAATGCGAAGACGCGAATATCTTTGCATTGACTTTGAAGGTAATCTGTCGTGCGGAAAAATTCGTTTCGCGTCCGGTGTGAAAGCAGCTTAACTCGGCTAGTTTGCAGTAGCTCCAGCTGGGCCGCTCCCTCGTGGGCTGAGTTGTGAATTAGCCGTCAGTTAAAGCTGCCGTTTGCTGGCCGACGATGTTGACTCACTGTATCGTCGCGGGCTTGGCCTCATTGAAATTTGTTTTAACGTTTACACTTCGAATATTAATACTGCACGTAGCATTAGCAGGTAAAAGTATAATTTTGTGGGGTCGGCTGGAGGAGCAGACGCTGTCATTGGTAACCGAGAGAAGTTCATCGCCGTCACCGGAGCGACTCAGGGAGCTGAATTCTCTCACTCGTTTGTCCCTCCACAAGTGTCTTCTGTGGAGTCCACTTAGTTGAAAGTGTGTCCTCACTGAGCACTTACCTGGAATTGAGATGGGCTACGTGAAGCATTTGTCAGTTTTTATTGTTAACCGTTCACTCATTCTCTTAAAGGATTATGGTTTTTTTTTGACCTAAATGTTTAGTGGCTGTGCATTTTTTTACTGTCTGATTTGATTTGGATATTTACAAGATAACTAGCCTGCGTATGTTGGGGCCCTGAGTTTGATGAATGTTTTCTTCCTGTCTAATTCTTTTTTTTTTTTAAAGAAAGCATTTGTTTGGGATCCTCTCAGTCCTTAGTTAGACATTCTTTCTGTGGCTGGTGTTCAGCGATCGGTACAGTTCTTAAATTTTAACTTTCATATTAATGAACTCCAGCTCTTAAGATGGTAGATGAAGACTTATTGTGTACTGTTTTGCCCCTCTTCCAATGTATTTTAATTTGTCATATGTCATCAGTCATCTTTAGAGGCTGCTTGTCGATGGTAATACAATTTAATGTTTCTTGTTAGAAAGGTGTATTGGAATGCCTTTGGGCAGTGGTTCCAAAACTCTGTCCTGGAGCACTCCTGTGTATGCTTATATTTTTCAACCACAATTACATTCGAAGAATTTTTTTTGTAGCTGTTGGCCCCAGTGTTCCTCCAGCAGGTGATATTTTACAGTTGGGACAGTCACGTTTCCTCGCGGAGTTGCTGGTCCTTGAGTGCCCTCCCAGGGCTATTCGTCCATACTTTTTCGCCTCACATCTTTATAATACCATGGATCCTCATAAAGTCCTGCTACGAAAGCTAATTGGTGGTCGTCTCTTGCCGCTTGTCTCTTTTCACCATCTTTACTGCATGGGTAAATCCAGTTCTGCAGGTGTATCACAAAAATTAGCTGTCACACATTCAGATTGCTCCGCAAAATGGCGGTCCCTGACATCACATAATATGCTGGTTGTGGCATCAAATAAGTCCTCCACAAAATTATTGGTCTCATTGCACGGGCAGCCCACTTCTGTTGTGTTATGTAATGTCAGTGGCCGCGGGGTTTTATTTTAGTGATTATTAACCTGTGAAATTGGATTTACTGTGAAGTTTGAACAGTGGAAAGAGACAAGTGGTGGGCATTTATAGCTGGATTTTACGAGGATCTGTGACAATTTAGGGACGTGAGGTGAAAAGGTGAGGAGGAGTAGATACGGGAGGACCAATGACTCCGCTAAGAAACAGGAATGTCCCAACTGTAAAATATCACCTAGCAGAGCAACGCAGAGGTTATGGAGCTGTCAGTTTTTCTTGAGTTGGTGCTTTTGATGTTCGGAGGGTTTATTTACCTTGATACATAGATTGAAAGCTTGCTCGCACAATGGCTGTTTCAGGAATAGGTCTAGAACCACTGATCGAGCATGCTGTGTGTTCTATTGATGATGTTGGTGACAAATCATTGTAACCATTCATATTAATTTCTTAACTCTTTTCCCCTGAGTATCCCCCTCCCTTTCCCCATAATGATTACAAATGAGGACCCTGGCCATATCAATGAAGACAACATTTGATGCCTTCGGGATATCCCGTTTAAAATCAGTGGGGAGGCTAGGGGAAAAAGTCCATTGACGTACATTCAGCTGTGGTGTGTAGTCATCACGGGGAAAAGAGTTTAAGGCGTTATATGTAGTCATTATAAGGAAAAGAGTGAACGTCAGCAGTGGCATATCTTTAGATTGGGATGCAGGTCCCAGGGTGAAGGCAAGTCATAGGTGGTTGTTTGGAAGTGTGCCCCCAAACGCTTGGCTCTACTGGTTTTAATAGGTGGGCTATTTTGCAGGTCAGAATACATTGCGAGTATTTGCCTTCTGTAGAGCCTGAATATTGTGTGGTCATGTGAGCCTGTATTGATCTCTTAAATGCAGCATACCTTTTGCTGGTTTGTCTGAATGTGAGTGACCTTTTGCCTTTGGTCAATTTTGATGGACAAGCTGGGCAACATTCCAGAAGCTTCCTACTGTCAGTGCGTAGTGACATCACACCTGTTTGTGGTTGTCACTTGGTAGAGCCTCTTGTAGCTGGTTGAGAAGATTGCATACTGGACAGGACTATATGGATGTTTGGGAAGCCTTTGTGTTATATTTACTGAAGAATGTTAGAACCTTGCATTTGTGCAAACATTGCCATTTTTTGTAATCCTCATTTATTTGTTGGTCAGGGTGCTATTTGACCTTTCTGCAAGAGTTTATTAAGCTCGTTAAAATTAACAAAGTAGCATGCACGTCCACTCGAATACAGGTACAGGGCCATCGGAGAATCCGTGAATAAAGTGATTAAATAAAGTCCGCACACTGAAGGACAGTGCTCCCCAAAAATTTATTCAGCGTGTCGACGTGTCATTGGGGAGCATTGTCCGTCAGTGTGCAGACTTTATTTAATCACTTTATTAAACTAGTTCACTTTTTTTTTAAACAGAGATTAATTGAGGGCTTTGGGAGTGATTTGCATGAAGAACATGAGAATTTAGAATGTATTTTTTATGAAAAATTAGCTGCCACACTCCATTTTCTGCAACGTTTCAGGCTGCACCTGTGCTGTTTGTAGAAGTGACTGGGGGTTGGACTGAATAGCATGTCGCCAGTTAAACCAGTGAAGTTGGCGAACATTTCAGAATTGCTGTTCCCTGTGGGCACAGGCTGAATTTTGCTCTCGATGCAGTCATCACCTGGTTCCAAAACCTGCTTTGGAGTGGAATGTACCTGGACTGCCTAGTAACTCAAGTTAACCTGGTTTACCTTCAGTCACATGTTGAGTGTGGGGGGGGTAATGGAGAGAGAGCTGTGTTAAAGAGTGGGCGGAGTGTTATCACCTGTGATACTGTAATGCTGTAGTGGTAAGCCTTCCCAGCCTGTCGGTGCAGGCAGCCGGTTTGGACGTAAAGATGCAGTGTTGGAGAGAGAGAGCGAGAGGGAAAGGAGGGCAGTGAGAACAGGTTACGGAGACTAACCAAGACGAGTGGGTGACGAATAGAATAGGAAGAGCTGAGTGTTCGCTTTCAGAAAGCGCGTGCGGCTGCCAGTTCTGCCATCCATTCTTTGCATACTTCCTCCTGCTCTCAGTGCTTTTCTTTCTGTGCCTTGGAGGTTCAATGGGCAGCCGCCCTTCCTACAGGTGAGAATACAGAGGAGAAATGTCCCTCTTCTCTTGTGCGCTGCAGCACCTTTTTTGTGCGTGTGTTTGAATGCATTTGTTCAAGTGTGTGTGTGTGTGTGTGTGTGTGTGTGTTTGCACCTGTGCTGTTGCTCGTGTGGGTTCTGTATATACACTTCTCTGAAGGCCGGCTCATTCCCCTGCTTGCTGTTTGGGCGAGTCTTGCAGAATGGTCGACTATTGATTTCCTAAAGGGCTAAATGTGCCTGTGCCAGATTTACTTAGACCTTTTGTACGTACAAAACCTTTTAGCACATTCAAAACCAGCAGCTCGGCCAATGACTGGTGAAAAACCAATGCCCTGGCCAGTCACTGGCAATGTTATTGGCTTTGCATTTGTCGAAGGTCTTAATCTGGCCCATTATCTCACCCAGCACATGAGATGAGGATCCTTATGTTTTGGATTTTAGATGCGCTTTACAATGAGAATTGTAATCCTGTAGTTATGCAGCTGAGAGGCTTTTTTTTTTTTTTGGTGAAGATCAGAGATTATGATGGTGGTTTGTCTTGGGATAAGGTAAGTTTTTCTCATTCTTCGAACAGATGCATGCTTGGCGTGACGTGTCTCTCCATAATGAGGTTGGATGAAGGCATTTTTGCATGAGATCCACTTCGCTCCTGCAGTTTTATATTTGCGTCGAGTTGGCTGCTGTACTGCAGTTTTAGGTTCAGCTGATTACCGAATGCATTTCTGACTCTGAGTCCTACTGTTAGTTTTCTAAGCAACCTGTTTTTGTCTGAAGGAATTTTGCAGTCCTGGCATTTAATGCGAGTGCACGGAATTCAGGGCTTGCAGCAGTTTTCTAGGAGGAGGAAAGTATCGTCCAACAAGATTCGGCGATGTTGCAAAATGTTGTGCTAAACATTGATCTACAATGAATAGGCAGTTGAGAAGTACAGCATGCTCTGAACATGAAGAATGGAGTCTGTGTGAGGGCAAGAATAGGGCAGACCTTCACAATGCTGTTAATTTTCCATTAATTTTTAAATTTTTTTTGTCATTTTCCCGACACATTGGCGTTGGAGGATTTTTTTTTTTTTTTGGTCAGGATTTTAAATTTTCTCTCGGCCAAAATTTTGCCTTATTTCTTTGCTAGTTGTTATGTGAGGTTACTTGTTGTGCAAGATGTTAATAATTTTATTCTTTTGTAGTTTTTGGGCGTGTGTGTCCCAGCTGGAAACTCTTAGAAAAGCTAAACTAACTGTAAAGGGACTCGCTATATGTGCTGAATGAGTTGAACAGCACTCTGCTGTGACACAGCCTGTCAGTATCAGATAATCTGAAAATTAGACCGAGGCAGGGAGTCGTAGAGACTTCACAGTACGATGATTTTAGAAAGTAATTATGATCAAAAGGAATATAAATTAACTGCAGTTAAACTTACATTAAACTGCAATTGTTTCTGACCTTCACGTAAAAGGAAAAAAAAAAAACTATGTACACTGTGTAAGTTCTGTGCATCAATACTAGAGGTTGCCTGTAGTGCCGTATCTGATGAGTGAGCCAATGTTCTTTGAACATGAGTAAACAAAGGCATTGTATCACCCTCTGGTGTTTCACATGGCATCAGTTGCATAAATGGTGTAGTGAACAAATTGCCCTTATTTACAGTGGGTATAAATATCACCCACATGGAAGGACGTCATTAATCAAGTCACGAGCCGGTGAGGTCATGTAGACGCCAGTATCTCTGAAAGATGAGCATAGTCTGGATGCCACTGTACTGACAGGAGCATTTCTGAGAATTGCACCTGTGAATAGCTGTTAACGAGGGCCGAAAACCAGTTTAGACGCAGATTTAAAACTTTCAGTTTTGTGTTTGTGCTTTAACCGCCATCACAAACCGGATGGGGTTATTGGAATGAGTGTTGTCCTTCTGGCGTTGTCCTTATGCATGTCTGTCTGTCCGTTGGTCCATCACACTTCTCCTCTGGGCCAGAACTTGTTCATTATTTCTCAACAAAATTTAATACATGGATGAATCCTATCGTGTAAATGTGCCTTTTCCTACTTCCGTTCGTCCGCCCGTTCATCTGTCCATCCCTCCACCATGTTTTGTTTCCAGGCCAGATATCAGCCATCCTGTTGCGGGGATCTGAGTATTTCATGCTTGCTTTATTTTAAAATACTTTTGTTGAAGTAATTTTTGGGTTATTCGACAGTGGAATATGAATGCTCTTGTTTTTCATCTAGAAAACTACTCAGTTTAGTTTTTGGTCAGTCTCGTCTCTAAATAGAACCAGGATTACTGATGCAGGGAGAGATCTGCAGTATGAAATGTTATGAGTCCCACGGTGAAGGAGTGAGAAAATCTCCAAAAAGGCCAAATATCATGCTGGGGTTGCAGTCTGAAACCGTGTGGCTGGTCCTCGTCAGGTCAGCTGTAGCTATTCTGAAATTCACTTGACTTCTAAGACAGAGGAAATCCCATTTCTTTGTTGGCTGTGAAGAGAATTGGTCAGTGCTTTGAAATGACTGGTGACGATGTCAGAAAGCGAGCATCAGGTAGCCCCAAGGCCTCTTTGTGTAGGAATGGCCACCTACTGCAATTTTCAGCTTTCAAAGAAAAAAATTGACAAGAATTGACAGCAGAATTCAAGACCTCAGAAAACAAGAATCTGGAGAAAAACAGCAACCATAAAGGTGATCATTTAGTTCTGTGTCCAGAAGGTGTTTTAAAAAGCCATTGAAGTTTCATAAAAATATCCAAGACAGAATTATGTATTTGGCAGCACATGGACAGTTTGATAAAGAGTGGTGCTGCAGGTGTGAGGAGTGATGAGTTACAGTTTGAGTTGCGTGGTGATGCTTCAGAGAGATGATGGTTAAGATCTGGTGAGAAATACAATAGTGAATGCACCTCTACCGCCGTCGAGCACGGAGAAAGATGTGCTGAGGTGCAGGGAGACTTTTCAGCTGCTGATAATGGCGAGTCGCTTCCCCGTGAAAAGTCATTTACTGCTTTGGAGTACAGGAGAATATTGCAGGAGGACTTATTTCTGACAATTGATAGAACATTCTTCTTCAGAAATAACTTATTTCGACCAGACAATTCACCAGCCCACACAGCAAAGACCACCATGAATTGGCTTAAGTTTCGGTCTGGTCCAAGTCCAGATTTAATATTTGATCTCCCATCAAACAAAACTTAAACATTGAGAGGTTTGGGCCCCATGATAGCCACAGTGGAGTTGGAGGAAATTGAGCCAAATATGGTCCCATGAGGAACTCCTTCAGTTAGTACTCCCTTGTAACTCCTCAGCTTTTCTTGCAGTGAGGACATTTATAGTCATTCATTAGATTCATTCACTGCTGCCCCTCCTCCGTTCCCCATGCAGGCCAGATCCCCACCACAGAGCCCCCCCACAGCAGGACGACTCCCCCCAGCAGGAGCCTGAGGAGGAGATACTGGGCTCTGACGATGAGGAACAGGAAGATCCCAACGACTACTGCAAGGGTGAGGCTTTACAGTGGGTCCTACTGTTACACCGCCTTTACGGGTCCTATTAAACCCACAAGGTGGGGAAAACTGATCTGCAGTTATATGGTTATCTGAACATTATAATAATGTTTAAACAATCACTACTGATGATTGAAATGTAGCGCTGCTGTTGAATAGTTTCAGAATTTAAAAAATTCCCAAAAAACATCTACTTGTCATATTGTTTCCGTGCGTGATTACTTGGCTAGTTTGTATAATTGGGTGCCAGGATTATGGAGAAATTTGGTACAAGCTTGTTAAATCAGTCTTTACCCAGGTGGGTGTTTTTGTTCCATAAATATCTGTTCAGTCTGAAAGGTTGTGTGTTCAAGTGCTACGAGTGCATTCTGGTCATTCAAATGGAGCTCTTGGTTTTACCTCGTTTGGCTCATAGCACTGTAAGATTAATCTGGCATGGTGCATCGTATTCTAAGATCAACCAGTGCAGAATGATTGGACTGTATGGTAAAGTTTGCTTCTTCCTGAGCAGACTAAACGGGTTAGGAGTGTAACAACCTGCTTGTTATCCTCCCTGTCCCCTGTACCCTGCTCAGGTGGCTATCACCATGTTAAAATTGGAGATCTGTTCAACGGGAGGTACCACGTCATCCGCAAGCTGGGCTGGGGACACTTCTCCACTGTGTGGCTGGCCTGGGACATCCAGTGAGTGTCCCTCACAATTTTGCGAAAACTGCGGTAATGACCATCTGCCTTTTTTTTAAGGTAATGTTGATATTGTTTATGATAATGAGCGGTTGCGTTCGTAGGGGGAGGCGCTTTGTGGCCATGAAGGTGGTGAAGAGTGCGGAGCATTACACCGAGACGGCGCTGGACGAAATCAAACTTCTGCGATCGGTGAGTCCTCTCGATCTGCCTTTGCCTTAGTGACTCGATATGGAACGCATGGTTGGCTCTCATTTTTTCTTTTGTTCTCTCTGCCAGGTCAGAAATACAGACCCGGATGACCCCAATAGGGAGCGGGTTGTACAGTTGTTGGATGATTTCAAGATCTCTGGCGTCAACGGCACTCGTATCCTTAGCTCCTGTAGAAGACTGCTTGAAGCCCTTAACCTTGCTCTAGCTGTTGATTATACCCCCAACACTGAGTTTTCGGGGTTAGAGGTTTTTCTTGGATGCTGCCCCATCCCAGGTCTTCTGTGTTGGCCTGGTTATTTGAAGTGTTGTTTTGGGAATCGCATGTTTGTTATTGGTACACAGAAGACCAGCCCTATTGTTTTGTGTGACCCTATGACCTTTGCAGTAGCACCAGTTCTTGGTCAAACTTAAAGTAGAGATTCAAAGAAAATAAGTACCCACAAAATTGGTCCGTTATGGCAATTTCATGATAGGTTGAAGGTATTCACTCCTATAACAAGAGAAAAAAAGTTTCATGCGACTTGATATTCGCTTTCCAAATATTGCTCCTTTTCCACCGTAACCAGTCCGCCGACAGTCACATTTTCCGTGATGTCACATACGGGTTGTGTCCTCTGAAAGTAGACGTTCCATAGTTGTAATTCAGTGAACACTGTTTTCAATTTTGTTTTTAAAGCCTGACGTGTCAGAACTCTTAATAGATCTCTTCCAGATCTTCCAGTAGTTCATAGTTTTAAATGTTTAAATCTTTTTTTTTTTTTTTTTTAAGCTACTGTCGCATAAAGGTGATTTCTTTCATCGATGCATATTAGTTTTGCTGCTTATTTTGGTTCGTTCCGTGCCTTCAAAAAGTCCGGTCACCGCGCTGGCTATAGGCTATAGTACACGTACACGTTGTCTAGTTTAGAGAGAAAATTACGTTTTTACTGGAGTCATGCTACCATTCCGAGGAAGGTTGGATAAGCCAAAGCTGGGCTACAAAAAAGGTAGTATTTTATGTACACGATCAAGTGGACTCTCAGAACAGTTGACTGACGTAGAAATATGGAGTGACGAGGTCGATGCCATTTGGAACACAATCGTGCCCCTCAAATATCTCCACCCAATGCCTCAAAAGCAGCCTGAATCATCCGCCTGTACTTAACATGCACTCAAGCTCAATTTCAGGTCTTAATTGCTTTTTTATAGTTGTTGTTTCTCTTCCCATGGTTCTTTCTTCAACTTCTGCTCCTTCCTCTTCCATGATGGCCAAAACGAAACAAACCCTCAAATCTATGAGCGCTAATAATTCTTGACCTGTTGTCAATCATTTTGCTTGATGAACACGTTTTCCAATGAATACAAATTAGCCATCGGCAGTAAAACGCGCTGCTTTCTTCTTAATGCAATGTGTGCAACGATTAGAGAAAAAATATTTTGTTCACTTTGCAAAACGATAAACTACGATGTTAACTTCTGTGTTTGCTGTGAGCACATCCTGCTCTACCTAATTGTATCTTCATGATTATTTAATTCCAATCCCGGAGTCATAATCGGTTTTCATATTATATGTGAAATCCACCGTGACGCATGTGAAACTGATAAACCTCCGTGCACATCGACTTCTGTTATTACATCGCCTACGTGCTGATTAATGAAAACTGGCCACACCTGGTAATGCTGAGTTTTGACCCGACGCTGAAGCCCTCCGCCACAGTTTCAAAGAATCCTGGAGGAAACCCTACCTTCCCCGTATTTATACGATTTCTGTCAGATCGTTTATATGTCCATGTTAATCTTCAATGTACTAGGCCTATATAGAAAAATATGAGTTTAAATAAAAAAAAAAGACAGATAAATGTTTCTCCATTATAACTTATCCATCTCAAGTAAAGTACGACTCAGTTTTAACCTTTAACAAAATATAAAGCTTAGAGAGAGACATAGTATTTCTATTGACATGTAACAGAGCAGAGCTTGTAAAACCCGTATGTGATGTCACCCAAAACTGGCCTCTTTCCTAGCATGACGAAAGTATTCACGCTCGACCAAAGTACTGTCGTTTCGTGCATGTTTCCATTTTCTCGTATCGATAATGTGATGGAATGACGTTACATTGCATTCTTTTTCCTTTGAATCCCTACTTTAACATTTACAAATGCAGTAACTGAGGCAGTTTTGATTGGAATCCTGTCTCACCAATTGTGATCGTTTCTGGTTCGGGCTGTTATTGATGCTGGTCACCTAATGACCTTTGCTATAGTGCCTCCACCAGGCCATACTTTTAATTTTGGAAAATTGAAAAAAACTTGAACAGCTTTAATAGGAATATTGCAAATGAGCTTTCAACATTGTTGGTGCATAGAGCAGAAAGAAGTTGTTGATCTTGGTGTCTTCTAGTGGTTCCTGTAGTGCCAGAAATTGGGAAAATATAACATCTCCAATTCAAACAGAGTTTTTGGGAGTCATGTCAAAACTTTTTTGATTGTTCCCATTGTATGGAGGTAATGTTATGACCTATGGCCTTCCCTGTTGCGCCTCCACTGGACCAAACTAGAATGCAATAACTTGAACAGTGTTAATGGGAATCCAGTTCTTTGGAGAATTGGTTAAAACTTGCAGTGGACATTCTTGGAGCCTATAATAGTTCCCCTGTTGATTTTTTTGGTTTCTTTTTTTGGACCGTACACTCTTTCCTGTTGTTACCACTCGGCTAAATTACGAATTATACCCGTGGGGAGGATACTATAGTTTCGGCATTACACCCTGCTGTTGTCCACTGACTGCATTTGTCTAGATTTTGTGATTGATTTTGGACTGTCGTGATCTTTGGACTGATGTTTATCAATGGCTCTGACACGACGTCATATGGCTGCACTTGGTGGTGGTTGTTGCACCTTTATGCGTCTGACTGATGATGCTTAAGGCTTGTTGTGCAGGATTTTTCCTGTGAAAACATTTTTAAATTACCCCACTCAGTGAAATTACGGATGCATCAACAATTTATCTGGACACATTTGTTGAAATCATTCTTCTTTATTTTATCACGATATGTTTAGGAGGGTTCTAGCCGTGACGCACGTACGTGCGTACAGAGTCCGTGGGCTAACATCAGTGTACAAATCTTGAGCAGTAGCCCACAGTAATTACCGAGACGCCCGTTAGTGGACCGAGGTCTGTTGGGTTTTCCATTCTGGGGTTGTGTCCTTGACAGCAGTGCCACAGATGTGTGTATGGTGTTTGAGGTCATGGGGCATCACCTGCTCAAGTGGATCATCAAGTCGAATTACCAGGGTCTACCTCTCCCCTGCGTCAAAACCATCATACGGCAGGTAACGTAATGGAAGTGTGCATGTTATTGGAAGGTTGGGGGAAAATACTGCTATAAGCACTCTAGTGTTTTTTCACTTGCTATACTGACTGACAAGACATGTAAAAATTCTACTTACTAGCTTAGGGCCTATTGCCTAATTTGTCATATTTGAATTATTATTTTTTTATTTCCTTTGTGGGGTGATGAGGTGGGGTAGTCAACAGGATCACAGGTGCTTAACCCACATAATCCTTCTTCTCCTCTACCAACTATGGCCGAAGGGATTTATTTCGGTGCCAGTGTTTTTTTTCTGCAGTGTGATCCCATTTCCATGTGTTATTTCATCGGCTCTCTTCTGGCGGGGTGAAGATGTTGAATTGCGATATGTAATTTTTTTTTTTTTTCCCGTGTAATAAGACAGACTACTGTCATTGGGCATATAGGCAGTCGTGTATCCTTTATTATCTGGAAATACACCTTCATACCTGAGGCGGTCATAAACAAACAGAAACCAAATGCCAGAGGCCAAGTGAAGCGCTTCTGAGGAAAAACTTCACCAATACTAATACCTATTTGGGCATGCTGATCAGGGGGAATACATCAGGGTCGGTGGAATGCTCATGTTTCATCCAACAAACTTCACTCTCAACCTGTTCCGATTCACTCGCTTAATTATCGGGTCAACAATTGATTTGCTCAGTCACAAAGACTACGCGGTAGGCTAGCCACGTAATATTTAGGGAGCATTACTGTTGGTTGCTTTCTGAACTTTAAATGCTTATGATACGGACTAGTTATGCATAAATGTTTGCTTAACTTAGAGTAGGGTTGGCCAATTCGTGGAAACATTAAAATATTTTACTTGTCGTAACAGTGGTTAAATTCTCTAAAAATGTTTTTCACTATAAATGTAATTCTTGGAGTGCTTAATACTGAAGCAAGTGCCATGTCAAAATGGATTGAAAATTTTAAAGAATGTTCATAAATTTTGAAAAAATGCCATGTAGAAATGTCAGATTTTTTTCTTATTAGTCACATTACTGCCACTCTTGCGCACTCACATGGTTGCACAGTTGGGCATATCTGCTTCTCTCTGCTTAGAGATTACGCAACACAGTTTACGCATGGGTTTTGATTTGGCAGTAAATTAATAGCTTGATTTTTATTCAGGTAAAGTACATGGGAACAGGTGGTGGCTACTCGTGCCATAAAAGGTGAGATGATGTGCAACCTCACTGGTGATTAGCGGACTTCTCAGCAGTTTTTGCTCAATGCATTTTACTTGGCCTCTGACGTTTGGTTGCTGTGTAAAACTGATTCAGGTATGAAGGTACGTTTCTAGAAAAAGATGGTGCTCAGTTACCTGCATGCCCTATAGTGACAGCTGGTTGCAATTCAGCATCATCACATCCCTACTTTTCCTTTATCATGAATATTACAAAAATGAAATGTGTTCGGAGGATGAACTAGCAGCTCAAAAAAAAAAAAAAAAAACCCCTTAAAAACAACGCTTATATCGGGAACATTTATTTGCCATGTACAGAATGGCATCATGAAAACTTTCTTCTTATCAAAATCTGTCTTGGGGCAATTTAATTCTTTTGATCAGGACCATCAACGTGAAGTGTTGTATGTTGCATTTTTGGATGCAGTTGTGCTTAGTTATTTATATCCTGCTTGTATAAAGACTGTTTTTCCAAGTTTCAGTCCCTTGTTTTTTCCTGCTGGCAGTTTAGTGGGCTGTTAAATAATGCAGTATTGTGCTCTTGATCTGCTTCCAGAGACGAGGGTGGGAAATATTCAGGTTTAGGGAATTGATGGGGCATAATTGTAATGCTGTGCTCTGCTTTGGAAGGGAGTTTGTGCCGGAGATGGTGCACAGGGGTTCTGTCGTCATTTAGGGCAGAAGTGCTGGATTTTCAGTGAAGTTTCCAGCATCTGAGGCCTAAGGGGACCTGCTGGTTTGTCCACTGCACTGTTTGGCAAGGGGTTTTACTTGGACGTCAGAATGATGTATTAGGCGTGAGCGTGACTGTGATGGGGTCAAGGGATATGACTGATACGCTGCCTTTACTGTATAATTTAGTCCTTATATGAAGGAATTTTTGAGTATAATTGCTGCTGATGCAGCAGGTCCAAAAGTCTGTTGCAGAGTGGTGGAGATGCTTCCATTTTTTTTTTTTTTTTTTTTTTTAAATTTAAAATGAAATATTGAATCTTCGAAAAAGTAGAACAATGGCTATCTTTGCTTTGATTTCGTTTTAATGACAGTATCAACTCGAGGTGGCATGGACTCCATAAGTTTGTTTAAAAAAAAAAAAAAAAAAAAACCTGATGACCAGTATTATCCTGGCATGATTTGACATGGTTCCAGAGAACCTCATGTGAAGTCATGAAATGCTTGCTTTGCTCAGTCTTCAAGTGCCCCAGGTGCATGTTCAGTGGGGTTGAGGTCAGATGACTGGAGGGAAGTCTGTCACAGTCAGCACTCTTTGGTTGTCTTTGCAAAGCTCTGATCCGCTGTGAAATGCTGGTGTGTTTTAGCCCATGCCATGCGTTTGGCCTCGTTTTCCATCCCTATAAGTGGTCTTCAGATGGCCTTTTGTCCCTGGAGATCACTACCAGACTGCCTTCTTTGGACAATACTTTTGCTGAAAGGAGTTTAGCATTCTCATTTTAGGAAATTCTGTATTCGTGATGAAATTGCTTTATCTTATTGCTGACAAAGCTTGATGTATTGATCTTCTGATGGTGTGGTCACCTTTGGTTTGTTTTACACGTGGGCCATTTCATGGTATTTATTTTGTTGCAGACAGGACATTCACAGGCTTTTTTCGTTAATAAAAATTATTCCTGGGAATAATTGAAAAGTTTCAACTGGTGAGAGGCAAGTACTACCCAATTACCTTATTTGATAAAAACATCAAATGTTTTGAATTTCATTTTCATTTTCAAAATGAGGCTGGAAGTTGTGTTGTGGACAGGACAAAAAGTGATGTGGGTTTTTTTTTCCTTGGAGGGAAGTGAAAAGTTCTGTCCATCCACTGGAGTTTTATAATCCAAAGCCAGGTAATTTTGTTCCTCTACGTCTTAGGTAGGTTTCAGAAGAAATGATGAATTTGTCACTCAAACAGTGAGCCGAGGGGGGGAACTTATTCCAATGGGATGAGCGTTGCGGACAGGACGTATCGGACAGGACACTTTTTCACTTGGATTAAAAATGAGCAAAAACACACATTTACTTCATATAAAATCTTTTATATTGCATTATTTACATATTTAGAACATAAAGCTGCATTATATAAAACAGTTAAGATGTTTGAGAGGATATCAAAGATTTCAGCAGACCCCCCCCCCCCCCACCACCACCACCTCACCATCAACCTGATGGGACATTCTCAGAAATTCTAGTAGGATATATAAGCAGTACAGACAAAGTTCAAAATATGATTTCTGTCAAACAGTCATTTTAAACTCAAAGTGTCTGGAAATTAATCAAAAAACAGTCCACTCAAATGAGCAAATATGCCTGGTTAATTAAGACTCCATTACTCAAAAAACAATTGATTCAATTGAGCAAAGCTGCCAGGTTATAATAAGATAACAATTCATTCTTGAGAATCATAGGGCATAATTAAGAATCTGATGACCAAAGAGCCATTAATTGCAATTGCATTTTAGTAAATGATTTGGAAGAAAGGGGCTCACAAACATGTCAAACACTAATTACTCAAATGAGTAGGAGGGCCTAATGAAATGAGACAGGGAATCCAGATTCGACACCAAGCTGCCCTGCCAGTGCCATGAAAACACCCATAATTCCTAGAAAGTTAACTGAAATAAAACAATACTCTTGAAACATGTCAAACAATAATAAAAATCTTGAAATCTGTGTTATTGAATTGAAAGACAAGCCATCCTTGCACCAAACTCATACCCTTTTTTTTTTCTCTCTTCATTTATAGGACATTCATTGTATGCAATCAGAAAGACCTACATTTGCATTTGTTTCCTCTAAAAGTACCTCAATATTAGTTAAATAAGAAACAACCTCCTAGTATTTGAAAGCCTTAAATACATTAAAAGCCTTTATTCTAAGTAGAAGGGGAATATCCATTCCAACTAAAAGCCAAATCCATTATCACTACATTAACTTGTCCTGTCTGCAACGTTTTTGTCCTGTCCGACACGCAAAACGTTGCGGACAGGACAAAAAAGAGTTGTGGTTTCTGATGAGCTGTGTTGAGATTTTTCAAAAACCTTTTTGTTATATTGTTTTATACTACCTAAGCTAAGAGAATTCTAACTTTGGTGTTTATAGGCTTATTATTGTAGGAAAAAAATAAACTTTTTTGTTCCAACCCTGTGTTGGACAGGATACTTGACACCCGTGAAGTGGAAATTTTATCACTTCACAATCTGAAAAAGAAAACTCACTGATGGATTGTCTGCATGGACATAAAACGTATCCTGTCAGGAAGAAAAAAATTTCGAAAATGAAACGCACCACGGGAAAATGACGAAAAAATGCGTGTCCTGTCTGCAACGCTCTGGACCCATGAATTCGCGAGAAAATCTAATTTGCATAATTAAGGAGCAAGAATTTCAACTCAATTTCCTTTTTTCCAGTAAGTTCAGATACCTGTCTAAGTCATCCAATTGTTTTTTTGGTAAGATTCAGACATTTAATTTTTTCATGCCACTTCACAATTACCATGAAATGGCCCTCGTCTTATTTTGTTTTTATGTGTCTAAATCCTCAGACTTCCTGTTTATTTCCAGGTTTACATGAAAGTATCTCAGGTTTTCAATGTGGTTGCAGACTTTTGGACCCCATTGCATGCTTCTAGATAAAATATCGGGAAAACATATCGGAGGCCATTCAAATTAAGTGGAGCTGAAATTCTCCAGTAAGAATGCCATTAAATGGAGGCTTTGGGGCATGAGGTGAAGTAAAGCTTATGGCATTGGTCTCCACGGTGGTAGTTCTGACCATGCGGCACTGAAGCCCCTGGGTATTGAGTCAATATTGCACTTGCTTCCTATCGCTAATGGAAATATACGTGCATTGTTTCAATGTCCTTTCCTTACAGGTTCTGCAAGGCCTGGACTACCTGCACACAAAGTGTAAGATAATCCACACAGACATCAAGCCGGAGAACATCCTGATGAGCGTCGACGAGCCCTACATCCGGCGACTGGCAGCTGAGGCCACACAGTGGCAGAAAGCTGGAGCCCCGCCGCCCTCTGGCTCTGCAGGTTTGTGCCCTTCATGTGCCGCAACTCATCAGTGCAGTATACATTCAGTCTACTCATTACCCATCGATACAGTAAACGCTCACTCTACCTGTTACTCACCAACACTGTTAAAATGCAGGTTTTTTCCCCACCCCCTCTCGTGCTCCATGACTCATCAATACAACACAATGTGTACAGATTGCCCATCATTACAATGCAATATCAGTACCCATTACCTGTCAATACAGTACACATCCCCTTTACCAATTACCCATCAATGCCATGCATTTCCTCTTTACCCATTATCCATCCATGCCATATCACTCTTCCCAGTACCTTTCTCTACAATACACTACCACTCTCTCCATCACCTATCAATACAGTATAACATAAGTCAACTCATGACCTTTCAATACAATGCATTACCACTCTATTCATTACCTCTCGGCACAGTACAGTATCACTTTACCCATTAACCATCTGCACAATATGCCATTACTTATTGACCATTAATACCCAGCAACCATCAGTTAAGCATGACTACTCATTACCCATCCATGCAGTAGAAAATCATTTAATCCATGGCCTGTCCATACCCATCTTAAACTCTCTTAATGCAAAATGTGCAGTTACATTAAAAGAACTTAATGATTTTGAATTGTCGAAGATTTGATCGGTACGATTTGGCCTGAAATTGCACTGGCTCTAAAGGGCTAAGTGTTTCGAGTTATCGCACCCAGCGCTGGTGGAAGACTGTCCTGATTCTCGCGGCACTTCAGTTTGCCATGTTTGCATTCATCACCAGTGGTCATATTCATGTCCTCATTGTAGTGAATGAGAATATATGGCCTTAATGAATAAGAGCAGGTCATGAGAGTCTTGCATTGCCAGTGCATCTGGCGGTGGAGAAATGTATTAATTAGTTGAAGCAAAACCATGCTGCCGTCGCTTTTCACCTTGAGGTTTATTGCATTTCATTGTCGTGAAAAGTGTTTATTATTTAGCTGATAAAACAAACCTGTTACTTCATAATATTGTTCTCATTCTTCTGAATGTTGGTGAAGCTATATTAAATAAAAAATGTCAATCTGAGGGATTGCTCAGGCAATTGTATGTGAAATGCTAGTACCATGTCAGGAAACCCGCTGGTAAATTTGACTTGAATGAATGAAATTGTTTCTTGCCTCTTTGCAGTGAGTACTGCTCCACAACCAAAACAAGTAAGTTTCCTCTATATACATTGGCAGTACAAGTATGCGGATGTTTGCTATAGCTTTGAAAGAAGTTTTAATTTCTTCACCTTTTGTAGCCATTGGGTTTTGGTCTTTGTCTGATTTCACAAGTTTTTATCTGCATAAATTGTCATGTTAACAGGCTGTTCAGATTGAGTTAAGGGTCTTGAGTAGCCGGCTGCAGGGTGCCCTTTGCAGTAACAGTCTGAGTGGACTGCATATCCCATGATGCCTGTGTTCCACCTGTGTCCAGGGGCATACTGAGTGGCTTAACTGTATGCATGAACTCTCCCTATTCAAGGTTTCAGGGCCAGAAGTGATAGCCAGGGGAAGAAGGAAAACGCAGGGGCGGAAACAGGGAGACAGACGAGGCTGCCGGGTAGATTAAGTGATTATAGGGAAGGTGGACGCTGGTTCGGTCTGTTCACGACCACATAAGTGCTCATTTATGGCAGGACATCTGAGTCTTTTCCTAGCAAAGAAAGGGTCATTACTCCAACTGCTGCCTACTGTTGCAAATTTGAAGTCCTTGTTCCAGTTATGAATTACTGTATAGCCTGTCACGAATACAGATGGAACACTTAATCTGCTTTCACACCGGACGTGAAACGAATCTTTCACACGACAGATTACATTCAAAGTCAATGCAAAGATGCGAATGCACGCGAAACGCGTGCATTCGCGTCTTTGCATTGACTTTGAATGTAATCTGTCATGCGAAAAATTCGTTTCGCATCCGGTGTGAAAGCGGCTTTAAATGGATGGTAAAAATCGGCCATCTTTCTTTCTTGGTAATGGAGCCCCTCACAAATTAGTTATTTGACTCCTAAAGTTGGAGCAGTCCTTGAGTTTTGATGACCATGTGTATTAATTGATGGGGCATGAGATTTTTTCAGCGATGGGTGTGTGTTTTATAGGTGTATGTATGTTTACGTGTTCATGGCTATGCGTGTACGGCGTTACATGGGCCCAGGGTTGGGTTCAATTACTTTTTTCAATTACAATTGATTGTAATTGTAATTACAATTACTTTCTGGACGGAATGTTCAATTACAATTACTTTTCGATAAAAAGTTCAATTAAAATCAAATTACAATTCTGAAAGTAATTGATTACAATTACTGTAATTGTAATTGAAAAAAGTAATTGAACCCAACCCTGCATGGGCCTGTGTCACAGCTCTTGCTCCCCCGGGCTCTGGCAGGCGGCGAAAATGTCGAAGAACAAGAAGAAGAAGCTGAAGAAGAAGCAGAAGCGGCAGGCCGAGCTGCTGGAGAAACGCATTCAGGAGCTGGAGGAGCTGGAGGACCAGGACAGGGGCGGCGAGGAGGACGGGGACGACGAGGGGGACCCCCAAATTCCCGAGGGCGACAACCAAGCTGTGGAGGGATCCACCTGCGCACCCGTCAGCGAGGCCTGTCGCCAGGACATTGCCGGCGAGGCTGCTGAAGGTGAGGTCACAAATGCGTTCATTCTGGTCAGGGCTGGGTTCAATTACTTTTTTCAATTACAATTACAGTAATTGTAATTAAATTTTAATTGATTTTATTTTTTATTGAAAAGTAATTGTAATTGAACATTCTGTCCAGAAAGTAATTGTAATTGTGATTTTAATTGTAATTATGCCTTGGTGTGCATGCACAAGCGGGGCATACGGTAGTTCGTTTGTGTGTCTCTCATTCTGTCTGTTACCGGGTTAGCCGCTACGCCGGTCAAAATTAAGTCCTAGAATATAGCTCTATGGTTTAAATGCCATGATCTCTTGGATTTAAATTTGCCAGATTTTTGAGATAGAGCTTTGTTTTCGATTTATAGCACTATTTGATTACCACGATGGCTGCTGCGAGCGATCAAGACTTTAACGAAGAAAAAGCTCTTTACACTGGATCGCTTTACAACTTGTGAGTTCGATTTATATCACAGCAATGGGTACTGCTGATGGCAAAACTTGACAAATGGAGCACAATGCCGACAGTGATTCATGTACACACACATTGCGCTCTGTGTTAAATACAGCACTGCGTGGATTTTCGAACTTAATGCTGTATGAACTTTATAAAACATCACAAATGATTTCTCCCCCCCACACAGTAACAGTGTGCAAATGAACAATGCTTGCAGTTATTGCTGGGCTTCACTAAGCCTAACAACCTCAGTCTCGCTAAGCGGTCCTACGAAGCTGCTTATCAACTCATTATGTCAACCGGCCACTGGTGGGTAAATACTTGAGAATAACCATGTTTCCATCCACACGTTCTTATGCGAATTAAGTCATATCGAATAAAAAAATGCCTTATTGAAACGGTCATAGTTAGCTTGACCGCAGTGAAATACTACTTGATTTTCAAGAGATCGACATTAAGTTTATACGGTTGATCTCATCGGATTTTCTCTTGATCGGTAAAAGGTTTATGCGATAACTGCTGATGGAAACGTTATTTGCCGAATAAATCTGCTACTGCATCGTGACGGTGTTTCGATGCCGTCGTTGCCTTCTGATAATGGTTTGCATGTTGCTAATAGCTGGCACATAAGCACTATTACAACTTCTGCAATCATCATCATTTGTTGGGAGACGCGATCCATTATTGCTAACTAGTTAATTTTGTTGCCTACCACACTACTTCTGTTCACTCGAAGGCTCTGCGATTCAATGCGAAAATGAATGGAAACAGCTTAGAATGTCATAAATCTATTCGATACACCGATTTGATCGCATAGCAGCAAGTGACGTCATTACGCACAAGTTTTTATTCGCTTTAATGCTGTTTGGTGGAAATGCATTTTCACCGCCTTTATTCGCATTAATATTTTTGGCGAACTTCAGATCATTCGATTGACAAGTGGATGGAAACATAGCTTATGTCAAGCATAGATGCACAGCTAGGGCACTCTGACATGTCCACACAGAATTTTATAGCTTCATTAAGGGACATACTGCTGTAAGCACCGAGGCATCAGCACCTTCAGTGCTTTCATTGTAATTGAAAAAAGTAATTGAACTCAACCCTGGTTCTGGTAATAACATAATCTAAAGTTGCAAAAAGAAAATCTGCAAAATTTATATTGGTCAAAACACATCAACAATTTTTGGAGTGGTCTTTCTACTATCATAGAGGAATGAGTTAAAAAAATAGAAGAAAATCCAAGGTGTGCCCCTGGAGATACGGGGGTTTGAACAGGTGGCATTTTAGCGTTTTTTTCACATTTGGCAAGGTACTGACTGCAGTTGGTGATGAATTCATGGTGAATTCAGCCTGATTTATATTCAGCAGACACAACTGAATGGAAAAAATGCCAGAGAGCCTATGCTAGGGTTTATATTGGGGGTGCTTTGGGGACCTAAACATGGAAGAGCCTGAACAAAGGCACTTTTGGTGTCCTCATAGCTCCACGACCAAGAAAGATAAAGTAAAATCGACTGCATTAATACTGCATTTTCTGATTAAGCAGGGTAAGATTAGCTTAGATGCAAAGTTTCAAAGCTATAGGTGTAATAATAAAAAAGTTATGCCATGTTAAATACAAGAAAAAATGTCAATTGACGAAAAAACTGGCGGGCAGTACCCTTAGAAAATAATTCACCAAAAATTCATTTTTGGTCCGAATGAGCTGAACTTTCGGATTTGTTTGTCACTAATACATATTAGCTAATGTGAAAATATGGAAGCAATCCATGACTACATGGTGACAAATGTTTTGTATATCTGATGATTTGACATGGAATGACCCGTTTCAAAAATGAAAAATCATTGAAATCTGTCATTACGTCTGTGGTCTCCTTTGTATTTAAGGTGGGTTAGAAATCGGTTGAGTGGATGGTTTGAAAATCCTCTTGCGCGCAGCTGGGATGTGTAATGTGACTGATGGGGTTTCTTGTTCTGGTTTGTACCCAGAGAGCAGCGCAGCAGGGTGGGGGCCTCAGGATGAGGCTGTAATGGAGGTGAACTGTAATGGCTACACCCCCGACAGCCCCTCGCAGGGCAGGGAGGGAGAGACTGAGGCGGATGAGGAGAAGCCTGGCCGGTACGAGGAAGAGGAAGACCGCTGCAATGCAAACGATGGCAACCGGGAAGAGCCGGAGCCACTCGCCAACACCGCCTACCAGACGTGCAATGGCACAGCGCCCTCTAACGCCGACAACCTCATCGACGACCACGGAAACGGACCTGTAATGAGTGACACACACGAAATGGCGCCCTCCACCTGGCGGGAGGAGGAACAGCAAGCAGGCGAACCGAACACAGCGTGCACGGAGGGGGAGAATGTTCCGGAGAATGAGGAGAGCCTGAGGAACGGTCAGTGTGGGATGTCTGCGCTAGAACGTCCTCTACTAAAGTGTTTGACTTTTTTCTAAGCTTGTTTGTGTACACACTGCCTCGAAAAATGTACCACATTCTGTTACTGAACTGCTAAAGCCCTTAATTATTGGGACTTATTTTTTTTTTTCTAGTCCATTACCGATACAGTGAAGTTGTCTGGTTTCCTCAAGCGATGTGGTTGGTCAGTTTTGGCGTGTTTCTGCGTTTTGTGGTCACCTGTTCTCAGTTTAGCTTTGAGTTTGGTTTTCTGTCTGTGCACCTCTGCAGCCAAACTGGCAGCTGGGAACTTGCTGGTGAATCCCCTGGAGCCCTTCAACTCGGAAAAGATCCAAGTGAAGATCGCTGACCTGGGGAACGCATGCTGGGTGGTGAGTGGGCTGTCTTCTGTCGCCTCACATGCACTGTGTAACCTGGGAATGTTCTGCACTTTCATTTCGGGGAACTACAAACAAGATCCTCTCAAACCTTGAGTAGATGGAGTACGAGACAACCCTGTGATACGGGAGCCCATAATTACAAACGCTCAACTTCTGCAGCAACCTGCGCTTAAAAGAAACTGGAGTTCCAAAAAACAGACATGTTACATTAATTTTTTTTTGTCCATCATTACCTTCTCTTATCTAATGCTTCTAGTTAACTGCCCTCAACCCCGAACCGTCCAGATTTCTGTCCACTTTTCACTCAAATTTTTTTATTAATTTAATGTTTAGCGATGTGCTGTGTTCCCCATCTGGATATTTGCATGTTTTTATTATAGATGGTTAATATTTTTGGTACTCAATTGCTTTTTCAGGCACTTAGTGTCATTTTTTCCTAACTTTGGTGTTGAGTGGGCTGTGTGACTCTGAGAGGGGGTGATTGACGTGTCTCTCGGCCTGCAGCACAAGCACTTCACTGAGGACATTCAGACGCGACAGTACCGCTCGCTGGAGGTCCTGATCGGGTCGGGGTACAACACCCCCGCCGACATCTGGAGCACTGCCTGCATGGTGAGAGAACACGGGGGTGCGGTTCGGCCTGAGGCCCTGGGGCGGGGTGGTAGCCATGGGAACAAGGTGTTCACTTAGGAATAACACTCATTTCTGCTGAAAATGATGTGCAGTGAGCTCCGCTGCTTAGACAGACCCGGATCCCAGATTGTGCGTTAAACCTGAGAGGGTCCACTCCACTGTTTCTGACCCGGTTATCAACCTGCATGTGCAAATAAATGCTGAATCATGGTATTCAACAACGCAGGAGTGACATGACTGAAAATTGCATTAGTGGGATTAGTCTGCATAGCAAGATCGCATCTCCACTGCACATGACCCAATGTTGGTTTTTCTCAGGCGTTCGAGTTGGCGACTGGGGACTACCTGTTCGAGCCGCACTCTGGTGAAGATTACTCCAGAGACGAAGGTACCGCACCGCACACCCCGTTAGTCCCCGAAACCTTATCTGTGTAATGTTTTTATACATCCTCTGCAACTTAGACGCTCCAGACTTCAATCGCTGCTCTTCCTGAAGACTTTAATATGATTGATCCAAACCATCCATTCTCCAACTGTTAAAGACATGCAAAACACAACCATTGCTTTGTTTGTACCCACTTGATGAGGATGGAGACCATTATATTTGTTAGATTCAGGAAAAAAATTTAGTGGAAAAATATGGTTTGAAAATTCAGTTCTTTAACTGAACTTCTATTGCCTTTCCTGAATTGGCTGAATAGGAATGGTTTCTCCTTAATGTCTTTTACATTGTACAGAAATATTAAATGGTTGGTATTTTTTGGCACTTGGATATTCTTCGCACCAGCTTCTGTGAAGTGGTACATTGGAATGTAATGGTAGTACTTAATAATGCACTCTCCCCATTGTGTTTTGGTTCTTCATTGAGACTGTATAATTTGTTCTATTAATTCAGAAGCCACAAACCCCAGGGCTGCAGAACTCTATTACAGCAGATCCGTCTGCAGTCTTTCATTTCAACCCGAATTGCGGAATTGATGAGCAGCTCAGTGAAACCTGTCCGTTTGAAGTGCGCTGTTTGAGCTGGAGTGAAAGCCTGCAGGCTGGTAGATTGCTGGGATCAGGGTTTCGCAGCTCTGCTCTTTAGTCACTTTTACTGGAGTCACATTCTCACGGAGGAAGATTTGTCATATTTTAATTGCAACTCATTTGCCTTTTTCTTATCAATAATTTTTGGTTCTTGCTTTTGAAATCCTGCCAGAATAATGATTTTTTTTTGTTGGGGACCACAGGTTTTTCTCTTAAACCTCTCCAGTACCTTTTACTTAATCTTTGAAAGTGTATTTATGTCCATTACCTGCAGATACTCGAATTCTGCCAGCTGAATTGGTGATTGTTTGGCAGCCCATGAATATTTTGGCATTCATGTGATGAAAAGGGCTGAGTCAGAATGCAAGTGTTGTTTCTCTGCTCACTTACTGTACCTATTGTACGCCTGGTGAATTTACACGGGGGTGATTGGAGATTAATCTGTGGTGCCCATGAGATGATGATAGTGATGGCTGTGCCAGAGTTTTTGAGGTTTGATTCTCTATTCCTGTGTGTTTTCCACTGTATTCAACACGATATCTGAGCCAGTGGAGTGTGAGGATCATTAGTCTCAGTTCACCTGTACCTGCTGCTACACCTGCCTCCACCTCTCTTACACCCACACCTGCCTCCACCTCTCTTACACCCACACCTGCCTCCACCTCTCTTACACCCACACCTGCCTCCACCTCTCTTACACCCACACCTGCCTCCACCTCTCTTACACCCACACCTGCCTCCACCTCTCTTATGCCCACACCTGCCTCTACCTCTCTTACGCCCACACCTGCCTCCATCTTTCTTACACTCACACCTGCCTCCACCTCTCTTCCACCCACACCTGCCTCTACCTCTCTTACACCCACACCTGCCTCCACCTCTCTTACACCCACACCTGCCTCTACCTCTCTTACACCCACACCTGCCTCCACCTCTCTTACACCCACACCTGCCTCCACCTCTCTTACACTCACACCTGCCTCTATCTTTCTTACACCCACAACTGCCTCCATCTTTCTTGCGCCTATGCCTGTCCTAACTGCTTCATTTACCATCTGTTAACGTAATCCTGGGCATGATTTTATTTTTTCATTTCCTGTAAGCTGAAAATTGACACCAAAGGGATGAGATCAGCTCGAGCAGGTGTTGTTCTCCTTTGACATGGCAGCCCTGTGTTGTCCATTGAGTTGACTCTATGGGTACAGTTTGTCCTGATTAATCAAAATTCAGGCTTTATTTGGCCCTGTGTTGACCAGAAGTAGGGACGATCCTTTTTTTACATCGTAAGCTCACTAATAACAAGAATTCTGAACATTCAGCAATGAAGCGAAGCACTAGTGGATCCTCAAATACATGTCCGTTCTGGAAACTGACTATACAGGACAGATTTCATCCCTGTATTCTGCATGGCTGCAGATTTTGTCTGAAACCTTTTCCATCGTGTTTTGGTATCTTTCTCTAATGTACGGCTCTTTTGCATGAATTGCTGCATGGCAACTTGGAATTCATCCAGAGGAATTTGCTTATCATTTTCTTTTGCTTTTTAATGGGTTGGGTCTACTTTGTTGTCATCCCATGTAAATTGGCCCATAAATTGCCACCAGCAGAACATGAACTGAAAAACAGGTGGCTGGTTTTATATTGGTGGTGATAGTGTATAACATGCTCTACTGCTGTCCCTGTAGAGCCAATGGGAGTGCAGGCACTCCTGGTTACTCAGTATGTAAAGCAGCTTGGCAACGGATCGAATCTTCTCCCCTATTTTCCTGGGGCCTGAATTCTGTGCTGGTTTCTCTATTAATAACGAAACCAGCTGTACAGTATCTCTCCAGGGACAATAGTGCAAAACACTGGTCTTTCGCTACAGATACTGAAGCTACCCTCTGTTCATGACTTCCAGTAACTCGAACTCTGTATTCACTGACAGTTTTGGCACCTCCAGGTTGGGCGATCTGCTGCTGTGGAATTAACTTTTGAAGATGATTCATTCAATTTCAGATTATTTATTGAACTATCCTGTTGACAAAGCAACTGCAGTCAACTGCAGTCTTCGGGTATTTCATGAAGCATCATGAATGGGATACTTGAGTGCAGAAAGCTGTACCCAGCTATTTCACTTCAGTCCAGTTTACTTCAGTATTTTGAGTAAGTTTCTTGACTTTTTTTTGGGGTGGCTGGTTGGGTCTGAATTAAGTGCTCCCTGCAGGCAGGTTAGAAAGGCCATCGGGCCAGACCTGCGGCTTGGGCTCCTGCTATTGGTCCTAGCTTTTATTTTACTTCACTGACTGCCTGTAAAACAAGGAAAGCCAGTAATGCAGTCTCTCTTTAAAACTCCAGTCTGTTTTTTTTAATGGATTTTGCCCTCACTGTATCAATTTGCAGAAAAGTAGCATAGTGTCACAGTTTGTAGCCCTAAAAGCCAGAGGCAAGGTAGCAGTTTTTCAGCCATGGTTCCCCTCGCAAGACTTATGATAGGTTTTTTATTTATTTTTACATGTGGATTTCTTATTTGTACCGAATACAATCTGTAGTTAATGTAAGCGGACAACGTTGTGTATTACATTCCACAAGTAAAATGCCATCTCTTAAAATCTCATCTGTGAATTTTAATGCTTTCATTGGCTTTAAATAATCTAAGTTGTTAATAAGTTGCTGTAAGAGTACATCATCAGTAATGTGTGCGCGGAGGCTAGCGTGGAACTTCAGTGGTCAGGATCCTTTCTAATATTGCTTCTTGGAAGTCATTTTGTAAATGGACATGGCAGCCTTTAAAGTCATGGTGAAGACATGTAGTAACGTAAATGAACTCAAAGAACAAACTGCACAGCCCTGCTGAGCTTTATGTCAAGCAGGGTCCTTAATTTTCGGCAGAAAAAGGGAAAGCCCTATGTAGAAAACCCATTGGAAAATTGCTTAGGGAACCCATGGTGGAAGAAACTTCTGGTTTGGCCCGGAAAAAGACACCACCTCTGTGGCGCTCCGTTAACCACTGGCATTCCTTATATGGCTCTGGAGTAAAGGCCACATTTCAGTCATCAATATTAGAAACATCGAGCCTGTTGAGATTCTTAGACCCGCTTTGCATCTTGACCCTCGAATTGCTTAGTTAACTGAGCTTTTAACTGACTGAAAAGAACAGATTTGGGATTCAGGATCGTTTGTCATGTCTGGGGGAAAAATGCTGGCTGCTCATAATCCATTCATGCATTACATCATCTTAACTCGTGCTCATTTTCATTTTTGCTTAATTTGCTGCTTTGGCCATCTGTCTGTCTGTCTGTGTCTCTCTCTCTCTCTCTCTCTCTCATATTTCCATCCTGTATCCTGCTCCTCTGCTCCAGACCACATTGCCCTCATAATTGAGCTGCTGGGGAAAGTCCCCAGACATTATGCTCTCAGTGCGAAATTCTCACAGGAATACTTCACCAGGAGAGGTATGCTCTTGTGTTTTTGTGCGTCCGGCCCTGGGAGAGTGGACACCGTTTGCACGTGACCTGGAATCAGTGTTAGGCCTCACTCAGCGCCTTGCACTCAAGGTCTGGGAAGGTAACAGACTGATACCAGATCAGTGCATTGGGGCCTATTTCCAGCCTGCCGTATGGGTGTGCACTTTCGTTACCAAAAAACATTTTGACAAACTAAAACCTAATGCCTTTCTCCTCCTGCCCCTAGATATTTGATACTACAGCTGAGTCTCGTGAAAAATACAATATGCTATCTTAATTATTTGAATGAACTTGTTCATTGATTGGAACTCTATGAGTTTATGGAATGTTATACCTAGCGGTTCCATAGATGAGTAGGTTTATGTGGGCAAAAAATGTGCCCATATGAAATGATCAGATTATAATATCACTAAGAACCTTAGGATTGGGTCAGATGCACTGCTGATTAACAGTGTGTGCCTGTCTGAGCTGGTCAGATTTCTAGGTTTCGCAGAGGAGTGATGGGACTATATGAGTTCTAAAGACAAGGGCGGCCTCATTCTCAGCATTATTGAGCTGTGGGAATTTACCATTCTTCTGGCTTTGATTTCACCCTTAATTTCAAACCCTGAGTGCAGTGCTGGTTTATAAACCGTTCAGCCCATTTGGCGCCCCCTGTCTTTCGGGTTTGTGAAGTGCACCCAGGCTGTCCCTCTCCTCGGGCGGGCGATTAACTGGAACGTTGTTTGATGAATCCGTCGTCTGTCTTGCCTTCCTCCCCTCCCCTTGTTCTTCGTTCCTCTTTAACGAACAGACCACATTGCGCTGATCATTGAGCTTCTGGGGAAGGTTCCTCGCAAGCTTGTGACGGCTGGCAAATACTCCAAGGATTTTTTCACCAAGAAAGGTAACAAGGGGTTAACCATTCTGCCCGAGCCCTTGAGCAATGCTTCAGCTTCAAACGCTTCTTTGCTTCAGTCAAGCTGGAAGTGGTTCATGGATCATGTGATGAAATTTCTTGAAATAAGTTGTGAAAAAGCACGTCATTCTTTCATTAGTTTGTCTTTAATTTAGGGGGAAAGATCCTGCAGTGTCATAATTTATGGTAGATTTATATTTGTGCCGTTTCTGTGAGTGTAACAGTTGAGTGTGGATTTAGATGTGTGCCATTTCTTTGTGTGTGTGTGTGTGTGTGTGTGTGCGCGTGCGTGCATGCGTGCGCGCGTTTGCAAGTATGCAAATATGTACACGTGTGCTCATCTGTGTGTGCGTGTGTTTGTGTAAGAGGGAGGGCCTGTTTTTGCAGTAAAGGTTGCATGTTGTCTCAAACGTCTATCATTTGTGTTTGGCCTTGCTGTGCATGGGCTCTGCGATCCGCATCATTGTCACACGGCTCTGCCTGCCTGTTCGTCTTCCTCTGTGCTAACCAGCCCCTAATGCATCAGTATGTGAAATGTCAGCTGGCAGATGGCCGATGTAGTGCATGATACATTTTTGCTGGGGCCTCACAGTGCTGGCTATGATGTAACTTCCTGTTTGGCGCAGGCGACCTGAAGCACATCACGAAGCTGAAGCCGTGGGGTCTGCTGGAGGTTTTGGTGGAGAAGTACGAGTGGCCGTTGGAGGAAGCGCAGACGTTCGCCGACTTCCTGTTGCCCATGCTGGAGCTCATCCCTGAGAAGAGGGCCACTGCCGCGCAGTGCCTGCGCCACGCTTGGTTCGACTCCTAGTGGCTCCTCCACAGCCGCTCCTAATCCCAATCCTAATCCCAGCAGTGACTGAATCAGCTCAGCCCCAGTATCCCAGGACAAACCCTTTCGAGAAATCCCAACACATTTATTAATTTATTTCTGTTCGTTTCATTTTTTCTTTTCGTACCAGACATTACTTGAGTAAGTCTGCTTCGTGTAGTTCGCCAACCTCTCCCCTCTCCTGGATTTTGCCGTGGCAGCGGGTGCTGAAAAATTGTCTTTTTTTCGGGGTGACCTCCCAATGACTCCATCTTTATGCATTTCCACACACTGCCATTCAGTTTTTTTTTTTTTTTTTTTTTCCTTTTTATGTTTTTGCAGTGGACTATCAGCATTTCCAAGGATAGTGGCTGCAGTATTGAGCAGCGGGCAGTTTATCAATCACTTTTGTTTGGGGAGTGTATTTGTATTGTGTTTGTTTGACTGTGTGAGAGGAATGACCGAGAGCTGTGTGTTTTCCTGAAGTACAGAGGAGCCTTCAGGACGGAGCCTGCAGGGGTGCTAGAGAGGACTGCGAGATGGGCGCTTTGTCGCAAAACGGCTAACGATGACTTTGATCCCTCTCCAGTAAGGGCTTGTTTTCCATTTCACGAGATTGGAAATGGCTCTAGTTCTTATGTGCAGTCTTGAGTGTTAATGTACTTCAAGTGTTCAGCAGTCTCCTGTCTCTGGTCCTGTTCACGGAAAAAAGGTGAAATGACTGCGTGTTTGGTGTGTGTGTGTGTGTGCACGCGTACATGCGTGCGGGCGGGTGTGTTTGCAAGTGAATACACTCTTACCAAAGAGTTTGCCTTCTGTATATTACAACCATGTACAGTTTTTACGGAAATTCAGATAGTGTTGCGTATTGGATTTACACAATATATTTCACTGGCAGCGTTCTGCCTAATTTTGGAAAAGTCCTCTGCTGTCTTGGTGGGCTTTCCTTTGAATCTTCATCGCACAAGTCTTCCTTGCTTCCCAAGATTGAACTGCCTGTTCAGTGCAAAACATGAATAGAAATATTTCTCCACTGTGGATCATAGGTAATAAAAAGGTTTTTAAAATGAATTGCTGAAGTTTTTGAAACTTACTCATACAACACTTAGTAGGCGGATACCCTTTGGCTGGAGGCTGTTTCGTCGTTCAGTATCAGCCTCTGGCTTCCACTGATGGAAAATCTTCAAACTATTTCAAGAAATGACATTTTTGAAGATTTTGTGCCCTTAGCAGATATTTTGACCTTTATTTGACCACTTACTTCGGACCATGCCTCTAAATTTCATAAATGGCTTTAAAAATCTTCTCTGAAACTACTTGACCAATGATGCTGAAGCTTGGCAGACGGCCTTTAACCAATGAGCGCACCGGAGTTTATGTAAACATATGCTATTTGTTCTCAAAATTGGCTACCATCTTGTAAATGCTAGTTTCATCCTTTTTTTTTTTCAATTATTTCTACAGTAATTCAGCTAAAATTTGGAATATCTTGGTGAACTACAGTGCCTGTGGTACTATTTTTTGAGTAAATAAACTTAAGGACAATTTGCAAAACCATAGTGTTATTGTTGGTTGCAATATCTTTCATGCAACCAGATGGCCTCCAGAAGCCATGTTGTCACTTTTGTCTTTAAAAACATCATTCTCGCATTAGAAAAACAAATCGTGCAACAACTACATTTACTCATGCGTAGTCTGTTATTTACCTGGTAGCTGGTATTGCTTTCAGAAATACTGGAAGCTGGCTTGATTCTACTTGCAAGAGCCACAGCCTGACCAGACCATTCTTGCAAATTCAAATTCGGACCTGCGAAATAAGATCATTTTAAGACTGCTTTCGGTTTTTATGAAACTTCAGGGACATCATAAACACCAACCGGGTAAATAACTGACAAACCATGTCTAAATATGATCTTTTATATTACTTGTTAGGTTGGAATGCTAGAATGGTGTTTTTAAAGACAGATGTGACGACATGGCCGCTGCAGGCCATCTGGTTGCTTGAAAGCTGCTAACATGCCAGTACGTACCAACCTACAATGGCTAAATAGAAAGCATGGTCTGCAAAACTAGCAGAAGGAGTTTATTCACTCAAAAAATTGGATTGGCCTAAATCGTGTCTTGGGTGTGGTTACCCTTTAAATACCTTTGGGATCAACTGGAAGGCTGACAGGAAGCCCGGCAAAATCACTGAACATCACTGTTAAACCCCTTTAAATGTTTTTCCGGACGAAATGGAAGCAAATCTCAGCGGCGATGCTCTAATCCCCTGGAAAGCCTTCTCTGAAGAGTGAGTATATATTAATTGCCCGGACTTTGGAGATTTAAATGAACAGGTGTCAACATGTACATTTAACCCTTTGCAGAGGGTTACTTCTATGCAAGTATTACTCAATGTGACTACTAGAGATTGTTTCTTCAGCACTTTAATCATACATTTATTATCTTATACTTTAAATAGTTAATACTTTTGCTGTTTGGCTCCCAACCTGAATATGAGATCATCATTCCTGGAGTTCATATATTTTATTTTCCATAAGCGCCATAGTATTCGTCACTGGAGCCATTTTTTTTACAGATTGTGCAGGTGTTGTAATTTACAGAACACTCAGCATGAAAGTGTAGTCATTAATTGTACACTGGTACATTTTCCAGCATCAAATAATCAGTTGCTACATCCCAGCATTTTCTCTATTAGGACTATTTACCCTCTTCAGTGGACTTGAGGGCAGTAACATAATTGCACACCAGGGGGCAGTGCTCACTGCCGCTTCACTTCGCAAAGCTTTGAGGCATTTATAAACGTCGAAGCGCATGTCATGAAGATGAGCGCTGCTACCCAGAATACTTGCAATCACTAGAAATTATCCTGAAGAAAATGAGCATTTTATAGGCTTGTGCATGCATGGTGAATTTCATGGCGACTTTTGAGTTATAAAAATTAAGTTTCATGGAGTCAAGCATATCCGCAGTCATATGAATTGGGATGTTATGATCGTACTTGTAAATGTTTGTGCACTGGCGACTTTTCCAAATGGTTTGATGCAAATATCAGTGAATGAGGGCCAGGGGTCTTTCAAGAGGTGACTTGGCCTTGGGATATTGAGACGACTCAAGTAAATAGGCTCCAGTGCGACTATATCCTACAACCAAGAGCAGATCTGTCATGTATGCATTTTATAGGTTGTGTAGGATGGCGGCTCATCGTGTGCTAAATTAAACGATCTCACAGCCATGTCTAAAGCTTGCTCTTTGACGTGACAAATTATGGAAGCAGCTGCACCCACTCGTGTACGTAGTATTGACGAGCACCTGAGATGAAGCGATGTGCCTGTCGGTCTCTCTGTGATGAGTATTGAGCTGGATTTCTAAGGATTGCACCCTTACAACAGTGTGAGGTGCTTTCTTTGAGTGCCTCATCTATTCTGGACCATTTAGCAGTTGAAGCAGCTTTCTGGCTCGGGTCAATCTCTTGCTTTGTCTATTTGACTGCGGTGATGCTTGAACTTTGATTTTTTTTGGGGGGGGGCATACTTAAAACAGAAGTCCAGCACACACATTAATGAAACAGGTTAAGTGTTCTCTTCAGGAAGATGCGCACTGTGGGTGGTGTGTGAACATTGGTGATTGACGAAACTGAAAGGCACAGAATTCAGGTTGAATAGCAGTTTAAGGACATGATGCAGCTGGCTTGTTTTTCTATAAAAATGATAAAGCACTCTTGAGCATGTAAGGTGAGGTGAAACCCATTCTGTCAGTCTCTTGATGGAACTGGGACCTTGGCTGATTCATAGTGCCCCCGGCAAGCTGATCCCACTGCTTCATGGGTGTTGTAGTTCCGCTGGGTTGTTGCCATGAAGACAGTCGCAGGGTTCCATGCTGCCATCTTGACCAATGGGGATCAAGAGTTTTCTGCAATGGGGGGGACAGAGGACTCAGTACCATAGCAACTATTTATAGTTCCAAAAACTCTCCACTTTTCTTTGGCTGGGATCTAATGTACTCTGAGGGGTCCTTTGTTCCTTGCCATTAACTGTTCTGAGTTGAATTAACAGAAATGAACTGTTTTGATTGCCTTGTTCAGTCCACCACTCTCATTCAACCTTAGAATATTTTACCTCGTAAGCTGCAAGTGGGGCAGAAATTGAGAACCAAAACTGCAGTATTGTTTAAAGGAAATCAGAAGGTATGAGGGTGGGCGATTGTACTGAACTGAAGGAGACATTTTTTTTGTAGGCATTATCGTGTCTGAAGGCTTTGAGCATTATGTTAAAGGTCTCTGATGGTTTATAGTGTTTGTTGCAGAGACTGTTCTGCTTTCTCCTTCCTCTAAAAGCCATAATTGTATTCATATGCACACACCCGTTCCTTTGCAATTGCAGCCTCACTGAGAGCCCATACGAACAGTGGCATCAATCTCGCCTACGGTAGTGTACTGTAATGGGCGTAATCAGATGCACTGTGCACCTCCCGGCTCACGGTTCACAATGAAAGCTCAAAAAAGCAAGAAAAGCGTGCTTATTATGATAATGATAATGGCTGTGTAATGGCTAGCCTCGAGCCATGAAAGTTTACCGTTTCCGCATTTAAATCCAAGGCATTTTACAGATTAGATAAATGCATAGCGAGCAACATTATTTGCGCCGTGTTTCCACTTTAAGCTGCTTTCACACCGGACGCGAAACAAATTTTTCGCACGACAGATTACATTCAAAGTCAATATTCGCGTCTTTGCATTGACTTCGAATGTAATCTGTCGTGCGAAAAATTCGTTTCGCGTCAGGTGTGAAAGCAGCTTAAGAAGCCACTACAGGCAACGATTGGCAGGAGGCTGATGATAACTGGTGACCTTTAAATGGGACCATGGCTTTTGTACCACAAATGGAAAAACTATTAGCATCTACAGTGCCCTGTCTGAATTCTGTGTTGTAATTATATGCACATGAGGTGTTCAAGGCAGGGCAAAATATACTCCGCCGAAATGCAAAGCATTGGATAATCATGCAAGGCTTGAAGATGCTCTTTAATAATAGTACTTTCAATTTGCATCTGTGTTAACTTGAAAGGCTAATATCTTTGCATGTGTCGCATGGGACAAAGTTCATATTTGTTATTAAATAATGGAGACAATATTCATTTCTATTTTGAATTATATAATTGTTTTCATAAAGAATTTGGAGAATCTTGTATAAAAAGATTTAGACCTCCAAACTAAACTGGGGCGCTAACTTTACCATCTCCATGTGTCATACGGGACATTGGAAGAAAGGGCCTTCCGAATATCAGTGCTCAAGTAAGTCCCTGTGACATGAAATTTTTTTATAAGAGATGTATAGAGGCATTAATGATGATTCATTCCTTTAATGTACAGTATTAAAAGATATGAGGGTTACTATTTTACAATAATTCCTTGCACATCAATATTACTCTTGACAAGAAAGGCTAAATTTGCAAAAATTCTAATTTTGGGGCTTTTGTCCTAAAAATCTAATTTTTAGGTTGATAAAACTCACTTGTTCTAGATGCTTTGGACATTAATCTATGATGTGACAACAATGATTGCCAATTTAAAGCAGTTTTTAATGTTACCATTTTTCCATGTTCTCACATGGAATTGCCCATAATAGTCTATAGCTATTGAATTAAATTTTCCTTCATTGACCAATTGTGCTGTTATTTGTTTATTATTTATTTAATAAAATACAGATGGATGTTAGAAGAGGAGTATAGGTAATGCAATTGACAGGTTTCAGATTGGATCGGATTAAATTTATTAAAGTATCTGAGTTAATTTTTCCCTGATTTTCACTGAGGTGCTGCATGAAAAACACTGACATGACCAATATGGAGTTAAATCATCAGGTCACCTAAATACTGAACCTTCTTTGAAGAATCTGATCATGTCTGATGAGGGCTTTCGCGTTATATTTGTGGGAGTGTCAGGGAATGTGCTGAAATAACGGATGAGTAAATGTTGCGGTAAATGTTGAGGCTGATGGAATAGTTAAGATTAGAATGAATCCAGAGATGGATGGGGCTCTTGTTGCCTGCCTCAGGTGCACAAACTCTCTTGCATCTATTACCACAGTAACGATTGATCCACTTAATTACCTAATCTTCAGCTGAGGCATTGATAAGTAGAATTTATGTGATGCATCTCAATGCTCCTGAACCACATCTGTTTCCCTCACATATTTTTCTTGCACTCTAGTCCCTTACACTGGGGACTAGGAGACACTATGCTAGGAGAGAAGAAACCAAGAAATGTTTTTAGAGAAATGAGACTTCCTTTCCTCTAGAGCGTTGCATGAACAGTTCCCATTTCTGATGACTGCAAACAGCTAGATCTGTCGGTTTCCATTTCCTCACAGCAAGAAGGTCGTGGGTTCGAATCCGGCCTGGGGCCTTTCTGTGTGGTGTTTACATGTTCTCCTCGTGTTTGCGTGGGTTTCCTCCGGGTACTCTGGTTTCCCCCACCCACAAAAACATGCACTATAGGAACACACCTGCCAGTACCGCTGACCAAGGAACTGGCTTTAGAACTGGAGTTGGTCCCCGGGCGCTGCTCTTTGGCTACCCACTGCTCCTAACTATAGGATGGGTCAAATGCAGAGGACAAATTACCCCACGGGGTTCAATAAAGTATATCTTATCTTATTATCTCTGTCATGGCTTTAAGCTGAAAGCATTCTGGGATGGCTGGGCTTGTGTATCATTACTCATGGCTCCTCAGAGTTCCCTCTTCATTCCTTGGTCCTTGCTTCTTGCAGCATAAATAAGTGCTTTGAGACGGCCTGCAAGATGGCGGATCTGGAACGACTTCCAGTTCAAGCGAGGACCAAGGAGCAAGAAAATAACAAATAAGAGAATTGAGATGTATTCATTAACTGTCCATGGGCTGGATTAAAACAAAGATAATGAGTGGCTCTGAATGCTTTAAAGAGCCATGGACCTTCCTTGAGAATGGCCATGACCCAGACATTTCCTGACTTGCAGTCATAACAAGGAGCACCTTCAGTTGTTTATTTCGTGAAGGAAATGAGGCAGTTAGCTCCTTTATTGCTTCATTCCAGCAAGGAGACACAGGACCAACCTTGGACGAAGGGAATTATCTATTATGAACTACCATTCTTTGCAACTTAAAGTATTGGAAAAGGAAAATCGTTGCCCAATTGTTACAATTTGGATGCGCCCTCACACCGAAATGGGCCATTTTTGTCCTTAGGAAGAGGGACCAAAAACTCACTGTTTCTTTTCTTCTTGTTCTTGGTATGGACACTAACTGAAGCTCTACTCCTCCGTTATTACTTAACATATCGTCATGAAACTTGACAAGCGTGTTCTACATGTCAGTGCGCGGGCATTAATTCAGCCCAATTTTGCAAAAAGGGCAGAGGAGGCATGTACGTCCACCCTGCACAAGCACTCACTAATTACACAACACTGTCCCGAGGATGTAGTTCATTTGAACCTGTTGGGTGAGGTAAGGCACTCCTGATTTCTGGACTCACCTGCACCTTCGACCTCAAAGTCATCAGGAAGGAGTTTGTCCTGGCGGTTCCCAAGCACGAAGGCCAGGAAGGAGAGGACGAGGGCGTCCAGGATACTGATGATGGCCAGGATGTAGGCCCAGCGCACCGTGCAGTGTCCCAGCGAGTACTTCCCCGTCTTCTGGCCACACATTCGCTTCACCTCCTCTGAGTCCCAGCCATCCGGGTAGATCATGCAGCCCATCACCATGGTAACAGCTGAGGAAGGTTGGGAGTCATTATGGCATACGCATATCTCACAATTTCATGGTGATTGGTTGTTTCATGTTTAAAAATAGCTTGTTACAACTTGCTAAGAAATTAATAACTTCCAGTACAAATGCTTCAGAGCTAAATGATACCGATTCATTACGCAGCGATGACCAAGTGCTCTTGTTTGATAAGCTTCAGAGAGAATAAATCTCAGCTGGTCACCCAAACTCCTGTCCTAAAGGATCAAAATGTATGATTTTCAGTATGCTTTCATAGTTAATTGTGCTAAATTTGTCCTCAATTAGCAGAAGATTCTACACAACAAGCTTTGAGGGCTTCAATTGGCTGTGGATTGAGAAGAAGCCCTAGAAACATTTGCAACCCTCTAGGATTGTCACATCTATAAGATCCCATGTTTAATTATGGACTGATTACTTCCAATGGATTAATATTGTGGGTGATGCTAAGACAGATCTATAATTGCAACGTTCTGGATCTCTGGTTACTTAATATTTACAATGATTTGACTTATGTTGACCAATTCTAGGACTAGAGGCACTCCTAAAGTGCAAACCTCCGGCAAGGCAGCGCAGCCGAAATATTGCTGCTGCCATGGAGGCCATATTGTTCAACTGATTGCGGTCAAAATCAATAAGGTCCATCCCTGATGTTACAGCAACCCACCCACAAAATTTCAGAGATATCCGTTCAGTACTTTTTGAGTTATCTTGTACACAGTCAGAAAAACAGACAAACCAACGCGGGCAAAAACACAACCTCCTTGGTGGAGGTGATGATCACTGCACTGTAGGCAATGTGTTACTTACTTAGTAAGTGGATGACAAAGTGGTAAAATATAAGTTTTTTAAGGGAACTAAGTAATTCAAACTCTGTGATTACGAACCCAGTGGCATGCTGTTGGCAGTATGAAAGACACCATACACTTGATGGATTTCCACAGAGCCTCAAATTAGATTCCAGGTCCAATTAGATAGACATTGTACACGACTCAAAGGCTGTCAAGTTATCACATTTCAAATGGAAACTGAATGCTCTTGAAGGTGTCAGGTATTGGGCTGACACTATAATCCCAGGTGTAAAAGAAACAGCTTTGGTGACAACAGAGAGCTCAGGGTTGAGAATTTGCCACCTGCTGTGTCACTGGATACACTGACATCCTGAGTAAGAGAGCCAGGTCTGTTATCCTGAGTCATTCCTCTGAAGGTTACAGTCTCTCTGCAAACAGAGACGGCATATGCTGGACAGCGAGATCCCAAACTGGTGTTCGAAAAGTCCCGGAGAATCTCAGGGGTTCCTTTTACGAAATTGGTAAATATTCTTTCCTGAATTGAGGTCTGGGGGAAGTGAATCAAAAATTGAACTCCGGTACAAATTTCATTATGTCTGCATTGAACATAAACTAATTATGCACTGAATATGAGTTAAACTGCTTTCACTTTTCATATTCTTGGCACTTATCTGATCTCAAAACTCCTCTGAAAGCATTACCAATACCAGAGATGATGAAATCAAGGTCTGAAAACTGCTGGTTTTCCACATTCACTTTACTTTGGAGGCCAGGTGTAAGAACAGTTCAGTACATCAGTTATTTACCAGACAGAAGAAAGAGAACCAGGGCAGTATTGGGCTTTGAGGTCCAGATTTAGTGATCTGTGATCTATACAGTATATAAAAACATGCAGGATGAAATTACTGTTCAGAATACTTAGTGTGGTATTGTGAAATTATATTTACCATTGTGAAAGTGTTGTATATTGGGTAGTAATCCTGTGGTCGGTGTTGTATAAGGGTACTTGGGGTCCTTTACAGGGGCGTCACAAATCGACAACAAAAATCACTTGCTTGGTTCCACGCACTGTCTCCAGCTAAACAGTCAAATATGTTGTAGATTCACATTATTCTGGACAGTCGATCATCATGATAATACTTTCGTGTTTCAACCTCCAGATTGAAACGAAAATGATTTTCACATCAGATGAGATGGTGCGCATTTGTCCTCTCAGATTATACAGAATTAACTGCCGTTTAATTAACTGACTGTCATTGTTGCAGTTAGAGCTGAGTCTTGCCTCTGTCATATAAATGACCTGCAGGAACATATTTTGTTCATTAAGTTTTAAAAACATTTGCCAATTAGCCCTTGGCTTTAAAGTCTCTGCCATCGCCACGCCTTCATTTTTACCATACAGGGCCTCCTTGCCATTTAACTATTCGCCAACAGTTCAAGTTTGCGCTAATTTAATGTTCATCGATGACGTATGCCTTTTGATTCAGAGTTTATCCTATAATTACTGAATGAAGGTTTTGCATATTTTTGTCTACTGACATTGGCAATGCTTGAAAATATCATTTTAATGGTTTAGAGCAAAAATATAATGATTTTAGTGTTATTTCACATGATTTGACAAGAATAATGGTCAGATTTATTGACCTTGATTATTTCAGTAACGGTGGTTGACACAAGAAGGTGGTAAAGAGTGATTACCCAGGCCCCTCAGGAAGCTGTCACAGAAATATAACAATGACATTTTGCCCTCTAGTCTACTTATTGATATCACTGTGTCATTTGCATTGTTTCAAGGTGAGGAAAATTGAAACATTTTCTGGGTTAAAAATGACTCCAGTTGCTACAAACTTAATAGAAATTTTTTTCGGGAGAGATTATGAACATACAGTTATTTTAATTATGAGAGATGGGGAATATTTATACTTTGAGACAATATTTGAAAGCCAGGGATAAGATATGCTATGATACTAACATTGAGAATAGATTATGAATGGGTTGGTTGGCACACTGTTTTTGGGGTCAGTTGAACCCTGAAGTCATTAAATCATAATAAAAATGTCATCATGTGACCATGTATTTCTATTACGGAAACACATTTCTTGCATGATCACTACATATGTATGTTGTTCTTACAATAAATGACAAATAGACCAACAATAGCTGTCATCACAAATTAGAGCTGTAGATATCAAAAAATCTACACATTTAAAATGTAATTGAGCCCCCGCCTTTAAAAAAAAAAAAAAAAATAAGAACTGTTTAAAACAATTACGATTTACTGAATAAAATAATACCACCCAGCAAACCAATCCTGTGATTGTTTCTCAAAGTGTTACGTTGTCTTTTCGAGTTTGGAACAACTTCTATTAATGGTAGAAGGTGCCATTAGAAGGTACACAAAATCTTGCCTGAGAGTTCAAGGTTAGCACTTAACGTTGAAATTACATTCGGATGACAGATAATATTTGAGTTAAATACACAAGAGTTAAAGTGTGCCAACCAACTGCAGACTCCCTTTATGCACTAAGGAACCAAATACAGACCTTTCACCCTTCAATTTCAGGTAGCCTCGCTTACCTTTGATCCACTTAATGCTGAAGTATTTATATGATGCACATTATTTTTTAAAACGCTGCTTTTATAAGACTTTGTGTCCTCATTCCCTTATATTGTCGCGTTATTTCTTTCGACACTCAGCCAGACAAAAAGCATTAAATCGCACTTCAGGCGAGTGAACCAGGAACCCCGTGAGGTACTGCGTAGCAGTTTATGAGGAGCTTTGCAATTCCTGGCACGATGCCAATGATCCAATCTAACGCCATCTGTGCCCCTATCCTTTGCACTAAGCAGTGTGTATGATGCTGTCCTCAGCCTTTGGCCTCCAGACCGTGTAACACAGCGCACGAGGAGGCTTACATCAGGCATTGGAGCGAGTCCACAGAGATGACGGTGCACTCAAGGGTAATTAACTAGGGGGCACAAGCAATATGTTGGCTTGCACCCTACTGAGGGAGATAAGAGAGGTTATTCATCTCTTACATATGCGGTAACCTGGCATGCTGATTACGTAGGGACCTCCATGGACAATGTTATCAATCACTGGAAAAAAATCAATGCTGGGTTCACCTGGCGGTAAAGAGAGGGTGAAGGATAAAAGCATGATTTCTCGAGGTCATCGCCATTACTGCGCCTATTTTTTTTCTGAAATGGATTTAAGCAACAAGAAGCTCAGTATGATGAGTTACTGTTTGGATCATTAGGCCCAATTTCAATTGTGTGCTAAAAATACTGGGCCGCCTGGTTTCTTTTTGAAGGGGTGAAATACAACGGAACTGGTGGCATGCAGTCTATAAACCACAAACCAGGTACCCCTTCTTTAGCCTAACCTAACCCCCCAAAGAAAATATGCCCACATAATGCAGCATACCAGAAATGCACACACACACACACACACACACACACACACACACATTGATTCACTGTTTCATGGACCATTGACAACTGAAAATAGTTTACTGCACGCATTTAGCTTTTCAATAAAATACATATGAGAAGGCCATACCTGGTGCAGGTCTTACAGCTTTCAACTTGCAGTAAATGACCAAATCACATCATGAGAAGTGTGGATGTTACACTAAAAATGTGTTGGCAAATCAGCAAGAAATTAAAACTATGCAAATTATGGTTCACTCGAGTCAAGAATAATAGCATGTGCAGTCATTTGGAAATAAGATGCAAAATCTCAAATTTGATGGGGGCCTAGAAAGAATAGCATGGGAAGAATTTGGAATTTTTTTTTTTTTTCAAATTTACAGGAAAAAATGAATAGGGTTTTTGGGGTTTTTATCTCTGACTCCAGGGTGACATAGTCACCTCAGTACTCTAGAGTGAAAATCATACGTTTGATGAGTGTGAATTTTTACCTCTTAGCACCTTTTAAAATATCATGTAAGGGGCATGTAGGTAGCTTAAGTTTACTTCATGACTATGAGCAGATTCGATTGGCTACCAGATCTGATTGCATGCCACAGAAAGGAAAGGAATATGTCCCATGCAATCAGTGGGAAATAAAATGAGTTGATATTTCTCAATGCGGAAACGTTGAAGTTAGTTCATGAAGTTGAAAAAAAAAGTGTATTTTCCACGCATCTGGAGACAAGACACGGTCACGGAACAATAGTTAAGGGTTTTCATAGCCAGTGAACAGCTCGGGGTAAATTATGAAGCTCCCATAGACAAATAGGCGTCCCTGTACTTTTGTTGTTCTAATAACCAACATTTTTTGATTGATTGGATGTGAAATAATTCGGTGATATGCATAGGAAAATGCATTGATCCCGTTGACTATTCCTAAATTACAGGTCTCACTTAAATCATTTTACTTCAGAAAATTGAACTGTCCATGGTCCTTAACGCGGCGGCGCGATTGTTCGCGTTTTATTCGAGTGGAGAGGTGAAGCTCTCAGCATCAAGTCACCTTCCTTGCCAGTGAAAAACTTTTACAGCAGCTTTTAACTGTATGCCATTGCAAGAAATGGCCGCAAATTTAATTTACGATGGAAACCAGTAAAGCGATGAAATTGTTTTACTTCTCAGCGGGCAAGCAATCCATGGAAGCAGGTTCTTGCCATTTTGAGAACGCAAGGCTGCAAAGCTGACCTGATAACCCGCTTATATCCATAATTATTTGCAGCCATCTAGACGGGTTTTGCAGTAGAATTTAAACAGCATTATCATTCCATCACACAATTTTGGAATTATTTCACTCAGTTGAAACGTAGCAATATCAACACAGTCAGGTGACTTCAAATATGTCGGTTGGTGCCAAATGATCATTACGATGCCGTTACATCCATCGCTCTGAGTTTGACAGCTGCTTTTTCCCGATTCCGCTGGACCCCGTTGTTGATCTACTTTAAGATTCTTTAGCATTATATAGACACGTGATCACTCCCGGATTATTTAACACATTTCTTCTGCGGTTGAAACCGCGTATTTATTATAATTGGCTGCCAGGACAAGTTTAACAGGGTAAATATGGCTGTCTCATTAAAACACTACCACGATTATATCGAGCGGAAATGAGTGATGGGCGTGAAATGGGGGGCGATGTCTTTCATGTGTTTCATTTACGGGATTTATATGCTAATTCTGCTTTGTATGCTGATAACTCCTCATGATAAGTTAGCACAGAAGGGAAGCACGTTCGAGAGAACGCTTTTCTGCGAAGATCTGAGGTTTTAGGAATAGTTTCATGGAAACAATTTAAAGCGCAGGAATCAGGCGCAAGTAAGGCAATTTTTCATTCCTCAGCACACTCACAATTTATTTTCATAATTGTCAGCGCACTTGTTTACCGGACGAACTTCACGTCCACTACAGTAATTTATCGCCTGCTGTCAATCATTTGTTCCGTAGCAGAAAGTATGCCTAAAAGTAAGTAAAAAGAGGATGTCCTGAATACCATTACTTTACAAGTATGTTCTTTAAATATAAGTTTGACAAGGTAAAAGCATGTTTCGGTCTGCTCCAATTAATTGGAATTTACGTAAGGCACTTTTTAGGCAATCATTTTTTCTGATTCTGCTCGACGCTTTTTACGCGTTGTTTGATTTGATTGTAGATCCTCACCCTCAGACCCCAGTGACACAATATCCAATTTATGTCCAACCACATTCCACCCAAATCAACAACTTTTTACAGTTCATTTTTAAGTATAATTGGAAGTTATGATACAGAGAACAATTTCTTGGGACAAAAATAAAAAAAAAAAAAATCCATTGTATTAACACTTGAGCTGTGTGTTCATGACACATAGGTTCGTTGAGTTTGAAGCTGTTCACTGTCCTCATATGTTTTAAGTGAAGCTTAATCAGAAAATGTCCAGATATAGACTCCACTTGTGGCCAATGTACATAAGATATATGTAACTTTCCTGAGCATTTTCATATTTTCTGTATCAAACCTTATTTTGGTCTTAGACAGCCCATATCAAATTTTTGACTTGAATTATTTCTTGGTGGGAAAAAAAAATGTGACCTTTGTTTTGTCAAAGCCCCCGGGAGTTTAACCATCACCATCTGGCAAAAAAGTTGGTGTTTGGTTTTAGATAAGCAAATACTCAGGAGCTTAAGATTGAATTATTATTGCAGTGATTAATGCTTCAGCTGTCTTATGGGGAGCAAATTATTGGTCTGCATCAAGCAAAGAAAACAACTAAGGAAATCGCGGAAATCGCTTGAATTGGATGAAGAACTGGCCAACGCATTATTAAAGCCTGGAAGGATTGAGGTGAGCTGTTAACTCTGCAGAAGAAATGGGTCAGACTAAAAGAAATCATTAATGATTGTGATCGATGATCACTATAAAGCTACATTCACACCGGACGCGAAACGAATTTTACGCGTGTATTGGCGTTTTTGCATTGACTTTGAATGTAATCTGTCGTGCGAAAAATTCGTTTCGCGTCCAGTGTGAAAGCGGCTTAATGCTTGATGAAAAATCATCATGAAAATTGACCGTAAAAATTATGGTTGTGTTTAATCGTGAAATAAAAGTATAATCTCACACGTATAATCCGACAAGAAGTTGCAGGATGGGGACAAATCAGCTTCTTGGCCACACAAAAGCCATTTGTAAGGGAGGTTTAATCGAAGAAAAAATCAGTTCAATTCACAAGGGAGCATAAAGATTGAACTGCGGAACAATGGGATGAGGTCTTGTGGTCTGATGAATCCAGATTTTCCTTATTCTAGACCAATTGGCACATCAGGGTAAGAAAGCAAGCTCATGAGGTGTTGCACCCATCATTCATAGTGCCCACTATAGAAGCCTCTGGGAGCAGTATTATGATCTGGAGTCGCTTTAGTTGGTCAGGTCAAAGCTCAGCAACTTTATGCAGCAGTTAACTGAAGTCAGAAGGACGACTTGAATATACTGAATGAACAGTTTATCCCATCAATGGATTTTTTAAATCACTGACAGAACAGGCATATTCCAGGATGACAATGCTATGATTCGTCAGGCTCAAATTGTGAAAGAGTGGTTCACTGAACATGAGGAATCAATTTCACACATGAATTGGCCATTGAACAGTGCTGACCTTAACCAACTGAAGGTCTTCTAAGATGTGCTAGAGAAGGCTTTACGAAGTGGTTTGACTCTCAATATAAGATCTTGGCCAAAAATTAATGCACCTCTGGTCAGAAATGAATGTTTAATCATTGCACAAGATTGTCGAAACAACGCCACAATGAATGCGCACCTTGATCAACACTAAAAGCGGTCCAACAAAATGTTAGAGTGTACGACTTTTTTTTTTTTTTTTTTTTTTTTTTTGGCCAGGCAGTGCATGTCACTGCCCGAGCAAGGTAGCGAGGCACATAATTTTTGCTTAAATGAATAAATAATTTTACACCAGTCATTGCCAGCTGGATTTGATACATGATATGATATCTGATGCATGCTCTGAAATTAGGGGAACAGTGTCAGGATCTATTCGGAAACTATTTGCTTTTTGCTGCCCATATCTTAAGCAAAACACTATGCCTATCACCAGAAGTGTGAAATGCCAGTGCAACTCAGATTTTATATTTTTGTTTATTTTAATGTTACTCATCTTTTCTTATTCGGGGACTTCCTACATCATGAGAATGCAATTGCATTACCCTATTTCATTTGTAGAATTGCTCATAAAATACCTCGATATAGTTTCACTGGTTCATTTGACTTCGCTTACCAGAGGCAAGTTGCATCCACGCGCATATTTTGTAGACGCTTCCGGCATTACAGAACATGAAGAGGCTGAAGCAGACGATACAGCCCACGACGAGAAGCATCGACGTCCCGACGAAGAACATCGCAGTCCTGAAGGCTGGTGAAGGGATAGAGCTGAAGTCCAGCACGCTGCCCCTACAGATCAGCTCGGAGGTCAGCGCATTTCCAATGCAGTAGTGGAACAAACCGAAGTAGCCGGCTTGCGGGGTGTTGACGCTGTCCCCGATCCAGAAAGGCTGAATGAACACCACTACAGTGATGATCGCGAAGCAAATTGTGAATATCGCCCAAAGCACTCCAATCGCTCGAGCATTTCTCACATAGTTGGTGTGGTAGATTTTGGCTGCCTCTTGGGCAGGTAACATCTTCTCCATGTCGACAAGAGGTTAGAGGAGACCAACAGTTAGAATACTTTTACAGATCAGCCAGATGAGGACAATAAGATTACCATAAACAAATAAAAAACGAAATGGAGATGGATTTATTTCTTCCTCGGCTATTGGTCCACAAGTTTTATCATCAGAGTCTATCAAAGGGAACTTTTGAGCGCGAACTACCGCGAAGAAAATGCAACTCCTTCTCAGCTTGAGTCTATATAACACTCTGTTATGCTCCCTTTTCTTTCTGTTGAGCATTGTCCATCGTCGCCTTCAAAATTAATCGTCGAGCAATCATTGTTATCTAGAATATCTTGATACCTAAACATTTATTGCTCGCATAAAGCGCCAGAATGACGAGTAGCAGCGTTCGCTAATCCGCTTTAAAATACTTGTCCATCTGTTGTTTCGCGGCAGGCTCTTACAACCTTGATCAGCTCACGCCAGATTCACGGACGAAATCAACGATCAGTTTGTCAGTCAGAACTGGGGACCTCGGACAGCGCCATCCCGGGACTGATGACGAGCCTATGACGCGCAGTCCTTCGGCACGGGCTGAGGGCGAGAGACACAGGCGAAGTGGATTGTTCGACCCGCTCTGGTTCACTGATGCAGCGAACAGGGTGATTTCTGATCATGTCACCTCGACCGTAGCTACTTGCATTATGTATCTTCAAACGTGTTAGTTATTCTGTTCTATAGCAGTGTAGTAGACGATTGTGGAAAAACCACACAATCGGAACCTGCTTCCGAAAAAACAACTTTGGGATTAATAGTGACCCATTCGGCTCTAGCCCTTACACAGTCCTTTTTGTGAGGAATTAAACCTTCTCTGCCTGCAAGTCAGATTAAGAAATGCAAAAATAACTTATTCTACCAGTGCTGTATGGTGAAACATAACTTATACACTGCCCGTCAAAAAAAAAAAAAAAAAAAATTGTCATTTGTTTTTAAATACGCAATTACTCAAGAGTCTATGATCGAATCATTATTGAAGTGATGAATGTGTTTTAGCTGGCAATAATTCTTTCAATCTTGTCCGATTCAGTGCGTAACTTCTAATTTCTTAAACAACCTTGTCAGAGGACGTGTCTCATGGTCGTTGAAAACATGTTTCTGTGTTTCAAGAAGGGCCCATTATTGGCCAGCATCAAGGAAAGTAAACAGCTAAGCAGATTGCTGAAATCACGAAAACTGGGTCATGAACTGTCCAACAGTTTATTAAAACTTGGAAGAATGGTGGTTAACTGTCAATTTTGTGGGAGAAATTGGTTGGAGAAAAATCATGACTGATCCTGATCAGAGACTACTACATTGCTCCATGAAGTCTCATCATAAAAAAAAACAACAACAACAGTAGAACTCATGGCTATGTTTATTAATGAAGGAAAGAGCATTGCACAATTCAACAAAAACTTTGAGGACTGGGACTAAACAGCTGCATGGCCACAAGAAAGCCATTTGTTTGTGAGGATAATTGGGGAAAAAAAAATCAAGTTCAATTTGTAAGGGAGCATAAAGGTTTGCTTGAGTAGAAATGGAAAAAGGTCACATCGTCAAATGCGTCCAGATTTATCCTTTTCTGGACGAGTGTTGGGCGCGTCAGCATAAGATAGGACACCCATGTAGCGATGCAGCTGTCATGCATAATGCCTACTGTACCAGCTTCTGGGGGAAGTGTTATGATCTCGGGTTGCTTCAATTGGTCAGGTCTAGGCTCAGCACTGTTATGCAGCAAAAAAAAGAAGAATTCATCAGACTATGTGAATATACTAAATGACCAGTAACCCATCAATGGCCATTTTAATCCCTGATGGCATGGGCATATTCCAGGATGACAGTGCCAAGATTCGTCGACTCAGATTGTGAGAGAGTGGTTCATCGAGTGTGAGGAAGAGTCCAAATCTTAACCAGTTGAAAGTCTATGGGGATGTGCTGGAGAAGGCTTAACTGAGTGGTTTGACTCACCTATCACCAATACAATATCTTGGTCAAAAATGAATGCAAATCTGGTCGGAAATAAATGTTGTAGCAGATTGTCAAAACAATGCCACAGCTAATGTGTGCCATGATGAAAGCTAAGGGTGGCACAACAGTTTTATCATGAGAAACTTTTTGGATGGGCACTGTATTTTTTTTTTTTTTTTGCCCTGTTTTCAACTTAATGTCTGTGAAAGAGAATTTACACATCAAGTTGATTCTGTTTTTACTTGCATTTTACACATTGTCCAAATTCTTGTGGAACTGGGGTTGCACTTTCAGAGCAGTATTTGTGGTATGTGGACTCAAATTTGTAGCATGCATATGCAAACTTATAACATCCAGCATTTAAGATATTGCTGAGATGCATGTTAATCAAACCCATTGGTGAATGACATGGATTCTGTGCAGGGAGGGACAAATGTGGGTCAAGTACATTATAGGATTAAATCCTATGTGGACACTGCCACTGTACTGTAGCTCATAGCATGTATGGATGGCAATGAGGCGTACACTGCTGTGAAAAAGTTTTTGCCTCGTTCTTGATTTCTTCTATTTTTGCATTTTTGTCACACTTCAGTGTCTCAGATCATCGAACTAAATTTGATATCAGACAAAGATAACCCGAATAAACACAAAATACAGTTTTTAAATTATTATTTCATTTATAGTGGGAAAAAAGCTATTCAACCCAACCTAACACTATGTGAAAGACATAAGTGTCCCTTAGTTTCTAAATAAACCAATTAAACAAATTAAATTGATAGTTGGGTTCAATCTCACAAGGCAGACCCAGGCATGATTACTGCCAGCCCTAATGAATGTAAACATAACTTAAATATAACCTGTCTGGCAATAAGAAGTGGTCAAAAAGCAGCACATGATGCCACAATCAAAAGAAAATCAGGAACAGAGGAGAAACAAAGTCATTGACATCTATCAGTTTGGAAAGGATTATAAAGTTTTTTTCTGAGTGTGATGGCTGGTATTTCGAGATGCCAAATGCAGTGGCCAGAACGAAAGGAAGCACAGCAAAATGACGAACACAGACAAAACAAGAGAGAGGGGCTCGCGCTTCCAAAGGACATAAATCTCGTCCGAGTAAAAACATGGAAGCAAAGCGAGCTAGACCGAACGAAATAAAGGAAAAATCTCAGAAACCGAGATCAAAAGATTAAGCACCCAGACGGTGCACAGAGAGAGGAAAAGAGAGAGATAAATTCCCTTACTAACTAACACTTTCCTCTTTGCAACTAATTCCTAACCAACTTTCTAGCTAGAGAACTTACGGGCTATAGTGCAATAGTAACACTGACACTCTAGCAAAGGTGGCGAGGCAGAACTTGGGCATAAGAAGAGTCCGGGCGCCGCCCACAATTAATGCCAGCTGGCCAAAGAATCCGATGTGGGCAAAACGATATTGTCCGGGACGAGAGTAACAAAGAAAGCTCCCAAACAAACGCCAACCTCCAAAACCATGACACTGAGGTTCGTTGACTCCAGAAAACCATGGTGAGAGCCATTATCTACAAATAGAAAAAACTTGGAACAGCAGTTAACCCTCCCAGGACTGCCCAGCCTACAATAATTCCTCCGAGAGTGCCTCAAGGACTCATCCAGGAAGTCACAAAATAACTCAGACTAACATCTAAAGAAATGCAGGCCTCACTTGCCTCAGTTAAAATCATGGCATCCATTAGATAGCTGCAAGGGAAAAAGCACTGCTGACTAAAAACAACACAAAGACTTGGCTCATATTTGCCAAAACACATCTTGATGACCAACAAGAATGTTGGGATAATATTTTGTGCAATGATGTGTCAAAAGTGGAACTTTATGGAAGACATGGGTCCCTTTACATCTGGTGTAAAGCTAACACAGCATTCCACAATAAGAACTTGCAGTGTGATGGTCTATGGGGGATTCACTGCTTCAGGACCAAGGCGACTTTAAATAATTGATAGAACTATGGATTGTACTCTTTTCCCAAAAATCCTGAAGGAGAATGTCCAACAACCAGTTTATGACCTAAAGCTCAGGTGCAGTTGGATTATGCATCAGGACAATGATAAAAAGCACACAAGAAATTCCTCCTTGAATGGCTTAAAAGAAACAAAATTGTTTTAGAGCAGTCCAGTCAAAGTTCTGAATTTAATCCAAATGAGATGCTGTGGCATGACCTTAAACAGGCAGCTCTTGCTTGAAAACCCACTAATGTGACAGAATTAAAACAATTTAATGAGGCAAAATGGAAGAATTCAAGAAGGAGGGAAACACTTTTTCACAGTGCAGAAGTAGTTTGGGAAACAAAGCATACAATTCAGAGGCAGTAGGTTAGCATACCAGATGGGGGCGCTGTCGTGATGTGCTTGCGCAGAGTACATGAGCAAACGTGACCTGCTTTTTCAATAACCATCCAGAAAAATACACCAGCATCCACTGCCTGTACATATGCAAAAGGAAAAAAGCTGTGCTGTGTAAGCAGGTATGTATAATTGTTTGCTAATGTCAAAATGCAATGATTTCAAATCTAGTCCTGGGGGGTCGCTGTAGTATAACTGCACATCTTAAGGGGTTAAAGTATCTGAAGGTTTGACTCCCTGCAGTACGCCTTCATGAATTTGGCATTTGGTTGTATGAAGTGAAGTTAATCATTTGAGGTGAGCGTCTAGTCATTAAGCGGACAAATACAATCAATACCAAAGGAAAGCACAGCTTGCATTTTCACAGTGCTTTATCATGCTCTCAAGTCTGTGTGAACTGGACAGGTGTAGCTGACAGGTGGTGATGATCCAGTGTAATGGTGCATGATGGGAAGTTTGAGGGTGGCCATATATGTGACTGCCGCCTTCCTCGCAGTGCGACTGAGGACTTTACAGATCCCACCATGAAGTGTGTCCTGGTGATTGCGCTGTGCGTGTTGAATCTGGCTCGAGCTCTGGCTGCCCCACCACAGGATAAGGGCCTGATCATTAACCTGGTGAGCTGTCTTCCTCTGGCCTATTTCCAGATCCGATGTAGGGAAATGAACTGCCTGAAGTGTTCACATTGTACCAATAATATGATCCCAAGTGCTCAGACGGAAGGAATTCCACTGTAAAGACCCACAGAAAGAATATTCGGATATTGGCGAAGTGAGTTTTGTAAGGAGGGCTGTGTTCCCTGTGCAGTTCATATTTTACACAATATGGATGTAAATACACACAAGTGAAGGCTGAAGGTCTCTACTTTAGCCTCCTGTTCATTGCTTCGTAATCCAATGTGTCGGAGTACAGGGCCGAAAAGCTAAGATTGTGCCACTGTCCAAATGCTACAAACAGAAAAGTGCTATATTGTATAAGTGTTTCTAAGTTAAGTAAAAATATATATATATAATGTAGTGGAGTACACGTGTGAGGCATCTGTGTGACTTCATGCGAATGTGCTTGAGAGCATGCAGGTGTGTGGCACTGGCATGCACTGTAAGTGACTGCATAAATACATGTGTATGAATGTGTGCTTGTGCATTTTGAGTCTATGGATAAAAGTGAGCAGCATAGTTGCGTGTCTCACAGAATAATTATGAACTGTGAGTTTGTGTGTAACACAGGATAACAGTGAGCTGTGTGTCTGTGTGTAACACAGGATAACAGTGAGCTGTGTGTCTGTGTGTAACACAGGATAACATGAGCTGTGTGTCTGTGAGTGACACAGGATAATGGTGAGCTGTGTGTCTGTGTCTAACACAAGATAACGGCGAGCTGTGTGTCTGTGAGTGACACAGGATAATGGCGAGCTGTGTGTCTGTGTTTAACACAGGATAACAGTGAGTTGTGTGTCTGTGTGTAATACAGGATACTGGTGAGCTATGTGTGTGTGTAACACAGGATAATGGTGAGCTGTGTGTCTGTGTGTAACACAGGATAACGGCGAGCTGTGTGTCTGTGAGTGACACAGGATAACAGCAAGCTGTGTGTCTGTGTGTAACACAGGATAACGGCGAGCTGTGTGTCTGTGAGTGACATAGGATAACAGTGAGCTGTGTGTCTGTGAGTGACACAGGATAACAGTGAGTTGTGTGTCTGTGTGTAATACAGGATACCGGTGAGCTATGTGTGTGTGTAACACAGGATAATGGTGAGCTGTGTGTCTGTGTCTAACACAAGATAATGGTGAGCTGTGTGTCTGTGAGTGACACAGGATAACAGTGAGCTGTGTGTCTGTGTGTGACACAGGATAACAGTGAGTTGTGTGTCTGTGTGTAATACAGGATACCGGTGAGTTATGTGTGTGTGTAACACAGGATAACGGTGAGCTGTGTGTGTGTGTGTAACACAGGATAACGGTGAGCTGTGCTTCATCAGTATGCAGTGTAAGAGCTCTTGCTGCCACAGACGTAACGGACTTAGCCTGGCCCGATGTGCCCCCCAGGCAGCTGAGAACCAGAAGTGCTCCAAAAAGGTACGTCACAACCTAAAACACCCTGGTACGTGGCTCATTGGCCCACAGGTTGCAGGTTTGATACCTGGATGGGAAGCTGCCATCCATATCCAATTCATATTTTCTTTTCATTGAAAACAGACATATTACTCACCTTTTACAATGCTACATGCACAAATTAATGTCAATTTGTACTTTGTGAATGTTAATTGATTCTTTTTATGCTGCTATAAAAAGTCAAGTTAGATGACCTCCAAAATCGAGAGGGATCCAATGTATTTTAAAAAATTGCACACAAGAATACTTTATTGGACCACCTTTAGTTTTGATCACAGCACACTTTCATGTTGGCATTGTTTTGACAATCTTATGCAATGCTATATATTTATTTCTGACTAGAGTTGCATTTATTTTTGGCCGAGATCTTGTGTTGTCGATGGATGAGTCAAACCACTCCATGAAGCCTTCTACAGCTCATCCCAGAGACTTTCAGTTAGCTATGGTCAGGACTCTGGGGTGGCTAATTCATGGATGAAAAAGATTCCTCATGCTTGCTGAGCCACTCTTTCACAATTTGAGCTCAATGAGTTATAGTATTGTCATTCTGGGGTGCATTTCCCCAAAGCGTAGTTGCTAACTAATTTAGCAACTTACATAGTTCGTCCATTCACAGTCAGTGGTTCCAACTATGTAAGTTAGCATCCGTGCTTTTGGGAAACGCTCCCCTGGAAAATCCTTGTGCTGTCAGCAATTAGTTTGCTGACTTAATTTTTATACTATGTAACGTTGCTGTACCTTGACATGACCAACTGAAGCAACCCCAGATCATAACACTGCCTCCTGAGTCTTGTACAGCGGGCACTATGCATCACATCATGGGCTTCCTTTCTTACCCTGACATGCCCATCGCTCTGGAACAGGGTAAATCTGGACTCATTAGACCACACAACCTTTTTCTATTCCTCCACAGTAAAATCCTCATGGTCCCTAACAAATTGAAGTTATTTTTCCTGATTTGCCTCACAGAGAAGTGGGTTTTGTCATCATGTGGAAATGCTCCTACTGTCACAATTACACACAGCCATGAGTTCAATGGTCAATTTTTTTTTTTTTTTTTTTTTACAATGAGACTTCAGCGCTCCCATCACTATCATTCGTGATTTTTTTCCCAACCTATTTCCTCCCCGAAATTGGCTGTTCACCTCTGTCCTTCCAGGTTTTAATGACACGTTGGTCAGTTCTTCACCCAATTACAGTGATTTCAGCAATCTCCTCCACTGTTCTCTTTGCTTGATGCTGGCAAATAATTTGCCCCTCTTGAAGCACAGTAACATCTTTTCCACAACCAAAGGATAGATCTTCTGACATGGTTGTTTAAGAAATGAGAGATGACACACTTCATCAGTCAGGGTCAAAAGAATTGTTGCCAACTGAAACCTATTAATCACTGTAATAATGATTCAATCATAGGCTCTTAAGTATTTGCTTATTTTAATCCAAAGGACAACATTCATTTGGCCAGGCAGTGAAATATCTCCCTTATAAAATGAACTCTGGTGTTTGGGATTTGAATATCAGGGGCCAATGTACAAAATATGTACAATTTAAAATCTCTTTAAACTCTCTCAGTAAGTGTGTGTTAACATCCAGCTGTTCTTGTGGAACTAATTTTGCATTGAAGTTACTGATTTATGTATTGGGAAGGGACACTTGGTATTATAGCTGGTGTAAAAGATAACACAAAATGTGTTGTTCTTAATTAGCAAGTTTTTAAATTACATGACAAGTAACAGTATGCTTGTATCTAACACTGTTTTAAGAGAGCATTCATTTCCAGTTAGTTAAAAAAAACTAAATGTTTCTCAGGATAATAGCATCTACAAGGAACACAAGTCTGATCACAGAGGTTTGCTGCTGTCTATTCTTTATTTTTATTTATTCTTGATTCAATCTCAAAGACAGATGAGATGCATCGACTTTGTATTGAGAGAACTTCATCTAATTTTGATGAAGTCATGAGAAATAGCAAGTGTTAGACTGTATACCGCCAGTGCTGCATAACACCAGTGTAACAGACTATGGTACAAGGTGTGACATCTGTGGAAAACAGTGAGAACGTGTGATATACTAACAGGTAGAAAGGTTATTTTGGTCTTGTTGCGCAAGGACTGTTGGCTCACAAATTAACCAGTGCATAGTGCTAATGGCAGTGGGGTATGGTTGGTTTTAGATTGAAGTAAATGCAAAAGAAGACACACAATTGCTTGACTGGGATTAACACAGACTCTAGGAAAGACAATGATCAAACTAAAATCATAAAGGACCTGAAATGTATTGATTGCATAACAAAATAAAACCTTGCGGCAGAGAGGGCTGGCGAGGTGGTGGGGAAGGGGGGGGGGGGGGGGTGTGGTGTTGCGTACAGTGTGATACGTCTGTGAAACAGAGAGCAAACATCTGCTCCAGAAAGGTCAAATCCCACAGATTACATGAGATTAAGACCAGGGAGCAGTTAGGGCATTAACAACCAGGGAGATCAAAACCCCGCCAACTGTTGTCTGAGTAGCAGCAGTCAATGAAACCAAGACCAGGCCAAACACTGTCAGAGGAAGGCCTTGCGATAAAAGGAAGCCAACACTACCACCTTGTGGCTAACATTAAAAATGCAGATAAACTCACTCCTAAACGGTAAGATGCTCTGACTGGACATGTTTTACAATGAGACCGTGTGATTGAGATGATCCGATTGGATGTCGTCTGTGGTATGATGGTCTGATTGGGTGGTGGTCCGTTGTCCTGCTCTGTTTCATGTTCCCACAGTCCCTGTATGGAACATACTACCATTGTACCTGTGAGAGTGGGCTTGAATGTGAGGGGAAGACCTCCATCGGGGACTCCATCACCAACACCAACTTCGGAATCTGCAAAGACCCCAACGCAAAGGCCGGCACCATCTGAGCCAAGTACCAGAGCTGACTGTGAGGCACTGTTTCTCACAAATCATGCAAGAAATAATAAACCATCTGGGCATGAATGAATTCTGCTCTCTTGTCTCATTCCTCAGGTCTTTAAAGTGAATGTTAGTGGATGCCACAGTTCTGATATAAGTCCCTGATAGGCTTTTTCTGTGGAGTTTTGCTATTCCTTCATCTGCATGGTTTTTTTTTTTTTTTTTAACTGGGTTCTCTTAATTTGCCACCAAATTTTTTGAATGAAAAAAAGCTGAAAACACAAAGAAACTTAATGAAAATTCAAGTTATTTTGCAATGAGGTACTGAGAAACAAAATATAGCACAAAGGTGGAACAATAAATTTCCTGGGGCATAAACTCACTGACTAGAAGAGTGCTAAATCTGAGGGTGATGCTCAGAACAGTGATTATCTGTGAAGCCAAATATAAGCTGCCCATCATCCTCTCCATGCAGCTAATACAGACATTTTTTTTTGGTGTCTCAGTGATTAGGTCCTCCCCTGTTCTAGTAGTCTTTGTGAGTTTTGTGGTTTGTCTCACTAAATTGATTTATTGTCTTGTCTCACCCTCGTCTCCCAAAGTGGGCATTTGTTTGCCTCCCCCTTTTGTTTTGCTAGTGTGCTCGAGATCATTCACCTGCTGTACAACCCAACTGCGCTTGAGCTTTAGGTCTCAGAAATGGCTTTTTAACCCTTTCCAGACTGATAGTTGTCAACGACTTTGTGTCTCATCTGTTCTCCAATTTCTTTAGATTGTGTCATCATCTGCTGCTTTTTGCCTACTTTACATTGTCAGACAGGTTCTATTTAAGTGACGTTTACGTTCACGAGGGTTGTAAGTAATTATGCCTGCATGTGTCTAGTGAAACTGAACCCAATTATCAATTACATTTTTTTAATTGGTTGACTTAGTAACTATGGGAGCAACTACTTTTTCACAAAGGGCCAGATCTGGATGGATAACATTTCTCCTTCAATAAATGAATTCATCATTTAAACATTGCATCTTCTGCTTACTTAGGTCATATTTACCTAAAATTAAAATTAGTATGATGATCTGAAACATTTAAGTGTGACAACTATGCGGGAAGGAGTAAGTACTTCATACCACTGTATGTATGATGTGCCTTGATATTCTTGCCAACCTTTCATTCAATCAGTTTCAAAGTGGTGTCAAGTGTGAAGTTGTTTGGATGAGTGTTTCTTCAGAAACCTGCAAGCAACTATAAGCAAGGCCAAACAATTAGCGTGTTACGAACAGGCACTTTTTGAATGGGCAGTGCACTTGTTCTTTATAAGTAGGATTCCATTACACAAGTTTGGACTACGCAACTTGTGCTAAGCTTTCTTTTGAAAGATATTAATGCAGTTCTCTCCCTTTACTTAGCTTATATCCCTCTCCACCCTCTTGTCATGTTTCTAATAACCAAACTCTGTTTTGTTCACGATGCTAGTTTGACATTTGGAATTGATTTCTTCACTGGAATCACTGTTTACATTACAAATGGAATGCACACATTGCATGCGTGAGGCAGTCCTAGTCCTCTGTGACTTTAAAAAAGTGAAACTGAAATAGAATGTTTAACATTGACAGTTAATCTTTCAATCTATGGATTCTACCATTACGAGTCATTGTATTTAATTAGTTCTGATCATTTTTACCTTCTCGGAAAATAATTCACCGAAGAGGTCTTGTCATTGCCAGCTGTGCCTGTCAGAGCATGTGTGTGGCCGTGACAAACTAACATAAGGTGCATGCATGGTGCAATATCTGTTTGCACCACTAAGGTTGCTGTGTTTTAACAAACATGCACCATTGGATTTTCAGCATGACCGCACGATATCCATATTGCAAACAAAACTTCTGATAATCATTTTTTGAGGTCCCTACAAGCAGTTTTGAACTTTGTGTAATCAGTGCCCCTATAATCACTGTGCAATCACAGTACAATTTATCACAATTGATCGAGAACGTTCAATGTCTGTTGAGGCCACAGTATGGCAAACATTATACCATGATTCAAGTTACTTACACAATGTTCAGCAATGTTTTCATAAATATTTGAATTTGAACCAAGTGTGTCAAGCATATGATGTGGTTTTCTTAAAGTTTGGTTTGGAGGGATTGATGTCAGCATAGTTTTGTTCCGGGGGCGCCCCGGTAGCTCATCGGTCTAAGCGTGCGTACCATAAAGGCTGTGTCCTTCTCGCAGCGACCTGGTTCGATTCCAGCTCAGGTCATTTGCTGCATGTCTACCCCCATTCTTCTCCCCAACTATCCTGTCTCTCTGCACTGTACAACTGTCAAATAAAGGAAAAATTTCCCCCCCCAAAAAAACCCTTAAAAAAGCATAGTTTTGTTCTGGGTGGCACATTTCCTGAGCAGGGGAGTCTCAGATAGCATTTTCCTGCAGAACTTGTCTTCATCATAACCTTTATTTAACAAGGAAGTCACATTGAGATAACAATCTCATTTACAAGTGAGACCGAGTGAGACATGGTCAAATAGCAGCAAAAAACACAAAACAAAACAACAAAAAATCAATTGAATTTTCTCCACGTCACTGGGTACCAGTTGGTGGTCTGTACAAGTCACAGGGGCTTAGGATGCAAATTGATATTGGTCCGGCAGGCTGCGCAGGGGCGATGGTATGGAATGGGGGTGTCCCCCCCTTCCATCATTAGAAAATTTTTTGAAACTGGGGATTGATTTGGTTAGCTGTGGTTGCATGGAGACTCATCTTTAGCATCAACAGTTTCAACTTTTGGGTGGTGTTTCTTCACATTCACAACAGCAGATTAGTTCAGTCTGTGGGCTATAGTATGCACTTTCCAGCATTAGCAGTTTGAAGCATTTCATCCATGAACTTGATATAAACATTTGAGACAGCGTTCAAGAAATGAATTGGAGGCTTATAAAATACCTTATAAATTGAGATATATAAAAGAAGGTGACGTCCAGAGTAATGGCGTCAGGGTTATCCACCCATAGAAACTGACTGTCAGTTTCCTTATGTTCTTTTTGTCCCTTGCTTTTTTACATTTACTGATTTATCTGATTTACCTTATTTATTTCATCCCATATAATGCAATTAGGCCACCTATCTAAGAAAAAAAATAATAAAACACTGACACAAGATTACCAAGAACGGGTAAATCCCGTCATAGGCTAATTCAGATATCATATTTGGACAAGCAATATGCACGCAGGTAACTAACCCCTCGCTCTAGAAATACGAAGTAAAAATACAAGCAGGACACAAGCTGCATTAATATTGTGCGGATTGAAATCTTACCGGGAATGTAGGGGCACAAACCAGTGCGTGCTCCTGATGATAACTGTATGAACTCGGAAGGTGGATACCCACAAACACAGTTCAGAATGAACTGTTTAAAACGTGTTAGCAACAATTAGTTTTTAACCTAGTTAATTAAAAGAGACAGGATTTCGTGAGTTTTCTTAGACGCACTTAGAATACACTGCTTCTGCATACAAGCCCCATCTCACTCGCGCCCTCCACCAAGCTTGGGTTCGCGTAAAAAAATAATTTCTTTCGGACACGTGGCCCTCCTAAAAGCACTGCGCGCCCCCAAAGCATTCGGTTTTCTGTGCGCACCCGTGATAGCCAGCAAGTTGAAAAGACCTGAGTGGCATACGCCAAACACAGATGACAGTCCGTGTTCGGTGAAGGATTTGTCATTAAAAAAATAATTAAAAATTAAAATAAAAAAATTGAAAGGAAACTCTTCATACAACGAAGTGCATCCAGATCAAGCAGTTAAATGCAAATATGGGGATAACGATAGTTCGCGCTGCGTAGGTCTGGTAAATAATCCATTACATTCGAATTAAAATAACATTGCATTCTGTGATTGTTGCAATGTGAGGATGGCAGTATAGCAATTTTAGGTGATCCCCGAGAAACTGAAAGCCCTTCAAGCATAGTCCTTATCTCAGGGGAAAAACTGTCTAAATAAATGAGTAAACCATCGCTCTCGATGCAAATTGAATGCATTAAACAAGCGTGTCATGCAAAAATCAAGCGTAAATGAAGAATGCATAATAAATAAGAACGTTTTTTGCACTGGATCATAATTTATGAGAGAGTGCAGTGTCGCTGACGAACGCTAATGACACTGGTCTCGCGGCAGTGCATTAATCTGCTAGGTGACAAGCAGCCGGGATCGGCGAGAGGGTCTAAGCTGACATGACATGGGAGAGAGGGGAGGGGGAGGGGCGTATTCGGGAAAATATTGGTCCGGCGATCGCCGGTCTGCCGGGCCGGTTCCTACGCCCATGAGTCAATGTGATGAACAATTAGCTAGCTAACATGCTACGCTTTTCGCCATTAAGCTAAAAAATTCAAGCTTCAACGGTAACAGTAACTCATATAACAGTACCCCCCGCCCAAAAAAAACCGCTCCACCCGCCGCAAATTATTCGGCACACTACACTTTCTCACATTTTCCCTCCTCTTCTTATTTTAATGCGCCCCTAGCATTTGCCTAGAGGTTGCTTTGCTCCTCCTCCTCCTCCTCCTCTTCCCTCTCCACCTCCTCCTCCTCCAGCTTGTCGCAAAGCCCCTGAAGCCTGGTCAACTCCTCCTCCTCCTGCTCGAGAAGGCGAGACATCTCCTCAAGTTCTGCCTGCTTCTCCCACATGTGCGCGTCATACTTCTGGATCCAGGCCTCAATCTCCGATTCCATTCGGGCTTTCTTCTGCTTTAGGCTTTCGCGCGACTCGCGGTGTTCGACAGCTAGGCTAGCCAGCTGCGCCTCCAACTTGACAACTTCCTGCTGTGTCACGGCGCATCGTGCGTCGGAGGCGGCCCTGTCAGCTCGAATTTGCTCCGCCCCTTCGCGCTCGATCTTGTCCAGGACCTCATCAGAGGCCTTCTTGGTCACGTGCATGGAGACCTTCAGCTCGTATATCGACTTGCCTATCTCGGCGATATCAGTATTTCTCTTTTCAGTGGCCTGTGCCAGCTCTTGCTCCAGCTTAGCGTCCATGTTCTCGCGGTGCATGCGAGCGAGCATGTTCAAATGACGACTCCTTTCTTTCATCTCCGCTGGGCTCATGAGCAATTTCTCCATCAGAAATTTCCTCATCCCTTTCAGACACCCTGCCACCTCCTGACTCGGTCCGGGGGCAGCCTCGGCTCTCAATTCTTGGCAAACTGCTGGCTGTGCTTGTAACTCCCGGAGGATTACGCGGAGGCTACCGCGGAAGGACTGCTCCAGGACCACTGGCATGCCCTGGCCCTCTGCCTGCTCTCGTCGATGTGCCTCCAGACTTTCCCCAATGAGACGGTGCTCTTCAAGTGCTTCAACGAGCGTGGGCCGCAGCATTGGCGACAGCTTTTCCAGGTCGGACATGAGCACAGGTATGAGGGATAGCACCTCCAAATTCCAAATGCAGTCGCCTAGGATCCTATCGACACGCTCAATCTGTGAAGCAGCGAGCTCATCTGCAAAGATGTCCCGACGGTTTGATGAATTCTCCATTGAAATAAGCTTTTATCAACTCAGGTCTGAGAAACTTGTTTGCCGTTAAGGCTGTTAATGCCGCGCGTAGCAACGATTAAATAATAAAACAGACGTTCCAAATATACTAACGTCTGTGACGTCATAGCAAGCAAGAGGTGCCAATCAGAGCCATGTAGAGAGAGAGTCGCGTCAACTCCGTTCACTCTAATGGACCACTTTTTTTACAGCAATGGCGGGTCGTGGAGTCTCAATAGTTCTCGGAAGTTAGCGATAAGACTAGTCCAGCAGCTGATCTGAAGCGGAATGGACGTTCGTGATGATCTTTCAAAAGGTAAGACGTTTAAAGAATTAGACTGTATATTGTTAGCACATCTTAATTAAATAACACGTACAGTAAAGCGTTTTTTACTGGATTATCCCCTGCACGATTCTAGAGATATTTAACGTTTACGGATAACAAATTAGGCTACGATACTAGCTAGCAGCGCCACCGTCAGCCTAGCCAATGCAATGCCCGGGGTTAAAATGGTCTCGCAATGTCGCGCATCCCCCCCCCAAGTAGGCTATAGAGTTCATTAATAGGCTACAATAACAGAATGAAAAATAGAATGATGAAAAAACACGCTGGCAGGACACTTTATGTGACACTTGTTTAGTGTTGTTCAGATGAATCATATCATGTTTCAAGGTTCGCGTGTAAAATAATTAATGTAGTCTACTTTTCTCAAACAGATGCATGAATTCACAGATAAATGCAGTGACGGGCGGTGGACGGAAAACCGAGGGGGCGGAAAACATCCCTTGAAACGGATGAGATTAGTGACCCGATTTCAATCATTGTTCTTGGTCAACATGTTAGTTTCCCCTATAATGAAATGTTTTGGCGAGTGAATAATACATTCTATGAAATGTTTAATTCTCATGCCTCAATGGGCAACTCTTCACGAAAAAAACCACTGAGGATTTTCCGCGTTAAATTTTGTCACATCCTAAGCAAGTCGTCAAACCTGTGCGTAATGATTGCTTAATTGAAAAAGATTGAAATGCGCTCTTTTTTGCGTTCAACTGGTGCGTTTGATTTCTCGTCTTAACGAAGACAATTAGCTACACCTGAGAGGGGAGAGTTCAAGTGTCTTTTACCAGGGAAATTGACTGAAAACAGATCAAGACTAATAAGCAGTTTAAAGACATGTTTATCACCCTCCTTGTTCTCTGTCCACCGCGCGCCACTGGATAAATGTCTCAGAAGCCTATTCGAAATATGTATTCTCAAGGATCACAACAGATAAAATCATGAATATTGTTACATACATACTTAGGTAAATGTTTTGACAGGCCAATTAAAACAAAAACAAAAAAACATAAAGTGGGCTACACAGCCTATTCATCTGACAAATGAAAGGCGCCGCACTTTTCTAGTTGCAAAGTCATGTATAATATCATCGAAATCAATTCTCTTGGCCAGTTCATGTTCTATCGAGATCATCCCTAAACCATTTAGTCTCTCTTGTGACATGGTGGAGCGCAAGTGATTTTTTCATTAATTAAAGTTTACTGAAAGTGCGCTCGCCCCCAGCCACCGTTACGAGCAAAGTCAGAAAGATACGCAACAAGGGATCTCGGGCGAGCGAGCGTGTGTGGTTGCTCACGTCATAAGTCTTGTGTTGCGGCGTTAAAGACGGACTAAACCACTTGCATGGGGGGAGAATCTATTTTTACCACTATGTCATTTGTCGAGGAAAATTAGCAAAATAGAATATTTAAAGCTTTTATGTAACTGAGAAATACTATGTTAAATCTCCACCGATATCTATTATGATGAATTTTCCAGCAGATTATTTTAAAATCAGGGGGTCAGTTTCATGCCCCCCCTAGTCTGATGCCCGGGGATAGCAGCCCCCTTTGCGACACAGTTACTAGCTCTAACCATGAGCAGCAGCATCCTTGTAAACTCCGTCCTCTCAATGCCATTTCATCCAAAGAAGCGAAATTAGAGGGAAAAAAATGCCTCTTAAACGTGAATTTTTTTTTTTTTTTTTTTTTTTTTTGCGGAGTGGGGTGGGGGGAGTGAAATGTTAGAGAAATAATGTAAATATAACAGACTCGTTATAGTAGTGGATGTGGTGAAGTGAGATTTTCTTTGAGAACAAGGTAGCTAACGTTAGCTGGTATAATAAAGTTAACGTGACAAAATAATGAAGAAAGCCATTGTTTGCTGTGATACATCACTATTAATATTGATTGTGGGAGCTTTTTTTTTTTTTTTTTTTTTTTTACTTCTATTCAATAAACTTAGACGTGATCTCTTGTTTGAGTATTTTAGGATTTGTGATTCTGTTGACCATTACTTGTCAATATTATGTTGCTGCTCAGCTAATTTTGGATTGATGATTAAGGGAGAGGGAGGCTGGAGGACCAAATAGAAGATTGAAAACAGAACGTGTTGGTCAAATAGCCTTCTATGCTTAATTTTCCAAAATGTTTGGCCTGAGTGGGGAATCATACACTGTAAAAAGTCCTTCAATGGCAATGTCCAAATTACTTAATTTTAAAATGTATATTTAGTACAATAAATTGATTTTGTCTTTTTTTACTGACTGTTTAAGTTACAGAAAAGTAAAAAGTGCTCATGTTTTAGCAACTTAAAATTTTCTATCACAAATATGATTTTCTGGTACTCCACAATAAATTGATTTCACGAAACTTAGTGTAAAAACATATTCAATAAGTAAATTGTCAGGAACCGCCCACATTCAGTAATTGGAGAACACATTTCAGCATTGTAATTTAATATCTTCAGTAGACATGTTGAATCTGCAAGTCAGGTCTTGTTTAATGTGAAATATGGAGTAGAAGAGTGAACAAAAGGGATTATTAATATTTAGCAGTGCAGGGCGGACTGGCCATCGGGTATACCGGGAGTTTTCCCGGTCGCTGGGTCAGTGCGCCGGCGACAAGACCTAAATCGCAGTTGCGTAGACGGCCCACTGGTGGCTGGTAGCCTTCATTAATGTGAGCGATAGCGCAGTGGTGTCTTCTTGCTCAGCGTTACCGCCTTAACACGAAAACTTTCTATTCCTTTATTAAAATGACTAAAAATGTAAAAAAAAATATGTTTACAGGCGGGGTTTATGGTTCCACGTAACGATATATTATTTGACTCAATGTTATACATACCACTTTTTATGGTTCTACTTCACTATTCCGGTTATCCTGCGTCATGGCCATTTGTATCTATATATTTGCTTCATGATATAATAATGACCAAAAAACTGTATTCTTGCAAATAAAAAACGATGCTTGGGTTTAATCTATGTACAATTTATTTAATGTTGTTTTCATCCTAAAAGTTTCAGAAAGCAGGTTTGCTCGGAAATTTGTTTGACCTATGGCCTTGCTTGTCCCCTGTTGCGTTACCAGCCATTCATAGTTGCTGTTTGACGTCATAATTAAACTATCTGCACATGTGGAAGTAGTAAGGCAGAAACGGTGTGGATTCTGCTGGTGCTTGTGAGCCCAGAACGTCAGACAAGTGTTTTAAATCAGTAGCAGTCCGTTGTTGGTATTAAAGACCTTTAGGTAATGGCACATCTGTATGCTTAATTACCTAATCCTGCTGCAGTTTTTGTCTGATTAGCAACAGTTGCTAAAACTAATTGGTAGTAATTAAGTAATAGTCCACTTTATTTTCGATTGCACTGTTTAAGTTGGTTCACAAAGTTATGACGCGTTTTCTTATGTGCATAAATTATGACTTAAAATGCCCCAGATAAACTCCAACTGTCTGGTCTTTTTTTTTTTTGCTTTTTTACAAGCTTGTGCGCATGCTTGTTGGATATGTTTTCAAACACAGCAACTACTTAATTTAAGCAGCACATCATTAAGTTTGGATTACTAGATCTTCACCGAGGCGATGTTAATTGGTCAGCGATTTATGAAACTATGAACATTGATCGCTCTGAAAAATCTTTTTTTTTTTTTTTTTTTTTTGCTTTGCTATGCCTCCACCGGTAGACATTTTCCTATCCATGTTAAAGATGCTCCTCCCTTGCCGCTTGTCATCACTTCTGGAGCGCACCCAGTAAAAACAGCTGGAGGAGCTTTTTGTAATTAATTAGTTTAATTGGCAACAGGTCAGTAACATGACTGGGTATAAATACAGCATTTTAGAAAGGCACCCTTTCTTAGAAGTAAAGATGGGCAGTGGTTTACCAATCTGCATCTAAAAATTGAACAATTTCAGGAAAATTTCTCAATGTGAATTGCGAAGACATTGATTATGCCACCATCTACAATACGTAGACAGTTCAGAGAATCTGGGGAAATCTGTGCGCAAGGGACAAGGCCGAAGGTGAAAATTGGATGCTTGATCTTCTGGCCCTGAGGCTGCGCCGCATTAAAAACAAGTATAATTCTGCACTTGAATTCACTGCATGGGCTCAGGAACACATCCACAAATCACTGCGTGAACAAAGTTTGCTGTGCAATCCATAAATGCAAGTTAAAGCTGTATCATGCGTAGAAGCAATATGTGAACACAATCCAGAAATGGTGCCATCTGCTCAGGACCAAAGCTCATTTTAAAATGGCTTTCCATTTTACCTCAGTCTGTTTTAAACCATTTTAAATGCGCTTTGGCCCAGAGAAGATTGCAGCATTTCTGGATTTTTACATATGGCTTCTTTACGTGATACAGCCTTAACTAGCGCTTGTGGATTGCACGGTAAACTGTGTTCACAGACAATGATTTCTGGAAGTGTTCCTGAACCCATGCAGTGAATTCCCTTGCAGTATCATACCCATTTTTAATGTAGTGCCGTCTGAGGCCCCAAGATCATGAGCATCCAATATTCACCTTCTCGGCCTTGTCCCTTAGCACAACATTTCTCCAGATTCTCTGAATCTCTTGTACTCTGGATGGTGGGATATTCAAAGTCTTTGCAATTTAAGATTGAGAAGCCTTTTTCTGAAATTGCTCTCAATTTTTCGATGCAGAGTGGTGAACCTCTGCCCATCTAAGAGACTGCCTCTCTAGAATGCTGTTTTTATACTCAGTCATGTTACTGACCTGATGCCAATTAACCTAATCAGTTGCAAAATGCTGTTTTTTTTTTTTTTTTTTTTTTACTTGCACCACTTTTCCAGCCTTTTGTTGCCCCTGTCCCAACTTTTCTTAAATGTGTTGCTGCCATCCAATTCAAAATGAACTAATATTTCCAATATTTTTCATGAAATGTCTGAATTTCAACATTATGTTGTCAGTGTTCAGTTGTGAATAAAATGTGAGTTTATGAGATTTGCAAATCATTGCATTCCATTTTTATTTACATTTTACATGATGTTCCCACTTCATTGGAATTGGGGTTTGTAGTATAATACGGTACTTCCCAAACCTCTCATGGAGGACCGCCTGTCCTACAAAGATCTCTGCCTTCAAATAATCAGCTTGATATCATTCCCCTGAGGCTGATTGATAATGAGCTGATCATTTGAATCACCTGTGCTGGAGCGGGGAGAGATCTAAAATATGCAGGACAGGTGGGCCCCTGGGAGAGGTTTGGAATTGGTAAATATGAAAAAAAAGTAAAATGAAAGTAAAAATTCATGTTTTCTTTTAAATACAACTTAATTTAATTAAGTGAGATGTACTTAAAATGCTGTCCATTTTGACAATGGTTGTACTCAATTTCCTGGGGTTTTTTTTGTAGACTGTTCTTAAAAATTTTACTTTATGTTAAAATTTTATGATTGAGTTTTCTCAACTTAAAAAAAATAAGAAGTTCACAAAACTAAGAAAAAGTGCTTGGAAAATGTTGCCTTATTTTTTTTTAGTTTTATCTAAGTAACAGTTTTTACAGTGTACTGAATACTAAAAATATTAAGCTGTACTGTATTTCTTGTCTGAAAGACTGCAAAGAACATGATCCAACTTTATGCCAATTCCTGTCACATCTGTAACTGATGTCATTTGCCGTACTTTCTTAAACATCAGCAGCAAAAGCTGTTGATAACAACTACTTGAGTTCCATAACCTAAGTAGGGAAACAAAGACCACACCTCATCTCTCAGCACCAAGCCTATATAGGTGTGTCTAACCCTTTCTCCTGTCTTTTTTCCCCCCCTTTCAGCTGAAGAGCTTCTGGCGATTCAATAAAAGCCAGAGAACTCCCTGCAATGAGACAGAGGACACTCACCCAACACCTAGAGTCTTCACTCTCTAAGCTGTGCAAGCCTTTCCCTGTTCCTTACTTTTAATGTACTGGACAATAAGCTTCCAAATCGTGTGGTCTTTGGTTGTGAAAAAGTGCAAGTGCAGTGTTTGAATATGATCACCTCACATTTTTATTTTTGTAACTTAATATTTGTTCAATTTCTCCTGCTGAATTGAGCCAACAATTTTTTTTTCTCTTCTTCACGTCACTGAGGAAACCATACATTTTACTCAACCCCCCAGCGATTGGAGCATCTTCACGCAGCACAGCAAACCATGGTCGAGATTGTATACAAGATCAACATGGAGGAGAGGGCACAGACAAACTGCTTCACATGCTATTCATGTTTCTGAGTTTATTCAAGAATTCTTTTTCATTAAGTAATTTCAGTACGTAAGTCCAAAATAAAAAGATATATGGGGCAATGACAAATAAGCCTTTTAAAAATGTTTTTTTTTTTTTTTTTAATAAATCTTTAAAAATTTACAGAATGCATTTATTTGAAGTCGGAAGAGTGTGTTTAAACAAGTATAAATGGTTGCACAACATTTACAGGGTTTTAGTACAGTTTTAGACGCTATTTCACCAGCCAAAAGATGTGAGGTGGCGCAACCAAAAGTTTCTTGAAAAAAAAAAAAAACACACTTACCTCTTTTTTTTCTAAGTGATTTTTTTCAGTAAGTATACCTGAGAGTGTCTACTCTGCCTAAAACATTATTATTTTGTAGTTGTGCTGGGTATTAAAAGTAACTTATGGATTTTTTTATTGTAGGGGGTGGGTATTTTGGTTTTCCAACATCCATCTTTAGATTTAAAATGTGAATAAATACTTAACAAATTTAAAAAGTATATTGTTGCATAGAATGATTATTTATATCACGATTTCCAAACATTTGTTCACGTCAATCTCCCATTTCTTGGTTTAAATTAGTATTTTACCTGGTTGCGCCACCTGACATTTGCTACTAATTCCCAATTATTCAGGTATCTACTTGGACACCTATATAACCTTTTGACTTTGCTAGCTAGTTCATTCATTCATTTTTACAATACAATAAAGAGTTTTAGAATAAAATAACTTTTTCTTTGTTTTATATTGATTGTACCACCTGACATGTAAACTGAACAAGTCTAACTGTGCTATTTTTTAAGCTATTTTTTATCAATATTTGAGAGAGATCTACATACCTTTCACCCATCAGTAAAGGTCACTTGGGTTCCTTCTGATGATGCAATATCCTGTTTACTCATCTCTCTCTTAAATTTAAAATAAAAGTTGTATGAATGCGGCTGCGCCGCCCTGACATTTCAGACATGCAGATTTCTGGAAAATTTGTTTTTAATATTCCAAACAATTTAAGAACAATTAAACCATTAAACTTTGTTTATTTTAAAGGTTTTCAATATAAAATTATGCCCCCATATTAATATTATATTTATTCATATTTTAAATTACAAATTTAATACATTTCACATAATGTTAACTTGCTCGGACGGTTGCGCCACCTGACATTTTGAGGGTTTGAGATGGCAAAACATAAAATATACATAATTTTTATGATAAACTGGAAATATGTTCAAATTAAACAGGTTTTATAGGATAAAATGATGCTTATTATAAATCATTTAAAATTATTTTACACCAAAGTAATGCGCTCGGACACAAAAATCTTCATGTCACGTCATTGACCCATACATAAAATGAATCTGTAAAACGAGATAAATTTGTGTTTTAATGTGTCTTGTACTGTCTGGATGGATAGGGCTTAATGAGCCCTTCCTAAAAATATTACTGTACATGCAAGCCTAGAAAAATTTATACCTTCTGCATGCAAAAAGTCAATGAAAAAGTTGTTTTGAACTTATCATTAAACACCAATACATAAGTGCAGATGTACATAAAAATCATGAACAGATAAATTGTAATTATTTCCAGTGGATTTTCTAATATGCCACTCTGAACATTATGCTGCTTTTAACAATGCAGGGACTAATTGTGCTGTCAGTTAATACTCATTGATGGTCACCTGTCAGTCCTCTGTCCTTTCTGAAAGTCATGAAGTTTACATAAGTCATTATTGAATTGATAACTTAGATCCTCCATTTTCATGGGATTATTAAAACCCCAAACAAATAAAGAAATGGTAGAAAATTAAACAGAATTTTGAAATATTCCTTCCCCTCCCTCTGCATAATAAACATTAGGATGGGATTAAACAAGCATTGTAGTCAAAAGCAAAAACAAACCAAGAACTCAAAGCAATTGACAACAGGAACACGCTCTTTAAAATGACTAAAACTCGCTTTAGTCATTTTAATTATTTTAATAATTCTAAGGCACTAAAACCGCTCGAATACTGCATATATTGAGTGCAAATGTTCAACATTCTGCCGTTAAATGTTGCTTGTTCGCGGTTGTTTAACGTTGGGGTCACTTAAGTGAGATGGCAAACGTTCACTCAAGCCTAAAATACGTCGACAAGGCAGAAATCATGCTATTTATTGACTAGTAATTACCGAGAATTGCAGGTATGTCTCTCTCTAGCCAATCTAATGTCCAATCTAATCCACAAAGGGCCGGTGTGGGTGCTGGTTTTTGTTACACCACGACACTAACACACCTGATTCTACTCATCTAGGTCTTAATTGACCCCCCTGATCAGTTAATTAGCGGCATCAGGTGTTGTGGCACTGGGATAAAGCAAAAACCTACACCCACACCGGCCCTTTATGGATAAGATTGGACACCCATGCTCTAGCCGATTTGACATATGCATTTAAATTACATGCCAGCAACTTCCTGGAACTATTCGCGGTCTCCATGAACCACGTGACGATCAAGAATTTTGGACTTCCGTTGATGCGACGCTGACTGTATAAAAAGATGGACAAAGCAATGGTGATGTCATCCATTGGTTTCAGCATACCATTTAGGAAGCCTCAATTTCGGCAATTTGAATTGCGCCATTTTGACATTTTGCAACCGGATGTGATTCCTATTGGACGAGAGCGTGAATTGAAGATCCAGGGAGGACCATGGCTCTGGATCTGACTGTATCGGACGAGGACCAGAGGATAGTCACGCCCCTAAAGCATTTTCTGGCTTTATCCTTTATTCTAGTCTACTTGGGACCATAATTTACAAAAATGAACATCACGATATACCAAAGGAGACTTTAAATTTGCGATAGATACCATAAAACAAGAGCCATTTGGAAATGGCATATCCCCCCGGCCCTCCAAGGCACATCTAGACATCATGCTCAACATATCTGAGAAGTTTTGTGAAGATCGGATGTATAGTTTCCAAGATATGACCCGGACAAGGTATGATTGCAGACGAACGCCACCCGCCCGGACGGACAGACAGATGGAAACACTGATGGCAATATCCCCCCTGCATTAATGCTGCCAGGGGGATAATGATATGGAAAATGATTAATTAAATAATAAATCAGGTGGCAAAGTAGGGTCATTTTCCAATAGACATCAATAGCATTGAACTTCTTTCTGCAACCACCGACGTCGCCATCTGCCGGCCGTTAAATATAATGCAAATTTTTGAGATTTCCGCATCGGCCTCACTTTTCAGACCCGGGTGCTGCGTCCATCTTTTTATACAGTCTTTGTTCTCTACATGGCTCTGATGCCAACCCTCCCGATTTCTCCGGGAGGCTCCCGGAAAATAAGACAGGTTCCCGATCTTAGGGGCGCATGGGAGAGCTGGGCTGCGTTCGAACGGTCTTTTTTGCTTAGGAAAGTTCCAAACTCCTAAAAATTGATCCGGAAATAATTACGTGGCAGCCATGATAAGTGGATTCGAATTCTTCAAATGTTAAAGAAAGGTGTCTCAGTGCTTCCTAATTTACCACCTTTAGCATAGGGTACACAGAACCATCCTTTTCGTAAAGAACGGAGATAAAGCTATCCCACAATTGAACTCAGCTGCAATATTTAAAGCGGCGACCACTCATCCGACCAATCGCGTAAAGAAACGTTTATGATGAGCAGGGGACACACCATCACGTTGCCTAGTGTAAGTGCATTCGGACTCTCTAATTAGCGCGGTTGTCTTCCTAAGCCGTTAGGAATTCCCCTTTACACCTTTCCTTTACTACAAGACGTTTTACACAGAGGTTAAAGAAAGTGGTTAAGAATTAGACGATTGGACGTAATTTTCTAACTATTCGGACACAGCCCCGGATTTGTTCCAGTTTCTCTGTGAACCCGCCTTGTTCCGTGTTGACTTCGGTAAGTACAGTATTCATTAATTATTATCGTGTATTTGCGGAAAATATCTCAAAAATGAATATTTTTATATGACGTTCATCATTCTTCGTACTTTTTGTAATTGCGTTCGTTGAGTGACTGATATTACAGCAGCACGGTACAGACGGTGCTTAATTAGCTCCGAAGCAACCTGGCTAGGTTTTAATGTGAAACCTTAACTTTTCTGAATGCAATTGACAATATAAATTATTCATCATTGCTTTGTGTTATCCAGTTGGCATACGCGTTGATCGGTATGTGTTTCATAGAATGTAATATTCCGTTAATTACGTGCATCTTGTCATTCAGCGATCTATAAGTAAAAAAAAAAAAAAAAAAAAAAAAATGATGCTTTGTCATTCATATTTTAATACCAAATACCTAATTATATGATTCGACTATCCATTACAGTTGAAGACGGCTTCAGACATTATTTGAGATATTTTTGTTGTTACGTTATCAATGAACTAATCCACAAACTGCTCAATCGTTTCATGTATATTTCAAATCTAAATAGGGATCAGAATAACTATAATTTTATGGTGAAACTGCTCTGATTAAAGTGCTGGGCAGGTGAAATAAATGAAATAAAAGAAAAAAATTCTGCGATCTGCATTGTGTTTGGAAGCTTTATTTAACTGAGTATTAAAATGCATTGCATGACTTCTGAAAGGGAAGCATTGCAACTCAAACATGGACCTGCTGCTGGGATGCTTTAAAGATTATAATTTAAAACTTGCATTAATGTTAATAGCTGGTTAATAACTGACATGAATTATAATCCTATATAGTGTTAATTCTCTTACATTAAATCATTTTATGAAAATCTTAATCTCATTATATGAAATATATGTAATTGATAATGTTTTTGATACTGAAATGTTTACTAATACTTTATTAATATACTATAACTATTACTATACTTTATTTACTATATCTATATATAAATTGATAACTATATTTCACTGAAATCCTGTTCAGTGATAGAGGTCTGTTTCCCTGGCATCTGGATGTATTTCCTGCTGCCTAGTTCCTCATCACTTGTCAGGATATAGCAGGAGGTATTTGTCTGTTTGTCTGTTACTTCCTATCAGGATCTGTTCCATCATGGATATGGATATTTCCTGCTTGTCAGGTTATATACTCCAGAATTTGTTTGTATTATGTCAGTAGGATATTTCCGGCTGGCTGCTTCCTCATTGCTTGTCAGGATACAGCAGGAAGTATTTGTTTGTTTCCTCGTAGTCCTCTTCCAGCTACCAGGAATTTGTGCAAATGGCAGGATATATCCAGGTTTTGTTTGACTACTTCCTCATTGCAGTTTGATAGGATTTATTTGGATATCTGTGATGTTACACCTCTGTCATACACCATTTTTGTCCATTTGCCGAGAACGGGGCTCGAACCGGCAAGCTTCCGCACTGCAATTTGACAGGTTCCTACCTTCCAAGCGCTTAACTTGCGATCTCCGTTAGTAAATGCCAAATTGGTCGTGGATTTCAGTTGTCCATATTCCTGATTTTATTGTGGATCGTTAGTAACGCATGATGCCATGATGGGAAAGTCAGCATAACCATTTTCATTCAATGTCAAAGAGTCACTCCGTATCCAGTTTGATTTTTAGGCTTTTTTAAAAATTCTTCATTTGAATTGCTGTTATGTTTGATAGCTTTACAAGGATAACTAGAAAGTACAACAGTCCATCATTTTATTTTTTTTATAGATATTTATAAAAGTTTAGTTTGTTGCCTCGGAAGATCACGGCTAGCGTTAAATGGTTTAGGCTTATTTATTTGTGTTAGGCTTATTGGGTTGTGCTACTTGTACAAATTACTCAACGTGTTTAGCTAACTATACATTTCTTAAAACAACATTTGAATGCTATCGTAAAGTTGAAAAAATTACATCCATTGGAACATATGCCCTTTTGAACTGTTCCAGGTGCTTTGAAAGTTTGAATTTAATCATCATTTTCCCCATCTTAGTCTTCCAGTAATGGTGCAAAAGTGGCAGTCTTTGGTGAAAGCTAAGAAATACCAAAAATAGGACCAAGAGTCCTGTAGCCTACCAGCAGGCAGTCTTACAGCGATGATACAAGTTATGAAAATTTCATGTGGAGTTTGACATTTGAATCAATGAAAATCAATGTCAAGGTCACTAAATAAAAATTCACAGACATTTATAAGACCTTCAATACAATCCTAAGCTCTGAAGCAGTTTTGGTGGTACAAGTCATTAAAATCTGTCAATATGTATTCAATATGTCAATTATGAACTTTAAAGGTCACAGAAGGTCAAGTTGTGGTCAGCAAATGGACTTCATATATGACTTTCTAAATGTCTCTGTACAAACCTTGGCTCAATCTGTGACCGTTCTGGTGATACAAGTCATTGTCATTTCACTGTCGAGTTTGACCCTCAAAGGTCACTGACAGTCAAGTTGAATGTCATCAAATAAAAGTTCATATGTGACTTCCTAGATGTCAGTAACACAAACTTAGGCTACATCTGTGACCGTTTTAGTGATACAAGTCATTGAATTTTCACTAGGTCACGTTACCTTTGAAGGTCAATACAAAGGTCACCAAATGAAAGTTCATATCTGACTTCCTATATGTCTGTAATACAAACCTAGACTCCATCTGTGACCGTTTTGGCAAGACAAGTCACTGTAATTGTATTATGTGAAGTTTGACCTTCAAATGTCATCAACAGTCAAGCTGAATGTCACCAAATGAAAGTTCATATGTGACTTCCTATGTCAATAACACAAACCCACGCTCCATCTGTGACCTTTTCAGTGATAGAAGTCATAGAATTTTCCCTAGGTCAAATTAGACCTTCGAAGGTCAGTATGAAGGTCACCAAATGAAAGTTCATACATGACTTCCTATATGTCTCCAATACAAACCTACACTCAATCTGTAACGATTTTGCTGAATTTCACTGTATAGTTTGGCCGTTCAAGAAGGTCAAGTTCAAGGTCACCAAATGAAACTTAATGCATGACTTCCTATATGCCCGCAATACAAACCTAAGCTCTATCTGTAATAGTTTAGGTGATAGAAGTAATTGAAATTTCACTATGTGAAGTTTGACCTTCGAAGGTCACCGAACGTCAAGTTCAAGGCCACCAAATGAAAGTTCATGTATGACTTCCTATACATCTCCAATACAAACCGAAACTATCTGTAACCATTTTGCTGATATAAGTCATTGAAATTTCACTGTGAAGTTTGGGCATTCCAGGTCACTGAAGGTTAAGTTCAATGTCACCAAATGCAACTTCATACATGACTTCCTATATGCCCGCAATACAAACCTAAGCTCTATCTGTAAGGGTTTTAGTGATAGAAGTCATTGAAATTTCACTATGTGAAGTTTGACCTTCGAAGGTCGCCGAAGGTCAAGTTCAAGGCCACCAAATGAAAGTTCATACATGACTTCCTATAAGTGTTCAATGCACATATGTTCCCAATTTTCAATATTTTCAAGCCTAGAAACCTTTGAAAATTGTAACAATTTGCTTGACCTCAAGTTTCACCTTTCAAGGTCATCTGAGGTCAACTTTAACACAGCCAAAATATAGGTCATATATTACTTCCTATATGTCAGTAATACAAACATAATGTCTATCTGCAACCATTTAGCTTCCACAGGCGATTTGGCCCATTCTCCATATGACCCAATGTTAAAGTACAGCGCCCCCACTAGACCCATTCGATTCAATCAAAATGGCACTCGCACTGTTCATAAAGTGTATCAAGGTGAGTTGATTGCCAGATTTTGAAAAAAAGTTATCTGACAGTTTTTGAGAAATAATTTTTTGAAATTTCAAGTCATATCTTTTAACATTGTTAATATATTCCCTGACCTGGAGTTTGACCTTTCATAGTCATCTGTTGTCACATTTAATATTGCCAAAATATAGGTCATATATGACTTCCTATATGTCGATAATACAAACTTAATCTCTATCTCCAGCCATTTGGCTTCCACAGGCCATCTTGCATATTCATGAAGTACAGCGCCCCCAATAGACCCACTTCCGTCAATTCAATCAAAATGGCGCTCGCACTGTACATTGAGGGTACCAAGGTAAGTTGATTGCCTGATTTAGAAAAAAATTTATTGGGCAGTTTTTGAGAAATAATTTTTTTTAAATTTCTCAGTCCTATCCTTATCAATTGTTGTGGCCATCTACGATGATATTCCCTTAAAATTGAATAATTGAAGAGTTAATTGTATCCTTAGATACTCACTTAAATTATTAAATAATTGTTTCTCTATCAGTCATGTGATGTCTGTTTAAAAGGTTTTGTCCTGCCACTTAGTCATCAGCACTGAGGATGATTTGAGCACAGAAATGTTTGTTTCAGCACTTTCACCTGCACTAATATTTTTTTTTCCTAATAAATTCTTTTGCATTCACTTCTCGGTTTAGGATATTTACTCTTTGGAGTGCGAGTATTTTTGCTGTTTTTATCAGTCCTATCTTTAACATTGGAGCCAAAATTTCAAGGGCCCATAAAATGGACAAAAATGATTCAATCAAAAATCCGAGAAAAACGACTGGAGATATGGTCTAGAATTATGTTATTGCAAATTCACATGAAAATTCATCAAGCAAAAAAAAAGATAAAAAATGTTCCGGACGACGGACGCCACGCCACAACAATAGCTTATCGGCCCATAGGTGCCACCATTGAGTGTAACAAATCAACACATTTCAAAATAATGGTCTAACAAAAATAACTAATATAGCACATTCTTAATGACATAAGTCTTCAGCACCATATAAAATTTTATTGTAATTCATATTTATTATCAAACTTCATGTCCATCTTTTGTGTGTGCGTGTGTTTGTGTGTATGTGTAACTCAAAGTGTAAAAAACAATAAAAACAACAAATGTTGAAGGAAAAACTCCAGACATCTTTCATAATTGATTAAATTGTAGTGAACGGGAACATTAAAAAATGCTCAGCAAGGAGTGTGAATAGAGACATTTCGAAACTGAAACTCCATGAGCTTCTGGGGGTGCTGTCCCCTAGACCCCCACCAGGGGCATTTCCCCTGAACCCTACTGGGGGCCCTAAGGCGCTTTGTGGCCTCAGTTCGGCTTGCCTCGATAAATCCTCCCTGATACCACTTTTCAAAAGTTATATGAGTGGCCTATTGAACACTTAACTGAGATTTAAAGATCACGGCCAAGGGGTGTGCATTATTTAAAGGGTAATGTACAACGAGCGGATCATTATTATACCCAGACAGGCTGACGCAAGACCCTTTAGTTGCGGTTTTTGCCGATCCCGATTTCAGGGAACAGATACGGACAGAACAGTTTCTACCTCTTTGGTAGATCCATTCCTCTTTGCCAATGAAACAGCTCGGCTGACCATTGAGGGGTCACCACCAGCCCATAAGTGGTGACACCATAAGACATCGATGACTCTGTTCCAACAACCTGAAATGCCGTTGTCCACTTTGTGGTCCGATTTTGACTCTCCATCATCGACGGGACCGTTTCTAATGGGGAACTCTACATCGGAACTAGCGGCATAGACAGTGGTAACGTGTCTTTTTTTTCCGACGAGTCGATTTTGCGTTTCTCATGCTGACGGATGAGTCAGAATATTGCAAAGACATGGGGAACGTTATGAAGATCCATGTGTTATAGAAAGGAACGCGTGGGGTAGTCCGCGCGCAATGATACGGGCCAGCATTGGTCTTAATGAACGACTTAGGCCAGTTGTCTTCCAGGATTTTGGTCCTGGCAGGGTTAATGGCGTAACAGCTCAGCGGTACATTGACCAAGTCCTCTGACCCCATGTTGTGCCGTTTTTTGCTCGACATCGGCAGCGCACTTTCCAGCAGGATAATACAAGACTGCACTCAGCTAGTGCTACACAACAGTTTTGTCGGCAGCACAGCATCACAGTTTTGCCGTGGCTGTCCGTGAGCCCTGATTCGAAATGACCATTTATGGGAGGAGCTCCAAAGAAGACTTGGCCATTGCATTCAAGGCCAACAACTGCAGCTGAACTTCAGGCAGCCGTAGTTCAGACATTTCCTCGCATTCCAATGGCCTTCATCAACCTTCTAGTCCATTCCATGTACTGGAGGTGTGCTGCTGCTACTGCTGTTACTGCCAATGGGGGCCGTACACAGTACTGATGTTTCTGTCGTGGGGACTGAATTATCCCCTCGTGTTTCAGTTTCAGTCTCATGCTTCAACACTCTAGTAAATCAGAAAACTGTATCGCATAACTATAGGCATTGAGACTTATTCAAACTCTGAAGCCATGACTAAAAATTCCATATAAATATCTATGAATTAGCACTTGCGTATCATTTGCTGTTCAGTATAGATTTTTTTTTTTTTTTTTGGATTATCAGCAAATCATATAAAAATACAAGACTAATTTCTGAAAATAGCAAATACCTTTATGCCATACTAAGCACATGCATATGGGCCAGGCTCACAAAATGTGTGCCTGCCCCAACCCCCCAAATGTGTCCACAGGCTAGCAAATCTTATATTTTGCTTAGATCATTCCAGAACCACCATGAAGGGATAGAGCTCACCAAGAGCAGCTTGGAACACCCCACTTTTGTCAGTCTGCGATAAATATTTCCCTGTCTTTTTTGCCCTTAAAGTTGGAAAAGTGGCCAAAAATGGCACTTTTTTGATGTCCATGTAAAAAGTGAAATAGTTCACCTTTTTTTTTTTTATATTTAAGGGCGTTCTATTTTTTTTTTTTTCTGTGCATAATAGACATGTGTAGGCTATGTCTGACAGTCGGCATATGTCCCCATCGTCATTTTGTGTATTGCGGTGACATTTAATAAATTGTCCACAAGGTACTGGTTTCTGACTTAGATTTTACATTTAGCACTCTAGAAAAATAAAAAAAAGGTCCCTACACCCTAATAATCCTTCAGGATGAAGCAAAAATATGGCGCATTAGGGCAAAAAAAAAAAAAAAAAAAAACTCCAACCTACAGGGATTGAGTGGGATTTTTGTGTCCCCAAAAAATGACCTTTTTTAAGAAAAATTTCTGACTTACATGTATTTTTAAAAAACTGTAAAAGATATAGCCAAATGCAATTCAGGTATTGTTGTTGGCCTAAATCAAAGTGGAAATCACTGTTTAGATCAATTATTTATTGAATAACGACATAGCTACAGCACGCAAAGCATTTTGGTCGGTTTCTGACTCAGGGTTTCTGCCTGAGATTTCTAAGTCAGAAACCCGGGCATCTCAGGTAGAAACTGGGCGTATTCGGCCAAATGTGGCCCCAGTCGTTACACAGGTGATCAGAGACATGATATTCCATGTTGGTTTGACATGTTAACATGTATTTTAGCTGATTTGATTGAAAATACGACCCCAATTCCAAAATAGTTGGGATAAAGTGTATATTGTGAATAAAATCAAAATGCCATGACTTTCAAATCACACCAGCCAGTATTTTATTCACAATAGAACAGAGATAACATAGCAAATGTTGAAACTGATAAATTTTACAATTTTATCCTCAAAATGAGCTCATTTTGTGCATAAAAATGTAAAATGTCTCAGTTTCAACTTTTGAAATGTTATCTATGTTCTATTGTAAATAACATATTGGCTCATGTGATCTAAAAGTCATTGCATTTTGATTTTATTCACTTTTTACACTTCGTCGCAACTATTTCGGAATTGGGGTTGTATAACGATGGCGTCGGTCGGAGGCCCGACATCGGACCGATCGGCCCACGCTCTGTCAGAAACCGGGATCTCAGGCAGAAACTGACGCGGGGCGTGGGCGGCCGCTGTGGCCGCAATCGGTGGCCAATCAGTCATAAACTTGGTCAAATAACATGCATGGGTGGTCGGGGACATGATATATTGTGTTTTCTAAACGTGTCGACTTGTATTTTTGAAGATTTAATCGAAAAATATCAATGGCGTCGGCCCACGCTCTCAGTCAGAAACCGGGATCTCAGGCAGAAACTGACGCAGGGCTTGGGCGGCCGCTGCGGCCGCAATTGATGGCCAATCAGTCATAAACTTGTTCAAATAACATGCATAGGTGGTCGGGGACACCAGACAACACCTAAAACAAAATAACAATAACTAAAAGACAGAAAAATGCAATCATCATAAAAAACTCCCAGGGCTCAGGCTAGGGGAACCTAGGACCCAAAATTAAAAAAAAATAAAAGGAACTGTCAAGCAGCCTGTCCACCAGCCTACAAGTGGCATCTTCCATTGGTAAGTGATCAATTACCTACTTGAGACTCTTATTCTATCTATTAGTTAAGTATTATGGCAATAGCAAGTCAGTCGGGTTGAGTTTGGTACACTTTGACGGGTTTCTGACTTAGTCGCGGTTTCTGACTTAGATTCGGTTTCTGACCGATATACCGATATTTTGAGCTAATAGACACCTGTTCTGGCTTGGTATTTGCCTAGGCTACGTACTTTTAAGCCATAAGGAGTGTTTCTAGGAGATTTTTGAGTTTCGATATAGGTTTTTATAACATTTTTCAGGTATTTGCAGACCAGAATTTCTTTTTTTTTTTTTGTGACGAGATCCCGAGGAAAAAAAAAATCACTGTAGGGTTTCTAATTTCAGGTGATATACCTCTGGATGTCACTTATATACAATTATAACACTGAATGGAGGCTTAAATAACTTTATTTTCACTAGTTATAGGCCTCTGGATGGATTATAGGCAAACAGTAGGTTTTCGTGTTTCTGACTTAGGCGAGCAAGCAAGGGTATAGGGAAATTATAACTCACCAAATATTCCACCAATGACCATGATATTTGGCATTCAGAGAGTAGACATATACCTTTATCATATACAATTACCACTGAGAGCATAGGGTTGCCATATTTAATTAATTTTACACATTGTGTTAGAGAGCAGTTTGCATCAAATTTATTCTCACAAAAGCAATTTTGCAGGCAAGACAGTGAAAATTTTTCAAGAAATACAATACTTTTTGGTATTTTATTTGACTTCAGGGCCGTGGCAAGGTTGACAATCCCAACAGCATGGTTGATCACAACCTACAGTGGATTTTGGCCCCTCCTTATTCATACCCCAACCAATTTTTTGTTTTTGTGATATTTTTTTCACAATCAAATTTATTCTTCACACAAATGACACAGTAAGTTGCCAAAAACAAAAGTCCATCCTACAGTGAACAATTTTTCAAGAAATCAATCCTTTTTTGGTATTTTTATTTAAGATTGACCCCAACTGTTGGGAAAGGTTGAATGCTTACCTCTTCGCCAAACAAAAGCCCCATCTCAGTGCCTAAACAGCTCCATCTTTTATTCATACCCTTATATCTTCATCCAGGTGAGCTTTTGTGAAGGCTAGACTAGTTCTTGTGTGTCTGGGGGGAAGTCTAAAGGCGTAAGAAAAGTGAAGTGTTCAACCTGAGAAACATGGTCCCAACGGGTCAAACACGGTGGCGGGAGTATCATTTCTGGGGTTGCTTTTTGCTTAATGGGCCCGAAACCTTGTTGGTTTAATGGCATCATGAAACAGGACCAGGATATCCAGATCCTCAGTGAAAACATTAAGCAATCCACTGAAAAACTTGGTCTTGGGCAGGAATGGATCTTCCAACAGGATAATGATCCTAAACACATGGCCAAATCCCTCAAGAAATGGTTCGTGGACAACAAAGTGAAAGTTTTGGAGTGGCCAAGCCAGAGCACCGACCTCAATCCTATCGAGAATCTGTGGAGGGAACTGAAGACCAAGGTCATGGCAAGGAAACCCTCAAACCATAAGGATCTGGAAAAGTTTGCCAAAGAGGAGTGGGCCAAAATCCCCGTGGAGACGTGTAGAAACCTTGTGATCAACCACAGGACGGCTTTTTGGAGGCTGTAATCATGAATAAAGGCTTTGCCATCAATTACTGAGAAAAGGGTATGAATAACTCTGGACATGGCATTTTTTGTGAATCTGTCAAATAAAATACCAAAAAGTACTGTATTTCTTGAAAAATTGTTTACTGTACTTCTTACAGCCTTATGCCAACTTACTGTGTCATTTGTGCAAGAATAAAATTGATTTGTCAAAAAAAATATCGAAAAAAAACAAAAATTGGTAGGGGTATGAATAATTTTGGGCTCGACTGTATATACCATTTTTCCATCAGCTATACTATCCTTCTATACATATCAGGGCATTTTGAGAAGATATAGCTATATCTATGCATGTATGAGGCTTTAGACGATATGCATGTCTTGAAACTAAGGCAGAAACCCGGCCCAAAAAATGAGTTTAGGGACCCAACTTTGACCAGGTACCACGAAAAAATGAAAAATGTCACTGTCGCACAGCTTTGGAATATGATCCCACAACACCTATAGATTAAAACATAACACGTTGCTGAATACCCCTCGGCCCGGACACGTGTCCTGCCTCAACGTCACAGCGTTAAGGTCAAAGGTCAAATCCAGCAAAAAAGGTGACGTTGCACATCTATGTGTCACAGTGAGTTACCATACCAAATTTGGTGAAGGTGCGATCAGTAGTTGCTGAGTACTGACCCATATAAGATTTCCTGCCTCAAGGTCACAGCGCAAAGGTCAAAGGTGAAATCCAGCAAAAAACATGACATTGCACATATGTGTGTGATAGTGAGTTACCATACCAAATTTGGTGAAGCTGTGAGAATTAGATGCCGAGTACTGACCCGGACAAGATTTCCACAGTCAAGGGCACAGAGCTAAGGTCAAAGGTCAAATCCAGCAAAAAACCTGGCATTGCACATCTGTGGGTCATAGTGAGTTACCATATCAAATTTGGTGAAGCTGCGAGAATTAGTTGCCGAGTACTGACCCGGACAAGATTTCCAGGGCCAAGGTCACAGAGCTAAGGTCAAAGGTCAAATCCAGCAAAAACCCTGACGTTGCACATCTATGGGTCATAGTGAGTTACCATACCAAATTTGGTGCAAAGAACCTGTGAGAATTAGTTGTGCATTACCATACTGACCGGACAAGATTTACAGGGTCAAGGTCACAGAGCTAAGGTCAAAGGTCAAATCCAGCAAAGAACCTGACGATGCACATCTATGGGTCATAGTGCATTACCATACCAAATTTGGTGAAGCTGCGATGATTAGTTGCTGAGTACTGACCCGGGCAAGATTTCCAGGGTCAAGTTCACAGAGCTAAGGTCAAAGGTCAAATCCAGCAAAAACCCTGACGTTGCACATCTATGGGTCATAGTGAGTTACCATACCAAATTTGGTGAAGCTGTGAGAATTAGTTGCCGAGTACTGACCCGGACAAGATTTCCAGGGTCAAGGTCACAGAGCTAAGGTCAAAGGTCAAATCCAGCAAAGAACCTGACGATGCACATCTATGGGTCATAGTGCATTACCATACCAAATTTGGTGAAGCTGCGATGATTAGTTGCTGAGTACTGACCCGGGCAAGATTTCCAGGGTCAAGTTCACAGCGCTAAGGTCAAAGGTCAAATCCAGCAAAGAACCTGACGATGCACATCTATGGGTCATAGTAAGTTACCATACGAAATTTGGTGAAGCTGCGATGATTAGTTGCCGAGTACTGACCGGACAAGATTTCCAGGGTCAAGGTCACAGAGCTAAGGTTAAAGGTCAAATCCAGCAAAAAACCTGACGATGCACATCTATGGGTCATAGTGAGTTACCATACCAAATTTGGTGAAGCTGCGATCATTAGTTGCTGAGTACTGGCCCGGAAAATGTCACCCGGACAAGATTTCCAGGGTCAAGGTCACAGCGCTAAGGTCAACGGTGAAATCCAGCAAAAAACCTAATGCTGCACATCTATGGGTCATAGTGAGTTACCATACCAAATTTGGTGAAGCTGCGATCATTACTTGCCGAGTACTGGCCCGGACAAAATCATGGACGGACGACGGACGACAGACGGACACGCAGATGACGACAATACCCCTCCGGGCTGGAGTCGGCCGAGGGGTAAAAACCACTCACAGCTAAACTCTGTGGGTACTTTCATTATTTTTCAGTACCCGGGGGGGTGGCGCACATTTCGTGAGCCTGGCCCATATGTGTATAATCAGCACAGACAGCTGAAGTTATTGCAACTGAAGGTATTGAACAAAATATACATAAAAATTCCACAAACAGGAAGTAAACATGCAGGATAAGACAAGATTAAAATAAAATGTCACTTTCTTAAAGTCATGTCTTTGGGGGAAAACTACTATTTTGCATTAGTAGTGTGTAAACTGTTTTAGCTCACAGTTGGTTATTCTGTGCTCTGTTTGAGACATTAGATTCTGTTTAATGGAGAAGCACTAGGGCCTGGAATGTGTCTTCTGATCAGTGGAAAATACTAAGTGGTAGAAATCAAGTGTTACAATGTAAGTGTCTGTTCACTTAGTTTTTCTTTTCTTTGCTTACAAAAAAAGGAAAACAAACATCTTGGACATACACTGCAGAATGAATGTTCAGAATGTCTTCTCGCTAAGATAAAGAGACCTGGCAGCAGCAGTGAGACAGATTGTGAGGAACAGGACAATGAGTATGTAACAAACAACAGCCCCCCCTTCTGCCGAAGTGTATTTAAGCAAGCTGGGAAAGTGCTTCGGGGAGGGCGTCTCTCTGATTTCTTAGTGATTCGGGTGACGTTGTCCATTCTTTGTTGTATTGCTGCAATATTTAATAAAGTCTTAAAGGATATCCACTATGTTTTCATGCTCTGTGAAAGTGTCCTATTTTCCCCCCAGCATGTCCCATTCTCACTTGGTGGAAGTATTGCTTGCTTTCAGCTTTGAAGTAAACATTCAGTGATGAATGTCTCGATCTGCTGAAACAACAAGGAGCATGGTCCTGAATTTCTCTTTTATAGCAGGTTCTGAGAGTAGTTTACCAAACAGGCTTCCAGTGAAAAACACTTCTAACTCCAACATAACTGTTACAGACTTGGAGAAAAATACACTCATAGAAGCCTTGTCAAACCAGTTTTAGGGGGAGAAAACGGTAGTTGGTGAGAAAGAGAGGAGGACGTTGCTTACTTTAAATCTTCAGTACCCTTTTACGCAGTGTTTAATCACATTAATTTAGCAAGTGGAATTATAGCACTGTCTTTTTTTTTCGCAGAATAAAGTATGGGAAATGATTTAGGTTCCAACCAGATAAAATTTCTGGAGTTTTCTTGGTTGTTTCTGGAATTTTCTTGCTTGTAAGAATTGTTACGGCCGTGGACGGGAGGCGCATCGCACTATAAAAAATTAAATTCTGACTTTACTTTAAGAAGTAAGGCTATCAGATGCAAGGCATTTTGGATTTACTGAACTTTAAGCCACAGTAATTGCACAAACTCATTTTTGAAAGTTACTACTGTTGGTTCTATCATAGTGCTATTTCTGGCTCTACAACTGAGGTAGTCACTCTCTAAGTTGGTTAAATAGTAATTATGAGTTTAAGGAAATGAACTAAAAGCCCATGCAGGGAAAATATGTGCAAAAAAAAAAAAAAACAAAACAAAAAAAAACAAACTGTAAGCACTAAAACTTGTATCAATGGAATTTTGTTTCTTCTGAGCCATTCAGAGGAGGACTTGCATGTGTGCCTTGAATCGTCACCCTGCTGCATAACCCAACTGTGCTTGAGCTCTAGGTCACAAATTGATGGCCGGACATTCTCCTTCAGGGTTTTGTGGTAGAAAGTAGAAATCATGTTTCTGTCAATAATGGCAAGCGTCCCAGGTTAGTTTGATGGTCTGAAGCATTTAAGCATCACAAATACACAAAAAATTAGATGAAATTGGGAAGCAGGCAAATGCTTTTTCATTGTATCGGCATTTCAGGTATTTGGCAAGTGCCAGTCAGAATGTGTAGTCATCCATTTAAAGACGTAGGCTACTTGTTCTTTCCAAAAGAAAGTTCCACAAAAATATATCTTAATTATGCTCCAAAAAAAAAAAAAAAAAACATGGCGCTTATTCTTTATCAAAAGGTAGAACTAATTCAGTCGCAGTGAACCCCCTTCTTATTTTAAGCAGCAAATGCTTTCTTCGGCAATCCAGAGAAAATGTCTCCAGATAAATGCCATTAACAAAACCTTTGGACGTTTTCGGTGTTATCATAAATCTTTTATTGCCGTGTGCTGCAGTTCACTAGGGTAAGCAATCTTGCACCAGCGATTCCCCTGCATAAACACGGATCCTTTCGCAATAATCCAACATGCATTTTATGTACAGAAGCGACTCAGCAAATACGCGTGCGTGATGGTGTGCACCAGTGGTAATGAACCAACCTGTGTTTGGCAGTCTACGGTCCTATACAGATTTTCACTATAAGCATGAAGAATTGAGCTTCATTTAACTGCTAAATACATTCTTAAGATGTTGATAAATCAGTCGACTTAAAAAAAACACCTGCAGGATTTTAGATTTCCAGGAACAGCCTGGTTACTACTGGTGTGCATGTATGCACAGCTGTCAATACGTAACGGCATTTGACCAACGTAATCCCTGCCTTTTGCCCTGAAAGTGTTTCGTAAGCATTGAGGAGGACAGTAAGTTAAGTGAATTCTAAGTTCAAACATTCGGTGAACCTGCGATAAAATATGATGAATTATCGTCCAATTTTAACCCACTGACAGGTGACGGGTTACCTTTCCCCTTCACAGTCCCTTTTAATTTAAAAAACATAATTATTCGGTAGAAATATCTCTGTCTTAAACCTCGACCCAGCTCATACCAACTACTCTAGCAGAGAAAACGCATTTGTGTTTACTGAGCTGCATATTAGACGTACTGTATATAGGTTGCTGCGATTTGCTTGGTAAGTCGAGGACGTTTTTGTCTATTATTCAGGAATAAATCAACAGGCTGAGTGCTTTGTTCATATTGACTTCGGCTGTTCGTGCCAGACCTACTGTCCCACTTGTGAGACCCCAAATATTCTTGTTCAGTGATATTTTGATGTGTTTCCGTCTCTAGCCGTAGTGCCAACCCACGGATAGTTGTTTCGTACGGTCAGGATACAGCACGAGTGAACTTCTTAAAGCGCTTTAATTTCATCAGTGCTTTGTAATAGGTTGTTTTGCCAAGAGGGGCGGAGAAACTTCCCTACTTTGGTAGTTCGGTTGCTGTCAATCGTATGCGGCTGCGTGCGGACCCCTTCTGAAAGACTTTGCTCACTGCTAATGTTGATACTGGCGAGTTTGTGGTTGGATTTCCGATGCAACATGTTTTATTTTTCATGCGCTTAGGATGGAATGCAGCTTACCCTATGCTGTGCATGGAAATAAGAAACGAGATGCTTGTTTTGCGACCCGAAACTTCAAAATGACTGTGAAAGTTGCGAGGTTAAGTTTAAGGGAAGGTGTCGCCCTTTTTTTGCATTGGTAATGAACATGTTTTAATACGCATCTTGAATTTAATAAGGCTCCTATGAAAAATATCAGCATCGATCACCACGGAAAGTATCAACTTGACAGAGAAGAATTAATACACGAAGAAATGGCGTCACCAAATGGCTGCAGTGTTCAGGTTTGCCTAAGGTAAGTCACAGACGGTAAAGTCAACGGTCGCGTTAGGATTACTGTACTTTGTTGGTTGTGAATTATCTCCGGGACTAACGGTCTCCCACTTTACATGACCATGCATAGTTATTAACTATGAAAAAGGAATTGAGTTTTTCTCTTGAAGTTGTTTTGTATTGGCATCTGACGCTCAATTGATTGGGTAATGTTTCAAGATGCATATACCTGACTAAAACTGATGGAAGTCCGTTGTCGCAACATGTTCGGGGGTTGTAGCTTCTGTGCAGTGACCCATAGAAGCTGGACCACGTTCTCATATTTATGATAATTTGCGAGAACTACCGACCGAAAAGTTTGAGTTTAAAACTGCTTTGGTTAAAGTGCCCTATTGTATTTATTTATCTATTTATTATTTTTTTTTTTTTGGCGAGTGAACTTTGTAACTCTGCTGCACAGGTGCGTCAGCTCTTCAGCCTGACAGTGGGATTTGAGTGAATTTTCGAATGACGTCGGAGTGACTTAGTTTTAGTGGCAGCTGAACCGAGTGCAGCTGTCAGTTAGGCGCGTTTTCACTTCACTTTTTTTTTTCTTTCAAAAACTACATCACACGATTTAACAAACAGGCACAAATATGACGGATGATGGTGCCGCACCTTACGAGAGTTTCAGCATTGCAAAATCGTGGAATGCCTTCAATTTAATTTTTGGTTTGCAACAGATAGCCCCAGAAGTGCAATCGTTCGTTTTGCTCTATTTTAAAGGTAGTTAACTAGTACGGATCAAAAAGGTAACATGAAAGATGAGAATAGTTTAAATTTTGATGTCAGACTATAAGGCCAACTGAAACTAATATGCGTCGTGTCAACAGTCTGCAGTAATGAATGCGAATATATTCCAATTTTTCCAGTATTTTCCAGACAAACGTGAAAAGGGATGTAAACATGATTTGTGCTATTGACGGAAGGCGGTCTGATCTTCAGCTGCAGTGTAACGTTTGAAATGATTTATTCCCCGCTGGCTTCAGTGACCGCATTACTTATAGCACTCAGGTGGACCAGGCTGCTTCCGAACCTTGTGTTTCATCATTGTGTTCACTGGAATCTAAGCAGTAAATCTCGCGTGCTACCTAAAAAAGTTCGATAGATTTTGCGCCGAGTGGTGCAAGTTTCCAGAGCAGTTTGAATGACGGATTATTTACTCTTGCCCAATCATTAGAAACACGTTCTAGGACTGAATGGCAACACGACATTGGCCTGCGCGGGCGCTGTGAAATATGGTTTACAAACACTTTTAGTGACTCAAAGAGCAAGAAAACGTCGGAGGCTTGTGAAAAATACTTGAAGCAATCGGAATGGGCCCATAGTGTCACATGACAATATGGATGGGAGGTTGGGGATTAGCAGTCCACAGCATGTCTGAAACACCTCAGTGCCTCTAAAAGTCTAATTTTATGGCTGTGGAAGGTTTGGAACATAATGGCTACAAGGAGGTGTTTCATCATCCTCCTGGATGAAGTTTTGAACAATGGTTGAGCACTTCATGTGGATCGATGGGGAGTGCCTGATTACTGCCTCAAATGTTTTGAGCAAGAACAGTGCTGACATTGTGGATCAAAGAGTACCCTCGGGGTTTGTGTTACACAGAACCCTGTGTTCAGAAAAATGCTACAGTTCCTTAAGAGCTGCTTTATTTAAACTCACAGGATGACTGCATGTCCAAATATGCTGGGATGCAACCTGAATATTGTGATGTGACGATAGGGTAGCATTTGAAACATTCCTATAAAAAGACACTCGATTTTAAGAAACCGGCTCTGTCTGTGCATCAAAATAATAAGTAAGTCGGCCTTTCTTAGGGATGTGTGATGTGTTTTGGCTATCGTTTGCCATGGGCAGAGTTGAGGTGGATCATGTGAGTGTTTATACATGATACACATAGTCTATCAGTTGCCTTGTGTTGTGGCAATATCACAAAGTCAGCCATTTTTTATGCATGTTCACATTTACCAAGATTGACACACAGTACATTGCCAGTGGACCTTCTATACACTTGATAAAACATTATTTTTATAATTACAGTCTGATTGGATGCACTATTCTTAACCCCTTGAAAAGCAGTTTTTTGGAATGTGTGGGTCATTGCGAGTACTCAGTGTTTTCAATCTCCATTGCATTCAAACACAAGCAGAAATCTGTAACGCAAGTACTTTGAGAAAAAAATCAGGTGTATGCGGTCCTCCATGTGCTGGATTGACCCTTTTTGGCTTTGCAACCTATGTGCTCTGATTGACTAAAATCTCTAGGCTCTCAGAAAGCCAGAAATGATCAGTAGAGCTCGTCTGGAGGGTGCTGATTCTGTTCGTCATGTGTGTCCTCCCTTGTGGTTTAAGAATAGAGGAGGCCGTGCCGTTAACAACGTGCAAACTGGATCACAGCAATGGCAGTGCAATCGACAGCATAAAAACTTCAATTGTCACCTTCAGCAAAAACAATGTACATAGCCAAAGCTCTAACAGGTGAAACTACATGTAAGATGCTATGAATCCATTGCAAATCTCAGGCTTGTCAATATGTGTCACTAATGAGCTAAAACTAGTCACCAGGTAGCTATGTAGATACTTGGAGCCAGTTTTCAGGGCAAACATGGGTGACATGCACCAAACATTCAAATTCAACATTTAAAGCAAACTTTAACTGTGTAATTTTGCTAAGGTTGTTTTTAACTTTGCCAAATATCTAAGATTACTGAAGCCAAGCACTACTTGCTTGCTGGCAGTACATCAAACTCTGTTTTCAACCAAGTTTGTTAGTTTTACTAATGGCAAATCTACCTCGCTTTTGCTGTTTTCTCAAAATTTGCCAAGCCTAGCTTTAGTTTTCGAATCGTCTGGTCATGTGATTTCTCATCTCAAATGAGTGAAAGCCTTCTGGACATTCATTTCCCGGCCGGGGGCCATCTGGAAAATTCCAGGCTCGTTGGAGGTCTGCACTGGGTTGGTGTCGCCGAGAATGGAATTAAAATTTTAGTCATTGAGGAAGATTCTTATTTGGTTTCATGTTAATCATATAATTGAATTTGGTTAATTACTAATGATGAATTGAATCAGGTTTGATCCCAACCCTTATGGGAAAGGACAGAAATGAAATTCATGTGTTAGTGGCTGTGGCTCACTGTTTGCCAGTTTATTCCGTGATGGACAAAATAGCTAAACATCAGGATCTTATTTTTCTCCTCTTGAGAATAAATGATTGGATGATGCATCTTTATGCATCCATCCTGACGGAAACTGACTGCGCCATTATGCATAATATCTTCTTAGCAAATTCCATCGCAGTAAGCAACACTCATTGAGCACTTTATTAGGAACATCATAATAATATTTGGTAGGGCCTCCCTTTGCTCTGAGAAAAGCCTCTGTTCTTAATGGCATGGATTTCTCAAGGTGTTGGAAAAATTCCTCTATGATTCTAGTGTATGTTGACATGGGTGCATCACATATTCCAGCATTTTTTTAACTATGTGTTTATACTGTGAATTTCCTGCTCTTCCACACTCCTATTGGATTCAGATCTGATGACTGCAGAGTCCACTGAAGGACACTCTGAACTCATTGCCACCTTCATAACGCCAGTTTAAGGTGACTTTTGCTTAGTGACAAGGTGCATCATCATGCTTGAAATAGCCACTGGAATGTAAGTGTATTGCGGTTATAACACTCGGCAGATTGGGTCTGTGGATTAATGCTGTTTAAACCAAATTCTGATCCTTCCATCTGCGGGTCGCTGCAGAAATCAAGATTAATCAAATCCGTATGAGTTTTTCCTATCTTCTACTGCCTACTTTTTTTCCCTCTTTAGCCTCAGATTCGTATTCTTGGTTGACTGAAGTAGAACACGATCTTATCCTCTGCAGTTGGAGCTTATCTGCTGCTGAGTTCAAAGTGTTATGCATTCTGAATCGCTCGTCTGCTCATTACAGTTGTAAAGAGCGGTTATCTGAGTTAGCTTTGCCTTTCTGTCAGCTTGAACCATTCTAGATGTTTTCATCTGACCTTTCTCATTAACAAGGCATTTACAACTTTCAGAATTTTGGCTGATAACAATGTATATCGCATACTAATTCCCCGTAATTTCATCAGAACATGATTTTAAAGGAGTACATGTATCCAATAAGAACTTGCTTACTGGCTCGATTGGACAAGTGGCAAATCAATCAACAGGCCTGAACCAATCTCATTGCAGCCCTGGATCAGTTGCAAAATTCAAATTGTGGCTCATAAAGATGTTCTTGTGGTACATTGTTTATACCCAGGGGTGTAGTTGTAGAAAGGAGGTGGGTAAATTATGAATTCTGTGATCAAAATAAGGCGTATCACAACATAAACACAAAATGCTGTTTTTAAATGATGATTTCATGTACTGAAGGGAAAAAAGGCATCCACTTGGCCCTAGGGGAAACGTAATTTCTCCCTTTGTTACTAAATTAACCAATTGAATAAATGTAATTGATAATTTGGTTCAGTTTCACTGGGCATATGCCAGCATGATTACTGCCAGCCTTGTTGAATCAAAACAGCAACTTGTTTGGCAATGTGTACTAGGCAAAAAGCAGCACATGATGCTGTGATCTAAAGAAATAAAAAAAAAACAGATGAGACCGTGAAACCAAGTTGATGCTAATTATAAGTCTCAAAGCAGTTACAAAGCAGTTTCTAAGGGTCTTGGACTCCAGCATGGTGACCCATTATCTACCAATGGAGAAAAGTTGGAGCTGTGTTGAACCTTCCCAGTAGTGGGTGGCCTACCAGAATTGCTTTAAGATGACATCGACAGCTCATCAAAGAGGTCAGAAAAGAATTCAGACTAACATCTAAAGAACCGGAGGCGGTTGGACAAGCCTAATTTGCCAGTTAATAAGTTTAATTACTGAAAATACTATGCCCCTTAAATCAACATTATATAATGTTCCTCTTGCTTGTAGAATCCTATCATCCACAATGATTCTGGTGTCACCCAAAAGAATTCCTTTCAAACTGAACTTTTGGCGGGTAATGGCCGGTGACTTGGTAAGACTAAATATTAATCTATAGCTGTCAAACTGCTGTTCGTGAAAGTTAAGGAGTCAAAATTTACGGGGAGCTTACCTTTTTCTATTTCGCCAGTTATTTGCTGCTTGTGCAGAGGATACTGAAAGACATAACAATAAATGTGGTTTCAGCATTGAGAACTGTGGTGACCACAGGTGGAACTACGTTTACATCACTGCTTGACCTTAAATTTGATGGACATGTGCCTGTGTTTTTTAAACAGCCCAAGCAATGTGAGTTTGTTTGCATGTTTGACACCTGACATATGCTCCATTGACAATAAGTCATGGGTTATCCTTTTGAAATTGTTGCTGTTGTTTTTTGGTCGAAATGTGAGGGTGGCATCTGCTCACTGTTTGTCCTCTGTCTGTCATCCCTCTGTACCTGCTCTCCTTTCTCTGTTCCTCTTCTCTCTGTTTGTTCTCTCTATTTTTCACCACTGTTTGTCTGACCTCTGTTCTTCTCTGTGCTTCCTGCATACTGCCTGCCTCACAACTGTTTGCAAAAAAAGTTTTAAATGGGGAAAAAAGACAACCTCATTGCACCATATTGTGTGAAGCATCACTTTATTTGCTAACATTCTCAGTGATCACTAGCACTGAAATTAAAAACTATTTCTCAAGAAAATTTATGTGTAGAAATAATATAATTGTTTGCATTTGCGTGGTTGGCGTCGAAAGTTCTGTAATACAAATGGTTAAAAAGCCTTGACAGTGGCTCTCTTAATGCGAGTCAACCCAAAAAAGTAGACCTGAAGCGTAAAAAAGCAGGGCGCAGTTATGCACGTGTATCGGAGCTGGACACTTGCTATTTGGCCTACGTGGCTGGTGTAGACTGCAGCACTGATTAAAATGGGAGCATTTCTGTCTCGAGCAGTGGTGTGCGGTCAGAGGTCTCGAAGGCCTACAGTAACCTCACCTTTTAACAAATGGTCGCTCTTAAGCTGTTCTTGTTTAAGTGCATCTGATTAACCCGCTGACTGCCGACTACTAGATAACTCATAATGGTGGGTGCACCACATCCTGCCAGTACGAGTTATCCCGTAGTTTAACATAGGTAACTTTGGGGATCAGCAGACTGGTTGGCAGTTGTCATAAAGGAAGAACTGGAGTTATGGCAACCGGATTACAACCTCTGGAAGTGGGTATTGAACACAGAAGTTTCAAATCAAATTATGACACAATTGCGCAATGTCTTTTATGCAAATACCGCTACGAGGAAACTCGTTGTTGGTGTACCGAATGCAACAGTTATATCCCACGGCCAGCTACGCCTTGTCTCATATAGAGGGTTTTCCTCCAGAGGATCACGGGAAGACGCTCTGTATATGCCCATAAATAGGTGCGTAAACAAACATTGACCATTTGTAAAAAAAACCTAGAATGGCAAATGGGAGACCCCTAGCACCTACGAGTTATCTTGTAGTCGGCAGTCAACGTGTTTACAGTCAATTTATAAGCTGAATAGTCAAGACCAATACATGGCCAATATTAATTAAAAAATGATAATGACAAAGTGAATGCCTATTGGCTACATTAATACTGCATAATGAATGAGACATTGAAAGGACGGCAATAATCCAAATGAATGCAAAAAATCCAGAACTTTCTCTGACTACCATCTCTCGTCTTAGCATTTTTTCAGCAATGCAATTAATCTTGAGATTTTTCTTAATTTCTTTAGAGTTTTATTAGCATTCAAAAGAATACATTTGAAGAGGAAGAATACAATAGGATATGCTTCAAAAGCAAATTTACTCGAATCTGTGCCTTTTTCATGAGCTGAACATGAATCTTGGAAAGATATATCAATGTTTTACTTCCTCATTTATGTGCAGAGTAAAATGCCTGTGATGCAATGTACAATAATTCTATTAAAAGCTAATTGATAGAATGACTGTTCAGTTTGTTTTAGAAAATGTTGCTGATTGTGAAAATTTAACTGCAACAGATATAGGTAATTAAGCACTGAAAGGTGGGGTTATCGAAGGCCTTTGATACCATCGTCGGACAGCCAAACGCGGCTGAGACACGCCCGGTGTAGATTAGGGCAGTTGTCCCCAACGTTGGTCCTCGGGGCCCACTGTATATGCTGGTTTTTGTCCCAACCACAACTGAAATTGTAGGATTTTAACAAGCTTTTAATTTGAAGAGATAACCTATCTTTTGAGCTGTTGCTTCCAAGTGTCTGCTTGCCAAGCGCGAAATATGCATTTTGTTTTGCTTCTTCTCTTCTGAAAATATTTCCTCTGCCCCTACCAACATTCTTCATTGCTGATTAAATCGGCCCGAGAGCCTACTCCAGCTAGCACCTTTCTTCTCCAATCAGCTCACAGCACCCCTTAGCCTCACCACTTCCTGTTTCAGCAGATAGAAGCGTCCGGAAACCATGTAGCAGGAAGGGTGCGGTTTCCCCTGAGGCATGTGTCATGGCCGATTGTTAGAATGAAGACGCATCACAACCCCTGTGTGCACTCAGACCTGGCTTCCTGTTCGCATTGATCTATGAATTTCAACATGTTCGGATTCCCATCAGAAGCTGCGATTGTCAGCTTCCTGTGAGCTGCTCTTTTCTAGTGTTTCAGAGGAAGGACATGGGAACTACGTTAAAATGGCGAATGAAGCAGCAGAAGTCAATCATTGAGATCTCTCATCTTAGAATTCCTCTCGGATTAATAACTCCTTAATTTAACAAAGCTCCCTCTGGAAGAAATGCTGAATAAAGCCTTTACATGGGAATAGTGTAAAAAGAGAAATGGGAGGGTAAAGTAATAACTAAATTGGGGTTAGGCCCCGAGAGCAGTTTCTGGGTTGATTACGGGCCTTGGCAGGGCTCAGTTTCCTTTCCCGCTGTAGGGACCCGACTTCATGTCCTCACAGGTCTGCAACCCTATGTGCACAATAAGGGTTTGAACCAGCAACTCTACAGTTGCCACCCCCCTCCACTTTCTGCTCTACAGAAACCTGAGAGAGAAGCTGGGGTGGCAAAAAATCATCTGAGTCATTAGCTGCTTCTGTCGGAGGGCAGAGTTTCACTGTTTCTGGTACTGAGAGGAAGTAGAATTAAGGAAGCAATGGGGGGGGGGATGGATGGTGCCCCTTCTGGTCTTCAGTGTCAAAGGGCTTCTGCAGGGGAAAAGACATCAGCCTTTACTAAGAAACACGAAAAACTGGATCAGTTTATCACGCAGGACTTCAGCCAGTCAGCTAATACGCTTGATGTAGAGGTGTAAAGCCTCACTGAACCAAGCAGGAAGCCACAAAAACATTCCCAGTGTTGCCTCAAGTTCAAAACATCCATTTCTGGATATCAATGCAGATCAGGACCCTCAGTCATTTCAAGGAGATCAGGGCGCGCGGCAGCAGTTACCTAACTGCAAGGGCCCTTGCTCGTTTCAGGGAAATACAGTTATCATTTTTACCCAGTTCCTCCTCTGTTAAAATAGCGAGTAAGCGTGAGTGTATGTGGGCAGTTTAGATGTAAAAGGAGGTGGGGTCCCGGTAATTGTGGGTGTACTGCTTCCTTGATACAGTCAGTCAGATATCTGATGTGACCGACTCCCAGTACGGCACAATAGATAGTACGTCTTTGGTTTTACAAACATTCATTAACCCCTTTGCGCAGATATAAACGCTGGCGTTTGTAAATTCTGAAATTTAATTCCTAAATAATTCTGTAATTGAATAACCAAACGTCTTGCTTCACTGCAATAATTTTTCAGAGTCTCTGTGTGTATTAAAGGCAGTTTTTCAACCAAGGGGGCGGGGTACAGTAGTAATAGGATTTTGATTAATCTGTTTATCATGGTGCTTGCATTAAGTAAAACACACCCTGTCAAGATGAATGGCTAGGCTTAATTTGTCGTCATCCTTTTGGTGTCACTTGTCATCTGCTAACAAGATACGCTAATGTTGGTTATTGCTTCCGGCTTTTTTAATAGTTGTCTTGTGGTTTTTACAACCTGTTTATGCTGCTGGAAAGCTTCCCGGAAAAATTCAGGTACATAGTAGCCTGGGGTTACTGTGCAAAAGTGGATTGGACTTAATGAGAATTAAATTACAAATGCAGTTCCCTCACTGTTCTGAAACACTAACAATAAAACCATAACAATAATACCAAAATTAAATATTTAAGAGGCTAAGTCATGTCATGTGGCACATAATTTGGTTGAGGGAATTATGTCTGAAAAGCGCTCTAATTTCTACATGATGAGAGCAATTTGTATAAATGCATCCCATGTAAAAGTTGTGAACGTACAAACATTTGTATTGCTGGGTGATAAATCTAACATGGTGACGTGCAGAGACAAATCAAAAAAAAAAAAAAATTGATTATTGGTTCTGAGCAATTGCGGCTTTCTTCTCGTTGGATGTGCCATACTTATTGACCTATGGTATGCTCTTATTTTACGTTGGTTTGGGTAAAAGCATTGTTAAATTACAGTAAAATAATGTGACATGTTTTACTCGTCTCTGCTGTGTTACGCGTCTTGCATCATTCCAAAATCTTTGCAGTATTAGAAACAGAGACGTACCCCTCACATCTGAGCGCGTGCATGGCCTCGGGGTATTAAACTCCTGCAGCAGAGCAGTAAGCAGATTAAGGGTCTGGAGACTCACGCCTCGTGTTGAGGCGAGATTGTTTGGCAGTTTGCATGCTGGGCAAACAGATTTTGGCAAACGGACCCCTCCCAATTGTAACGGCTTTAATCTGGGAAGGGGAGGTCCTACTGGCCGTACAGGTTTCCTGTTCCTTTTTTTAAAATTTAATTTTCTCTATGTGGGCAAACCAGGAATACCCCACTGCAAATAATTTTGTCCGGTTTTATCCAGGCAAAATGGACAGCTTGAATTTTTTAATTATAAAACTGATGTATACTGTGAAACTCTACCATATAGACCTTTTCGCAGAGTTCAGACCCCTTACCACTGGTTTGTGTGGCTCTTTTAAGACACTTTCTTCAAGTGCTGATGCTTTATTGGGATTTGCATGTTTGTCACAAACGTTATTCTGAATGAGCGTGTGTGAATATGATTTATAGGTCTGCAGCCCTGTCTGAACCTGAACGCAACGGGCTTGGTGCGGTGTGTTGGGTGAGGCTTGGGCAGGGTTGGGTAAAACGTGCCAGGCTTGTGGCTGTATTACTCCTGGGAAGGACTGAGGTGTTGCTTGGGGGATGGGTTGGGTCAGAGGCCTCAGTAGTGAGAAAACAAGCACGGCTGAATGAGAGCAGTTACAGGAGTTTTCACTGCGGTTGAGTCTGTTTTTAACAAACCTCGAAACGGAAGTGATGTGTCTAGAACTGTGGCCTCCGAACAGGCCTGTAAATCAAGTGGCCTGGAACTGGAGTCAGTGTTGTAATCAGGTGTGGAAGATCGTCTGCCAGAACTACTGTGTGTGTGCAGATGTGTATGCGTTAACGTATATTTCAGTGTTGTTTTCTAGTGTCTGTCTCTGATCTGAAGCTGAGTGTGTAAGTGTCTGTATGTATGAGATTCTGTATTTGCGTGCCTCTGTTCTCTGTGTGACAATGTTGGGTGTCTCTCTGCTCAATGACTCTGTTGTGTATGTGCTTGTAAAAAAAAAAAAAAAAAAAAAACCCAGCCATCTTTCTCTCCATATTCTTGTCTGTTGAAAGAGAGAAGTGTTATGAGTGTAATGCTGGCTGTTAGTGGATCAGGAATCTCCCAAAACCAGAGCAGCTTCTCTTGGACTGGGTCAGACCGGAAGGACTTTGGTTCAAGTCCCAAGATAGGAGTCTTCTTCTGTGTGAAGGGCGTAAAATGGCTCAAGTACAGTGTTATCGTCAGCTTCTCACCTGTGGAAAGTTGTGCAGGATGTCAGTGATGCCTGTGTCAGGATGCTAGTTTATTTTGATATCAAATATAACAATCACTATAAAATGTGACAAATGCTAATGAACAGGAAGTGGGGAAAACCAATAGGGGCTTCAAAATATCCTTTCTTTCAAAAACATGTGGCATACTTCAGAGTGGAATTTGGCCTCATGTTTTTCCTTTTATGTATTTTTATTATATTAACCCTTAAAAAATCCTCACTGACATTGAGATCTCTTTTGCAATAGGAACCTGACATGAAACATGAAACGCTACTACACAAGATTTCCAAACATGAAATGGGAGACTGAGGTATTACTGAAATTTAAAAGTAAGGCAGAGGCTAAAAGCTGGAGTGCACTTAGTACTGCAGTGACTGAAGCTAATCAAAAAATCACATCCGTTCCACAATTGTCAAATTCGTTGTTATATTATTTTTACTTATTCATATCCAGAAGTGTAACTACATATCATATGATCGAGTTGAGCTGTCCTTGTTCCCCTTTCATGTATCCTGGCACCCCCCCCCCACCTTGCCCGCTGGCCCCCCCTCTCGGAGCAGTGTGGTGTGGCGAGGGGTGGCGATCGAGCTGATGGGAGAGGGATTGACCCAGATTTGCGGCACAGCGATGTGGGAAGGGGCGGGGCTTTGTGTCTTTGGCCTAATTAATACTTATCCTCTTACATGCAGCCGCGCCTCCTTCCTAGCAGACTGGCTTATCTGTGGTCTCACATAAATAAGACTGGGGGGGAAAAAAACTCAGTTGAAAAAGTTAATGGTGGTTTTCAGTCGGTTGACTGAAACAGGCGAGGGATTTAACCTTATTTTCATTTCTATGCCGGTGCTCAATATTTAGTGCTTCCCAAACATCTGCAATTGAACCCACTGAGAACTGGCTGTCGCTTCATAATCATTCTGGAAAGGATAGAAGTTCTGCCCCATTTAATTGGGTGAAGTTCCCCAAATTACCTATTTTAAAGTTTCTACCTTAGCTACTGGGGAATTCTACTTTTGTGAATGGACTTTACCTCTGAAATTAAGATATTACATAATGAATAATGAATGATGACCAAAACTGTGAAGAGAGGGACATTTCAGTCACCCTCTCCTCCGAACCCCATTGACTCTGTTTTTTGTCTCTATCAATACTGGGTAAGTATTGCCGATGGACAGTATTATTTAGTGTCAAATAAAGATGTTGGTGTGAGGGCATTGGGCAGTGTAGTTGCCTCACAGCAAGGGGTCAGGGGTTCAAATCCAGTGTGGAGAGATTGCCTGTTCTCCCCATGTTTGTGTTGGTTTATTCGTGGTACTCCAGTTTCCTCCCACAGTCCAAAGGCATGCATGTTTTGTTGATTGGGGACACTAAATTTCTCACAGATTTTAGTATCTTTGTGAATAGTTTGCCATTGAATTGCTTCACTTATTTAGAAAGAGAACAAGGGATGACACAAATGAAAAAAAGCTGAAAAATAATGTGATAAAAGTGTTGTTTAGCAATCAAAAAATTAATAATATCATTCATAATGGATTCCATCGTAACTGGATCAGGCTTGGAGCCCTAGGTTTCCTGGTATCCAGCTGCTGGACCGGGACATCCCACTATCTGCAGAAGAAGCTGTGCTAACAAGCTGTCCTCAGCACCCCCACCCTCCACCCCCCCTCCTTGTCCCCTCCCACAGTGATGTCATTACATCATCATGAGTTCGGGATGATCTCAGCCTTCTCGTGAGCTTTAGCCAACACTGGGGCTCCTTTCACAGCTTAGTTCTGTGTGAGGGTAATGCAAACACACACACACACACACACACACACGCACCGCACCGAAAATAAACACACAGACAAACTACCAGACACAACAAACACTTTATCTGAACAAAACCTGGTGCACTGGAACGCTGAAGCTAAGATTTGTGGCGCATTCATGAGAGAACTATATTTCACAATTTGATGCATCATTAAAATGTATCTAAACCAAGTACAACATGCCCACTTTAATAAAGCCATTATGTATTATTTGGTTATGAGTGCAATTAACTTTGGAAATATGGACCAGATTTTGAAACCTCTGAATTAGACATATGAATTGTTCTCATTTGGAAACTGGGTAAACTGATAAAATGTTTTCATTATGTATGAAAATGAATGAGGTTGGTGCAGTCTCATAAGGATATGTGCTGTCATGTTTGCGTATGCATATCTCAGGCCCTTGGTGCAACCGATACAGCTGAGGTCAGGGTGGATAAAGAAATAAATTGAATACAGGCACAAACTCTGGTCTAACTGATCTAATTGTTTTCCTTGCTGTCAAACTGCCTGAGTCAGTTTCAGTTTCGTTTTGTTAATGGTTTCTTGTAATTCAAACAGTCTCGTTCGTTACCCCTTCTCTTCTGTTTCCTCCCCGCGCTTTGCACACCCGTTTCCCCTTTTGTTAACTGTTGTCCTTGTGTATTTCAGTTCCTGGTTTGCATCTTTCCTTTGCTCGACTGTTGTCTGCTGTCTTCGGTGTTAAACTTTAGCTCAAATAATCTATTTATTAGGGATTCCATTCCCAGTGCTTGCAATCCTGGGGAGTTGCACTTCTTCTCGTATCTTCGTCATCGAGTCCAAGTACGAGAGTGTTTATCCGCCCTGAGGGCCTCGATCCCTTTGGCTTGACACCGGGGCTACTGATTTTGGACCAGTCCCTTGTACTACTAATCGGGGTATTCAATTTCAAATGTTGTGTGGCAATGCTCTCCTATGACATAACTCTCAAATTCAAAATAAAATTGTTGCCCTTGGCTTGGGTTGATTTTGCCTGCAGCTGACTGGTAACTCATTTGCCTGCTGAATGAGAGGCCAGGATGCAAATCCACATAACTTTCAGTTTGTTGGGTATTCATATGGCTTTGTTAAAATCGTTTCTATTAATATTATTCAATTCCCTTGTTAACCAACCCTGTTCCTAAAGGTTATCATTGCAACCTTAATGTGGCATACCTGATTCAAATGATTAGCAGCGTAGCATGACCTCTACCTTTTGTGGGAAGTGAGCTTTGCCAGGGTTAGAGTGAAGACCTACAGGATGGTTGGTCTGCGGGAACCGGGTAGGCGACCACTGACAAAGCCTAACTAAGATTTATTTCCGAGTTCACCAAATCTTGCCCTCAAATCCAGATTGAGCCCTGATTTTCTTTTCTCCAAGATAATTAACTGAACAATAGTGCTTCTGATTGGCCAGGCTGTCTTTACACCTGACTCCCATGGAAGAGGAAGGTGCAGAACCAGCTGTTCTCAACCCTTGAGGACTAGAAGTTTATGATCCCTGATGGTATTGCCTGTATTCCTGGGCAAATGAATGAACGTGAATCGGAAGATGGTCAGTGCAGTTTTTCTCTCCAGTGTAATTCATGTTTCAGCACCAAATTTAAGTGAAGTTTCTGCCTGTGTAGTGGTTCCGCACTAATTACACTGGGTAGCACGCACAACAAGCATGCCTGTCCGTGTTCGCTGATGTTTGCCCACTGTCCGTGAGTGTAAGGAAGAACACATTTTTCTGTAATATTCAGGACAAGTTATCCATGAATAAATCTTGTCAGCTGTGTGTGGAAATTGCACAGTGTGACTTGCTGCTGGATCCCCTGTTCTGTTGGATGATTAACTGCCCTTAATCCTTCTGTCCTGCAATTTCCCTAGCTGTAAACAGAAGCTGTGTTCAGAATAACACTCAGACCAGCATTTATCCAATGGCGTGAGAGCAGACACCCCTCCCCTCATGCCCTCTGGAGGTGTCTGGGTGATTTGAAAGACTCTCCTGTGCAGTCACTCTTCTACAACCCCCCGGTGTTTAGCTGGCAGCTGTTGTGAGAAGGCGGGCTCGAGTGGGGGTGCAGTTTGGCTGCTGGAGTTGGGTGCTCCTCTCTGAGTGCTGTGTGTTGTCCCCCTTTGCCATTGCTGCTCTGTATGAGACGGGACACTCTTCTTCGGAGCTCTGACCTCTGGATTACGGTTGGACCCCTGTTCTGGGAGGACGAGCCCATCCTAAAATTAGACAATGCATACAGTGGGCTCTATCAGTTTGGTTAGTGATACAATTTACACGGAATCTATAGTAATTACGTCAAAATTGTAGTTCACTCAGGAAAGACAAGTGAATGAACTAAGGATAATTATTTAATATAATTAAATTATTTAAATGAAGTTAGCTAGATTAAATTTCAGTGTGTTTCTCAGTTTTTTTAACATGGTTTTTAAAGCCAAGAGTTGGGTCAAGGGAAACACCCAAGTACTTGAATGTAAAGGGTAGTCTTCCTGGTTGAACTGTCTCTAAGCTTCATTATTATCAATGTTTCCTCAATATGCATTTAGCAGTGGTGCACAGTCACTGTGGAATGGTGAGCGCCGCTGCTGATTGTCCACATTGTACATAATAATAATGCTGAATGCAGACCATATGCCCGCTCTCCTCTTCACACAGCTGACTGCAGCTAGTGATGAGAGAGTTGAACACACATGTACTCACGCACAGTGTCAGTACAGCCATAAAGAATGTGCAGCTGTCTGTTTTTTGCCCCATGCCATGAGAAAATTTCTTAAAAAACACCCTGAAACTGCAGTGGAGATGGTCAAACCTGCATCCCACACCTGCCAGCTCTACCAATTTTCCTGCCCCTTTATCCCAGTTGTCCTGGAGTTTCAGTTCCCCTGATATTCTCCCAGGATTCAATGAAGTCTAAAAATCTTCACACTCCTTGTATTTGTGAGAAATGGCAATATTGCGGTGTTTTAATGGACAGAGTGCAATAGAAAATACAGTTTGCATGGTTACCTTACTGGTTGCTCTGTCTTTCAATTACTTATATCTCCACTGAAAACATGCCGTTTTCTGTATATGACAACGCTGCCTGTGTTTTGAGCTTCAGTGACAGAAATTGGGTTTTGATTCATACAACCATGAGAACCATGTAGACTCAACCATTATTAATTCATAGAGAAACAATGGGGAATATTTTTTTATTTGACTGTTTTACAGCAGAGGTCGGGCTGCCTGGAAGTTCTCCTAGAAGGGAGAGATTGTTGTGGCATAATGGGATACCAAACTGTAAGAAACATTGTGGGGCTCTCTTTGTCCTGACTGAGATGAACATTGACCATGAATCTTTTAGAAAAGAAGGCGACACACGCACATACTCGCGCACACACTCCCTCATGCGTGTGCAAGCTACAGCACAGGGATATAATGTGAAGCACGGAGACACTGAATTGCTCCGTTTGTCGCTGTGTGCTGGGCTGAGTGAGATCAGCATTAGCCTACAGAGAACACCCATCTCCCTGAGGACTACAGTCATGCAAATGCCCTACCTGACTGAGGCCTCTCCGGACCTGCTCATGCAAATCGCCCTCCGTCTATGCAAAGCTGAACAGTCACAACCCTTCATCCTACTTGGAACTGCTCTGCATACATCAGTAACACAAAGTGTGTGTGCTGTCTTACCTGTAATTTACTGTATATCAAAATGTCATCTGCTGAAAATAATTTATTTAAAATAGATTTGGCTCTTTTTAAGGATGGCATTCAGAATTCATTTTGCATTTGGTAACTAGTTTATTAGTAAATCGTTTTGCCCAGTCTAATTGTGCTGCTGGCCTGAATTCACTGCATAAAAGAAAAAAGTAGTTCTGAACATTACGAAGACATGAACATTGGTTTTACATGAATGCTGTTGGCGTCTAAAGCATTAACAATACTTGAAATTTTGTTTGAAACCTTCGCTGGTATCTAGAAAACATACTTCGTCTTTTTCTCTTGTTCGAATTGAAGTCACTTCCTTCCTGCTTTCAGGGCCTGTTGTGGGGAAGGAAGCCCCATCAGTTGTTTTGTTGCTTTATTGATGCAAGTTGATTATCAGCAATAATATCATCAATTATATAATAAATATATATTCAACATTGATAATATATATGTAAAAGAGCAATACTGCAATATATTGAAATAGATTTCCCAACATAACAAGAAAATGCACCCCCACTGCCCCCCTCCCCAGGACACTAAAGTCTTGTTTCCTTGTTTTGGCTGGAGGGGAAGTTTAGGCTGATATCAAGCACCGGATGATTTCAAGAAAACAAACAGCAGCTCTGTCCATTTTGCCCACTGGGGGACCCCTGTCACGTTTCGCATTTGTGTAAAAGCTGGAAACTTTGTTAAGCTGGAGCATGGAGTCTTGGGCTGCGTTCCAAATGTACACTCATCCACTATATAGGGCACTATGTAGTGAATGTTCTACATTGAAAACAATATAAAGAGAGTGAGTGAGCGACAGTGAGTGGAAGAGTGTGCATTCCGAACGCTGCCATAGACTGTAGTATGAGGTAAAAAGAGCTTTTCCTGTTTTTAACTTGCTAACTCCATAATCCTGCTGAGTGAAGTATCCCCTATGCTTAAAACTCGTGTATTGTGGAGGATTAGTGCATTAATTTTGTTCGCACTAGTGATAGATTGAAGACTGCCTTATTTCTTGCTCAGTATGTCTGGTTTTGAGGAAAATGCCTCATCTGGGCACTCGCAGGCGCTTTTCTTCAGTGTTGTGTGATGTAAATAAGGCGTATATCTCCAGAGTTTGAGCTCTGTAAATCTCGAGTTACTTAACAGGTTTATTGAGGGCTCTTTACTTTAGCTTCCTGCATTTAAAAACCAGTTTCCTTTAGCTTGAGTCCTGGGTCAGAGTGATGCCATGAAAAGCTTTTTTTCTCTACTGCAGTTTTATTGGCGTTGAAAAGACGTCGTGGAGGACACATGATATAAAGCCTGTTATTATCTCCAGGCGAAGTGCCGAGCTTCAAATAAACTGGGCCTTTTGGAGTCGGGCCTAGTCCAGTTCCCCTCTCTAAATGTTTGGCTGGTAATCGCCAGGATGCACAAGCAGCCCATTGTCTTGTGTTGCTGGCCTGGGGATGGGAGTGAGGATTTACATAAGCGCTCTACTGTGGCCACTGGACCGTCCCAATTCATGTGTTCTAACCTGCTTCTACAGTGTGAGTTTGTTGCTATGGAAAAGGGCCCATTTGACCTGTGACCCCAGCGATTACCCTTGTGCTAGAAAGAGAAGGAAGTCCTCGGTTTCGCAAGATGCCATTGTTATTTTTGCTTTCTTCTCCTTGTCTTTTTTTCCGTGGCCAACAACTATCACTACAATAGTTTCCAGTCAAGAACACTAAATTGAAAATGCATTTATACGAGGTTGTGTCAAAGCTTAGGCATACTGAAGAGCAGTGGGGATGGGGGCCTTCGAGTTTAACCCAATGAAATACAGAAGTAAGTGCAAAACTGTTTATTCACTAGTATGCACAGAGAGAGAGAGCTCATGTAGGGCAGTCCAAATATGTTCCAAAGTAGCTTTCTCCAAAACACGGTGATTTGCCGTTTTATTGGCCAGACCAGTGGAGAGATGGGAAGAATCGGAATGAGAGTGAAGGAGAGATATGGGCCAAGGTTGCTCTGCTCAGTCTGTGGCACAGCTTGAGCTAAGCATGTGGATGGCTCTCCACAGGCCACACCTGAGACATTCTCACTACTTCATATTTACGGAGTCCTACAGCCTCCTCTTCACACCATAACCCCGCCCTCTTGAGACATGCTGTTAGTCATTCCTCATGCATATTCATTAGCGGTCATCAATCTCCATGGTTGGCCCCTCCTACGCCTCCCCCGTTTGTGTTGGTCCATCTAAAGCCGCTTTCACACCGGACGCGAAAATTTTTTCGTCACGACAGACACCCGCGTTTTACGATATTCTTTGCATTGACATCAATGCAAAGACGCCGAAAAAAAGCACGCAGTAGTTTTGCATTGCTCCTGAAGATCTACCGTCCTGGGCTTTTTCACTTCAACCCTGACAAAGCACGTCTCATTCAACAGTTAGTGTACTTATTGAGCTCTGCATTCATGGAGTCAGGCGTTTAAAATTAAGGTGGAAATAAAACCGATAAAATCAAGAGGATGGTTCCAGAATTCAGGTCTTGTGGGGTCCTGTCTTGGGGAACAATCAGCTTCCCTGCAGAGGCACTATTGAGTGCACTGTTTATTATTGCAATTCATAATAGTTCGGAGTGCATGTCAAAAACAGAAAATGTCAATCTCAACATGTGTACATTTTTATGCTAAAATCTCATTTTTTTTTTTTTTAATAAGGCAAGAAATAGTGCCAGTGAGGTGAGATATTTTGACCTTTTACACGATTTGCCTGTGGGTTGAAAAAATGTCCTCTGTGACGCAAATCAAAACTTAAAACAGACTGTTAGTTTCTGCCTGAGAAGGGATAGGACAGATATTTGATCTGTTCACTGCATTAAAACGCTTATGCAGCGTGGAGACTGTACAGATGCCCTGAAGCCTCGCTCCTACCTTGAGTCCTGGCTGCCATTCCTGCCTGGCGATATGCGTGCGAATCCAAGCTCCCATGTCACGGAAACACGTGTGTACGGGTGGTGTGTGAGCGAAAATATGTGCGCTGCTACACGCAGGCATTATTTTATGTGCAGGTGAGTCATGGATTGTCTATATTAGTGAGAGAAGAAACATGAAGGACAGCGAGAGATAAAGCAGGCCTCTGCCCTGTACTGAGAAGGAACTCCTGTATGATGCTACAGCAGGCTCACTGGCCTACTTTAGGTGGCTCCTCTGTTTAGGAAATGCAGTAGGGCTTTGCTGAGAGATTGATTGGATGGCTCTTGTGAGAAATGGGGCGGTACATCTGTGATAGTAGTTCCTGGTTGTTTACATAACTGAATCAGTAGACTCATTAGATACCTGGATTAAATATACAGGGCATTTTGTTTTGGAATACTTTTTTATGCTTTCCTGATTTTGTCTGGTGTTTTGGAGATCATGTAATATGCTCAAAAAATGCAAACCTATTGTCTGGCTCAGTTGTCCCTGAAAAGATCGATTGAATTTGGAAAAGTATTTGAATTTGAGACAAATACATATTTGACCAAGGTCTGATTCTTCCTTATTCTAAACATTCAGCTCTCGATCACTTCCTTTGAATCTAAAACATTAAAATTTCATTCCTCTGAGAATTCAGTGAGCTTTGACCCATGAAAGTGCTGTGGAAACTGCAGTCGCCATCATAGGCCTGGTTGTTGAGAAAAGCAGAGGATGGAATAAGTAGGAGTAGATCATCGTGTACATGATGAAGTTTCTGTGCTTGTGTGCAGTGCCTGCACTAGTGGAGTATGGGTGTGTAGGTGTAGAGTATCCTGTGAGTAAAATAAAAATTTTGCTTGCTGCTCTGAGGAGGACGATGGCGTATCTGCCACCACACACACACACACACACACACACCGCGATGCACCACATCTGCAGAAATGAGTCAGTTGTGGAAACCCAGTTTAGGTGGGAAGGTGTCAACTGAAGCTCTTTGTCTAATCTGGAGCAGAACCTCTTTCCACCTGTGGTCGAGTGTTGGTTTTTCTCGCTGTACAAACACACACACGCACAACAGAAACATGCCAACCCACTCATTCTCCAGCAAATGCACACCCATGCTTGCGCGCGCACTGACACACACACTGACAGTTGTGTACACACTGACAGCCCCTCCCCATGCATAAAACACCAGTCAAATTTTGGACAATCCCACATTTTTCTCACAATGAATGAAATGTAAGAAAAAATGGACATCTTTTATTTGGCAAAAAATGTCTAAGTCATTAATCCATCATATTAACCACTGCTGTAGTTATAGCTGCTGAGCATACACACTTTTTTTTTTCTACAACAGAAGTCACATGGTCATGATGAGTTCACACCTGCTCAACTGTCTGACTTCCCACAGATGTCCTTCACTCATTGACCTTTTTGTAAAATAAGTCCCAAACCAGTTTGACCTTAATTCAGTTGTCGGAAAATATAAGGAATTTGTTTGTCTGATTACTTTAGGGCAAAATTTTGACACTGAGAAGTAAATTTTTATCTTATCTTACTTTTCACTGTTTACCTCTTACGGGATGCCATTTGAGATGATATGGAGAAATTCAACTGCTTATATTTCACTAAAAACGGAGTACTTTCAAGTTATTAAGGTGTGTTTAAACTGTTGGCTGGCAGTGTACACACACACACACACACACACACACACACGCACACACACACACACACATTTTCAGGCTGTGCTGGTTTAGTCTCTCAGGAGGACTACTGTAAACCCAGTTTATTAACACTGTGATTTGCCAGCCACAGCTAAGTCTGCTGTAATCCTTCAACTCATACAGCTGCTCAGCAGGTTAAAAGTGTGGATACTACTGAGCAAATCAAATAAACCTCTTTGGGGACAGACCTCTGTCAGACCAATCAAATTGATTATGTATGGGGTTTCTGCTTTTGCGATGTTGACCAGTCATTGCCATCTCCTGCTGTGGCAGCAGATGGTCACGCTGTGTTTTTAAACAAAGATGCACTACACAGAACACTTCCTGGATTCGTTATTATAGTGGAGGAGAAGGATGAAAATTAATTGTTCTCGAAGCAAATTCTGATTGGCAGGTGGACTCTTAATACATTTGTGATGTAAATAAGGTTAATGTTGAGATGGTTCATGTATGTTACCGTACCTGCTACTGCTGAGGGGCAATGAGAGCTGTGTTAATGTTTGATTTTCATGCCACTTCCTGCTCTTAATTTCTCATTAACCAAAATGTTGAGCGGTACAAATAATTAGTAATATCATGACTTGAAAACGTTCTGCATATTGGCTTCAGTTTTTCCATGGAAATAAAGAATATTATGGGCTGAATATTCAGAGCCTCTAAAAAAATCTACTGTCAGACTTTCTGTTTGGAGAGTGGAGTGTCTTGCACAGCTATGGAATCTTTGCTAGCTTTGCTTCATTCAGACAGTTGTAAATGTAGTACTGTAGGTCATGTGGCCCTGTATACCAATAAATGTCTCTTGTCACTTGTCACTCACTTTATTCAGGCAGTTGATTGAAGCTACACTTCTGTGCGTTGTACTTCAATACAATTTAATTTATTTTATTTTATTTATTTTATGTTTTCCTCATAGAATCCGCCCTCAGATGGCCAAGGAGAAAATCGAGGGATGCCACGTCTGTACGCTGGTGACCCCCGGGGAGCCCCAAGTGCTTCTGGGAAAGGACAAGGCTTTTACCTATGACTTTGTGTTTGACACAAATGCTCAGCAGCATCAGATTTACTCCACTTGTGTCAACAAGCTGATCGAGGGCTGCTTCGAAGGATACAATGCCACCGTCTTTGCCTATGGCCAGGTGAGAGTTCAGTGTCCGTGCTGTTTAAACACCAGTGTCATATGTGCTGTGTGCCTACAGAGACAAACGCACTGTACTATACACAGTGTACTGGCGGTCTGAAGTCCTGTGGTGGATTTCTGCTGGAGTTCACTTCTAATGAGTGCACATTGGATGTGTGTGTTTGTTTCTCTCCGGATGCGTTTATATGTGTCTGTGCGTGCATGTGCATGTGTGCTTGCATATGTGCGATACCCTTTATTCAATGCATGTGTTATGTGCATGTGTGCACATATGTGTGCATTTCTGTGTCTCTCCTCCACTGTGTGTGTTTGTTTGCATGTATGTGCATGTATGTGTGCGTGGAATTGTCTGCCTGTGTGTGCATGTGTGTGTGTGTGTGTGCCTGTGTGTGCATGTGTGCTGGTTTGTGGGTGAATGCCGTGCACGCGTGTGCAGACGGGGTCCGGGAAGACCTACACTATGGGTACGGGGTTCGATGTGAGCGTTTCGGAGGAGGAGAAGGGCATCATCCCGCGGGCGGTGCGTCAGCTGTTCCAAGGCATCGAGAGGCGGCGGGCTGAGGTGCGGGAGCGAGGCGGGGGAGCCCCGCCCCCCGAATTTAAAGTCAGCGCTCAGTTTCTGGAGGTGAGCGTTCTCATGATATCATCTTCGTTTACAGAAAACAGCCTCCTACATCACAAACTAACATTCCTGATTTAGCTGAATAACTGTACTGAGTGGAACCCAGAATCCAGAACCCTCCCAGGTCTAGAACGTGGACTGGAGTAGCCAGGTTTCACTCTGGACATTTATTTAGCTGCGTAACTCAGTGAACCTGCTTTGTGATACAGGCCCCTGATCATCTAGCTTGACCACTGAGTTAGGACCTGAAATTGTGTATGTGGAGGGGTTTTGCACAGTGGTGACTAAAGAGGGATTCCTATTTAATGAAAATTAAATATTTCTTTCGAAATTATTTAACATTGCAGAATCTATGTGATGCTGCATCAGTATTGCTGTTGACCCATGTGAAGAAATGTCACCGAAATGACAATCGCACAATAGCATCTAGGAAATAATTTATTATCTCTTCATCAGACGCTTTATTAGACCAGAAAATAAGACAGTAGCAGCCAGAATTTAGTAGAGAGCTAAACTAATGACTACAGGAGAGATGTTACCCCAGGGCTGCTCATTGTGTAAATACATAGACTGCCCGTAAAGGAGCTGTGTCACGATTACTGCACGTGCTCAGTACTTACATCCTAACAAAGTGAATCTGCTTGACTGCAAGTCATAATCTGATTTCATCCTTGCCTCCTCATCTTTGTTTTGCATTGTATTTATATATCTTAGTAACTCAGGCATTATGCTTTTTTATAAAGGAGTTTTCTGTGGAAATTTGAGGATTCAAAGCACTATTTTAGCACTTTAGCTGAAGGATATGAATTATGTAGGCTGGTTTGCCAACCACCAATAATCACTGAAGAAGAAAAATACCTCCTGTGGAGCGGGCAGTGTAGGAGAGGTAGATGAGCTGACAGGAAGACGAAAGAGAAGGGGGTGGAACTTTGAGTGGGCAAGAGGAAGTGACCTGCGGACCAGGGTGGTGTACTGTAGAATAGGAAAGTTCCGGAGGCAGATGTTAAAAGCCTTGCCAGGTGTTTGCTCTGCCCACGAATTCCTCTCCTGTGACCTAGAAAACCTAGTGTCTCTCTTTTTGTAGAAAATTAGTTAGTCCCTGATTTGCATTTGCTTGGTTTTGCCACTTCTTTTTTTAATCAAACTGCCAACTATGGAATCGTCTGTGAATCAGTGGGCATGTGTCATTTAATGCGCAGATATAGACGCCAGCGTCCGTAAATTCCGAAATTTAATTCCTAAAAAATTCTGAAATTGAATTTCCAAATGTCTTGCTTCACTGGAATAATTTTCCAGAGTCTCTGTGACACAAATAATGAGTTATAAAGCCTTAAATAGGCTCATGCATATCAGGAAAAAATTGGCAATATTTCTACTCTGCGCAAAGGGGTTAATGGATTGTTGGACCGTTGGGCTTTTTTTTTGTCTGGTGCCTAATTCATGCTGGGATTGGCTCCTGCACTGTGTCCCTGACCTGCAAAAAGTGGGGTAGATAGTAAATGGATGCATGCATGTGCCTGTTTGTGCGTCTTTCAGTTGTACAATGAGGAAGTCCTGGATCTGTTTGATGAATCGCGGGACCTGGACTCTCGCGAGAAGAAGTCAAATATCCGGATCCACGAGGATGCCAGCGGCAGCATCTACACCAGCGGTGTCACCTCTCGCCTGGTCAGCTCGGAGGAGGAGGTCAGGACTCGTGCTCTGTCTGCACGATTTCTCTGCTGGGGATGCACATGTGCTTGTATTATTACACGGGTATTAACACCCATCGTGAGCAGTATGTCTGGGGTTTTAGAGCGCAGTATGACAGTTCCAATACGAAACAATCAATGAAGTACCTGAAATTCTAATGGAGTCTTCGACCTTAGTCAAAAAAGCTGTGTCCATCAGATCTGAGGCAAATGGCTAGCCCTTCAGGCTCCAGAGAAATTAGTTTAATATAGTTACAATGCTTTTTTCAATACAATATAATATAGTGATGAGAACTGACCGTTCAGACCAAAAATGCTCGCTATTTTAATACCACTAAAGTGCACCTAGTTCTCTGTTTACCTGTGAACTATAGTTCAGTGTTGAAGACTAACTACAAACTTTTTGTGTCCAGGTTTGTTGCAAGATCTCATCGTGATTAAGCAATATATGTAATACGTACTTTTCCATCCCCAGGAATATCATGAATGCTCCACATTTTAAAAAAGCATAAATTCGAAGTATTTTTGCAAAGTATTTGTCAAAGCCGCCTATGTTTGGCTCTGTAGTCATCTGTAGTGTTTGCATCCATATCATGTCAATCATGTTTGAATTGCTACCCTTTTTATTTTGTATTCAACTGTACAAATACTTACTTTACTTACCATTATTGGCTGTTAATCCTTTGAGCGCCGAATAAATTTTCAAGGAATTAACAATGTAATTATCCTGAGCTGTTGAAAACCTATCATGTGTCAACTTGTTTAAAAGAGCTCCCCTGCGGGAGCTCTTTTAAACAAGTTGCCACATGATAGGTTTTCAACAGTGTCTGGTTTTGATATCTTACACCATTGGGCAACTATAGTTGCCTATGGCGCTGAAAGGGTTAACATTGTTTACGTTTCCTCTGAGAGAGTGATAATGGTTGCTTGTTCAGTTATAGCATATGTGCGCCCCTGACCCTCAGTGCTAGTGGGTGATTCTATATGGTTTTTTCATGTACCACTGTCCATATACTCAGCCTTGCTCTGTGTGGAAGGATATGGCACCGTAATGGCTCCGGTGCGCTGTTGGCTGGTGCTGTACCCCAGTTCTGACTGCTCTCCGCCTCCATCCTGTAGTTACTGCAGTGCCTGAAGCTGGGAGCTCTCTCACGCACCACTGCCAGCACACAGATGAACGCCCAGAGCTCTCGCTCACACGCCATCTTCACCATACACCTCTGCCAGATGAGAGTCTGCCAGCAGGGGGAGCCGGTGAGCCAGCATACCACGCGGGGTCAATTTAGCTGGAAAATCCTGTTTCAGGAAGTGAATATTTCTCTCCAGTATTTTCATTTGATAAGTTCAGTTCTTCTGCCAGGAGGCTAAACTAATAGACCAACTAGCTGAGTTTGTGGGTGGAAGAAACAAATAGCAGGATTATTACTTTTTGATCCTGGACTTTACACTTGTGGATCAGCAGAATCTCGTAGTGTAGCAGTCCTGTCACTTAGAAAAGAGGAGACGAGATCCGCCACTTATTTTTGACTGATGGGACTTGCTATTTGGATGTGTTTTGACATACGTTTCTCTAAATTCACACCGTCTCATCCGACATTTAGGATTTTCCTTTCACGTGTAATCAACATTCAGTTTTAATGCTATACCTTCATTTAATTCCTCACTAATGTAGTCCGTAGTTTGTTTTTCTTGTCTTTATGACTAATGAATTGGTTGTATAGGGGTGAAAAGGGTTTTGCTAAATGACTTCTGAAATGATTTTTATAAACATAATGACAGAAGTCATGAGTGAATTATTATTGGACCTATGCCTGTGCTCATTATTAGCTGGCAGTGTCGTGTTTATGACAGGGTGTAATCCTGCAGGTTATGATATAATGATGAAAGGTTATGATTAAAGGGCTGCACGAATATATTTTGATTTAAGAAAATGTATAAAGAAAGAATAATTAGACAATATGAAGATGTTAGGTAATTTGATTCTCAGATGGTAAATTATTGTGTTTGACCTTTGATTGTGTTTGTTTCATACTTCTGTAGTAGTGGTTGCTAAGAAACTATGATTGACAGGCCATCTTTTTCTATTTCTATTTACATATTTGAATAAGGGGCAGGTAAAATTTTCTTCTCCCTGCTCCTTTTCGTCGTGGGTCAGGTAAACTGCTCAGAGCTGGAAATATTTTGTGATTTTTTTTATTTTTGACATCAATGCCATGAGTGGAACAAATAAAAATGAATGAATGAATGTATGAATGAATGAATATAATGTTTTTAACTTTGACTCTCCTGTTTCCCCTGTAGATGAATGGAGAGATGACCGGGGACTCGATGTCACAGCCGGAGTATGAGACGCTGACCGCCAAGTTTCATTTTGTGGATCTTGCGGGGTCAGAGCGCCTGAAACGCACTGGAGCGACAGGGGACCGAGCTCGAGAGGGGATCTCTATCAACTGCGGCCTGGTACTGGGAAAGAGCTCTCTCTCTCTCTCTCTCTCTCTCTCTCTCTCTCTCTCTCTCTCTCTCTCTCTCTCTCTCACACAGACACACACACACGCACATGCACATTTATACCATTTATATGCACATACCCTTCAAAATGATCAAAGAGCCAAAATCCGGAGTGCAGAGAAGTATTGTGCCAAAACAGATGGCAAGTGCAGACTTGATTGACAGCTTGTCAATTAGCATATTGCACATTTTACTACGCTGTACAGAGAACAAAATACCCTTAAGGGCATTTATCACCCCTGTACCAACACAAGCAAATAACCACTGTAGGCCCTGACTAGCAAAAAAAAAAAAAATGCTGAATAAGGTGTTAAGGTTTAGCATTTGCATTCATGAATATGATAACGCACAATGACACTCACATCATAATTTGCAGTGGGCTCAAAAATTATTGGCATTCATGACTGGAAATGCTCTAAAAGTACAATGAACAAGTTAATGTTTAATTTTGGTCTCAACTTAATGCAATTAACAGAAATCATCAGAACACAAAGCGCTGTTGTCAGATTAGACCGAATGTTGAATGGTTTTGTCAGGTGCAGCGTCAGCAGGTTCGGTGTTGAAATGGAGAGGACAGGCACCTTATACCCATGGTGAAATATGATGGCAGATCAGTAATGCTTTGGGGCAGTTTTAATTCCACGGATCCTGGGCCACTGGTTAGAATTAATGGCAATGGATTCCACCGAGTGTCGGGTGATTTTGGCAGACAGTCCTGTCGACTTTGCCAGAAGGCTGAGACTTAGACTGGTGGACATTCCAATGAGACAGTGACTCAAAACACACCTCAAAATCCTCGCATAATCAGTTCTGCAATGGCCATTTCATTCACCAGACCTCAGGCTGATTGAAAACCTGTGGGCTAAACTGAAAATGGCAGTTGATAAGTGCAAATTCTGGATTGTAACTGATCTTGGAAGGATCTGCATAGAGGAATGATCCAAAATCCCTCTAAATGTGTGCCTTAACCTTGTCAAAAACTACAGGAAAAGACTCCATGCTGTTATGCTTTCCGTGGTGGTTGCACCAGCGCTTAACTTGGAGGCCATTAATTGTGAAACCTTCATCTGGAGGAAATAGATTTTTAATTACATGAGTAAATCATTTTAATTGATTCCATGCAAGCATTCATTAAGTACTGCAACTCTCACATTGGCATTTAGAGTTTATCTGTGTAATTTTCAGTCAGGGGTGAGCCCACTGTAAATAAATGCATGCACACAATCACATGCGTGCACACACACACACACACTCACACACACACACAACCCTGCAAGGTGTCCATCAGCTGTGACCTGCTACTGATGAACAAGCAGATACTGGCTCAGTGCGTCCTGCTGAATTTCTGTTCTCTGAGTTTAATTTCTGTGAATGTTTACTTCCTGAAATGATGTGAGAATGTATGTAAATGTATGTAATATTGACTGGAACACCTTTAGACCACATCCCAGCTCAGGAGATTAGTCAGGAATTTGAAAATGTGTGGTGGCTGAGTGCACTGTAAGTAACACTGAGAGGTTCTGTGAGGTGTTTGTTCTGCTGAGAAAACAGGAAGTAGCTGTGCTGTCACTTGCCTGTGACAGGGTTCTGACTGTTTGTGCTTATGTGTATGTGTGTTTGTGTGTGGTGTGGGTGTGCGTGTGCGTGTTTTTCACAGCTCGCTCTGGGGAATGTTATCAGTGCTCTGGGGGATCAGAGTAAGAAAAGCAGTCATGTGCCGTACAGAGACTCCAAACTCACCCGCCTCCTACAGGACTCCCTGGGGGGAAACAGGTACAGTACACACACCACACACTGTACACACTGTACACACACACACACACACACGCATACACACACACCAGCTTTTTCATTTCGAACTATAACTTGTTACTCCTGCTGTTTTCAGCTCAGCAAGATCTCTAGCTGTAGAATGAGGTTTGATTTGATGGGGTTGGATTGAAAACCTACAGGAACTGGGCTGACTTTTGCTGCTTTGGGTGTAACTGAGTGAAATGCTAATAAAGATTTGGATGGAGCTCAGTAAGGATGTTTGGACCTAACACACACCTCCCCTAACCCCCCCCCCCAGCCGCACCCTGATGATCGCCTGCGTGAGTCCCTCAGACCGGGACTTCATGGAGACGCTGAACACGCTGAAGTACGCTAACCGCGCCCGCAACATCAAGAACAAGGTCGTAGTCAACCAGGATAAGACCAGCCAGCAACTCAGTGCCCTGCGAGCCGAGATCGCCCGACTCCAGCTGGAGCTCACCGAGTACAGAACGGTAAGGGTGTGTGTGTGTGTGTGTGTGTTTGTGTGCGTGCATGTGTGTGTGTGTGTGTGCGTGTGCGCTTGTGCATGTGTGTGTGTATATGTCTGTGTGTTCGTGTGTGTGTGTGTGTGTGTGTGTGTGCATCTGTGTGTGTGTGTGTGTGTGTGTGTGTGTTTATATTCACGCACATAACCATGTGTGTGTGTACAGTTCTGCGTAAAACTTCCTGGCACCCTGGATTTTGAACCCTGAACATGGACACAGGTGCAGTGTGTGATTATTCTCACTGGTTCTTGAAGTGTGTGTGATTGACTGAAGGCCTCTCTGTGCAGGGTAAGCGTGTGATGGCAGAGGACGGATCTGAAGGCTTCAGTGATCTGTACCAGGAGAACTCCCTGCTGCAGAGAGAGAACGACACACTCAGGATGCGCCTCAAAGCCCTGCAGGACACCATCGACACCCTCAACACCCGGGTCACACAGCTGCTTTCCAACGAGGTCGGGGGCCTGCTGGCCAAAAACGGTGAGCAAGGGCTCCTCACTCTGCTCCTGGAGATCTACTGTCCTGGGGTGTGTTTCCCAAAAGCATAGTTGCTAACTAAGTCAGCAACTTACATAGCTCTCCATTCACAGTCAATGGGTCCAACTATGTAAGTTAGCATCTGTGAATTTGGGAAACGCACCCCTGTACAATTATATTCAGACTTGAATTTAGCGCGAGATTCTACTGTTGAGCAGAGAAATTCCTCATTTCGGACAATCAAGCACGACAATGTATAGGTCAGAGAATTTCTGTTGAAACAGTTCATCACCTCAGCATCCAAAGATGAAAGAGTCCGAACTAAAGAAGGTGGGGCAGTCAGCACCTTAGAACAGTTACAGAACTTCAGACAAAATAAAAATTAGGGCACTTGATTGGTTCAACATATAGAGCTCAAAAGAATGTATTTGATTGGGTAGACCATTTGTAAACTTCAATGATTGGCTATGCCACACTACGCCATATTAGTTCATAATGACCACTGTGATATTTGGTTATTGTTCATTTAAGAATCCAGGGGGAAGTGGAGGCCTTCAGTTATCTCCTCCCAGACCTCAGACCTCATCAGTCGCCTGTACGCCTGGATTATGGAGACAGAAACAAAAACAGAGAGACACAAACACACACACACACACACACACATATACACACAATAAGACAGAGAATCCTCTGGGCACCACAGAACGAGGGCGCACTAACACCTGCGCAGTGTATTGTCAGATTTTATTGCGTGCCATTTTTTACTATGCCTGTTTCCAATCTCTAAAGAGTGTCGGGAGATGGCTCCATTAGGCCTCTGCTTAGGCCTCAGGCACTGTCAATACAGCTCACTGTTTCCACACTGTGCCCATCACCCAAATACCTGCACAAAATACTGTTATCCCAACACTATTAATAAGCCGTTCAATACGATCTGTAACTGTTTAATGTTGTACACATCGTAAGGGTTGGAATGAATTCTTAATCAAGGTAGATTTCCAGGAACTGGACTGGGAATGTCTTAAGGTAGAATGCTGCTATTAAGCATGAAAATCTTTATTTCATCACTTACATCAAATTGCTTTATTGATATGAGAAGCAAACATTCAAATTAGCAGGGATGGAGGTGATTTGCATAAATTATGCAAATTAGGTGTCCAAGATGGTCCTTAAAGGGGCATATTATGACAATTTCAAAACACCATACCTCAGTAACTAATAGACATATCAACTTCTTATTTTAAGACAGGTTGCCTGATCCAGCATCTATGGGCTAAACCTCTTAAAGTTGGATACTTTAACAAAATGCAAAGGTTTTTTGAAATTTTGCTCTTGACTTGAAAATTCTCTACCTCATTATATATTCAGCACCCCCTGAAATTAAAAGAGTACCAAAAGGGCCAGATTTTTTAGGTTCTGGACAACCATCATGCTGTAAACTATTTATGTTCCAAACTTCATTAAAATCGGACTAGTGGTTTTTGAGAAATAGCGCGTGAAAAATGTGGAAATGGTAATGGAATTTTTATAGCAGTAATCTACCTTAAGGCAAAAAGGGTTAGCGGCGCACTGGAAAACTATTATGATATTAATGCAGCGTTTTATCTATGCTGGACATTGGACACAGAATATGTTTTCAGTCTTATGTCTGCACAAAAGTTTTATTTGCTCAAACTCTGGTTCCCCAGGTAATGGAAATGAAGAAATTGGGACTCTCATCCAGACCTATCTCAGGGAGATTGAGGGCATGAGGTGAGCTGTGTTTGAATGTTTTTTGTTGACGTTCATGTGAAATTGCCTTTAGGATTTTTGTGATTGCAACATATGTGTTTGTGATTGAAATAAAACGTATAAAAATGTTCCCACATAAATTTTCACAGGGGAAACTTGTGAAAAATAAAAAACTGGAAAATCCAGTTGAGTCTATTTTGAGACAACACTGGGTCGATACTTAATCCCTTAAGAGGATCCTTCAAGCCCTCTTACACCGTGTCACAACCTGACGAGTAAGTGCAAGCAACTGTTGAGCCAATCATATTTACGAGATGGATCAATGTAGATGGCCCATTTACACCCCTAATCTGAGTTTTTGGGAATACTTTGGATTCGCCGTGGACGCTGCTGGCTACACTGCTGGTCATGTATTAGCACAACAACTAGACCTGTTTTTATGTTCTTCTTCTTGTGTTCTTTCCTGGTGACAGAGGACAGACCCTGTTGTTTTGTGTGACCGTTTGACATGGTTTTGGAGCTACAAGAAAGGTTAAACTACATTTTCAAATGCAAAAACTCAGAGTTTTGAGGGGAATATGTCACACTGCATGTGATCATTTGTTATGCAAAGAGTGCCCCCAGTGGGCACAATGATTCAGGCCCCTGGTTTAATCTCTCATCTGAAGGACGGTGGTGTAGATGTACCTCCATCTCCTGTCTGCCTTCTTTTTTTCCTGTCGCTCAGGTCTAAGCTGCTGGAGAGCGAGTCCATGAACGAGTCTCTTCGCAGAAGTTTGTCCCGCCTCTCCGCCCGACCCCCACCTTCTCTCTCTCCCGGCTCCTCCCCCTCTGTTGGCATGGAAACTGAGACCACAGATGTTATTCAGTGGGCCAAACAGGACGTGGAGAGGCTGAGGAAGAAGGAAAGAAGGCAGCGGAGGAAAAGGTCTTTGATGGACTCTGAGGCTGCATTCAAATAGTCAAAAATCATGTCCTATCCTCTAATTATTACCTCTGCCAAGGAGGTTATAGAATCACCTGCGTTTATTTGTTTGACTGTTAGCAGGATTACTCAAAAACTACTGTGCGGATCATCATGAAAATTGGTTCACAGGTATATCTTGATCCAAGGAAGAACCCATTAAATTTCGGTGGCGATCCGTCTGTCTGTCTGTCTGTCTGTTAGCAGTATATCTCAAAAACAGCAGCATAGATTTTAACCAAACTTTGCAGGATGTTAGAGTAGCACAAGAGGAACAAGTTATTGAACTTTGGCATATCTAGGCCAAAGTACAGCTGAGATATAGGCCAAAGTTCAAATCCATCTATGCTGCCAGAGATTTCAAGTCTTTCCAACGGGCCGGATTTCCAATCGGCGTGCTTTTGGGTTTTGCTGCCACCTAGCGGTGGAATGTAACAATACCCTACATCAGCCAACGAAAATAACTAATGCACAGAGTTGCCTTGGCGTGGCGGAGGTGCTGCGCTCTCGGAGTGCACTTGTTCTTAACTACTTTTTTTTAACCTCGATGGAAAACGTCATGAGGTAAAGGAAGGGTGTAAAGGGGAATTCATAACGGATTAGGAAGACAACCACGCTGCCAAGGGAATCAGAATGCACTTACTCTAGGCAACGTGATCATGCATCTCTCGCCCGTCATGTTCATTTGCTTTCGTAATTGGCTGGATGGATGGTTATTGCAGCCGCATGGCATTGTGGGATAGTGTCATTTCCTTTCTTTTAGAAAAGGATGGTTTGGTGTGCCCTATGCTAAAAGTGATAAGTTAGGGAGCCTTTAAGCACCTTTTCTTCACATCTAGAGAATTCAGAGATACTTATCATGGCTGCCACATAAATAATTCTGGATCGTGTTCTTGGAGATAGGAACTTTCCTAAGCAAAAAGGACTCTTTGAATGCAGGTTTTGAGTAGCATGGTGCTGTAGTTTGCGCTGCTACCTCCTTAGATAGTGATTCTAGGTTGCAGTCCTGACTGACCCTATGTTTTTTGTGGCATTTGCATATTCTCCTATCGTTATCATTGGCCAAGTTATAATGACGTGATTCAAAAACGAATGCTTGAAGATTTATGTGGGCTAATACTACAATGTTTAGTTTTGTTCTGGGGGCATGCCCAAGTTTTTTTTTTTCCTCTCAATGGTTGTATTCCTTCTATTTTATACATTTAAATAAATGACATTAGACAGTGTCTTCCATATAAACATTGATTCACAGTGAAAACCCACATTCATTACTAGATGAAAATAATTGTTGTGCCCAATGCTTTTCTTGCCAAATTAACTTTCAAATGAAAAGCGACATCTCTTGAATGTCGGGGTAATGAATGTGATGGTCGGACAGCACCCTGTGCTTAAAGTGTGTAAGACTGCAGCCCTGTCTGAATGTGCCCCTCCCTGCCCCTTTGCCCCCCCAGCCCAGAGAAGGAGAAGGGTCAGATGAAGAGGCCGAAGTTGCAGAACGGAGGGGGCGAGATGGACCTCAACGACACTGAGGAAGAGGAGGCCGAGGAGGACGATGAAGAGGTCAGTCGCACGCATCCCAGGACCCAGAAACAGCCTCAGTCTGTTCTCACTCTGACCCGCTCACCTACACTGGAATCATGGCCTCCAGTACAGTTCTGTCCATACTGTGAGGTGCATTGGTCATTGACTCTGTTTGTAAAAGGGCTCAAATTTTGCTTTCGCTCTCTAGATTAGCGCTTACCATCTCTACTTTAACCTCATATTCATTGTTTTCAAATGGGAATTACTGGAATAGACAACCAAAAAGTAAACACTGTGTCACTGTGCAAAGACTTGCTACCAATTTTTTAAAAGTAATTGCAGTGAAATATATTTACCATTATTCCCCTGCTTGGTATTTGTAGTCTGATTAGCTGACCAATATAAGTGTGCGGTGCTGCATATCACACGCTCTGGAGTTGTACCGATAAAACTTCAAAACTTAATTTTGAGTGGCTCGCCGGTGTGCTTTTTTTTTTTTTACCTGTATATTTGTGTCTTAGTAGTAAGATTTGGTCATATGATTTCCAGCTGGAAGACCTGCAGGAGAGTGGTTTGGATGCGAATGAGGAAGAGGATGATGGAGGAGGGGAGGGGATTGACAGTGAAGAGGACTTGGACGAGTCCGTCTCAGACTCTGAGGAGAAAGGTCAGTTTTACAATGTTCAGACCCATAATCCTCCTGAGCCTGATAAGATAACTTTATGGTACTTAGTGTGTGTTTCAGCTTGTATGTTTGTTTGCATGTGAGAGAGTGTGAGTGTGTGTGTGTGTGTGTGTGTGTGTACGCTGTGTTTGTGAGTATTTGGGCATTCATGATACTGCGTTTATTTTTGCATACTGTCATGTAGTTGTGTATGATTGTGTACGTGTGTGTGAGAGAGTGTGAGTGAGTGCGTGTGCGAGACCGGGAGTGTGTGGTGTGCGTGTCCGCAGAGGTTTGTTGACTGCGCTGGGCATGTGTGACCTGGATTCCTCTGGGCTGTAGAGAACTTGCAGGAGGACCTGGCCGGCCTGACCTGTGAGATCGAGATTAAGCAGAAGCTGATCGAGGAGCTGGAGAACAGTCAGCGCCGACTCGCCACGCTGAAGCTGCAGTACGAGGAGAAACTGCTGCTGCTGCAGAACAAGATCCGAGACACGCAGCAGGAGAGAGACCAGGTGCTCAACAGCCTGAGTGAGTGCAGAGGATCATGGGAAGGGTGTCTGATAGTGTAGAGGATGACGCGAAGGGTGTTCAGTGAGCGTGGAGGATCATGGGATGGGTGTTATTGCAGAAAAGAATGGGATGGTTCCTAAGTCCCTCATTTTATTTGACTTGTACATTGCAATAAACTGTGGTCAGATTACACCTGCTGATAGAAAGAGACCACAAAAGCTTGCAGATGCTGTGACACTCTGAGACTTGATACCAAAATAAGTATCAGGAGTGTATGAATTTGGTCATGGAGTCTGTAATGCATCTGACTGTCCTAATATGTGCATTTTATGGGTCCTCGAAAGGCATTGAATTTCTCTTTTCATTTGTGATATAAAAAAAAGTTGAGGAACCAGCGATCTGTACAGCTATGTTTTTCTTCTCGCAGTGTCAATGGAGAACTACACCGAGGAGAGGGCCAATAAGATCCGAGCGGAGTACGAAAAGAGGCTGACAGAGATGAACAGGGACCTGCAGAAGCTACAGGCCGCTCAGAAGGAACATGGCCGCCTGCTGCAGAACCAGAGCCGATATGAGCGACACCTGAAAAAGCTACAGGCCGAAGTATCTGAGATGAAGAAAGCCAAGGTATGGACAATACGAGAGGTTCAAGTGAACCTAAAACTCAACTGTTCGGCCACTGTGCTGTACTCCTTTGGGAGTGGGGTACAAGGCTGAAATGACTATCAGACTAATTTATGTTCTAAAGATGATGTATGCAGAGTTTAATCAAATCAATATTTGTGACGGCTAGGGCTTATGCGTAATTCTCTTAGGTGTCCTTGGGTGAGAGAATGTCACACCCATTTTTGGGGGTACAGAGCTGAAAGGCAGTCCCAAAATAGTTTATGCAGCGTACCATAACAAGTTTTTTCAAATTTGATCAATGTTTTGTGAACGCTAGAGGTTTCGGGTTGAACTGTTCACGGATGACAATGACAACGGGGTTTAAACCATCTTAATAACTAAGCTAGTCAGCGACCTGTGGAATTAATAATCAGGGCTGAGATCAACTGTCCCATTGGTTTTCCCTCCAACTCAATAAGTAGTACCCCAAGTGTAACTGCTTTTATTGCATTTTTTTGGGATCTTTCTTAACCATCCTGATCCATCTTGAATGTGCGCAGTGTGTAGGTCGATTCGCTCAGAGTCTTGTCTTCTTTCAGGTAGCTCTGATGAAGGAGATAAAAGAGGAACAGCAGAGGCGGCGTATGATTGAAACGAAGAGGAACCGCGAAATTGCTCAGCTCAAGAAAGAACAGCGCCGCCAAGAGGTTGGTGGAGTACTTTCTCCTGTCAGGAACTGAGGAAATACTATGTAGAAATCAATGCAGATCAGCTCACTGAAGCTCACAGCTGAGAAACGGGCTGCGGTCTTGCTCACACTGAAGAAACTCTTCATTACGTTTCGAGATTTGATTTGAGTGCTCGTGGATTTAATGCGGTGGTCATTTTGCCATTGTAATTCACTTTCAGCTAAGTGAAACAAAATGAAAATTCACTTTATGAAATGTAATTCTGCAATAATGACCAGAGTTTCTACAGCTCTTCTCCAGTACTGACACATTTTTACTGAATTTCACTTCATTTCCTGAGCTTATGTGCTTGGAACAAAATAAACCCTAAATACAGTTTCTGCTTTTAAGTTTGCCTCTTTGACCCCTTACCCTGTTTGTGTTTGCACCTATTATGTTCATATATTTTGCATCATTGTTTGTTCTTGTGCCTGTGCTTGCGTTATGCTTGTGCTTGCGGCCTGCTGCTTTATTTCAAGTCATTTATTTTGTTTGTATTTGTGCTCACTTGTACTTGCTTTGCATTGTATTCTGTTGTTTCTTCCCCTTTTTCCCCATTGCCCTGTGTTTTTTATTTGTTAGGGTGCCTTGTTGTCAGCTGGCTGGGGACGACAGCTGAAAATTAGCCATGTTGGCTAAAGCTGCCCTGTTTACTGTTGTGACAGTTAATTGATGGGGACTGTCCACGTAATAATAATCCAATAAATAAATAAAATAAATACAGTGTTTTCCTGTTTATGATTAAAGTTTTGAGCCTCGGTATGCTGCGTACACATTTTAAGGTCATGATTTGCTGTCGTGCCCTTCCAGAACTTGCCCTTGCAGACAAGCTTCCTCAAGCCCCTTGAAGAGTGAGTTTGATCAGGCTGTTTTCTTGCACACTGTAATGCTTTTGTAAGGCGTATTTTTCTCTCTCTCGTGCCTCAGTTTCAGATCCGCGCTCTGGAGTCTCAGAAGAGGCAGCAGGATCTGGTGCTCCGCAGGAAGACGCAGGAAGTGACGGCCCTGCGCCGTCTCGCCAAGCCCATGTCAGACCGCGTGGCCGGGCGGGTGGGCCGACGCACCCAGGCCCAGGACTCAGGGGCGGAGCTCTCGGCAAGCTCCGCCTCCTCAGAACCGGAGTCGGCACGGTCCGTCTCCAGTATAGTGCGCCAGTGGAACAGCAAGCTGAACCGCTTCTCCTCCGGCGAGAGCCTAAATGGCGTCAGCCGCTCCCACGTTGCATGGTTAGCAGTGCATTAACCCACAGGCATATTTCTGACCATCTCAGTGAAACTTTTTCTGCCAGAGTGACTCCTAATGGTGTCTATAAAAATTGCAGAGTGTCATGCTTTATAACGTTGAACTTGTACATTGCTCTCCAAAATAGAAAAAAGTTGCAAGTTGCAGTTTGTATTTATTGTCACCCATATAATGGTAAAATAATGTTGTGGAGGACACTGTTGGTTTAATCTTCTTTATTTGAAGTCCGTACAGAGTGCACTTGACACCTCCCCATAAACACTAATACCGGTGACAGTGCCTGATGATGATGATGATGATGATGATGATGATGATGATGATGAATGGTTTACTCAAATTTAAAATCATTCGCAGCCAATTGGCTGAATTGTGGATTTACAACATTCTCAAAAATTTAACAATGGTCAGTACTTAAAAGTCATAACATTTCCATTCAGTGCATAAATATTAAAAGTTTCGATTACAAATCAATGACTACATTTACACTTGGAAATTTAGTGGACACATTTACCCAGACTGACTCCTAATGGTGCCCAGTAAATACTCATAATGTGATACCTGACAGTTGGAGTTCAGGGCAGTGGTAACCAGTCCTGTCCTTGGAGATCTAATATTCGATAGCAATCCTAATTTGACAGCTCGGACTCTGAGTGGAACGTTATCGAGATCTCTACTGAATGAATGAGCTGCGCTTTCCTATAAATGTTGTGGTGACATACAAGATGGTTGATCTCCAGGAGCTGGATTGGGCAGTCCAGGGGGAGGGAGGTTCCGGGAGGTTCTATAGGCCTTCCTGGTGTGTGACCAATCCTTTTCCCCGCAGGAGGAAGCCCCAGAGGAACAGGACGGATGGTGGCTTCACCAAGACGGCGCGGCAGAAGTGGCAGACCCTGGAACGCCGGATCACGGACCTCATCATGCAGAGGATGACTGTAGCCAACATGGAGGCCGACATGGAGCGGCTTATCAGGGTGCGGCAGAGCTGTCTCCCACACGTGCACTAGCGCTGTCTCCCGCACGTGCACCAGCACCACAGATTCTGTATACTCACCAGATACTCAGCTCCTGCTCACCCAGCATTCACATCGTTAGCGCTGTGGTATTTTCATTACCGCAGTTACCCTAGCAAGACATTACATGTCCGAAAACCACATCTCTGCCCCCATGCACCCCGCCCAAACCCTTGTGAATGGCGCATGAGCTGTAAAATCCTGCTCAGGATAGGATAGCTGGTGATTTTTGTTCTTTGGACGAGGGACCAAAAGCCCACTCGCTCTCTCATTCTTCTTCTTGGTGTGGACTCTAACTTTGAAGGGCTAATCCTTTGCTATTATTTAACTTATCATCATGAAACTTGACTTGTGTATTCTACATTTCAGTGCGCAGGCATTAACTGAGCCTTGATTTTGCAAAAAGGGGAGAGGAGGGATGTACGTCCAGCCTGCACAAGCGCTCACTGATTACACGATATTGTCCTGAGGACATAATTCATTTCAACTTGTTTGAGCCACAAGTTACAGTTTCACCTGTGAATATTATTATATTCATTGAAAAAAAAAAGTGAAAATTCAAATGCATATGATTTCTTTGTTTTTTGTATTCGTGCATGAAATTTAAACACTGCCATAGCTGACATTTTGGCCTCTTCTTCACGCTATTATCTTTTGCGTCTGAGCGTTTGTCTATAGGTTCTCCTGCACGGCTTCTTCCCTCACGCGCCCCTGTTTTTCTCTCTGTGATGTAGAAGCGCGAGGAGCTGTCGGCCCAGCAGGGGGCGCTGATGTGTAAGAGGGAGAGCCTGCTGGGTAAAGCTGTAGAGGAGCGAGAGCGCCTCCTGCAGGAGCTGAACGAGGAGCTGGAGACGCTGAACGCCAATGTGGACTACATCAACGACAGCCTGTCTGAGTGCCAGGCCACCATCGTCCAGATGGAGGAGACCAAGGCAAGCGTGACCCCCCCGCCCGCCCCTTAAATACAGAGATGTGAATTTCTGTGTTTTCTCTGCAAAGTCAAAATGAGCTGTCATTACCAGACCCACCTCTCCTGCTAAAGATGAAGGGACACATTTCTATCAGTTTTCTAGCATGTGAAAGGTGGACTTTTAGAAAGGGAACATAAAAAATATTCAGTTTATTTAGTATTACATTTTTATCTGGGCATGTTTGCTGAAAGCTGAAAACTTTGATGTTCTTTTGCAAGAATGAAGTGGCTGGATTTTGGGGCCAGTTTTTTGTGGGAATTTGAGCTTGCAGTTAACATCTCTACCCGTTCAAAAAACACCGGGGGATCTTTTAGAGTGGGGAGCTGCACTGGAGCAATTGTTTGCTTTTGGCTGAAGCTCCTGAACAGTAAACGGGACCCTTCCTGCAGGTTTTTGCAAAACAGCCAATGGAGAGATCAGCATACAACGCAGCAATGTTAACCCTTAGGGTGCTGAATTAAACTTTCAAATAATTATTAATTTAATTATCTTGTGCTGTTGAAAAGCTCCCCTGTGGGAGCTCTTTTAAACAAGTTGCTACATGATAGGTTTTCAACAGCTTTGAATTTGATATCTTCCATCATTGGGCAATGCTATTTGTATTTAGCGCTCTAAGGGTTAAAGCTTAATGCCAGAGCCATTGACAGCGATGCTGGGAAACTCAACACTGCTGTTGGTGGGGTTAGATACATGTACACGCTGCTGTTTAACTGTCAACAGCAAGGTCGCAGGCAGAGTATAATGTGCATTTATCACGTATAATTATCTCATGAAACCAAAACTCCCTTTCACTGAGGGAACCTGACCGACAGAGCAATGAATACAATATACATAAATACACTATATTAAAAAAAAGAAAAAGAAAAAAAGAATAGGCAACTGTGAAATTGTGAAGTCAAACAAATCCTTGTCCAGCAGCCTGTATTCAGGACTGTATTTTTCCAAACTTACTGTCAGTGGCTTGTGTCCAGACCCCTATGAATCCCCATGAAAATTCAAGGAGTGCTGAAAACTGCCACTCGTAGGGTCTGGATACCAGGCTACGGTTGGCTGGAATTTAATCTTTTAGTCTATTCGTTTAGTCATTTCATTGATGAATTTTTGGAAGTTATTGCTTCTCATATTCCTTGTCATTAGATTTACATGTGATGAACATACGTATAAAGACCATTCATGCCCGTCTTAAATGAACTTCAACTGCTGTTCTCCTTAAAGAATGAAAGTAAATACTGGTCTGGGAAATTCATACGAAGAAAATACAGAGGATAATAATTTATAAATGAGTGGTTGTATTCTGTACGTTTTCTTATTTTTTCTGCAAAGTCAGTTTTCTTGTAAATATCTGACAGTGAAATGAAATGGCTTATAATGTGTCTCGCAGGATGATCTGGTCTCAGTGGACACGTCGGTGGTCATCAGTTCCTGCTCACTGGCCGAAGCCAGACATCTCCTGGACCATTTCCTCAAGGCCTCCATTGAAAAGGTTTGGGCTCGACCACAAAACCAGCGTCCACTTCCTCTGATATTGGCATTTCTCTGGACTGGTTGACTTTCTGCTCTGGAAAGTGGTGAAGGATGCATAAATGTTGCAGTATTTTCTCTGATTGGTGAATGCGATAGATATGCACAACCATGCCACTCAAGCTCTCTTTGTGCAGATATTGAATTGATTGAGAAAGATTTGTACGTTTTCAATGCTTTGTATGGTCTAAATTCCAGGGAACTGTAGTTTCACCCGAAGTTGTCAATTGTTAAAAGACAACTGTAACATTTACAAGGCTGCACTTCTGCGTGAGAAATGGGGTAGTGTGCCCTAAAATAATTATTCTCAATAGTGCCCTCATGTGGTGTTCATAGGGACTGCAGGTGGCTCAGAAGGAGTCTCACATCAGACTGCTGGAAGGCCAGCTCAGACAAGCGAATATGATTGGTGCGACACGAAACCATGAGATCGTGGACTCTCTCCAGGAGGGAAAAGAGTGTTTACCAGAGATTGTCACTTCGAATCTTCAAACAGGTATGAAGTATGAATAGTGGTACTAAACTGCATGTGAAAATGCTCAAGGTGTAAACTTAAGAAATACTGTGTTTGCTCAGCTAAGATGAAGCTTGAACAGGTGAGTTCTCAGTTTGTGGTGGACAATGGGCAGTGACTTAGGGATGCAGTGGTGCCCTCACCTACATCCAGTTGAACTGACTGTTTTGTGTGGATTCTGTCTCCATCTAGAGGCAATGTGTGCAACTGAGTGATTGGGTGCTGATGTGTAATGATTGAGTTATAATGCCTCTGGTTTAATTTTGTGAAGGGAGGTATTTCGGCGACTAAACTGTAGATACACGATGGGGTCTGAGGAAAATTATTTCCACTCAGTCCTGACTGCCATTTGTAGTTTCATTTAATACTTGAAACTTGCCTTCTGGATGGTATGTTTTAATTTTTGCACATTTGTGTTCTGATAAATTGTAACACACTTAGAGTTCCTGTGGGAGTTGCAGAAAATGCAGTCCAAAGTGTGGTCTTTGGACCTGTCCTCCTGCATCCCATAATCCTGTGTGCTGCAGCATTATGGATCTGGAGTTTTTTTTTATTTTTTATTTTTTTTACTATATTTCCACAGAGAATGGCTATTGCAGCACCGATGAAGAGGTGTCTGAATTCAGCCAGGTCACAGAGTGCAGGTAAGGAGGAATTTAAAAATGAAAACATTACGCTCCATCTTTTAAGTCTCCTGAGGACATTTAGCCAAAGCGCGTATGAGAAATGTTGACGGTATAATTTTAGTGTTATTGGAGCCCTCTCGGCATGTATCGAAGTATGTGTCTAATCGAGTGTTTGTGACTGTGTATGCATGTGTACCAGCATATCTTTGTTTGTGCGCTTGTGTCCTTTTGTATGCTAGTATTCTGTATTTATGGGACACGATACTTGCGCGCGAATCTGCCCAAGCGAACTGATATTTATCTAAAAGTGTGGTCGACTGTTTCCACATTACCAAGTAAAGTACGAGCCTATTAATTTGATCTATTTAATCGGTCAGAAATCTTATAAACTTGTTTGAATTGACCAAGACAGTTCTGTGGAAGCAATTGACATAACATCTTTAGTAAACCTTGCCTTTAATTTTTTTGTGTGGCTCTGTCTGTTTGTGCGTGGGACTGTTTGCTTGTGAGTTTGTGTCTGTGGATGCCCAAGTCTGCACAAACACATACAAATGTGTGCATGTTTCTCTTTTTATGTACGGTGTAACCCTGTCTTCTACGTGTCTTGTCCAGTCTCTCACAGGCCTTCCAAATGAAAGTATCCACCAATCAGGATGACTTCAAGCTAAAGGTAAGACCCACAAGGCCTTGCCTCTTCCTGTCTATTGTTGCATTATCATGTCTTATATCCCTCTTGAGAGACTGATCTCAGATCAGACATCAACCAGAGGGTAAACTACCCTTTAGGTCACAAATGTGTGATTGTTTTTAATGAATGGTCTACGGCTGATGACACAGCCACTTCTGGTAATTGAATGCATCCGATGGCTTACACAGACGTCTGAATAAACATTCCAAAAACGACTCTTCACAGCGTTGGTAACGCAACCCTCAATTTTACCGTTCTTAGGCATTAAATGTACTTTTTATCAGTTCAGTTGATGCTTGAGATCTTTCTACCATTTATTGCCTATTAAGTGTTCACTGATACCCAAAACTGAATATAAAAGTCATGCGATTACACCCATGAATATCACGCTCAATAAGAGAAAAGCATTAATCCAAGTGGAAGCACAGTGCGTGCGGCGAATCAAATTAGCTCTCATTTTCTGTCTTCTCAGAAATAGATCATTACATCAGATGGCACAGCCATGGGTGCAGTTAAAATGACTGTGGTGCTGTTGTATTTGTGGCACAGTTTCTAACAAATTATTTGATTACATGATATTTAATATTGGTGTCTTATAATGCGCAATACTTACTCGTTATTGAGGCTCATATTCTGGACTAATTAATAATTCAGTGGAGTCACTGTTGGTTGCATGTATTTAAATTACTCTACAGAGGATGCAATAAACTGATATTGGGCTGTAAGATTACTTTGGCCATTAAATATCTTTTGTGAGTGTGCTGACGGTATGGCTGACATTATATTGTATTGTAGTTCCGCTTTTACAGAATCTCGTCTCTTTCTCATCATTTGGATTTAAAGACCTACAAACTCAAGGTTGTTTTCGCTGTGTAAAACACTTATTTACGTGTGTTACTTCGCCATTATGTACACTGTTCGATCACAGTTTACAGAGGCAAGAAAGTGTATTTAAAAAGATGAATGAATCTAGCTGTAATCACCAGTCTGTTTGTTGATTTATTTATTGTTATCACCACGCTTGTCAGCTGCTTTCTTTGTCCGGGGGTTTGTTAGAGTTATTGATCCTCGTTGTGTGAAGGTCCATTAGAACATTGAAACGTTTAAATTGACCGTAATCCCCTTTCACAGCTCATTGCCCTATTGGCTCGGTGCCTTATTAGCCTGAAACAGACTTAAAAAACCCCACTGCTGCTGTAATGAGTTACTGTCTTTACCAGTTACTGTGGGGCGTGTGAAGTGCTAAACATTGTTTATCTCAGAAGGAACAGCTGCTAAAGTCCATGTGTATTTGCCAGTTATGCTGAAATCATGAGGTGTTTTCTGGGGTGTGTTTCTGTGTGAACTCTGTGTGAAAATGACCTGCAGTGAGGGGGTACCAGTGGACAGCCTGGCTTAGAGCTCCCATGTCAGTCTTCATCCTTTAAGGTGCATAATCAGAAAATTATAAATAAAGCTTTCATGACTGAATGTTTGATAATCACTACAGCAAGCTGAAAGCAACGGGGATTAAGAACAGGCTCGGAGCAATAAAAAAATCTGCTATTCAAAGGGTAAATGCCGTGAGTGAATACTGAAATTATTGCAAAGTGAACTGATGTCAATAATTGTGCTCCGTCGACTGACCCAACACGAATGACAGTTAATCCATAAGTCAGTGCGACCGTGGAATTTAGCATTACCCTTCCCTTATATAACAATTTTAATTTAGTCTTGATACAGTGTTCCTCTGTGATCATTCAGTTTGGTGATGGAGAACGCGGTTCTCTCTCCGCAGGCTGAACCGCGGCTGTCGGTGCAGATTCGAGCTTTGTCAGCCGAGTTCCTGGGCCCCGGGCTGGAAGCCACCCCCCGTCACATGGCCAAATCGCTGGCCTCTCTGACCGAGGTGCAGGAGAGTGGACGGCTCCTCGCACCGAGAGGGCCCTACCACAAGGCGGCAGTGTCCCGCACTGTCAGTCTGCCTGTGCGAGGGAATACATTGTGAGTCGAAGCTCCGCCCTCCTCTGTCACAGCTCATCTGTACTTACTGACGCTTGTGCTTATTGCTACATATTACTGCTGATGACATGTTTATTTCCACATTTTAGTCCATATTACAGGTCAGCACTGCTTATCACTGCAGTATATCATTACCAATTACACATTTATTACCTCATTTTACTCCTTATTACAGTCTACCTCTTCTTGTTACTGCTGCATATTACTTCCAGTTACACATTTAGTACCACATTTTACTGCATTTTACAGCTCAACACTGCTTTTTACTGTTGCATTTTACTCCGCAGATATTACAGGTCATAACTGCTTATTACTGCAAGTAAAATGTTTATTACCAGATGCTGCGGTTTATAACTATTTATTATTATGAACAAAGAGCAGGCCCTTAGGTGGCATATAAATAATTTGGGGTTTTCTTTATCTGTCTTTGTAATATTATTCATCTTTAATGGTCTAAATGAGGCACAGGAGGCTGAAGTATCCTGGTGCCCGATGGCTTTGTGACAGGACCCAAACCAGTGCAGCTTGGGTGTTTATCCCAATGGAGCCTGATCTCTGAAATGTTTGTGTATGTCTGTGTGTGTGTGTGTGTGTGTGTGTGTGTGTGTGTGTATGCGTGTGTTTGTGTTTATATCTGTACGATTGTGTATATGCATGTCCCTGTTTGTATGTGTGTGTGATTGTGAGAATGTATGCGTGTTTGTGTTTGTTCGTGTGTTTGTGTGTGTGTGTGTGTGTGTGTGTTTGCATATGTGTATGAGTGTCTGTCTGTGTTCATGCTGTGTGTTTGTATATGTATGTGTGCGTATGTGTATGTGTGTATTTGTTTTTGTGTTTATATGTGGATGTATGCGTGTATGTGTGTGTATCTGTTTTTTTTTTTTGTTTGTATGTATGTTTGATTGTGTGTATGTGTTTGTCTGCTTGTGTGTGTATGTGTGTGTGTGATTGCATGCATGTATGTGTGTGCCTGTATGCATATGTGTGTGTGTGTGTGTGTTTGTGTGTGTGATTGCACGCATGTGTATGTGTGTCTGTATGTGTCAGTCCTAGGCAGTCCCGACCTTCAGATACCTCCCTTGTGATGCGCAGGAAGTCACATGATCGAGGGCTCCCCTCCAGGTAACTACAGGGCCTGGAGGCCCAATGAAGAATTTTAATTCTGACCAGCCAAGAGCCAACCTTAACCAGCCCTCCCCCCCTGCTCTCTGTGTCTCCATCACAGAGCGCCTGAAACAAACCCAACCCCTCCAACCTCCCCCACTCTCCGACCGCGACTCGACCGCAACGTCTTCTCTCGACTTACCAGTAACCAGACCCAGGGATGCGCACGGGACAAGTGAGTAAGCTGATTTGGGCTCTCCTCCGCCATCACATGTGCACAGCAGTGATACTGCATCTCACCTGCTCACTTACTGTTTCCAAGCAGCTGTGCTCCAGCAACTCTGGCCTACCGTCAGCTCAGGTGTACTATGTATAAAGAATAATGTATAAAAGACTAAAAGTTTAAATGAATTTAGAGAAGATTAAACAAACAACTGCTATTCTCCAAACCATCCATAAACTCACCAAAAATAAATATATTAAGACATGTAATTAAACCCCGGATAAAGATTTTGAGATATTTTTCACTGTTGACATCAACATCATTGCATTACTCAGTTCTGTGAGCAGTTTGCTATCAGATTCAGGAAATTAAAAGCGTGCCACTGAAGCAAAGAGGCTGGAATATTCTGCGCTAATTGAGACGCGTACGCATTTTACCCTGATAATAAAGATTACCAGATTGGTCTCAGAATACTGGCAACTTATTTCTGCTGTTCATAAACTACATATAGAGCTAGTTCATCTTTTTGGCTCAGCTTTATCTGATGTTTCAGTACTGCGCTAATATTAGACAATAGCTTGTCGTCTCATGTTTGCTTAATTGGAAAAAGTTAATGCAGCCTGGATGTTAACTTTCTATGCTTATTCTAATGAAACAATGGCAGGCCACATTCTGCACATTGCAACAGCATGGCGTCCGCGGCTGCTAGACTGGCCTACCAGCTGTCCACACCTGTTTCTCATTGGAAATACGCAATGATTCAAGCAGCGTAAAATACGACAATTAAGTCCCCAGATGTCTGAGCAGCTAAATACGGACACAAAAGAAGAATTGGACTGGAAATACTTAAAAACTGGAACAATTTGCATCCTCATTTCCTCAAATGATTACTTAGAGGTCCGTTGACAGGAAAGGTGAGGTAACACAGAGGATAACACATCCATGTCCCAACTCTTCTGGACATGTTGCAGACATAAAATTCCAAATTAAACACTCAAGTGCAAGAGGGGAAACTGTAATATTTTGTCATTGCACTGATTTCAGCTTAATTCAGGTCAGCGATGATTTTCAAACCAATGTTTTCTTTCTATAATTGCATTTTCCATATTGTACCAGCTTTTTTGGAAATTGGGTTGTATGTGACATTTTACCAGTTACTGGATGGCACAACACATGAAGTGAGTTCACATCGAAATGTTTATTTCCAGTAAATGCTATGACAGTAACATCCTTCATAACATTTGCATATGGAATCATGACTGCGTTATTTGACACAAACTGCCTCCATCTTGTGACTCTTGTAACTCCAATTTCATGTATATTGACAGTGTAAAGCAAGCCATGTGTAAAGGGATTCAGCTACATTTTTTTCAGTAGTCTTTCAAGGCAGTCTGCCAACAGCAAATTGTCTCTGCTGTTTCCTGAAACTACCTTTTCCTTCATTGTCCTTTGTGTGCCATTTTGATAGCTCCTCTTCGCTTTATATTTCAATTTTTTACCACTCCTGCATCTGACATCTTTCTTATAATGAATTTCTCTCTCACACTAGTTCAGAGAGTGTTTGGTACCACTCAGAAGAAATCCAGTAGTCTCCACAGAGGAACCCAATCTTGTTCAAGAATTCTGTTTGTCGGGTAAAATGGTTCAGTCCGGGTTCATTCTTTTCATAGTACTCACACGAACCGTTAAGAGTTCCATGAAGATTTTAAAGTTTCCCCTATTGAGAGACAGAGTATTTTTTTCCACAAAAAAGTTCTGGCTTCCTCAGCACACTCTCACTGTCAAGGATAAAGTTGGCAAAATCTGTCTTTATGGCTGTCAAATTATGTGGTGGCTGTAATGACAATTTATGTGTCTTGTAATATATGGCAGCTTATTGATGTAAATCAGGGCTGTATAATTGACAGCATTTATTTTTTTACGACGGCTAATACAGGTGCACTAGTTTTACATGAAGGCAGTAATGAAATTCACCACTCTGCGCAGCTAATGTTCTGATGTGGGTGGCAATGATTTATGAGAGGCCGGCCTTTTTCCTCTCTAAGAAAATTTCACAAAATTGACATTTTTTTCTTTTGTAATTTCATATTGTTCGTACAACCTCACCTGCCTATTGGTGTTCGTGGCTGTGTGTGTGTGAGTGTCGGTGCATGTTGGTGTGTGTGTGTGTGTGTGTGTGTGCCTGTGTTTGTGCGTGCCTAACCGTGTCTAATTCTCCCATAAGCTCATGATTGAACTTAGTTGCATACTATTTTGCAAGAATTAAACTTTGGCCATTTTTCCGTTGCAGTCCAATGAGTTTGAGATGTGGGAGTTAAACTGTAGGCATCATACCCATTATACGTACATGACCTCTGTTTGTGGGGCGTCTAGTGTATTACAGTGCAGTCCAGGAGTATTTAGAAAGTGTAATTTTTTTATTTTTGGCTCTGTACTCCAGTACATTTTATGAAAAACAATGAATTAGAGGTTAGAGACTGTTTGCTTTAATTGGGCGATATTTTCATTGATATCATGCAAATCATGAGGGAACTGCTTCCTCTTTGTACATCACTGTGCAAATACTACAAGAATACACTATATGTTAGAAATTTGCAGCATACATTATTCACTTACATATAATGTACAGCATATATTGCTGTATAGTTTTGTGACAAAAGGCATTTTATGGAAGATGATTGGGATTCCCTGTGAAACCAGCCGAAGATTGATTATTTTTAATTTAGCCGGTTGTTTATGTGCATTACTTATTCATAAGTGAGAGGCACTTACGCTGATGGAGCTGCAGATTTCAGTGCTTGGATAACCCACTGAGAATCGCCTGTTTAATGACTGAGGCGCCGCATCGATGCAGGTTTAAATTAGCCTCGGCTTCAATCACAGCTTACGGAGTCATGTCGGCCAATGATAGCTGCTTTCCCAAACTTCACTGTGAGCCTCTCAAAGCACTTAGAGCATCAACGGGCTGATACTCCCATATCTGTAAATGTTTTGTGACACTGTCATAAAGCCAATAGATGGAATCGTAATGAAATGTCCCCTTTAATCTATGTTGAGTAGCGGGAGAGGGCTGGGTATACTGTATGTATATTTCCATGCCCGAGGCTGATCCTTTTCACTCTGTTATGGTGCTGACTGAAGTTTCTGTTGTTAAAATGGTGGTATCTGATGCAGAGAGGGGCGCAAATGGGCCACAGATGCATCAGGTCATCTTGGTGGAGGTGGGGCAGAAGGTGTTTGGTTTAGGGTGTTCTTTTCTTGTGTCCCAGCTTTGCTACAGAGCGGTGTGTGGTATTTTGAACCAAGAGGCCTGACCAGGGCCTTGTTTGTTTTGATTAAACTTTGCAGTTTTGTTGGGAGATGTTGCTCACTAGCGCCACTGTGGTCGGCTCCAGTACTGTTGCTTCAGATGCCTGTTTCAATGTAGTGATGGTAGGTAACAACATGGGGAAAATAAGAGTGTGAACATATTTTCAGGACAGAGCAGCCTGCATCATTGCTGTGTCCCTGTATCTTGCGCTTATTGGATGGCCTTGACTCTGGGTTGTGTATAACAGCAAAGGTGGATTATTAAAGCAGTATAGAGAAGCACTTACTACAAATAAACGCATAGAAATAATCCTGCTGCAAACATTTCACCATGAAACGGTATGGTTTATGCCTATATGGCTTTTTTGTAAAAACAAAAAATTGAAAATTGACAGTTCATGCTGTGAATTGGAGTACTTTTTATTGACTTGTGACAGGTTATTCTTTTCTCCATTGCACTGAATACTTAAGGAACAATGTTGAGGAAGAGATGGACAAGGAAGAGTCGTGAGCGACTGACCCTGGCCTGTAGCAAGCAGACAGACTGCTGCTTCACAGAAAGGATGATTGCCCTGTGGTGGATAAAGCAGTCACTCTTCCTTATTCTGATCGTCTGCTCGTCTGCTGTTCTAATGGCATTAGTGAACTTGCCAATCTCTGGCCTCTTTCCACATACTTACATTTTACCCCGTTCTTCGCTCATTTTTCTTGCTTCTCTCTTAATGGAGGGGCAATCAAAAAAGGCAATAAAAAAGACATCTGGGCCAGGTGAGGAGCATTGAAGCTAGGAGGCCTTAAAAATGCTATTGGAATGAGAGTTGTTGCTCTCCAGATAACCTGACTTCCTGATTATCTGTCTGCTTCCTGCTTCCTGGTTTTGGGAAACTCCCCCTTCCTCTCCTGGCCCCTCCCCTCTCTCTCTCTCTCTGGCCCTGCAAACTGTGTTAACTTCCTTGCTATTCTGTCCATAGGTCTGATGACAGCGACTCTTTCTGAGGTGCCAAGGTAGAGATTCCCGCTTTCTCTGTTGCCTGATTGGCTGACTGTGGGCCTGCCTTACATTTTGCATGCTGCATCTCCTGCTGTTCTCTCCCCGCTCTTTGTTCACACCTTTTTCATCTGTCCCATTTGTGACTGAGTGCCCCCTGCAGATGGGAACCATCTTGAGTTTTACAAAGTCCCTGCATGTCCTTTCTGTTATGCCTCTGAAGCAATTTCAACTGTTAATTTTACTGTGTGGAGCAGAATCTCCGCAAACACTGAATGCTCCCTGATTTACCGGAATGTTCCGTCAATTTCATAACATTGCCACTACAGTGCAACAGCATTGTGTAAATGTTTTATGTACAGCGAAATATTGTTTTTCCTGGGGCCACTTTATTGCAGTACCTCATTTTTGACACCAGGTGGCGAATGATCAATTGAGAAACATTTATTCATTTCGGGATTCTCCACATCTAGGAATTCCAGCTGAAATCCTGGAGTGCTGCTGCGTCAGATTTCTGCATTTAAGTGCTTCATTTTAGTCATCAGTGGTATGAAGAGGTAGCATATCTTGTTTCCTTCGCTTGAAGAAGTTGCTGGGTGAATGGAAAGCAAAAATCTGGCAGAAACTGTTGTCTTCCAGGACTGGAGTAACAAACCATTGTGCTACTGAATGCTGAAGTGGCAAAAAGGGATATTCACCATTCATCACATTAAAATAGTACCCATATTCAACTGTGGTGGTTTTATTTATATGGTATACTTTGCATAATGCTGATAATTGTCCATGGTGGCATGTATCCCGCTCATATTTCCATCTCTCCTTATATACTCCAATCTTGATTTCTTATATCAAATTGCAGGGCTGCAGTCGAGGAATACAATATTCTGAGAGTGATTAGCTTGGCAGTAAGCCACTGTAAGTCTTCGCTCCTGGGCTCTCACTGTCTTGCTGGACATTTTTATGACTGGTAATCTAATAGTGTCGAGCTATCACCAAAATACCTCCCCCCTCCTCCCCCCCACCATTCCTTTGACCCCTGCGCAGTTATTGAGTTTACTGTTTCTGCATTAGTGTATGGATTTTTTGTTACTTATTGGATATCTGGCAGAAGTCAGGCAATGAGAGATGCAGGAATGGTGCAGAGATCCCAGCCACGCATTTTCACCAGTAATTACAACAAGGCATTTTTGTGTAATTTCCTGTGAACACACTGTTATTAACATGTTTTTTTGATGATTCTCATTAATGTACCCAAGTTATGTTCATTGTTTCAAGGCGTTAAGGCAAAACTAAATCAAATAAAATTGTATTAATATAACGCATTTCACAAAGTAACTCAATGTGCTGCGCTTATTCTGTTAAAATAAAACAGATTAAAATGACTGTAGAATCTGTAATTTATAACTGTGGTTGACCATAAAAACGGTTAAACAAATGTTTTAAAAGTGCAGACCATATATTTAACATGATAAGAGCGAAATTCCCATTATCAAGAGCTGCACCATAAAGACAGATTTTCAGTTTTTTTAAAGGAGCAATATGTAAGTCTGTGGCCAAAACTGGTAGTGCAATCACATTCAAAATAATGCAGAGCCCAGTATCTCCTCCTCCTCTCCCCCACACGAGAGGTTGCCAGCTAGGTTGCCGGATCCAGCAAGAACGTCTACTACACGGAGCTACCATGGCTACGTTTCAATATCACCAATGATTTACTCTCAGGGTTGTGTTCAGTTCAGTTCAGTTCAGAAAAAATCAAGACTAATGACTAACTAACTTTAGCAATGGTCATATTGGTCAACTTGCTCGTCACTCTTCTGTGTGGATAGCCCACTAAAGTCCATACTGTAAAATGCGTAAAGAATGAATGAGGACTCATTTGACCGATGTACTGTCTCAATTATATTTCATATTACCATAATGGCTGTGCTAATGTTGGAACGGTTTGCACGGCGTCTCGGCATAAAGCCAGAGAAACGGACTAATAATGCATTGCTAATGTTATTTCTCAAACAATTTGTTACCTAGTCAATTCGATGACCCACCTGCATACGCACTAACATACCATGAACGACATACATAACGTTATTCGACTGTAGAGAATATTTGAAATGCCCGTGCCTATATTAAATAGAATTGAGTTAGCTGAATCTTACCTGCCCAGGAGAAAATTAGCAACTTCGGCGTCAGTCTTCAAATTCTTCTCTGCTTTCAGCCGTCTCCATCTTTCAAAGGCATGTCCTGTACAGATCCTTGTTTTGTTTCTGACTTTGTCATGACGTATTTCGGAATCATAACGAGGCCTTTTAGGCTTAGTAACGTCAGACATTTGTGCTCCAAAATGCCGGTAGCTGCAGCTCAGTGGTAACTGGCAACCTGGATGCCGAAATGCTACTGACTTCGTGATTGGGAGATAGGTGGAGGGCGGCACAACAGGCCAAAACACAAAATGACAACATAAACATTAGTTGAGGGCTGCAACTTCACTTTTGTAATGAGAATATTCTGGCTGGACTACTGTTGTCAGTGATATAAGTATTTGAAATTAACATCATTCCTTAATGTCTGGTGATATGTCAGGGCCATTTCATGATTAATCAACATAAATTTCTTACATATTGCTCCTTTAAATCCCTTTAATGTTTCTGTACATCTGCGGTCAGCTGGCAGGGAGTCCCAGAGGCCGGTGCTCAGAATCCGAAAGCTGCTCACCCTGCACTTTAAGTTCGGACCCTTTTGACCCTTAATTAACGGGACCGGCACCGAGTGATCCAAGGTTTCCGGGCTTGTAAAGAATTCTTAGTCTGCTTTGTTCTGTGTGCCCTGCCCAGCCAGTCGTGGTACAGCTGCCGCAGTCCGACATGTTTACCCTGTAAAGCTTTGAGCTAATGTTTTATTTCAATTTCTTTGTGATGTTTTATAACTGATGTTTTAATTGTGACCTGCCAAGGGACTGCCGATGTAAATTAGCTTTACGCTAACTCTGGTACAATGCATCAAATGGAAACATTTATGTTTTTTATTGTACATGGTCCCTTTACAAATAAACGAATAAATAAATAATAAATAAAACATGCACTATACCAGCAGTCAGGAATCCTCTCTCTGGAGAGCCACAGCCCTGCATGTTTTACATGTCTCGCTGCTCTTACACGCCCGATTCAAGTGATTGTGATTGTTAAGGACTTGATAACATGCAGTCATCTGAATCCGGAGTCTTAGAGAAGAGAGACATCTAACATAAGCAGGCCAATGGCTGCCAGGGGCAGGATTCCCTACCTCGACACTGTAGGAACACTCCTGCCATTGGCCCTGACCAACAGTCTGGCTTTAATGATGGAGTTGGTCCCTGGGCGCTGCACGGCGGCGGCCCACCGCTCACACTGGGATGGTTTAAATGTAATGGACAGATTACCCCATGGGGCTCAAAAGGTGTGACGTCACAAATGTGTAATTACTATTCTCCTTTCCTTACTAAACATTCTGTAATGCTGATGCGAATGTCATGATTGGTCACTGAAAGCATGTAGAGTGGTGTGCGCTACTCTTGGTCTCTGTCAACATACTTGTCTTGTAATTGTAGGACCTCCTTGTATTTCAGAGAGACATGTCTGTATTTTTCCTGCACACAGGGCAGCGCTTGGCTGCATTTAAGTGGTTTGGCCTTACCTGTGGTGCTCAGACCGATTCATATACCTTGTAGCACAGCGGGGACTGTAAAAAGGGTCAGTTACCAGAAATGTCACTTTCCTTTAAGAAAGGTGAAAGGTCAGCCTTCAAAGAAAAGTCAGAGATGAGCCTCAGAGCCAAAGAATCAAGTGATCCCCCTGATATGTTGGATTTTTAATAAAGAGGGGATGAGAAAACATGATAGCAGTCAATATCTGACATTTTCATTTCACTGTAGGCTTTGTACATAACAGGATACAGTCTGTTCAAGCCCCACAGAGGGATATAGTATTCATATCACATCGCTTTGTGATTACCGTAGGCCAAGCAATTATCGCTCGTCACATTCCGTTGCCTTCGGAATGAGGTTAATGATGTTAACTATATTGCTTTATTGAGAGCCTGTGACTGTTAAATTGCGTGCTGTTTACATGTTTTCCCTGAGATGAGAAAACTGTCTTACTTAGTGTTACATTTCACCTTTTCAAATGTAGCTTTGAAAGACCAAACAGAATGGTTGAGTGAACTGTAGAATCTGTTTCCTTAGTGAAGAACGCCCTGGACTTTATGGCATCAGAATTTGGCGGACACTTTGATCATAGAGTTTCAATCTATTCGAGCTGGTCCCGTTCCCTTCTACCTTTGTGGTTTTCCTTCTGTCAACGTCCTTCAAAGGGCTGAGACAGAGACACCATCTCATGATCTTGGTCTTGAGACCACAAAAACATGAACTCGGTCTGAATTTTGGCCGTGGTACCCCAAGTTTTTGTCTGGATCTGTCCTTGGTACCTGAAGTCTTGGTCTGGTTCTTGGGTGAGTTTCCCGAAAGCACAAATGCTAACTTACATAATTCGAAACCGCCGACTGCGAATGGACAAACTAAGTAAGCACTATGCTTCTGGGAAATGCACCCCTGGTCCTTGGTGTCCAGTTTATATTTGGGCCTCTGTACAGTGAGTCTTAGTCTGGATGTGGATCTGGAGATGTCTGGTCTTGACTCCAGCTCTTGCATATAGAGCCAGACAGGCTGTACTCACGGGGATAAACTGCTCTCAGCCCAGAATCAATCTCAGCTCCAGGCCTTTAATCTCCTCTGTTCTGCCTGCGTCAGCTCACCGCCTCGCTCCCTTTGATTGTATCGTTGGGGCTGCGGCTTTCTCCTCCACTGGGGGCCGGCTTCCCAGCATTCTGCTATTCTATGGCTCGACTTTAGCTCCATTACGACATTTTGAGAGGAACTGCTTGTTATTTCCCTCCTATAGAACGAAGATTGGGGGATTTTAGACTTGCCGGATGGGGGGTGGCGTCCAGTTTCAGTGTTAAAGAAGGGCTGTTAACTGACAAAATACAGAGGTCCTGCAGGATTGTGGATGGCGAAGCAAGAACAACAACAAAAAATTGCTGTCAAAAAACATCCGAGTAGCTCCTTAACTAAAGTTCTGATGTGCAGTTTGGCTCCTCTGACAAGATGGAATGTTGCTGAGGCAGAGTTCGTTGGTCCCACCTAGTGGTCATCTCCGGGCCTACCAAGAGGGGGCAGTGTTGAGACAGCTTTGTATGCTCGAACTGTCTTCCTGTGTCTTGTGCCGTGTCGGGGTCTTTGTTTTGAAAACAGTGGGTAGCGGTGTAGGACTCGCGCTGAAATTCCCCAGGGCCGTTCTAACTGTTCCCTCTGGGATTTTATCAGCTCTCTAAGCCCCGCTGACACTTGTAAAGGTGATAAGGTGCAAGGTAACAGAAACTGTTTGTGCTTTTCTCGCCTGCCCATTCTGGAAAGCTCAATGTACAAACACCTCTGTGCACATTAAACACTGGTTTATATTTTGAGAGGCTCTTTAACCATCCCCTGGGAACTGGAAAAGATCTGTTTCCATGTTTATTTTTTATTTATGGAGAATTTCTTCTCACCAAGCTCTTGTTCACTGAGGTAGAACTGATAGTGTTGGTGTATCTATCAAGATAAAGGGATGGGGGGGTGGGGTGGGGGGGGGGGGGGCGTTGTAAAAATCATTTGGTACCTAAAGAGCTGTATTTCCTCAGTAATATGAATTTATCATTCACAAGAAATTCAAGTAACTAATTCACCCCTCATTTTGTAAACATGCTCACACATACACTCACAAACGCACATATGCCCACCGTCTCACACATCACACATATGCGTGTGCTCACACACACACACGCACACGCACACACATAAATACACTTTCACACAGTTGCTGATACTCAGAAATGTGCACATATGCACATATATCCTAATCATGCACACACACATACACACACACACACGCGCGCGCGCGCACACTCACACACACACACACACACACACACGTGCGCACACTCTCTCTCTTTCACAGTCTGTTTCCTATCTGCCATCCTGTCACACGGTATAAATTGAATGATTCTATAAAGACATTCACTTACCAGACCTTGTAATTTAGTCCGGTGTTTTTCTCTGTCTCCAGATTGATGTTTTGGGAAAATGGCCCAGATTGTAATGTAGTCATCACTCAGGCTCTGGGACAGTCGGCGACGCTTCATCTGCCATCCTGTTCAACACAGACTGCCTGTTATCCCTCGAAGAATCACTAACTAATGATATTACTGTGAGGCATAAATCGGGCCAATTTAGCCCCACAGACTGAGAAAAGCAGTTGTTTGTGGAAGTGATGTGGTGGAATTTTTGTGGGCATCTGTTAGCGGTTAAGCTGAGTCAGAAGTCCTAAGGTGTTAATGAGGGGCACTTGTATCGGGATGGGGTTTTCCTGAGCGGTGTACTATGAAGCAAGTTTAACATTAGCTGGTTCTCTTTGTGTGAGCTGGCTCGACAAAGCTTAAACTCACAATCAGAGATATCATTAGTTACAATGTTCGTTTGAGAGAGAGAGAGCCATTTTAGTAACATAGAAAATCGTAGCTTTATGCTCAACAAACTGAGCTAACCCACTCGTTTCGCTTTGTAGTGCACCCCTCTGTCTGTTTTTGGGGAGGGGTAGTCAGCGCTCACGTGTGGGTCTGTCATCTTGACAGGGGGGTGATTACCCCTGTTGGGGGTGTGAAGGGCACCAAGGCGGCTCCGCTGCAGTGCGTTTCGGTGGCGGAAGGGCACTCCAAACCTGTGCTGTGCTTGGATGCGACAGACGAGCTCCTGTTCACTGGATCTAAAGGTGTGACCGTGCATGCATGCTGACACGATGCGCACTCTGCCTCACGTGCGCACACACACACACACACACACACACACATTCTGTCTCACACACATACATGCAAGCACACATCTATGCACACACACGCTTTCTCTCTCATACACGCACTCACATTACCACACATGCACGCGCTCCCTCACGCTCATATATGCATACTGACGTATGCTCTCACACTCACATGCACACACTCTCACCTGTCCTCCCCCCACCTGTGGAGGATGATGGGTAATCGTATGCTCTCTCTCCCCCCCCTCCCCCATCTCAGTGTGTAGTGATGGATAACTGCAGTTATTAGAGGAGGCAGTGAGTAGGGAAGCGGTTAATTACATGCATGTAGCTTACAGCAGCTCTGGAGCTCAACTGGATGTGGGATCCTCAAACCTTGATGATTTCTTTTTATTGCACCCAACATCACACTTTCAAGTTGAAATGAGTTCTGTGGGGATACGGATGAAATAAAAATGAGAAGAGTTTCTTTTTTTAGAGCCAGAGCTCTTCACACTTCTCTCAGAGATTCGGCACAGTTCACTTGAGGTCTTGAATGATTAAGCAATCTGAGCACAATTTTAGCACAGCTTGACCAATGGGAACATTAATAATTGATTTCCTGTTTTGCAACTGTGTACCTGTTAACCTGGGTCAAATATACCCAAGAGATTAGTGATGTTTATGACTACCGGAGACGCAAACTTGGCTAAAGTATCCAATACAGACTGTCTCACTTCTGAGCTGTGAAAACAGTATCTACTGTGTATTGACCTTGGTGGTGTTGCGTTGGATCTCTGTCTTTCGTTTTCAGATCGTACCTGTAAGATGTGGAGTCTAACGTCGGGACAGGAAATCGTCACGCTGAAGGGCCACCCCAACAACGTGGTGTGTGTCAAGTACTGTCCCAACTCCTCCCAGCTGTTCACAGTCTCCTCCTCTTTCATCAAAGTTTGGGATGTTCGCGACCCCTCCAAATGTGTGCACACTCTCACGTGAGTGCTCTCTCCCTTCTACCGCTCACACTGAAGGTTCATTGGCTGGTCCCACCAATCAGATATCTCTGCCACAGACCTTCAGCCAATCACATTTGCTCTAATGATGAACTGTTGGCTCCAGCACTTGAACGGAAACAAAACAAAATGTTTGTATACACATTTGATTAGAGTGATTGGTTGTATTCAACATATCTTTGGTTGGTTCCTTTTGAGTGTTTCAAATGAAGTCAAAGGGCAATATGAAAGCCCACTGGATGTGCTTTGCAATGAGGTGATGCTGGGTTTTTTTTTTTTTTTTTTAATTTCCTGGAGATCCAGGGCTGGGGGATGGAGTTTGCGTTCCTTTACATGTTTGCCTGGTTTTACTTTTGCTGCTATAGTTTACGAAACACTTAGTCCGTGGTCTCCTGTGTATCAGCTGTAGTTTTAGTACAGCTTCCCTGTCCCAATTCTTTCTCTGTACCTGAGTTTACCAACAATGCTTCTCGACAAATACCATGCTTAAAGGAGCTATGTCAGGATTACTGCACATGCTCAGAACTTACATCCTAACAACGCGAATCTACTTGACTGCAAGTCATAACCTGATTCCATCTTTGCCAATCCATTTTTGTTTTGCATTGTATTTATATATTTTAGTTACTCTGACATTATGCTTTAAGTTTTTTGTGGAAATTCAAGGATTCCAAGTGCTATTTCAGGGCTTTAGCCAAAGGATACGAAGAATGTAAACTGGTTTGCCATCACCAATAATCATAGAAGAAGAAAAATGCCTTCTTAATACTCCTCCGGGAAAAAATACTCCTCCAGGAGTTTAGTGAGTTATGTTTTGTTTGGGATTCTGTGAAAACCAACGTGGCAGCCCTCCCAGGGTGGGGGATGGGGGAGCAGCCCTGCTCTTGCTGTTGAATGAGGTGTACTATTTTTGGTTTACCGTGAAAAGCTACGGGATTGTAGACCTCGAACAGTCTTTGTTTGCTCGGTCCTTGCTGTTTAAATGAGGTCTGCTTTGTAATGGTTTGCATGTAAACCTGTAGGGCGGCAGATCTCCTGGAACAGGATTGGGTGGCCCAGCTCCGTACACTCTCCATACCTGATATTAATTTTTTCTTCATTGGTGTTTGCTCCTGTCTGCTACAGATCATCTGGTCAGATGATCTCCGGCGATGCATGTGCCAGTACCTCAGCCCGCACCATCGCCGTGACGCACAGCGAGCACCAGATTAACCAGATCGCCCTGAATTCAGCCGGGTCAGTGCTGTACGCCGCCGCGGGAAACACAGTCCGGACCTGGGACCTCAGCAGGTGAGGAAGCGAGATCCATCTTAAACACAAGCTGCTGCAACTGCTGCGCAAATGTTGAAGTACAAAATTCAAACACAATCAGTCGCAAACTTTATTATGACTTTTATTTGGATTTAAAGACTTTTTCACAAAGACTAAAAGATTTCCAGTGATGAAAGGCAATGTCACTTATTTCAAAATTCGTCAATAGGAGAAGACAATGTCATTTATTGAGCAACAGTGACTTAAGGCAAGCTGAAATATTTTCCTTTTGAGAACGAAATATGATATTGTGCCTTAATTCAAGAGTAAAACTCTTCAGACAGATGCTTTTGCAGTTTTTGCATCACAGTTTGATAGGTGAGCTGTCAGTGTCAGTGTTTTTGTCAGATGCCTCAGTGTTATCTGTCAGTGTTGTAGTCAGCCTGATTTTTTTAATCTCTGCCTGGCTCTTTCTGTGTGGATTTTGGGAGAGGGCACTCGGGTATCATCCCACCGCCCAAAGACATGCATGTCAGGCTAACTGGGGATTGCCTGAGTGTGTGTGAGGGAATCTGTGTGTGCTCTGTGACGGATTAGCGGTCTGTCCTGGGAGGGTTCGTGCCGCTCACCCAAAATGAACATGCAATCAGGAAGGAGCGATTTGAAAAGTCCATTCTACCTCAACTATAAAGAAAACAGTGCCTTAACGTAGACCAGCTTTTGGTCAAGACTGGTCTTTAATTTTATTAGCATTTCCCATGATGTGCGATTGTTTTTGGAATTGGGGTTGCATATAATATATGATGTAATACTGACACATTTTTTCACATTGATTCTCGAACTCAGCACGTTGTTATCATTATTGCTCTCAGCTGGTTTGAGTCTCTGGCGTCAGTCCTGCAGTCGGTTTCTAGCGGATCACCGTATACGTGCTCTGTTTAATCCGTGGGTTTGTGGTACAGGATGCAGGTCACTGGAAAGCTTATTGGGCACACTGGATCAGTCATGTGCCTGACTGTTGGCCGGTCGATGGGAGGCAAAGACCAGGTCATTACGGGCTCTAAGGACCATTATGTCAAGGTAGGGGGGATATAACACGGATTCTCTGTGCTTGTCTTGTTTGTCTTTGTTCTTTGTGCTAATCTTTGTGTGTGTGTGTGTGTGTGCGTATGTATGTGTGTGTGTGTGTATGTGTGTGTGTGTGTGTGTGTGTGTGCGCATGTGTGCGTATTTGCGCATGTGCTTGTGTGTGTGTGTGTGTGTGTGTGTGTGTGTGTGTGTGTGTGTGTGTGCGTGTGGGGCGCGTGTGTGTGTGTGTGTGCGTGCGCGCGTGTGTGTGTGAGTGTGTATGCGTATTTGCGCATGTGCTTGTGTGTGTGTGTGTATCTGTATGCATATGTGTGTGTGTGTGTGTGTGTGTGTGTGTGTGTGTGTGTGTGTGTGTGTGTGTGTGTGTGTGTGTGTGTGTGTGTGTGTGTGCGCGCATATGAGAGCGACTATGTAACTGCTTGGTGTTGCAGCTGTGCATTTTCTCTCTGAAGTTTTCTTGCTGACTGTGCCTCACTGGCCTTTGCTCTCCTGAAGGTCTTTGATGTGGCAGAAGGCATGCTGGGAAATGTAGGCCCTGCTCATAACTTTGAACCTCCACACTATGACGGAATCGAGTGCCTGGCCATCCAGGGGCGTGTGCTCTTCAGCGGCTCCCGGGACAATGGGATCAAGAAGTGGGATTTGGAGCAGCAGGAACTGATCCAGGTGCAGTGACTGTCCCCGGCCCAGCTGTGCATGTGTGTGTGTGTGTGTGTGTGTGTGTGCGCTTTGGTGCTGTAATATGGGAGGGGGAAGAGGTTGGTGGGGCTGGTAGGATGATTTTGAGGCCCCCTGACTGACAGGAACATCAGCCTTCCTGGGATGTTGGGCTGCAGTATCATATTTGTTTATCTAGAATCCCTTTTCCATGTTTCAGCAGGATGTACGACTATCTGCAAGTGTTTGGCTAAAAACATCTGTCCAGCGCATACATTATTTGCGTGTGCAGATGCATGTGTGTGTTTGTGCGCACATGTGTGTGCTCACCTGCACCTGTGTATATTTACACTGCATCATAAGAGAGACACAGTGATCCACACCGCACTGGAGCTGCTCTATCTGAGCAGCTGATCACAGATACTATCCAGCTGAATCCATTTATTTAGCTGAATATTTGCTGAGGCAACTCAGGTGCTCAAGGTTGAAATTGCGGTTCCCCACCTGCGATTCAGTCTGCAGTGCGTGAGCTACATCCCAGGCTTCGCCATACCCCGGCGCTGACCTCACTGAACTGTGAGATTAAAACAGAGTAGCAAACATTGCCCTTAAATCCAGACCTGCTGACTGCAGGTGTTCTCCATTCATTTACAACCCCCCCCCCCCACCCCCCCCCACACACACACACACACACACACACAAGCACACACACACTTATCGGCAGCACTGAGAACAATGAGCGAGGAGCAGCAGTACATTACGTGCGGCTTGCTCGCGCTGGGTAGTTATTGGAGAGCGCGTTGAAAGAAGTGACAGTTTAGAGCGCAATTATTGTTTCTCTGGAAATTTACGGCATCGCGTGTCAGGACCCCATCAGCAATTTTCATTTGTGCTCCTGAGACAGAGGGCAGTGTTCTTGGCTGGTGGGAAACTGCATCCATCTTCCAGAATGAGGTTTGAGACTCTTACGGATGGCAGTCAGCAGGGTAACTCAAACGCCGAAGTCAGTGATGCGCTGTACTTCTGCGCTGGAGCTGAGATGGAGCTACAAAATATATCTCCCCTGAGGTGACTGTAATTCTGCATTCTGGGTAAATAAGGTCAGGAGTAATGAGTTTCTTTAATAAGATAAAAGACATAAAAGCCATTAAAGATTTATAGACACCCTAGAGCAGTGGTGATCGGCTCTGTTCCTGGCGATCCACCATCCTGTAGGTTTTTGTTTAAACTCTAATTTGGTACATTTGACTCACTTAGCTGCTCAATAGGATTTCTGGCCTCTGAATGTGGTGCTTTGCTGAGGTTATTGTGAAAACCTACTGGCTGCTTTTCCCCCAGGATCTGGCTCAGTTCGCCTACTGCAGATCTACAGTGTTCTGAGTGTCATTGGTAGAATGTTCCGCAGCACATCATGGTAATTAATATGAGCTACATATAATGAAAGAATATAGCAATGATATCTACTCCCTTACAGTATTCATAGATCTGGAAAAAATATACTGTATTTGCTGCTGGCTATGGATTAAAATAATTAAAATGTTAATTTTAAATGGTAACCTAATCTATATACTTTATGTAGTGTAATAACTTCTCAGATATCTGTAATTATGTTTTAGTGAAGCGGTTTTACAGAACCCTGTATTTCCAGTGGAATTAGCTGCTGAATGTATTTATTAAGATATTGCATTAGAATACCTTTAGGGTAATTTAAAAGATTAATCTCACTTTCACATGAATGAGTTGCAGGTTTCCTGCAGGCACTCTTTTGCTAAGACATTGTACTTCCTAATATTGTAGTATACGAGGTTGTGGAATAGTTTTCTGTGCAACAACTACACCTTATCCCAAGGAAGTGGATTCTGAGGGGTTAACGCCCTTGATTTATTGGAACTTTGGTGAGAGCACCCTGACTCTGTATAACTTCTGCATAAGAATGTTACAGTCACTCACCGAACGCACTCCTCTCTTGTAGACTTTCTCTTTCGTGCTTTGGCCCTTTTAAGGCTGCCCTGCTACCTTGAGGTAAATGGTGACAGGATTGCTAATTAGCGCAGAGGTTCGTTAAGCTTTCTCGAATGGAAAAGTTCACTAATGAGAACATTAAGTGCTCAGCACTAAAAAGTTACCCTGGAGAGAGAGACTCTCAGCACAAAAGCACTGGGCGTCTCTTCAACTCTTGACGCCTTGACATTTTCTCCAGCAGAGACATCTGTGCTCAAGGCACTCCTCAGGCATCGTGGGTAAAGTGAGAATGGAAACACCTTCAGGCCAGCAAGCTGTAACAAATGAAGATAAATCCAGTAGCATGAATCCTTGCCCGGGTCCTACATCATATGAGAGCATATTTATATCCCTGAAACGGGGCGTTGGGGAGTATATGGATTTGCCTTGGCTCCCATCGCCACAGATCTGCTGTAGATCCTTCTTCTGAGATGCTTTTTTTTTTTTTTTTTTTTTTTGGGAACGGCACAGAATATTTTGTGTTCATTCCTGTTGCATTGAGGACAAACCCTATGGTGTGGTCTGACCCTACAACCTTTCCTGAAGCACCACCACGAGATCAGACTTTTCAATTTCAAATCCAACAACTCAAACAATTTTGATAGGAATCGTGTCACACTTTATTTGATTGTTTCTAGTGCAGAGAAAAGGGATGTAATTGATATTGGTTGCGCTATAGCCTTTGTTCTAGTGCCACCACCCGGCAAAAGATTTTCATTTTTACAAATTGCGTTAACTCGAACAGCTTTATTGGGAATTGTGTCATATTTGCTTTCAACATTCCTGGTACACAGAGGAGGACGTTGCTGATTGTAGTGTCTCTGCTGTGTGTCCTGCTGCATCACCACATGACCAAGTCTAACATTTCCAACTGCAGTAACTCAGACAGTTTTGATGGGACTCATGTTAAACCTTCTGTGACTGTTCCTGGTATATGAAGGTGAAGTTGATGACCCCAGGACCTTCCCTGTTGCCCTAACACCAGGGCAAACTTTTTATTTTTAGAGATTCAATAACTTGAACCGTTTTAATGGGAATCCTGTCAAGTCTGCTGTCAGATATTCCTGGTGCATAGTGGAGGAACATTATCGATTTTCTTGATCTGTTGCGTTGACTTTAGTGCCACCATTACGTGAAACTACATTTCCAAACGTTAAAAGCCAGACTGTTTTAATGGGAATCAGATCAGCTTCGCTGTGAATGCTATGACCGCTCCTGTTGCACCACCTTTGGGCTGAACTTCACTTTTTAAAAATGCCGTAAGTCCAACAGTTTGTATGGGTATCTGGTAAAATTTTCTGTGAACATTCTTGGGGTCCATACTATCCCCAGTTGATTTTCTGGGCCCTATACAGCTTCCTGTAGCGCCACCATCAGGCCAAACTATGAATTTTGCTTTCGGAGAGAATGCTATTGTTTCTGAGATATACCCTGTTGTTATCCATCAACGGCATTTGTCTTGTTTGAAAAAGTTTTTTTTATTATTGTCTCAGGATTTTAGGGAATGACAGGTCCTACAAGCTAAGGATACTTGATTACAGTGTCCCCCTATGCAGGTGTCATGGAAAAGAATTATAAATTACGGTATTTGATAACAGACGTGATTTTTGGAGTATCAGGGAGAGAGACGACAGACAAAACACGGGTAGCCTCAGGGATGTCATTAGAAGGAGCTGAGTTAACCCAGAATAAACCCAACAGAGTCGACCAGACCGACAACAGCCAGTCCTAGAGCTCATCTGGAAAACTGCTGAAATGTTTTTTGATCGCAGTGATCTCCTTCCGATCCTGCGGCGCGTTTAATGGCTTTCTGAATTGCCCAGAATGCATTCGAATCATTCTGATCAGGGAGTGCCTGGGGAAAGACTGTCTGAATTCTCTTTTTGCTGAAGGTTGCCAGATGTCCAATATTTGTCTAGAATGTTATAATAATTGCAACTCAACCATCATCATTAATGATGGGCGTAGCTGTCTGTCCATCTGTCTGTTTGTCCGTCTGTGAAGTTTTCTAGTAACTAACTTTAGAGTTTTTTGTGGACTGGTTTTAAAGTCACATAATTGTATGCAGGTAAAGGTGCGCATCTGCAAGTTTGAGAACTCAGAGATGTTTTAGCAAGTCTTATTCCCCTTTCTAATATCAACCTTGTGAACGCTACTTTTCCTGGACTTCTTTTTGGATCCTTTCTAAATTAAGGTTACATCACTCCCAATTGGTAATGACATGCATGTGCATTTTCAAAACAATTGGTCGTTGACTAGCTACAGTTATTTTGATGGCTTAAACTCTGTAGTTCATCGTTGTCATCTGTCGCCTGTAGTGTGTCGTCCACGAACAATGGACCTATAACATCTAGTGGTCTCAAATATCGGACTAATCTGACAAAACTTGGTTTGCAACATTTTGAGCTCATGAACCACTTTGGAATTGAATTTCAGGCCCCTACTCCCAAAAGTAGGTGTGAGATTGCGGTTATATTGAGAAACAGAAGTTGGCCTTTTTTTACCTCTTTGATATAAATAAAGAGCTGAACTTGGTATGTAATTATACAACATTATCCAACATGTTTTAACATATGCAGTATATGTCGGGTTTTTACCATTTCAAAATAAACCTTGGACGTTTTGTGACCTGTCACATTCCTCCTCCTATTTGAATGACCCATAACCGATAGCAGTCAGTAATATTGATCAAATTTGACAGAACTTAATATGCAATACAGGGTGTATATACTGTCTATATTTATATGATCAGACTGACTGTCATGGAAAGCTATTTGTGTCCCTTTAAAGGTGCTCTATGCAAGTTTGTTTACTTTCACTTCTGTTGATATTTGAACTCAAACAAAACAGAGGTAGCCCGCCCCTCCCTCCCATAGTTCCCTCCCTCCCACTCTTCCATAACTGTCAACTCTTGTCGGTGATTGGCCGGGACGGTTTGTTATGTTATGGGGCACAGCCTGTGCCCCTTGTGTTTATTTGCAGTTTGTGACGCCTGTGCGGTCTCCAGAGCCCGGGTTTTTTTTACAATGAATTTAGAGGCAGGCAGGTAGCGGATCGTGGAGAGATGTTGGCGAATTGAGACAAAAATATAATCGCGCAGAAAGTAAACAAATTTGCATAGTGCACCTTTAAGATTATGTTCGGAGAAAAATATCTGAAAAGTCCATGAAGGAGTCAAACCTTTTTAGGAGTGTTGGAAAGAGAGAGTAATCATGAAAAGAGCAGAGGCAAAACTGACAGGAGTTCAGTGGAGGAAATGGAAGAAAATGTCCAGAGATGAGGCGTCTCTCCAACTCCTCACAGATTTGGCCTTTTTGGTTGAACGGCTGGATGGAAGCCATTTCTGAGAAATGCCAGCAGAAAATCAGGCTTTGAGTTCAACAGGCACTATGTGACAGACTCTGAGTCATTTTGACCGATGATTTTATGTTTTTTTTGTGACTAAAATTGAGCCATTTGGCTTGAGCTGTCGTATGAAATGTAAAGATAGCTCGAGGGCATTTAGCAGAATACAGTGGAGTACTGGAAGTGCTTGGACAGTGACACTGTACAGGAAGGGCTGCACTTCCTGCATGGTATATAATGATACGGATGCAAATACCTGCACTCCAGAGACTAAATACTGGAGACTTTAATCTTATATTCATTGTTTCCAAATCTACTGTGCTGGTGTTCTTATTGTTCTCAACATGCTACTGTTATGTACGTAGTGTATTATATGGAATTCCTGCTGGGACTAAATTAAATTTATTGAGCAGGAAAAACTTCAGCATCATTTTTAATTTCCTCTTTCTAAAATACAATGGCCCATTTTTTTCTGCTTTTAAATTTTTTCTTTCTTTAGAATTTTTTTTAGGCTTTGTTTCATACTGATTTTGTTCAGTGATCCCAGTGTGAAGTTGACTAAATGATCCATTCTTCAAAATATCCACAGGTATGTTCATTTTGTGGAGCTAGTGGCGTAGCATCTGGATATATTAGGTATCCGCAGGCCTGTAGGGGATGCTACTTTGGCAAACATTAAAAAAAAGAAGTCTCTGAATTAACCAGCACAGAAGTGGTGCAGACAGAATGTACCGGAGTGCAGAGAGGGTAGAAAGCAGTGGGAAATTACCCAAAATCATCTTTTGTGTTTTCCTCCATATAAATGGCGTTGACCTGAGGGTATTGCACTAAAGTGCCTGGTCTTGCTGGGTTCACATTGCTTTTGTTTGTTTCCCAATGGAGTGCCACAGTTTGCAGTCCTGAAACTTGGAAACAAGTCGGCATCTTTTAACCGTTGGTTTCCTCGCTAGATTACCAGTGGGCTTTTTGCAAAGGGATTTTTGTTTTTTTGGTGAATATAGGATATTTGGTCAATGTAAGCAGATTAACGTCTCACAATTTGTTCTCCAAGTTAAATTACATTGATCAACTGCAACTGTAAATTTTTGAATTTCAAAGCAGTCACGTGCTTTTAAAAAGCAAGTTGCTAACAAGTCTCTATTTTCGATCTACAACGATAATGTTGCATTTCCGCAGCCTTGTGGTCAGAAGTTTACTGGTGGCTGGTGAAATGTGATTTTAATATCGTTCTACTGTGGCAACTTTTTAGCCATTTTCCATTCTGTAATGCTCATACAGTAGCAGTTTTGAAACTCCTGAGTGGAATGTAATAATGGAATGTAATTTAACATGTAGAACAAAATGTTAAATGCGAGTGAGCTTATGTTGACTGTGGACCTTATACATAGTAGAAATAATAAAATCCTATGCATAAAAGTCACTGGAAATTTGGCAAAGGAGCCCACGGCAGAAAAAAACTGCCAGCTTGGGCTACAAAATGGGGGCCCAGTCCAAAAGGGTTCAGACTGAGGTTAAATGGAGCAGTAAACTCACAAACACCTGCAATAAATGAAAACCACTTCAGGGTTGCAGATTGTGGCTTCCCTTGTTTCATCGGGTTGGAGTTTACTTGACAGAGACCGAATGCGGATAGCGTTTTCGTGAAGTCATTCTCCAGTACAGTGCCCTCTCTACTACAACAACGGTCTTTTACCTGCGGTATACTGATAGATACTGGCTGTGTCCGGCAGGACCACAACTGTATCCCATATGTGAGGAGGATATAAGCAAAACTTTATGACATGATTAATATCCTCTGTTATGAGGCCATTGGTTGTACAGAGGGTGGGATGTCAAGATCCGCAGCTAATGCTTACTCAAGGGCTCATGTGGTGAATTATTGATGGTGACACTGAGGTGGTTAGGACCCAGATAACGGTTATTGAGCATCATGGACGATGGTAGGAATGCTGCTGTTGTGCATTTCCCGGATCATCTCGTCTCTTTTTGATTAACTCCTTTACAAAGGTGACGCCTGACGGCTGATTTCATCAAGAGCTTAATTCTGTTTTCTGGAATTGATGTCAGACTGGATGAAAAATGCATGAGGGAAGAACTTTTGCATTTTGAATTAAATTTCTCCACTGTGGGAGGCATAGATCTGGTCTGTCACATCATCTCGGGGGAGGAGAGGGGGGATATCGACAGAACTATGAGTGTCACGCTGTAATCCCATGCCTTCTGTGTGAGGATTTCTCTCAATCTGAAGGATATTGCCTTCTAGGTCACTTACACCTCAGCATGTCAATATCATATCAATTTCACATTGGTATCAATATCTTTTTACTGACTTAGCGTATTGTGACCTGTGAACAAAGCTTTTGCCACTTCTATGCGCTGGTTCAGTGTATACTTCACTGTACTGTGTTTTCTGATTGTCTATGCATTGCATGTGTACTGTTGTAAGTGGCGTAATGGCAGCTTTCTGTGGTTAACATGCTAATTGTTTCCAAGCCTGCCATGGACTTTGCCTATCAATGCAGTGGTTTTGCACAGTGCTAAATCACAATGTCTGTCAATTAATTTGCTCCGTATGGAGACAGCAGATCTAAATTATAGCCATTTGCTAATCCAGCGTTACTGCACTTTCAGTATATTAAGTACTGTGTGTATTTAATTAACTTATTTCTTAAAACTGTTCCCTTAAACTATTTGCGAGCATGCTATTGAGAAAGCCGCACCAAAATGAGAAACTTTGATCAGATGTTCATGAACTGCTGAATAATGCAAAGTGTACTGTGTTGTCAAAAATTATTTGCTCCATTTCTGCTTTTGTTTATCATTTTATATTTGTCATACTGGATGGTTTCAGGTATTTGTTAGTCAGTGTGTAATATTAGATGATGGGAGATTGAATCTGAGAGGATAGGTCCTTGACGAGTATTTGGCTCATTAAACTTCAGTGCCTTCCTTGTTTCTTATTCCGCCTCAAGCTATGTGATCCAGTTTAATGTTGGAAGGTCGGGTAGTATGGATTCATGGAAACGGGAACATGCTGTTCTGATAGAGAGTCACTGAGGGACTCTGAGCATCGTACCGATGAGGTTATAGTCCTGTTTGGGGAACCAGCAGCTTAGTCAGTTGAACTCAGAGCGACCAGCACCGCATAAACAAGCCTGTCTGGTGGATATCTCTCCAGGCGATGATGGACAGATAGATGCACACTTTGAAAAGTTCAGTCAGTTAGTTAGTCAGTCAGTCAGTCAGTCAGTCAGCCAGTGTCTGTTCAGATTCAGACAGTCAATTTCTACAACTCCATTGTTCTCATTTTGCCATTAGTGTTCATGTCATTATAATGTTCAGGTGAGAATATTTCATATTATCACAAGTGTGATATCACACCTTATAGAGTAAGCCAATGTGTATCTTCACAATTGTGCTTTATTTAAAGAGTTAAAGAATTTCACATGTATATTTCATTTTACCCAGCTGTGCTTGCCTTCATGCATGCAAGGATGTTTTTTTTGATATAGACTGCCACCTCTGGAGCCAGAATAGGGAGTGACAAGCCCATTTGCACATTGCATAAAGTATGCAGATTATTTGAACGACACCCTTGAAGCCTTTTCTTCCTCTTGGGTTGTGTATGTGGGGTCTTTGAGTGGAACTGTTACAGATTAGAGTGCATGCTGATTCTTAGTGTAAGTCGGCACCATAATTTGAGTCATTAATTGGCTACAGTCTGCACACATGAACGTTCTGTGTAATTTCCACTGTTGTAAATGTTGAAAATATCTTTGCTCCTTTCAAGCCTGTTCAGTCTAAAGTATTTTTTATGCAAGGACAAATATAAATTGAAAAATTTCACCTGCATCACTTTATAGACTTTAAAGAACTGTATAATATTTCCATAATTAGGATATTTTAGCAACAGTTTTTTTTTCTTTTTCCATTTGATAGGGTTTTTTGAAGTGACCAAGTAATAGCCTGTGATTTATCCCCGCAATTTGCATCTTGTTTTGTACGTAAATGAGGTGCACTCTGTCTTCATCCATAAAACACAGTCCATTGAAGTAGGCCACGGCAGAGGCAGCAGGTTTGTCATAGTCATTAAAATGTTCTGGCACCGGCACATTTACAAGCGAAAATGGCTGTGATATTATAAATCATGAAGAAAAAGTAGTGCAATTATTATAAAACAAGAAGAAAAAACATGCTGATGAAATGGTTCCGAACCCTTGTTTCACAGGAGAGGATTCTGGGAGATGGAGGAAACAGTGCCACATTTATCTAACATTCTTCTTTCTTCCTTGTCTTTCCTCCAGCAAATCCCAAACGCACACAGAGACTGGGTGTGTGCCCTGGCCCACGTCCCCAATCGTCCCCTGTTGCTCAGCGGCTGCCGGGCAGGCATGCTGAAGGTGTGGAACGTGGACAACTTCACCCCTGTTGGAGAGGTCAAAGGTCACGACAGCCCCATTAACGCCATCTGCACCAACTCCCGGCAGATCTTCACTGCCTCCAGGTGAATGGGGTAGGGTGGCAGGGAGATATATTGACTGGGAAAATATGCTAAGGGGTTAAAAACCTTGGTTAAGAGAGTACAATTCCTCCAATGTGTTCTTTTCCAACCTCTAAATTTGCTAATCAGTGCAACCAATTAATGAAATCAGATGGGTGCATTCATGAGTGGAAGATGAAGGACCCCTGCTTTCTGACCTGTGAATTTTGCACCCTCTCGTGACCACTTGCCCAAAGCAGAATTCATTTCTTTAGAACCGGGTGTGTGCCTTACAGTTCAGGGCAGGTTAAAGCCAATACACATTATGATATTACAATCATCCCTCATTCTGTTGTGTCCTAACTGGGGTCAGCTGAATCAAGGTTTAGCAGGATGCCGCGACCCTATACCCTTACTAAATTTGTACACACTGAATTTGGTTTTATGCCCACTACTTAACTGTCAATGTTTTGGGTAGAATGTGTACTCATCAAGATTATATGCAAGAAATTGAATGTACTATACGACTGCCATCTTGCCCATCTCCTGACTCGGCTGTTTACCTATCACGCAGTATAACCTTGCCTGTGTGAAAATTTAACGATGCAACTTCACCTCAGAATTGGTGACACTTATAAATAGTTTTTAATAATACTGGCCAACAGAGCTTTCCTATTGATTTTATGCATATATTTCTACGCTGTTTCCTACTTAAATTGAAGGAGCGCTGTCTCTTTCCGCGTCATCCAGCGAACAGTATGTCATTTCCATGCCAGTAGCCTTATGGTATAGCATAGCATCCACATTTAGCATTCCACTGAATTGAGGGTATCGCCAATATGCAAAAAATGCCTGGATGTTGCATTCGTGCCCCGTTTCAGATGCATTATGGGATAGTTCGGCGACCCAGTCACTTCCGGTCTCTGCAGAGCCCAACAGTAACTGAACTGTAGTCATTAAGGCCATGGGTCGTTACTGTGAAGCTGCCATGTGTTCGTCAAACAAAAATAAGCAGAAAAAACTTAAGAAATACCCCTGGATGAGAGACTTATATGCACAATGACCGCATATATGTATGCGTGCGTGCAAGGCTCAGCCGCAGTTAGCTGACGCTAAACGATAGCCGTGATCTCAGTAACGCACCGGAAGTGAGTGGGTTCTGGAAATAGCAAAATATTTTGCCGAAAGCGCTACATCCGGGCATTTTTTGCGTATTGGCGATACCGAGAATTCTGCCCAATGCAGTTGGCTGTCCAGGAATTTTTTGCCCGTATTTTGATCCACTCAGAGGATTTGAACATAATAAGAATTTCAGGTGCAGCTCCTCACTTAAAATGTAGTCGACATGAATACATGAATGGTTATTAAGATGAACCCTGGTTGTTGTCTAGGCTGACATGGCTCGTGATGGTGATTTTATGAAGTCACTTTGTTTTCTGAGAGAGAAGCAATGGGTCTGATTAACTTTCTGATACTGCTGATGTGCAGTTGCTACTGGAGACCAGAGAAATCCACCTGATTGGCTTAGAAGTAGCAGGCTTTCACACAATGGAAAGTAAAATCAAATTAATGTTTATCTGTCTTATCATGACAGTAACTGGGGAAAAAATAATAGTGTCAACCATGCAATAAAGCCCAGGTACACACGGCGCTAGATGATCTTAGAATGAATGATTGAATGTTTTAGTTGAGATGCAAACTTAATGGTGGGCGTAGATAGTGGTCATATGAATCATGACACCTGGGTTAGCAATCTGTTTCGCAGCATAGATTCAATTTCTTATGATATTTCTTTTTGGCTTTGTGTTGCTGTGTGGGAGTGCACATTTGACAGGGTGCTTTTGAGATATATTGAGGGTTATCAGTGTGTTTGCAGTTGGGTAAGGTGTTAGGATGATAGCAGGAATCTTTGTCATGCATTTATTTAGTTATTAGCACGCCTGCATGGAAAACATGCTGTATAATCTACTGCCCTTCATGAGCTTCAAATTCTTCGCTGGCACCTGTCCTCTGTGTTTGTGTATGTATGTCTGTACACATGCCTGCGTGTGTGTACATGCAGGTTTGTGAACATGCATGAGTGTATATTTTACTGTATGTGCGCATGTGTAAATGCGTACACTTGTTTATTTGCGTGTGTTCACTCATCTATTTATGTTTGTGTGTGTGTTTGTGTGCGTGTGTGCGCATGTGTGTAACTACAGGGTGATGATAAGGATCTACGTATAATGGCTCACCCTCTTTATCTCGGGTAAATCTTGCCCGTTAAAGGCCAGGCGAACAGCCTCTCATGTGCCACCACTAACATCTCCCATCTTCTGCAACAGTCGCACGTACCATTCCGTTCTTCTCTCCTCCACTGTTCTTACCCTCCTATCTGACCCCCAACTCGACTACTTACCCATCTTGGTTGCTTTTGTATAAACTCTTTTGTCGTACAAGCACATTCTATCTCTAATTGGCGTGTATGACCCAGCTCTGCAAATCCCTTTAATTGAAGTTCAGCAGGCGGAAGCCGTGGTCTGCGTCACACACACTGTGACTATTGCGGTTTCGCATGCGAATCAGCTTATCCAGAAAGGTAACGTGATTAGCCTCCGCTGTTAGCATCACACAAACTCGCTGTGCGGCAAATTAAGATGACGGTAACAGCGGGAATTTTTCGAAGAAATAAAGAGAAAGTATTTTCAGGGAAGTTGAAATCCTCACCAGTGTCATTATCTCCATAATTCTTTAATTTTGTTTTGTGTGCTAAATGGGATTTTTGCTTTGCCTTGAAGGGAAGAGAGAAACGCCGCTCTTTGTTGTAGTGTGACTCTTGGGCTGCATTATTCCAGTGATGGTTTTGGAGTCGGGCCCAGACGGGTAATTGGGGATGAGATTTGTCACAAATCTTTAGGTTGAAATTGTTCGTCACAAGCTTTTATGTTGAAATAGTTTTGTAGTTTGTAGTGTCAGACTCTTGAGGTCCTTGACCGTTATATGAAAATTACACTGGCACCGACTGCTGGAAATTTTGTTCTCCCCACCTCTCCCTCTCTCTGCCTTTTTGTTTTTTTCTCTCGTCGTCTCTGCCTTTGTCTCTTAATTCTTTATTTGTTTTTCCCTCCTTCTGCAGTGACATGACTGTGAAGATCTGGCTGGCCAAAGTGGGATGGAAAAGGTGATGGCCTCTCTAAACTGCATCTTCACGGTGATCCACATGGGGCGCTCTTCTCTACACGAGAACCTCTGGAATTGGCCTCTGACGAGAGATGACACAACGTTGTGTTCGGTCAGAGCAGGGCAGGCTAGATGCGGAGCATGAAGATGAAAATGATGAAGACACACATCATTGAACCCCGTTGGGTAATTTGTCTGCTGCATCTTACCCATCATGACTACCCAGGAACCGCGGGTGGCCACAGACTTGGGCCCGGGGAACCAAACCAACAGAGCCTAGTGCCTTGAGCAAGGGCACTGGCAGGAGTTCACTTAACCTGACAGGCTCATCATTTCATGTGGAAGGACGCGTACACCCAGAGAGGAACTAGCGAATCTGAATTTGAACCAAGAACCACCTTGTAGAGAGGCTGAGCAGTTCACCAGGGCCTTCGCAGATTCTATAGTCCCTCCAGGAGCACCTCCAACCTCTTTGCTCTTAACTGGAAGATATTCTGCACTCTTATAACCTGACTGAATTTAACAGTTAAATTAACACATTGTTTCCTGGTTATTTTAACTGTCAGTGGAGTCCTGCGCGCATTTCACTGTGGTTTACACTTAACATGCACGGACCTCTGTTGTAAACTTGTTGTAAAATTACAGTTAAAATAATTGGCAGTTAACTAAAACTAAAGGTGCCAGTTTATAGCAGTGTGGGTAGAAACAAGGAGTTTCAGATATACGTAAGGCTGCTATACTACAATACATGACATACATTTCTATAGCACTGCATTTGACAATGCTCCTCTGGTAAATCCGTATGATCTTTAATGTTTCTTTATCACTGGGCTTGAGTCAAAGCTTTATTGACAACACAGATAATATTATCTCGTCCAACGGTATGGTCTTTCAGTCAAACCTTTTGTCTGACCATCAGCCGTTTTCTAGAGAAGAAATAGCCTCTTATTGTTTATTTTCCTTTGTTTTTTCTACCACTGCCTGGGCTCTGACTCACCGTGGCTTTGGCGAATCATGGCCAGCGATTGTCTCCAAAGAAAGAGCGAGGGGGGGGGCGAGACGTAGGATGCTCCTTCCGCTGTTGCTTTCGCGTGATTTTCAAAGCACCACTCGGTGTGACTTTTCTTAGACCTGACAGAAATCCACCCACTCGCTGTTTTTTTCCTCTTGTTGGTGTCACAGGTGCAGTTTTTCTTTCTTTTAAGATGTCTCAAGAATAGACCGCACCATTGAGTTTAACTGCCTGGTATTTGTACCTGACATCTTCACCCTTTTAAATTCCCTTGTGGTTTTTGGAAACATATTTAAGCTGCAAAGGTTTGGATTACTCTCAGAGAACAGGTGTTGTGGCAGACAGACGGAGGTATGCTATCAGTCACTGTAATAATATATTAATTATAAACATACAGTCAGAGTTGGGCACATCTCTTAAGTGTCCTGCATTTCCTGTACTAATGGTCTGGCCTAAGCTCTGTATAACAATGGCAGAATGTGTAAAAGGCACTTTATATGCACTGTATGCTACTAGCAGACTCTGCTGTAAACTAGAACATAAACTTGTCATGTAATTACAGCCCTGCTGAAAATTTCAGCTTAAATCATGCTGGACTGGCCAAAGCTGATTTAAGCTGTTTTTTTTATTTTTTATTTTTTTTCTGGTTTCACAATGGCTGATTGGCCAGCTGTTCGCTAGCAGAGCATCTTATTGTCAGCCAGCCGATTGTTTTCGTCACCAGTTTCCTCTACCTGCTTAACCAGCTTAAACCAGCCTAAACCAGCCTTAACCGGGTGCAGAGCAGCAATAACCAGCAACAGAATAGCTGTGGCCCATAACAGAACTGCTATGACCAATTAGGAGAGTTGAAATTGCAGTGTTTACTATCAAATAATCGCAATTTGTCTTACCTGGATTTGTTTTGCATTTCATTGATCAGACTGACTGTGTTTAACTTTTGTCCTTATTCGTGGTCGTGGACCGCGATTCTGTTGACACATCCTGAAAATTGGATCAGCATGCAAGGTCCACCATGTGTTCTCGTTAGGAGGATACTAATGTGAAGGAGGGCTTTGTTGGGTTTAGGGAGGTGGTCAGTCTCCTCATCCCAGGGGGGCTCAGATAGTGACTCTGTCCCCCCACCCCTGCACTAACCAAGCCCCCTCCAGGGCTCCCCGACATCCAAGTCCCAGGGTCCCTGAGTAATGCATCTGAATCCTCCCCTCCCCTTATATGTTATATGGTTAAGAAAGCCTGGCCAAAGCAGGAAAAATGTCATGATGCCCAGGTTACATTCATCTTCTTTAATCACTTCACTCTTTATGTGTCGCTTTATGAGTGGTTGAATTTCTCATTAGCATATGCAGTAAATACGCTACATACTGTATGCCCTCCTCATTATCTTTATCTTTAAGGTAATTTGCCTTTTTGCTCACCTAATTCCCTTTGATTTTAGTCCTTTCATCTCATTTGGTGAACGTTTGAATTATGGACCATCAATATGCTAAACGTTTCCGCTTTATAGTTAACGAATCATTACTGGGTCAGCTCCGCCAATTACCTGATATTTAATCTCAGAGGAAAGATGGCTTTAGACAGCCAATAAAGTGCATTGAACGTGTGCCACCTTGGTGTCAGTATGCAGTGTCAGTGCTGGGGAACAGCTGGGATGTGCAACAGGGGGGAAATTGGAGCCAATTTTAAATCATTTGCTGCACCTTGCTGTTCGGTGATTACCGGCTGGGGAATATGATTGTTTGAAGGGGAGGTGGCTGTAGGAATTGGGTCAGGCCAAGTGTCAGAAGTTGAGCTCCTTCTTAGCTGAAGTTTGGCTGTATCAGAGTGCACTGTTTGGAAAAGCCAGCTTGACCCCCCATGGAATTATGGGATAGAGCATCCATGGATTTACAGCTGTCTGCCTTCCTGACTAATGTCTGTGACTTCTATGATGGGCAGGTGGCTCTGCCGCAGGAATACCAAATCTACCTCCAGTATAAAGGGCGGGTCCTGCTTCAGAATAGCACGCACAAATTTGAGGGCATGTCTGTGGTCAGTTTTGTCTTCAGCTCATGTTGGACGGCGTTTGGACATGGATTAGGCAAACCTTTTATGTGCGTGTGATAAGAGGTTTGTGTTTTTGGAATTATTTTAGAAAATGTTTAACTAGTGCCAGAATCTTGAAACGTCAATTTCTATAACAACCAACATTTCTCCTTTTCCCATTGTCTAACATAACAGGGTGATTGTGGTTTTATTAGCCAGTGAATTATGAAACTCTGAATGTAGATTATTTGGGCTTTTTATGGCTCTTATTTTGAAAAAAATAATAAAAATGTCTCCATACTGCAGTACCCTGTTCCTGGTGGTATTCCACCCTTTATGTTTATTTGACTGTGGACATAACAGTCATGCAGCACACCCTACTAAGGCTCCCTAAGAGCTAACTCATAAAGTTTGGAAAATTAGAGTTGACATGAAAACCTGTAGGGTGACAGATCTCTAGGAACAGCGCTCTTGTTCTCAGTATTTTGACTGTCTTTGTCCATTGACTTCATTTTGCTTGCTAGTGAGAGGTGTGAATATTAATAACTACTTGCTGTTCCTATGATACTGCCGTCTTAAGAAAGGAAGCTTGACATGACTAATACACAGGTGAGTTGTGAGCATCTCATTTACATGTGCAACTCAGAATGCAGCCCCCGCGTGATTCTCTGTATTTAGACAACCGCCCTGACCCATTCATCGGGCCAAATGATTTCCATGGTAATATTACCATAGGCTATCGAACGCTGTGATAAATTTCATATCCATATTTATGCTCGTCTTCTTTCACCGAAGAGACTTGACAGGCATCTCTAAGCTTTTTACTTCCTGGGAACAGAAAGGTATTGCCAGCTCGGCACGGGGAGTTATTGCAACCAGGAGATGCTACATTAATCACAACTCTATAGATGTCAGCTGTAACCGGGGGATTTTATATTGTGCCAGTCCTTTCGAGAGATCCTGTAAGTCTTAAGGAAATATTTGAGTCTTTTTTCTGCTCGTTGATTTCAGGAATTACTGTGTTAGGAGTGTGGACACCAGACCTGGGTCAAATGCCTTGTGTGAAATACAGGAACCCTTAAGGCAAAAGGCCTCTGACTCTTAAAACAGTAAAAAAAAAAATCAATATATGTTTCCGTTTTGAATGCTCAATGGCCCTACAGTTTCACTTGTGTTTTGGGGTTTAAAGAATTTCACACAAGGGACATCGCTCTGGCTACATTATGGTCTCCTGTCTTCACACATTACTCCATGAGCCTTTTGCTTGCTGTTTTAACACATGCTGGCAAACCATTGTGTTCTTCTACGGTTAGAGCTGACCAATCACCCTGCTGCTATTGCTTACAGTATTACTTTACTCTTCCCTCTTGAGGACTGACCGGATGAATGAGTATGAGTACATGCACAGTCACAGCACTGAGTCAGTACACTGAATTTTAAATCCACCACTTGGACTGAATTCACAATTGCATCTCAAGGCCCTCTCTGCATGGGGGATGTCCACACAGATTAACCAGCCCTGTTTTGAGCGCACTAGATTTACCCCTACTGGTTAAATAGAGTTTTGACAAAAACGTATCAGTGGAAGTTGTGCGCGTCGTACAGAGGGGACAGACCTAGTTCCTTTTGATCTTTCCATGCAAGTTTTTCCTGGCATTTTGGATGTCTTAATTGGCTCGATCCCTCAGCGAGGAGGTGCGGGCTAAATCAATTGAGTTCATCCAGGACTTGCCTGGATTTTCTACCTCTCGTTGGAATGTTCCGGTTGAAGTGGAGGTTCACTGGAGTGTAGTTCTGCAGGAGCAGGTTGAGGTGTTTCACTGCAGGGATCGTTGGGTTTTTTGGGTGGGTGGGGAGGGATGTCATGCAGCCCAGTCTTGACAGCTTCGCTGAAACTGCTCATTTATCTCCAAGGTGGCTCTGTTGATAGTGGGTGTTAAATACACGCTGACAGGCATTTCTCATGATCGGGGGCTCGGATTGAGGCTTCTGTAACCCCAGTGACTATTCCCATGCGCCTATCAATAAATCATATATTTTTATACGCTTAAGAAATGCAGCCTTTGGCTTATTTAAACCGTCTTTCTGCCTGCAGTGTGTGTGTTTTGTTTATTTATTTTTTTTACGGTCGATTCTGTAAGGAAGTTTGGCCATAGTTGTAACCTTGCTCAGTATTTCCTAGCGGTAGTGTGTTTGCTGGATGCATTTGAGACTGTGTCAAGTGTACTAGTGTGTGTGTGTGTGTGTGTGTGTGTGTGCAGTCATCATTGGGCATGCGTTGAGCCGCTACCTAACTGAGGATATCAGATATCTGGGATGAAGATTGGTGCCATTGCCTTTCAATTTTTTTGGTTCAAAAAAATCTAATTACAGACGTATGGAAATGAACATGAGATTTGTACTGACTATTGCTCAAAATTATGTTTTTTTTTTTTTTTCAGAATCTGCTGGTGACAAAAGTGTACTTTTTTGACACTTGTTCCAGATCTGGTCAGAAAATATGGTGCATGTGCATGTTTGTGAACAGGAGATGATGCTCTGGGAATGGACCGTTAAGCGGTCTTTAGTTTTAGTGACAGTACAGCGATCCGCCTCCCCTCTCCCGCCAGGCTGCAGTAATGACAGTGTAATCATTGTTATTTTATGATTCATCGCTCAAACTGAGATTGGGTTGATCTTTACTCAAACAAGTCTTTCTGTCACTGCCTTATTTATTGATGGCTTAATTCCTTATTCCGTCTGTGTTCGGCACTGTGGAATGAGAGCTGTACGATTTTCATCTGAGAAGCGGCCTGTTCCCTATCTGCCACAAGTCACATTTCCTCTCTCTGAGTCCCTGACTAACCCCTGTATCTCTGAGTGACCCTTGACCTTTAAAAAGGACCCTCTACATTGGCTAGGCTCTTTTGGGGTAGCACTCCGGATCAGGACCGGAGGGCTGTTCTGTTTCTGACGTTATACCTGTTCTCCATACCCTTACAATGTGCACCGACCCTGTTCTCTTCATAGAAAGTTCTGAAAAATCATGCACTGTGTGCAACTTCTTTGCTTCCAAAGTGTAAAACTTTCTGCTTGTCATGAACTTTTTTAAACGAAGTGCAATGATAAAACTTGTCAAGAATCATACATTTTTCATCACCTTTTGTTCTAAGAGGGAATAATCAAAAATGAATCATCTGTACACAAGCACATTTTTGGTGATGATTTTAGTTTTGAAATCAATAGTGCCTTTTCATTTAATTTACCAGTTTATTTGACAGGTAATTTTTCATTAACAAGCATATCTGTAAATGCTTTGGAGTGAGCTGGGGAGCCAAATTTTAATTTGTAGACCTTGGGTTACATGACTGGCTATGGAAGGAACTGCAGAACCTTGATGAAACCAATGTGAACACTAGGAGAACTTGAACTTGAAACCCAAAATCCCATTTTTTGTTTTTCAGAGCACAATTTCTGCTACTCGCTGTAATTATACTGTATCATGTATTTAATTCTGCTTGCTTCAAAGTGGCTCACTCTGGCAAGTTTTCTTTACAGAGCTGACCAATTTTTATTTTAAGCCTTCGCAAGGAGGATTTAAAATTGAAGAGTGTCAGAATGTCTTTTTTTTTTTTACCTCAAAGAAACATTATCTCTGACAATTCCTTGCTCACGCTCAGCAGTTGTTTGAAGTGACGTCTTACTTGAAAGTGGAAATCCTTTAACATCCCTGTGGATGTGTTTATAAAATATGTACTATAATTCTGGCTTGCACTGCCCAAGAGCCATTCTGGAACATTCTGGTAATGGCCAGCAGGCCACTGGCTGGCTTTTCATGTCCTCGGTAAAGATGGGCAGAACAACACTGGTATTGTAGAGTTGGGGGGATCAAAAACTGGGACCCGCTGGATGAGACCTGCTTTATTACATAAAGATTTATTTCAGTAATAATAAATATGAATGTAAATATGTGTACATATAATGTTTATATATGTGTGACCAAACCTGTGTAAAATACTTGATTGTTGATATTGTAAAAAGCTTTTGTATGTAAAGACGCATCCATTATCTCTTGAAAATTAAATCAGGAAAAATCTAACATTGTGTGATATTTTTTCTATGCAAACTTCTTTTGGTAAATAGTATTTCTGTGAGTGGTTATTGAGTGTATGCTTGTGTATAGGGCCACAGTATAGGTGTGGAAGACTTGGAGCAAGTGATATTTATTTGTCCCTCGGGGCTTTTTACATCTCAACAGGGATGGTAATATGACCAATTTACAGAAAAATGTATGATTAGCAGCTAGAAAAGTCATTTGAAGTAGCCTGTCAGAAGTCATTTTAAACCTCTGGAACAATGATTTTATTATTTGTGGACATTACTGTTGGTGAAACAAATGGCGAGTCGTGAATTAGGGAAAGCACCTTCCGGAATTTACTGCGGCAGAATTGTTGGGCTATAAAGCAATAGTTTACGTATGCTTTGGAAAATAAAGAGGGAAGGAGGGTAATGATTTGAAGCTCTAGTGCTGGCCGTGTAGGGGGGAGTGCAGTGGGTGGCTTTATTTAGGCTGGTAATGGGCGTAGGCTGTAGTACGCAGAAGAAAAGGCCCCTGGTTACGAGGCTTAATCATCCGTCATCTCACCGCGTCTGTGGCACAGCTGAGTCCCTGAGAGCTATCGAGTGTGCATAACTAGCGTATCTATCAAAGGCAATGAGAGGTGCCTCCACGGGTGGTTTCCATTATTAAAAAGTGCGCTGCTGTATGTGAACCCAGTGGTGTTAATAATTTTTTTTTATGTATTTGAAAATGCATTTCAGCATTGGGGCTCGGCCCCAAGTGTTTTGTTTCAATGGTTGTAAATTAGCATGGAACTTCAGGGTTGATTTTGTCGGCTGTATCTCTCTTCCCGATCGGTGTGCCTTTGAGAAAACCCATTCCAGAGCTGCTTCCCTCGAATGCGGTGGCGTACATGTTTTATGATGATGAAAATACACCAAGCATCACAGTCTCGAGCAGCATACAATTCTTTTGCACAAGATACCATCTCCTTCTAGGCCTCATATACAGTTTGGGTCCAACTAACCAATCATTACCAAGATAAGGTCAATTTCATCTCCTTGCTTGATGGGAGGGTCACGTGACACATGAATGTTGGCTATATTACAGTTGAGAATAAAACTGGATTTTTGAAAATGCGGCTGTTTCTGCCACCACAAAGCACAACTGATAGATCGAAGCATCTTCATTTGCCCTTGCGCGATTGTCAAATGACATTGCGGTTATTATGCGGTGCGAATAATAAATATTTGGGCAGTCATTATGTCAGTAAAATTTTCATTAATTCAGAGATTACCGGCTTTGGATCTAAAGACTCTCAAATTGAAGCCGACAGTTCGCACTGTAACCTCATATTTGTTGTTTAATTTCAATTTTCTGGAGTACTGAACCACAGCAAAGCAATTGTGTTTCTGTGTGAATACCTACAGACTGCGCAGTACACTGCAGGGTTTATCAAATCAAGCTCCTTTAGGGCCGGGCACGACCGTGTTTCTACCGTCTCTTTACCGAGGAGTCATAAGTCAAGACTGTGGTCAATCACAACCCCTCCAGTTCACTCTGTTCAGTTAATTCCCAGGGGAAAAAAAAAAACTGTGGGGCTGGATTTTGATGTAAGGGTGATCCCTGGGAAAAAGTATATGTTGATTAAAACTTATTTATTTATCTCCCAGGTGTACTACTTTGCACAGGCAAACATTATGGCTATATCCACACCTGCACTCCAGGCTTTATCAGGCTTTGGGTTTTGAAAGATAGACACAAGGTGTCCTTGCGACTGTTCTCTTTTGCTTCAGTAAAAGATGGTCGATCACCTGCTTCCAAATGTGAGTCACTAAAATTGCATAATGGAGAGAAGGCTTTTTTTTTTTTTTTTTTTTTTTTTACAAAATCATGGTCCTCAAAATGCAATTTTTACTATTGGTAATTAAAAAAAAAGCTTTATGATGTTACTAATACTGTATTACTTGAATCTGTTTGATTTGGACAGAGAGCGAATCAAACAATGCAAATTGGTACTGATCGTCTAAATCCACCCTGTCATTTTTTTTCCCCCATTCTTAATCTCACAGGACATAAAATAGGCTTGAAATTGGATTTACATTCCCTGAATGGAGGCATCCATTTGAATTTGCATCTCATATTTTTTTTCATGAGGGAAATTTTGATTTATGACTTGTAATAAGTGGGACTTTTGCTGTTTTTATAGCGGAGAGCAGTATTCCTTGTAGACCTTAATGAATAAAACGGGATGTGAAATGAACATATAGTTATATGTATTGCAGCTAAAGGTGGTTTTGGCTCTCAAAAGGCCCGTTCCTTTGTGGCATTCATCAGAGAGTGTAGCTTTATGGCCTCTAAATGGGTTGAACCACAACGTCATTCAGTGATTGGTATGAAAGAATAAAAATGCAATAAATCAAATCAGTGAGTGACCAAGCATATGTTGCCTGGCCAGTTTTGTAGTTTCTTAAACCTGTATTATCCCCTTACCATTGTAAATCACTACAGTAGCTGCTGCTGCCAGGTTGCAGAATGCACAGCAGCAGATCTCTGAGGACATGCATTTCAAAGCTCCATTTCAGCTTGGGACTATGTGGACTGTGATGATGCATAAAACTGCCTTAATTCCATGAGGTTCACTAGGATGTAAAAACATGGGAATTAAAGGTCCCATATTTTGCCATTTTTGGAGCTTATTGTAATCTTCGATGTTCAAATGAGAGTTTTGTACATTTTTCAGCAGAAAACTCCATAAGAATCCAAAGTTTCTAGGCGATTTGCTGACGGTCAGTTTCTTTCTTCTGAAGATGATAAAGAGCTCCGGTCTGATTGGCCACCAAACAGATCGTGCTTGAACGGATAGTGGCTAATACATCAAAGTCCCCGAGCTGAAGTAGCCACTGAGTAAAAATGCACATGAACTGATTTCGTTGTAAACTATGTAAATAATACAGGAAGGTAATCTGCTCAGGATAAACAACTTTGAGGTTGGCACTTGCATGTTTAAGGGATGCAATCCAAATGTAACTGTGCTTGAAATTCAATTAAAATAATAATGGAAATCAGAAAAATTTAGAGCTGCCTTTTGGTGATAATAATTTTTTTGCACTGGCCCTTATTCAGAATTTAGTCTGATGTAAAATGACTGGCACGCGCAAGCAGTCATAGATTAACACTTGAAGCGCTGAATAAATTTTCAAGGAATTAAAAATGTAATTACCCTGAGCTGTTGAAAATTTATCATATGGCAACTCGTTTAAAAGAGCTCCCCAGTGGTTGCCACATGATAGGTTTTCAACAGCAGCTGATTTTGATATCCTACGTACATCACTGGGTAACTGCAGTTGCCTATCGCGCTCTAAGGGTTAACTTTAGCAGAGACGTTCACAGATGTGAAAAACAATGTAAGTGCCACGAGGGAGAGAGAGGTGGGGCGGTCGGGCGAGGTTTGTGGGAGGGAACATGGCACATACACAGAGCTGGTACATGTGCAGGTGTGTGGAACCAAAGAAGCAGAAATTCTGTCACTGTCGACATTCTGAACTGCACTGCATGTCAGCAATTAGGAAGTTCCACAGCTGTGACCAGTTTTTCCATCCTGAGGCCAAAATAAGGAAAAGCCATCAAGCATTTTGAATTGGGGTGAAAAACTAGGACTAAAAGCAATTCTATTTCCCGAATTGGGGTGAAAAATGGGTAATAAAGAGGTGAATAGTCGTATGTATAAAAAGCAGAGTGGGTGAGAGTTAAAATCTTCATAAAACATAGTGGAGGAACCCGTGGAACACCCAGGGGCAAGAATGGGTAATTGTCTGATGCAGAATCGCCCACATTCATTTACAGCTGTCAGTAGGGTGACACACATTATGAGCAACACATTTCCAAGTCCTGACTGCCTGGCTGCCTGGTGAGAGGTACTGACAGACTTAGTGCTGGAACGCTCGAACGTTAATTGGCCTACATCTGGGAACTGAGGCCATTTCCTCACACTTTACAATAGCCATGAGCCATCTGGCAATCCTGGCACCTTTTGTGATCGCAGTGCTCTTTGACACTGGCAATCCTTGCAGCCTTTGTGATTTTTTTTTTTTTTACACATTTGTAGTTTGTGGTGAAATTCAAAGGCTCTGCCCACAACATAGTGAAGAGGAAAGTGGAGATTTTTGGTGGAATTTAGCTGTGGGAGTGAAGTGGAACAGAGGTCTGAAATTGAACTTGAACCATTTGAATGGGACCTCAACATCTGCACTTAAATTTTGGCTCTAAATGTGAACTTGTAGCGCGTACCACTCACGCAATATTTGCATTCAGACATTCGTTCTCTGTAATATTTGTGACAGACATTAGTATATTTGTTGCTCCCATGGTCTCAAATACCACTCTCAGTTTGCTACATGAGCATTAAAAAGATACCTTAAATGGCTCATTTTGCACCATCCTTGTCAATCTTCTTATTCTTTAGCTTTTAGCTGACACAAGTGCTTTTATTCCACAATTAAAGACTTCCAGGGTGGCAGGGCAAGGCCTGTACTCAATCTTACCCATGTCTCAGCTCTAAAAATAAGCTCAGTTATCTAAATAATTCACGACATATCTTCAGGTCCCATGTGGTTCTGGTTAAAATGCAAGACCTATAGCCCCAAGTGTCCTAAAGTCACAAAATATGAAGTGGCTCATCATGGCCCCTTAAACGTACACCCCCGTATACCCAATTACTGTAAATTATTGACTGCTATACTCATTTCAGTTCTAACTGCTGAAAGTGGGTACGCTTAGGTAATTTGCATTTGCTTGAATGCATTCTAGAGGACGCACTTCCAAGCTCACACCAGTGTTCGATTGTTGTGCGTAGTTAGAGGTTAGGGTTAGAGGTTGGAGTTAGGGTTAGGGTTAGGGATAGGGGTTAAGATTGGGGTCTTTGTTATATAGGAATGTTACGTGACTAATTACAAAATGGCAACTGTGCATCCGCTTAACTGCAGGTGTCCCATTGCATTCACCAGAGGGAACGCCATCTTCAAAGCAACATGCTATGAGCCATATGTTCTCTCTCCATGAATCAAACTCATGATATGAATGTTTTATTTTTTGTTTGTTTTTTTTTTGTGGCGCAATAAGCGCCGTAATCTTCCTCAAAAAACACGGAATGCAAGTATTGAAAATACAATGCCATGAAAAAGTATATGTGGCATGCTGACTTCCACTACTATTGTAAGCATATCTTCAGGTCTCGTCTGCTCTTGTTCTGTGCATGCCAGGTTCGTGTGCACGAAAAGACATGGCAGCTGACAGGCGCTTGTTTCTTCTGAGAATTTCCTGCTCTCTCCCGAGATCACTCTCTCCAGCTTGAGTCGTGTGCAAGCATGCTTGTACATAGGGAATAAATTTGGATGGGCCAGGAGATAAATAAAGAAAATGTAACATCTTTGAGCAGATGTATAAAAAAAAATCAACAAAAAGCCCTTACTTCTTGAAATGAGTGGAATGCTGATGTCAATTTATGAGAGCTATCTCTCATATATGAATCAGAAATAAATTATTGCTTTATAGTCATTGTAAAACCGGAAATTGTTTGAATACCTGGTGAAAGCGTCTGACCTTCCAAACATAGATGTTATTATAGACTCAAGGCTGAGGTGCTCTCAGCTATGTGAGTTATGGCAGCACCAGGCCTGGGTTAAATAAACATTTTATTTTTCACATGCAAGCGCAATGAGACACATGGAATAACAGAAGTGTTTTCAACAAATTTTACAAGCATATAAACAATGAAAGTAAAGTACCATATTAAATATAACTATTTGACACAAGACCAGAGCATAGCCCAGATTTCTGAGATCCAAAAAGAACATGTTCCAACCCTTTATAATACATGTAGGCTGTCTCCTGGTGTGGCACCTCGATGCTGTGGGTCCATAGGATCCTCATCACCTTTTCACCCACTCACTTTGGACCCGGACCGAGACTGATGGATTCTTTCTGGAACTAGAGGGCGTTTGGTAGAGCGCATACCTCCGCCACGCCATATATCTGTTCTTTTGGTTACAGACTGTTCAGGATCGCTTCCAAAATTAAATCAACTCATCCTTGGACTGCCACCACTCATCCTGCCAAATTTTGTGCCAAATTGTTCATACCTTTTTGAGTTATCTGATCAGAAATATCACACAAACCCACATTAGACAGATATTTTGTAATTCTTTTGGATCCAGAATCCAGAGTATGTTCTGGATCACTTCCAAAATTGAACCAACTCATCCTTGTACTACAACCTATCCTACCAAATTTTGTGCCAAACCGTTCATAACTTCTTGAGTTATCCTGTTAACAGACAAACAAACAAACAAACAGACGGACAAATAGGGGTAGAAACATTACCAAGCAGTGATCCTACATAACAAAACACTCCCTTTTACCCGCTTCCCCAGTCAACATCATTTAGACATTGATTCTGAATGATTCCCGGGGCTTCATTTTAAGACTTTCCCAAACTGTAGTCAGAATTCAAGACAATAATTACAGAAGGAAATGAGTTCAAACCTTACAGTCTCTCCTTCCATTACGTCTAGATCTGAACAAACAAAGGAGGCAAGACTCACAGCATTGCTGCAGATTGCAGTATAGGAAATATAATAAAATATTGTGCCACTCCTATTGCCTGAAGTGTTTGGAAATCAATCTGCCATTTGTCTTGTCTACATTCTCCCTCAGTGCGTTCTGTCAGATTATTCATTTTTACGACTGCTGTCACTGTCTGCCAATACACAAGTAAACCTGCTCTACTTCCAAAAATAAAGACCCGTCACAGCTCCCATTTGGGAGGATTCTTTCATATGACAGACGTGAGCACTTACGCAGCTGAAAGATCTTGCATGCTTAAGTACCTAAGATTTTGTATGTGTGTGAGTAAGAGGTGTGGACAAAAGTGCTTTTCCTATTTGTTTATTAAATCTAAAGCAGGTATAATGCCATTAATTAATGCCATTTTTAGGTTGGGACTATGAATTAAATAAATTGAAAAGAGAACAATTTAAGAATTTATTTTTCCTTTGGTAAGATACATTAAGAGAAGATTGTTTGTCATCATCAACTAAAATTGTAACACCCTCAACAGCTCAAACTCCCTCATCCAGTCAGCGACCAGCCTCACCAGAGTACTGATTTAATCATCACCTGCGCCTGCCCGCACCCACTCCTGCTCTCCCCAAGCACATGCGCAAAAACTTGAACTCTCCTGCATTCGGTGCAAATTCTTGATGACTCCACAGCCTTTGTTTGCTCTGCTAGAGTGTTTGCTAAAATCTGCCTTGGTTTATTGTATCTTGGCCAGTGGGCCTTCTAAGTTATTGTTTTAAGCTGGAACTCATTAAAAGAAACGCTGCTTTGGGGAAAAGTTTGCGCTTGTGTCCTTCTGCCACTACACTTGTTACAAAAATGGACATTTTGTCTGCTTCCCCAGCCAAAGGTAACACTTACATCTAGTGTTGCACCGATACCGATATCAGTATCGGGTATCTGCCCGATACCTCGTTAATATGCTCGTACTCGTACTCGTCCACATTTGCCGATACCACGCACCGATACCACTTAATGTAAGACGCAAGGTAACTGCCTGCTCTCAGTCGCATAGGCTACAGTATGTTGTACTATCTGACTTCTAGGGGAGTCTAGGGGGAGACAGCGAGTTAGAAAAAACACGAGGAGAGCTTTATGGTCATCACATCACATGCAGGCATACGCGCATACACGCAAGAGGTGTATAGTAAAGAAGTACATGTAGGCAACTTCGTTACAGTACTTGAGTAGTTTTTTTTTTTTGAGGATTTGTACTTTACTTGAGTTTTTTTTTTAATTTTTTTTTTTTTTTTTTAACGGGACTTCTACTCTACTACATTTAAAAGATAAAAAGTATACTTTTTCTTCGTTACTTTGACACTGGCCACTTCACTACACGTTACAAATTAAAATATGTATATAATTCATTATTTAAGTATTATCTAGATGCGGCGTGTTCAAGAGGAACAACGGTGTTCGGCAGGGTATCTTAAGCGTTTTGTGCAGATGTTTCTGCCAGCGGACATGGAGCTGCAAATTTATGCACGCAATTACAATATTTTATCACTAGATGGCACACCCGGATCAGTTATTGAATATTTTCAAGCAAGCCGAGCTCGCACAAGCACACACACACAGAGACTTAGAATTGTGAATCTTCTTATTTTACTACAAATATATAAGTAACATATGGTTACCTTAAACATTTTAGTTGAAATTAAATCTTTTTCATTTGTCATTTGTGTAATTGAAATATGGCGATACCACACACTTTAAGTGATGCCTTGTTTGCTTGGAAAGCTATTATTGACTTTAGTTGGATTGAGAATGCCTATGAATTTGTGTAGAAACTATCTGTGCCAATTAATAGTTCTACTGACTTTTTATGAAGTTGGATGTGTTACCTTGCCCATGCAGCGAGTTTACTTTTCATTTGTCAAGCTTCAGTAATGTTTTGCCTCATTTGATGGCAGTGCTAGTTCAAAGGCTTTTTGTCGGGCCTCAATACAGAAAGATTTTTAGCAGTTAGGCCTTTTTTTTTTTTTTTTTTTTTTTGGAAATTGCCATGTGTGAATCGTTTGATATTGGCCTCTTTTAGGCTTGTAATAAAAAGAAAATAAAACCTGTACTCCAAAATTGTCATTTTATTTTCCTGGAAAACATTTCAGAAATATCGGTATCGGTACTCGGTATCGGCAAGTACACAAAATAAAATACTCGTACTCGTATCGGTTTTTAAAAAAGTGGTATCGGTGCATCCCTACTTACATCCACAGAGTAAAAAAGCACGTACAAATAAATCCATAATCTATATATCGCAGGACGCATATTAGAAATACGCAATTGCTACAATAACGACAACATGTGGCAATCCCTGTACTAGTAAATTTCTTTGTCAAACAAATTTCGCATGCACATGTATGCATATTGAAGAAAGTACATTGTGTGAATTATATCCGCTATCTAAAGTTCTATTTTCAAATTCAGATGGGCCGCAGGTTAGAGTAGTGACTTCCATCCCAGAGCAGCCAATGAGGTGGGGTTTTGTGGAAAACCAATGAGCTCAACTTTAATGGAGAATCTGTTAATCACAGCCTGGACTATTCATTGCTTTCATAACATTTCTTCATTTCAAGCTTATAAATCAAGTCATTAAAAATTCAACAAAATGCATCATTCATGTTCACTCTAATTTCAGAGGGAAAAAGTGACCACATACAGTACACATTAAGTTTTTGCATTGGCTTGATATACAAGGTGTTCTTAACTTTTATAGTCAATTTTTAGTTCTGCCTGTTATGTGCAGTGCCCATTAAAAAAGGGGCCTGTTCAGAACGGGTCGATTGCCTGGCCGCCAGCATTACTGTCTACAGCTTTCTCAAGACCCGCTCAAGCAACAACTTTGCACTCGACACCGCAGTTACATGGGTCCTCAGCAATAAACCCGTCAAGTGCGACGTTGATCAGGTGAATGGTTATCGAGAAACGTGAAGGATAGACGGACAGAGACCCCTTCGATTTTAGTCAGATATTCGGCGGCTCTGACTGTGAACTTTAAGGGTGGATTAGGACTCATTTATCACTTTCGAGTTTCAATTAGTAATGAAATATTCACTACACTGAATACCAGGCCCCTGAAGGGCAGATAACTGTGGATCGAGGAAATCATAAAAGGTTATTAATAAAAAAATACAATGACAATCCAACTGTCAAATCTTTATCTGCCTTTTGGGGGGTACAAAGGGATTTGCCTACAACGTGCCATATTCTGATTGGCTGAAGAAATTATTATTCCATCAATATTTCATGAGAGCTGAGACCCCCTGAAGATGTTATTACATATCACAGCCCTGCTCCACGATTGTTTTCTCCACTGTTTTCCCGCTCATTTTTTTCAGCTGAATGCACAATTATATTTTCTCCAAATTAAATGTGGTGTCATTACATGCTCCCTGAGCTACAACAAATTTCTGAGGCCGCATGACAATATTGTATGACATTACAGACAAACAATAATGCATTAGCAAATGTTCCCTGCTGGTCGATTGAATCCTGTTTACTGAGTGTTGGACCCCAGTGTTATGATGGATACCTCCTGTTTACTCCCTGATGTGTTTATCTGAAAGAAGGGGTGCGTTCATTCATTTTAAACTGTTTAAAGATGGTATCAGAACTTCTGAAAAACAATTTGATGGAGCACTCAATAGCAATCAATCAAGAATGACTCCTTAAAATGTATTCTGACTGATAGGAGTGCACTTTGAGTATTTTTACTGGGAGTACAAATCTTGATGCTAATGGCAATGCATAAATAATATGCTAGAAAAAAATTGTGCCGTATCTGGCTTGTGTTCTGTATTGTTCCAATGGTCGTTGGCAGCTAGTTACTGTATGAATTCTGATCATGAAAATGGCCTCTGTGACTGCTACCAGTTAAGTATCAGTAAGCTTCATCGAGTTGCGTGCAAATGCATTGTGGATAAGCCATTAGTCTAGCCTTATACCTTTCTGGGGAAAAATGTATTCAAAAATGGGTTTATCTCTTGCCAATGTCATGATGAAAATGACCTGAAAAAAGGAATCAGAAGAAGAGTAACGCTTTGTGTGAAAGATCTGATATCAAACTCAATATTCTAATGCTCTCCTGCATCTTTTTCTGTCCCTAAAAATCTACATTTTGTTGAAAGGAAAGAGATTTGCCAATATTGCTGTCCTTAACTTCAGCAAAATACTTTCTCTGTGGGGGTAAAAAAAAAAAAAAATCAGCAAACTTTTGCTGTGGAAAAAGTTTTAGACTGTTTGATGAGGGCTTGTGTTGCAGTGTGTTACATTAAAGCAATATCGCTATTTTTAAAATATCCTCATCAGGTGGCGAAGATTATCAATTGGGCAAACCAGGTGAACAACACGATCCTCTCACGCTTGACATCTAATCTGTGATTACATTGTATTTACGCGAAACTTCTAATGCTGATATAAGAATGAAAAGCAATGGAGTTCCAGAACATTAACTTAGAGCTGGGAATAAAAGATTCCAGAAAGCCAGCTCAAGGTCGTTTGAATGACGCCATTTGTAAAACCTAACTGCAACCTTTATAGAAATTCACTTTTGAAGGCCAGGGTTTGTGAGAATGTTGAGAATGCACTCTTAAACCCACAGTTAGCTCTCATTTCTGCAACATCTGCTGTAGACTGTGAGCTGACGGATAAAATAAGCATGAACCCAATGTTGTGTCATTTTCACATCTTCACAGATTCAAAGCTCGATGCACACGATGGCAGCGCACAGCACAGAGATGCCTGGATGGCAGCAGGGGTGTAGTTATATTCAGTCTAACAGTGTGGTGATTAATGAGCAGCTGCATCCTAAATATTCTGGTGTGGCTGATCGAACTCCACAGGGACTCAGGACTCTGTTGCTGTAGTCTGGTCATACAACAGCAAGAACATGGCTGCTATATCTCTGCTTTAAGGCCATTAAGCATTAAGGTCAGTGTGTGGGTGGGACTGAAGTTAGTCTGCGAGAAATCAGTCACACAGGTTAGGCAATTGTAAAAGTGATATTTTCTGCTTTTGCATTTTTCCTTGTTTGCAGTACTAATCGTCACTCATACTCTTTTTCGTCCATTTTAAATAGTGCAAAAGCCTGGACTGTGACCTGGATCGTGCAGATGATGACAGCAGGATGTGTCTTGAAGAAGCATTTTAAGTGCTCTCGGTGAAAAAAGCTATCTGTTATCCAGGACTTCACCGGGACTTACATCAGCCAGGGAAGTGAACACTACTTTGTTACTCAGGGTGATGGATAGATCTCACAAGGGGGAGGATGTAATTTATCAGATCTGAACAGCAGCTCAGTGCTGGCTGACTAAAAACCAGAAGTCACCCGATCATCCTGCTGGATTCATGGTTCAATAAAACCTTGATGTATGAGGCTCTATAGCTTCTGTCAGTGGTGTTGGAGTTTATGCCAGATTGAATTGAATTTTTCAGTTTTGTACTTTATATTTGTGAGGATATGTTTATTTCTACGCTTATTTTTCATAGCTAATCCTGTTCCTGGAGATAAACCATCTTGTAGGTTTCATATTGAACATAATTTGGCTTCCCTGACTCGACAAATTTGCTACTCAACAACCACTGTAGCGATTGAAGGGAGTGTGCTTAGTTAGTCTTGTAGTCAGGGGCGGAGCTAGTGACTTCTCGCAGGGGGAGCGAAAACTCAAAGTGGGCCCCCCCACTATAAACAAAACACCATGTTTTGTTTCGACCTTGTGGTATGCGGAATTAATCAGATGATTTTGCTAAATGTTGCAAACATGAGACTCTTTTGAGCATATATTAGGCTAGGCTGTAGTATTATTGCAATAGCCTTATTTCTGGCATGGCTGTGCTGCGCATAAACCATCAGGAGACGAGGTCAAAGCAATTTTAGGCTATAACTGTCTGAGCGCCCTAACCTGGGAAGCAGGCTATTGGATGCAAGGCCTAGTTATTATTTTTTAAAGTTATTATCAAACTGTCCTCGGTGGAATAGCCTGCTATGATCTGCGCGTTCACCCTGCGCTTTTGCCCATGCATGAAAATTGTGGGGAAGGCAGTGATATCCGATCTGAACAAAGTGTAAGAAAGGAATCAGTAGGCTTAACAATGTGCTGATTTTTAGAACTATCCACCATCTATAATATCATATAATAATCACAACCACAACTTACTGTCAGCAGCAACAAAAGAAGCAAAAGCACGCAGCTTTCAATCGACAAATAATAGCATATGCACTAACGATGACTTTACGGTTTCATTGTGATTCATTAAATATAACCAGCTCGGAAGCTTCATTATAACCTGGCTGGCTTCCCGTTACATTAGCCAACAATTATAAACGACAGTCACATCACTGTAAGTTAACCAGCTGGGTAACGTAACTTTACTGCGGGTACACACCAAGAGCTGCACATGCTGCAAGAGCAGCCGATGGACACCAGCGTCTAGCGCTGCAAAGCGTCTAGAGTCCATTGAAAATGAATAGAATCAGCAGCTCTTGCAGCTCTAGGTGCCCACCCACAGTTAGATTTGCGGTGCAGGCCGTATTCTTCAGTCGCTCCGACCAGCCTAGCCTACTTAAAATCTGGAGTCGAAGCAGCATAACACAAGAAAACATGCTAATCGGTGACAGCACCTTGTCACAGATTACAACACAGTGGGTGAGGTATATCAATAACTCACCATTAGAGGTTCCGAACTGACGAAGTTGTTTTTCACCTGGTGCAACTTTATGGCCACTGGAGTTTTAAAAAATTATCCGAATTCCATTTTTGCTGGAAGTTTATGTAACAGATAGTAGCAACGGCAAAACTCCACAAAACGTCCGTTTACAAACTCTCAAATACATCTTCCAAAACACCATCCAGTATAATCCAAGTCTTCTTTGTCCACGCGTATGCTCAGTAGTAATGCGGTTATTTTAGCTAAAAACAAACGAAACGTAACAGCCCCGCCCCCGGTCAACGTTCTCACTATAGGGCAAATGGCGATGACGGGTTACTCGGTTTCAAAATAAAGGAACAATTTGCAATTGGTAATTGTCTACTGGGAAGGTCGTCTTTTCGGTCCTTTATTTTGAAAATGAGTGACCCGTCAGTCCCATTATATCATGGTGTCATAGGACAATGCAAGCTTCAGCCTGTAATTGGTCTTGACTCTAATGCAGCTGCATTTCACGCATATATGGTAGCTACGCCGCGGGCCCCCCCTTAGTCGTGGGCCCGGAGCGGCTGCTCCGTCTGCCCCCCCGCTAGCTCCGCTACTGCTTGTAGTGAACCAAGAGGGAAGATCTCTAGCAACGTGTATCTAAGCCTGAATGTGTATCTAAGCTCGGTTACCAACTTTACTTTATTTCAAAATCAAATTCATGCAGTATAAGTCCAACTTTCTATGACCTATGACAGGGTGTGTTCATCATTTGTGGGGATAATTGATAACGCTAAATTTATATTGTGCTTCACAGCAAAAATGAAGCCCTGTGTCTCAAAATTACCATGATTTGACTCCCTGCTATTCAAATTGTTAAATGCTGCTTTTGAGCCATGGGACTGGCTAAAATCTAACTTCACAGCAGGGTAGCTAACTTGTTTGCTATTTAGGTAATGGTGGCAAGCAAATTGCCTGATTTGTAGTCAGCAATATAGGTATTTACAGAGACATAGTTAAGTTTTCACTTAGACATAGTTTTTACTTCATTTTATACTTTTACCATAATCTCATTATTCCTTTTATTGTTTTTATTTATTTATTTTATTTATTTTATATGTGTATGGTGATTATCTTGTATCTTAATTCATGTATAGCACTTTGGTCAACTGAAGTTGTTTTAAATGTGTTATATAAATAAACTTTGATTGATTGATTGATTGATTGATGTTTGTTTTGTGTTTCTGGCTCAGTTGAAATGTACTGCACTAACGTTACTTGTGTATACTTTCATTTCATGTCTAGAGTAGCCAGCTAGCTAGCTATAGAGCTAGATGAAAACCATGACATTAAGCACCTTATTTTTATGTAGCTCTGTAGCTAGCTAGCTGGCTACTGTACACATCAAATTATGCTGGCTTGGTAGTAATAATACAGCCATTACCTTTACTGGTTAGCTACATGCTCTGAAAAGATCCTGAGTTTACAAGCAGCGCATCAGCCTCGTTGCATCATGCTTAATTAATATGCAAAAAGACACCGTATCGCTGGGTCCTATAAAATCCAGCAGGATTGTACGTTGCTTATGATAGTAATAAACTTTTTTTTAACAAATATTTTGGAAAATAGCCAAGACAGATACTTGAAACCTGTAAGAATTTTTCACCTATTATTTTAATTTATATTATATATGTTTATACTGTGCTGTGAAAAAGTATTTACTACCTTCCCAATTTCTTAAAGTTTTGCTTATTTGTCATATTTAAATACTTCAGGTCATCCACCTTGAGTAAAAACTAGATGCAGCTTTTAAATGATCATTTCGTTTATCTAAGTGAAAGCATAATTCAAAACTTTTTTTTTTTTTTTTTTTTTTTTTTTTTTTTTTTTACATTTTTACCAGGAGGGGTTGGATAGCTTTATTTCTTCAGTAAATTGAATTATTATCTAAAAAAAAAAAAACTGCATTGTGCGTTTACTTGGGTTATATTTGTCTATATTAAAATTTACGGAGCCCGGGAAGTGCAATGACACGAAAAAAATATAAGACGTGGGCACGAGATATAAGTCGTTCCTCGATTTAATTATCTCGTTCCCACAACTTTATAAAATACACGTCGTTCCCACAAAGTAGCTATTTTGTGGAGTTGACGAGTTATAAGTCATTCCACGATTTAGCTTTCGCATGGCCACGAAATACAAGTCGTTCCCTCAATTTAAATTAACGAAATTGAGGGAACGAGTTATATGTCGTGGCCACGAGTTAACTAAATTGTGGGAACGACTTGTATTTCGCGGGCCACAAAATAGCTACGTTGTGGGAACGACTTTGTATTTTTGGCCACGAAATAACTAAGTTTTGGGAACGACTTGTATTTTGTGGCCACGAAATAACAAAGTTGTGGGAACGAGATAATTAAATCGAGGGAACGACTTATATCTCGTGGCCACGTCTTTTATTTTTTTCGCGTCATTGCACTTCCCGGGCTCCGTAAAAAATTAGTTTGATGGTCTGAAAAAAAAACATTGGGACTTCAAAGTATTTTTCATTCCATAATTTTGCCATTTTTTAAAACATTTTATGAATGTTTGGGGACAGAAGAAACATCATGATTAATGGTTTACGGCGTAATTTAGTCCTATTTTTCCTGCAAAAAAATCTCAAAGTGTGCAGAAGTATGGGGTCTTTATTGTCACATTTCGCATTTTCAAAATGCGCCACAACCGCTTTCTTGGGAACAAATTGTGACTGGAGGCTGGCCAGTCCAACATCTGCATCCTCTTTTTACACAGCAATGCATTTGCAATGCTTGCAAAATGGTTTTACTTTGTACTTTTGAAAAATGCATGAGTGTCCTTTTATAAGATGTTGTCTCGAAGGCAGCACATGTTGCTCCAGAATATCAGTGCACTTTTCAGCATTAATGATACCTTCACAGAAGTATTAGTTACCCTTGCCAAGAGCACTGGCATAACTACATACTATGCCTGAGCATGGCTTTTGGACTCCTTTTGTACTTTGGTCTGGAGCATATGGTATCCATTGTCTCCAAAAAGAGCGAAATATATTGATTTTTCTGACCACAATACGCAATTACATTGGGTGATGGCTCATTGCAGATGCCCCCAAGCCGAGATCAACGGCGCTTTCGGACAATGTTAACATAGGGCTTCCATTTTGCCGAGTTGAGTTTAAATTGGCTTTTGTGATGTGACTACATACAGCATTGTAGAACTGACATCAGCTGTTTTAAATGTCATTTTTTACATTTTTCACCACATTGTTAGTACTAAATTGCCCCGGTCCCAAATTTTTTTGGAATGGGTTGCCGGTCTGAATAGCAGGAATGGTTGTAGGTTTACAAAAAAAAAGTTTATCGGACACATCGCTAAATATCTTGTCATCATACTTTCTGCAATGACAGCTTTTCCAGCATTAGCCAGCATCCGCTTTTCACAGATCAATCTTCTCCTGCAAATGACACCCATGACGTACAAGTGTCAGTTTAGACCAGATTTGAATGACAACTGGTGATAGCTGAATTTATGAGCGGGGCGATTCTCTGCACAGCTGTCCCAAGCAACTTATTCCAGACCAGTGGAGGCAGATGTCTATAACCAGGCAGCGCATTACTTTAGGGAAATGTTGGCTCTTTCTTTCTTTAACTTTATCACCCTTACATACATTTTGACCGCAAACTATGCCACAGACTGCGTGAAAGCCAAGATAATACAGCAGAAAGCATGATTTAGTTGGCAACGCAAGCAACATTTTAACTGCATGGAGAAGTGGCCGGCGGATTCTGACCTAAACACTGGTCTCTCTTTTTTGCTCCACATGACAGCGAAGGGGAAAAGGGTAATGATGTGGTAAAGTCCTGGTAATCTTACACTGCTGACTTGCAATTAGTGTTGACTTGCCATTGCTTTACGGTATAATTGCTTGACAACCTTTTTGCAGAAACAAAGGCCCAGACTTTTTCCCAGCAATTTACCTTTACTTTGACTCAGAGTTAAAGTCATTAGCTACTCTTAGTTTCTTTTTTTTCTCTCTCTTTATAAATTTTGCATCTCCAATCCCGCCCGAATTTGGAATGTCCAATCCGAGAACTATGTACAAGACTTGCTTATATGCAACCCCCTATTGCCAGCTCAGGAGAGAGAGACAGTTCGCGGCTCTCCTCTGAAGCACGCGCCTGTCAGCCCCTGCATCTTTACACCCATTGGTCGAAACCATCGCAAGTTCAGAACGAGGGCGGAGGATACCCGAACATGAGCAAGCTTAGAATCTCACTGACGAGCGTCCGGCTGGCCAACAGGAGGCGCTTGAGCAACGAACGAGGCAATCATTTTAATTTCCCTTCCCAGCAGTCCCTTCCCAATTTGCATCCCTACAGCGCTTCAGCCAATCGTGCGCTGTTCTGAAAAAGCTGCCGACCACTTCTGGTTGATACGACCAGGGATCAAACCCGCGCTGTTGTAGTCACTATTGCTCCGCAAATGCGGCGCCTTTACTGAGTGAGCTAACCCACCCTACTCTTAATTTCTAACATGAAGAACGTCTCACTTATTCAGCCATTATCAATATTGCCTGGACTGATATATATACATATATATATATATATATATATATATATAATATATTTTTTAGCATGCTTATATTTTTTCTTTATATGATTGCTGTTGATCAAATTCAAGAGAAAGTCGAGTCAGTGAAGTGGATATATGCAGCTACCCAGCGAGCAACGAATGCTTTCAAAATGTTAATGGAAGATTTTCTCAGTGTTCAAACACTGAGCGAAATTGTGAGAATGTTTTTGCGTTTGCCGTTTATGTTTATCCAATAATACAGTGACTCACTTCTTTGCTGACCTATCGTCCTACTGCTGTTTTTTTTAGACGTCTCACCTTAGTGCTCCCCTCCACCTCCCCATCACCTCCCCTCCACCTCCCCATCACCTCCTTGTCTTTGCAAATTCATCACTTTCACGACTTTATCAGCCTCGTCACCAGCTAGATCAGTGTCATCTAAATCTCATCAATAAGCAAGCCAGCAGAGGATGGGTTCTCCCACCGTAGCCGGGTTCTTCCCGAGATATCCTTGCGCTAGGGAGTTTTTTTTTTTCCATCACTGTCTGTGATTTCTTTCACCCTTATGAGAGTTTTTTTTTTAAATCTCATTTAGTATTTTGTGGATTTAGGTTCTGCACTGCCCTGTTGTACACCAAAAAGCATCTTCTTTGAAGTTCTTCTATATGAAGCGTTATACAAATAAAATTGAATAGAATTGAATTTGCAGTCTTCAGCCACCAACATCATCAGTATCTGGACTCCGTGGGGGATTTACTGTGCTGCTGCTCAGGACTCAGGGACTCCATCTGCCTGTTGAATCGGAGCGCTGAATACTTTTCACATCAAGATTCTACCTCCACGTCATCTGTATAATGGACAATTGTCTTTATTTCATTCACTTTTTCACTCCTGATTGAAATGCTCCATTGCAATATACAGTATGTGATTGCGGCCAATCAGAAGAAGTCATTGCCCATTTTGCATAGAAGCTAAGCACTTTTCTAAAGTGCTGTGCGAGGTCACTGTAGAATACTAAGTCGGACTCCCTCATGCTAAGGGTGGGGGGCGGGGGTTCTGCACTGGGTCGGGGGGGTTAGCAGAGGGTTTAGGGATGGGGGGTTTGGCATGTGGTCTCAGTCAACCCCCCAGTAACTGTCTTGCAGTGAAATGATATTCTAGTAACAGCAGCTTGCCAAAGGCAAAAGAGGGAAGGCACGATGGGGGTTTGCAGCATGTCTGTGTGAGTGCCTTTATATGTGTGTCATAGTCTGAAGTTCACGCCATGATTGATGTGCACATATACATGCATAAGGACTGACTACATGATGGGGTTCAATTGATTCTGTAAGAATGTTTTTATTGACTACCTGCCATGCACAGAACCCCCACACACACACACACACAAACACACACGCGCATATGCATGCATAAAACACAAACACACAAATATAATCCACAGCCAATACTTACACCTGCAGGGCTTTGCCCACTCGTGGCTCTTGCCGTCATGACTCATGTGATGCTGGAGTGTTTGCTCGTGAGGGTCTCTGTAGCTGTGTGATTGTGTCAGTGCTGGGGGCCATTGCTCTACTGGTGGCGGTTGAAAGGCATCAGTGTTTGAGACTGTAGCAAGTGAGCGCTCCTCTGGGACACATAAACACCTCAGTATCTCTGCGCTGTCTGAGCCTCAAGGCTGTCGTCCCATGAGGCCATGTGGTCGAAGGCAGTAATGATGGATGGAAACAGCCCCGTGGCTCTCAGACACTAACAAGCACATGTAAACAGGAGCATTCGTGCAAACACGTGCGTGCTCGTGCACAACCAAGCAGCTAAAAAAACTACAAAATTACATTTCTCCAGGAGCAGGTTTGAATGCCAATGATTGAGTATTATTATTTGCTGGACAGGGCTGTATGCTTTGCAATGTGAGAAATTTGAATTCAGTGCTGAGAGGCACAGTTAGCCAGTGATGTATATCCAACCACGCTCCCCTGGTCAGGGTAAACAGAGACCCTGGGGTCGGAATTAAGGGAGCGCTCTTTGCAGCTACGCCCAGTTCTCTCCCTCCACCATATCTCACCGAAGATCTCCACTTCATGGATGACTCCCTCGCTAAGAACCGCAACATCAAAATATCAACTGCATGCAAACAATTGTGTTTACTAAACAGGTGTTTACAATTGAATTCAATAAATATGGATGGACAAAGAGATATGGACGATGAAATCTGCAGTGTGGGGAAGTTTGAAGGTTTCACTATAGTTCCCAGGCGTGGTAAACACTCGGATCCTGTCCTAGAGATGCAGAGGGATGAAAGCAGACAGACGGGGGGTGGAGTGGGGGGGGCGGGGGGGGGGGTTAGAGTGGGGCATGTGAACAAAATTGTAATCCAGTAGGGCAGGAGGGCGTTTTTGGTCATGAGCGGAAGGGGAGTGTGTTTGGGGTGTGGTCCAGCTCCTGTACTTCAGCTATTTTGTCACAACCCTTGAGTGAGTGCCTTTTGTGTCTCTTCCTATTCAGTAACTTGCCAGTCTATTTGAAGTACAGTATGTCTCCTTTCATTTGCTTACATCTTGCATGTTTGCTGCTCCTCGGCTGTGTCTCATTTCATGGTTATTTCCTAATGACTGTGTGACGTGTATTTAAGCCCCCTACTTTGTGTTGCAAGTCGCTGCATTGTAATTGGCCTTATGTACTTAGAGCCAGTCAGTACTCCTAATGGAAACTCCTCATCTTTATTAAGTGTTAGATGTATTTTAATGAAAGCAAGTCCTGGAAGCTTTCCTCTTCACTGAGTTAACTGGAACAAGCTTCCAAGCCTACTCCGGGTCCAGAATCAGGACTGTGTTCAAGTTAAAGTCTGTGAAAGTATTTTAAGTTTGGGATTTCAGGTGTATAAAGGATTAGAACAGATTTGTGTCTGATATTTTTTTTTCTGAAATATGTTGCGCCTGGAAATGAATGTTTTTAACTCTGTGGTTTCCTCTCATATTCCTTTTTGCCCAGTTCAGATTCAAGCTATTATTAAAGTTTAGACTGAAGCTTCTAAAAATGTTGATCCTCTGAAAAAAAATATCATCCAGCGATTGACCTGTTTTAATGACTGGTTTGAAACAGATCATTTATTTAATTACAGCCCCTGGACAAAGTCGGACGGCTACTGTGGACTCATGGTCATCGTCTTTGCCACTGCCGCTGCCATGTCCACAGAGATTTTCTCCTGGACGCTCCACAGGCCATGAATTTCAATCAATTCCTTCGATATTTGGTGTGGGCATAGGTCATGGTTAGTTCAGGACATCTATTGATTTTGATTGCCATGACAACAGATTGGCCAAATAAAGCACAAGTTCGTGCAGAAAATCGTTGCATCCCTAGAGATTTTCTTGTGGATGTTCTACAGGCTACAAATTTCAACCAATTCCTTTGGTATTTGTTGTGGGCATAGGTTATGGTAAGGCCATGACTCCTATCGATTTTGGTTGCAATGAGGAATTGGCCGAATAAAGCACAATTTCATGCTGCAAATGAACCCCTTGCAATGTATGGCTTGTGAACGTTCCAGAGGTCAGAGTTTTCAAGAAATCACAAGCGTGCACTCTGGGGGCTACATCCATGTGGTCACAGGGGACCAGACTGTCCAGATAAGAATTATTATTATTATTATTATTATAATTATTATTACTTTTATACCTCATTCCAGCTCCACATTCTTTGTTTTAAAAACAAACTCCCAGGCTGTAAACATTTACTTTTCAAAAAAGCAGCCTCTCTGCATCTGTGGACTTCTGCTAATTTCATTACTCATTACTCATTCCACTGGCTTACCTGCTCAGAGGACAAACTTGCTCCATCTCAGCAGGCTATCTTAGCGAACCATCTAATTCAGTTTACTCAGCTGAAAGATCCACTTTACAGCTAAAATATGACTTAAACACACACACACACACACACACACACACAGGCAGGTTTTTCTATCCCCCTGGGGACTAAAAAATTATTTTTGCTCCAAAATCCTATTAGCATCCCCCTAACCCTAACCCTAACCCTAACCTCAATTTTAAAGCTAAGCATAATCCTAACCCACACACCCCCCAAAACAGCCAAACCTTTTAACCTTAATTTATGGTCTTACCTTAATGTAGAGCCTAATTTTAATAGCTAACCTTAAAACTAGGCCTAAACCAAACCATAATTCCAATAACAACCCTAGACCTAAACCTAGCCCTAAGCCCAGAATTAAGCTTTGTACCCATGGGGACCCAGTAAAGGTCCCCACGAGTCACGGTTTCTCAGACTTCACTATTTTTGTGAGGTCTTTTGATCCCCAGCATGATATATAAACAAACCCACACACACACACACACACATTACACACACATACGTACATATGCAGACGTGCACAATTGGTGGGGAAATTGCTCCATGGTGCATTGACATATGGAATGACTGTGCCCCAGACAGCTTACATGCTATACACTGCACAGGCAGTTGTGTGGCAACACTCAGATTTTACGTGAATGTTTACAGCAGAATATGATGTCACCCAGGAGAAGTAATAAAGGACTTATCATTTCCCTTGAGTGGGGGACCCTGCTGTTCATCACAGGCTGATCATGTTTCTTGTTTTAAGAAATGGTTATCAAGAGCCCTGCTTTAAACCCTCAGTTGATCCTCTTAGATATAGATGAACAACATGAGGAATGTTATGCAGAATTTTTCAGAACCAGTATGACTCAGATTGAAACGTTAAGAAGTAGACATGTTGTGCCTTTACTCAAATGATGGACCTTAAAGTTCAACAAACATTTATACATTTTAGCCCAAACACCTGCAGATATTTAAAGTATCAGTTCTGCTTTGAACCTTTTGATGGCATGGTTTTATAGAAAGATTCAAATAAAGATATAGTGAGTTTCTTTTCTAAAAGAAATATAATGACAGCATGAAAGAGAAGCATGGCATTTATATAACTGATCATGACACAGATATCCTGCCTCCAGCACTTCCTGAACTCTTATTTAAATTGAGTGTCTTCTTACACCACATTCATGATGTTTAACATTTTGCCAATGAATACAATAAATGATACATTTCATTATTCAGTACTCAGTAGGTCCTGTCTCAAGTTTATTCATTTTAGAAAAGTTTAAAGGCATACTGTTACAGCCCAGACCGGGAAGTAAGTACAGAGACCAGCGTACAATCCAACAGGTAGTTCATTGACAGCAATACAGTACAGATTGGGAACAGAATCCCTGATGATGACTTGGGGTCAGAGCCCCAGATAATGATAGCATATTTCAGTACAGATGTAACAGGCCAATCACCTGGCTTCCAGGATGCAGCCAGATGTTGTGCCAACTGCACCAACACTGAACTGCTCCAGAGGAGAGGGATGTTGCCTAAGGGGAACTCGGATTCAATCTTGATGACCGTGAACAGATTGAGAGCTTGTTCCTGATAAACTGGACAAGGTAAAAAAACAAACTTGGAAAGGTTAACAAGAACGTGTTCCCAGACCTGGATCCTGCTTAGGCTTGAGAGCTTGTTCTGATTAACTGAATTGACGACCAGACTTGAGCTGGGTTAACTGAACCTCAGTCTCAATCCTGGACCCAGATTAGGATTGGAAGTTTGCTCAAATTGACCAGATGATAATGAAGACTGAGGGAAACTGCTGTTACTAAAGTACTAGTTGCAATAGATTCAGCCCGGGTTAAGGAGACGCACAATATATAAACCAATCACAAAAGACATACACCTAATAGACACGCGTGTTGCTGAATTGTGAAGAGACACGCAGGGATTCACACCAGGGTTGTGACACATATATAATTTACAATAAAATGACAGCAGATCTCACTCCAAATACTTCACCTTCACTTAGGTAATGGTAACTTCTTAAAAGTATGGATAATGGTTGAACATTGCATTATTGAGTACAGTATGTGTTGTTTCAGCTGATTAAGTACCAAGTATTTAATCAGGTGAACATTCACTTATTAATATTGTTGCTCACAGACACTGTCCATAATGATATCAAGTAAATTCAATGATTAGAGTAATTCTGCAGTTACGTGCCTATGGAGATCTGAAGGATTGAGAGCATTATTACATGACGGGTCAATATTTGCCACTATATCAGCTTGCGATCTTCTGGGAAAGCTGTCTAAAGTGGTGTCATATTTCTTTTTTGTGCGGTTATGTTTGAATATAACCCTGAAAAGCTTTTGAAGGATCAGGCACTGATGACGGGTGATTTGATCAGGTCAACGTTGGCTTCCGTGTTGGCCACGATGGTGTTTGAAGGTGTCGTTTTCAGGGGTCTTTTTTGGCTACTCAAGGTCCTCTGCACTGGCATCGACAGACAAAATGTGGACCTAGCCTCAGGGACTTTGTCATGCTGAGACTGGAAACGGACTCCCTAAAACTGGTGCGACAAACGAAATTTCCTGTATTTTTATTGTGTAATATATTATCAACATTCCCTTCACTGAAACTTGGAAGCATAGCCTGAACCATGTAAAATGATCACAGACCAAGAAGTGCCTGAGTATTTCTGACCAGTGTTTAACACCGTCCCTGAAACTGTGGAAAGAGTATATTGTGCATGTTCATAATTGTAGCACAACCATCGTCGCAAATTGCAACATTGACAGGCTAGGAAGTATCTAAGCAGCGGCTTTTTTTTTTTTTTTTTTTTTTTTTTTGAATTCGTCTTATCTTATTGCATGCATTAGGCTTCGTGTAACTGCTCTGGTATTTGTCTCTTTGAGCAACACTGCGTCCTTATTGTGCATTTTGGCGTGCCTTCAACAGATTGGACATAAAAGTGATTGCTGCGCCCGAAAGAGTTCTACAAAGAAAAATAATCAATTTCCACTCCAGTAGTGAGATAGTCTCTACCGACCGTTAATGTGGTGCCGAAACGTACCGGTTGCTAACTTGCAAAATGGCCAGGGGCTCGATCTGTTGTACGCGGCAAATAGGAGAGGCATCAATAACGCGGCATCAGGGGGAATAAATGATCTTGCTGCCTCGCACCAGCGCGAGCACCGCCTGAGGTGCGGCAGGAAGGAATATTGGATGCAGTATAAATTCACGACCACAGCATGGTGTATCATCTACTGTTCCCTCTGCCCCTCGTCCTCATCACTGCCGAAAGATGAGCCCAAACTAATGACTATGAGAAAAACGCGCGTGACGGATGAAGAAATATAAATATAAGATTAATTTGAGAATAATAGAGGCTTGGTATCCAGTTTGAAAGGATAAAACATTAACGCATTATCTTTGGAAGCGTCATCAATAATGCATGCCCCGATGAGAGTAATTCGGGTTATGACTTTGCTGACCAGGGAGAACGTCTGGGGAGCAATTATCCAGCGGCTCTTTGGGCGCGTACAGTAAATTTGAATTTCTCATGTTGGTCAAGGAGCTGTCAATGAAAATCACTGACCCAAAAACACGAAGTAAATAGTCAAGATCGACGTCTTTTCATAAAGTCGATACGCATGAGAGTTGTAGCCGAATGCCAATTATTGAACAACACCTCTAGCGACCTTTGCTTTGCTCACTGTTATGGGCTGCTTCTAGCTTTTCATACTGGCCTTAAAGCGACGAAATTCTTTACTTGATTGTTAATACAGGTTTAAAACTCCATGAACTAAAAATATAATTTTCTTGGAGAAACCTCGAACTCCCCTAAAAAAAGCAAGAGGCTATTCGCCCCGCAGCACTTCGGCGCGAAAGTACAAAGAGCGGGGCGGATTATAAAGTGAAATCTCTTATTGGCCCAACTGCGGGGCAAATAGCAGAAGCGCTTCTCTCACCCGCCCCGCCGTGGTGCGAGTAGCAGAACTGCTTCTCTTGTCTGCCCCGTTGCGGGGCAGATAGCCGATCTCTTTCCCCCAATTCACTCCGCTGCGGGGCGAATAGCCACTTCCAAAAAAAAGAAATGAGGAAAAATTAAATTGGCCGACTCGAATCTAACCTATGCTTTTTGAGAGGTTTTGTAGATTAGCTACAATATGTTGTTGTGATATACGGTGCAATGAACGTCTATAATTTTCGGTGAAGTTGAGGATTTTCTCCCGAGCCACGCCTGATGCAGCAGAATTCTTGGAAACGATTTTTAGGAGCTGTCCAGCAAGTAGGTTCTGAAAAATCCTTAGTCATTTCTTAGAACTGAGCGTCCGGTTGCGCACCAATTCACCGCGAATGCATTAGCGCTGCAAACCCATGCGTGGAAGAGGAAGGGACGTCAAACCTTAGAGACATTAGCTGCATTTCTGTCGTCAGGAAGACAGCAAATGAAAAGATGCAAGACAAGAGACTTCCGATTTAAAATCCATGCGAATTTTATAAAGTTCATCCATTTGGTGAATTTTCGTGACTTAGTTACTGTCGTTTCCTTTCCCTCCATTGCACCGTGTAAACGCAAAAAAGGGGAAAAATAAATAAATAAATAAATAAATAAATAAATGATTTGAATAAGTAAATAAATAAATAAAAGTCAAATGACAAAATAAATCAGTGAAAATTTATCCGTGATAGCTGTTCCGAAATACTGGCCTGCTATTTCTCTAATTTTCATTCGAAAAAAAAAAAAAAAAGCCACTACCAATGAAGAAAGCAGGTCACACTACACTACATTAGTTGTGCTTTGTCTATAGAACGATAACTGAAGGAGATATTCCTTGTGAAATGAATAAATGCGCAGGCAAAATTAGTGAGCGAGAAATTCTTGACCTGTGTGTCTCTCGAAATCTCTCGAAGAGATACACGCAACGAAAGGGCACACAAAATCGACTCGACACCACAAACTGCAAGCGGCAGCAACCAGCGTGTAAAAGAATTCAAAGGGGGTGGGTTCATAGCTCTCACTCCCCAGACGAGATAAGATCGTTTTCTGAGCAGAGGAAACTGAAATAGTCCACCTGGTGAGCGATCAGGCAGCGACATCCATCCCATTTTTTGATTTACTGTCCTTTTGTACGCTATCAAAAAAACACGCGCTTTCGAACTGACAGTTCGATTGCTGCTCCCAAAGAGCACTTTTCTGTGAGGTCCAGTCGCACAACTCCACTCTCCAAATCAGGCTGCTTTTCTTCGCGAGCTTTTCTCGAGTCACTCCGGTTTACGGGGGCTGGAAATTTGTGGATTTGCTTGAGCGACCCACGCGAAGCCAGGCTGTGCGAACCAGGGGGTTGCCCCGACTCCCGGGCACTCATGGAGGGAGACGTTATGGACAAACTGGAGGACATGGCTTCGGTTTGCGAGTTCGACCCTGTTACGGGCAGCATCCCTGCCACTAAAGTGGAGATTACCGTGTCTTGCAGGCAAGTCTGTTATGTTCAATTCACAAGTCAGAAAACGTTGTCATCTTCACTAAGATGCTTCATACATTCAACGCTCTTGTTAACACGGATAATGACTACAATTGCGACGTCGTAGAGAGGAAAATCTATCTTCATTGTGTTTTTTATTTCTAGCTTAAATGCATTTGGATGTATTCTTGCGTAAACCGTAATAATCTGCAAAAATGTGGTTCCATGAGCAAAAAATAAAGCACATGTGGAGTACACCCTAAGAGCAGTTGTGCGAAGGCTTCCTTGAAGAAAGCAATTACTTTAGCGGACTTTATTTTGAAATAGGAGTTATGTATCCACAGTTTATCTCGCATTAATAAGGCGCGCGTCTCTACATAGGCTATATTAAACTGAGAGACTGCTATTTTATAAGTTCTGTGTGGAATGAGTATGGGTGGAGACGCACGCGTGCATTTCAATGTGCTTCAAATTGTTTCTACGATGCTATTACTCAGATCAGTATGCAACATTATGCTGTCGTTAACAGTACTGTAAGTATCTTTTCTGGGGATAGACAGCTATCATTTCACATTCTTCCTCCATGCATTATGAAAATTGTGAGTTTTAATGATCCACTCATTTGGTTTATTTCCACTTCATGAAATGCACAGCGACCAAGTGTCATGCCGACAATGTTTAGCAAAACGTTGTTTCGTAGCCCATAATGGATTTTGTGTTCGTTAGCGCGCTCGTGTTGCATGACAAAGGCCACCTGGTGAAAAATCTTTTTACGCACGAGTCTACTGTCCAGACTAGCCTATCTGCGTGCACACAACGCGCGCGAACTGGCGGCGGGCTAGTCTTACCTGTCCATTAAAATTATATGGATGAGAACTTGTTGTACAATTAAAATATTGTCATTCTTATTATATTTATTTATTTATTTTTTGCCCATGGTCGAAGCATCTACTTGAAGTCAAACGGTATTTTCATTTTGCTGTCGCCTGGCGTACTCTGTAGCATACTGTAACGCGTAAATGGCCACATGGATCGGTTGCTTCATTTGATATCATTTAAAGGTACAGAGCTTGGGAATGCTTGAAGTATACTAGTGCGCTAATTTGTACCCGAGTGGGCGTACCGATGTAGTGGCTCGTCTTCCAGAAGACACCACAGGGAGGTCTCATACTGAGATGGGTTTGTGACATGTTTAAATAAAGATGCATATTTTGCGGAATGTAGCCTAAAATATATAAAATTACGGCGAATTTTAATAACTAGAGTGGATGTAAATAATCCCTGCTTTTATTCAGCAGCCATCAATATGATAAGAAGGCTTCCACAAATTCTGAGCTCAACAAGAGCGCACTCCCCACTACGTCACGGTGCACAATAAAAATTCATCTGGTCTTTTCGTCGAATGGGAAATACGTATTTAAAACGTCAAGATTAGAGAGTTTCCGTTCTCAAAAACAGAGCAAGATCACTTAACACGCGGCGAACTGTTCTATCAGCTGACCAAAACCCAGATAAACTACGCAGAACGTCGCTCAAAACCAGAACTTTTTATTAGTTCCTAAGGCTCACTAGAAATTAGTCCACCTTGGTGCGAGTGCAAAGTGACTTCCAAGTAACTTCCTTTCACCAGTAAATTTAAATAAGCAGGAATGGTGTTGACCGTCAGCGCAACAATCTTAAAGAAAACTAATTTTCCCTCCCTCAACCATCCCGGAGAGACTGGGTATCATTCTTGGCTGCCCTTTTTAGGCCAATTGAAAATATAATTCAGACCTAGTTGGCTGTCAAATTTCTTTTTTATGCAAGCACGGCTTCAGGTCAAGGAGAAAAGAATATCAATGAGGAAATCTAAATGAGATGGCCGAATTTTCTTTCTTTTTTTTCTTAAGTGAGGGAAAACTTTAAATGGTAATTCAACGGTCACTGAATTTCTCATTCTGAAAAGTGGAACGGATAGATCTCGAGTATGAATTTAATGTTGCCAAGGTTGGCCCTGCAGGCTAAGTGCAGCTGAATGAGGCAAAAGGGGGTTATTAACATTTAACAGGCAGCACTATCACCGCTCTTTAGGAAACAGGACTTTTAGTGTCCTTATAGACCAAGTGTTTGAAATGACTGCAGTTTCCCTTGCTAGTGGCACAATTCTTTTGTGCTGTTTGGATGGTCTGCATGCGGCGTGTTCTGATAGACTGTTGCTGTGTGACCTGGACTCTTAGTAACGGTGGCGAGGGGTTATACTCCCTCTGTATCTGTAGGGGCTTTGAACTGCATTTTAGTTATCTCTCGCCACCTCGCTCTGTCTCTCAGTGAGATTGTAGTTGTGCCTGTGTGCATGTGTGTGGCAGTGGTGCTGTTTGCGTGTGTGTTTCTGCACATGTATGTGTGTTGATGTGTGCATGCGAATGCACATGTTTGGGTCTGCTGCAGGCGTACTGTCTAGGTGTGTCTGTGTTTGTGCAACTGTACATGGAAAGCTGAGTGCATTCGTGTATCACTGTGCGGTTGTAGTTATCTGTGTGTGCGGTTGTTTGTGTGGCTGTGATCGTGCCTCGGAGTCTGCATGGTTTTAGTTGTCTGTGAGAGCTGTGGTCTGTCTGTATGTGTTTCTGTGTATGAGTGTGCTGGTGGCTTACTCTGTGTGTGTATGCATGTTTGCATATGGCTCTCTTTGTCTGTGGTTTTGGTTTTCTGTTTTCCTCTGTGTGTTGTTGTAGCTGTACATGTGTTAGTTTATGTGAGTTTTGTTGAAGTTATGAGGTTGTTTCACTGTGAATATTTGGGTGTGGTTGTGTGTGTGTGTGTGTGTGTGTGTGGTTGTCATTCTGTTTGGGTTTTCCTTGTGAGCGGTTGTGGCATGTGTTTCACTAGTGTGTGAGTGATTGTGGTCATTTGTGTTCTTCCTTCTGTTTGTGGTTGTATGTACTTCTGTGTGTGTGTGTGTGTGTGCTGATGTGGTTGTGAGTATATTTCTCTGTGTGTGTTCAGTCATGGTTGTGCGTGCGTTTGCTTGTGGTTGTCTGTATGACTCTCTTGGTGTGTGTGCTTGTGTGTTTGTGCTTCTCTGTGTGAGGGTCCATCTAACCGGCCTTTTTCGATGAGCTGTGTCATTAACAGTGGGAGGCTGGGTCTTTCATCATCATAATTTTCCTGTTCGGTGCTGTCTCAGACGTGTGTGAGCACAGAGAGTGAGATCACATCTTTATTTCAATGCCATCAGAGGCGTACTGTCCGCTGTATTTATTTATTTTTTGCGTTCACCCTTATTGCTAGCTGCAGTTTGCCAGTGATTAAAAGGAGAAAACCATCCCTGCATGATATAAACAGCCTGCACTGTGTGTTTACATTGGAATGTATTTCGCAGATGTGTTTGCATCTTAAAGTAGCCCACGCTCCCTCTGTCCCCTCAGCTTCCATACGCCAGGAGATTATGGTTTATAACAGAGGTGGGCAATGAGGGCCGTATCTGTCCCTGGTTGTCGCACCAACTACTGGCCTTTAATGAGTTCATAATCAAAATTAGCCAAACTATTTATGAAATCTGACATTTCAGTTGCATTTCTTTAAATTATCATGAATGACCAAAGACTGTTCTTGTCTCCCTACATAAAACATTTTTCTTTGATCAAACCTTTGCACAAATCTATATTTGCGTTTGCAACCAATTAGCTCAATTAGTCAGGGTAATTGACAGAAATAAAAACCCGCATACACACCGGCCCTGCCGGACCAGGATTGCCCACCCCTGGTTTATAACAAAACGTCACAAACGCCAGTCTTTAAGAGTCACAGGGGCTGCAGGTTTTTAGGATTTTCATACAACTGCCGCCAAAATCGAGCCTCATAAATGAGGTTTGTAAAATCCTTAGCCAATCAATGGCTTAAATTAAGCTCATACTGAACACAGGAGCAACCGAAAAACCAGCTAACACAGTGGCCCAATAGGATATCAGTTTGAGACCCCGGGTGTTTAATGAGAGTTGCTGGTGCTCTGCTCTGCCAAAGTAGTACAGAGCAGAAAAGGGATGTTCTTACTGTACAGAGTAGCGCTTCCCCAAACGTCCTGCTGATTTTCACTCCATCCCTAATGAAGCACATCCCTCTCAGCACCTCGAGCAGGGCTGCCGGCCCTGATCCTCGAAATCTACCATCCTGGAGGTCTTCATTTCAACCCTTCAGGCGAATCAAACGCTGTATAAAAATATGTCTGTGCTTCCCTTTGCAATGTCCATTCTGAGTACTAGTCTCTTAGAGAAAACCTTAGATATGCATGTGGAACTCTGTTCTTTGTGTGATAGTGAATTTTTACCTCTGAACATTGACAATAGAGATGTCTTTTGAAATTGTCAGTCTTCTGTGGGAAGTATTTTTTGGTGAGATTTTTGGTTCTTTTCCCTATCAGTCTCCACAGAATATCATTCCTTTATCATACATAATTCATTTTTCAATTCCCTGGTCTTTTTAAGGAAATTGCCCATAAAGTGTGCTGGCGAGATTCAGTTTGTCATGTGGCCCTCGTCCACACTGTTACAGTCTGTGCCTGCAGCACCAGAGTGCCACACACAGCGTATTGACATCTGTTCTCTGAAAGGGCTCTCGTTGGTAAATGGAGCAGTGAGGGAGGTCACAGCTGTGTCAGGCAGACTCGATGAACACCATCTTCTGATCCTTCTGTCGCCAGAGCGACGTGAAATGACTTTCATGACTAATTCATCACCAACCGCACTCTGTTTTGGGTCTGTCAATGTTGGAATTATTCATATGATGTGACCATGTGCCCACACTCTATACTCGACTGTCAGAAGAGCAGGCGGAAGAACAGCGCTAACGTGCAATTATAGCTGTCCAAATTAACAGTGCCTCAGATGACTGGAGATTTTTAAATTGACAGGTAAAGGGTTCTCCAGCTGGTGTCAGTGGAATCCTCCAGAATGGGTGTGACGTGTGAAAGTTCCAAAACTGAACCACTTTCAGAACAAAAACCCATTGAACTAGGGTCCTTTCATGAAATGTGGGTTTCTTGAATCATGTTTTTTTCTGAGACAGCAGTTTAGAGTCAGAATAAAGACTATGACGGATGATGGATCTGACAGTATACATCTCTTGATAAAGCGATGAAGAGATGATGGGCTGATTGTTTCCTCTCTCTGTAAAAACAGCTCCAGGTGCATTTATTCAAAGTTGGATTTAATAATTTATCCCCTGTTTAGGTTGAAAAGGCTGGTTGACTGGGAGGGCGGAGGGAAGCCTGATTGCACTCTGCTTGTATGACAGCGATTGGCTGGAGGAAGTGTCCATTTCGAGAGGGCGTGAGGGTCAGGCGCTAGTTTTGTATAGGCTAATCGAGCCTGCGCTGAGGTGCTTGGTGGTACGTCGTAGTCTGCAAGTATTCAGGCATTGAAACTGCAGAAAAAGGGTGAAATGATATGGCTGTAAATGCTCACAAATTGAAGCTGACAGTCCATACCTTTCATATTTAATGTTTTCAAATCCAATGTTCTGGAGTACAAAGAAAAAAGGCAAATATTACCAGTGTTCAAAAGCGTATGGACTACACAGTATGATTATTACCATATCCTGAAGTTGCTCTGCTCATCCTCGGAATGGATGTATGGGAGCTGACAGAATGGTGACAGCGTGTTGCTCTATCTGGCAGTGGTGACCCATATGAATAGAGACTGGCAGGGTTCGGCAAAGCCTCTCGCACTTGTCAGCTCATGACGCCATACGTCTGACCGCTTCTCAAAGGCTAACCGTGGCACACCCCTTATTCCCCCGTATTCAGTGCTGAGATCCACAACACCATTACCTGTCAGCATTGGACATCAGCCAAATGTGAAACCCTTCCTCCCCAGAACCGCGCCCCTGCAATGCCATTAAGAAACATGGATAACAGTGAAATACCCCCTCAAAACCTCTCACACCTCCCGCTAACTGGGCAGGAATTTCCCTCCACATCAGCCATCCCCCTCTGTCACAGCTCCTATTAACTTGACAGAATGAGGCTTCAAACTGATGGTCTGGGGTTAGAGGTTTCCGACAATCTGTCAATCAACCAAGACATCTGGTCAGATATATTGGTATAAATTCGTCTGCTGCCTTCAAGCTCTTGTATCAGTGGTTCCAGCATATATTTTCAACTACCTTAAATTCCCAATAGTTCCGATAAATATAGCTGTGTTTTCAGCAATTAACTGCATTCTCCTGAAATGCGAAAATGGTAAAAATGGTAAAGAAAAAAAAATGCACTGTAAAAATTAGTTGCACCTTAAATTATTTCAAAACATTGTAAGTTCTCAGTTCAAAAGAAATTGTGAATTGTGAACAAAATACAGGATTTTCTTGAGAACTTGAAGCGAGTTGGCTTTTGTTGACCTGACAACATAGAACAGTGGTTCCCAAACTCAGTCCTGGGGTCTTCCTTTGTATGCTGGTTTTTCTCCAGCCACAATTGTGACAGTAGGATTTTTACAAGCTGTTAATTTGTCTTAGCTTAGTGCATTTATGTTTAGAGCAGTTATTTATCATGAGCCACATTTTAATATATACTATAGATGCCATGAGGAATAAAAAGTCAAGATTCACACTGTGATATATTAGAAACAACTGCATAAAAAGAGAGAAAAAACTAAACAATCGCTAGGGTGAAATCATGGGCACACAGTCGCAAGAAATAACAATTTATTTGTCAAGTAAATGATAGTCAAATCTGATCTGTGTCATGTTTATGTTATGTTCAAGCAAATTATTTTGACAGAGCTAAAAAAAAAAAAACATCTGCATTCAGCAACCTCTTTTGGAGCTTACTGATATTCTCAGTGTCTTATTTGATGAGTCGCAATGACTTGCAATATAGAATAAAAACGATACAAAGAGTCTGTTTCCAATATGCAATAAGTGCCAAAATTACAAAAATTGAGATAATACCGTAGAGCAATAGCCCTGTGCTTCTTACACATGGTGCAAATATTCGTTTTTAGAAATTCATACTATAAGGTGTATTTTTTCATGGTCAGATTTTGTGTTTTTCTATGAAATGCAATAGGCGCCAACATCAAAAGCTGATTTACTCAAAATGAGTCGAATGGATGTATTGCATTTCGGAAACAAACTTCATATGTTCAAGGGACTTTTCATGGCACAAACTGATATTTCTGTGAAAATGTGGCTTAAAGGTACACTATGCAAGTTTGTTGACATCACTTCTGTTGACATTCAAACTAAAAAAAATAGAGGTAGCCTGCCCCTCCCTCCCATAGTTCCCTCCCTCCCATGCTTCCATAACCGTCAACTCTTGTCGGTGATTGGCCGGGACGGTTTGTTATGTTGTGGGGCACAGCCTGTGCCCCTTGTGTTTATTTGCAGTTTGTGACACCTGTGCGGTCTCCAGAGCCCGGGGTTTTTTTTACAGTGAATTTAGGGGCAGGCAGGTAGCGGATCGTGGAGAGATGTCGGCGAATTGAGACAAAATATAATCACGCAGAAAGTAAACAAACTTGCATAGTGCACCTTTAAGATGTTAACTAGCTGGTTTTAACACGAAATGCAACTAAGTGGGAGAAATTAAGAGCTTATAGCAGTTATGGTTGGAACAAAAATTAGCATACGCAGGGGGCCGCAACACCAAGCTTGGGAACCACTGACTTAAAACATGTTGAAATAATAAAACGTGCTACCATTCATCTCAGTATCGATGGACAACATTGGCACTTGGCCCCTTATAAGGAAAACATAAAATTACAAGAGGTGCCTGCTTACTATTGGTGCTTGGCCCCTAATTAGGAGTGCCCAAATCATCCAATTGGTACTTTCTTTAATAGAATGAATTCACTGGTGAGCTCAGGAACACCAAAAGGCCCTGAGGACTGCAAAAAACAACTGTGGCAGTTGACAGAATTCTTTGCATATGACAAAATGTAAACCATTGATGAGCCTCAAATTCGGGAAAACTTTAAAACATAAAACATCTTTAACCCTTTCATGCATGGAGGTCACTACAATGTACAGCTGTTTAAAAGTGTATTTTCTCTATATATGCCTGCAATTTTAGGCACTGCTGCATATTAGTAAAAAAATCCTGACTGAGTTTATCATAATTCATGCATGAAAGGGTTAAAAAAAGACTGTGCAATTCTGAAACAAAATATGAGACAAAGATCAACTTGTACCTGAATGATCGGAAAAGAAGAATACGGCAGAGGGAGGAAATTGCTCATGATGCGAAACATACCATCCTATCTGTGAAGCATGGTAGATGTAGTGTTATGGAGTGGGCTTCTATAGCTGCCAGTGGAACTGGTTGTATTCACTGATACTGTGACCAGTGACAAAAGCAGTAGCATAAATTCTGTATTCCATGGAGCTATACAGTCTGCTCAGATTCAGCCTAATGCAAGAGAGTCCCTCTCTTGATTCAGTTAATGAGTCACTCAAAGACCACTCTTTTCAGAAGAAAATGTCTGACAAAAATCACACTTACTTGAGTAGTATTCCAAAAACTCTTCAAGCCAATGTATTCAAAATTTAAATCTAGACTCCAATAAGGTTCACAGTCTGCAAAGTGCTTGGTATATTTTGCATTTCAATGACATCTGGTAATTGGGCTGGCAGTGTAGCCTACTGGTAGGTTCCTACACTCATGACTGTAGAGTTTCTGTTTCGAAGCCCCAGTGGGGCTTAGGATTCAGAGATGAAATTGGGAGGAACTCTGCTGCTGTTGAGTTTAGGCCCTTAATCCCAAACTGCTCTGGGGGCTTTACTCTTCCCCCTGTTCTATCCCTCCCCACTCGCAACTGTTCAATCAGGCATTTCTCTCTGGGCATCTTTTAAAAATTTCTTGGTGGAACTTCACTGGGTGAATAAAGGCTTCAGAACACTATCCCTTCTAAATATATCTGTTAGACAACTGTAATAAAATGAACGAACTTGTTCCTCCATTCACAGGCAAGTATATTAAACTGTCATCTGTTTCCCAACGCTAACTCTAAGTCATTATGTTTATTAAGCACGATCCCAACCATCACCGCCCAATCGGAACACTTCCAACTGACTCCCCGCCTCCTTGCTAAATTTGAGCGCACCAAACTACCTTCTGAGAAGAAAAACTGCAATGGGCAATATTTTTTATACGATCTCATGCCTCTGCATTGAAGGGAATGTCCTTATGGTCTCCAGTATTTCAGAGTTGTAACACATTGCGGCATGATAGTAGCTTGGTTGCTAATGCCTCGATTATCAATATGGATAAAAGACTGCAGACTTCAACTCCCAGGTATGGCTTAGAGTCAGAGTAAAACCACGAAATCACTAATAAACAGCAACTATAAAAAATATCTTTGCAGAATCTGCTTAGATTCATGAGATATTCTCCACATTTTAGTATTGATAGAACTCTGCTTTTAACTGGACGCAAGCAGAAAAAAAAAGATTTTCAAAGCACAGTCTAACAGTAGTTCAAAAATAATTTGTGAATATCCTGTCTGCAGAAGAGATGAAAACAGTCTGTAGCTGTGCAGTAGTCTTCCTCCTCACCTGCAGTGAATTCTCAGAATATTAGGACAGTGGTACCTTTTTGAAGTGGTTGCAATTCCTTTCAGGTTCTCTCCCCATGGACGGTAGTGCCTTCATCTGAGAGAGCAGGCTCAGTTTTAATTGAGTCCACAGAGAGAGAGAGAGCGTAGTGTGGGAATCTTTAATGGGGTCCATGTCCATATACTAAAGGACAGTGCTGTGTGACCCCTCAGTCCATAAGGTGTCTTCAGGGCATGCTCTGCTCTCCATAAAGTCTTTAATTGTGGCTTGAGGGGGTGGAGGGACGACTAGCATGGAGAAACACAATTGGCTGGGTCGAGAGAGGTCAGAGGGCACGGCACTATTCTGAAAGTGCTCCGCCAATTATTCTGAATGGCAATAGGAAGACCAATGGGATGGATCCACAGTCTCCGCCCCTTAATGGCTCAGCGTATTTGAGTGACACTTACCGATGGTGACCCTCGACTGGCTGTCCACCTCCTATAGGAAAATCAGCCCCCTATGTACCAATGCTTAAGAATCATACAGAAATATCCAGGGCAGCACTGCTGTTCTGACAAGTTTTCCTTCTCTCCAGCTTTATTAAAATTCTGTAACCCAGTTGTCTGACAGTGTTTACAGCTAGAGCAGTGCCTCTCACTCCGGTGAGGGGGTGTGTAGTGCCACTTCCTGTGTCTGCACTCGGAAGAATGTAATTAAAGTGATGTTGTCAGGTGTTATCCATCACTTTAATTGTGTATGGTCAGTACCTGGGATTGGTTATCATCATAATGCTGAGCTGATGCTGGAATGGATTGTTGTCCAGTGCTTATGTGACTCCCAAAATCCCATCTCACTCCTGGCCTTTTCAAATTTATTATCTGGGTCAAGATACAACAACAAGCTGAGCTGCATTCATTAAATAGTATTGCACTGGGCTGAGGATTCATCTGCAATATCTGTGAAGTGCCATGCAATATTTAGTTACAGTATGTATAATGCAGGGATATAAAAGTGATAGTCAAATCTGACTGCACAATTTGAATTAAGGCCTAGTTTTCTTTCCTCCGCGGTGATTGGTGGAACAATTGGAGCTACTGATTGGCCTGACTGTCTTCTAGGCCATGCGATGGTGGAAAAGCAGAAAAACAGAAAAAGAGAAGTATGTTCTTTGTAAGTGCATTTGGTGTTCAAATGATATACTTATGCAGCTTGTGTTCAATGTACTTTTATTGGGTTTGTGTATTTTATTGTTCTTAATATGAAGAACAGAGTACGTGTACTTATAGCTGTTTTATATCGAGTTTTTAACAGTGCGGTCTGTCAGTAATTGGACAGGAGCTCTGTTCACAAGCACACAATGATTTGGCTATTAGGTTTGGGATATTGGACTGTGCTAATGTGTTTACATGAGCGGTGCTAATAATGCATTTACAATTCATAATTCGTTCATAACCCAGCTTTAAGTGGAATGTGATTACATTCATATTTGGTGGTCTTAGGAATTACAGGAAATAGTGCCAATATACTGGTACCAAAAAATAATAATCAATAAAATAATAATAATAATCAGTGTTGGGCAGGTCGTGGGACTTTGTGGAATAGTAATTTGTTCACTCTGCTAGGGAAGCTGGACTGTGTGAACCTAATCTATGAAAGTATGATGCCTTACATGGAGTCTCATCGCTACACATAACTTTTTGAATCATGTCTTGGTACTTATCTCACAACTAAACCTAAAACCTGCTGTTGTAGAAATTTTAATTATTTATTCCACACCTGCTAACAGAGAGTAAATGCTGACCAAAGGAGTGGAAATGGGCTTCCTCCCCAATCCATTAATCGCTTTTCTTAGCTAACATCCCATAGGAGGATTCGAGGAAAGTAAGCAAGGAAAGTGTGTGAGGATGGTGGAAATGTCAGTAGGGATAACAGAAGGTCTTAGCACGTCCAAGCGTGTAAAGCCATGTTCGTTACAGACATGGCCGCTGGGAAGCATTAGGTCCACTGCACCAACATCTAGACATCATGCTTTCTGAACGGATACTTCTGCGAAGGGATGCATCTGTGCACTCAGGATTTCCTTTATTAAGAATCCCTCTGGAGCTTCCTAGTTGCTCACTCTCAGTTTTTTCAAATGTCAGTAAAAATGGTGGAACTGGATTAATGAGTCACTGGAGGACCGAGGCGATAAGGATGTAAAAATAAATGACTGGAATGAGCTCAGTCTCCCATCAGTGATAATTGCAAACACCTCAGGAGTACAGAGGGGCCACAGTTGCCTCAACTGATATTGGGCCCCTCAGTAAATATAAACAACAGTTGTCCTGAACGAATGCTTTTATTATTACCTCCACCAAGGCGGTTATGTTTTTGCCAGCATTGGTTTGTCTGTCTGTTTGTGTACAAGATAACTCAAAAAGTAATGAACGGACATCTCTGAAATTTTGTGGGTGGGTTGCGGTTACATCAGTGATGGACTCTATTGATTTTGACTGCAATGGGTCAAACAATATGGCCAGCACAGCAACCATCTCGAAATCCTATGTTGCAGATACCTTAAATTTCTTATGAACCATGTTCACTCAGCAAGATTTCGACGCTGCTGCCTTGGCGGAGGTTAACACTCTCAGATTGCCTCTAGTTTACTCTTGATATTTTGTTCAAAATATCAGCCAGAACATAACTTTTAATTGAAACGCAATGACTGAAAAAAAAAAAAAACTGTGCCAAAAGGGAGGTTTATAACTTTTTAGCAAAACCCTAATAATTGTACTGTGCCTGGTTCAGGAAGACATCCTTGCTGAAATATGCTGAATAAGCACTGAAGTTGGACTGAAATTCTGTGGAATTTGCAAAAAATATGAACTTTAGCCACTCATTTATAACATTTGTGTCTTTTGGAAGGCTATGTAATGAAATGTTGGCTTCCTGGCGGGCAAACTCGCAGTGTTTCTTCAACATTCTCCTCTCCTTGCATCTAACGTAAACAGCAAACTAAACTTTTTGCTTTCGTCCACATACAAGACAGACATGTGGTGGGGAATACTCCCCAAGGCAGTGAATACAGTATGTGTAGTGTTAGTGAACAGAATCCCAGGCCAGAATCCAGGCCAATTCCCTGGTCAGGGCCATCTCATGGAGTACACCTGCTGACTTTGTTCTTGTTTCTGCCATTTGCCCAAGTCAGAGGCATTTAGGCTGATTTGATTATTAGAAATACACTATATTTTTCGGTGGCTGACTTCCATAACTTTTTTACCTCCTTGCGAGTAGTGATGGCAAAGTGAGGCTTTGTAAAGCACTGAAGCTCTCCAGCCCATTGCATCGTAAATAGATTAATTACTCAAGGCCTCATTGAACACACTGTACTCTAGTGACAGTAGAAGATAAAAATAATTTGTTAGCAGCTAACTCATTGTAGACCACGTGCCACCTGCAGTAGCACTGAAACATATGTTAAAGTCAGATTGTGAAACCAATCATTTCGTGAAATGACAGAAAATGTTTTAACAATTTCAGGAAATGACTGAAGTTTAGCACTAGCCATCGAATGAAATGACTGGTTTCAGAATCTGACTGTAACATATGTTGTATATACAATGTTTTCCACCATTCAAATGTGAAAATGAGTGAACAATGCACCGTACACCTATGTATGTTTCAGCAATGATGTTGATGCAGGAAAAATTCACAAGTTTCAAATAGACTTAAACTTCAAAACTATCAATAACAATCTCTCTGAAACAACTGGCAAACTAATGACAACCCACGAGTTAAAAGGGGATTCGCTTCCTAATATGAACAATCCAATTCTTCAGACAAACCGATTTTGTGCTTCTACAGAAAGCGAGGCCTTGTTTGTCATTGATCACATGCCTCTCTGAAAGCCTCGGTGCGGAGCTTCAACGGAAACGACCCTTGGTACTCTACAGACTCTTCGGAGCCTTGGTATCAAACATAACGTCACTACTTGCCAGTGTTTCCAGTTAGTTTTCTTACATGTGGACCTTTTCATACCATGGTGGTGAGTAGGACGAAGACAACTTAATTTATTTTGTTACGTAAACAAGTGGAGGACTAAAATCATGTAATTATTTTGTTGGTCTCCAGCTGCTGCTGTTTTGCCCAGCTTTGAGTTTTGCCAAAATTCGCGCAGTATTGGTAACACCGTAGAGGAACCAGCTGGTATCCTTATTTTGTTCAACCTTGTGTGTAGTTAAGATACACTTTATTGAACCCTGTGGGGTAATTTGTCCTCTGCATTTGACCCATCCTATAGTATTAGGAGCAGTGAGCAGCCACAGAGCAGCGCCCGGGGACCAACTCCAGTTCTAAAGCCAGTTCCTTGGTCAGGGGTACTGGTAGGAGTGGTTCCTATAATGCATGTTTTTCTTTTTATTTTATTTCTATAGTGCAGCTGAGCGCCAGGCTACTGGTGCAGGTGGGAGTCACCTGGGGTGACGTTCCATCACTGTTTGCCATGTTTAAAGGCACTGGGATGTTTGAAAGGTCTCTACCTGCTTGTTGTGTGAGTGTGTCTGGGTTGCAGGGATTGCGTGTGTGGTGTGTATAAAGTAGACTCCCAGAGACACCGTAGTGTTGCCTGCCACCCCATGTTCTGGCCTCATTCTTTGTCCGGTCTCAGTTCTTTTCCCGCCATAGTAAACTGTCCTTTCCTTACTGCTCCCTTTGCCTGTCTCATAGAGTAGATCCACTATACAGTAAAGTTCTGCAAGATGAGTTTAGCTCACGTAAATTTACATAAATTGATGTATAGTAGTCAAATTTGTAGTGTATCAGCAAGTGACAGTGAAGACCCGCGAACTTATGAGGCAGTGGATCTGTGGTCATGTGAATTTACGGGAGCACACACATTCCGCTATGGAGGACTATTTTCCTTTGTGCTAAAAAAAAGTTGTCTATAAAGTTGAAATATTTAGCTTGAGCTAAGTCTATTTTTTTAAATATTGACGTGTCTCATAAATATTCTGATGTATTGGCAGCAGATTACTGCACGCTGCAGGTTCTAACGTAAAGATAAGTCATTTTGCGTTGATTACTTTTTTTTTCCAACATGCTATAGAACTTTTTGGATGCCCGTTTTCATTCACAGGGTTATGCAAGGCCCTTAATTTGACACCATCTTACGCAGACTTGCACAGCATTCCATAAAAGCTGATAAATTGGTTTGCTGTAAGCTTCCGCAAGAACACAACATTTTTGCGGTAAGTTTACCTGAGGCATTACGTTACCTTACGTGCACAACCTTATTGCATTGTGGATGTGCCCCATTGCTCTCTTAATAGCCACAGTATATGATATTTTGCACTGTATACATGTATTCTACTTCACCTTCAAGCTTCATTCTCTCGCATTGCTTTGCACCCACTTAGTGATTTGAAAATGACCAGCTCTTTTCTTGCGGCAATTCTTAATATTCTGTGCACCCATATTTTCCAAACCTTCAGCATCTCCACTCCCTTCTCCTGCATAAAGCTGTCACATGCCTGTATCCTTGACACCAGTAGCATCTTAGCAGAGCCCTTTCAAATGCCCTCACCCTGTAGCTAACATAGTCCAACATCACCCTGTCTGGTAACTCTCTTTCAAACTCTAATAACTCAGAAATAACCTCCACGTCCTTTCCATCTCGATTACTTCTGAAGCACCGAGCTCCGCAGATTCCCTTCTCCTCCAAAAATGAATCAGTTCTCAGAGAAGCAAAAAACACTGCTGCGCACTCCCTCAACAGTTGCTCAGCGTTGCATTGGAAAACAGGTTACCCATGTCAAATCAAGTTCTGTAATTTTCAGTGCCTTTTCCCTTTGTCTCCCTGTCGTGCGCTCTATTATCTCCAAACTGCCTCTACGCACCCTCAACTACTCTTACATCGCCGACTTCTTGTTTGACAAATTTTCTTGCAAAGTGTCTGTCACTAAATATGTGATTTGTTTCCTGATTAGTTCCAACCAGTTTCATTATTCCTCCTTTTGTTCTTTTTCAATTTCTTTTTTTCTTTTTCCTCCATCCACCTCTTCACACCCCATTTTTACGCCACTCTAAAAAGAACAAAGCTGAGTTGTTTTGTATAAGCTGCTGGCTCTGATAAGGGAATTGGTTGGCGGTGGAGTAAGGCCTGGGACCTTCACTGGCACTGAGGTAGCATTCCCTGCTACATAAGCAAATGAGCATATTAGTCGTTACGTCACAAAGCTACGGAAATTCGAACAGCTTATGTAGAGGGGCAGCAGTGTTCCTTATGCGGATTATAGATTTCTTTGGGGACTGTGTGTTTTGATACTTTTGCAGTGTTTCTGTAGCACTTCCCACTCCTTTGTAACCACATTAGGAAGTGAAAACTTATTTTCAGTAATATTGGACCTTTACAATGTTTTGCAACCTCTCTTTGCTGAGATAGCAGCTCTGAGTCTTCTATGATATGTAATGAGGCTGGAGATGAGAAGGCGAGGGAGCTGATACCATTCCCTCATACACAAGATCCTTCTAATTCCTTGGTCCATGTTTATCGACTCTCCGGTTCTTCCCAAATGTTCTCTTTAGGGCTTTGTGCAAAGAACTGATATGGCCTTGGTAAAACCTTGAGTCTGTGACCAGTAAACCATTTTTGTGCTGATTTCGATGCATGCTTTTGTCATGGTTCTGGATGTCTGTGCGTGTGTTTTGGACTTTTCTTTGTGGTTCTCGTCCCGGGACGATATCAAATTCCTGTTCAATTGTATTCTTTACCCAACTGGCTGATTGAACTGGGGCGGCGCTTCCCCGGACTCTATATAAGCCGGATGTTCGCCACGGCTCTTTGCTAGAGTGTCTGTTTGTAGCTACGCACTATAGCCGAAGATGTCTGTAGTCAGGATTTGTTTGACTTTCTATTTTCTCGTTATTATTAGAGTTCTTTTCCCTTTTTTCTATCTCGCTTTGCTTCCGTGTTTCGGACTATTATACGTCCTTTGGAAGCGCGAGCTCTTTCTGGTGGTCTGCATTATTCTCTGTGTTTGTATTGTGTCCGTGCTGCTCGTTTCCCTCTTGTTGCTGCAACTGGCCTCCAAATTCTACCGGCCATTACAGAACACTCTAGCCAGACATGGAGTCGCCAGCAGCGGCTAAGCTAGAGAGCATTGTTGCTGATCAGCAGTCTGTCCTTACTGCGTATGGCCAGGGTCTTTCTAGCTTGGACAGGCGGCAGGCGGAGCTGACAGAGAGAATTCGCCTTCAGGAGAATGCTATGGAGAGACAGAAAAGCCTTTTAATAAGTCTCTGCGAGAGTATTAGTGCATTGTCTGCTCAGATTACCCAAAGTGTTTCACAAGCACAATCAATACACCTTCCCCGAGATATGGAGGCGAGGCAGGAAAATGTAAAGATTTCATTGCTCAATGTGAAATATTTTTTAAAGCGCAACCCTCACGGTTCTCGAATGAAGAATCACGGGTTTTGTTTATTTTATCACTGTTGACCGGCACAGCCCTCACTTGGGTGGGGCCACTCATTCGAGCTAGATCGCCGGTAGTAAATTCAGTGGAAACTCTCGTGAGAGAAATGATTAATGTTTTTGATCAGGATGTTTGTGGTCAGGATGCAGCTATGTGTCTAATGCATTTGAAGCAGGGCTCCGATAGCGTCGCTGATTTTTCTATCTCATTTCGCTCCTTAGCCACAGAGACAGGGTGGCCAGAAGCACCTCTTATGACAGTTTTTGTTCACGCTTTGGCTGAGAAGGTTAAGGACGCTCTGGCTACATTAGAGCCTTGCGTTTCTTTAGACTCGTTGGTTCATACTGCGGTGCGAGTTGATAATTTCATCCGCGAACGAAACAAGGAGAAACGCACTGCACTGGCTCTTGATAGCAACAGGGTTAATGTTCCTTACAACACGCATGCAGCCCCAACTCCGCCCACTGAAATGTCCAGTTCTAGTGAGCCCATGCAGGTTGATGGCTCATATGAGAACCGGGCTCGTAAGCCTGTTCACAGACAAATAATTTGTCATCATTGTAGTGAACCGGGACACATTTGTCCAAGTTGCCCCGAGCTTAAAGGGAGATGGGAAGCCCCTCTGGCGGTAGGGGGGGCGCTAGAGGGACAGACCCAATCTCCCGTTCAAACTCTTATTTCAGTAAAGTTGACTATGGGGAAAAAGAGAATATGGGTTAAAGCCTTTTTGGATTCGGGGGCTGTTGATTGTTTTACGGATGCGGAGTGGGCTAGAAAACATTCCATTCCCACCCGCTCTCTCTCACATTCGCACTCGATCAAAACTTTGGATGGTCGACCGTTGGGAGATGGGCTTATAACTGAGGTCTCTGATTTTTTGACTGTGTTTATCCCTTTTGGTAGTCATTCAGGGAAAATTTGTTTTTTCTTAATCAATTTCCCGTTCTGTCCTGTGGTTTTAGGTCATCGTGGTTGCTTAAGCATAGGCTACAGATCTTTTGGGGCAGTCAAAATAACCCAATTGTCCAGTGGGGCTCTGACTGTAGGTCTCACTGTAGTGAGATTCTGGCAAGTCGCCCCGAATTTCAACCCATGGGGGAGGCGTCGGGTTTTGAACAAGATTGGTGTGTAGGAGCCATGCTGAACCTTGGTTTACCTCCCAACATTCAAGATGATTATGTTGATCTCGCGGAGGATTTTGGCAAACAACGAGCTTCGTCTTTGCCTCCGCATCGTGATTACGATTGTGAGATCAAACTATTCCCTGACAAGGTGGCAGCGGTTATGAATTAGCCTGCCCCTCAGAATGTTATGGAGGTTCACCGATTTTTGGGCTTTCCTAATTTTTTATAGGAGGTTTATTCGCAATTTTAGTGCTGTGGCTGCCCCCATCATTGCGCTTTCTAAGAGGAATTCCTCCTCGTCATTTGCTTGGTCTCCAGCAGCGGAGGCTGCTTTTCAGGAGTTGAAGAAACGACTTAGCTCTGAACCTATTGTCGTTTTGCCCGACCCCTCCCTCCCATTTGTGGTGGAGGTTGATGCTTCGGAGGTCGGGGTGGGTGCCATTTTGTCCCAGCGCCCCCTTCGGGACAATAAGTTGCACCCATGCGCCTACTTCTCCCGGTCGTTGTCACCGGTTGAACGGAATTACAGTATTGGTGACCGGGAGTTGTTAGCTGTTAAATTGGCGTTAGAAGAGTGGCGCCATTGATTAGAGGGGGCTGAACATCCGTTTGTGGTTTGGATGGATCACAGGAATCTCCAGTGTGTCCAGCAGACTAGGCGACGTGATTCCCGGCAGGCGCGATGGGCATTGTTTTTAAATCGCTTTGACTTTACGTTACGTTAACTTATCGCCCCGGCTCCAAAAACATCAAGCCTGGCGCATTGTCACGGATTTATAACCGCTCGGGCCGTAATCCCATTTCTGAGCCAGTTATACCGGCGGCCCGGATTGTGGCTCCCATGCAGTGGGATACTGAATCTGTTGTGCAGGAGGCCTTGCGGCCCGACCCTGGTTGTGGTTGGGAGCCGTCTGGCTGTTTGTTTGTCCCCATGGCAGTGCATAAGCGGAAGGCTGCCGCTGATAGGAAGCGCCATTTGCACTGGCTTATCCGGTTGGCCAGAGGGTTTGGTGTCCTGAGGAGCGGTGCTGGGTCCCTTCTCGGGATATCTTGGGTCCGACTCTTATTTTGGAGTTCCGTGCTCAGGGTTCTTTGGGAACGTCTGGGGCCGTCCCTTAGTGGGGGGGTCCTGACATGGTTCTGGATGTCTGTGCGTGTGTTTTGGACTTTTCTTTGTGGTTCTTGTCCCGGGACGATATCAAATTCCTGTTCAATCGGATTCTTTACCCAGCTGGCTGATTAAACTGGGGCGGCGCTTCCCCGGACTCTATATAAGCCGGATGTTCACCACGCCTCTTTGCTAGAGTGTCTGTTTGTAGCTGCGCACTATAGCCGAAGATATCTGTAGTCAGGATTTGTTTGACTTTTTATCTTCTCGTTATTATTAGAGTTCTTCTCCCTTTTTTCTATCTCGCTTTGCTTCCGTGTTTTGGACTATTTTACGTCCTTTGGAAGCGCAAGCTCTTTCCGGTGGTCTGTATTATTCTCTGTGTTTGTATTGTGTCCGCGCTGCTCGTTTCCCTCTTGTCGCTGCAACTGGCCTCAGAATTCTACCGGCCATTACAGCTTTGGATCGATGCCCCACTGGAGGATCCAACTAAGGCCCAGTTTAAGCTCTCTGGCAGTGGCAGTAAGGATTTCCTTTGATATCTGCTGGTACTTGTTGGACTCTGTGGCACTATGAACCCTAACGAGTTGTAAAAGGCCTTTGGAAGAAAACGAAGCCTCACAACATGAAAGATGCACCAACATTCTTCTTGGGGGGGGGTTAGATTCTTTATGAAATGGCTGTTTTTGTATTGACACAAACCCCTCCTCTGTTGTTCTTTGTCAAAGAGCTCTATTTTGGTCTCTTCTGACTGAATTCAGCCCCAAAGGAAGTTCCACTACCACGGCAAACTATTCGTGCATTAATGTATTCCTCTTCCCGAGTGACTTTTAGCACTACCATTCGCCTTAAACCTCTTGATTATTGCTCTGATAGTTGAAATTGATATCTCTGTTTCAACATTTGTGAAGCTTAACAACTTTGACACTCATCAGTGCCGCATCCATTTGTCATAACAGTGGTGATGGATGACTAAAGGAAATTGGCCTGTGTTTCACCTTGAACTGCTACCCTATTTGAACACATTCCAGGTCTAGCTTAAATTAACGGTTCGATTGCAGTCTGCTACGGGATCAAACCTGTGGACCTCAAGTACGTTATGACTGCTGTCACTAAAAGCTGCTACTGCAGTCTGGATTGTATAATTCCGAAGCTAAGCTCATTCAATTGATGTGTGCTTCAGTTTTAGACCTCATGACCGAAGTAAATCGTAACTGCCGTAACTAAAAGCTGTACTGCAGTCTGGATTTTTAAACTCGAAAGCTCAGCTGACTGCAGTTGATTATGAGTTTCCTTTGCAGTACCAGAGTACTATGTAGTTTGCCAAATTTTCAAAAGGATGGTAGACCAGAATAAAACCTCAACCATGTGTAGTTGGCAGTGCTCGTCTGCCGTGGCTAGCGGCATGAGCTTTTTCCCTTACAAACTACTTGCCCTTCTGTGCTCCCACCGCACATGCTTTTATTTAATGGAGTGATTGCCTTCTGCTCCCAGAAAATGTGTGCACCCAAGAGGTGGCCATTTTGAAGGAGTAATTTTATTCTTAGCTCTTGGCTTTGGCGAGCTTCGACCGCACATCCTGTCAAAGTACTTGCCCTGCCTCATGCTCTTCTTGAGGCCAAAACCTTGGTTTTTCCAGACTACACGTCCAGCGGGGGTTGTGGAGGGGGATACGGTCAACCTAGCAGTGAAAGTTCTAACATCACAACAAATTAACCTCTTCTGCTGTGTGGGTCTCAGGCCAGAGACTCAAGTGCAAGTATCTCCATAATCCCTGCTAACTATTTCAGTTGACGCTCAAAGCTGTGTTTTCAACACTTTTCTCTGTTTATAGCTAGTTAAGGTTAGTTACTTAATCTGGTGGCCAGGCTTTTGGACTCATTGGCAGCACAATTCTTTGCCAGTCAGCAGCTGAGCAACCAACTAAAACTAGCTTGTTGTGTTGGGAATAAAGCTTGGATTGGTTTGAGTGTAATTTATATCACCGGTGTCTCTCAAGGACCAAATCCACGGGACCTCAGACGGCTACTCCTGTTTCCTCTCTTGATAATAACAAGCGATGACTAATCCGCCAAAGTAGTCATTGCACGGTATTATCGAGGGAGAAAACACCCACATTAATTCACAATTATGCTTAATTACATTAATGTGATGGCAATTACTGTGCCATTAATGCCCCCTTTGGTACCAAGGGGCAGGGGAGGATCCGAATCCGTTTGATACCTCGTCGAGAGACCTGCCTTTTCTCGGTTTACGGTTATCCCACAGAGGCTGGTGAAAGAACAGGCGGATTAAGAACGATCTGGAGAAGAGAGAGAGGCAGGATGCAGCTTAAATCAGGAGCGTTTAATCGTGGTGAGCTTCCCATATTGAGAAATGGAGTTGCATAGGTGAGAAATTTATTCGACACACAGACAGCAGAATGGCTCGATACTCCGCTCAAAAGCTGGCAAATGCAGCTTTCAATTAAAGCTTTGCTTGCGTTCCAGTAGCGAGTCGAAACAAAGAGCGTGCGATGCTCACACTGAGCTGGACTGAGAGATGTGTGTTTCTGGACTGTGAAGTAGATTGGTTGTGCTCAGAGACTCATTGCGAACAAAGTGTGTATGTTGTTTTTGCGTCCGTAATATGCACAGGACCCATTGAGTGATGAATAAACAATGAAGCGAGACCTGTGCAACATGGTTGCAGCTCAGTGCGAGATATTTTACAGCATTTGAGCTACATGGGTCTTTGCTGAATACTCCCTGCGTGGGTATGTTTTCCTTGCGCAATATTTCTGGCTTTTCAATGCACAAATAAGAGCAGAGTGCAGAGCAGCTGTTAGCCTTTCATGAAATCTTCAGACCTCTTTACCCCGAGACAGTGTTGAGCTAAGGCTTTGCATGTTCCCTTTTTACTTTTATGTGTTTATTTACATAGACCATGATACTTTGCAGACAAAAGATGTAGAGGACTTTGTGCTTTGAGTTTAAAGATAACAATGGCATATCCATTTGATTTCATGCAAGTGGAGAAAGTGCAAATACCTGTACAAATGATATGAAATTCTGACATTACAGTGAAAAGCCAAACATCTGGCTACCCAATTCCACTACAGTTGGCAGAAAGGGGCTGAAAATGTGCTGCTTTGAGTTGCAAATAAAACTGTAGTATCCGCTGAATGATGGCACTGCTTTCACTTGTAATCCCCCAAAAAAGCACAAAAAAACCTCCACCACATATTTTCATGAACACTGAAAGAAGTTATTCCTTTTTTCCTGCATTTAAAGGGATAGTCCAGTGATAAAACTCAACTCATTTGCCAAACTGCACTCTCTGCTGTACAGTGCAGTCTTTTGTGTTTTTCTGACACATACAATCACATACATTTCACGATGAAATGCGATAAAAAGAACTCAAGTAATTTTGTTGTATGGACCTCCTGAAGATCCACAATGCAGGTTAGAAAATTTTCACCTGTGGGCGTATCTCATAGCTACCCCAGTCGAACAGGAAGGTGAAACGGGTCACCATAATAACAATGCAAATGCGCAACTAGCTTGAATTTGGTGGGGAATCAGTTCCATCCATACCTAGTTACTCCTAATAGGCTGTAGGATAATAGGTAAAATATCACTTCATAGTTAAATTATCCGTGCGAAAAGCTAAAACATGCACACAAAATGCACAACGTAATCAAATGACATGATATTGCTTGCTGGTTTTATGATCGGAGAGCATTTTATGGAGAAGAGGGAAAAATTGAATTGTACCCTCTGGGTCCATATGGGATTTCCTTGGAAAGTAAAGCTGCATTCACAATGCAGGTTTTAATGCTGAATTCCGATTTTTTTCCCGGAGCCGATCTTTCTGCCTAGACTGTTCACATTCACTTTTGAAGTGACCCATACCTAACATCGGTCTAAATAAATCCATTAATGGACTCACATCACCAGTAGCATCGCACATGCGCATTGGAACTGCAGCAAAAACTTCACATTTGCGAGAAACGCATTTGTGGGGAGAAAAATTATGCCGAGAATTTGTGTTTGTAGCTATCCATAGCCTCCTCAAATTTAGCCTTGAGATATTTACTTCTTTGTTGACCCAGGAGCCGAGTACTAATGCTGGCTAACCATGCTCAACAAATTATTTTAAGCAATTTCTTCAAAAACGTTCTATTGCAATATGTTCCCTCAAGCTGTGCTTGGATAGAAGCATGCCTGGCTGCCTCAAAATAAATTATAGTGCATTAGTCAAAAAAACAAAAGGACAACTCAGTTCAACTGGGGAATGCTGTATAACATAAGAATTTTGAATTTTATCGCTGCACTATCCATTTAAGATCCCCAATCTACTATACCCTCTGTCATAGTTTGGTCCCGCCGGATGCAACCTGCAATCCGGCGGGCACTGGGACCATGCTCTGAAAAGCAGAGAAAAGGGACCCTCTCGCACAGGCTGATACAAAATAAAAAGAATTTAATAAATAACAACAATTAAAACAACAGGGGAGCAGCAGCAGCACCACACGGCAGGGATAAAACCAGAATGCAGCTGCAATGCCCACTGGCAGTTGCAGTGCTTAAATAGTCTGCCTTCACCTCCACCTCAACGAGCCGCACCTGTTGCCCGTTGAAGTGGAGGCGAAGAGAGCAGGAGGGGGAGGGACTGCAAGGCAAAACCATTACACCCTCCAGTTTACATTTATGCCTCAATCCGTAATAAATATTTCAAGCCTCCTCGCTACCCCCCCAGTAACTGAAATTGATATCTTACAATAATACAGCTAGTAGCCATACTGCTGTAGGTAACCAATCTCACTAATAAATCAACTGCAATTTGTTGATATTAATTTCCTATCAGTAGCATTTTGAGATGAAATGATAGCTACTGTGAGCCTTCTTGCATGGTCTCAACGATGATCTCACAATTAAATGTCGCCTTCGGCCAGATCATTAAAAAAAATAAAAACGTTGAAGCATTTGAGATGACCATACCAGTAATAATAATTAAAGTCCAGGGCAATTTAAAATGTCTGTGTACAACCCCAATTCCGAAATAGTTGGGACGAAGTGTAAATTGTGAATAAAATCAAAATGCAATGACTTTCAGATCACACGAGCCAATGTTATTTACAATAGAACATAGATAAGATTTCAAATGTTCAAACTGAGATGTTATGCATTTTTATCCACAAAATGACCTTATTTCAAATTTTCTGGCTGCAACAGGTCTCAAATAGTTGGGACACAGGCAAAAAAGGGCTGAAAAAGCAATTAATATATAAAAGAATCAGCTGAAAGAACATTTAGCAAGTAATTAAGTCAACTGGCATCAGGTGCGTAACATGATTGGCTATAAAAGGGATGTCTTAGAGAGGCTGAGTCTCTCAGAAGTAAAGAAGGCCAGAGGCTCTCCAACCTGTGAAGGCTTGCGCAAAAAAATTGTGGAATACTTTAAAAATCAAGTTCCTCAATGTCAAACTGCAAAGGCTTTGAAGGTCTCATTGACAGTGCATAACATAATCAAAAGATTCAGAGAAACTGGAAAAATCTCTGTGCGTAAGGGACAAGGCCGAAGACCTTTACTGGATGCCCGTGATCTTCGGGCCCTCAGACGGTACTGCATCACTCACCGGCATGATTCTGTCATTGACATTACTAAATAGGCCCAGGAATACTTCATGAAACCACTGTCTGTAAACACAGTCCGCCGTGCCATCCACAGATGCCTCCTAAAACTCTATCATGCAAAACGTAAGCCATTGTTGAGCATGATCCAGAAGCGCCGCCGTGTTCTGTGGGCCAAGGCTCATTTAAAATGGACTGTAGCAAAGTGGCAAAGTGTCCTGTGGTCAGACGAGTCCAAATTTGACATTCTTGCTGAAAATCATGGGTGTCGTGTCCTCCGGGCTAAAGAGGAGAAAGACCACCCCTCCTGTTATCAGCGTTCAGTTCAAAAGCCAGCATCTCTGATGGTATGGGGATGCATTAGTGCATATGGTGTGGGACACTTGCATGTTTTAAAAAGCACCATGAATGCTGAAAGGTATATAAAGGTTTTAGTGCAACATATGCTCCCCTCCAGACGACATCTATTCCAGGGAAGGCCTTGTGTATTTCAGCAGGACAATGCAAAACCACATACTGCAGCTATTACAGCAGCATGGCTCCGTAGTGGAAGAGTCCGTGTGCTGAACTGGCCTGCCTGCAGTCCTGATCTTTCACCGATTGAGAACATTTGGCGTATAATTAAACGAAAAGTCCGTCAAAGGAGACCCAAAACTCTCCAGCAGCTGGAAGCCAACATTAAACAAGAGTGGGATCAAATTCCAGTGGCTAAACTCAAGAAACTTGTCTCCTCAATGCCCAGATGCCTCCACTCTATGTTAAAAAGAAGAGGGGATGCTACACCATGGTAAACAGGCTCCTGTCCCAACTTTTTTGAGACCTGTAGCAGCCATCAAATTTGAAACAAGCTCATTTTGTGGATGATATTGTAAAATTTCTCAGTTTCAACATTTGCTATGTTATCTCTGTTCTGTTGCGAATAAAATACTGGCTGGTGTGATTTGAAAGTCATTGCATTTTGATTTTATTCATGATTTACACTTTGTCCCAACTATTTCGGAATTGGGGTTGTATAATGAGAACAGCATGACAGCTTGTGACCAAATGGTAAGATGTCTGTGGTTGCGCTAGTTATAGCAGGGTTTAGTTATCACTTCAGGAATCACAGATTGATTTGATGGGCAACAGCCTGAGTCCAAGAAACTCAGATCTCATTTGCAGTCAGCATCAGTTCCATGTGCAACCATAACTGAAAGCTTTTCTTGGAGTAAACTTTGCTCTTGCTGGATAGAGCTTCTGTGATATATATGCACATACTTAAACATAAACATTGCAAGCTGGGCATGAAATATCAGTGGTATCAAACCTAGAAGCACATTTGTAATGCATGACACAGTGTATTTCAAATATTTGTGAATGCACATGCGTTCACATATGGTTCGTATAGGCAGAGCCAAATGCACAGTTTGGAGCACAGACTCCCCAGTAAGGATAACCATTTGACTTGACTATAGCCGTTTCAGATTGTTCCCAAGGCATTCATTATCAGAGCACTACAGGCAACCTCGGCTCCACAATACGCACAATGCCCACTAGCCAAAATGCATTGGAAAGACCGTCGGCATCCTAGGATGTTCCCGATGTCACGCTTTGCCTCTTGGGACTCATCATGCGCTTGTCAGCTGTCACACACAAATCCTTCTGGCAGCTATGTGACAGGAAAGGGTGTGGATTCTCGCTAATAGGGATACTGCAGTTTTCTGTTGAATCTTGTAAAGATCAAACCAATCGCAGATGCACATTGGAGCTGGATTGGGGTGAACAGTGCATCATGGCAGTATTTCAGAAAACAGCATTACCGAGTTAGCTGGGCAACTGGAGCAGAGAATAAAGCAAAAGAGCGTTTGTCATCCTACACAGCACAAATATCCAGCTAACTGTAGTCCTGCATCATGACATTGCTTTGCGTTCATTTCAGTGGGCTGTTCTTGGGTTGGACAGCTTTACTTTTCGGATTTACTTGAATTTTCACAGTTTCTGCGTCTATGAGCTGGTATTAGTTAGTCTAGCGCACAGTGCCCAGGCACTATTTGTTCAGAATAAAGTACTCTGGCTGAGTCATGCTCTAACTTCAGCGATCAAAGCTGTGAAATCTGCCATTTTTTTCCAGATAATTCTAAGGTCAGGGCTTTGTGGGGGCTATACCGTCTGCTACTTACTTCCCTGAAATACAAATATTTTTCTCTGGAACATTCATTTCTTTGACACGAATGGTTGTAATAGTCAAATGTGCTCTTTTCTACAGACACATCAATGCAGAAAACAAAAAGTTCAAATTTATACGTCAACAATCTCAGGTGCTTAGGACTTTGGCACATTATTGTATAAACTGAAAGCTTCAATGTTTTAGGCATTGGGAGAAAAAAAAAACATTCACTGATTGTCTAGGTCATAAAGCTGTGTGCTTCGGAATTGGAAATAAAGAATGGGTAATTATGTTTGCTCTTTGCAATCAGTCATCATCCTGCAGTAAGCAATTTGGCGGGACTCTGCAAATGTCACCAGCTTGTGCTTATTCAGAACAGCCAGCATTGTATTTTGAGCTGTTTCCTTATTCAGAGTAACAGGCAACGTGGTAAAGACAGAAACTCTGGCAGATTTCAAGACCGGGCTTAACGCAGAGTTAGATACTCTCTAAATTGTGAGTAAACTGTGAGCTGAAGGTACTGTTTAGTGCTGGCAAATTTTTGTTCAGATGAATGACCCACTAGCTTATCATATTATGTGATACCTCACCTTGTGTGTGTTATGGCAGGCTATGCTATGTTTTATTATGTCATACACCGATGAGCTAAAAAAAAATTAAAATTGCTCACAGATGAAGCAAATAGCGTTATGTTGTAAAAGTGCAGCTCATCAAGGTTTGGAGAAGGTACGTAAACAGTCCGTTCTCATAGTTGAGGTGTTGGATGTGGAACAAGGGGGCCCTGAGAGACTACAACAAGGGCCAAATCCTCATGGCCAGATGAGTGGGTCGGTGCATCTCCGCAGTGTCAAGGCCTCTGGGGTGCTCCCGGTCAACAGTGGTGAACACCTGCCAACACTGGTCCAAGGAAGGACAAACCATGAACCGACTACAGAAGGTTGGGCGTCCCAGACTCATCGATACACGGGAGCAAAGAAGGTATCCTGTCTGGTCTGAACTGACAGAGGGGCCTCTGTGGCACAAGTTGCAGAGAAGTGATATGTTGATACTGGTCCGTTTCAGTATTGATTTTAAAATATTACTTTTACGGCCCTCTGTGGTTTAGTACCAAGCTACGTGGCAGAGCTTCTAAATCATTACTCAGCAGCCTGGAGCATGAGGTCCTCTGATAAGGCCCTGTTAGCTATTCCAAGGTCAAGGCTTAAGAGCAAGGGTGACTGGGCTTTTGCAGTTAGGGACCCAACCCTCTGGAATAGCTTAAATGAGGAACTTAAAATAGAAACTTCACTGCCTGCTTTTAATCTGTCTCTCGAGACTTACTCTTACTGTATGGCTTTTGCATAATTATTTCTGCTTTAACTTATATTCTTTGACTTTTAGAATATTTTACTTTTTTATTGTTCTCTGGTTTTATTGAATGCCCTTCTTTGTGATGCAGCTACGTCATGTTACATCATGTTATATCAACAAAAATTGGCATACCTACTGGAAACGAAGGAATTTATGCCTAGATCAAAACATGAAAGATCCAAAGAAAAATTGAAAAACTTAAAACCCAACTTATTCGATGAGGCAAAATTTAACGTTTACCCAGTCATAATACGACCCCCCCCCTTTTTTTGGGCTAGTGTCATTTCTGCTTGGCTCAAAGCGGTTTTCGGGTGCAAAGTATTGAACCTTTTACATGATCATATTAGTACTTCTAAATTTTAGCTAATATAGCTAACTATGGTAACCAAATCAAGCTTACGGTACTGGCAGGATATGTGCTAGAAGACTTTCCCCTATTGGACCTTACTGTGGTAAGTCTCACTACCGTCCCAAATGTGGTGAGGGTAAGGGCGGGGCCTTTCCTCCCCAAAAGGTCCAACTGTATCCCAATCACGTTCCTCATGATTCTGCATCTGGCCTGGGAATGTGCTCAATTTGACTGCCATTGACATGCCTCTTTTGTTCACACCACGGCAATGTCAAAATTCAGGCCACATGTTTGTTTCTCCCCCAGAGCCCTTGTAAATTGTTATTTCTCTGCTGAAAATAGTATTGGGACTGCACAGGTGGAAAGGCATTTCGACGACAAATCTTTTTTTTAATTTTTATTTTTTTCTATGGGGGGTTATGGGCCAGCTTCCCAAAGTCACTTTGTGAAAGATTCATAAATTAAATGCCGCACTGTGGAATGAACCTTTACAGAGCACATCATGAATTTTGAGTCCGAATCTTCTCTATTGTCATGTTGCATTCTATTTGATACGTGTTTATAAATGTTTGGGCTTTGTCCTGATGGTTTTATGCTGATTGAAAAACCGGCCGTCTCTACATTCTGAACTAATGGAACAAATTGCGAAAGTGCAAACTCCTGTTTTTAATGGCAGCGTAGATCACGGGCAACATATGTTTGCACGGAGGGGTGGGATATGCAAACAGTTAGTTTTTCTGTTCACAGAGACAAATTGGAGCCATTAGCTTCGGCTTTATCAGAGCTAGTCGTTGCGCCGCTATCCTCAGTGTGTGTTCTGCCAGATGATGATAACTGCTGAGTCTCTGTAGAAGGGCGAGGAAATGGGGGATAATGGTCGCTGGTATTTTTATTCTGCCCCAGCTTATTCCCGCTCTGGCTGAACACAAACTCAATCCTTTTAACACAGTTTTCTGCAGTGGGAGATTTGGGATGTGTGCTCACAAGGATTAGAATGGAGGTTATTCAAGGTTTGATGAATTGGGGAAATTGGTCTCCACGGGCTCGTAGAAAAATGACATTTTTGTTCCTCTGCACCAGTGACAGCTGAGGCCAGAGGCATTGTGTTTTTGGGTTGTTTGTCTGTCCATATGTTTGTCTGTCTGTCTGTCTGTCCCGATTTTGGGGACACTAATCTCTGGAATACATGGAAAATATTTCATCAAATTTGGAAATGTCCACTTGGACTTAAGAATTAACTTATTACATTCAGGTGGTCAGAGCTATTGGATCAAGACAACCTCACATTCTTGTCCCATTCTTGGTCCCCATAAGCTTGAAGGGGACCTATGATGCTATTTTTTTTTCCAGACGATCAAATTCTTGGATGTCCAAAACAGAGGTTTAAATTTTCAGCAAAAAAAAGAAAAAGAACTATGCTTTTTAGGTAATTTAATTCCTGTCATTCTTAACTTCCTGAAAAACAGGCTGTTCTGAGTGGGCGTCCCCTTTATGAAATGAGCTGTGCACTGATTGGCCAGTGAACACCGGCCCTGTGTACCAACAGAGAGCGAGAATGTCATAAACCCCTACTGTGAAGCTGTGAAGTTGGCACCATGTTCGATAATCAATATTCGTCCTGACACGATATTCACCTACTGCCATGTACTTAACCAAGTAAAACTTAGTCAACAGGCACAGAAGGTACTGGGCTACACAGACGTCCCAATCAAATAGACGCATTACAGTGTGCCACTCTCAGGGCTACAGTCGCTCTAGAGGGTATACATTGAATCGGATGCAGTTTTCATTGATTTTCGGGGCTTGCAAAGTAACAAAGGAAGGGACACCCTATGCGCAATGGGCCAGTGGGCGGGTGAAACGCTGGCGCACATAGCTATATGGTTAGTAACGCACGAAAGCTGTAGTCTGAGGCTTGGTTTGTCACCTCCTAAACTCTAGTGTGCCATGGACAGTCATCCTGGCTGGTGCAGGTGGCATGGACTGCATTTATATAGCATTTGGTTGGACTGCATGTAGTCACATGACCCCAAAGCGCTTTACATATATGCCTCACATTCACCCTGATGGCGGAGGCTGCCATGCAAGGCGCCACCCTGCACATCAGGAGCAGTGTGGGGTTCAGCGTCTTGCTCAAGGACACTTCGACATATTCTCTGGAGGAGGTGGGGATCGAACCAGGAACCAGGAACCCTCTGATTCCTTGCCCACCCACTCTACCTCCTGAGCCATGCTGCCCCACGGCATAGCATCTAGAGTAGCTCTGTGGCTAGAATAGGTGCTACAAGCTCACCAAACATTATTGCCATCCCCGCCCCCCCCAAAAAAAAAAAAAAAAAAAAAACAATTGTAGCGACTGTGACACCCTAGACATGTATAGACTTGTCATATAGGCAGACAGAATGGTGATATGATTCATTTTAGCCTCCAAAAAGTAGTGTAGTTTAGTCCTTGGGTATAAAGTAAGTGCAAGCACATGGCTACTGTATATAGAGCCTGTTCATAGAATATAAAAACATAAAGGTCAGTTACAGTATTCAGTTATGTAATTAATCAATCAACACTGACTTCTTTGTGTGCTAAATTCAGGTCTTTACTGGATCAGTTTTGGCCTCCCAGTTTTGGGATTCGAAAATTAATTTCTCTCTTTAATAGGGGCTTACATATTCATAGGCTTTCCCCCAGTAACTGTTTTTGTCATTCGCACTGTCCTCTTACAAAGCTTGAGCTACAAGTGTGCTGTGCACATATTCCAACATAAATTCTGATCATAGCGGCGAATGAAGAAAGAACATTGTTCCACAAATAGATTGCTCATACCTCAGATAGGATATTAGAATAGAAGCCATTAATGTAAGGTTGACTAAGTCTTTTATTTTCAAACTGCTGATGCAGTTCAGTTCATTACTGTAGAGCTACGATTGCAAAAATCATTAGTATTCTTTTCTTCCCTTCCTGGATGTGCTTGCGAACATAGGGAATAGAGATTATGATGGCGCCATGCAAGAATACTTCGCAAACTTTGGCTCAGTCAATAGCTTCTCATGAGAGGGGTTTAACTGTTGCGAGACGTGAAAATAGAATGTGGAATATAATGCACAATCTGTTAAGTTCACATGAGTCAAATTTAAGCATTGCTGGTAATATGCACTGCACTTGGTACAGAGCACAAGTAGTCAGGGGATGAGATATTTAACCAGGGGTCCTCAATCTTATCCAGAAAGGGCTGATATGGGTCCTGGCTTTCATTCCAACCAAGCAGTTACTCACCTGATTCTACTAATGAACCCTTAGAGTCTTTGCTAAAGACCTTGATTAGTAGAGTCAGTCGTGTAACTACTTGGCTGGAATGATAGCCTGCACCCACACTGGCCTTTTCTGGTTAAGATTGAGGAACCGTGGTCAAACCACGGTCCTGTCTCACGGTGGTCATTAAAGATCCAGTGACACTCATGGAAATCATCGCAAAGTGTAGGGTGCTCCCTGCTGTCCTGGATAAAAACCTGATCTAGCTCTTTCAACCTGCTCCTAATCATCTGGTGATTTAATTGGCTATAAAAATGGCCCCTCTTGAGTGATCTGAAGCAAAATTGCTGTCATGAACCACCAAGGTTGGTGTCCACATTGGTGGTGTCGAAGACAAGCTTCTTGCTTATTACTGTCAAGCACTTGGATTCCCAGTCAGAAAAGCACTATACAAATGTAATGTTCACTCAGTGATTATTTGTTGAAGCGTATGTTAGAAGTGCTGTCTGGACTTATTTTTAGCTGCCTCTCAAGTTCGGGACCTTAGAATTACAGGGTTCTAACTAACATTTATACAGTTTGGAGGAATTTGCTTGCAAAGTTTGGCTGCTCAGTGTACACTTAGGGAACTGGAACTTTGTAATTCTGATCTGAACCCAATTTAACAAGTGAATTGAATACCCATACTTAATCATTAGATAGAACTATTTAGTACCAATTATGTGCAATAGTTAACTCAATTTTGACCAAAATGTCAGATTGAACCCTGTAATTCTAAGGTCGCGGGTTGCTGCATTACATTTTGAGCATTCTCAAGGCCAGTCGACAGGACCACCTTCAGGAGGTGAGTGGTTCGAAGTTTGGATGAATCCTATAGTGATGGTGTAATGCAAGTACACCTGCCCTGGCGTGGCAGAGTGATCATTTCCATGGGGCTCGAAATCTTTGGCCGTACCCCCGCAGAGATGGTGTTTGTGGGCAATGAGAATGGCGATTCATGTTGCAACACAGGCTTTGGTTCCATCCTGCTTTACACAGATAAATGATACATCTGTAGATATCATTTTCAGTACAGTAAGAGTAGGACCAGTGCTGTTTCGTGAAGGGAAATGTAATGGTCTCTAACAGCTGCATAATGCTGTTTGCAAACTAGGTTAAAGATCAGAGATAGAAAGCAAGGTTTGTTTCCCTTGTGCAGTGCTGCTATCTTGATGAATTTTATGACCTTCAGTGTGCAGTTTAAGATTGTAATGTTATTGTCGGACAAAACGCCCAGTTGAAGAATTATTACCATATTAAAAGGCTCTCGCAGGCAAGAGCTCTCCAGTCAGAAGTATGGTTCCTTTTTACAGGAATGTGTTCAGTTGTTTTAATGAGGCAGCTTTTTCGAGGATTTTGTGTTATGATACATATGATAATTAGCCGTCAAGGAAGCGTTATTCTCCACATCAGATGGCTACCTTATTTGGCGAAGGACTAATTAGTGCAAATTTCTGCATATTAGGAGTATGTAGGGAGCAGAGAGATCAGCTGGAAGGTAGAAAGACATCTGGTGCTTATATTTTTCATGCAGGAATAAAATGCTCCATTTTGCATATGGTAGGAATCGTGACTGTAATATCATCGTACTGTTTGTGCTCTGCAATGGAGATTCCTGGCTCTTAATTCAAAACTAGTCTCAGGCTTGTTTCACGAGGAAAAAAATTCTTTGTGCGATCCTTGTCAATCACTGTTGTTTACTTAGAATATTAATTTCAATGATGGCACTCATTTAGATAATGGCATTCATTATAATAACTGGTTCATTAGATGACTCAAGTCACCACTGGGTGACTCCACTTAATGGTAATGTAAAAAAGTTCAAAGAATCGTGAAACGTGAACCTCCTCAATCTAGGGCCTCGCAAATGAACTGCTGCTCAAATCTTGGTGGTGGTTTGAGCAGAGTAGCCACTGACTTGCATGTTAAGACTGAAAGATTTGGGTTAATGTTGCTGAGCAAAGATCAAAGGGAAGATCGGAGACCTGCCATGTATTTGTTTTCATAAATATATGAATATGTGATTTTGTGTATTGTTTAGTATGTGTTTGTGGGTATGTGAGTATGTGTATGTGTATTGTTGGAGTGGGCAACTTATTGGCAAAAACATTATTCTAATGGAAATATGTGACCTGTAATGAATCTGGCTACATCCTCTATGCTGGTAGAGAAAGGATTTTGTTGTTGACTTTAATTGCAGCACTGAAAAAAATTGGGTCAGAAAATCAGGCTGGATATCGAGTGCCAATTGGCCTGTGGCTATGATGTAACTAGCTCAAAGCAGTTGATTGATTTGTCACTCGCCCAATCAAGCTAACGCCCTCAGCATTATCCAGTTCCTGTATTCTTTCAAAGCATGTACACTACCAGTCAAAAGTTTTTGCACACCCCAATATTTTCTGTAATTGTTACAATTTTTTAAAATATTTTGTTCTTGTTTAATAGTCTCATATTGATTGTATAACACAAAGGTAGGAAAACTGCAGCCCAATGTATAAACCATGTAAGTAACAAAACAAATTAAGAAAAACCAGGATCAGTCATTTTGTCAATTTTTAAGTCGATCAGTAACGATGGTCTAATCCAGTGCTTCTCAAACTTCTCCTGGAGAACCACCTTAGCTGCATGTTTTAGATCTCTCCCTGCAAGGTGATTCAAATGATCTACTCATTATCAAGCAGCTTCAGGGGGTTGATAGCGAGCTAATCGTTTTAATCACCTGTGCTGAATTCCTTGTGTATTTTTCTTGTAAATTTATTATTGGGTTCCAGTGATTTCTTTATTCTAAACCCCCACCACCTTCCCGCACACACACCCCATTGTGAAACGCCCCTGATTGAGCGGCCGTCCCTCGCTTATCGCCCTCTCCCAGTGCACGTGTGAATGGAGCTGAGTGAGCCCTCAGTCACTGCCCGGCCAAGACTGCTCTGGCACCATAATCTCCACCATGACTCAAGAGGAGCTCAGACGGGCTGAGGATTTTCACTGACAAAAAATGCGGCTCAAGAACTGAAATACACCAATCAGAATGCTCGAGTGCAGCCCCACTGTACGGTATGAAATCAGTTCAGTTTCGGAGGCCCCCTGATCCTATGCTACAGCATCTTACCTTTCTGTCTTGCTGATAATAATCCCATTTTGAATAATTTTCTGTAAAGCACTTTGGTTACAAGTGTTTGGAGAGTGTTTGATAATCAAGGCGATAATTAAAATGATTACACAAGTGCAGCAGGGCTTAAAGCTTCAATTTCAGTTCCAGTATATGCTGCTGCCTTTTTGCTTTCAACTCTTTTTTTTTTTTTTTTACCATTTTCCGTTAAGCAATTTACCAGGAAAGAGGTCTACATCAATACACCCGTTATTACTGTCATGGTTATACATATTCATAAAATCTTACTCGGTAATGCAGGCTTATATTCCTACGCATGCTGCTTCATAAGACAGTTAACAGGATACTGGCCACTTGGGTTTAACAATTTTCTGTTAGCCAGCTTATTAGTTTTAATTGGCGAGTAAATCTATCATCATTCCTGTCCATATGGCTGAGGCATGTGGTGCCAGATCTCCAATTTACACTGGATTTCACGCATAACAGTATTAGAAATTGCGTACTTAAAGATCTGTTTGTGATGCCGTAAATGTAAATATGTGCTGGCATACTTGCAGGGCTGTGAGAGCGTACAGTATGTTTCATTTTCCTGCTTACTGGTGAATTAGTCACCCATAGCAACCGTAACAAAATTACTTGACAATCTATGTTGAGGCTCCTATGTCAAAATGGCCTCATACTGGGTTAATCAGTGTGGCACTTTTGCAAGTTCTGAGAACCCTGTTTCTGCTCCGTTCCTTATCATGATGAAAATTATACGGATCGACCTATGAGTCAACTAACAGTGAAGAATGTCAATTTTTACCCTGCCAATCATCATGTAGGCTATTGTGTAGAGAAATACACTCAGCAGGCCTTTTGGAACCTAGTTTTAGAGAATAAAGAGCTTATTTTCCCCTATAGTGCACGCTACAATCACCAGGTACGCCGAATTCAAGTCTTAATCTGAACTGTGCAATTATTATCAATCTATGTAATGTCTTTAACAATTGATTGAATCGAGATATTCCTGGCAGTCTTTGTTCTAAGCCAACCAGTTTTAATACAGGCGAATTATAAACGGCCATGCACACAATGGGTGACGTCTTTAGCTAAAACTGTGCTCTGAGCACATCTCTGGAGAGATTTTTCGGACATCTTTGTCAGAGGAATGTCTTGAGAGACAGTAAGGGAAAAGTGCTAAAGTAAGTGCCTGTTAGTGTGTTGTAAATGGTCTTAGTTGTGTTTTACTCTGCTCTGGGCTATTACAGTTTGCTCAGAAATCCATATTTTTCATGTAATAAATGGGAATGATTGTTTTATGAGTAATCTACTGCCATGCAGAAATGTCAAGGCATTAATCTTTGAATTTCACATTTATGAAGTGCGCTTCCAAAGGAGCATGCTTGAAAAACTGAATTTACTTTGTCAAGGCATCCGTCTTTTGGTAGTGCTTCTGCTAAAGTCGGACTCTGTGTACAACTGATCGTTGTGTCATTATGACAGGCTGACTCTCTGGGTATTTCAGGCATCCCAGTTCCTGACGTGTTTCCAGTAATGTGGTGATTTGCCACATTTGCCGGGGGGAGGATGGGTATGGGATGGATGGGAATTAATTATCGGGGGGGGGCGGTGGTGTTATGAGGTATGCTGAAATATGTCCCACGGAACATTCTAGAAATATGGTGGCGAAAGCCTATCGGCCCCTGTGGAACCACAACTCAGGTGTTCGGCCTAAATATCGCTAATGAGCCACTAATTGGCTGATTGCAGGGAGTACCCCTGTTCTCTGTTAATGGCCATTGCTGCAACATCAGTGCTTTTCTAATGGCCAGGTATCATCTCTCTGCGGACCCTCGCATTGAAGCAGGAATTGAGAATAATTTGATTCGACAGTTTACAATGCTTGTGCATCTCAGTGGCTGTGCACTTGTTTCTTACCCTGCCCATCCCCAGTGTCGCCTCCCCACCCCCCCTCAAACGCATCAAACTGACGTCTGTAATGTCGAGTCCTTTTCTATCTTCGTGCCGAAGGGTAATTAGGAGAAACCTGCAGTGCTCTCGTTACGGAGTCCGTTGAAGAGAGCTCATTGTCTTTAATGATTGTTGAGTATAGGCTGTTGAGACTCCACAGTTGATGAAGATGGAGATAAATATAATCTTGCCTCTGATGAAGATCTAGCACCGCGTTCATTAAAACTTTGTTTTGCATTGTCCTGGAATACCGACCCAAAAACGAAAGTGCTCTCATTTTTGATGAGACTTATTTTGCATTCTGAACCCCTTTATTGGGCGATTTTCATCCAGCTATGCAGTACCACTCGGTGAATTTGTTTTTCGTTTTTTTTTTAACAAAATGAACTAAAAAATGGCAACATTTTTTGTATTAACTGTTTATTAATCATATCTGCAATTGCAATATAGACTTCAGCATGTGTATGAATAATGTTGCTTTAACAGTAAGCCAATGATGACAAAGTTCTTCAAAGGTGTGTTTATTGTCTCTTTCAGGTTAAACTGGTTGAAAATGGGTCTTTTTTCTCGTATGAAGGTTAATCCTTTCATTGTTCATTTTTAATGTTGTGCACTATCCATTGATTCTACGCTTCTGTTCATTCCTTAATTATTAGAGGTGGACATTCCAGGGTTCAGGAAGTAAAAGAGCTGCCACGTTTTTTTCTCCACCCATGAGCTTAGCCATCTGATCTTACTTACTAGTTCAACCCCCTGACTGAAAGGTTGTTCTAATATGCTACTCGAAGTGGTTGGAACAAAACAGTGGGCAGGACTTATATTTTCTGAAGCTGGGTTTCCCACCTCTGCCTAACCTGCTGCTTCCACATCAGGGTCACGGAAGGTGCTGGAACCATCTCCTTCAGAACATTATTTGCTCATAATGATTCCGCCCAAATGAAACCAAGAACAGAGCGACATTAGTTCTGAGCTGTATTTCAGTTGTTTATCTGTAATATCCCTGGTTCTAGCCTTGCACAGTACATTTGGTGAAAAGCATGAATGCACCCTTGAAAGCTCACCAATCCATAGCAGAGCGCACTCACCATTTACTCACACTTATACTCCAGGCGATATAGTCTGCCTATGCTGCTGTTCAGTGCATAAATGCAATTCGTTTTCATTTTTGTCATATGATTTTTTGTGAAATTCAGCAGCGTGATTGACATTATATTTTGGGAAATTTTGTAAGGAAAGCAATGCTTATATCATTTGGAAAGTTATATCCTTAGTTTACATTTTGACTGCAAGACTCATTGAGCTTCATCTTTGTGGTGCAATGCTTTAACTTGTACCATATAAAGTGATTTGAAGGACGAAAATGATTTGATTAGTACATAAAGATATGTGCTATATAAAGTACATATGGAAAGTGGTCTCTCAGCTCTCTTTGTCATTCTAGTCTGCAATTTTTTCCCCCTTGGCAGCTGACAAGAGGCATCACTCCACTGTATATTTATTGAATGCACAAGCATTGTAAGGTATGCCGTTAATGGAAGTCAATTCCAGGGGCATATATATAGAGTGTGGGGCAGTGGGGAGTTGGGGGTCCGTGGGGAATGCAGGGCCTGTAAAGGTTCTGTCAAGCATACTGCTCGGGCTCTAAAGCTTTACTCTCCATACCACTCAGCTCCTGTTAAAACACGTCCTGCGCAGACTAGCTTTCCTAACTGATATGCATTAATACATTTACTTAAAACTAAGTGAAAGTACAATGGGCTGTGGGGTTGGCTCGCTCAGTAGAGGCAGTGTTGCAGTGACAGAATCACTGCTGCCATTTTGGATCGAGATCTGCCCCACCCTCATTCTTGGAAGGTTAGATTGAGATCGATGACAAATTTATGTATTAAAAAAATGAATAAATGATGATGATGATGATGAAATAAATATACAATGAAAATGGATAGTAAAATGATTACAAATATCTGCCTGTGTGAGTTGAGCATTTGCACCTTAGCTTGTGCTATATCATGTCTTGTATAAATGAGACAAAAATATGAAAGTAAACTTGGACTGTCTTCATTCCCCAGCGCCGTTGGGCTCCCTTTAACGACACTTTTCTCGCAGGCTCGCTGTGAAGGCGCGGGGGGTGTTGTACTCTGGTCCTGCCTCTGTTCCTCTGCACTCGCAGGCTCGGATGTTAGCTCAGAGCGCACTGTACGCGGGGCAGGGGGTTTGTTTTAATTAGGCGACCTGGGACTACGGAATCCCCCAGAGCTGCTGCTACTGGGGGAGAGATGGGTGGGTGGGGGGGGGGTGTAGCTGCGCGACTCACACACACCTCTAACTGCATCCACCCTGCTCTACTTTATCCTCCAACATCTCTATTCCTCTCTCTCCCTCTGCTTATTATTCATACATATAGCCAAAGCATGGAAAACGCAATGAACGCAGAATAAACATATAAACCAAATACAGATATATATATACATATAAGCTGTATAAACCATGTGTAGATATCTGTATCTATCCTGTCTTTTACAAATTACAATCATGAAGAAAATGTAAAAAACCTTTTGACAGGAGACTCTATCCCACATTCTCAGACACTCTTCCTCACCCCTCCCTCTCTCTCTCTCCCTCTCTCTCTCTCTCTCTGACCTAGAATGAGGTGGATCTGTGGTTAATTAGAAAGGGAAGACGTGCCGGTAAATGTACATGTTGGGGGCTTTGTTACTTTCGAAGTCGAGGTATTAGCCTCTGGCCTTTTCTCTCTTTTGTGTGAAGAGGATTTGCTTTACTTTGACATGGACTGTGCAACCATTATTTTACCTTTTTTTATACTATTCTTTTTTTCCCCTCATTTTCTTGGCTTGTAAAGTATATGCTAGCTTACAGTTTGATAATATTGTATTCGCTCTTTCGACTCAATTAAAATGGTCATTATTTTATATCATTGAGATTTAAGTTCCGGTATTTATTCCTATCATCATATAACTCATCATATTGATAATGCTACTGCTGAGGTAACAATGAAAGAGCTGCAGTTATGTTAAGACTGCAGTTTCAGGGGTCTTTAAAAGAGCTGTAATCGAGGCCGTAGTTCCAGGGGTTAATCAGAGAACTATATTAACTTAGACTTCAGTATCAAGAGTGAGCAAGAATGCTGCAGTAGCAAAGACTAAAGTTTCAGGGGTAAATGTGAGATCTGCTAGAATTAAGACTGCAGTTTCATGGGTCAATACGAGAGCTGTAACTAAGGCTGCAGTTCCAGGGGTCAATCAGAGAACTACAGCAACTAAGACTACCACATCAGGGGTCAATAAGAGTACAGCAGTAACTAAGACTGTCGTATCAGGGGTCCATTCGAGTCCGGCAGTAACTAAGACTGTCGTATCAGGGGTCAATATGAGTAGGCCTACTGCTGTAACTAAGTCTGCTGTATCAGGGGTCAACAAGAATACAGCAGTAACTAAGATGGCAGTTTCATGAGATGATGAGAGAGCTGCAGTGACTGAGACTGATGTTTCAGGGATCGATAAGAGAGTTGCAGCACTCACAGCTCCCATTTCAGGTGTCAGTTGGAGAGTTGTTTCGGAATTGGGGTGACAAATTTCTTTGCTGTGCATCCCTTACTTTTACTTGCAAGGGACTGCCTCCTTATGAATAGTGCTCACTGTTTGAAGCTGCAGCTGTTGGGGTAGTCTTTTTATTATGTCCTCTTAGAAATACACAGATTTTTGCAGTTGCGGTTTTCATTGACACGCATGTTGTTTTACAGTGAATTCCTGCGATACTGGTATCATAACCCTTGCGTGTGCTTAAATGGTTCCTCCCCTGTTTCAGCAGTCTGCATGTGTTTCGCGGTTTTGTCTCCTTTAATTGATTTCTTGTCTCGTCTCCTCCCTTGCTCCCAGGTGTTGTCATTTGTATGCCTTGCACCTTTTTTGAATGTCATGTTGTATATTTGTTCATTGTGTTTCAGTATGGTTGCTGGATTGTCATGCTTTATAACCTACTAAGCCTTCCAGTCATTTCGTGTCTTCTACTACTGAGCTAAGCTCTTCTTCTGTGTGTTTATGATAAAGAAAGATGTAATAACTCTTTGACGTATTATTAATTGGAAAAAGGTCCCAAGCCTTGATATCAGTCTTCAGGATTTGGACCGCCTACCCGTTAATCCATTGCTCCGCTTGTTCCTCTGGGTCAGTTCATGAGGACCACCTCCCAAACCTTCATCGGTCTCCACGATTGTAACTGCATTCCTGCTAAACCCTTCAGTTCTACTGTCTGCCTGGAGGACACGCCCTACCCTCTCCAGTCATTACCAACTTAGCTGGACTCCCCCTTTACTGTTCTGGGCTATGGCCTTCCCTCTTCTATTACCGTATTCCTGATAATAAATACTCCCTTGTGGATTGTACCGTGAATATACATTTGGTTTCTTGTCTGGACCATAACAATTAGTCAGATATCAGAAATCAATAACATTAAAAATTAATAAGAAATCAATAAACAAAAAAAAAGGCTTTGCAAAGTGGCCTGTTCCTTGGACTGTATGCTGTAGAGATGGGATGGGTATGTTGGAAATGCCTATAAATGTTGAGTATTTTCTCAGCTACTTAATTAGATCAAACTTGGATGTGATCTAAAATATTGGTGACATTTTTTGAAAAGCATATATCATGTGGACTTCTTACGATGGTTTAATCTGCAAATGAAGCAGAGATGGACTATTGAGGTAATTACCTAATTACCACAATTACGTAATCGAGATAATTACCTTCTTGACCAGACGGCTTGGCGCAAGAGTTGAAATGATTCACTCCAAATGTGTTGCAAAAATCTTGACTAAAACCTATGTAAATGAGAAATACAAAGAATAAAAATTTTAAACTGACAGAACTGATTTGGCAGACATGGCTACATTCACATTACCAGGCTGAAATGACTCAAATTTGATTTTTTTTTTTTTTTTTTTGCCTTTTTTGACTCAGATTTGATGTTCTCAGAGCTGTATGGACACAGAAATTCAATCTTATATCCGATCTTCAAATCAGAATTGATTCACTTTCATATGTGGTCCTAGATCATATACAAATTTGATAAATGGTCATGCTAGATGAATGAGAATGGTCAGATCGGTCTGTATGCAGCCTTTTGCCTGTATGCATACAACAATCGCAGCTAAAACCACAAAAGCTTGCCGTCTGTTTTTTTCGCCTTCTTGACCTCATGGCATACAGCTTACAAACTGTTTTCTGTCCGCTACGGCAAAATTCCACCCATACATTTTCTACAAGCATGTCCATTTTACCGGTTTGAATGCCTCAAGTGACCTCAGAGATATGTTGTTTTTTGTTGTTGGTGACGCTGATGACTCGTGCAAAAAATTATCACAGTGCGCGTGCTGTTTTGGAGAACTGTTCATCCTTCAGTTATATACAGGTCACTGGTAATTATGAATGTGAACTGTCAAAATATGCAAATACCAGCTGAGAAAAAATTGAACAATGAGGCTTGTGATGTGACTGTAGCATTTGACATCAAAATGAATCCTTAGAACAAATACAGGGTCAAAGAGTGTCATACAGGCAAGAAAGTCAAATGAAACGTGTAATATACGTGGAAAGTTATTTCTTCCACATCCCAGCTCCTGACCCAACTTGACCCCCCCTCCCCCGCCGCCACCCTCTCCATCCATCCAACAGTAGGTCCCGGTAGCCCACTGTTTGGTGAATGGGACTCAAAGGTGTCGAGCTCCTCTTTTAATTGAATTGGGGCCATATTGAGCCCTCTGATTCAGCTCTCCTGTGCTCTCCCTGGTGGGAAGTTCATTACTCCAGAGCAGACCACAGCGCATGGCTGGCCAGCCATAAGCACCAATTACAGAGCTGGCATCTCCTGCTGGGCTTGTGAGACCCATCTGTGGGAAAGCTGGAGATAAAAGTCACGGTGGCTGGGCTGCTGACAGGGACAGCAGTAACATGGTTTGGGATACTGGGGATTTGGGGGGGGGATGGGTGTTGGCAGTTGGTTGTGTGTGCTTGTTTTCTGGTTTCTGGTTTGTGTGGTTGCTAGTACAAATGTTCATCCTGTTGTTTTTTCTTTTTGCTACTGTTATTGCCTGTTGAGCAGAATGCTGCAATTTGTTGAATATTATGAACAAACGAGCAAGCAAGATTTTCCACATAACGACTACAACTGTTGGCATCTCGATGTCTCTCTTGCTCTCTTTCTCTTGAGCTCTCGCTTTCTCACAAATCTCATGCGCGCACACACACACGCAAACACACGCACACACACACAGGCTCTGGGCCAAAGGGAAACAAAGCACCTTCACCAGGACTCCAGCCGTTGCTTGTAATTAAAAAACAATGTGGTAGTTCAACCTCGGGCATACACTGCAGTCACAATGCTAGTTTTCAGTGATACTTCTGCATTATCTATTGTGGGGTCGGAAATACACAGGGAGTCACCAGATGTGCTATAATAAAGTCTGTCCTAGCGCCATATTCCCGTACACCAGCCCTTCTGTTCATTAGGTGGGAGTTAGGAGACGTGACTGAGATGAATTCCAGATAAACAACATAATTGATCAGTGATATGAATTGCAAAATACACAGTTGCCACTGATCCCCCGTTAGTTACAGATCAAACTGTACGAGATGGAGAAACGATTCCATCTAAAATTTTGAGGTCAACAGGTACTTGTTCCCTGCGACAAAGGATCCTCAGCATGAATGGCTGAAAATGATGATAACTGGGTTTCAGAGCTGCAATTTCAAAGACAAAATCAGATTGTGAAATTCACAATTGATACTTCAACAATAGATTTTTTTTTTCTTTTTGTGACAGGACAATTTTTATACAAAATCAGGATTCTTTCCTGTTTTCATTTTAGGTTTCTTTTTTCCTCAGGCACAGCTGTCCTTGTCAAAAAGAAAAAAAAAACTTTGCTAAGAAAGAATATTGGTACATGATTAAATAAAAATGAAAATAAAGACATGTTGGCTGAGATTGCCTTGACAGTCCGGTAATATTTATTATAAGAAATTAACTCACCCACTCCCCACCCTCCCCTATTTGAGGACACTTGACTCTTCACAAGGAAGTTCTCTGCAGTAATTCACACGATACCTCACAGACAACTGTCAAACCACCAACCTGCGTAATTTGTTGAATATTTGGAATGTTAGATAGTGTCGCATTACACCTGACACACATTCAACAAAGTAACTGTTTGCCGCAAAGTATGTTGGCTGCAGAACCTTATGGCTGAATAATATCAAATGATATTCCAATTCATGACATGGTCACCTACACCTTTTAAAAAAGTCAAACTACTACATTGGTCCATTTTCACTGTGGTTTATGTGATATTAGAAGGTTTTAATGACAGTAGTCTTCTGGACATGATGAATATTGCATGAGTACACAGTTCTTTAATTAAGTGCAGTGAACTATAACAGCGAAAATATTTGTTCTCCTGTTGTATTAGTTTTGGCAGCAAGGATAGATTGACGTTTTGGGTAATACGGAATGTACCCAATGGCACCAAGCCCTCAAGGGAAACTAAGCGAATCCACAGATTCACATAAGCTTTGTTTGAGCCGAGCTAAAATGACTGTTTTTGGACAATGGGTTTTAAGCACAGCAATTCCAGGCTCATACTTTCGGTCCCCCAGTGTTTATTGGGCAGTAAAAGCTTTCATTTGGCCTCAAGCATTTGAAGTGCTATTGCTCGGGGGCACAAAAAAGTCTTAATTTGGCAGCCATGTTTGTTCACTGTGAGCTACCTTTTCCAATGCTAGGGATGCATGTCTGAGAGGGTTAATGGCCAAGGGGCTTTAAGCATTTTGAATGCCTATTGCTGAGTTAGTAATTTCCTTCCGCAAAGGGCATTTACAATACATAAACCACAGAATGGAGTTTATCCTGCTAATATGATGGTTTACCAACAAGGCATAATTATGATCGAAGCTATGGCATGGAAACGTTAGTTATTCTGTAAAGTACAATGAAAGTATCTTGAATGCATCTCATTAATCCCGTGAGCTGTGTTTACTAACCAGCTTCACAATTGGTTCTCCACGATTCACATTGCATATTATTTTTAAAAGTTTTGGTTTGGGTTCTGGTCAGAATCGGGCAACAGCATGTCTGCCTTTTGCCAACTTCCTTGAATGGCCTTAAAGAAGACAATGCAAATAATGTCCATGCTGACAATAAGAGCAAATGTATTGCTTGATAAATCAATGGAGTTCGAGCCTTGTTGCGCCTTTTGTTTTGTACATGTCCGGAAGACCCAAATACCTTTTGTGAATTAAAGGTCAAGAAGGAAGTTCAATTCTTTAAAACTTCCGCGGTTCATAGCTCTTTTCCCACACCTGTCCGTCAGCATCAGTCAGTGACAGATTGAGGCCTATGTTTGAGTTTTCTGTACCACCAATCCCAACCCTTCTTCCTGAGATCAAAGCACAGCACGCAAGGGATGTTCTTCATGATATGGGGTGGATTGATATGCTAAAATATTTAGATTCCCCTGGGGGATCTCAGATGGGTTGAATGTGAATCAGCTTGAATGTTTTAGAAGAGCTGATTTTAGACCAGAACTCTGCGAGGCTGGAAGGAGAGAGGTGGCCAGCTTGCGATGCATCTGTGTCGTCTAATTGAGTCTGGTACTGACAGACACTCGTGTTGAGGATCTCTCATGCAACCAGTTGCTGGGTCACTGCAATGATTAAATCCTAGAACTTCCTGAAATTTGGAGCCTTAACTACAAAGGTAAAAAGCGTGTTTCACTGAATCTTACTCAGTGCAGATCTTGTTTACTCAGTCACACACGATAGAGGCTCCCCAGTTCCCTGGGTGAATGCCCACAGTGCCAGTTTGGAGAAACCAATTTCTGGTCCTGGGAACATGATCTGTACATGAGCCCATCTGAGCCTGTTCCAGCTAGGGTGTATTGGGAACAGTTGTCACAATTATTGCGCTGCGACCAAACGGCCAGAACTGTACTTTGCTTCTGAAGCTCATTTCCTGGTCTTGTTGTGAAACATTGCTCTCTGTTGGCTCCAGTATAGTATAGAGCTGGGATGCTGTAATCTGGCCCTGAAATCACAATCTGTCGAGCCCATCCTCGCAAGGAAAATGACTGGATAGGTTACGAATGCGCCAAAAAATGATCAAGATTAATGTTTCAGTGAGACACAAGCAAAGGAGGAAATGAGATGATGTCCTTATGCAGTTGGAAAGTCTGCCCAGGGAGGAGGCCATGTGGATGCTTGGGATATACAAAACAGCGGACTTTCCCACAGGAGACTAACATTTGATTCCAACACTGTCAATTAGAAACCATGGTTGCCTTACTGTATGCTTGAACCATAACCTTACCCTTACCCTAACTGTAATCTTGAACTTTAGGATGTCGTAACTATTATATTATTAAAACTACAATGTTTTCCTAACTGTTTGTTTTTGAAGGCAAAGTGCCACTGCTGCTTATGCGAAGGTGTATAGATGATCAGAAATTGTGATCAGAAATTGTCTGATGGATCATGTCAGAGGGTAGGGCACAAATAACCTTTGTGATGGTTTTGTCATGAAAATATGTTGAATCTGTCCCTGGTTTCATTCCCTTTCAGTAATTAACTAAATAGCACAGCTGATTCAGATTTGCTTCATCTGATTCTTAGGTAAAAAGAGGATGAAAAACTGGAAGTTCACAACCAATGAAGACCATGATTCAAAGAACAGGGATGCAGAGCATTGAATAAAGTTTCATTAACCAGTTCCAAAATGAATCACTAGTGACAATAAATTCAAAATTAAAATCAATTCTTTATTATTTTTGAAAAGTCAAATTTTTACCTTCAAGGGGAAAAAAGGTTGTAATATTTGTTTTAACTTTGTCTAACGTGTCCCCGTGTGCCAGTTTGCAAAGTGGTTTGGTAACATTTTACAATAAGGGTACATTAGTTAATGCAGTAATAAGCATTAACTACCAATAAATTAAAAGTTAAGTAATGCATCAGAGAGCTAAATAAGTATTAGGTAACCTTAACTGACCATTTATTAATGCTCTTTGATGTCCTTATTATGAAGTTGAACACATCCCTTAAGTATCCCTTATTGCAGGCGTCACACTGTCCCGACATTGACACCAGATGGCCATACGAATATTGAATTTCGCGCGATGGCCCCAAACTTGGTCAAAAGCCAATCAACAGTGGAAGCAAGTACAATGCCTACAGAAGGTCACACGATAGCACCCGAACCACACACAAAGGCAACAAAAAGATGTGAATTTTTATTAAGTAGTTTACCAAGACGACAAGGCCACCACGATGACTACACTCCAGATGTAAGATGCGTTCGAACTAGGTCACGAAGGTGTTACGTGACCTCCCGATGGTACCACGCCTCTGCTCTGTAGAGTTGCTCAGGACTGACTGAGGAAGATGCTCTGAGGCTGGCCTTTTATATGACCATGTTACCATGACACATGTGATACTCTTGAGCTACTCAAATTCGGCTGTCTTCGCCGACACCGTGGTCCCCTCTCGATGTCATTGTACTGTAATACGATGGCTGCGCGACGGCATTGCAAGGGCTTCACGTAGTCGCGTTGCCTTCCTAAGACAATCGGGCAGCTTCTTGTTTGCTTCGTATTGTCTTCGTGAGGCGAAAAATGCCCGATGGCACCGATGATCACACGAAGTAAAGACGAAGATGACACGATTTGACAAGATGCCCTCACGATGGCCTTACGAAGGGAAAAATGGACACACAAATTCAACACGAAAATGAACCTTCGCAAGGTCTTTCGGCAATTTTTTGGCATGCCAAAGATTTTGCCACCGCTCATGAAGTTGCTGCCGGAGCCTGAGAAACTCAACCGGCGGTCATACGATGGTTTAAGATGCCCTCACGAATGGCCCGATGTTTTTATGATCAGATCCAAATTTGAACATTTCCTTTATCGTGTGTCCATCTGGTGTCAATTTCGGGACAGTGTGACGCCTGCATTAGTAACAGATCAAACTATCAAAGTATTCAATTATGTATAAATGAATACCTTAGTTAACATGAACGCCATTAGTAAATGATTAGTAGGCCCATTAGTTTACTGTTAATTAACTGATAGTTAATGCTTCTTACTGCATTTGCTAATGTTAATTAAAGTACCCTTATTGTAAAATATTGCCAGTGATTTTCTGCTTTGGATAATGTGGCAATGTCTTTGTCGCCGAATCAGGGACAGTTCGTGTGACGACTGGGCAGCTGTATTTCAGTCATTGACACAGTGGATGAGCTGCACTTCGTGTTCATATACAGACTCCTGCTGAGCGGCTTCTGGCTCAATAGTGCATAGCGAAGCCCAAAGGCGGCATTTCCTCGCACTCAAGGCCATTCACATGTGACGTCATATACGCTTTCACTATTTTTTTCCCCAGTCTGGAACATGTTCAAAGAGTAATTTGTCCCAACTTCATCATGTTAGGGTACAATAAATGCTGATTGTGTAGGGGCTTTAGTTGGAATAGTGATTGTCCAGGCTATTCAATCGAACCATCACATTTATTTCTATTTTAACTCCAGAGTCGGTCTGTGAATAGATGCAATTAGAACCGCGGCCGACTTTTTCTGAACCCTTAACTCTATTGTACCTCTGTCCCTGAGGCAGGTCATTTCAAAACTACACACGCGGTCCACAGTCATTCTGTATAAAGATAAGAGCTTGTATACTATGAACTGATAATGCTGTATAATAAAATCGTTAGTTTCAGATGATAATCTATGTTCACACCTTGTCGTCAGATTTTTTTTTTTTTACTTTATATTTATTCATTCTTCACAAATAAACTAAATTAACATGCCAGAGGATGTCATTTTATTTTACATACATTGACTCTTTAATTGAAAAAAGAATGTAAAAAAATACAATCACCCTTTCATTCTGTGATTAATGATTCTGCTTAATATAAATGTAGTAAGGTAATGGCATGAGCACAGGAGAGTGATTTTGGTTGGTGTGTTGGGGAGGCACGTAAAGCAATTATATTCTAATTCAGGGGTCTTCAACCTTTTTTCAGCCCAGGGACCCCTTGATCGACAGAGGAACCCCTAGATTAAAAAAGAGGCCTTGCGTTTTCAGACATGTCATACACTAACTGTTTTAAGCTCTTCTAACCTATTTTATACTCAGCGTGTGTGGTCGAAAAAAAAAAAAAAGTTTATTTGTGAAGAGTTGGAATTTAAAACCCACAAAGTCCACTCAACCTCTTTTGTTTTAAACTGAGTTTTTTTTTTTTTATTATATGCTGCGTAAAAAAAAACTCAATTTAACCCATTTAGGCCTGAGGCCTATTCAAAAAACGCCCATGAAAACCTATGGGCGATTTTGGAAAGAACCCCAAAAACCTGAGGTTTTCTGGAAAACAGCACCCAGGTGTCAACATCTAGTAAAAAGCTGATATCTCAGCCTCTGTAGCAGATAGAAACAAAATTCAAAAAGTATTTGAGAGCTTACACCTGTGACTTTCATAAGAATTATGTTTTTTATTTGTGCAAATCTTCATCACAATATTTAAAACACTGAACAAACTATAACAAACTATAAAATATAATAAAACCAATAAAATAAATAACAAATCTCTATCTACATAACATGCACAACTCAAATGGAATAAAGAGGCCTAATAAATAAAAGTATAAGCTCTCACTAGAGAATAACAAACATTTTTTCTTTCTCTGGAACAGGTGGCAGGCATGATAAAGTGTCCGTTCAAATAAAATAGAAATAAACATAAAAATATAAAAAATAAAGTGTCTTGAAGTGTTACTATGGCATCTGCCTTTGTATAAAGTGCAAGTAAAAGAACAGCTATGAGCCCGGAAATGGTCGGAAAAGTAATGAAAACTACAAAATGACGTATCCGCCTTCCCGGCCAGGGGTACGTTTCCCGAACAACGACGGAAGTTAGCTTTGAACTAACATGGTACGATGCATCGCTAAACTAACGAACATCAGAAGAACGATGGTTTCCCAAAACCTTGTTCGTACCACAGTAGTCTGAACCATGTTGGTTTGAACGACGTTAGTTTGAACCATGATAGTTTGAACGATTGTCGCTCGAACAACAATGTTACCAGGAGCACGCCGGTCTGATTTTCACCGCGGGAAGCTTAAAAACTTGGTATTTGTGCCTAAATACGGCAGTTGTGATCGATATTACAGTACTTATTCGTCTTTTTGGCATATTATTTTGTGATCGTATACAAACTAGCTACAATACAATTTACCATTTAAATGAAAAGACGCTTTAGGCAACGATTCTTGTGGAAGAAAAAAAAATCTAAAGAACGATTTGCCATTTCAATGCATTTAATGAAATGTGCTCCACTAGCGAGTGAAATATTTTTAAATTCATTTTTCATTAACATTCTTTACAGTTATATATACTAGGTTTCTCCTTGAAGGCCAGTATGTGTAGCGTAGTGGGTAAAGCAAATGACATGATAATGTATAAAATCTGCGTGTTGGGGGTTTGACTCCTGCAAAGAGAAATAGTATTTTTTTTTTTTCCACACGCTGTCTTTTTATTCATGGCAACGTGTGCTCCGATGAACAAGTGATCATTACATTTAGACGATTTGTGTGTCACGTTGTCTCTTTTGATATATGTTTGTGGTAAATATTAACTTAAGGTCACCCACCTTCTTCATAGGCATAGAAATGCACACACAGAGAAAAATGGAATAGAAAAAGTTAACATTTTTATTCCTTTTTCCTAACTTAAAAATTATTTCATTGACTCAAAGAACAAAAAATGGCATAAGACCACAGAAAAAAAATATATTTGAGGGCCACGGATGGAGATGCAGTGCAGTGGATATGAGGGGGGGATGGAGGGATTGCCAGCTAGACATTACTAAGGAGAGCAGCTCTAAGGAATGCGCTACAGAGGACTGGTGGTGGGAGCTCCGGTCTGTCGGCTTCCTCTTACTCCTGAGGAGAGTTTTGTCCATGCTAAGCCCAGAAGTGCTGGCGGGAGTCCCAGGGGTATAGATATCTGTGGTATGCACGATTCCCTAACATGAGTGTCTTCCCCCTCTGCCCACTTCCTCTAAGCCCATTTACGCCTTGTCCCTTGCAGTTTGATTCCCAGGGCCCCCCAACATTGGGCACCCACACGCAGGACCCCTCAACATTGGCCATCCTCTCACTGGGCCACTCCATATTGGGCCCCCTCTGGCACGGCCTTCTGTGTGTCAGGGCCGCTCTTTCCCCTGAGTCTCCAGAATCCCCTCAGACTGGCAGTTCGTCTACCTCCTGCACAGCATGGCCTTCACAGCAAATGTCCAGCTCCCTGAAGATGAGGCGATCTCTGCAAAGGATGCTGAAGATGATCATGCATTCACAGACCACAAGGAATGACAAATGTTATGCAAAAAGACCTCCATCTCCCCCACCCCCTTTCTTTTTATCAACACTTTCCCTTCCACTGTCATATATATATATATATATGTAGTGATTTCTACCATATTCACAGTTGCAAGTGGGCAAACATCATCCTCTCCTATCGATAAATAACAATACATGAAGGTAAACAGCGAGATGATATGTTCTTCCTATGACTAGCAACACGAAGTCACAAGCTTTACAGATTTACTGAACAATACTACCGTCTTGAACCATAATGTAGGCTAATTAACCACCTCCCGCTCTAATGACAGCGGGAGAAAAAAAAAAGTGTTGAACTACTAGACTAGCGTAGTTAATCGTTGCCGAACATTAAAGTTTCTTTGCTAACGCATGCGAAGGCTACAAGAGATACAATTCCAGAGTTCCAACCATAGGCCAACACATGAACAGAGAAATACAACAAAAAGTGTTTTTCCCGAGTAGCTACATTTTCAAATCACTGTGTTGATGTTATATATGTTTATACAGCAAGATCATCGAACATTTTCAGCTACTGACCTTATATATACCTTTCGTGGACTGCATTTTCCGACGCAATCACCCGGAACTAAGCTTCTAACTACAGCTGGGGAGCAGTAGTTGGAACTACACAACTTAACGACAGTGGTTGCGAACGTTCGTTCGAACTATGGTTTTGGGGAACACCTGCGTCATTTAACGATGGTTCGCACTACGTAAGTTACCTTGATAGTTCGAACGATGCTTTTGGGAAACACTGGCGTCGCAACTACATAGTTCAAACTATGTAAGTTGCTAACTTACTTAGCAACTATGCTTTTGGGAAACGCACCCCTGAAGGGTAGAAATGCGTAACAGCGTCCTCGGTTTTTAAGGTTAAAATGCACACATGCTGTCCCATGTTTAAATGGGATAAAACAAAAGAGGTTGAGTGGACTTTGTGGGTTTTGCATTTCCACTCATCATATTATTATTATTATTATTACTACTACGTATTTTAAAAATGGAATATTTAGCTTCAGGATGGCACATAGTCCTACCTCAGTGTGATATCTGGCCCTGGTGGATGGCGCACAACTTATCTACTCTGTGGAGATGGAGGTTGTCAGGAAGAGAATCATGTCATCCTCAGGCTGCAGTCAGGATCGGTGTTTGCACTCCAGGTGGGTGAGGGTCGAAAATCCACTTTCACAAAGATTAGTTGTTGCAAAAGGCAAAAGGCTCAGCATTGCCCTTGCTGTGAGCTGGGGGAAGTCTTTCTGGTTGTAAATCCAGAACTGATCGAGAGGCCTTGACTGATACACAGTTTTGTGTATGCTGTCTGTGGATAGCTGTTTCAGCACATCTTCCTCAGAGGCTGTCAAATTCAAACTATCAGATGCATTGTCTTTGAATAGAAACGGTATTCATATCTTGTCCCTTCACCAGACCTCAGCCTCAGAAAAGTACTTTTCAAATTGATGTTCAGGTGCCTCCAAGCGTCCAATAATTGCGCGTTTCGTGTGAGGTGAGAGCTCAGCAGAATCAGCCAACTCCTCCCCGATGGAAGCACAGAAATCTTACCTTCCCTGATCCACTGTCTCCATCTCTTTGTTTTCCTCAGGAAGCCTCTATCTTGTCATACAGCTGAATGGCATGTGTACTACGGCACTGCATAGAACCATTCTGTTTGTTCAATTTGAAAAAATATCTACAAGATATGCCAGTTTAGTGAGTCAGACGTTGTCATTGAAATGCGCAGCCAGCTCCATGTGGTTTTGACCAACTAGAAATTCATGGATAGCCGTGCATAACTCAAATATACGTGGCAATACTGGTCCTCAAGAGAGCCATCTCACTCGAGCGCACTGTGATCCTCTCCCAGTGCATCGCATAGAGAAGCAAAGAGGCATGCTTGCAAGGCATCTTCTTTATAGAATTTTCAGCCTTCATGACGGTGTCCATAATGTCAACAAAATCAGCTCTCATTTCTTTGGCAGTGAGAGATTCTCTTTGTGGCATGCGGTGAGTCCACACTACTTTTGGGGCAACCTTTTTGATAAGTGCCATCAGCCCCCTTTTCTAACCAGTCATAGCTCACTTCTATCATTTCTCAGTTATTATGAATTATGTTTTACATGTGAAAATGTTCATAAAATGCATGAAAAATCATTAATTCTTTGGTAGAAAAGGAATACTCATATATAATTGTAAAGTAGTGGAGTTAGGTGAAGTGGAAAGTTACAATAAATTGAAACCCCAACTTGGTTTAAGTACCCAAAATGACAGGGAGTCCTCCTTTATTCCAAAACCAAAAAATAATTTCACTTGAAGTTGGTTCCTGCCTTCTGGAGGATATTAGATTGATGTGAGCTTCCCTTTTGAAGGACTGTGTAAAAAACATTTGGATGTCACGTTGACAGGTATTCACTCATCATTTTGAAGCTGACTGATAATAACTGACCATCCACATTTCACATCTGGACTAAGAAAGATGGGAGAATATTGGTTTAATAACTTCGGGGAACAGGAAAGAGCTAATTGAGAATGCATGCTCAGCAGGAGACTGTAATTGACAGATGAACAGCTGGGGAGGACAATGTTTACAGATCGTGCCAAGATCGGGGTTTCCTGGATTTTCATCATTAAAAAAAAAGAAATCTTTATGGCGCATTCTAATGTGCTTAGTTTTAATTCTGAAGAGATGGAAATGGTTGCGGTTTTTCTGTTCTACTTTGAACTAGGAAACTTTTATTTTGTGCATGTGTTGGAATGTAAGACTAGCAGGACATGCATAGTAGTCTGATTAGACCTGCAATCTTCAAATCCCCGAAGAGTTATGGAGTAGACTCCCCTTGTCACTGTAATGTGCTTTGAGTGTGAGAAAAATGCTCGATAAATGCAGTGAATTGATAGTATGCTCTGTCCCTAATTTGAGTGAGTTTTTGCCCTCACTGTGCACTTTGCACTAGGGAATGAAAGCCAGAGGGTTTGACTTCCTCGTGGGCTGCCACATACATTTTTAATCTTATCTAAAAACACAAATCATACGGTGAATCATCTTCTCAAAATCCTGCTTGAGTGTATTGTAAGTTCAAGGTACCATGCTACACTCCAGGCATATGCTTATGCCTTGTTGACCCGGAGGGTGAATCTGGGATAATCCTCTCGAAAATCCTGAGTAATGCATTTTTCTTGTTTCGGGATTACAGAGGTAATTTCACCTCTGACTCTAAAGAACTTTCAAAGAAAGTACAGGAAAGTTGTGCTCCAGGGCATGGAGACTGAGAATGGCTCTTTTTGATTGGATGGTTTTTCTGACGCCACACATGATGATTCTGGAGGAAATAAAAAAATGAGCAAATAAATTACTTTCTTGAAATGAGAAAATGAAAGCAAACAAATAAGTGTGAAATGCATTACTCAAGTCACGGGTTTTGACTTCCTTTCCATTTACCTCTGAAGTACCCTTTCTTTTGGGATCCAAATATGATGAAAAGTGATGAGAAATGGGATTTTGCAGGCAGGAAATGATTATAAATGTATGAAAAGCAAGAGTGATTAGACTTAAGTTTGAATGTGTAATTCCCCAAGTGACCTTTAATGCATTTTGATGTAACGATCACCCAGATTAATCTCAAAGCACAAAGGATGTATGTTCTGATGTAAATCGTGGACCAGTCATGTAATTATCGCAAGAAAAAATCTTCATTTTAAAAAATGAAGTTATTTGTGTATGGAATGTCTTCTGAAATTCTCAACATTTTTATACCGAAAATACAACAAGACTCATACTGTGCAAGAAAAAAAATCTTAAATGGCTTAGATTATCAAACTTATTTTAATATTGGAAAAAAATAAGCCAAGTCAACACAACTTGCAGTTATAAATGATGATTTTATTCATTGAAGGAAAAAAGCTATCCTGGCCCCATGTGAAAAAGTAATTACTCCCTAAAATGCTAAATCAGCCAATTACACAACTGTAATTGATAATTGGGTTTAATTTCATTAGACACACCCTGGCATGATTACTGCCAGCCCTGTTGGATCTAAACATCACTGAAATAGAACCTGTCTGGTAATGAGAAGTAGACAAAAAAAAAAAAAAAAAAAACAGCACCAGATGCCACCATCTAAGGAAATTCTAAAACAGATGAGAAACAAATTTGCAGACATCTGTCAAGCTGGAACAAGCTACAAAGCCATTTGTGAGCATTGACTGTATAAAAAGATGGATGCAGCGCCCGGGTCTGAAAAGTGAGGCCGATGCCGAAATCTCTAAAAATTGCATTCTATTTAATGGCAGCAGATGGCGACGTCTGTAGTTGCAGTAAGAAGTTCAATGCTATAGAAGTCTATGAGAAATTTACCCTACTTTCCCACCTGATTTATTGTTTGAATAATGATTTTCAACATCATTTTATGGTATGTATCACAAGTTTCAAGTCTCCTTCGATATATCATGATGTTTGTTTTTGTAAATTCTAGTCCCAAATGGACTAGAATAAAGGAAAAAGCCAGAATATGCTTTTGGGGCGTGGCTATCCTCTGGTCCTCGTCTGATACGGTCAGATCCACCCCTCGCTCCTCCCTGGATCTTCAATTCATGCTCTTGTCCAATAGGAATCACATCCGGTTTTAAAATGAGAAAATGGCGCAATTAAAATTGCCACAATCGAGGCTTCCTAAATGGTATGCTGAAACCAATGGGTGACATCACAGTTACTTCGTCCATCTTTTTATACAGTCTATTAGGGATTTTCCACCAGCACCTACTCGCCTCTACTCGACTGGACTCTACTCGGTTTTTAGGGTTTTCCATTAGGTGATAGTACCTGGTACCAGGTACTTTTTTAGTACCTACTCTGCCGGGGTTCCAAGCGAGCTGAGTCGAGCCGAAAATGTGACGGCAACAGTCTGCAGGCCACTGATAGGCCAGGCCATCCATAAAAATATTTCTGATGGGCTTAACCCGACCGACCCATCAAATTGCCACCGACCAAAAAGTTTTTTTTTTTTTTTTTCTGGAGTTTAAAACCCCCGGCGGGTTTTCACAAACGAGAGATAAATTTGTAAAATCTCTTCTCTGAGGAAAGAGTTAAGTTTCCTCCATCAGTCACATGTCAAAACGGCAGCTCTGTTATTTATTTCGGCTATTATAATTTTTTGCAGTGGTGCAGTTATGTTCATTTACTGATTGTCCGTCTTGAGCATCAAGGAAGATATCTACAATTTTTTTGTGTCAGCGTAAATGCAAAACTACAGAGTGTCGTGAAAAACAGATTAAAAGAATATTGCAGTGACATGCGGTGGAAAGAAATTATTAATGGCAGTTTGACGGGCCAAGCGGATGAATGCTTGGGGCAGAGTACGTCAGGTTCTGATTCAACTTCGACCAAAGTTTTTGAAGTAAAAAAACAAGGAACACTCGAAACTTTTTAAATGTTTAATCAGTTGATAAAACGCGGCGCATTTATAATCATGGACATTGAGCTCGAGAAAATTCCACTAAGCACAGGTGCCAGTGCAGGGTCGGCTTGATACCCAGACGCAAAGAACACAAAATCCGATTTGCTTATGAAAGGTACGACGCGAATTGAGTGAATTTAGCGTTTGTTGACCAACCCAAATCTACTCAGCGAGTTTCATAACTTTAATATGAGACCACCAAGAGTCTGATCGCTGTTGGTTTATTTTTTTGCTTTAATATTGTTCAAGAAATAGCTATTTGCTTTGAGAAACATCCGTCCAAAATCTTCTTAATTCAGTATATACAGAGAGAGAACCTCTTTCTGATTGGTTTTGTCTTACTTTTTATGTTGGATATCTGACGTGTGACACGAATAAACAGCAAACTAGCAAAAGACATTCACACAATTTTATTGAATGGCAATAGCTAGCAAAAGGCATTCACACAATTTTATTGAATGGCAATAGCTTGCTTCCAAGACCCGACAGGCGATCTCAGTAAGCACGGTAAACAACCGACCCTGATTCTCAAAACAGGGTCGAATTACGCCCAACAGAATATTTTTAAGGATGGCCCCAGGGAGTGATGCTTGCTATGATGGCCCCACCCAACCCAGGTGTAATGGAAAATGACCGAAACCGAGTAGAGTCGAGTCGGGTAGAGGCGAGTAGTGCTAAAACTGTGTAATGGAAAAGCGGCATATGTTTGTGAGGCTCTGGGACCCCAGCAAACCACAGTGAGAGCCATTATCTACAAATGGTGAAAAAGAACTGTGGTAAACTTTCCCAGAAGTGGCAAGCCTACCGGAATTCCTCCATGAGCAGATTGAGGACTCATCCAGGATGTCACAAAAGAACCCAGACTAACATCTTAGATTTGTCAGCCTCACTTGTCTCAGTTAAGTGCAGTGTTCACAATTCCACATTAAGAATGACCCCGGGCCAAAATGGCATCCATGGGCGAAACCACTGTTGACCACAAAGAAAACAAGAGCTCATTTCACATGTGCAGATGAAAAAACATCTCGAAGGCCCCCAAAGGTTTTGGGAGGATAATCTGTGGGCAGATGGGTCATAAGTGTAACTTCTTAGAAGATGTGGATCATGTTACATCTGGCATTAAGCTAACACAGTATTCCAGAAAAAGAACATCATATCAACAGTCAAATGTGCTGGTGGTACAGTGGTCTGGGGTTGCTTTGCGGCTGCAAGACCTTGGCGACTTGCCACAATTGATTGAAACATGAATTCTGCCATATTCCAGATAATCCTGACGGAGAATGTCTGACCATTTATTTGTGACCTTAAGTCAAAGCCCAGTCTGGTTATGCAGCAGGACAATGATCTTATGCACATGAGCAAGTCTACCACTGAACGGCTCACAAGAAACAAAATGGAAGTTCCGGAGAGGCCAAGTCAAAGTCCTGACTCGAATCTGACTGAGATGCGGTGACCTTTAACAGGCAGTTCATGCCTGAAACACATTTATTGTGGCTGAATTAAAACAATTCAACAAAGAAGAGAGAACCAAAACTCCTCCACAGCAATTGAAAAGTCTCATTACTGGTTACCGCAGTTCGCAAACGTTTCTTTGCAGTTGTTGCCGCCAAGGGTGGCACAGCCAGTTAGGCTGGTTAGGGGAGCAATTATTTTTTCTCATGAGATAACAGGTTTTGAATAACTCTTTACCTTCAATACATCACATTATCATTTAAAAAACTACATTTTGTGTTCACTCATATTATCTTTGTTTTATATTAAATATAGTAGGATGATCTGAAACATTTAAATATGACAAATAAGCAAAAATAGAAAAAAATGGAAAGAAGGCAAATACTTTTTCACAGCAATGTACATTTTTCACAGAAGCAAAACAACCATTATTCCAGAATTTCAACTCTCCAATATGTGTTTTTGCTTGAATAAGTGACACAACCCATTGTTAAAATGAACTTTAAAAAATAAACCAGGCAATCTAGTTAATTATTGTGCCTTATGGTATCTGTGTACAGAAAGTAAAGCAAAAGAAAAAAAAAAAACAGGAAACACTTGAGTTGTTTATGGGTACATATAACTCGAAAGGCGCCAGGTTTGCTGTCAAAACAGTCAACTAATGCCATATATTTTTTTCGGATGTGCATATCAATATGAAAGCTGCTAATTAAAGATGAACATATTGGCATTAAAATGCAACATCTGCTTGTGTGGTCTGGAGTCGACAAATATGGATGAAATAAAATTTTGAAAGCTTAAAAACATATTTGCACAGCAATATCTGAAAATAGTTGAGATTTATAATCATGTTATATGCCACTGTAGTGTAAACTGTATGAAAAATAAAATTAAGGTAAGGTGATGATGTTGTCGGTGCTGCCCAGTGGTAGATAGATAGATAGATAGATAGATACTTTATTCATCTCCAAGAGAAATTCACAGTTCCAGCAGCTTACAAATATGGGAAACACAGGGGCATGCAGGGTTCAAGAAAAATATACAAGAATAGTACTAAGATAAATAGATATTAAAATAAGAATGAAAATAAAATAGAATAAAATAACAAAAGCACAGAACAACAAAATACAATGTAGAATCTCCAATTCCGGGTCTAGTGCAATTGTGCAAAATGACAGTATGCAGCATACAATTTTGCAATAGGCAGTTAGTACGCACTTAAAGAGTCCATCATGTAAATGTGTGTGTATGTGTGTGTGTGTGTGTGTGTGTGTGTCTGTGATAAAGTGCATGTGTGTGTGTGTCATAAGGTGCATGGTGTGGGTGTGTAGTTAGTCCAGGGCTTAGTGTCTGTTTTATCGCTTCCCCCTAGAGGTGTTGAAAAGCCGCATGGCGTGGGGGAGGAACGATCTCCTCAGTCTGTCAGTGGAGCAGAAGCTGCTCCTCTGCCTGGAGATGGTCCTGTGCAGTGGATGATGCGGATTGTCTATGATGGACAGGAGCCTGTTCAGCGTCCGTTGCTCTGCCACAGATGTCAGGCTGCCCAGCTCTGAGCCAACGACAGAGCCTGCTTTCCTCACCAGTTTGTTCAGGCGTGCAGCGTCTTTCGTACAGGAGGGCGCTCGCTACCACAGACTGGTAGAAGATCTGTAGCAGCTTCTTGCAGATGTTGAAGGACGCCAGCCTTCGGAGGAAGTACAGACGGCTCTGTCCTTTCCTGCACAGAGCATCCGTGTCGGCAGTCCAGTCCAGTTTATCATCCAGCTGCACTCCCAGGTATTTGTAGGTGTGTACCACCTCCACCCAGTCTCCTTTGATCTGAACAGGTTCAGGGTGCGTCCTGGTTCTCCTAAAGTCCACCACCATCTCCTTGGTCTTGGTGGTGTTGAGGAGCAGGTGGTTGGAGTCGTACCGTGTGATGAAGTCCCGGATCAGTTCTCTGTACTCATCCTCTTGTCCACTCCTGATACAACCTACGATGGCCGTGTCGTCCGCAAACTTCTGTACATGGCAGAGCTCTTAGTTGTACTGAAAGTCGGACATGTACAGGGTGAACAGGACCGGAGAGAGCACAGTTCCCTGCGGTGCTCCAGTGCTGCTGGCCACAGCGTCCGACCTGCAGTCCCCCAGTCGTACGTACTGAGGTCTGCCAGTCAGGTAGTCTGTTATCCATGCCACCAGATGTAATCCTACTCCCATCTCTGTCAGTTTGTCCCTGAGGAGCAGAGGCTGGATGGTGTTGAAGGTGCTGGAGAAGTCCAAAAATGTAATCCTCACAGCACCACTGCCTCTGTCTAGGTGAGAGAGAGATCGGTGGAGCAAGAAGATGATGGCATCTTCTACTCCCACCTTTTCCCGAAAAGCAAACTGCAGAGGGTCAAGAGCGTGGTGTGTCTGTAGCCTCAGGTGATGGAGCAGCAGCCGTTCCATGGTCTTCATCACGTGGGACGTCAGGGCGACCAGCCTGAAGTCGTTCAGCTCCCCAGGATGTGATTTCTTTGAGACTGGAATGATGCAGGATGTCTTCCACAGCTGTGGAACCCTCCCCTATCCCAAGCTCATGTTGAAGATGCGCTGCAGAGGGTGACCCAACTCCCGCGCACAGGCCCTCAGGAGTCTCGGGGTGCAGGGATTGGCACTGCAGCAAGACTATTCAATTTTAAAATCGTGGCAGAAAGCCTTCCTGCCTGTGCGTTTAACTCTAGATACCTCAGGTTTCTCCCACAGTTCAAATAGTATACATTTTCCCTCAGGTGTGAATGTGTGAATAAATCATAATATGGGCCTAATGTTGGATTGATGACCTGCGCCTTCTTCTGACCCATTCTTTCCTTTCATCCAATGTGTCCTTGGATAGGCTTGCAAGGGAGTGTGCAGCTTATAAAATGGGTAAATGATGGTATGAAGGTGTATTTTCAAGTCAAGTTGCATTTCTGTGTCAGTGACATAGTTGACTTTTTACTCTAAGGCACAGTTTACTTCCTTAAACCCTGTGAGGTAAGTTGTCTTCTTCATTTAACTTGTCCTAGCTGCATACCAGCAGTGGGCAACCTAAAAAGTAGTCTGCGAACAACGCCAGTTGATACCAGTTCTATGGCTGATGCTTGGGTCAAGGACAATGGCAGAGCCATACCTTATAGCAAACATGCAAACCTGGCTATCCCCAGCCTCCGTCTAATGAGGTGACCGCACTAACGACTGCAACACCATACCAGACTTAAATCTGTGACATAAGCCAGTGTGCAATGCACTCATCCTCTGTTTACTGTGGTTTTGTAATTTTATCAGCCGTATCTGTGCCACATGCACCACATTACTCTGCAACCTATGTGCTTTTTAAAGTATTTGCAGATTTATTTCCTGACTACTGTTTTCATTTACAGCATTGGTTGTTTGGCATTGTCTCTGTTCCTTGCTTATATCTGATGCTTTAAGGTTTTCTGAGTTCCTCTGAAAACAAGCTCCTGCTGAAAAAAGGATAAAATGCAATTATTTATTCCTGGACAGAAGAATCCCAAAGTACCATTATTTTATTATCTTTACAAATATATAGTGTGTATTCAATAAACAGGTAAATATGAAATACTGTTCATTAATAGCAAAAAAATTAATCTTTGGAAGCTAGAAACCTATTAATACTAGAAACTTCACCTACAACATTCTCTTGCCAAGTTTGGTGGCATCTTTCGAAAGTGAGAACTGAAAGCTCTCATTAGAGTTTGCTGAGAATTAGATGGTTTGTGCTGATAACATGGCTGCTTGCATGGCTCATTGCTCAGTATTTGTCAAGTCAAGTTTACATCTTATGTGATTCTGCATCATTACAGTGCCTGTGAAGTTGGCTAGCTCATTGTCACCCAGGTATTTATTTTCTGTAATTATGGTCTAAATCAGCCAAAATGGTTTGGAGACCAACTGTAAAAATTTTTACCACTAGTGCTGGCAGACGCCTACATCGTCACTTGAGAGCTGACAAAGGAACATATTTCCCATGTTTGTATCACCATTTCACTCAATCTTCGATCACAATCAATCGTAACATTGTTCTTTTTCTTTTTTTCCCCCCAGGAATCTTCTAGACAAAGACACATTCTCTAAATCGGACCCACGTGAGTGCATACTTTTTAGCACGCTGCTGTTCTGTCCCATTTTGGTTAAATGTGGCCTCATTCATTGGTTACTGTCCTTCGCTACGCCCACAGCTCAACTCACGGTGACTGTTCCCAATGTGTCAGATCGCTTCTTTGTTTCCTGTTTTCTCTCATAAGCACAATTTTTTTAAATTTTTATTTCTTTTTTTTGCCGATGCTTACTGCGTGAATCATTTCCTTTTAACACAAAACTGTAACTTAAGGGGAATTTCCCCTTGTTAGACTGATGTTTGGCACCTTTCCAGTGACCTTCAATATGCTCTCACTACAAGTAAAATTGGAAGAAAAAACCTCAGCCCTATAAATGAAATGCTTTGTAGGATTTAAAGGGGACCTATTATGCTGTTTTTTCAAGTTACAATATTCTTGGATGTCAAAAAGAGACGTTTATGAACTTTTTTGGAAAAAAGAAAAACATATTATTCCATGATTTCCAGGCAATGTGATTCCTGTCATTCTGAACCTGCTGTAAAACTGGCTGATCTGAGTGGACACCCTATGAAATGAGATCTGTTCTGATTGGTCAACAAACAAGGCACCGAGTCAACTCAAAATCCCCTTGCCACTAATTATGTCTCATCTATCTCTAAATGTAGATGACTGAATGACTACGTAGTTGGTTAGTTTGCAATTGAACTAGGTATGCAATAAATATGGGAAAATAACGTCAGCAGGTTAGCCAGCAATGGTTATTACATTCACAAAGAAGCACGCATGCAGTCATCTTAAAAGTTTAACTGCACTTGGAAGTCAGACCTTTAAGACTGATCCCTTGCTAGCATCTGAATAGCACCAACTGTCAGGTAACTTTCCATTTATTTCGAATAGCTGCACTGATCTATTAAAAACGGACTGAATTCCATCAAGACCAGTTACCTGTTCTGTCAGTTCCAATTGGCATGTATTTTACATTGCCTCTGGCGAAACTACAAATGGTTTCAAAATTACAGATTTTACTACCAGTTACAGATTCTCCTTGAAAATAAACTGAGGCCACCACTTTTTTGTATCTTCCAAAAAGCATAATAGGTCCCCTTTAATTGAAATTTTGTTGCCAGTCCTGCATCGCACTGACCCAGGCTGGCAGTATAAAGCAGTCAGATAAAAAGTGGGTGGCATATACAAAGGGATTTTTACAGATTGAAGCTGGGATGTCGTCATTAAAAAAAAAAAAAAAGCTGCGAGTCGAGATATTCAGGTATAATTCTCACAAGCCTGCATGTGACATAGGATGAGAAGCCAAATCTGAATGGCATGCCAAATGCCATTTTTTATGAATAAAAAAAAAAAAAAAAAAACTGACTGGGTTGCTTTATTTCACAGTTTGTGTGGGTTGGTAGGCACTCCTGACACCAAAATATATCTGCACACGCATTGAAAAAGTGAGTTTTTCATACGTCCCATTTTAAATAATAGAATCACTACTGCTTCCTGGAAGATGAATCTGGAGCGGTCTTTTAGAGTTCACTCAAAGAATTCAGCCAACAGTATTCGGGAGAATATGATGCTGAGCTCTTAAATTATCCTAGTAATAAACTTACCCGCTGGGAATTCTCCGCATTACTCAGAAAGACCTCACTCAGTTTTTTTGCTTGGGTGTACTTATTTCATTTCTTTCGGCTTCCTAACTTTTTCCTCTTTATTTTTTTTTTTCTGCCAAACTTGGTTACGATTTTGATTATGCTGCTATTTCTGAGTGTCCTGGAACACCATCTCATTTGCAAAATAGCATGCCGTCGATCCTCTTGTGACTGCCTTGGATCCTGATAATGAATGCGTTGGCTTTTGCCCGCTCTCCTGAATGCAAATGGCCGTACAGAGGGATTTCAGAGGCCTCACCTGAGAAGTGAGAACAAACTTATAAGAGCCGAGAAGAGACTGCCAAAGTGCCAAAGCTGACACAGCAGTGATGCTGCAGCTTGTGAAACTTGACGGCAGGTTCTTGGAAGACAGAATGGGATTGTGGAAGCATCAGAGGGTTTAAGAGAAAACAGTTGCATTATCCTGAGTGATGGCCGGGTATTGTAGCAAGCAATGAAGTTTTTCAGCAGCTAAAATTCAGAGGCATAAATATTGCAGGCCAGTGCATCAATAAGGACCATTCTACTGTTCATCCCTTAGTCTCTTCCCACCCTCTTAGCCCATTTATTTCAAATGACCCATTTCCTCCAGTCAGGAAAGTGCATTGTCAAAAATTTGCATTGCACTGCCGAGTGAGCTCACTCAATAAAGGCACTGCGTTGTGGTGCAGTGGTGACCATCATGGCCCGCGTTCGAATCTGGGCTATGCCCGTGGCAACTGTGGCCAGCAGCCTTTTGAAGGTAGCCCATAATTGGCTTTGTGCTGTTAGGGAAAAATAGGAGAGAAGCTGTCGGTAAGGACCTGCACTGTTCATTGCTCAGGTGCCTCTTGCTGGCCAGCTGGGCGCTTGTGGGTAAAATTCCAAACAAGCACATACCGGGTTTCCTCTGTGCTAGTTCTGTGCTTGTGAGGTTTTCAGCTACAAGTGTACAGAAGTGGCATCTGACAGGCTCGGGGTTTGGAGGAGAACCACAGACCGTTAGTGCTCTCCCGAGATAGCAACACGAGTCGCGTACAAGCATGTCTGTGCATAGTTTGCTGATTGGACATTCCAGAGTGGCTGGGATTGGAGAGGACAAATTGAAAAAAAAAAAAAAAAAAAGTGTAGTTTTCACACTAAATGGTTTTGTTTGCCGAAAAAATGACACACGGTCAAAAAAAAAAAATTCTAGATTATAACATTGCGGGTAAGATAAATTTTATGTAATTTTTACTAAATCAAAATCAAGTCTAAATTTTGCATATGTGCCAATTCAATTAATTAAGCTTATTTTTTAATGTCAGGTTTGTTTTTTCCTCCTACCTCTTCCTGTCTCCTAACTTCTAACTCCTATATGGGGTTGTTGAGGCGCCACTGATGACTTTTCAACAATCTGTCCCCGTATGTCCCAGTTCTCAGTGGCCCTCTGTGAGCTGACAAAGGACGGACCTGCCCACTCCCTGATGTTGCCTTCTTATCTCTTCTTCTATCTATTTCTTCATCTTCTCCCTGGCACAGTACCCTGTGGTACAGTTTTTGACAGGCCAGCTGATCTAGAGACAGGCCCGATCACTTCATCTTCCTCCTTTTGACAATGGTGAGCAGGTTGTCATTTGGTCCAATGGCTCTCCTGGCTCTGTTGCTGACTTCTCCATTTGTGATATGATCCTTGTATCAGATGTACAGGATCTTGTAGTAACATATCATCTCCAAGGCTTGTATTCATCTTTGGAGATCTGCCGTCAGTGTCCAGGTTTCGCGTGCGTACGAGAACATGGAGATGGCAGTTGGGAGTATTGGTCTGATCTTGGACTTGAGGCAGATGTTCTTGTCACATCAAGTTTTCTTGAGCTTTGTCAATGCTACTGTTTTTTGTGCTACTCTGGCTGGTAACCCTGGTTTGGACCTTTCATTTGTGACGACAGAATCCAAATTTTTGAAGCTGTTGACAGTTCCAGGCGTCTGGCCCTTAACTTTGATTTCTGCAGTCATGCCCTTTGGAGTTGCTGGTCATGAGCACTGATCTCCATGCAGTATGCCTGTGATGTTCTGTCAAGGTGCTCAATAAGCTTAATAATTCCGACCTCATTACCAGCTAGGCCATCTACGTCATCTGCGAAGTGTAAGTTTGTGATTGTTCTGCCGTGGATGCTGACCTTCATGGTCTTTCAGGGTATCAGTCATGATCCTCCACAAGAAGATGTTGAAGAGGGTTGGAGGGAGGAAATAAAACCCTGTCTGACTCCAGCAGTTGTTTTGAACCATTCGCCCATTCGAACACTGAACATTGAATGAAGCAGCACAGGTGGCACTGTAGATACTGGAAAGGGTTTTCATGACTTTGATAAGGTTGTCATGATCTTGAATTTTCTCATGGTGGCCCCTAATGCAGCATGCAAAACCCTGTTGAATGTCTTTTGTACCGTGTGTTTATTAATTTTTAAGATCATTCTCACACAGAACTCTCAGAATAAAAATGTGCTCAGTGGTGTTTTTTTAAGCCCTCAAACCCTGCCTGTTCTTCAGAGAGTATCTGAGGATTGTTTTTATAAATGTGAAATCTGCAAGGATAGTGGTGTACACATTATTTTATGTGTACATGCCTTTTATAAATAAGGCTCCCAGTGATATCTGTCTGCCCTGTGGCCTCCAGGGCAGTTATCTGACTCACGCCTCATTTACATGTGTAGAATAGTGTGACTGGCTCGCTGAGTCACTGCCAGTGACAACCGCCACCTGATGCTGGCTACGCCTGCCCATAATACACCATTCTGCTTCACCCAGGAGCTCCTCTCCATGCAAAGTGCATGGTTTCCTACACATAGATCATTGTGTGGTGGGCCGCCACAGAATCAACTCGGACCGCCACAAATTGATTCCGCCCGAACGCGATTTTCTGTGTCGCATTCTCATCTGCGTGCGTGCAAGAAAAAAAAAAAAAAAAACACTGTGGGAAACACTGAAGTGTATAATTTATCAGAGCCTGAGTCAGGCCAGCGTCAGATTAAAATGAGGGATGCACCCAGGTCTTTCAAAATATGATGCTCCAGGGTCATCGACTTGATAGAGTAGGGCAGGGAGGCTTGACCAAGTTATGCCCTGTTCTTCCCTTTTTAGATATTTAACCCTTAGAGCGCTGCAATAAATTTTCAAAAAATTATAAATAATGATCTTTTGCTGTTGAAAACCTATCATGTGGAAACTTGTTTAAAAGAGCTCCCACTGGGGAGCTCTTTTAAACAAGTTACCACATGACGGGTTTTCAGCAGCTATGATTTTGATATCTTGCATCACTGAGCAACAATAGCTGCATTTAGCACCCAAGGGTTAATATAGCATCCATTTTCCAGTGAAAATGCTGTATGCCTACATTCTGTATGCCTCTATATTGTCTTACTTGTAGTTCACCTCTCAGTCTTTAAGCATGCAGTCACCTTGAGGAACCAAAACATCAAACTGCGAAATACTTTCTTTGTATGTTTTTGGTCACTTTAGAAAAAGTCATTAAAAATTTCACGCTGAGACAAAGTCCTTAAAAGTGTTTTTCTGTCTCTCAAATGTCAAATGGGGTCGAATTTGACCCCATGTACAGCATACAAAAGGGTGAAGACCATTATTTCTCCCTGAATGAACTGCTGACTCAGAAAAACGGGATTGGGTAATTAGTTTGTTTAGAAATCTCTTGAATCTCTGGTGAAGGCTGTATTTCATTGCTCTCATTCATCATTGAGTGTGTGGGTGCGTGGCTCTTTCTGTGTGAATGCTTGACATTGTTAATACATTCTGTAATCGAATGTGCCACAAGGCTGTAAAGAACCCGTCATAAATTTTCTGTTCTGAATAGCTGGGATTCTTTCCTAATTAAAAGTTGTTTAAACTCTGCCTCTTTCTAGCTTGTCGTAACTGGTCTTCGGTTGGCTAAAGCTGGCTTACAGCTAGCCGAAGCTTGGTAACCTGGTGACTGAGCTGGTAAACAGCTGGTAGACTGGCTTGAAGTCTTGAAAAACAGCTTGACCAGTGAAGGGAGGCACAAATTAGAGGTTTCAGCAGGGAATTGGTGCTTTTGTGTGATAATTTGTCTGTCTGTGTACTGCCTCTGTGGAAATGGCCTGGCTAATATACTTGTTCTCCATGTGCTGTCTCTCTTCCTTTAGTATGTGTCTTGTACACCCAGGGCGTGGAAACCAAGCAATGGAGAGAGGTAAGGGCACCCACCAAAAATCATTCTTCCCTGCCCCCTTGCCCACGTAAAAAAATGTAAAACATTGCTGAAATGTTCGGCCCATGACTGAAATTGATGACTTTTGTGTTCGTAAGAATGTGTATGAGATACAGATGAAGTGTGTGTTTTAATTACAGGAGACTGATCATTTGGAACATTCTGTCCATGATAACAATCATCTGAAAATGCCGGCCTTAACCCTTTGAGCGCCGAATACATTCTTAAAGAATTAAAAATGAAGTTATCCTGAGCTGTTGAAAACCTATCATGTGGCAACTTTTTTAAAAGAGCTCCCTTCCGAGAGTTCTTTTTAACAAGTTGCCACATGATAGGTTTTCAACAGTGTCTGACTTTGATATCTTACATCATTGAGCAACTATAGTTGCCCACGGCGCTGAAAGGGTTAAGGTGATATATGTAAACAAAGCCATGTATCATCAGCAAATCTTTTGGATTTGATCAGTCAGGGACTCCTCCCTGCTGACACACAGTCATTAAATGGGGGGGAAAGGGGGTCTTCAGTCTCTTCACTGGCCTTCTTGAGGGTAGCCGTTTATAAATTCTAATTGGGCAAGGCATTTAATCAGTGAGGATACTGTGGGGAACAAATAAAATAGTTACTCAAGCATGACTGGAGAACAATTGATTGTCTTCATCACTCACAGTCCTGCCAAGTGTACCGTAATCTCCCTCTTTCAAAGTCACTACCAACCCGGTCTAGTTATAATTCTTGACCGCCGGACCGATGCAGCATTTTAACAGCTATTATTTCACTGTTTGCACTCTGTAAATATTTATGTAGATCAGGGCTCCCCAAAACACATTTCTGAGGGCCAAGTGGATGAAAATAAGTTTTAGAAACTAGACTTAAGTGGGAAATGACTGCTTGGTCATAAAAGTGCAGTTCGCTAGTTTAAAAAAAAAAAAAAAAAAAAAAAAGCAAAACCTCATGCCTGGAATTTATAGTTTTTGAGAGTCAGAGCTTTTGGTAACAGTAATAAAAACAAGCAGAATTTCACCCATTTTCCCCTTAGGGTGTATGAGGTTAAATGCATCTCCAATATTTGCCTGCATTTTATTACATGTCTGGCCATGGAGCATTTTAGTAGGATATTGAAGCTTTATCGGTCAGGCAGATTCTAACGTTAGCTCTGTTGATCCAGTTCACTTGCTTGCTTATGTAGCTGCAGCATGCTTTGTTTTCCTGGCTAGTTGTGTCAGACATGGCAAAGCAGGCTGTCAAAATGAGCAGTGGGTGGGTCACACAGGCAAAAATATAAATCAACATTCTGGCCCGGAATGGAAATTTCAAAGGAGAATATAATGGTTTTAGCATTGTTGCCTGAGAAGCCAATATTTCTACTCGGTGGGCTTCTTCAATCTCTGATGATAAAGCATCATTATTTAATAAATTTAGTACAGTAAATGAAGACTTGATGTAAGTTCTGATAGGCCGTGGAGTCAAGCCTGCTAACAGAGGAGCAGCTTCTACCTGAGTGCACATGACTGTCATCTGACCTGGCTGCCTGATTGCTTAGCTGGTATTATGCTACTCTACTTAAGCTCGCTTCGGGAAGCTGCTCCTAAGTGCGCTCGCTCAACAACCCTCCTCCACCCCAGCTCCACCAATCTATTGTATTCATTTACCCGGCTCTTTTTGTCTACATTTTCGTTCTATAGCAACGTCTCTTTCATGAGGTCATTGCTGCTGTTGGCTCTGTTCCTTGGAGGGGGATTACTAGCAGCTCCCTGCCTTCGGTTCCTCGTTCGGACGGGCAGGGATCTCTCATAACAGAGCCATGTCGCCAAACTCAATGTATGATTTTATGCCTGTATGTTGCAATAAATAGTTTCTTTTTTGACGAAGTGGTCCTATCAGAACTATATTGTATTTTGCTCCTTTAGGGAGATAGTTAGCTATGGTTGGCGAAGGGGTCAACTATGTCCGCATCCTCTGCAACTGAAGAGTTTGTTTCCAAAACGCAATAAGTGCCAAAATCACAAAAATTGAGATAATAGCATAGAGCGATAGCCCTGTGCTTCTTACACGTGGTGCAAAAATCTGTTTTTAGAAATTCATACTATAAGGTGTATTTTTTCATGGTTAAAATTTGTGTTTTTCCATAAAATGCAATGGGCGCCAACATAGAAAAAAGCTGATTTACTCAAAATGAGTAAAATGGATATATTGCGTTTTGGAGACAAAATCTTCAACTGTTGCCCAATAGAATGTAATTGTTTTTTCCCGCAGAAACAAATGGGATGTTATTGCGGTAGAGATGCGGTTACATTCTTGCCAGTGCAGTTTTCCTGAAACCACTGCCAGCCAAGTTCTGGCCTCCTGCCATGGCCTCCTGTACACGTCCTTGAAACAAACTCTTATTTTAGGCTCAGAGTGCTGCTGGGCCACTTGTACTGACAATGGCCTGCTTTCCTCTTAGCTGCTTGCAATTCTAATGTAATCTGAGCCAGTGCAATAATTATGTTTAAACTAATAGAACGGTAGCTGCTCCTTGGTGGTGATTAGAGAGTCGCTACACTGCCATTCACCCTAAAATGGGCGGAGATTTATTCTGTGTTGACATTGACTTGCTGTTCAGGGCTGTTCCGGTTTGTGGGACCTATCATTCTGTAGGTTTTTACACCAGCCCTAGTAAGCGTAACTCCCCGAACAGCAAGAGCTATTGTTGGGTCGTCAGTATGAAGAACCGGGGAGTTATGGTAGGGTTGAAACAAGGTTGAAAGTGAAAACCTAGGGGAGATCTCAGGAGTGGGGCTACCCTGACTGGTTGACTTCTCTGGTCATGTGGCAAGATATTTGGAATCAATCAAAGAAGTCAGAGATAGTCAAATGGCAGCTCCGTCTGTCGTGGAGGTGGTGGAGTCCTGATGTATGGTTTCATATGCTTCTCTCTATCTCTCTCTCTCTCTCTCTCTCTCACTCTCACTGCACTAGGAATGCTACCACTCATTTACCGTAGTACAGTGCTACAATGCCTCGTGCAGTTATAAGAACTCTTATTGCTAAATTACAATCTAAAATGCTAAAATGACATTCGGGGACATAATATAGTGAAATTTTGCAACTGGAGATTAATGGCTTAATTTTATAAACCTTGGCATGTGTTATAAACATGCATGTATTGCGAAATTATACTTAGGAGGACTAAAAGTGCATCTGATTATTTTTTCTTATGTATAGGCTGTAGAAAGAGGAATAAAATATAATTTAATATGTTCTTAGTGATTGCCTGTGGCATTTTTGAAGTGACGTTATTATGTATTCTTAGAGTTTCTTCTTAGATTGTTGGACAAAGTGGGAAGACTCACGAATGCATTGTGACAATGTTGCTTAGTATTGTTCTACATTGAATCACCGGTAGTCTATTTTGTGAAATTACAAGGACATATAAAGTAGTACTTGCTGCATCATATGCCTCATCATGTTTGCCAACATACTGCAAGCTTTTCTAATCATCTATACACTGTTACTCCTTTGTATAATGAATGTCCTCTATAGTGCTTATTTGAGAGTTATAAAGCACTTTTTGATGACCAGTCACAGAGTGCTTTTTTTTTTTTTTTGAAAACCATTGATGTTATTTATCCATTTAGCCCAGTCATACGTAGGTGTGATCTAACATTATAGTTGCACTTGTTGATAAGCTTGTGAATGCCATTGAAGTCACTGAACACTGCTTTTATCCCTATTTGGAACACTTCATCGTCTAATCTGACAGTGATACAGTATTGATTTATTGAGCTAATAAGATAGTTGAGGCAAAATTATTTGTGCAAACAAGACTTCATTCATGCCATCACTTCAGGAACTGAATTCACACTTAATAAAATAAATCAAACCAAAACATTGCAGATGACTCCTGGTCTGGATGGTGGCTAATAATCTGACAGTGAATTTACTTTCAAAAACAAAATTAAATTCATTTTAATATAAGAAATTATTTTCTATATTTTCCATATTTAGTTTGAGTCCAAACCCCTTGCTGTGAATACCAAACAATTACTCCCAGCTGTCATAACACAGCCAAGACCAGGTAATTGGGAAACAAGATACTGGCAAATAATGCAGGTGGATTTTCAACCATAAATATTGTAGCAATGTAATTAGCGATGACAAAGTGGTCAAAAAATATGTTTTTTTTTTGACTGAGGAACGTGATTTAAAATAGATAATCAGTTGTTAAGTCAGTTAAGGTTTAGCCTCTCTCCATCCAGGAATTCAGGTGTTTAAATGATCTAATTCTTTCATTTAACTTGAAAACTTGAGATGTCTGTGCCCAATCAACTTGATCAACAATTTTGAAAGTACAAGCGTATTTTTTTTTAAGGGCCTTGTAATAAAGTAGTTCATCCAGCATCTACTCCCACACATATCATGTTACATGCTTTATTGCACAGACATCTATTTCCAATTTGTTGAAAACCATAAGTTGATGTGCTGGGTAAAAATAAAATGATAAATAAATAAATCAACCATGCTGATACCAGAAAAAGCAATTACAAGAAAATGTTGGGAGCAGGGAAAGGGAGAGGCAGAAAAAACAAACCCTTTTTGGAAGGCATGTGCAAGCTAGCAATCAACAGCAGCAATGACAATCAAAAAATGAATATGCAAGTAAATGAGTTCTCTCTCACAAGGCAAGAGTAATGAGAGATCAGAAGAAGGTCACTTAGAAGAGATTCATTACGTCTATGTCAGGGACAATCGGTATTTTGTAAGCTCCCATTTGAAATTCATATTTGCATTTGTATTCATTTGTCTTTTTTTGCTTTTGCTCTAACTAAGCACTTTTCTATGAACCTCGTTTTATACTTTTATGCAACTAGCAAAGCAACCCGCATCTTTGCCATTTTTGTTACTGTTGATGGAACTTTTTGTGTGATATTTCGTTTCATTATGTTTGGTATTTTGCACTATTTTTGGGCATAAATGCACCCTTCCCTCTTTGCTGTGTTTTATCATTCATTCACCAAAAACTGTGATTCTCAGTGGACTCCACTGTCAGGAAAAACGGTTGTTAAAGGAACCCTGTGATTCTGTTGTAGGACCATAACCACACCAAGAGTTGGGTAAAAGGCATAGCTTTCTGTCTGGGAGCTTTCATTCTGAGCCGTTGTGATTGAGGGTTCTGTGAAAAACTAGACAGGGTTCCTCTATTGAGACAAGCCATGGGAACCCACAGGAACCATTTCATATTAGAGTGTTGGATAAGCGATTGTTTGAGAAAACTGGAGTCTGTAGTCAAATCCTAAAGAAGCATTGATTTCCCAAACCTTCACTTGCAGCAGAAGTAATGACTCTCTCACAAAGAAAATCTTGTGACCGATAACATTTTCTGCACAGTGACCAAATAGAGAAACCAGCTCAGCTTCCTGATTACAGCTAAGCTGATAGGCTCATTCCTCAGGGTGTGAAGAATATAAACTGACACAATCAGAGAATTTACACTTCCCAGAATGCACTTGTGAAGATCAGTTACCTCACAGTGTGAGGTTACCTTGCTCAAGCTGCATCTACAGGCTGTGCACAGTGGTATTGGCTAAAAGCTACGCTACATATTCCTACACAAATTCTGATTGCATAAAATTGCTAGTGCTTATATTTTTTGGGTTTCTTATGGGACTCTCCGATGCCTAGTTTTCAGGTACATTTGTGGAATTTGGCACAGGACATGATCAACTCAAAACTTGGGCTCATGATACTGGAAAAAAGAAGCAATTCATAGATTTGTTTTAATCTTTACACATTTATATTTGCACTTATCAAAAACATAATCTATGCAGCACAAGGCTTCCACCTATATTGTTTCTATTAAGCAGTGTTGTGCTTATTCTGGAATCTTGTTACCTATGTCTGTGTATCACCTTTCAAGCTCCTGGTAAGCTGCTGGTTTTTTTCCAAATCACATGTAGTGCTGTTCTAAAGATAAAAATAAAATAGGCTGGGAACAGTTCAAAGATCCAATTAAATTTCTTACCACCTCTTTCGAAAACCTTTATGAACTTCAACCCGCCATTTCCTGGCTTCATTATTCACTCAGCATTTCAGTTATACATTTTGCAAAGCTTCTTCGCCCTAAAATGTAATCGCAAAACCTTAAGGATTTACAGTAATTTACATTATGACAGGATAATGCAGGTGTACAGGTTTCTTCCGAAAATATCTGCTGCTATTCGTTTGCACGGACAGACTGGGCTCGGGGAAGCAATGTACCAAACATAGAGAGGTTCAAGTAGAAAGGGATTAACAAAAGGTGTATCAATTCAAGTGGCACAGCAAGATGAAAACACAAAGCTGACATTCTGAAAAGGGTCTTTGGCCTGTTTATTTTTGGTGTTGATCGCCTCAGCTGGAGCCATTACTGAGGATTCGCTTCACCAGAGGATGCAGTGGCCCTGACTCACTTTCCAAAGCCTGACTTCCAGAGCTTTCAGAAAGCACCGCAATCCTGCTGTTCATTTTCCTGTTAATGTCACAGTTGGTTATTCACAGTGTCTGTATAAAATCGCGTGTTCTCTCAAGATGGGATCATTTATTGATGCGCTCTCCACCCATGTTCTCTGCCTATGTATTTTTAACCATAATCTCAATTAACAAAGTGAGTAGTGTATAGAGTTGTTTTCATACAGTATGAGCTGTCCCTGTTATGGAAGATATGCTGTCTGGCCGGAGCTTGCAAAATCTTCTGCTAGGACACTGTTTACAATAGCTGGTAATGTAGTAAATGGAATTTTTGTGCCAATGTTTGGAAATTCAGTGAAGTGAAAATCTGCTAAAACACTTGTATGGACACTATTGGGCAAAAAAAAAACCAAGCCCAGAATATTAAGCTTTATATGGTCTCAGCAATGAATCGTTGGTCAGAACATTAGCAAGGATTAAACAAATGCACTTCTGAGACATTCAGTGCAACTATATGAGTGTTAACTTTTTCTGAAATGAACTTTTTAAGGAAAAAGCTGTAAACTGCTTCACTGTGAAGCTGAGCTGCATCAAAGAGGTAATTTGAAATTTGCGCACTTAGAATTTTGCTCCCCAGAAGCGACAAGAATTTAGAGTAAGCGGTTAGAGTAACTGCTTCTATAGTAAGACGATCCAACCCCGACTGAGACAAAACTAGCAACCTGTATACCGAGGACAATCAGGATGGCAACAGCTGATTATAAGCATGGAATAACGAGACAACCAATCAATTAACTGGAACAACTTGCAAGACTGTTGGAACAGGGGAAGAAACAATTATGCAGACATGCGGGTTCTGACAGACAAGGCTTACTAACAGCACCTCAGGGCTAGAAAAAACATTTCATATTTTTCTGCCTGACAAAAACTTGTATTGCCAGAGTTGTTACTCAATTTGGATAATATTCTCAGAAATTCTGACTATTTGAGAGCAGTCTACTGAGTGTCACCACTGAGAGGAAACCATAATTATGCCTGCTGTCAAAGTGGGTCAAGAACAGCAGGAATGTTAGTTTGGGTGGAAATTATCGTGCTTCACGTTTACCTTGTTGAGGGGATGGTGTTTTTCATGAGATGCATGGCTTGCCCTGGTACTGGGGTTTCTTGGGTTGGAGAGGTTAAGGGGTTTAAAGAACAGTTTTGTGAGCTTTTCGAGTGGGCTATGATACAGTGAAAATGAGGCTCTGCTCTCATTGGTTGTCTCATTGCGGCATAAAAATGCACAGTAGCTGGCCGAACCGAAACATACTGTATATTGAGCTCACTGGGCAATGCAAATAAGTCTCCTTGTGTTGGCGAAAGGGGCATTCAAAGCAGTCGTTTCAAGAACATTATTTCTTTGGAACAGCACTGCAGCGACAATGCTGAGAAAATCTGATTTCATGTTTTGTCAGGTTGAGGGAGGGCAAAACTATCTGTCTAAGTGCAAGAAAAATGTGTTGTTTATCATAGAGGGCCTTTAACCCTTACAGCGATAAATGCAGGTATTGTTTCTCAATGATATAAGCTATCAAAATCAAAGCTGTTGAAAACCTATCGTGTGGCGACTTCTTTAAAAGCGCTCCTGTAGGGGAGTTCTTCTAAACAAGTCACCACATGATAGGTTTTCAACAGCGCAAGATCATTAAGTTTATATTTTTAAAAAGTTTATTTCAGCACTCTAAGGGTTAACTTGCATGAGCACAGCATGACACTTAACGAGCCATCTCATTTTCTCTCTCGAGCAAAGCGATTTACCATTTTTAAACCTTTAGTATATTGGCAAATTATTTCATTCTTTATGCCATCAGGCAGTGTCTTCAATTTGTGAATGTGATTAAATGACTGGAATATACTCCCGAATAGTCAGTGTTACCCAGGTAGCAAATATGTTTAATAAAAGGGGAGACTGGGGTCCGATGAGCCATGGGGACCAATGAGCCATATCGCTATTTTGCGATCAATCGATGCAAAGGTGTTTAAAATAGGCAAAATAGTGATATGGCTCATTTATCCCCATGACTCATCAGTCAATAGTCAAATATTTTGCCTATTTTAAGCAGCTCTGTCATCGATTGATCGCAAAATAGTGATATGGCTCATTGGTCCCCATGGCTCATCGAACCCCAGTACCCCCTACCTACATGTTCTGTATTAATAAACTGGGTGCAGGCATAAATTAGGTTGATTATATTCAGATGTGACATCACACCGTTAATTAAAACACTACATTGCAGTGTGAAAGTTTTTTGAGAATTAAGTAATTCTTCATCATTGAATCAGTACTTCAGTACATTGGATCTCTAAACAATTATTTTGAGGTTAAATCAAAGACTGACTGCATTATTTTTCAGGTATTTACGTTCACAGAGTGCAAGCTATGTAAGAATTTTGGCCCTTTTCAAACAGCGTCACCGTCCAAGGCGATAAAAACCGAGCTGTAATTACTTTCAGTTGCATTTGTGGAAATTATCATTCATATTGTGTGAGGCATGGGGAAGCTGTAGCATTTTTATACAGTGTCACTATCTAAAAACAACACTCACGGACCAGACTGTTTGTGTGAAATACTATGCTAGCCAATGTCAGTTGCATATCTGTAGATTGCTGACAATGTGATAAAAACAATATGCTTTACACTGCATATTCCGCCTTGTTTTGTTCTATGACATTAAGAAACACATAGTTGCTTGACAGGTATTTTCATGAAAATTTGAAGGGAACCGTTGGAGTGTTTTAGCTTTCTCTGAGCATCAAATGTGTTAAAGTGATAGAATACTCTGCGATGGTATATATTTATCTTCAAAGAACTATATCTCTAATATTAGAAAAATCAAATATAATTTTTAAAATTTTTTTTTTGAAATAAATGCGAAGCTGTCAAACACTGAGAATGCATGGGTTCTGTAGCAAACTGTGCAGCGCTGCCATTGTGAAAGGTTTGAAGCGCGTTCGCCAATCAAAAGCATTCCCCATGTCACGTGTTTTTCCTTGTGACGTTTGAGTGACCCAGTCCAGTCGAGTTTACAATGGTGGACTGTATGTGTTTCCTCTTATATCGCCTCGCTGTCACTATCAGGAGCATCCAGCTGCAGCCCCGGAGCAGAAGCCCCTGACGTGACACAAGCCCCTGACGTGACGGAAGTGAAATAATGGCTATTCACTGTTTTTATTCACTTAGCTAGCTCACTAGCTAGTGAGCTAGTTCGCTAGCCTAGCTAGCGAGCTAGCTAAGTGAATAATGCTGCATTCGGTAACACTCGTAAACACGAGTCGTGTCGTGAATTAAGTCGAAGGTACGAGGAAGGGTCATTCAGACAGTGAGGTCAAAAGAACGGAATTCACCAGTCGTGTCTCGAAAACATGGCTCGTGGGACGCGTTACCGAATGCAGCATTAAAACGGTGAATAGCCATTATTTCACTTCCGTCAAGCCAGGGGCTTGTGTCACGTCAGGGGCTTCTGCTCCGGGGCTGCAGCTGGATGCTACTCGTTTTCAGACATTGGGGAGCGGCTGGGTCAATCTGACGTCACGTTTCAGATTGAACCCAGTCAAAATGGCGCAGATTGGGGGCGCCCCGGTGGCTCATCGGTCTAAGTGCGCGTACCATAAAGGCTGTGTCCTTCCCGCAGTGACCTGGGTTCGACTCCGTCTCAGGTCATTTGCTGCATGTCTTCCCCCATTCTTCTCCCCAACCTTCCTGTCTCTCTACACTGTATAACTGTTAAATAAAGGAAAAATTCCTAAAAAAAAAAAATCTTTAAAAATGGCGCAGATCATGAGGGATGGAGCGTCAACATAAAATTGCCGTTTACTCTCTCAGAGAATTTTTTTTTTTTTTTTTAATGCGATGAATGTACACAGATTGGATAATTCTTTCGATAGATATACACAGCATGGCAGAGTTCACTATCGCATTTAAAGAGCATATATAATGAGAAAGTAGGGCACACTTGGCATGTCTTCGGCTGAGACACGATAAAGAAAAAAAATCTCATTAATTAACTGCCTGTAATTACATGTCACGTCGCCCATCTCCTCTGCACTTCAGCATCAGCAGTGAGCAACTCAAACTGGCGATGAGGGGAGCCGAGCACATCTGTCCCCTCCTGGGCCCCTTTTCTCTTCCAGCAATGGAGTGTATGGTTTACCTTTAGCGATGGAAAAATAGAAGACGTAGGATGGATGCGCTTACACACGCGCACACAAACGCGTGCACATATGCACAACCACACACACGCATATGCCTGTTGCACACACACACACACACATGCACAGCCCCACACACAAAGATGCATACTGTAGATTTGCACGCAAAAAAACATGCATGCACAGACACACTCTCGTGAGCACAAGCAGACACGCACTGAGAAGCAGAGACTCTCTTAAATTGCAAAGTGTATGCTCTCTCTCTATCTCTCTCTCTCTCACTCACACATGCACAGCACACACTACACACACACACATACACTTAATGTTACACAAATCCATATTGGATCAACTAAATGTGTTTATAAAGCTATTGAGATACTTATATAGCTGGTTAGTTGCCTTAAAATCACTCCTAGCAGGTCCCACAGAATTTTCAATGAAAATTTCCTGTAACCCAGAAGTAAGCATTCCCTCTAAAGCTGGTGGGTATGGAGAGAAGGGTGGTTTTCTGCTTTGCTCATAATACTTCCTCATCTTCTTCCCTTCATGTCTCCCCTTTTTCTCTTCAACTGCTTCTAGTTTGGAAGAACAGAGGTGATCGACAACACCTTGAACCCAGACTTCGTCAGGAAGTACATCTTGGACTACTTCTTTGAGGAGAAGCAGAATCTTCGCTTCGACTTGTGAGTTGTTCACTGTGATGTCTGTCCTGACAGAGGAAAACGCGGGCGTAAGTTTTACGTCAGTCTCAATCCCTCAACTGTCGCTATTTTCTGCTATGACTCTCCCAAGGCGGAGTCTTTCAAACATAATAGACAATTAATATGGCTCATCGCATTTGACATTTTTATTTTGTACCCATGCAAAGCATGTGCCTGTAGCACTGGCCTCCAGTATATAAATTAGCCGGGCGGCTGTCTCCTCCATTCTGCTCCAGTCTTTGTGTTGTGATCCCTCTCAGCATGAAAGGGGATCATTGAATGGTAGCAGGGTGGCGTGAGATAATTGCGGTGCCTTTAATTCCGCAGCCCAACATGTCCCCATCTCCACCATCACTCTTCACTTTAATAAGGAGATACGAAAAGAGAGAATGAGTGTCACAGTGATTTTCATTTCAATTGACTGTGGAAACGGGACACTTCATCAGACGTGGCGTCTTTGGGTTCAGCTGAAGCCTTCGCTCTTAGATCTATTATCGCCACTCTCGCCTTGTCGATTTCCCTGTAAATTATTCCGGTGCCATTGGATAAAAGGAGCTGAGAAATTATGTTTTTTTTTTCTGTCTTTACGGGTGATTCCTTTCTTCCACCCGAGCTTAATTACTTCTGCCAACCGAACAGTAACAGCGTAGCAAGGCCCTTAGGTTGCCATTCCATCACAGTCTACTTTGTCATGGTCTCCTGCTGTAGGGCTGCCAGGTTTGCATTCTGCGGCGTGAGACAAGCTGGCTCTCCTGCGCTTCTCACAACGCCTGGATTCTTGTCACATTGCTGCCTTCTTTCAGGAAGGCAGTCAGGCTTATTTGTTGAAAAAGAAGACAGAAATCAGAGCTGTTTTCCTTGCCAAACATGCCTTAGTAGCATTTTAGATGGTTATAGCTGGTTTTTGCTGGTTGCTCAGCTGTTCACCAGCTGAGGATACTGTGCCAAGCTAGCCTCAAGGTCAACCTAACAAACTTACTATATTAACCAGCTTTACTCAGCTTTAAGCAGCTGCAGACCATCTTTGACCTGCTATTGTCCAATAATGATATGCCAGGATTCTCAACTCAATGACAGTGCAAGCTTATCTGATGCTTTGTGAGGGGCTGATAGAAATGTGTCATGGGCAGAGGTGAATGTCCAGATTCAACAAGCATAAGTCTTTGTAGTAATTTGTTCCAGTCCCTCCGATTTACTAGTTGGCACAATTCTTCTGCAAGGCTGTGGAAGTACAGTAATCAGTGAAATAAACTGACTGGATTTATGGCAGGAAGAAGCACATAGTATGTACCTTTTGCATTCTTACCAATTGAACATATATACCTCTGTTTTTGAAGGATAATTTGTAGATGCCTGTAGTTTTCCACATTGATGAGGGAGGTTGCAATGATGGCCAACAATGCCTATTCATTTGGCTATCCAAATGGAGAGATAAATGGGTAAAATGACAACAGGAAAGCTTATGCATGCTTAAACACTTGTGATAACCACTTCCTCTGTGATTTCAGATATGATGTTGATTCCAAAAGCCCTGATCTGGCCAAACACGTGAGTGATGGATAAATGTGACTGGCCCATTCTACCATTGCCTGATTTTGCCTGCTCATTTGCCTGCCGCATGCTTTGGAATGGGAATGCATATTTTGAGATGCATGGTACCTTATTTTGGTTCTGTGCAAATCAAATTTAGTCCAAATAGCTTCATCCAAATATATTTTTTGAGTGTAAATTTACGTACAATCCCTCTATTGCTTGTGAAGATTTTAGTTGCTCCTTTTCAGTTCTAACGTTTATATTCAGTTCCAGTCAACAGTATCATCGTAAACTAACTTGATTTGTGCATTGTGTATACATTCAAAGAAGAAGTGGTACCCACCTTTCATTATCATTGTCTCAATTTTTGAACCCTTGCTGAGTACACCCTATTTTATATCAATAAATGTGCATTGGTCTTTCAACTATAAAAATGTTAGTGTCCAATATCTGCTACAGTACAGTTAATTCATGTTTAGTTTGGGATCTTGTGTTTGTCCAAATTTATGATGAAAACCTTTGAGCCAAGTAATCATCCACCCATGGGTTACTGAAATATATTTGGGTGCAGTCAATGGACTGCATATTTCCAGCAAGTTTAGTGCACTTGAATGATTTCTCATGTTTGAATGATTTATCGCTTTGGATTCATGTTGATGTTCCTAATCGCTGCCACATAAAGCACCTCTGGCTCTCTCTGTGTTTCTCTCCCTCCCTCTGTCTTACATCTGTTCTGATTTCTTCCTTCTCTCTTTTTAACTCCCTCCTTCTTTCTCTCTTTTTTCTTTCCTTCCTCCCTCCCTTCCATCCTTTATCTACATCCTCTCTCCTCCCCTGCATTCACCCCGCGAGCCCCGCTTTCTCCTCCATTTGCTCTCTACTTTATTCTCCCTCTCTCTCTAATTCCTCCTGCACTTGGTTTTTTGACTGTCTGGTACCTCTGTGTCCTGTGATTTGTGTTCCATGTTTGTGCTCTGTTGTGTTTAACGCTGCTGCCTGCTCTCTGCTCCACGGAAGCCCTCCGAACACAACGTACGTCTCTACCTCCATACTTACTCTAATGCTGTAGAAAACGCAGATGATGCTGTGTTTCTCATCTAAAATTCCCTTTTTTCTCTCTCTTTACCCCTCCCCACTGATGCTGCATCCCTGCCCTCATGGTTTCACCAACCCCCCTCAACCCTCCATCACCCACCCCACCCTCCTTTCAGGACTTTCTGGGCCAGGTGTTTTGTACCCTGGGTGAAATCGTGGGGTCCCCTGGGAGCCGTCTGGAGAAGCCGCTCGGGTGAGTTTGGGGGTCTATATGACTTGTAGCCATGTGACTGTAGTGGAATCTTTGTTGGTGCTCATGTTTATTTGGAAACCCTACAAAATATGTAGCATGAGTCACCCCTTGTGAAAAAAAACAGCATCCCAAATATTCCTGCTTTATATTAAATGTATGAATAACAGATGATTGAGTCAAGTCTGCTTCAGTTATTAAACTTTTACCAACATTTTTACTCTTTCCCTTTCAAGTCATCATTTTTCGCAGGCTGGCAGTGCTTATGCAACAATTCAGGAAAATAAAGTCATTTGATTGCCTTTCTAGGAGCGTGCCAACTCCCCCCTTTGTCCCATTTTCAGTTCTGACCCTCATTGACCCGCAGATGTCCACGGTTACCGAGGGTCTAAGTCAGCATTTTGCTGGCATACGATTATCTATGCTTTGAAACCGTATCTTTGGCTGCCTAAATGAAATGTCTGTTCCTTGGCATCATAAATGTTGCGTTCGCCTCACAGACAGAAAATAGAATGCACATACTGTGTTAATGTGGTGAATATAGCAGGAAGTGACATCGGGGGAGAATAATTGTGTTTTGTTTTTTTATTTGTTCATTAGCGACTTGAAGAGGTAATGCTAACAGATATTGCATAGATAGAAGAACAATGGCCCCATAATTATGCTGTGAAAAAATTCCATCACTAAATAAGAGTAGCCAAATCAGCTTGAAGCCTTTTTTACTCTGGATTCTGTAGACTAATTTGTTTTTGTTTGGAAGGAACTACAATTTTGTTGAATGGTCTCATAAGCATGCATTCATCTTGTTTGTGGTGCAGAAAGTCTAGCTAGTTCTCTTTCACTTCTTTTGTCATTTTTTTCCTCCACATTTCCCTTCTCCGCCAGGTTTTTGGGCACAATTGTTTTTCTCATGTTCTCAAGTGGGAGCGTTCTCTGCTCCGTAACCTGCAATTTGTTATCTGATTCATGCTGAAATCACATGGGCCAGAGAAAATAATTGTCTGTCTGCACAACTTGAATAATGTTGAGTCAAAATGCAACTGACTACTTCACTGGCCGACCTTCTTGATGTGGTGTTACCTCCGCTGGGATAGAAACAGGTCCAATTATGAAAAAAGCTAAATAGATAAATAAATAATAATAAAAAAATTGAAATATACGAAGAGAGTTAAATCATGCTGCAGTTTAGAGGTGAATCTATGACCTACTTTCCCTCTAGATAATCACACACGGTGGAGAAGAGAGAAACCTAAAGTGTACTTTCATCACTGAACAATGCAATACTTTACCGCCAAAATAAAAAATCTGTTTCCTCTATTTGAATGATTGAATTGTGTTGATTGAGAGCATTCACAAAAGATATCTACACTTGTGCAAATGTGTACCTGGCACAAGAAATAAGGCAGGCAATGCCTTAGCCTCTCAACGTTGCCAGGGGTACTATGGGGCCTTGGTGTTCACATGATACCCCAGCGTCCACCTGGTTATCAAGTTTACCTCTTACCTAGTCAGATCAGTTCTCCTCAATTCCATTACTGTGTTTTTGCTGTTTCACTAGCTTACTCAACCATCTTAACATCCTGCGGTCCACCAGTTCAAGGTTGACCATCAGCTTACTCAACCAACTAGACCAAACTTCACCATCTATCAGCATCTTATGAGCAACTGACCACTGATTAGGAAGAAGCATCGAAAGTACAGCATAAAACAGTTAGAATCCCAGCTGGTCTCAGGTTCATTTTTCACTTGGGTCGGTAGGGGCGTGGGGAACACGCGAGAATTCCATTGGCGGATATAAATCTGTGTTTTCGACCACGCTGGATTGATTCAAGCTAGTGCTGTCCTGACTCTCACATTTGTATTTCACTGTTTGTACCTCAGCGGGATCAGTGCTGACCAAGGTTCTGACATACTGTAGTGTCCTAATTCCACCGATGGCAGTAACTCTGTTAGCCCCTGGAGTTAGTGGGTCCCACTGGGCTCTATGCACTCAATCCCTGTCAGTATGGTCCTGCTCAACAGATCAGTGGCTCCTCTGGGTTTTGAGGTTGATTGATGCGAGTTGCTAGCAGGGCCGCGTGCTATCACTGAGCATACATAGGTCATGTCACCCGTGTTTTCCCTTGTCCATTTCCAGTGTCTAATTCACTCTATTCTTCAAATGAGTTTCAGTTCATTTTAATAGGTCATGAATTGCCATTAAAATATTGTCATATTTAAGCACAATCTATAGGCATGTCGTTAGCCTAATAGCATAATTGCCGGTCACATTTTTGTTAAGTTTTGAGGTAAAAATGCATTTTTAAGCCAACACGAAAGAACAGGCAGCCGATCTCTCAATTTGGCAAAAATATGACATAGACAATTTTCCTATGGGGCTAACAATATGTAGAGTGTTCATTCCATTAAAACCTACCCTTAAAAAGAAAAATTTAACAAAACAAAAAAAAAAAAAATCAAAACAAAAAACATAAACAAAAAAAAAGAATGGTCTTGTCCTTAACCCTCCCACCAGCTCAGCGCATCCCAGCTATGTGTCTCGGCTGTAGTGTTTGTTTGACCTAGAATGCTTTGTATGACGGAAAATAGCTTACTCTGCATACGCTTTCTACTGATGTCCGCACCAGATTACATATGGCACTTGTTGAATTTGCATTGCTAGTTGTAGAGCTCAGGCAGCCATTTTGACTCGTTATAAATAAAATCTCATTTTCAAAGGATTAAAAATGAATAGCATGTTTGTGCAAAATGTTAGCTGTAATTTACATAGTGGCTATTACCCATATGAATAATCAGGGTAGCTCCTCCCAAAAATGAAATATAAGAAGGTATATTTGGCTTGTGCTCACTTTTCCTTCAATAGCTCATTGCCTGTGAATATTTAGGAGTGTTTGCAGTATGCCTGGCCTCAGATAGCACACCGTCACACACTCTCCGGAAGCCTGTTTGCAGCACTTCAAAAGGGTTTGTGAAGCCAAAGTGTATTGGCTCATTCCACTTATGTGCAATCACTCAGACACTCCACTCTTCCTTATCTTCCCTCGTTTCGCCCTATCTCGCACTCTCTCTATCGCTCCTAGACTTGTCCTAACAACAGTTTCTCCCGTAGTCAGTATCTCTCTCTCTCTCTTTCTCTCAAGTTCAGGTTCAAGTTCAAATGTGTGAAAGTAGGAATGTGAAAAAGAAAAAATTAGAGCTCTTAAAATATAACAGGAGAGCAATGGAAGAACACAAATCTCACAGTTACACTCCTCTTCTCTGTTTGCTTTTACCGTCCTCGATATCTCTCCCTCTCCCTATTTCTATCAGCACCATTTCTCTGTCTTTCTCTTTTTTCTCTGTATTACCTGCTCTTCTCTCTTTTCTTTTGATCTTTCTTTCTTATTCCTCCCTCTTTATGTTCCTGTTTTCTGCCACTCTCTTACATCCCATCCTTTCACTCGTTTTGCCCGCTCCTGCCCTCCCTGTCTCAGCGTAATTATTCTGCAGCATCTTGCTGCTCTACCTTTTCCTCTGCTCCTGTAGATTGGGAGAGGCCTTTGTTTTTATTTTGTTCCATTTCCTCCTTTTCAAAGCGTCTCATTGTGTTTCTCTTTAATCTTGTGGAAACGAGAGCTCCTCTTCATTATCACAGTGTTGGTTTTGATGTTGAAAGAGGAATCCGAGAGAGAAAAGGTGGGGGGAAAGAGGGAGGGAGAGAAGAAAGGGAGAGAGTGCTAATAATATCCCTGTATCACCCTGAAATGCAGCTCGTATTGACATTGGCTGTTGTTCTAGATTTCTAAACCATGTAATCGTTTATTTGAGCATGTCAGGTTATGAGAATGAATTTTGGGTAGCAGGTAATGCATTGGCTTGTCAGCTCAGCCGTGGGTAGAGGTGTTTGGTGGCGCTTGCTGTAGTAGTTGCCAAACACATCCTAATATGGCCCTGATGGTCACCAATGACCTTGAGGTCACTTCCTCTCTATTACGTCCATTTCCATGGTCTAGATTCAATATCATTCTTCAGTGAGAGCATCAGTCACAGTTCATTTTGAAGGAGAATGAATAAGCTCTAATATTTTCTCAAATTAAAGCCTAATATAGCAACGAATGTACAGCATTTATACCCTAAAATTAATTCCTCAATTAAATGATAAAAATGAAAGGGAACTGAGAAAAAAACCGTTGATAACCCACACAACCCTGAAATCTTGGAAATGAAAAAAACTATTATATATGTATTACTCTGGGTCTTCTTTCTTGACCCTGCGGCAGAATTTGTTTGCCCCCTCTGGCTACAGTGCAAAAGCGCAGGAAAAATTCACTTTCATTGATGGACTTATTGCAATTTTTTAACAGTATGCGCTACGGGGGACTTCTCAGGTTGACTTCTGTTTATAGAACCAGGGGGCGTAAATGGAAATTAGCTAACGGTAAATTACATGTAGACAGGAATTATGTTTCGCTGAGTGAGTGGTTTAAAAAATGTCAAACAATTAATTTTTTAATTTTCCTTTCAATTATTTTGCTCTGGTCTCTTTTTGCCCCACTGTAAAGTGCTCAGAGACCTGACAACAAAAATGTGAGATACTCTATACTCTATTTTGAATTTTTTTTTTTTATGGAATGACCTTTCACAGCAAAAATCCCAGTGTTAATTCAACTCCAATAGAGTTCATTTGAGTCCAAGATGGATAGGTTGGTCTCATATAAACTCTATTGGAGTTGAATTAACACTGGGATTTTTGCTGTGTTTCTTGTCATTACATAATACCATGTTTTCTATGATTTTTCATTGCTCTTGTACTATGCTCCGTATATTATGTCATTTTCATGGCTAAGGAACAGCTGGGTGAGCAGCAGGGGGCAGCTCCTATCTCATTCATGTCCAGAGAAAGTGTAGGGTTTGTAGCTGGAATTCTGAGAACCGCCTGAGGCAAAACTACTCTGTTCATGAGACAATGTTCTTATCTCAGGAACAGCTTGGCTGGCTTTCCTCCAGAAAAACTTGAGTGTGTGACCTAAATGTACAGTAAAAGTAAAATGTTTGGGGTTGAACTGAACTCTTGCTGTATTGAATAGACTCTGTAGGTGTTCTTTCTAACCTGAGAGAACCCACCGGATCTCCGACCAAAAAAAAAATCTTTATGTTTGAGCTGTTTGTAGCACACAGGACATGAGCACAATTGCAGAGACTGGAGGTCGTTGCCTTTCAAATGAACCCGCGTACATGATGCATTTTGGCCGCTCAGCTTGTCTGTTATAAGCTTGTCATTTGGGAACATCAGAAACTCCAGATTTGAAGGGGTTTTAAAGGGTTATCAGTTCTGTGTGTGGCTGACTGGCCACCCTCTGTAATAAATGATTAATCTGGCAGAAGCAGCCAGCGCGACCTCCTGACGTGATCAATGGAGTGAAAGACAGCCATATTGATCTCTCTTTCAGCCAAAAATGAATAATCAGCCCCAGCAAGGCCTGGTTTCCCTCACAGTCAGGATGCTGCTTCGCATTTTTAGGAACAGATGGTGCCGTACAGTATATTCTGCGATGAACACAAAGGCATTGGCAGGGTTGGCACAGGATGCACATTGTTTGAAAATGTGTGCAGGACTCTAAGCCGTGAATGATTATTCCCCATAATGATCGGAAGCCTCAAACAGTGATGTAATTAGGACAATTGAGTAGAGTGAATCAAGGTTATTTGTACATTTTAGTAAATGGTTTTTGTGTTGAAATTATAATCAAGAGAATCAGGAATTCATTATCTGCTGAGTGTCTGAGGTCTGCACGGAAGAATGGCCAATCGGTGGAATTCTTCCAAGCTGAAAGTTTTTTGAACTTGGCATATAGTACTTGTATAACCTTCATGTAGACACTTGCTTTTTTATTGCCTGGCGTTGAATTATTATTAAGCAAAGGCTTAATGATTCTTTCAGTAACCAAGCCATTTTAATTAAGCCATATTGTGAGATGAAGGAAGTGTGCAAAGCTTGGAAGCTCATGTTGGGAGCTGACAGGTGGATTTCCTGTCAACTGCACCACCAATGGTGATTATGATTGTCATTGACACAATCACTGCATCTCTTTTTAATTTAGCTGAAGAAAAAGATGTAAGTCTCTCCCACTGATGTGCAGACTTGCTTTCTCAGGACACATCAGAACTGCCTAATAATCAGGTGTTCCCACACTTAGCCATTGTGCTCATTGTCCATAAAATAAATTTAACGAACATGTGCACTAGGTGATTTAAATTCATTAACAGTACTGTTATGACAGAATACAATAAACTTTTAGATATAAACTTAAACAGCAGCAATAATAGCACCAGAGATATTACATAAACTCTATTACAATGCAATAACACTGTTGTAGCGGAGTTACTATGCGTTGTATAACAAAAGTCTCTGACCTGTCTTACTAAAACTGGCAATATTCATGATTAAATTACTCTACATGGTTGCATGGCTCTCATGAGTTCATTTTCCTGTGATAATACAGATAATGATGGCTAATTTACTGTACAATTTCAGCTCCTATCTGTCTATTTCAAAGTCTGAGCTGTTGGTATGATCGTAATGGAAGAGGTATGTTATGTCACCTCCATTTATTGCACGAGTGTACTTGGTGTGTGGTGTATTTTTATGTATAGATATTACTTGTCAATTTTGTCCATTACTTTTGGCCCAGTGAATCAATAATTTATATTATTGCTCAATAATGGTTATTGATCCAGACTCTCAGGTAATTGCTTGGAAATACACACTTTGGACCCTGGTGGTTAAAAGCGTGTGCATGATGACAGACAGGTTACTCTGTACTAAGCCTCTAACGCCCAGGCCTGTTCCTACTTAAATAAAGATTTACCATTAAGATCTGAGCGGAAAATATTAAAATCGAGTCGTGTGCTTTTGACCTTTGGCTGACCTGCTTTCTGCGAGAGGGTACCTGATGGATTTTTTTATAAATGGAATGCATAAGAAGCTGACCTAAATGGAACGCAATTCCAGTCTGATTGGCTTAATGCAGAGCTCCCAGTGGAGGGCAAACAAACCTTTCATTACGAGTTTGCCAGCTACTAAAATTACCAGCGAGAACAGAGGTGCGAAGGAAATGTGCAAGGTCAGAGCTCTCCTGATTTCCTGTGACTCCAATACTTTCACATTTACATCCCAGCCCCTGCCTCCTTAACCTTAATCACTGGCTTTCGTGCTGCATATTAGATTAAGACTGTTCGCACCATAGTTCCTGCCAGATTTCAGCACTTTTCTAAAATATATGAGGCACTCAGCGTAAAACAGGGGCCATATGAAGAGTTTTGTTTCCAAAACGCAATATGTCCATTTTACTCATTTTGAGTAAATCAGCTTTTTCTATGTTGGCGCCTATTGCATTTTATAGAAAACCACAAACTTTGACCATGAAAAAAATACACCTTATACAATGAATTTATAAAAATGGATTTTTGCACCATGTGTAAGATGCACAGGGCTATCGCTCTATGATATTATCTCATTTTTTGTAATTTTGGCACTTATTGTGTTTTGGAAACAAAATCTTCATATAACTTCAGAGGTTACTGTTCCAAAAGGCTTCTCTGTGTCTTCACTGAGGAACCATGTCTAGATCAGGGGTTCTTTGTCTTGGAGCTTTCATACTTCACACGGGATAGATGGTTCCATAATGAACTAAAAAGGTTTATCCACTGGACTCGGGATATGGAAAATGTATTCTGAGTGTAGTCATATGAATTACCTTCGCACTGTTGCCACAAATTAGGGACTGTCAAGACTAATTTGCCTGGGCAGTGCATGCATGTGAGCTGACACTAGGGATCGTGTTTTAGCAACACATCCTTCACAGCTTGGTCATTCATTGCCCTTATTACGAATGGTGCGCCTGTAAGTACACTGCTGTGGAGTGGTTTGAGTGGTTGGAGGCAGGAGAATAGGTGCGGGGATGTGGACGAGGCACAAAATTTATATGACGACCTCACTGATTTCGGCTGTGTTAAGTACAGGAAACACTCATGAAAAGAGTAACATTAGCATAATATAATTTCTTTCTTCTAAAATTGAGGGCAGAATATTTAACCCCCATACCAGCGTAACAGCATTGATTTGTGTCTACATGACAATCATGAAAATGATGGAATTGTATGCTGTACGACTATAGTTTTATGCTAAAAGTATTTGCCATCTATAGTAGTCATCATAGTAGTTTCTTGTTGTTTGAATATAAAGTGAGCTAAGTTGATGATACTGTACATTAAAAAAAAAAAAAAAAACTATTTTAGAGTAACCATGCGGTGCAGTGAAACATGGAAATACTGAGTATTTGAATTATGCATTAAGCATGAAAGGTGTTTTTTTTTTTGTTTAATAGCAAAGTGCCTCTCAGAAAGGAGGAGTGGACTGATCTAAAAGTGTCAGTTATGACCAAAATTATGCTTTAAAATAACAATCTTGAAGATCTCCTCTTTGGCGGCACAAATGGCGGTTAATCGTAATTGCGGATCTGTTTTTAGATCTCATTGTTGAGAGATCCATACAGTGTCGCCAGTGTGACATCAGTCAGTTGGCACCTGGTTCAATGGTACATGAAAGCACAAAGGGACTGAAATTTTTTGCTGAAACAGTAACTATAACACTATTTACTCAAGAAAAAGATGGTTGTTTTAAAAGTAACATTATGTATGTATTTATTCATTGTGTAACATGAGGCTAACTTATTCAGATCATTATATTGATGAATTTGATGACAATGTAAATAACTGTCATGTTACAAGCAGCATTCCTGTAAGTGATGAATTCGAGAGACTGTTTTTGAGATCTGGAGTGCTATCTAGCATTTCTTCCCATTTTTAGCTGACTCGAGATTCGGATTGATGTCACCTGCTGAGCTAATACTATGTTTCTTGATATGAAAGAAGACTACTGTGGGCAATGTCATCTGAATTAATTTAGCCTTTTTTTGACATGGTTAGTCGCTAGCATCATGCTTTTGAGGATTCTGATTACAAAATTCCCCCATAAAACACCTGAGGTAGCAAAGCCAGGGGACTGGGACTCACGAACAGCCAACTGGTCCAATGGGGTCTGACTTTATCTTTTATATTATAGAAGGTAATTTGATCACATCTAGCTTGCTAGTCCAAGGCAGTCTGCAATTCCACCAGGGAACTACCTGAGAACAATGTACACAGCTTAGGTAGAGTAGATGTTACATTTATAAATTTAAGTGGTACAGCTCGCTTACAGAGAAAATGAATTAGCCCCAAAAATGGTCAATTTCCAAAGCTAATGATGAGCAAACAGGCAATCTGCAATTCCACCTGGGGACTGCTTGAAAAAAATGTCTGCAATTTAGGTAGGCCAATAGCAGATTTTGTGTTTATAAACGTTAGTACCTTCCAGTTCACATATCTGTGTCCTCTCTGGACCTTCTTCTTCTTTAAGTGCTCTCCACCTTGGTAAGGCAACTTGGATGGTAACGCTATGTTTTTCCTCGCTGAGGATTGCTTTCCTCTTTTGACTGTTTGCCCTCATCTGAACATCTAATTTGTTTCTTTTTACCTTTGGATTTGAGCTTCTCTGAAGTTTCCTCATCTGAAGTTATCAACCTTGTCTTTGTTCGGCCATAATTTACTCTTAACACTAATAAAGACAGGAAAATACCAAAGAGCGAGTTTGTCGTAATTGCTCTGCCTACCCTCGCCGGTGGACCAACCCCTGCTGGCCGGTGGGAATTGTGCACTGCTTGTAATTTTTTCCAGCAACTATTGCCACCGACACCCAATTATTTATTCCGGTGAATAATTCAAATGCAACGGCTCTCTTCGGAGGGGGATAGGATGAGTCATCATTGTGTTACCTCATGTGGTGATAGATGGTGCCCCAACAGACATTTATTTAAATGGAAATCTTTGAGGTTATTACTTTAACACCATGAAAGGGAACCTTATAAAAAGTATTGTTTGAATAATTGATGATTTTTGGATGCATCTGGTCCAAATATTTGTAATTTGAGCAGTGGGCTCATGAATTACAATATATCATGGTATTATTTTGACCAATGACACTCACAAAGCAGAAACTGTGAGGCAGGCTGGAGTAACACTGGCATCAGGCAGGGCTTATTGTAATGCAGCGTGTCTGTGTCCACTATCAGTGCTTCAGCCCTAATAACTGCATGTCGTATTGTGTATTTCAGGTACACAACACTCAATTTCTGTCCTATATAGGTCACTGTAGAAGTTGCAATAAGTTAGATAATATGTAGACCATTTATACACGACAAGTATCCAAGAGAAAATTGCAAACGGTTTGAAAAGTTGAATTCACCTTCATCCCATTAGTGCTGAAAGCTATTACCACCCTATTCTTGCAGTAGTTTGGACTGTAGTCCAATAGCCAAGGAAAAATGAAACAATATATGAAGAGATTGTTTCCAAAATATTTGAGGCACTCAGCGTAAAACAGGGGCCATATGAAGAGTTTTGTTTCCAAAACGTAATATGTCCATTTACTCATTTTGAGTAAATCAGCTTTTTCTCTGTTGGCGCCTATTGCATTTTATTGAAAAACACAAAGTTTGAACATGAAAAAATACACCTTTTGGTATGAATTTCTAAAAACGGATTTTTGCGCCATGTGTAAGGTGCACAAGGCTATCGCTCTATGGTGTTATCTCAATTTGTCATTTTGGCACTTATTGCATTTTGGAAACAAACTCTTCATATCCTGTGTGTGGAGGAAAAGTTTCAGACTGTTCCCAGACCTACTCAATTCACCACAGAATGTTGGGGAGAGTTTGAATATTGATTCTGCACAGGCTGAAGAAAGTCATCTTCATACCATCCCTATGAAACAGAGAATTACTCTTTTTACAAACGTGTGTTAAATTCTTCTAGCATGTTTTAAATATATTTGCATATTTGCATCAGCATATTTGAGTATTTTTATGAGCTTGAATACAAGCAGAGAAAGTAAATCGTGTGTACGTGTATATGTGTGTGTGTGTGTGTGTGTGTGTGTGTATTTGGTTATGGCAAAAAAGGAACCATGCTAGCCTACTTTTGAAGTTTACAACACACTTTATGACACTGTGTTATATTACCTTACAGCTTTATTGAATGTTCAGTTAGTGACTAATGACCACAATAATGCACTATGCAGAATTACAAGCTTGGAACGTGGCAGAATACATTATCTATTCATTGCAAAATACATTTTCTTTTCTATTATGTATTATATTTTGCTGTATGTTTTCTATGGAAGTTTTAACTGGACTTCAACTGTTGTCACCCACAGAAGGCAATCCACAAATGTGAGCCATGAGCTATTAATACTTCTCTGTCCTCAAACATGTATTTTTATTTGTGTTACGTCATGTATGATTTGGACAAACTTCACAGGTGAATAGGACAGAAGTTACAAATGTCACATGGCCCACAAAAACTCAAAAAGAGTCGGGGATTCTCCAGTGTCATGGCTAAATTCCCAACCTGGCTGTTTCAACCTGCCACCTAATCATCCCTTGATCTAACTGGCTGTGCAACTTGTCCACTATCTCCCCACCTCAACCCCGAGGGCTCACTTGAAAAAGAGATTTCAATCTCAACAGGACTTCCCTAGGTAAATAAAGGTTAAATAATAAAAAATGGAATGGTAGCGATCCACAAATGTGCTAAACTCGTTCCGCATGTACAAATGGCGTATGAAGCTACGGTAGGCAGAGACATAGCAATCATCGGTGTGTTGAATTTTACCTTGTTGTTTTATAATTGATATGAAGGAGTATGGATCAGAAAAGAAGTGTGTCACAGTCCAATATCCTATCTGTATGTTTATAGTAGAATAAATAATGTAAAGATATTACAGATGGGTGAATGGATATGTTCACTTACGTTTGAATTTGAGTTAATACGGAGGGCAATCAGATAAACAGAAATCATGTTAAATGCCAGCTCTTTGAAGATCAATACCAACTGGTTTTGATGAGACTGGTTCAGATTGGATTCATTTAATACTGGGATGATTTTTTTGGGGCTGTTGTTCTCTGGTTATAACAAACCATCTGACCAAATGTCCATCTGTCACTGTCAGAGATCTCTGACCTGCAGTTGCAGTTGTGCTATGCTGTTTTTAGGACTTCTTCAAAAAAAAAAAAAAAAAAAAAAAAAAAAACAAACCTGGGCCACATTTGAACAGTCTTTTTTGCTCAGGAAAGTTCAAAACTCATAGAAAATGACCCGGAATTATTTACATAGCAGCCATGATAAGTATGTTTGAGGTCTCTAAATGTAAAGGAAAGGTGCTCCCTAACTTATCACCTTTAGCATGGGGAACACTGAACCATCCTGAAAGAGAGATAATGCTATCCCACAATTCAGCAATAATTAAAGCAACTACCATCCATCCGGCCAATTACGAGAGACGCACGATCACGTTGCCAAGTGTAAAGTGCACTCGGATTCTCTTATTAGTGCGGTTGTCTCCCAAAGCCGTTATGAATTCGCCATTACTCCTTTCCTTTACCTCAGGACGTTTTCCATCGAGGTTAAAGAAAAGTGGGTGGGAATTAGAGGATAAGATGTAATTTTTTGACTATTTGAATGCAGCCCCGATCTGTGTTGCTCACCCCATCCCCTTTGTGCTGCCGTCAGGAGAAGACACTTCAACATCGAGCAAGCTTTGCGATATTGATCCAAGTCTTCTAACAATCAAATACCCACTTCAAGGGTAATGAATGTTATCTCAGAAACGGGGCCAGGAGCCTTTGACAGCCCCACGAGCCTCCGCACAATCCGTTGCTCGACAGTTTCTGTTTCTTTGCATTTATTTTTTCCGCTATGTCTGTCCTTTATTGCAGATCCAATGCATACACTATCAGGAAAAGGGCTCTTTGGCTTGACTCCATTGATGAACTCTTTTAAGTTATTTATGGCACCCTTTGTCTTCTGCCAGAAAAGTGCGAAAGCTCCCAAGTTGAGCCTTTTTGTCCAACAAAGACTATTTGAACTAGATGGGGCTCCTCCATGGAATCTGTGCACTCCATTTTTTCTGTGACTGAGTCCAACATAAAATGCATAGCTGATCAAATATGTGCTGCAGAACTCGGAGATAGATCTCAGATGCCGTTTATTTATTTATGCTTTTTTTTTTTTTTTTGGCAGAGACATTCGGCATTGATTAACATCTCACTCTGTGTATATGGGACAGAGCTGACGAGAGCCCCAGGGTGGGCTAAAATTGAAAATCAAGACATTGCATTTTAATACAAGATGCCTTTATGTGAAATCATAAAAGATGTTATCACCTTTTGCAAATACTGTGAGGTTGCTAGATGCTATATACATCAAAACCATGGAACCTCACATAAACCTTTACTCCCACATTGGGTAAACTGGAAAAAAGTTAATCATGAACATGATAATTTTTAATTATTACAGAGCTGTGCAGAGGTTTTATATACTTTTTAACACGACTCTACGAGGCAGAAATTCTTCCAAAAATAATGAAATTAAAGGCTTCTAAATATTAAAAAATGTACTATAAAGTGCTGTGAACTGTTTAAAACTTACTCAAATCAATATTTAGTGTGACCACCCTTTACCTAAAAATTTGGGTCACTGTTGTACAGCAGGGCTGCGTTTCCCAACAGCACAGATGCTAACTTACGTAGTTGGAACCACTGACTGTGAATGGACGAACTATGTAAGTTGCTAACTTAGTTAGCATTTATGCTTTTGAGAAACAGACCCCAGTATTGTTGTTTTATAAGATTATTGGCTATTTGATCGTTCCAAACATATTGGGAAACGTGCCACAGTTCCTCTGCAGGCTCGCAGTCTCGCTTGCATCTGTCTCCCCTGGTATTCCCACTCAGCCTTGCCGGTGTTGAGATCAGGGCTCTGTCATGGTGTATCATTTGTATCAACTGTATTTAGTGAAAAACAAAGTTCTTTTGTAACTTTTTTTTTTTTTTAAATAAAAATTTCAAACCCTCATAACAAAAGTGCCTAAGTCATTTTTTTTTTCCCCATTTTGAGATTTTATGCCTAACTCGCATTGATATGAAAATGCAACAGTTTTTTGTGTTTTTCTCAAAATGACAAAAAATGACTTAGGCACTTTTATTATGAGGGTGACGATTTGATGCTTCAAATGTGCTTTTTATCTACAGCAACACTAAACAAAAAACAAAAATAAACGTCCACATCAAATTTAAATCATAAAAAACAAAAAACAGGGCGCCTACTGGATATAATAATAAGACCACAGATGGAGGTCTCATGCTTTTTTTATGGAGGTATTTGTAATAGAAATGCATATTATTCTGACAATTTCAAGACATCAATAGAGATTCAGACAATGATTAGATCGGGCAGTGACACCTTTGCAAGATCTAATCAACACTTCTTATTGCCAGTGCCTCTGAATTAGAGCTCACTTCAGTGAGCGTGAGGACCATCTGTTATTGCGTTATGTATTATACAGCCTCAAATCAGAAAGAGCTGAGACGGTATGTCAAATTAACCCTTTGAGCGCCATAGGCAACTATAGTTTCCCAGTGGTGTAAGATATCAAAACCAGATGCTGTTGAAAACCTATCATGTGGCAACTTGTTTAAAAGAGCTCCCGCCCGGGAGCTCTTTTAAACAAGTTGACACATGATAGGTTTTCAACAGCACAAGATAATTACATTTTAATTCCTTGAAAATGTATTCAGCGCTCAAAGGGTTAAAAATAAACCTGAAATCTGTTATTTGTAGATTCTCATTGAAAACAATGCATTGGCACATTATTTTCTGTATCACCATGTAAATTTTATTGATTTGGCAAAATTTTTGATTAAACTTTGATTCCTGCAACATTTTTCAGAAAAAGTGAGAACTGTATTTACCACTTTATACTGTTACCAGTGTTTTTCTCATCACTTCATGAACATTTTGAAACTAAAGATGCCAAGCCGGTTTGGGTGTAATTTTGTCCCATTTTGACAAATTTTGCTGATGCAATCCTGAGCCCATGTATCACTTATAGATGAAAGATGGTCCTTGATTCGGTGCTGTCTAAGTGATTGGAGATCAGGTGTATTCAGCTTAGGCAAGCGCCATGGCCCTTTACGCACTGAAATTCCTCCAGAATCCTTGAATCTTTTAATTATGTTATGTACCATACTGTGCAAAATATCGTAATCCTTTCCCCTCATTCTTTTAGGAACATTGTTTATTTACCTTTAAAGCAGCCATACTACTACTCAATCTGCTCCAGCCGCATAGCTGAAGCTAAGCAGGTGTGGGCTCGGTTAGTACTTGGATCGGAGACCACCTGGGAAAACCCGAGTTGTTGCTGGAAGAGGTGTTGGTGGGCCAGTAGGTTGTGCTCTTCCCTCTGGTGGAATAATCCCCAATGCCCCAGTGCAGTGATGGGGACACTGTCTTTCGGATGAGACGTTAAACCGGGGCCCTGACTCTCTGTGGTAATTAAAGATCCTGTGACACTCTTCGACAAGAGTAGGGGGTTCCCTGCTGTCATGGCTAAATTCCCAACCTGGCTCTTTCAACCTGCCACCTAATCATCCCCTGATCTAATTGGCTTTGCAAATTGTCTCCTACCTCTCCACCTCAACCCCCAGGGCTCCCTTGAAAAAGAGATTTCAATCTCAACGGGACTTCCCTGGTTAAATAAATAAATGTTCACTTTACACATTTGTGGACAAGTTGGCAATCCTCTATTTATTTTTGCTCCTGAAGGACTTGGCCTTTCATGGATTCTGCTTTTGTAACAAATCATGATTACAATCACCTACTGACAACAGCTGTGTCAAATGACATGACTACACAAAATTTTTACCTCATTACTCGTCCTTAATTGGCCCCATCCCAACCGTTTTTGAATGCGTTGCAGGCCTAAATGGCAGAGATAGATTCATATTTGCCAATAAAAAGAACACGACCCGACATCTTTTTTCCTTATCGTCTGCAATGAAATAGAAGTAAAACTAAATTTAGAAGTCACTGCTTTCTATTTCTAGGTGCATTTTCTATACCATCCCAAATTTTGAGTTGTGAGTTGTGTCTTTGTGTGCATACCTTTTGTAGTTCTGACAGATTCATTAAATTGGTGTCTCACCAGTCCATTTTGGATGGAATTAAAATATCATTGTTAATTTTCTGTCTTTGTGTGCATATTTTCTAAAATTTGAACAGGCTGAAGACATCCTAATCCACTAAAAAACACCCCCCCAGGCTGAAGACAACATACCATGACTCTTCATTCATTAAAATGTGGGGTTGGAATGAAAATATGCGGCCTCACCAGTCCATTTTGGATGGAATTAAAATTGCATTGTTATATTTTCTCCATGGCTCCACAGTCCCCAATAAGGTTTTGCTAAAATATTAGCCAGGCTGTAGACAACATACCATGTTCCACCAAGTCATTCCTTCCTCCACTAAATATTTTTCCCCCCAGGAACCAGCTGCCCTGATCTTGATTAGGGGTAAACTAATAAGCTTTAACAACTGTATATCTATAAAAAATAGGCTGACAATTGCTGCTCCGTCTCAGGCAGATTCTCAGTGTTTGAGGAGGAGAGAGCACAGGCAGACAAGGGAAACGTTCCGACAGGGAACTGCTGAGCATCCATTCAGATTAGGGCCATCAGTAATGTGCATGTGGAGTCTATTCCCGGACAGGGATCCGAGACAACCTGTCAGCTCCGGTTAGGGGTTCAGCATGAAAATGTGGACTGAGGACTGAATTACCCGGAGACTAGAGGCCACTGGACTTGTTAAGCACCCACAGTCCCTGGTGGTTAGTGGTTATTGGTTGGGTAAGGTTAGTGGAAGCTCGAGACTAGAAGGAATGTTTGAAACCCAGAAACCATGAAATCACCTAAACACTGAGGACTGGGGGAGAAGCTGTAGCTCAAAAAGACCAGACAGGGGAGACTGCAATGAAGGGCATGGGCAAAGACATGGCCTAAAGAATAATTCTGGCCAAAAGTACATTGAATCATGGCAAAAAAACAGGGACATATTTTTCCATGACAGAATCCTTTAATTTCCTATCCTCCCTCTGTTCCTGGGCTATTCTGTTCCTACGATTGACTTCATGAAGAACTTTTGACTAATTTTGGGTTTGGCAGCACTAAATCCTCAACCGCAGATGCATTTTTACTATTTAAATAGACTTGTTGTTTATAAATAGGTTATTTTTGGAAACATGTCTGTTTAGCACATGCAAAAAGTGATAAATGGCCAAAAAAAGGCTTAGGTTTTTGTTTTCCATTGATCATTTGTTTAATTATTATTTTTGCCAGTGCTTAACCCCGTAGACTTTTTACTCATATTTTTCCTTAAGTAGGTTCAAAGTCAGAAAAAGAACTTTTTTAATAAAGTAGGACAATGTCCCATACATATTCTGTATCTGCTGGTTACTGCGCTTCACTGAAGCTACATCACACTTACAGTGAGAAAAACACTTAGACCCAGGGAACCATGTTTCAATGGCCACGACATAACATCAAATGGAAAATATTTGCATCTTGTACGCCATTTTATACTCAATTCCCAGTAATCCAACAGGGCATATTTGGGTTCGTTGGAAACTGTGGGATCACCACTTCAATTTAAAATAGACCTGAAGTTTCATTGGTTAGAACTCAGCAACGGCATTTGATGGACCCATATATGAGTCCGTAAGTTTGATGGGGTTTAAGGTTTTGTTCATAAGGTTTTTATATCTGACCCCAAGTGATTTACTTTGCTAAGCAAACGTTTTAATATGGGACTAGCTTCTATTACTATCTGGAGTAATGTCTTTATAAGAGTATTTTTTGGGCAGCAGAACAAAAATGCCAATGGGAGAGCTTCCATTGTCCTCTCTGACTCGGCTGAACTGCCAAATAATATCGTCCAAATCACAGTCGGTTTTCAAACCGAAGGCACTGAGTGCATCGGAAAGGGAAGCAATTACTAACTCAAATGCAGTCCAGATTGCATCGAATGGTTAGTCAAATAACACAGATAAAGACAGGGGTTTCGGAGCAGTCCTACAGCTCAGCTGACAGCCGTACAATTGTCATTTCTCTGACATCGTCGATTTTGCCTTTCCTCTTTCAGTTACAAAATGACTCCTCCCTCATTGTGGGGCCAAAATTGCTATATGTAATTAAAATGGATGGCTTGCAGAAATGTTCCCTTTATTGTGTGTATGCAGCACAAATGCGCACCATGGTGTCACACATTCAGTTTAATTCTCTCTTATGTTGTTTGTGAAAGGCTTATTGGCCTTTTTTTTTTGCAGATTTCAGCGCCTGTTTTTTTTTTTTTTTTTTTTTTTTGCTTCATCAATATTAAGGCATCTTTGGGTTTTGGGTCATTGAAACATATGACTTACAAACTTTTGTAAAGTTTCTATAGTGCCACAACTTGTTTTCATTTCAAGAATAACAAAAAAGCAGGCAAAATGTGCAGCCTCCCTCTTAGAATATGACTGCACTGTGCGAAGTCTCAATCTATTTCAAGCATATTGATAAAATGTACCTGAGAAAAGTGTTTTCCATGTGCGGATGTTCTGCATTGTGTTGCTTGCATTAAAATTTTGTGCCTGAGTTACCCTTTCTGGTTCTGAGGGGGGTGGGGTGATGTCTGCCCATAAATAATTTGGCATTTCCATGCTTGATAAGGTTGTTACAACTCAATAGCCTGTATTTGTTTAAAATTTGACAATGATGGTGGTTCGGTTTCTTACCCTGAACTTAATGGAATGAATGTAATGGCTTTGATACTGTTTCACCAGCTAGCAACAAAATAGTTGATTTTTGAATTCTGAAACAGTCTGAAGCCTTTCACCTGAGTCAGAGACATATGCCTCAGTTTTATCAGCATTTGGCTGATTGAAAACATGCTTACTGTTTGGAAAGGTTTAATTGAAGGCAACACTGTTCAAGCCAGGCTTTAACATGCATCAATTAGTTCACTAGCAGCTTGTATTTTGTTTTTGCGGTGTATAAACAAACTTTGTCATCTGCATACATTTGTGTTTGATTCAAGGCACACGGATGGTAGGTCATATACATGAAGGCTAAAAAGCTGTGGATAGTTTGGACAAAAGAAAGTCAAGTTAAAGTTTTTGTCAATACATTAAAAAGTATGATGTACAATCAATGCACTGAAATGCACTTTGCCCTGGCCCAGCTCAACCCTTACATGCTGAGACAATTTCAATAAAAATAAATAAGCACTAGAAAGAACCTTGAAATGGAGAAAAAAAATCCCCTCAATAAATCATTAAAACAACTTAAAATATAAGTCAGTAATCACAGTTGAGAACTACTGTACACAGTCTGATTGCCTGTGGATAAAAACGGTCTTTGAGGCGGGAGGTTCGCGCTCTGAGGCTCTGCAGGTGTTTCCCCGAGGGGAGTAGGAAGAACAGACTGTGAGCACGGTGACTTGTGTCCTTTAAAATGGAAAGTGCCTTCCTCCAGCAGGGACTGCTGTAAATATCCTCTATTTGTGGCAAAGATGCAGTTTTAACTGTTCTGCTTAAATGTTTCCTGTCCAGTGCCAGTGCTGCCAAACCATACCAGTAGGCTTCCAGTTAGAATGCTTTCAATAGTGGAATGGTAAAAGGTGAAAAGAATCTTTTCAGACATACCATGTTTCTTGAGACACCTCAAAAAATACAGCCGGTTGGGAAGTAGTCGGGGAAAACACCAGATGCAGGAACAAAAGTGTTTATTGTAAACACACAACACTAAAGGAGAAAGGTAGGCAAACAAGCCAGAAATAAAACACTGCTCATGCACTGAACGAATGGGAGAAACTAAGGTACACTGCCCAAGGCAGGGGGAAACAGAAGTACACACTCAATGAGTGGCTAAACTAGAAAAGAAAAACTTGACCTAACTAGACTGATGGAAACACTGGGAGACTAGACAAAGGGGAGACAAGACGTGGGCGCAGCAAAAGACAAGGCTCAGGAATCGCACAAAGGAAATACTCGGGAAGGCACAGAAGCTGATATTTCACAATGTAGCGCAAAGCCAACAAAGTTCCATCTGAGAATTTCTTCTCTCCTGCCCACAGATATACACACAGGAGGAGGCGGGGACTCGGAAGGCAATCTCAGAAGGAAGCAGAAACACATGGGATTAATAAACAGATTCACGAGAACCGGGTTAACAATAATGACTCGAGACAAGACGCTGAGACAATCAATCAAACTAGACAGTTTAGATTGAGGTAATCTAAACGTGAAGAGTATAAAAACACCACGAGAGAAGCGAAGGAAAGCATAGCTTTAAACGCAGTTAATCAGGGAAAGCTTAGGAAGAAATTACAAAAGCTAGAAACACTTGCACACGCTAATAAGTTAATTAAGGTTAATACTACGTGACAAAATATATACAATCACCCTCAAACAAGTGCTGGTTAGTATGGGTTAGTAATGATCCGATCAGAGAACGCATTCACTCAGAGTTTAGCAAGACCCAGAATTAAGCACAGGTGGAAGTAATGAATGAAATACCACAGCTGATTCCGATTGAGGAAACATGATTGAACAACAAGAGGCAGGCATGCTGAAGGCATGAAGGTAATTGAATGAAGGTAATTTCGGCGACAAGTATGTACACCTGTTTTTGCAGCATGGTCACTCAACTTGCTGTTAAAAAATAAAAAATAGACAGCTGTCCGATTGGAAAATGTAAACGGACGAAACCACGTACTAGTCACCAAAGTTACCTTCATTCAATGAAGAGTTCTGAAATGCCGTCGCCGAGTGATGGTGCATAGACCTAATTATAATTAAATTATTTTTCTGTACTGAATGTAGCCCATTATTTTGTTGCTTTTAGATCGCATGGGAGAGAGAAGCTGTGTCTTCAATTGCCACTTGATTATTCTTGAATTGGGAAACGTAATAATAAAGGAAACCCATCTAGAATTAGCCAGGACTAATTATTTTCAATAAAGGGAGGGATATTAGCCCTGGAATTTTAGGTCTAACGACGCCTGCCAACAAACGAGCAGAAATAAATCATGTTGACATGAAAAGTAATCTACAGCAGTATGTATTCAGTAAAAACCCAGCACACGCTTATTTCAGTAAGTTACCCGTTTTTTTGAGTACAGAAACTGTCGTGAATCCTGCTGAATGGCCAGTAAACCATGTATGACAGCATTTAGCTGTGAGAGCACAGAAACGTTACACATATTTATAAGGACAACAACACAACCGATAAGACTGCCAGGTCACTTCATAAAGATATTTTCTGCTACTTTATAATAAAAGCGATGCCAGTAACGTTAGCCCTAGCATCGGAAACAAGCTAACGTTAGCTCGACAGTAACATCACATGCACTATGGAGTACTGTAACAATTATAAGACGCTGGCTATTCCAACAGCGACTGTGCTTGTAAGCGACGTTCACTCGCTTATTTGCAGAGCAAAAATGAATTGATGCCCGTTAGGGCTGGGGTTAGTTCTAGCAATGCATGCGAGCGCAGCCAACTCGCTTATTTCCAGAGCATTGCGGAGCAAAAATGAACCAACGAATAAAGCAGGGGTTTACCTGTCAAGCAGAAAAGTCGCCAACTCTGTGTCGGTTTTTAATCCTTCCAGATCACGGAGTTCCTTCCACCTCTGAAAAGCCACTCCGATGTTCACTCTGGTTTTATCCCGGGCTTTGTCTAATTCTTTCTCTTGTGCTTTTTTTTTTCTGGCTTCCTCTTCTTACTTGTCTTAGGCCTGTATGCTGTTGTCGATAATGGAGGTATCGGTATTTTTTTCCTCGCTGATGGCTGTTGTTGCGCCATTAGTTTCTCTAAGCTCCTGAACCCTCTCTCGGAGATTTGAGCTTGACTGAGCACTGGAGTGAACTGAGGAGGAAGGGGGAGGAGGCTGTCCGCAGCGCGTGCATGTGCAGTGTTTGATGGCTGTCAGACACCATCCTGGCTCTGATTGGTTCTTTTTGGTCGGTCCGAATGATTCTTTTAAATTGCAGTAGGAGCAGTAGGTGGGTTTAAAGGAGCCTTTTTTAAATTGAGGATGCTAGTGCTAAAAGGGGGTCAAGTGCCATCAGTGACATTTTGAGAAAATGAGCAAAAACACTTTTTTTCACCTATCTGGGGAAACTGCTCAATGCATGGTCATTTTCATTAGAGTTGTCTATTCTAAGCATAAAGAGCATGAGTTCTGGTGAAAAATCATAAAAATTCATACTTTTTGGGCACTTTTTCTAATTTGATTGTTGAAGAAGGGGGTCAAGTCCACTTTGGACTTGACCCCCTTCTTGCTTTCACAAAGTTCTGTACATGTACAGGAATAGATTTTCAGGCTTATTTTGCCAAAATCCCTGATTAATTTGAGTGTTTTTCGAAACTTATGGATTTCTTGTTCAGGAGACATTTTCTGGTCCACCCAGTAGATATGGCTTTGTTAAAGACCTGCCTGCCTATCTACCCACTAGGCACAGGCTACAGCTTGATAAGGAAATGGGTTGGTGTGTCAGAAATATAAAATGCATAAATATAGGCATATTATGATAGAATCCAAACCTTGAAAAAGAAATCTCTTTCATGCACCATCTTTGTGGGTGTTGGAGGTCTGTGTGCATACTGTGTACATCTGTGATGCATGCAAGAAGGGGGCCAAGTCCAGAGGGTTGAAAAAGAGGGGCCCTTTTTAAAATCATGTTTCAACAATGGTTTAGACTATTCATTTTAAGACTTTACCATCAGAAAAATTAAAATACTTACTTTTCCTCCTCCTCAAGATGGGCCAAATTTGGACATTTGTTGCACACTACTCATGTTTTTCATGGAGGCCGCCATCTTGGATTTAAATGTCTTTCAATGCAACAACGGGGCTAAGTCCAGGCATGGAGTTGACTACCTTCTGGCACAAGTGAAATCCCTCTAAAATAACCAGGTAGACATGCTGCTAGCTCAATAAGACTTACAAGGAAGATGCAGAGAGACATCTAGTGTTAAAAAATGGCACTAACTCAAATCTCATCAAAATGGCACTTGACCCCCTTTTAGCACTAGCATCCTCAATTACAGAGTACTAGATTTATGTAATACTGTCTGTACACAGTGACAGTTTTAGCAAAAATGACAAAAAGTTACTTTAATAAGACTTACCAACTGCAGCTTTAAAAATTTGATTTCAACTTGCTAACGTTTACTCTTGGAGTGGTTGTTAGGTTTTGAAAAATCTAATATTTAGCCATATCTCTACTTATTAAATTTCAGAGGGACTCCCCAGTATAATAAAGGCTAAATTAAATAATTATTTTGTGTATTTGTATCGTTTTGTCTGTCACAAACAAGAGATGTTGCGGTACCACCTCTGACACTGGATCGGAGCAAGGTTTGTTTTCAGCCAAAATACACTACGTGGAGGAGACATGGAGGGCAGAGAGCCCCCACCCTCCCCGTAACAAGTTTCAAGTCAATTCATCTAACCGTAACCGTCCAAAGCTGTTAAATTGAGGTAAAAAAATGATCCATAAAGCAAATATCCTGCATAGTTCCTCGACTTTAATAAGCAGCTATTGTAAAAAAAAAAAAAAAAAATACGTGATGAAGTGATTGATTACCTTATTTCAGGCTGCCACTTCCAGATCTTCTTTGACGTGTGAACACAATAGCAGCATTCGCGCGCGTGTGGAAGACATGATTACGGCGCTGCTATTTCACCTGGCAACAAGAAATACTATTTTCTGATTGGCTGATAGGTTGCTGATTCAAGCAGAGCAGTCTGCCTTTGCCTCATCCATTCATAGATTACTAATCTCTTTTATATACAGTCTATGTTACTAATGTACGGCGAGTTTTATCACTTCTCAGCATGAGAAATGTCATGTGTGGCGTGTGTGCATGTGAACTTATTGAGATGCATGTGTCTCACGCTCAATGCGTGAGACTTGAGAGCCCTGGTGAATCAATCCTCAGACGGCGAAAATAAAGCTGAAATATAAAGCGAGAGTAAGGCACGGGAGAAAAGGCACAAGCACAAAAATAAAAGTAATAAGCAATATGACAAGACAGCACACATGAGTCAGAACCACAACAGCCTCTGCTGTGCCTTCTTATTCAAACAGCTGATGTTAAGAGACCAGGAGAGTGTGTCAGAGACCTGGATGCCTAAAAACTTAAACGTTATGGTTTACTTTGTTAAACTTTTTCCGAAGGTCAAGGGAACACAGCACCGATAACACCACTTATGTCTAAGAAGGATTTAACCCTTAGAGTGCTGAAATAAATCTTCAAAAAATTATAAATGAAATTATCTTGTGCTGTTTAAAACCTATCATGTGGCCACTTGTTTAAAAGAGCTCCCCAGAGGACCTGATAATTCTAGAGACCTCAGCTTTGATGGCCATATTAACTGTAAAATGTCTCTGCGTGGGGCAGTGAGATAGTGCAGTGGGTAGCACAGCCGCCTCACAGCAAGAAGGTTGTGGGTTTGAATCCGGCCTGGGGCCATTCTGTGTGGAGTTTGCATGTTCTCCATGTTATTGTGTGGGTTTCCTTCAGGTACTCTGGTTTCTTCCCACAGTCCAAAGACATGCATATCAGGCTAACGGGATCTCTAAATTTCCCATAGGTATGAGTGTGAGAGTGAATGGTGTATGCGCTGCAATGGATTGGCGAGCTGTCCAGGCTGAGTCCCCGCCTTTCGTCTGCAGTCAGCTGGGATAGGCTCCAGCTCCCTCCATGACCCTATTGAGGAAGAAGCGGTATAGATAATGGATCGATGGATGGATGTTGTTCTGCAGTATTGATTGTAGTAATTTCATTTACATCCATACCACAATGGAAGCCCTGTCTTATGACAGCCAGTGACTCAACAAAATAATATTTGAAGGCTTCAGCTATTTGAAGTAGGCTCTTTGTAAGGTTCCTATTCAGATTAAGTTCAAATATCCTAAAACCCTTTTGATTCTGTCCATTTGTTTGATTTGTCTGGGTTCAGATATTTGTAACACTCAGAAAAGAATTCGCTTTGGATTTCCTCAGCTCTTGCTCTATTTCATTTATAACGTATTAACCATCATCTTACAATGCTACTCTGCACCTTAATCTTGCTGCATGGGTGGGGTTTATAAAGTGCAAATGTAGACTGAACAATCCAAACATATTAATTGACCACTATTGCAAATATTAGAACAGAAAATTACAGTTCTTCTTTTAATTACTGCTTCTATATTTTCTCTGAATCACATGGACAAAACACAAATCGTCACCATATTAAAATAATGGTTATTAATAAAGTCATTTTTTGACGAAAGTTTGTTTTTGGCCTGAATCATCTCTTGCTCTGCATTTGGTGAAGTTTTTTGTGTTTTCCCAAAAACTTGAAAAAATGATTTAAGCCATTATTTTAATAGGGTGAGGAAATATAATATGAAATGTCGTCCTGTAAATCAGTGATATATTTTCACTCGCTGAGGATGCTTGATTCTTTTTTTGTATCAACAAATATTTAGAACTGGATGTCTAAGAACTTCTGTGACAAACAACCAGCTGCGTACTGTGGGTAGGGCACACTGGCTTGACATTCCTGTCTGACTTTCTTGTCAAGGATTTGGGGACAGAGCCCGCACTTGATTTTCATCAGGCTGAGGTGGTACAATCATTGTGTCACTGTGATCAGATTGTTCTGACAAGTGATCCACTTCATCTCAAGAAATGTCTGAGTCATCGAACTCTGAATTGGTATTGTCATCTAGAATAATTCTTGGTGCTTCTCCTGCTGTGTGTCGTGCAGCTGTACCTCTTCAAGCCATACTTATCTGAAGTAAGTTCTTTTCACCTGTATATTTGATAAAAGTAGCTGAAAGTAATAAAAGTAGTTGGGGGGGTATAACTTTCTAGTCTCTTGTTGTACAATACTTTTTTTGTGTGTTACATGTGGTAGAGGGATAGAATAAAAAATTGCACTGGACATTGAATATATTCTTCCTTGCCAAGTGTACTGAACGTCTGCCAAAATCTCTTAAAGTACTATGACTTAAGTGCCAATAGACCTTATCATGTGTGTCACTCGTTAGGTGTATCATGTATCTTTGACAATTCGTCAATGAGAGTGGTTCCTCTGTTATAACTTGAAGACTGCGTGGGTTATGTGGTCGATGCAAGTAGGTATGATTGAAAGAGGAGAGATCTGTGTTATGTGGCTGAGTAAACTTCAATACCAATATGGCCGACCTACATCAGGCCTCTAGTGTACACGCAAAAAATTTGGCACAAGTAATTTTGTTTTTTTTTTTGTTTGTCTGTTTGTTTGCATGAGGGAGCTTGTGTTTATTTTTGTGGACATTAGTGTGATAAACCACACATTTTCTGAAACCACACTCAGATTATCACCAACTCCCTATTGCTCTTCTCTGTGAAACCCGTGGGATATTTTGCCTCTGGGAGTGGGATTTTGATGGGAACCACGTGTTGATGAGGCCTCAAGCCGCTTCTAACAGGTAGTGGGACAGAAGCTGTGAGGTGAAATCACTGCCAGCCTATAATTGATGAGTTGGAATGCAAAACCCACAAAGTCCACTCAACCTCTTTTGTTTTAAATTGAGTATTTTTTTTTTACTCAGCATAATAAGCTGAGTAAAAAAAAAACTCAATTTAAAACAAAAGAGGTTGAGTGGACTTTGTGGGTTTTGCATTCCAACTCTTCAACTGGGGACTAAAACATGAATTATCCAGTAACAGCTGCTGGAGTTATAAAAGATCACAAGGCTGTGTTTTTGCCCGACTTCCATCGATTGTCTTTTGTTTCATATCAGTGGTTGCCAGTCTTGATCCTGAGGCCTCGCTTTTTATGTCATTTTGTGTTCCAACCACAAAAGCAATCCTGGGATTACAGCAGGATGTTAATTTGATTTTATTTCACAATTCTTAATCACGCATTTAGAGGGATTGTTTACTCCTTTGATTCACGTTGTCAGAAGTGACCATGTTTGCTATTAAGAATAACAATTCTTAATCCTCATTTTGAAATATTGGAAACAATTGCATTAAATAGGTGACTAATGCATTTGATCACACTAAAGAATCAGTAGGTTCCTACTAGATGAAGGCATGTACCCAAAGTCACAAAAACTGACCAGCAAAAGAAACAGTAAAAAATCAAACCTGTTCAGAGTCAGGTTGATGTTATCAATTTCATTTTTATTTTGAAAGAGGGTAAACAAGAGGCAATCTTTGCAAAAGTAATTGGGGTGTCAGTAAAATAGTGATGACATTGCAGGTTGCCAGTATTTTAGTCTTTTTGTGGCTTGTTGCTGTTAAACTTACTGAGGTTTTAACCCTTTGTTGCATGTTGTTCAATATTTCGGACACATTTTAAGTGGAATTTATGTTGTGTAGGCTCATGGATACCTTGAAAACACATATTGAACTTTTTATTGGACATTTCCAGTTCAGAATTTACCCAATAGGTGCCTTTCTGATTATTTACATGATTTACCACAAACAGTCACAATGGCAGCATCCTTGAGGAAGAAGTAAATTGATGTAAGTCAGAAATATTCTTATTGTGTTGAAGTTTTGATCAAACTTTTTCTTGTTGGAGGAATGAAATACATTATACAGCACACACTGAAACACATAACCTTTCCAATGCATGTGTATTTCTTGGAATAAACCTGATTTTATGCTCTGTCAAGAATATTGGATTTTATGCACGCCATGCAAATACTGTAGCTCCAATAAGCCATGTCCAGAATACCGGACATCATGCATATCAATGATCAGGTTTCTTCAACGTTACATTATTTCTGTCATCCCAAGTGCATAATGTCCAAAATACTGAATGATAGTATGCATCCCACAAGCATAATGTCCAAAATAATGGACAGACTAACCACCCACTAGTACCCCTCCCAAAAACAAAACTGTCCCAAATCCCATCAAATGGTCCCAAAAGAACACTGGATATCCCATTTTTACAATTTGGAAACATTTATTTATACTCTATGCAACAAAGGGTTAAGTACCACTAATGCACTCAGCAAAGGACAACTAAAATCATCTAAAAGCCAAACAACATAATTATTTTCATTATTCAGAAAAATAAAAAAAGTTATGTTGTGATATATACCATTATTGTGATAATGATATAAGCCAGTATCACCCAGCTCTAACCTGTAAAATACCTGCACTGACCAAAACCAGAACAAAACCTAACACTTGACTAAGCACTAATAATAACCAAACTCTGAAATCTATCTCTCCCATCACTGAGCCAAGACCATTTTTTATCAAACTGTGAGAGTTTTCACAGCACCAGCATAATTGTTTACAGAAAATGTAAGGGTTGAAGTGAAAATAAAATTAAACTGTGAAACCAACCACCAAAGGAAATGAAAGGAGGAATTGGATGGCTGTGCCGCAGTCTGACTGTGATCTTCAAATATTTGGCAGAAAAGGTAGTGAAAGCAGCTTTTTTAATTTTCTAGGATCTTCAATGCAAAGGAAAAAAAGTGGGAGAGAGATGATGCAAAAAATTAAAAGAAAATTGAAAAAGGTTTGTTATCTTGCGCTGCCAAAAACACAGCTGGCCTCCACACTATGTTTCAGTACCTGAGACCACATTACAGGAACTTCTTGAAGGTAGCGTGGGCAAGTATGGATAAACCAGCAAGCGCAAATTTATATTCCAGAAGCCAATCTTAACTTATTTTAATACACCTATCTTGTCTTACAACATATATATTTCTTGGCTCCAGTTTGGATTTCCTAAACTAGTCAGTGGTATTAGATAATCAATTGTCAGGTCTCTTGACAAGTGACTGAAGACACATGCAGGTGTTATAATGAGAAGAACCTTCTAGATTGCAAACATAGTGCTTACACTGTTATAACGTGACTGAATTTAACAGTTAAATTAACATATTGACTCCTTGTTATTTTAACTGTAAGCAGTGTTCTGCGTTAACATACACGGAACCTCTGTTACAAACTGATTGTAAAATTACAGTCGAAATAACTGGCAAAAAAGGCGCCAGTTTGTAACAGGGTCGGTTTCATGCTGCAGTCCAGGGAATGCCCTGGAACTTTTGCCCGGTCCACTCTTACATAGATGTTTTGAAGAATTTGTTTTTTTCTCTATCATTCAACAAAAAAATCTCTGTCCCTACGAAGACGCATAAACAATTTATAGCGCTATCAATAGCCTGTCAAACCAACAGGCTGCAATTATATAATTTAATGTTACACTATGTAGGCCAATCGCAAGCCCTGAAGAAAATTAATATAACCAATAGCCGATCTACCTGACCTGACCTTACAAGTTGAGGTTAAAATAGTGTAATTAATACATAAAGAAAAGGGGCCTGTTTCATGGAAGTTTTGGATTATGGAGCAATAGCCTTTGTTTCTCAATGTAGTGACAGAGTTTCTGGACATTTATGTATGATGTGATGGGAAATGCATTTATAATCAATTAAATCACAATCATAGCCATTATGTGGTTAAAAATACGGGTATGTGAATCATACACCCGATTAAATGGATAACCACGTAGGCCTATGCTGCTAAAGTGTATTAAATAGCTGTATATCAGCTGTATATATTCACAAGAGATTACCTCATGTGCTCAATATGTAAGCATGCTTAAATTGTTCTAATGATTTATCTAGTGTTCAATCATCTTGTTCTCATATATTGGGAATGCATGTACTGATTGTATAAGTTCCTTAGGTAAATTTAGAACCATATATGAATTGTATAAATGGGCCTCTCTCATGGGAAGACTGTTTGCTGAAGGGAATGGAATGTGTAGGAGTTACTGAGTTTCGTACATGGTGTGTGAGGATGACCTTGCCTGGACAAATATTATTTGTTGCTGACAAGCTTCTCTCTTACTGGTAAGCTCAAATGAATTGTACCTCACTCCTACGATGTGCTAACTCCCATTCTTTGTGGCCAAGAAATAATGTATATACTTCAGAGGCCCTTCCTGTCTGTAGGTAAAAAGCATGTCATACTCGAGAGGGAGGTTGCGTGACCTAAAGAATCTGCTTGTGATGCTGTGCCCGACCTCTAGTGCATACGATCGATAATTATTTTCTTAAACAACACTCTCTGGTTTGCTAAATTATTGAATTGCCATCACAGTGAACATAAAAAAAATTCTTTTACGATGGTTAAAATCAGCAATATTTTGTTCTACCATTGCAAAAGATTGTGCCGCATCAAAACAAAGGAGATGAGGTACAAACACTCTGACGTCACAAGTCAAAACCTTGGTTTTCCCAGTCAACACGTAAATAGTGAAAACAGCGAAATAGCAAAAACAGAGTTTCTAGAAACCTTGAACCTGGAAGCAGTTTTCCAAGAGGTTTGTTCTCAGTGACTGAAAATGAGCGCCGCACATGAAATGCCAGCTGCGGTTCAGTCAGGGAAGTTCTGTAGCTGCTACATCACTGAATTCAGAGGACACATGTCCTTTCACCAACCAATCACACACCACATCAGCAATAAAGTGCGCTCTTCAAAAACTGCCAATCATGCAAATGTTATGCTGCTGTTCACAATTGTTGCTGTGCTCGCTACACTAATTGCTTGCTCTGCACTGTTTGCCTTGTGTATCTAATCACTGTCATTGCAGGTTCTTTTTTTTTTTTTTTTTTTTTTTTTACTCCTTATGCTATTATTTAGTTTTGCTGCTCAAACACCACCTCCCCGACTTCCACATGCTAATTCAGATTTGCTTTGTGTGCTCCAGGCATTTGGTATCTTTTGTTCATGAGGTAGATATAATTTTTTCCTGTATTTAGAGTAATGCATGAGTATCTTCACCGAGTACCCAGAGCAGATCTGTAACCCAACAGCACTTGAGCCTTAGGTCACATACTGATGGCCTGACATTCTCCTTCAGGATTTTCTGGTAGAGAGCAAAATGCATAGTACCATCAATTATGGCAAGTCACCCAAGTCATAAGGCTGCAAACACAGACCATCACACTACCACCACCGTGTTTGACTGCTGCTATGATTTCTTTTTTAATTGTGGAATAGTGTGTCAGCTTCATGCAGACAAAACAAGATCCATTTCTTCCAAAAGTAAGTTCCACTTTTTACTCATTAGTCCACAGAATATGATCCTAAAAGTCTTGGGGGTCATCAAAATGTTTTTTGGCAAATGTAGCAGGAGCCTTTGTGTTCTTTTTTGGTTAGCGGTTGGTTTAACCTTCTAGCTCTCTCATGGATGCCATTTTTGTCCAATCTCCCTGTTATTGTGGAATCGTGAACACTGGCCATAACTGAGGCAAGTGAGACCTGCAATTCTTCAGATGTCACACTGGGTTCGTTTGTGACCTCCTGGATGAGTTGTCCATGGAATTTTGGTCGAGCTGCCTCTCCTGGAAAGGTTCACCACTGCTCCAAGTGCTCTCCATTTGTGGATAATGGCTCTCACTATGGTTTGCTGGAGTCTCAGAGCCTTAAGCCCAACGCCCACTGGTGGCGACGCAAAGCATCGCTGTCTGACGCCAAACGTTTTTAAAAGCCCACTGGAAGCATCAGTAGCATCAATATTGACGGATGACAACAGGACTGAGAAGCAAGCCATGGGTGTCACTCTCAAAATATTAAACAAGACAACGTTTAATTTTGAAGAAATTAAGTGCGACGTTCAGGTTACTGTGCACTATACGTTATCTATAGGCATAATTTCCTCCTTAATTTAGCCGTTTCGTATATTAAGATTATGATTCACATTACTTCACCCAACAGTGAATTAGCTAGCTAGATAACTTAGCAGTGTTAAGTTCTTACCAGTGTAACCTTGAGTTAGGTAGGGGAGAGCTGGTACGAAAGTAACATTTTTCACATAGATGTCATTTTAAAAGATAACGTTACAGACCGAAAAAAATTTTTGGAGCGATTAACTACTTTCGTGTGTGCTCTGTCAATATCTGGTGCTAAACCATCCCAATATATATTGACTTCGGCATAGTTTGACGTTGAACGGAAGTTGCGCATTGCTACTTTCGACCCCTCCATTCGGGATGAAAGTAGCACACAGGCCGGACAAAAGTAATGTGATGAAATTAACTGGAATCTTTTAAATTTCTCTTGTTAAAACAGAAATAAAAACAATCAGACATTTGTTTTAAACATTTTAATTTGCTTCAAATGTTTCAAAAGTAAACGTGAACATGTTTAATGTGCAATTGGTCTATTTATAAAAATTATGAAATTACTTTACTCATTATCACAGTTGTGACAGATATAATGAGCTGCACCCTCAGTGCATGCTTCATGTGACCACAGCAGACAAAAGATGCACTGCACCCACACTTCTCCAGGCAAAGATGAGGAAACTGTCTCCCCACAAACAAGACATTCCTCCTCATTGCCCTTAGAAACTGTGGTTGCAGTGTGTCCACTAAACAACGTTTTCTTTGGGCGTTTTGAAGAGGGCTGTTTTTTCTGGCCCCTCCTCCTTTTTCCTCCTCCAAAGCAGCTTTTACTGGGGTGTCGGTCAGTATTGCTGTTGACCTGCAACATTCAATGAGATGATAGTCAGAATCAGCTTGTTTTTATACAAGCAAGAAAATCAAGACAAGTTAAAAACGACACTCTGCTCACCTCTTTCTGCCTCTTCTTTTATTTTCTTTCCTCGAGCCAGCCTTTGGATATGGGCGAACCTTTTCTGGGCTGAACATCTGTATTGGCGTGCCACTAGATGTTCCTGGAACCACAAGCATACCTGGATAGATAATAAAAAAAAAAAAATGCTTGGCAAGGCTCAACATGCACATTTAAAGACACACACAGACACAAACTCTCACCATCTACAGGAATGGCAGACTCATGGGGATGCAGCTCAAATGGGCTCTGGCTAGGTTGGTGGTGTCTTAAGGAGCGGGCGCTGGTGATGGAGCGGACATTGGTGATGAAGAGGGCGCTGGTGATGAAGCGGACATTGGTGATGAAGAGGGCGCTGGTGATGAAGCTGGACTGGTTGGTGATGAAGAGGGCTGGTGCTGGTGATGGAGCTGGTGCTGGTGATGGAGCTGGATGGATGAAGAGGGCACTGGTGATGAAGAGGGCGCTGGGATGGATGGAGCTGGGATGCTGGTGATGGAGAGGGCTGGTGATGGAGCTGGCACTGGTGATGGGCGCTGGTGATGGAGCTGGCGCTGGTGATGGAGCTGGTGAGGCGCTGGTGATGGAGCTGGCACTGATGGAGCTGGCGCTGGTGCTGGTGATGAAGAGGGGCTGGTGATGCGCTGGTGATGTGATGGGAGCTGGCACTGGTGATGGAGCTGGTGATGGAGCTGGTGCTGGTGATGGAGCTGGCGCTGGTGATGAAGAGGCGCTGGTGATGGAGCTGGCACTGGCACTGGGGATGGAGCTGGTGCTGGTGCAGGACGGTTGGTCACAAAAAAGCTGGAGCAAAGTCTGTCTCACTGAAAATATCTGGATTCAAGGGCCAGATACTGGTACACTCGAACCCAGGCGAAATGCTGCTTGCTGTCGCAGCTTGAGGCAGAGCTTTAGCCACAAGACTTGGGATGTTGTAGATGGTCAAAGTTCTTCCAGGGTTTCATTTCGCATCCAATTGTCTGCTGCACTGTTAATGTAGTGCTTCAGAGGACCAAAAACGCTTGGTCTAGCGGCTGAAGACGGTGGGAGCAGTGGGGTGGAAAAGACAGGAGTACAATGCCATGTGACTTGCAAAAGTCAATAGCTACCACAGAGAGGTGTGATGGATGATTGTTTAAGAGAAGCAGCAACTTTGACTCCGGGGTCACGCGGGTGTGTCTTGCAAAATGCTGTAAAAATGCCAAGAAATCTGTCTCCTGCATCCACCCCGATCCATTGGCAGAACCAATGCAGCCAAGGGGGCCATCCTGGATGAAGTGGTCCTGGAACTTCTTCCTTGGGAAGATAAAGTAAGGGGAACAAAGCTGCCTTGTGCGTTGGCAGCAAAGGCAACAGTCACCAATGTCCCTCTTTCCCCAGAGGTCACAGCACCGACCTGGCGCTGCCCCTTGGTGGCAATGATTTTGTCTGGCACTTGAACCGTTGTGGTACCTGAAATAATAAATGAAATGAATTATTGCTGTTGCAAATCACTGTTGCTTTTTAATTTATCTAAATATAAATTTTTACCTGTTTCATCCATGTTCCAGATGTCCTTTGCTTCAAAATTATAGCGGTGAGGACAGTCTTTAGGTTTTAAAAAACGCTGTCACGTTGGTTTGTTGAAGCTGGTGGAACGGGACATGCTGGTGGCTTGAGGTCGATGGATGGACAGGGTTTTGTTGGGCTCGAGGAAGGAGGTGAGCCAATCCTTCCCTGCCATCTGGTTTTTTCTCCCATGAACATGGAGTTTTGAGGCTAATATTTTCGGCCAGCTCATATGCAAACTTTCGCACCTAAAACAGCATGAAAAAAGAGGTTAATTCCCAGATAGCGAGCACCTCCGCTTCGGATCTGCCCGGGCTCTGTGCCAACTCCAGCTGATCCGGCTCAGAGCCGGGGCAGATCCGGAGCGGAGGTGCTTGCTATCTTAGGCAAATGGCGGTAGTAGTGTAGCTCTATCTGCAGTGTTACTCCAACCTCTTTAGGACTCAGGCCAAAATATATATATCAGCTGCTCTCTTTATATATGCCTGCAGTCTCTTCTCCTGTTCTTCTGTGAAGACTTTGTTGTGAGCCCTGTACCCTGGGGCTCTGGTCTGCTGCCCTCCTGCCTCTGCCCTCCTCTTGCAGTACCTGAACAGGGTGACATGACAAACGCCATGCACCTCTGCTGCCGTCCTTATACTCTCGCCTCTTCGGACATCAAAAAAGGCCCTTTGGTAAACCTGCTGGACAGTTCTGACCCTAAAAGGCCCTGTCGGTAAAAATAAACCTGCTTTTCAACCTTTAAAACACAAAATGCTGCTGCATTAGCAGAGAGGGGGTAGTTCTGACCTCTGCTGCCCCCTTAACTCTTGGCAAAAATTTTCTGTCTGGTTAAAATATTTTCTTTGGTAAAATAACACACACATTTTTTAATGAGCTTTAAAACAGAAAAATCGGCCGCGCGATTAGAGAGGGATGAACGTAACCGTTGGTACTTCCGTCCCGCACCTCTGCTGCCCTCCTTATACTCTCGGCTCTTTGGACATCAAAAAAGGCCCTTTCGTAAACCTGCTGGTCAACCTTTCCTCTCTGGTTAGTTCTGACCCTAACTCTTGGCATTTTCTGTTGGTAAAATATAACACACACATTTTTTAATGAGCTTCAAAACAGAAAATTCGGCCGCATTAGCAGAGAGGGACGAACGTAACCGTTGCTACTTCTGCCCCGACAGTGACTCCTGACATTTGAACCAGGATTGCCTCTAAAGTGGAAAAAGTCTGACATTTCAAACTTCAAGATATGTTACAAAACTAAATGACCTATCATTTCATCATAAATATGACACATGGAGTGATAAAGACAATCTTTAAATCAAAAATGTTTACCATTTGTCTGAATTTACCCACCACTGTGGAAAACAGTCTTCCCGGTCTCATTTCGAGGGAAGCGACGAAACCTCAAGATTTTTCCCGGGTCTGGAGAGTGTCGCGAGCTGCACGTGCTGACCTAATTTGACTCATCGAAGTGCGGATGGCCGTGAGTAAATCGCCGTATTACTTTTGTCCCACGTTACTTTTGCACCGGCTCTCCCCTACTGTCTAACTGTAGATTGCTTGATAATGTAAATTCCCGCAAAATAACGGATTTCCTTTCAAAACTGCGACTTGGTTGAAAAGCAGTTATATTGAATTTGAAACCTGCATGTGAGGTTTCCGCGAAATGTGTGCCACCATCCATGACAAGGCGAAATTGTTAAATAACCTAAAATACAAATGCCTGTTTATTGTGTTAACGCTCAAGAAATAAAACAGGGGCGAAAAAATGAAAAACCCGCCACCAGTGGGCATTGCTCCATTGAAATGAATGGAACCTATTTTTTGACGCGCATCTCACGCCTCCGGTGGGCGTTGGGCTTTAGAGATGGCTTACCAGACTGTGTCTCTCATCTGTTTTTGAATTCTTGTCAGCCGCGGCATGATTGGATACTTTCTGCCCCCTTCACATTTCCAAACAGGTTATATTTATGTGATGTTAAGATTCAGCTGGGCTGGCAGTAATAATGCCAAGGTGTGTCAAATGAAATTGAACCCAATTATCAATCAAATTTGGTTAACAGTGCAAACAGCTAAATATATGGGTTAGGACAACATTTGGGGTATTATAAAGTTAGGACAGTTTTTAGGATGTTTTTCGTCCCAATAGGATGCTTCTGTTATATCGTTTGCCTGTCTGGAGTTAAGATAACTTTGGAACTGTGGTTCTGGAATAGCTTTTGTCCTAAATCGGTTCCTAACTGAAATCTCCATGGTTACAAGGCAATCAGTATAAGACTTCCAAATTTGGGAGTTTCTGTAATATAGCCCCTGGGTATTTTTTTACAGATGATATGGGAGACTAATAAAATATAATTTGCATAAAGCAGTATTTCTGAGAGTGAGAGTGAAAGAACAGCCTCATAATCAAATACAATAACTTGAATTCAGTCATTTGGGAGTCACTGAGCTCACTAGACTACCTGAAGAAATTAGTATGATTAACTTGCAGTCAGGCATTTATGAGCCCACACCGCTTCTTTTAAACAGAATATTGTGGTCTAACAACATTCAAGCAGTGGATCTAACTTTCAAACAGTGGCTCCCCTGTGGATTCTGGGCATGAAATTTGTCTCGTGCTTATAAAAAAAAAGTGGCTGTAAAAACAGTGCCTGCTGGGATTGGGCCCTCCATGAATGTAGGGAACCTGTACAGAATCCCATTGGGTACTCTATATCTTATGATTATATTTATAAAGGTGATTTACGAGGCCGTGCTTCAGTCAGATCCAGGTGGCTGCTGGAGTTTCGTTATTGGTGGTCGAAGGGGATCCATTTCTCATGTCCTGAGGGGCAGAGTCTGTGGGATCTAAATTTTCTGAGCCTGAGATAAAAAAAAAAAAAAAAAAAAATAGAGCTCTCTTAGTCAGCTGTGGCAGACAGAGACATTAATCACATCACATAACAACTTTGTAACTGCCTAAGACTCTAAGCTTATTTCCAGAAAGTTCTTAATTCACTGCTTGCCAAAATTGCAAATGATTGGCTTGAGCTCTCCATCTCCTCCCTTCTTTTCGTTCTCTCAGTTCAATGATGCTTTATCAGCATAATTACATATTTTCAATATGACAAACAAATGTTTAGTGGAACAATTAACGGTGATTTATGAAACAAAAAATGTAACAAAATTATGAATTAAATACATTTCCCATCCACTATCTAACACTCAAGTTTCTGGACAGGGTGGTAGAAGACTGTTGCCAGTCCCAGCATGTTGTGAGAGAGAGGCAGGGACTCCCTGAGACAGTTTGCCTTTTCATTGTGGGGGACACACATTCCCTCACAATTCACTCACACATTCACACCTATTGCCAATATTGTGTCTCAAATTGGCCAAACATGCGTGCCATTGGACTGTGGGAGGTAAGAAGAAAACTGGGAGAACATGGAGACACCCAGTTCAGATTTTAACCCAGAAACTTCTTGCTGTGAGGTGACTGGGCCTTGAACAAATCCATTCATCCATCCATTATACATAACACTTCTTCCTCACTGGGGTCACGAGGGCCTGTGCAAAGCCTATCCCAGCTGACTAGCGGTGAAAGGCAGGAACACGCCCTGGACAGCTCGCCAATCCATCGCAGCCTTAAACAAACCACATTTACAATTACAATGATGAATGAATAACCAAATCTGAACTTACCGGATGGCAACCTGCACGCTGAAAGACAAACGTTAATTTGGTCTGTTAGAAGAACAAAAATAATACGAATACTAAAAATAGAAATGATTCTCTCTTCTTTCAGTGCCCTCTTCCTCTCCTTCTGCAATTATTTATGGCAGTCCTGTTATAATATACAGATAAACAACTTGTGTTCGTTAACGCGATCGCCCTCCAGAGGAATTTTGGCCGGAGATCATTGCTTTAGTGCAGACATCGGCAGTTTTGTTCCTGCAGGGCCTGCGAGAGAGTCCAAGCTCTTGTTTCTGTATATTACTCCTGCCCTCTTCACTGAACTGCCGATGACAGCAGTTCTGGTCCTCTCAGAGATGTGATAATGGTTACATGTTTCATAGAGGAACACAAACCAATTATGTGAACTTATTATAAAAGCAAACTGTTATGTTAGATCCTGTAATAAAGCCATACTGTGACCAAGAGCAGGATTTTCAATGAAATCCAGAAATATATAGGACCATTCAAAAGTTTGGAATCACTGAGAAGTTTTTAATGTCTTTAGGAGAAATTAAGTTTGTTTACTGTGGTAACACTTAAATTGATGCCTTCAGTTTTGCCTTTTGTAAGTGAAATGCATGTTCAATAGGTTCAGGTCAGGTGACTGACCTGGTCAAAAATCTTGGGTAGCTTTCACAGCACATTTGATGCTTCAGGACATTTGACATGAAGAGCTGTCCAATGAGTTTTGAGACATGAGGCTAAATCTGAGTAAATGATGTAACACCATGCAATTCAGAATTCATCCTGCTGTTTATTTCAGCAGTAGTATCATCAATAAATACAAAGGCACCTGTTCCATCTGCAGCAATAAATGCCCACACATAACTGCGCTTCATAGATGAGGTGGTATGTGTTGTAAAAGGAGTCGTTCCTTCCCATCTCCATACCCTCCACTTGCCATTATTCCAGTAAAAGCTGATCTTTTTCTCATCTCTCCGTAGGATGATGCTCCAAAAATGTGGAGGTGTCTTTGGATTTTTTTTTTTCTTTTGGAAACCGTTCTGTGTTCGAGGTTTATTTACTCTGGTGGAGTCCTCTCTTGATCGTTGACATTGGCTAAGTTATGCCTACTTGCTGGAGAGAGGTCTTGATCTGGTCAAACGCTGTAAAGGGGTTTTGTGTTTTTGTGTTTTTTCTGGACCTTTTGACATTGCAGGAACTCATCTTTCTCTTTCAGAATATACCCGATGGTTCATGTGGCCACGCCAAATGTTTTTGTAATGATTTTGCAATTGAACACCTGATGTTTTTGAATTGATGGTTTTGCTTTGGTTTTCCAGCCTATTGGTGGCACACTTCACTGGCAGTGGCTGTTTTTTGACTCCACATTGTGAGTGCCACACTTGAAATCAACTTTTAATTTGCTTACTAGTAAAAGAAATAATGCAAGATAAGGTAACACATTACAATAAGGGTAAATTAGTTAATACAGGAATAAGCATTAACTATCAATTAATTAACAGTTAATTAATGCATCAGAGAGCTAAATAAGCATTTGGTAACCTTAACTTACCATTTATTAGTGCTCTTTGACATCCTTATTATGAAGTTGAAAACATCCCTTAAGTAACACCTCAAACTATCAAACTATTCAGCAATGTATTAATACCCTAGTTAACATGAACACCATTAGAAAATGATTAGTAGACCCATTAGTTTACTGTTAATTAATTGATAGTTAATACTTCTTACTGCATTAGCCAAAGTAAATTAATGTACCCTTATTGTAAAGAGTTAGCTTAGATAATTAAATAAACTGATTAAATTAAATTGAAATAATTAAAGCCGAAAATTTGCATTATTTGACGTACGCAAGAAGCTGCATTAAATAGCTATAATAACAGAAACTTTGTTATTTGAGTTTTAGCAGCCATTTCTCTAATGTGCAAACAAGTCACTGGATTTCAGCTTTTAAGTTATTTTGATAATGTGCTTATCCATTACACTTAATAGCCAGAAGGAGACTGCTATTTCAAGAAAAGGTCTGTCAATTGTTAGTATGGGGAATGAAGGTTGCTCGATGAGTGCGATTCTTAAGAGGCGAAAGATTTCACCCTGACAAGTGAACTGCTATCTTGAAAGAAGAGTGCAAACTGGATTAAACTAGAGTTGACAGAGAGATGGAAGACCCAAACCCACAGCTGTGCGAGAGTTACAGTCGAGATTGTAGTTAGAGAAACAGACGCCTCTGAAGTACTCAGCTGTGCTGAATTCTGTCCACCCAGCATCAGTTACTGGAGCAGAGAAGAGGCCTCTCCCTGATGCTGCCCTTAAAGTATGTATTTCAAAGAAAAATCCACTTCTGAAACTGGGAAAGGAGAAGCAAATGTAAAAATTAACAAAATAACACAATTTGACTGGTATTAGGCCTAGAATGCAGCATCGTAGAGTTATCTTCACTGTTGAGGATTCTCATGTTTGGCAGCTATTGTTCAATGATGCTGCTGGTGCAGGACGAGTGAGGAATCTGCTTCTCATGCTAGACTCTAATAGGCTTTTTCTCAAAGCACTTGAGCACCTGGGCATTCCACATCTCTGTCAGTCCTAGTCAGACGCAGCTTGTGCTTTTCTCTCGAGGCAGCAGTGCCATGTTGCTATTTATTCTTCATTTCCTCTTTCCCCTCCATTATCTCATGCATGGAATGACCTTCATGTCTCTAAATAATCACAGATTGAAACATTTCTTTGAGAAACAAATTTGAGCTTCGGAGATGTCATGTAGCGAGACACCGGAAAACACGGCGCAGACTAGGCGGGCGGCTGGGTCAAAATCCGCCCACAGGGCAGTGATTTTATTCAATGCTCAAAACAAAAATGCTATTACGCAGGCTTAACAAACATGGGGAAAATAATTTTCAGACGTGTAACTGAAGCCTCCTCTGTCGGGACTTCGGGATACCAGTGGCGTATCTTTATGGCGCCAGCCGGATGTTGCTTTACTAGGGTTTTCGTAAAGTGTTCTGGCAGCATACGGGGTCTGTGGGTCTCTGTTCGGACCACCAGTCTCCCCATCATCAGAATCTTAGGGGAGAGAAAACAAAAGAATGGTTAGACACAAGCTTTACATCCATACTCATCGCCTGCCTCCTCACAACTGCTCGGTTCTCCCTTTCAAGCTGTGGTTGGCTCTGATTATCATAAGAGACAGCTGTGTTACCTCGTGGACTCTTTCTCCAGGCCTGCCTAGCCTTACAACTTGCAGCTGGTGGGAACTGTCCAGCAATACACGAGTCTAAGGAGTGCTGAACAGGCGTTGGCTCTCTCGCCATTGTCCAGGGTGCTGAAGTTCTGCTCCGCGGCAGGAGCAAGGGGGAGGAGAATTGGCTGCTGGGGCGTGCGGTTTGCCACAGTCATCATACAAGTCCAGCTACTGAAACAAGTATTTTTTTAGCTCCTACAGTGCTTATGATGATAGACACAGTTTCTGTAGCAATTGTATGTCGAAGAATGTTGGGCCACATGGAAGAATATTGCTGTGAGCCCCAGCTTTTTTTAATGAGGACTAATTTATAAACCATGGCCACCTCTAGCTTTGTGTCCCTACAATCAACAACCTGCCCTTCTACTCCAGTATGGTTTCAGTGGTGCAGTGTAGAAGTCACTTTGTAAGGAGGCTTGTGGAACCTTCAATCTATTGGGCGAGTTTCCTTCCAAAAGTGTTGTTGTCATTCATTTGTCAACTATAAATAAAGGCATCTGGCTCCTCCCAGACTTCAGACTTTGGTCTGGTCCTTTAAGTGTGACACAAGTAATGTTCCTGGTAGACTGTTCCAATGCTGGTGTCCCAATGGGTATTTGCACTTGAAAGTATTTGAAATGTAGTTCTTAAGCACTGATTTTGAATATTGAGAAATATTCACCCCCACCCCCCCTAAAAAAAAAAAAAAAAAAAACTCCCGCTAAATCTCCTTGTTTGAAGTTCCCCCAGGGATGCTTGGATTCTTTAGATCCTTGGCCTGGCTTAATCTCACTGAATGTGAGCCAAGTCAGTGGGAGGCTATCCATTATCCAGAGAGAGGGTGGAAGTCAGAAAACTGTGAAACAGTTCATCTTTCTGCCTGTCCATCTGTGTCTGCCACTCATAAAAAGAACTATATTTGGAAAGAACTACATTTTTCCAGTTATTACAAAATATTAAAACATTGTACCACTTAAAATTCCAGATAAGACCTTCTTGGCATTTTTAGCGAATACGGTTTTTAAGTTTGAGACTGTGGCCAGTCAAGGCTGGTCTCTTGTCAAACTGTAGTGGTCAAAGCTGATGGATGGAGGAGTTAGCGAGGGCCAGATAGTTTGTTTTTTGAGTCAAAACTTAAAGCAGTTTGCGTTGCCGGTAAAGATCAAATTTTCTGCAAGTGATAAAATCAATGTTCTTTTCTGGAGACTAATGCCAAACAATTTTCTTATTTATGCGGTACATCATTCAGAAGCTCCACACTTGGGTCCATTTATGAGAAATTTATTATTTCTCTACTCTGTTGTTCCAGCTATTTTGGATAACCTTGCCAAGTCCCACTGATACTGAGGTAACATCACCACATTTTTAGAAATGCTCCAAAGCACCCACTAAAGCAATAGCTGGAAATAGCAATAACAATCTTTGTTGGAAAAATGGCCGTGGAATTTAAACAAATGCGTTGTCACAGCAGACGTGAAAAAAATGTCCCACGAGGCTGTTCTGTTTCTAAGCACAAAAATCCATGGACCCGCAGCAGCACATTCAGGCTGTCCTGAGATATGTCCTCAGTTTAAGAATTTCCTACTCGCTCAGCGAAAACTCTACCATCACTCTTTTCCTCCCAGCTGCCACAGCAGGATAAATATGCTGCTTTATTTGATTTTTGATGTCGTCCCGGGAGATTGTGGACAATAAAAGCAGATTGGCTCTATGCTGCCACAGCCTCCACTGTGTCAGCCTAGCATAACTGAGGCACTGCAGTCTCTTTGTGTTGTGATTTTACTGTTATTGCATTATTTCATGAATTTATTCATTTAATTAATTTAATTTATTTGGCGTTTACTGCTGCTAGCTTCATGTATTGACAGCTCTAACTGAGACCAGGGCTTGTTACACAAAGTGAGTTGGTTGGTTTACTGTGATGAGTTAAATTCAGAGTCCTTCAGAAGCTGAAAGACGGACTGAAGTTAGTAGAGCTGTTCTTTGTTTTATTCTGCAGTTATCTGGCTAACTTGGTAATCCTGCTTTCAGATATAAGCCCCAGAATATTGCCTTTTTTCACCTTTGAACCCTGTATTAAATAATGGCGTCGTGACTCCCACCTATGTGGAAACACACCTGATCGTAAAGAAGGTCACATGACAACCAAAAGTCACGTTATCAAAGTCACATATTTGAAGGCTGGTATTTTCTGGCATTTCGGATTTTTGCACATTCTCTATGCGGCTGCTAAACCAGCTAATAGGTTTCCAAGAGATAAAGAGATTGTTTTAAATTTGTTGGTCACATAGAGTAAAAGGTCCCCTGTTGTGAAAATCATGTTTTTCTTTGCACCTAGAAGAACATCAATCAGCCTCAACTAAAAGTTAAAAGAAACTGCCGAAAATTACACAGGTCTCCCTCGTGGTGCAAAAACAGCTGCGTCAAACAGATACTCAGTTGAATTCCTGGCCCAGGGTTTCTCTGCACAAAATTTACCAGAACATCCCACTCCCTCCACCAACGTGCATCCTGGTGCATCTCTTCCTCAGGTAAAAGGTGCACAGTCACCCAGCTGATGCATTAGATTAAAAAAAAAAACAAAAAAAAAAAAAAAAAAAAAACAGGCTTCACTGGATAAGGTGACCTTCTTCTTCAATTACTCCAATGTCAAATTCTGCCGCTCACATGCCCACTGTAGGTGCTTTTGGTGTTGCACCAGGGTTAGGACAAGCACTCTGACTGCTCTGCAGGTACACTCTGACTGGTGCAAAGCTCAATTTATAGCAGGGTGCTGTGTACTTTGTGTTGTGACATGTTCCTCACATATTTATCATTCAAATTCTCTGCAACTTGTGACACAGTTGCCCTACTGTCAGTTCAGAGATAGGATAGCCTCTGTTGCCCCTCTGTTGCTTTGAGGAGCCTTGGGCGCCCATCGCCCTCTCATCAGTTTATGTTCTGTCCCTCCTTGGACCACAGTAGGAACTTACCACTGCTTACCAGGAGCACACCAAAAGCCTTTCTACGTCTGGCCACAGTGATTTAGCTCTTACAAAAGTCATGCAGGGCACATTTCTCCCTCATTCAACATGTCCACTATGAGGACGGACCGTTTGCTTCCTGCTCAGGTCTGTTTGAGGACCTTGACATGCACCATTGTCATGAGAAAATGTTATAATTTGCTTCATTTGGGAGTGGTTTTGATGTTTTGGCTCAATAGTGTATAATTTCGGTCCTCTCACTGCCTAACATCTGACAAAATGTGAAACCAGATTGTGTCAGCGTTATCACTGTCACATTCTTCTGAGTTTTTTTAGTTTTGTACCTTTGCAAATTGAAACACATATGACGGCAACATTATTCACAATTTCATCTGCCGCAAATGGCTTATTTATCACCTTAGCTCAGTTTGGTAGTTTTGTGCTTTGCAATGAAGGTGTTTGTGTCACAATGGGTTGAAAGATGCATTGGGAGGTGAGTTAATGAATACAGCCAGCACTGTTCAAGCTTCTTGTCAAAGAGCCTTGTTTTCTTTGTGACTCATCCAGATCACCTTTGAGCGTAAATGCTACAGTAGTTTCACAGCAATTAATCCCAGCCAGCGGATCTGTTCGCACATAAACGCATATCATTCATTTCGTGTACTTTCCCGTGCATTTTTGTCATGCACCCAATAAATAATACCAACTGTCAGGTTGCGTGAAAGGGTATTTTACATGTTTTTTTTTTTTTTTGGGGGGATTTCAATAACCAACCTCAGTTTTGCCTTTTATGAGTTTTAATGAGTGCCAATTTATGTACTGTTTAAATGGCCCACATCTTTATTCCAAAACACATTACTAAGTGAACTGACTTCTATCCCCTCAAACAAGTAGATCTGTTTCCTCTTGGGAGACGCATTCCTGGGGGAGCCTGTGAAAGTTAATTGCTTCTTCTTCACCTGACATGATGAAATTGCCAATTCATTATGGCGCTAATACACTGGTTTCAAGGGGAATGACAGTGGCTGATCTGATTGGTCTTAACAGAACAAAACCCCTCCCACACCCACTGGTAACTACTTTGTCTTGGACTAACCCTTTTGACAACAGTGTCACAGTTTTGCTATCGCCTTGTGTCACAAAATTACCTGAATGGAGTCGGGTGCGTTTTGATCTGCGATGCCTTTAGCACTTGCATTTTGCAACTATGTTTAGGTTGTCAATTAAGGACTCATAATATTTACAAATTGCCCCTCCAATGTAACAAGGGGGGGTCATTTTCATAGTATAGCCCTGTATAGACATTATACGGTTCTGGCAGGCAATGTTCATATTTCACTTCCTATGATGAGACAGCCAATCAGGGCAGCACCTCTTTTTCACGGACTCACTGTCCACTCAAAACAGAGCATAGTTACTGAAGGGAGACTGTCTACAATCTGTGTTTTTCTCTCCTGCTAGCTTCAAAACCTTATTTTACAGACACTAGGGAATGGTCTTAAATAGTTTAAAATGGTGTAATATGGGACCTATCACAAGGAAGTAATGAGTATAAAACCCAGGCAAATTTGGCAGGTTATGCATGATAGAGGCTGTTCATTTTTTGCCTGCTCTGTTGTTTCCACATCACAAGGAGTACAGGCTTTTTCAAGTATTTGATTTTCTGTTCACTTGAGATATTTAATTAGTTAAATAATGACACAAGGTAACACATTATCTGTGCAACAGGGCTGAAATAATAGTGAAATCTATTTCTATTTAAATTGTACTTGAAATGCATTGACTTCACTACCACAGCTTAAGTACTTGTTCATAGCCTTCCTTATCATTGAGGCTCTGATCGGTAGTTTTGTGTTGATTGCTTTTTTAAAATATTACTTTGTATTCCTGTGGTGATGCTGCAGTTGGGTTCTTAATGATTTGGACAGTGATTCTAAATAAAAAGAGCTGCAATGGGGATGTAAATACAGCAGGCTTAAATCTAAGCTAATAGAATTTACAGTATGCTCATGTTTATTCTTTTCATACCCAGTGCACTTTAATACTGAGCGGTCCCTTTCGATGCATCTTATTTTAGTTCTTAACACCTTTTTCATGGCAGAGTGAACACATCAGTGCAAGTAATACAGCAAATTTTTCTGAAATTAGATGCTCCCTAATGATTTTCTGCATGGTCAAATTCAACAGCACCTGGTGATAATTTGATGCTTTCCTTTCGTTTAACTCTCCAGTAAACCACCTTTCCCAACAGCTATGTCACAAATTACAACTTAACCCTTTGAGCGCCATAGGCAACTATAGTTGCCCAATGGTGTAAGATATCAAAACCAGATGCTGTTGAAAACCTATCATGTGTCAACTTGTTTAAAAGAGCTCCTGCAGGGGAGCTCTTTTAAACAAGTTGACACATGATAGGTTTTTAATAGCTCAGGATAATCACATTTTTAATTCCTGGAAAATGTTTTGAGCGCTCAAAGGGTTAACATATATTGTGGCAAGACACTAGAAAATAAGTTCAGACTAGGAGGGAGGAAGGGACGAAATCCTGCCCACAGGGCGGTAACTTTATTTTACTAAATTAAAACAACGAAAAGGCGCGTTTAATTTTATGTGCATAAATATATATTTAAGTATCTTTTATTATCGGCTTCAGCTTGAGCGCTCCTCATGCCCGCCTCGCCTCGCAACTCGCTGCTGGTGGGAACTGTCCAGGGTCCTGTGAGTCTAGGGAGTGCTGGGTGGCCATCGGCTCTCCGGTCGCTGTCCATGGTGCTGAAGCTTCGCTCGGCACTGAGTTAAAGGGGGAGGAGAATCGGTTGTTGCGAGCGTCCTGACACAGTCGAGGGGCGTGGCCACGCCCCGGTTTGCTACAATATTTTTGGGCAGTTTTCTTAATATATCTCATCGCTGTACACAGTGCTGTGTTATTTTTACATTAAAATCCACAGCTAACAATGGTGTAAATGCTGGACTGCTTGTTTTGGTTTCATAACCACCCACACACATTACTATCACCTTTTACATGTCACAGACACATATTATGGGAATAAATTACTGTGTTTTTGTGAAAATTATTACTTTTTTTATTCGAAATTTGGCTGGGTATTTATTTAAAGCAGGATGAAGTCATGTAATTTCAGGCACTTATTTGGTAGATTGCCTAGGAAACCACCCAAAATTCTGAGGACTATGTTAAATGTTTCTTTTAGAACTTGCTATGTATCTCTGCTATATTTCTATGAAAAAAGTATCCAAGTTAAATACTTTAGAGACTTTGGACCATCGAAGACAACAGGAACACCCACCTCATTCTGATGACAAGTTCATGTGCAATGGGACAGCTAGTAAGGTAAAATGGAACATTTTAAAATTCCTTTTCAAACTATATCTCCATCCCCCACCTAGATATGTGTGTGTGTGTGTGTGTGTGTGTGTTAGATAGAGGTATCTTTAGGTAGGTGTATTGTGTGAATATATTATATTATTATAAGTCAAACAGCAAATAAAATGCAACATCTTACAACCATTTTTGGTAGTATACACTGGCTGATTTAGCTGCAGTACTCTAATTGCCAAAAAGAGCAATTCAGGGACCAGTGATTGTTTGAATCCTTGCTCTGGCCATCCTAATTATCTCCGACAAATAAAAATGATTGTTTCATGTTATGGACATTTGTAGCAACAATGCAATGACATGTTTGATTATACGCTGCTAATATTTAAAGAGCTCAAGAGTTCAAATAAGAAAACTTAATTTGTCCCATTTTACTTGATGTCTCATATTACCCTACATCACCCTAGTTATTCAAATGAAGATAAGCTAGAACTATTGATTAAAATGCCACAATTTGAGATGATTTGTGCTTCAACCATCAGAATTTTCATGTATAGGGAAAAGATGTGTTACGTATGCTTTAAATTGCAAAGAAAAAGTCCCCTTTCAACTGTAGAACAGATCAAGAACTCAATGTGGGATGTATGTAGGCACAGATGTGTTAACTGCAAAAGCAATAACCTCATAGGATTCAGAGCTGAATGCAAAGAACTGAACAAAGTCTCATTGAGGGGTGAACATTTAAACATTTATTAACTTGTACATTGTGATGGATCACTAGGGATATACGGTATGTGGTTATGCCTTTTGGTCACAGACTACAGGCAGACACTGAATGCCAAATATTTGTAATCAAACATGGCATGTGACATCTTCATTTCAGAAAATGTTAGCTATTCTATTGCTTTTACTCTCATGACTCTCATGAAATGGGGGGGAGGTTCTCAAACATATAAAGAAGCCATACATTTTTATTTGAACACAATAATAGGAAAAAAATAAATCAAACATGCTGGATGGGGTTGAACAATTTATCTTAAAAATGAGGCTCAGAATTACTCACACCCTTTTCATTAATATTTGACAAAGTCTGGTTGGTAAATGCTTTTGGAGTCATCTCGGACTACTCAACCGTGAAGAACATTTGAAGATCTTTGGGGTTCCTAGATTTGTGCTTGTTGACTGCCCTTTTTAATTCCACCCAAGGTTTTCAATTGTGCTTAAGTCCTAAGACCAAGGTGGCCTTTGTGAAATGTTCATTATGAGTTTCCAAAACCATTTCTTTGTCGATTTCGATGCACGTTTGCGGTCATTGTTTTGCCGAATGATCCATCCACAGCCAAGTCTCAGCCTTTTGGCGGAGGCGGTAACTAGGGGCTGGACAAATATATCCCTGCATGTGGTAGAATTCATTATGTCCTTCATTTTAGTAAGATCCCCAGGATACTTGCAGCAAAATAGCCCAAAGCATTAATGATCCACTGTCATGTTTTCCTGTGCACTGTAAACCCTGATAGTGTGGTGAACTCAAATGTTTTGTGGAAACTGATTACCTCAAAAAAATTGAGTATGCCAACTTAATGATCTTGTGTTCACAGCACTTAAAACATGTAAAAAAAAAAAAACTTTACCTTATTTTCTTTAAGTTCCTTCCACACAATGCAATTAAGTTGGCCTACACAATTTTTTTGAGGTAATCGGTTTCCACAAAACATTTGAGTTCACCACACTGTCAGGGTTTACAGTGTGGGATCCAGGTGCTTTCTATGGTTTGCAATCTCCACCCTTCTCACATAACATGTTGTAGATACGCCTGGCCAATTTCAATTCAGGTCTCATCTGGCCACAACACAGGATTCAAATTATACTTCCAAAAACGTGTGGTGTTCAGGCACTGAAATCTGAACACTGTAAACCCTGGAAAGTGTGGAACACTCAATTGTTTCGGGCAAACTGATTGCCTCAAAAAAATTTTGTACACCGACTTAATGATCGTGTGTTCACAGCACTTAAAAATGCGGTAAAAATACCTTTTACCTTATGTTCTTTAAGCCTCGGTCACAACCGGACGCACGGATTTTTTTATCTTGCGTTCTCTGCGTTTTTTTTGCCGTAGGTGAGAGTCGTAGAGGACGTGGAGGTTAAAAAAAAAAGTAGCAGTCAATTCGTAAGGCGGGAGTAATCGTGCTGTGCTGCCCTTGAGGATGATGAAAGAAGTTCGCAGCAACACTCTTGCGATTTGGCACGTGCGTGCTTCGTAGAGGTTGCAAGGAAGACATGCGGCAGTCTTGCAACAGCTGCGCACTTCTTCCTATACCCCAGCCGTGTTCGGAAGCTCTATTTATTTCGTACGTTGTGTGTGCTCCCGTCTTATTTCACACCCGCGGGAAACTTGCTGTCGACTTCCGTCTTGGACAAACGGTTTTATTTCCATGACCAGTAAAAAAAACGCACATCTGACCTGCGTGCTCCTTGCGTTGGGAGCAAGTGAAACTTGCATCCTTGGCCTTTCTCTGGAAATCGTGGAGTTTTTTGTGCATGATTAAAACACATCGTACGTGCTTACGGGCAGTCTGCAGGCTCAAAATTTCGCAAGAAGAACCTGCGTGGCCCGTGAGTTCCTTTGGTGTTTTTGCTGTAGATAGGCCTTGGAGTGGAAGTACGGCCGGTTGTGACTGAGGCTTTGATTACCATCTACACAATGCAGTTCAGTTGGCTTACATATTTATTTATTTATTTTTTTATTTTTTTTTTTTTGAGGTAATAGGTTTCCACAAAACATTTGCATTTGCCACACTATCTGGGTTCACAGTGTGGGTCGCTGTAAGTAGAGGCTTCTTTTGCGCAACCTTTCCAAGCAACTTCTTGACACGAACATCCTTTTTACAGTTTATTGAGAAACATGATAACTCTGAGAATGCATTTACCCTTAAATGCCCAACTATAGTAAAAGTTGAAAGAAAAATCTATGTATTCTGTTACTATGTCCTGGGGAGGGGCTAATAACAACCCAATAGCATGTTTTAATTTTTGGTGACCTTTGACCTCATTTTAGTTATGTGACATATATGCCACTCTAAGTTTCTAGGATATAAAGAGAACTTTTGTCCATCATTGTTTTGGTAGTTGACATATAGCTGAAGTATTAGGCATAGCTTATTTTTCATTAGCTTATCTGTTTGTCTACTTATCCAGTGATGAATGGGTGCTGATCTATTGTGTGGATTCCACCATGGGGGCGGCCATATTGGAAAGGTTAGCTGGTGCAGCCAGTGTAGTGTCTGTTCCACTTTTATGCATCAGATGGCAGCACTGATGGTCTAAATATGTCACTATCGGCATTAGGTTGCAAAATTTATGTGAGGTCAGTGGTTTTGACAACCCCCAAAATCCTGTGACAAATTTGTCACAGGGGGCATTTAAGGGTTAAACTGTGCAGCTTGGATCTGCGACCCTTGTAGTTCAGGCCATCTGAACCATCCTCCTCATAGTGTGCGGGGCCAACTGTTCCAAACTTTTGAAAATTTTTTCATTGTTCCGCTGACTGTGTTTAATGGTATTTTAAACTGTTCATGTTTTTCTTAAATTGTTTAACTGACTTGTGCTGGTCTGCAATGATTTATCAGTTTTAAAAGATTTGAAAGATTTCGTTCTTCCCCTGGAGCTGGAGGACAAAAGGATTTGCATATTTTAAACCTTCATTGTTATGCTTGTGAAACAGTAAATGGTGAAAGGCAGCAATCCAGATTCTTGCATGCAAGACTAAATTTTAGATAATAATAATAATTCAATCTCAGGCTCCTTTTTTTTTTTTGCATAGTTTTATTCGAAACAATTTTTAGGAGCATGAATCATTTTGTCCCTGATGTTTTTAGGAATAATACTATTTTGTAAGATTTTTCTGACTTTTTAAATACGTTTTTTATATGCATGGTTTTATGTTTTACCGAGTTCAGATGTAAGTAAAAGGGTGCCAATAATTCCTGAGTTAAGGGCACATAAAGGCCTGCATGGATCGTACTCTGACCAATCAGTATAGATGCAAAAACTCCGACATTATGATTGATAACTGTGATGTCCTGGTGCCAGGAGAGTGATGGGATGGGGGGCCCAAGCGCAGGAGCGTGATTTTATTAAATAAATAAAATGAACAAATAACACAAACACAAAACTAAATAGGGATAAAAAGGGAGTGCTCATTACTAAAAAGAGTCACAATCTCAGGCTACCTGCTAGTGAAGGGGAAAACTGAAGTTTAAATAGGCAAAGGAATGAAACTCAACTAATGACAACCAGGTGTACTAATTAGGGGGGCACAGAGAAGGTCATTGGATAATTGAATGAAGGCAGGTAGCCAAAGGTCCTGAATGCCCGGGGGGGCTTTACAATAACCTCTCCTCTAGCAGGATATTCATACATAACTTCATCTTATGTCCAATGCACTACTATACAAAGCCAAAACAACAACAATTTTGGCACTGTCCAAATTCACACCAACTGCTTTGTTGTTCAGTAGATGATGAAAATGACTGAAGCAGTTGGTCTGAAGCAATTGATTGAAAGTCCAGGAATGATATGGGACAGTTATTCTTCCTGGCCAGTATTGCTTGATTTTGGTAGTTTTTTTTTTTTTTTTTTTTTAGGCATTGCATCTACAGTTTGTGTGGAACTGTATACTGCTAACATTATACTACAGTATTAGAGATTTAATTTAAAAAATAGATCATGTTTCCTTTTCATAGATGATACTTTTTTCTTTTTCTGGATAACAGGGCCCTGTGTTGAGATCAAAGGCTTTTTGTGCAGCTGTGTTCTAAGTGTCCACTTCCACCCTATACCAGCCCTGCTGCTCGTCCCAGGGACTGCCAGCCTGATCCAACATACGCAACAATCTTTCCAGAAGCTTCTGATTGGACCTTCCATGTTCTTAAAATTCATAAATTAAAATCGTTCAGCATGACCTGTATGGTTCTAATTCAGACTGAGCTGGGAAAAACCGGGTCTCGGCCCCTCCTCACCAGTCCACCTTTCTCTCATTATGTTATGCATGATTAAGATGTAAAAATATCCCTCATTTTGTTTTTTGTTTTTTTACTGCTTTTCTCTGAGGGTTAGTTAATTATCTGTGCTTTCTTGGCAGAGAGTATTGTGTTGGGCTTTAGCAAGCCATGGGAGGAACCACTTATGGTCTGAAGCGACAGCAGTATGGATTCTGGATTTAATAAGTCTCAGTGTGAAATCTCACATCTTTCACTGGGCTGGGAAATACCAGTGGCAAGCGCTTGTATTGTTGTTTTTATATCAAAGAACATGTAGCCCTGAAATGTATCTCATAGTAGTTTTAGCCATCCTTAACCCCTTATACTCAGTTACTTAATTTTATCTATGAAATAGACTTTTCAGGGTTATTTTAAATTTGCCTTGGCCTCATGTTTGCAGGATAACTCAAACTGTTTTTATGGGTATCACTGGAAACTTCTTGTGTTCATTGCTGGTTCGTAGAGGACAAAGCCCATTGTTCATTGTAACCCTACAATCTTTTGTGTTGGTCAAACATTATATTTCCAAATGCAATAACTCAGTTTTGATGACTTCATATGATCATTTCTGGCCCATATAAAAGGGCTGTTATTGATGCTGGTCGCTCTACAACAGGGGTGTCCACCCCTGTTCCTGGAGAGCTACCATCCTGTAAGTTTCTACTCCAACCCTAATTCAACAGACCTGATTCAGCTCATTAGCAGCTCGTCAAGATCTGTAACTGGGAAAGCAGATGTGGTTTGCTTTGGTTAGAGTGATAACCTTCAGGATGGTAGCTCTCCAGGAACAGGGTTGGAGACCGTGCTCTATGATCTTTGTTGTAGCGCCACCACCAGACCAAAGTTTTCATTTTTAATACTTTCAAAAACTCAAGCATGGTTGCCAAGATTCATGCAAAATCTGCTTTCCATATTCCAAAGAGGAGGAAGTTACTGGTTGCTGTGGCTCTGTAATGTTTTCTGCAGTGAAATTTAACATTTCCGAATGCAAGAACTGAAACAGTTTTGATGGGAGTCATGTCACAGTCATTTCTGGTGCATTGAAAAGGGTTTTTATTGATGATAGTTGCTGAATGGCCTCTGCTCTACCATAACCACCAGACTAAACTCTTAATTTTGCAGGAGATCAGAAACTCATTTTTAAAAATGCAATAATCCAACCTGTTTTAATGGGAATTCTGTCAAACCTGATGTCAACATTACTGCTGCATGGAGGAGGAACCTTATTGATTTTTATGGTTCTGTTACTCTTACTGTAAAGGTGAGGTGAACTTACATTCCCAAATGCATTTAGTCAAACTGCTCTGATGGGAATCGGATCAACTTTGCTGCGAATGTCTTGGTGCTAAAAGGAGTAATCTTATTGATTGGTGAAGCTAAGACTGCAAGAAGGGATGCAAAAGACAGGCTCATGTTGACTGTCCATGATCTGTCAATGCTTGCAATGCTGCTTTCCCAACCAATAGGGATCCAGGTTAAAAGTGTTCAGCAGTTTTTGATTCTTTGATCCCAAATGAAGTTTTCCGCTTTTTCATTTGCTGTTTGCACTTTGCATTAAGCTGAGCATTTGTGTACATTTTCTTCAGTATTATGCAAATCCAACTGCACCCCTTATGAATATATTCTCTGTGGTACCAATACAGGGTCTCTCAGAAAGTTTATTTTTATTATTCCACAAATGGAAAAGCTGAAGCTATTATTAGCTTTGTTTATCCATTTTCAATTTGGTTCTTCAACCATGCCCGTGTAGGCATTATAGTCCCATTGACTGCTCTGCATTCATAACAGTCAGTGAGAAGATGTAATGTTCAGCTGGGGGCAATCAATATCTCAGGTAATGATTGTGTGTCTGTCTGTTTGTGTGTTTTTGTGTGTGTGTGTGTGTGTGTGTGTGTGCGTGTGTGTGTGTGTGTATGTGTGTGGCCCAGAAAAAAAATTCACGTGTGAAACTAGTATTTTTACACGTGTAAGGTTACGTGTAAACTGTGTCATATACAAGCGCTTTTACAAATAAAGTGGGAACTCTTGTTTGTAACATTTCACATGCAAGTTATGCTTACTTTACACCAGTTTTACACTGATGTTTCTTGAGGGAGATAAAGGTATACTTTTTTTCCCTTTTATTTCACCAGGGAAATACCATTGGGAACATATTTCTCTTTTTCAAGGAAGCCCTAAGAGATGAACTTGATAGACTAAATAGATGAAGTCAGAGTCCCAGGGGATCAAACAGCAACTTTTTGGTTACTAGTCAAGCAACATACAATGAAATGTGTGTGGACAACATTTAGGCAAATCATTAAGGAGCAAATGATGAGATGTCAAAGCCGAGGAAAAGGTCTGTTGTGCAGTGCAGTGTGGCACGCATTAAAGGAAAACTGCTATGTATAATCACTGTGTTTTACATCTATGGTTTGGAACGTGCTTCATTTCACATTTTTTTACAAGTTGGTAACACGTACCTTATGACATAAGTGAAAACCACCAGTTTCTTATGTGACTAACACATGGAAGAAATGTGCAGTGCTTGATGGGGTGTGTGTGAGGGACTGCATACGTATGTGCATGTGTGTGAGGGTGTGTGATGGAATGGGGGTCACAAGCTCAGTCAATCTATGGTGGTGATATTTACATTTATAGCAAGTAAGCCTGGGTCAAACCTGACAGTGTGTTCCCTGAGCACTGGATCTCAAAGACACAGCATCAGTTGCTTTAGCAGATGGGGTCGGCTAATTTCCGCTGGTTACATCATTGTGGCTGAGCATTCCCTGTCTCTGCTTGCCTCTATGGGATCCTGCTACTGTGTATCTGTTGGTCAGGGTATGGTTCTCCTTAACTAAGAGTACAAATACTTGTTGGATGTCCTGCAGTTGAAGCTCATCAGGAGTCTTTGGTGGCTACATTATGTTGTTTTTTTGTATACCCAGAAGTGAAAAAGCCATTTTCAGAAATGTAAAGTCTTCCCCAACATTGTATTCCACACTGCAAAAAAAAAAAAAATAAGCAAGTCTTAATAATTGAAGACCGCAATGGAAAAATGATCAGTCACATTTTCACTTTGTGGAGAAATGATGAATTAAAAATTCAAAACGATCTTAGAAACACAGCACTGAAAAAAAATGCAAAAAATATAAAATATATAAATATTATAATAACATGTAATATTATTGTATATTATTATAAATGTATTAATGACATATAACATAAAATATACAAAAATGCAAAATTTGGACTCTAATCGTTTTTCCTTAGTGGTCTTCAATTATTTTATTATTTCATTTCATATTTTCTTTTGACAAAATTGTTGCCAGTGAGATGAGACAAGTAAGACTTCTTTTGAGACTTACAAAGGAATGAAGAAATTTTCACTTATCAAGCAGACAGCAACTTGAGTCATGCTTTTATTCTTTACTGGAGGGAAAAAATATCCTGTCTCATTACTGGACTAGCAAGACCTTTCACGAGCTACTTAGCTTTCTTTTTATAGCTGTCCTGCATCTTGACTGCTTTGCTTCAACTTTGCACCAGTGGATGCTGCTGAAATGACTTTTATTTTGACTGCAGACCGCTTACCTGTAGTTAGTGGAAACTCGATATCTAAAACGTTGGGGAACCTCATATTTCCATGAGTTATGTTTCTACTGTCTCCTCAGCTCTATTTGTACTCCAGTCGGAGTCCAACCTTTCACTTCATGCCAAGCGATAGGTAGCTAATGCGTATGTGGTTATACCTGCCATGTAATGCATAGCAGTGGTCACCGACCCTTTTCCTGGAGATCTACCATCCTACCATCCTGTGCGTTTTAAATATAGCCTGACTTTGTCACACCTGACAAAAATAACTGTTGGTCTAATGCAGATCTGTAGCTGTGTAATGGAGTGTGCTTTATTTCGGTGGGAGTGAAAAATTAACCCTTTGATGCATAGAGTACATACAAATGCCTTGGACCATTTGTTGGGATTTGGTGCAATATTTTGTGGGTGTGCATGTGTGTGTGTGTGTGTGTGTGTGTGGAGGGTGGGGGTGGGGGGGAGGGTGCAGGTGGGTGGTCTGTCTGTCCATTATTTTGGACATTATGCTTGTGGAATGCACACTGCCATCCAGTATTTTTGGATTTATGCATGTGGATTGACAGAAATAATGTGAAGTTGAAGAAACCTGGTCATTGATATGCATGATGATCTATCTGTATTCTGGACATTGCTTATTTGAGCTATTCACTCGGCATGCATAATGTCCAATATTTTTGAGAGAGCATAGACTCAGATGTATTCCAACAAACAGACATCCATTACATAGGTTATGTGTTTTCAGTTTGTGCTATATAATCTATTTCCATCCCCCAACAGAAAAAAGTCTGATCAAAACTTTAACAAAATAAGACTATTTCTGACTTTCGTCAACTTACCTCTTACTTGTGGATGCAGCCATTGTGATTGTTTGTGGTAAATCATGTGACTAATCAGAGAGGCTCCAATTGAGGAAATTATTATCTGGAAATGTCCAGTAAAATGTATATTTCGTGTTTTCAGGGTATCTATGAGCCTAGAGAAAATAAACCCCACTGAACTTATGTCCAAAATATTAGACAACATGCAACAAAGGGTTAAAAAGAAAGATAGATTTCGATGAATAAGGTTGGTGACCATTGCTCTGTACCGTACTGTATGTTTGTCAGTGGGTAGGTGCATTCAGGTTTTGGGCAAAGAGCCTGGTCATTGTAAGAAATGTGCTGCAGCTCCTGATGGAAGGATCATGAAAGCAAAGTTATTGTGAAAAAAGGTACAGGCATCTGCCTCAACTGAGAATACTTGGTTTATATGATGATGCCCTCAGAGGTATATTGTACAAAAGACAGATGGGCCGTTAAACCTTGTTTACCGCATGAAATTACCCAGCATGCAGTTTATGGGCTGAGGTAATGCTGTTCGATACCACATTAGCTACCCAACCAGTAATATAACCCACTAAAGGTATCAAACATTCACTGCCATGAAAGCTTACTAAAATGGCAGTAAATGTCAGGTGAATCTGTTGATTTAACTCTATTTAAAACATTGATGGCGACTTACTATGGTTTATCTTATACAACCCTACCCAAAGAGACCTCACACAAATGTAGATTGTTTCCTTCATTCATTTTTCTTAGCTGGTAATAAGCATATGCTGGGCTGACTGGATTGTCAGAGTTGTTCATCAAAGCTGCGAATAAAATCAAGTTCAGTTTTATTAATTCACTTAAAGTACAGGACTGCCTTGTTCTGGATCTGAATTTAAAACCTGCTACCTAATTTCTAATTCTATGGTCATTGTTCAAATTTAGAACTTTTTGTGCTCTGTGACCCTCCATTGCTTAATAACCCTTTTAATCCGAACATGTAGTCGCCGACACAAATGTGCACATCATGTTGTAACTACCGTAATTACTAGAATATTTGCGCTATCAAAAAAATTTGAACTGTTCCTGAAAGCTAAGAATTTGCGCTTCAGCCCCAATACAGGTTACTATGGTAAACAGGGCAGCATGACACTCTCCCGGGATTTTTGAATTAGGCCGTAAAGGATTTAAGCATTTCCAACAAGTCTATCAACTTGTCATCTTAATGCTAAATATTACCAAAAAGCCAGATGGTTTTTGTAAAATTGCGAGCAGAAGTATGAAATTGTGCAGGAATTAAGATTCTGGCTGCATCTTACAGTTTAAAGTGAAATCATGTCTGCAGATTGAGCATCTCTCTCAAGGTGAGATGTGACAAGAGGAGACTCGGGGTGTATGTTCGCTCTTTATTGACAGATTGACATGTAGAGGGACATTGGAGTTGATGGGTTTGCCCACTGCTGTGCGGTCGTCCATGTGCGAACAGGAAGGTGCAGAAATAATTTGGCTGGGGGCCATTTTGTGACCATCTCTGAGAGTACAGTACCAGGGTGATGTTATTAGAGGAGACATTAAACAGTGCCTCCACTGTATCTTTTAGAGGGCATGAATATTACATGGGAGAGATAGATACGAGGCCTCAATGGGTCTCAAGGCGAGTGTAAGGCGAAGGTTAAAATGAAGCGATGGAACGAGGGTGTTACTGGGCACATGAGCTATGGTTCAGCAGCTGGAAATTGGCGGTTGTTTGCGACAACCAGCAAAATCATAAAATAAGTCAATCTTATGTAGTATCTTATGCGTAAACAATGATGTCCATAAATATTTTGGAATTGACTTACACTAGTTATTGTCATTTTTGGTCAACAACAGCATATTGGAGTTGACACTGAATAATAAATGTCAAAGTTGTGGACTTTCAGCAAAAAGTTGAGGGTATTCACATTATAACTGGGTAAAAAGTGTTGGACTTACAGCATGCATTATATGTGGTCCCCTCCCTTTTTTTCCCATGGTACACAGCAACTGCCTCTGTGCTCTATATGTTACAAATTGAGGTCACTCACTCACTAATTCACTCACTCATTCAGCCATGAAGATTTATTTGGGACGCTTAGTGGAACACATGCACCCTATAGGTCTGAATGGCTTTGTTCCTGTACATGGACCAAATTTAATTGAAAAATTGGCTGTTCAGCTGTTCCATTTCCAGTCGTATGTAATTCTCTCATTATTTCATTTACATTGGGTGCGGCCAAATTTACTATTTGGAACATTCTTACAAAGAACATGCCGGTAAGCTAAAACACCAAAAGACCATGAATACCAACTGGGAAGTATTTCCCTGGTGTTTCCAGGAAAGGAGAAAAACTCCATCACAGCATCAACCAGATCAAGAACACCTCCCAGACTGTAAGTGTATCTGTGACAAAGTCAACACTCAAGAGGATACTTTATCAGAGAAAAATATAGTGTTTACCACAAGATGTAGACCATTGGTATGCCTCCAACAGGAGGATAAGAAATAAAATCTAAAAAAAAAAAAAAAAAAAAAAAAGCCGGCACAGTTCTTGGTCAACATCCTAGGGATAGCTGAGACAAAGATCAACTTGTACCAGAATGTTAGCAGGAGAACATTATGGAGAAAGGAAGGAACTGCTCATAATCTGAATCATACCATTTTATCCAGGAAGCATGCAAGGGTTGTGTCATAGTGTGGACATGTATGGCTGCCAATGGAATGGGTTCCTTTGTATTAATTGGTGATTAGACCACAGAAAAAAGCAGTAGGAGGAATTCTGAATTTAGTGAAGCTATAATATCTACTTAGATACAGTAAAATGCTTCAAAACTCAGTGGATGGTGCTTCACATCGCCCGTGGACAATGACACAAGAGCATACCACTTGAGCGACCAAAGAGTTTTGCAAAGCAAAGATGTGGAATGCTCTGCCAATCAATTGCCTGAATCCAAATAAGCATGCATTTCATGTGCTGAAGGCAAAACTGAAAGCAAAATACTCCAAGAACAGGCAGGAACTGAACACAGCTTCAGTGAAGTCCTGGCAGAGCAACACCAGGGAGGGAACCCAATGTCTGGTGATGTCTATAGGCTCCAGACTTCAGTCAGGGACAACAAAGGACTTGCAACCAAGTGTTCAAAATGGCTTACTTTATGATTTCATTAATGATTATGTGAGTTTGGCTGGTTACTCTGAGTCCTTGAAATTAGGCAGCAGAGTATGGGCATAGTTTTAATTCAAGCAATTTTTACACATAATGTTTTTAACATAACTCTTAAATTAAAGCAGAAAGTCTACACTTCAAGTGTATCTTGTTAGTTTCATTTCAAATGCAATGGGACCAAAATGATGAAAACTGCGCTGTCCATAAACTTATTAACTTCAATGTATTCACCTCAAGAGTCTGACTTCTATGAGTTTTTCACTGAATTAGATAAGAAAAGGAATTGCAAATGAGGTGAGCTAATTTGACTTATTCAAGATGAGGTAAGAGAATTTCACTTGTCAAGTGCAAAGAAACAGAGAAAAAGGTGCCAATTCTTTCTACTTGAGGAAATAAAGAATATTTAAAAGAGCATGTATCATAGTACAATTAAGGTCTTGCAGAAATTGAATTTGATGGCCCCTGATTACACTGCTGTAAAAATGATTGGAGTTTGGAAATTTTAACAATGAGAAAAGGGCTTTTTTATGCTTCATTACATTGATTGATTTTTTGTTTTCCTAAGCAAATTGCAATTGCTTAGGAAACAGCTGAAGGCATGCACTTTGTCGCAAGTGCTCCACAAATCAAATGATTGCTGCAAACAACATGGCAAAGAGAAACACTTCACCATAACCCTCAAAAATTTCCAACTCTTCTTGATCTTTTATCAAGCTTTTTGAGTCAGATTCTGATTCTGAAAGCTCTGAGAAACTGTTCTGCAGTGGTAATTAAGCCTATCAGTACAAACTTGGATTAACTGCACTGCAAGATGCTGGTACCTGTCAGGTTGACAGAGAAATACCTCAGTTGAAGCTTGCAGGCGTATCAGAGTTACAGTAATTGGCGGCCCATCAGATTCTGTGACTTGCAGTGTTGGAAGAAGTACTCAGATTGTTCATTGGGCTATGCCTAATAGATTGAGTAAACAATAAAATGCTGCTTATGCATTTACTTTTCTGTGTTAATAATGTGCTGCATTAAAATTATTTCTATACACAAAACTTCCCAATCTCCAGAATCATATAATTGCAGTCACGATAAGTGGCCATACAAGTGAAGATTAACAATTCCTCCGCTCAAAGTCCTGGTTCAAAGCAGTTTGGAGAAAATGGAACTCTGTGTGCATTGGTCTGCAACTTTTCAAGCTTAAAAAAAATCTTGGTTTAATCTATGTCACCTTTTGAAGCCAGAGTAATGGATCATTTGTAAATTTATTCACACTGTGTCCGATATAGCCGGAGTTTTCACCAAACTGAACGACAAAATGTTTCCCCAGCAATATCAGACGATTGCGATGGAAAGGTTAAATGGTAGTACAACCAAATTCGCGGCGGTGATGGCACAATTGCAGTGGAAATGACTCAGTACCAAAATTAAACATTGCCATCTGCCAAGATTTTTGGGGCATGAAGTGCATAGATACAGACTGGATCAAGAATGAGATATTCTTGGCAACATGGCTGGATGGTCAAATAACTGAGTTTAAAAAAAAAAAAAGTTCAGTTTTAACAATGTTTATACATTGCTGGAGATATAATACAAAATTTAAATGGCCTTTTTTCACGAAGAAAGATTTTCTTATTTAAATCGTATTATTTTTTTACGGGCCGTCCAATCGATGCTACAAGCCCTTTTAGACTCGTAATGAGTTCAAAACGCTTGTTTAAACCCTGTACAGATCAATGTCTCCACAGGCGGTGGCCAGTGCAGGGCTGTATCTCCACCTTTTAGACCAGAATCGCAGTCGCACCGCCTGCCTATGCAGGTATCTAACAATGGATCCCCTTTTAAGGAGGGTAAGGGGTCTTCAAAGTGAAATGTCACATTGGATCGATCGCTATAGACTTGAGAAACTGCTTGCAGAGTCCTTTTTTCTGTTGGTCTGACCTTTGGATGACAGAATTGGCAGGCGTGACAGGACTCTTGCATTTAACGGCCCCTATTAAGTACAGTGAATGGGGGAAAAAGCTCTGCATGGTGAGATTTACCTTCGGCCGTTTTTCTCTCGCTGAAGCTTTTGTGCAGGAGAAGGCTGCCCCATGCTGCAGTGCAGAGATGATGATCTATACTTTTATGCCTGGGAAGCGGGGACCAAAGATGTGGGCTCATACATGGGCATGGATCCTGCCTTTGTTGACATCTGATGTACTGTAGATGGTAAATTCTATATGTTTCGTGGCTGGAGACCAGTACCTGCTTTGATTGGATGCTGAATTGCTGGGGGTGGGATCTGTACTGATTGGCTGGTGATGGGCAGAGTCCTTTCTGTTTTGATGCTGAGACTGACATGATTGGACACTGAATAGCTGAGGGAGGGGGCTGGCCCTAGTTTCTGTGTTGTCCAAGATGGTGGTGTGGGGGGGGGTCAGAACAGAGGGGGGGGGGGGTTGATTGCAAATTGTTGACTAGGATGAATTTAAGTGATTTTATCTAGCACAACACATTACAAACTCCCATTTGTGTCTCATCATTGCTCCCCCTCCACCTACACGGTTTACGCCTCCCCAGCCAAACAGGTGCCATTGTAAGCTACCATCTACATCAACTATACTTAGAACCCTTCACTGGAGGATGAGGCAAAGCTTGTTTATATGATGTTCAGCTGTTGGGTGAGACTAGCTCAGTATTTCTCTCATAATATAAGAGAAGCATGTATCTCGGGAAGTGGGGGTGATGGGGAGATGTACTGCAGAGTGTATTTGAGCCTGAAAAGTGACTTCAGTCTTCAATCGCACAACATCACGTAGCCGAGTAAGACATGCTCCTGGATCAACGTCCCACATTTCCTGCTTCTCAGAGCATAGGCTGCATTTCTAGGTTGCTATGTCAACAAAGGCCATTCCAATGTGAAGGCGCTTTCGTACGCTGCCGAGAAATGCAGCCTTCATCCGCTGTATTTTGAAGGACCAATAGGTGTATCATTTCCAGTCGTATGTATCCCAAAATCCTGTGCGGACAGAAACCAGGTGCCAATTTCATTTAAAAAAAAAAAAAAGAAAAAAAAGTGGCAGAGAGCACAGTTGCTGCAGCTCTGGTGGAACGCATCATTAAATGTAACTAAAAATATGGTATATGTAAAATAGTGCCACAGAAATGTATTTCCATATGCAAGATACTGGAGGCGTTTAAACAAGGTCAGAACCCTACAGGCATGCAGGAATACTTTAAGGAAAAGTTTGCCAGTTGGCTAGCTGAGTTTGATACTTTCAGTGAGTACAGATAGCTTGATAACTTGAAGCTCAAGGTTGATAAAACTGGCAGAGAGAAATCTCTGCTGTATTGAGTATTGAGTGTACGTAAACATCTACATTTCTGATGACGTAAACATCTGGTCTCGGTCGACCATCTAAAAAGACTTTGTAGCTGCCTCGCAGCCTTTGTAGGCTGTAGCCTAGGCTTTGAGAAACACCCATTGCAATCCCGGACCAACATTCCAATCGACCAATCACAGCCCTATGACATCAGTGTGCCGCTCCTGCACTCCTTTCAAAATTCCTTTGTGCTTTTTCAGAGGTCATCCAAGTTTTCCTGATTGAAGTTAGTACAATCGAATGAAATCCTCAGTAGCGCTGAACAAAAATCCTGAACTGCATGGTTAAGCTCACAGATGATGTCAGAGGACTGTTATGGGTTCATTGCAATTTCATTCCTGGATCGCAACGTGGGATGTTGATCCAGGAATACAGTATGTCCTTCTTGGCTAAATCATGTGGTGCATCTTCAGTCTTTCATCAGTAGCAGCTCAGAGAAGCCACAGCGGGATATTCCTCCAGAGCAGCTTGAGTGGTGGTTACAGAAGGTGGGGGGTGTAGATGGGGCTGTAGGACAAAGATGGAGAGTATCTGGCTGCAGCTCCCCTCCGACCTTTAAAAACTGTCCACCTCTTTAGGGACACAGAAGAAAAATGTAGTTGCTGTTGTGAGGTGGGTGGAACAGTGTAGCCTGTAGCATTTTGGCCTCACACCAAGACAATCCTGGGTTCTTGGCTCGTGCCTTTGCGTGGAAGCATATGGAGGATATGAGCGCAGTCAATGTGCTGTGTATAAATTAAGGCAAAAAGAGAGAGAACTTTATCTTATTCTCCTTCAGGTTCAGCAAGTGATTCTTAAAACAAAATGAAGTAAGTTTAAAAGGCATGCTTGTTTATGGCATTTAGAGGTGTATAGTACAGTACAACTTCATTGAATGAAACTTCCAACTTGGGTGAATAAAAACAATGCAAGACCAAGAGAAGGGGAGAGAGAGGGCACCATTTCTAATACTGGTTTATTGACTTTTATTAATTGGTTATGTATGTTATTGCCCGCATACAGTAAAAACGGCCTGCCAATATGTCTTATTTTAGCCGTCCTGTATTGGCCGAGTTCAGCACGTGCACAAGTAACCATTGGCAATTGTGGCATTCGCTCTATTCAGAGAAGCAGACGACAGAAGCATTTAGCTCTTTAATGAGTCTTGAAGTCACGTACTTCAGAAGTCATAGTCATAATATTGTCATGATAGCACAACATACTTAACCAATAAATAAAAATACTATGAATTGCCTATTTTCGCATTGCCTTGGTATTGGCCTTTGGGACGCGGTAACTGTGGCATTCGCTCTCTTCAGAGAAGCAGACGACAGTCGCGGACCTAGCATTTAGCTCTTTAATGACTCTTGAAGTCGCACACTTCAGAGGTCATAGTCATAATATTGTCATGATAGCACAACATGCATAACCAATTAATAAAAATATTATAAATTGCTTATTTGCGCATTGCCTTGGTATTGGCCTTTGGGTCGCGGTATTACGGCGACCCTCAGTCCAATACCAAGGCAATACGGAAATAAGCGATTAATAACATGTAGTATTACTGTCAAAATGCTTCCCCAATATCAATATTGTGGCTATGCAAAAATACATGCATCCAGTTTCAGACAAAGAAAGCTTTGCATAAAATATCCTATTCTGCCCAGATTGACCAGATATAAGGCGTTTTTCAATCAAACACTTGTCAGTACAGTTGTACAGTGAGCCTTTTATATCCCTCTAGATTGTTCAAGTCCAGGCTTGAAACAGTGCTGGATCTTTCATACACTGTAGCTTAAGATCAATGCAAGAAGGGTCAAATGGCCTGTTCACATTATTAAGGCTGTACTCAGGTGCTTAAATCCAAATGGGATAAACTTGTTCTGACAAAACCAAAAGAAAATGAGAGTATATTTCTAAGATTCATTTACACCTATGCATATGGTCCTCCTACCCATGACACCCTCTCTAGGATGAGTCGTCATACCTTCCCCTCAAGGCTATAAGGAGTGAACTGGCCTTAAAGATCTGTGGGCTCACCTACGCCTACAGCACAGATACTGACGAAAAGCTAGAGCTGTGGTCATCCATTTCACTGCTGTGTCAGAAAGCGCCATTCTGGAGCATGAATACATTTCTCAGTTCTGCAGACAATGTTCGAGTGAAGCTTTTTGAGATTTGCTTCCTTCTTCACCCCATTGAAATTTATCCTGATGCTCGCTCCGCAAATACTGAGTGAGCGAGAACTGCTATGAATGAAATATGGACCCCTTCCAATATCACGAACATAGAGTGAACTAAAAACAGCCCTTGCAAGTTTAACTGTGCAGTTGTTGTGGTAACTTGAGCAAAACAAAACCTCAAACAGCATAAGAAAAAAAAAATGAAGTCTTTAATTGGCCGGCACTGATCTTTGAGATTGCAAATGTGGACTCTGGTTTGAAGATCCACTTCCTACTGAGCCTGGTTATATTGAGCACTCGGTATAATGGAAAGATAAAAAGGCCACAAGATGCTCGTAAGTATGAGCACGTTTGCTCTGTGATTTCTCGTCCTGCATTGCCTCTTTGTTTCCCCGCTTGAGATTTTAATTCCCTTGTTCTTGAGTGAAAGGCTACGGTGGTCTTCCCACCAGTCATTGAAATTTTTAAAAATGGGGAAGTTGTTTGAAAGCATATACTGTAGGTGAACATTATGGTTTATACCATGGTCTGGGTGAATACTCTTTTCTGGTTGGCTGGCAGGTACGCGTTAAAACTGTGGAACGCACAGGTAGTTCAGCTACGTTAGTCTCACCGTTCAAAATTCATCCACTAGCCAACCTGAAACCATAGCAACGTTAGAGAGCGTCGCTGTCAAACTGTCAACTGTCGAGAGCAGACGACGGTAAGCTCTTTCTTCATAAACTTTAGATTTTAAGTGCAAAACTTTCACCAAAAATTTCTGAATGCTTTGATTTGATATTGCTGGCAAATGACCATGGTATAAGTGGGATAATCAGCTCGTAGGTGTGCATCACACGGTTTTAAGGCACTTCGCGGAGGCAACCACCTTCCGCTTTGCGTCGGGTGGTTATTTGCCTCCATGTCGTGCCTTAAAACAGTGTGATGCACACCTACGAGTTTATTATCCCTTACGTATTGAACGCTTGCCTTAACTTGTCAGTCTTATTCAGTCAGCAGATTTAATCGCACTTTGAACACAGTATCAACATAATTTGCAACCCACTCCACCGACCGTACCCAACTCATTAACAAGGCACCAGTTCATCCACATTTCAAGTCTAATGTACATATCAAGCACAGGCTGAATCTTTGAAGTCATAACAAGTCAAACCAGAACTGAATTAGAAGTGAGGCATGATTACAAGGCATATAATAACAAGTTTCTACAGCACTGATTTAGAAGCACGGGTGTAATGGGGGTCCTTTGGTTGGTTTTATTTTTCATGACACAGCTGCTGTATCTAGATAAACAACATATCTAATTGAAATGAACATATTGGATTCTCGCATTAAAAATGAAACGCTGTTTCGTATTCGAGTGTGAATACACAGGCTGGAGGTGCGAGCTGTCACATTCATTGCATTGCTTATTAATTCCGGCACATTATGCACTGTGCAGACATGCCCGAAGTTCCAGTTTACTCTCCAGGTTTGTTTGCTGCCAGCACCATTTTTATTTCATGTTGCTGGTTATATTCACAGCCCATATTGTCCATATGTTTAGAATTATACTGTATCTTATTTTTATAATATTAATGGAAAGGCCAATCCCAGGAATTAACTCTGCCTGCTAGTTTTTGCTGTGTTTCAGCACTTGAGCGTTTAATTTGAATTTGATCGTCAGATGAGTCAGCACACCTGGTTTTCAGGGCTTAAAATGGTTGCTAATTTGAAGGAAACCAGAATAACCTGCAGACCCTGCATCCCTCAGGAAACTAATTGGTTTATAACAAAAAATATTTAGGTGGCACTTTAGTATTTATGAGTTATTTTGCAATTTGATGAAAAAAAAACTACAGTTACTGCAATTATGTTTGTTGAATTTGAATCCATTATCACAAAAATGAGAAATATTTTTCCCAATAGCAATTTGCCCTTGGGAAAGAAATTCTAGCATCTGTCACATGACAGGCAAAGTTATTGGAGTGGCTAGCACTCCTCATCTCTAAATCTCTAGAATATTCCCCATCATTCTTCTTGTGTCAGGCATATTAATAAATGGCTGCATAAGATGTCTCTCTCAATTAGCCTATGGCATTATAATCTGAAAATAACAAGTTATTCTTTATCAGGTTTAGAAAAAATGATGCAAAACACAATAGGTGTGTTTTAAATGTGATAAGAAGGTGCTTTGTGAATAAGCGTGAATGCCTATCTCCAACTTTAAACAGGTTCATGTAAGTGTCATTCATATATTTGCAGTGAGGTTGGGTAGTGAAGAAGTTTATGTTCAGAAAAGCGTTGTTTTGATTCCCAAGTGGTGCATTGTGTTGTATGGCAATGATTGGTGTACAGAGGGGTGACAAATTAAAGGAAAAACCAGAATAAATGTGCGGCCAAACATGAAGAATGCAAATGCATCTGTTCATCTCCCTGGCATGGTTTGGGTCCACTAGTCCCCTTAAAGGTGGAAGGGTCATTGCAAATCACTGCAGAGTTATTCTGTGTGAGCTCCTTTTTACCGTGAGAGTGGTCCCTTCTAGGATGACAATGTCCTGAGCCCTTCAAGGCACAAGGGGTCACTGAATGGTTTAATGAGTACGAAAATGATCCTAAGCATTTGCCACCACCTTCACAGTCACAAGATCTCTGACCAATATTGACCTCAAGACTTTGGAACAACATGTTAGACGGTGCTCGCCCTCACTATCAACAACACACTAAATCAGGGAAGAAGGGTACACCGATCTTCCTGTAAAGTTTTCCACTTGTAAACTCCAAGGTGCGATGGCGTGTTAATGCTGATTTGGCAGATTGCGGAGGTCCACAATTTACTACTACTGTTTATGCAGATTTTTCTCCTTTAATTTGTCAACTTCCTGTATTTCACATTAGTTGTCATGATTTAGCCTTGGCGCAGACATATGTACAGTACACTTGGAGAGGCGGACCCTGGTTCTGGGGACCTTGTTGTACCTCCTCTGGTATAGATAGACGATTCTTAAAAACTGTGGAGGTGTGCATCAAACTGGATCACCAAAAACGAGATGTGATTAACTGATTACGATATTCCTGCTGACAGTTTCATCTGAATTTATCCTGAACTGGCCGAGCTGCTTCAAGATGAATTTATGTTGACCTTTGTAGGTTTACCAGCTGCCTGCTAATGCAGTGAACCAGTCCACGTTTGACCTTCGGCTATATGTGTCAACTTAACCAACTTTGACCAGCTTGGTTCTGTCTCAGACCAGCTATAAGGTCTGAAAGACAAAGCTGGAATCATTTTAAACGATCGTACTATCTCAACTGGGATTACCTGTGATTTTCAACTTGGATATGTAGTAGTAGTTTCATTAGTCATTTTGAACAATTCTTTTTGTGTAGAGCAGCCTTTCTGCAAGTAAAACTGTTCATCTGAATCCAATAACTGCTTTTTAATCTGTTATTATATTGGCACAGGGGGTTGCCTCCCTAATGAGTGAATGTTGTAGCTTCAATTATGAATGTGCCAGTTTATCATTCATGATGAGTAGCTGCTCAATATTCCTCCTGATGGCTGCAGTGTTAGCGCATCACCTTGCCTTTGGTGATCTTTGCGCCTCTTTATTTTTCCCTAGTGGCATTCCCGGGAAGAAATGTGGCTCCATCATACTGTCCGCAGAAGAGCTTGGAAACTGTAGGGTGAGTACTGCCTTCCCCAGCTTAAACAGGAATGACAGTCTGTCTTAATTGCGGTGTTCTGGCTGTACAGACTCATTATGTTGAGGGGTGCCTGCTTTCTATCATAATGATTGTGCATCTTTCAAACATGCCGTAACCCAACATGATAGGTTTTAATTGATTTTTCTGGTCATGTTTGCTCATTTCTGTTCCTCCGTCCCGCTTGACTTGCTTGGCTGATGGTTGTTACCAATGCAGCGCACTTAAAATGAGATTTGGTTGAAGGAGACTCTCAATATTAATTTTTCTAAGATTAGAAGGTTGGCATCAGATATGAGGAAATGCCATTGCTGCAGTCATGTGACAGAGGTGTGGTCTCTGTAGGGTTCTGATTTGTAATGCTGCAGGACAGTTGGCTGGGGGTAGACACCATATATTCTTGTTCATTCACTTTAATCCATTTGGTAGTTCCCTGCGAAGACCAAACATGACTTGGGCTGTTCTGTTTTAGTATCAATGTTTTATTTATTTACTTTTTTCCCCTCTGTATTTTTATTCCACTGTTGCAAATGCATTTGACATGTCACAAGCTAAATGTTCTGCTAAAGGTTATTCAGCTCAGGAGCTTTCGTCGTGAATCAACTGTGAATTCTCTATTTTTATTTTTGGAAAAACAAAATTGCCTGTATCGCAATTGGTTTTTCTAAATTGAATTTGCTAGAAGACAGATCAAAAGATGCAGTCCCACCAATGCTTTCGTTCATCTGTCGTCTGAAAAAGCGGAAGCGCGTTTGCACCAGTTATTTATTGATCTTCCCTTTTTCTAGGAAAGTCCCATCGAGATGCCATCTCTTTATATAAAACATAAAGTCCCAGTGGAGAGAGTATCAGATAAAACTGCATTCCACTGAGGTTTTAGCTGACGCTGTAGAAACAACATTCTGCACATATACTCACATATTAGTCACAATAATAGGAATGCAACCGGTATGTTTCTCAGACTCTAAAAAGAAAAGATCAAACCTTAAAATGCTTACATTACGTGCAGGAATTATGTGAATATCTTCAATGCCAAAAGTTGAATTAACAATCTTTCCAAATTATGCGCATAGGTTGGATATTTATTAAAAAAGTTACCCTGAAACCTGTATTTATGAGCAAATTATTGTTTCATGCTGTAAAATGTCCAGTGTTATTCAAACTCTGACAAAGAACGTAAGCCCACTTGGGCCCATCCAGTATGGACTCTGTAGGAACTAAATTTACATCGAGCATTTAATTTTCACTGCAGAGAACAACTTTTCTCTCCGCATCCCACTTGCAATTTCTCCCATATCAAGTGTAGTGGTACCTTGAGAAATAAACATACTGCATTGGGTGCAGTGCATAAAGCTCTCATATTATGCGGTTTATTTGGTGAGATATTACATTCCTGGGTGTCCACACAAGTGGCTTATAAACTATTTGACAAAAAAAAAAAAACAATCTCACATTATCTCCATCATGTCGCTATCTTCCAACTGAAAAATGGGCTGTTTTGAGTGGGCGTCTGCTTTATGATAATGAGGTCTGGTTTCATTCGCTAGCCTTACAGAGGGAGGGCATGAAAATATGGCCTGCCTCTTGCGTCAGTAAATAACAATTAATGCATCAAAATCCCCAGGCTAAACTTGCACAGTTCTTAAAAATGCATTGACTGATTTTATCTTAAACTACACAATGAATATGAGGGGTTTGACGGCAAAACAAGATAAATGCCTTTCTGGGACTTGAGCTTGAACTGGTATTTTCTGTTTTAAACTGGCACAAAATAGCACTGCATGAAATAATTTATCTCAAAACACGATTTGCATAAATATATCTGCAAGGCTTTTTGAAAGTGAAGCTATTTTGCGCATATGTGACAATGTTGTACATGTAGCATTCAACGCTGGTTTGCTACACCTAACAAGATATTTTCCACTTAAAATGTATGTTTTTGACACTTAAAATTAAATCAAGAGCCCACTTTCATGATCTCTGATGAAAGAAAAACTACTGTCAGAGATGCAATTCAGAAAATTCAGCTGTTTTTTTGCTTATTTATTTGGATTATTATTCAGATTATGGCTATCCTTAAAATCGCACCTTGTGCCCTAATTTAAATTGTTGCCATGGTCATTTTTAGTCATTATATAGGCTGCATATTGTTGTTAGTGATTCATTAAATTGTTTGATTGTTAATCAGGCAAACTACTGAGGAACAACCAGTGCCGAGAGTCGAGAGGTTCGTGACTACGCAGGTGGCTCTTCTGTGGAAAACTTACAGACTGCACTGTAGTCATTCGATGAAAAACACTAATGACTGAATTACTCAGGAAGAAAGACGCTCTGGCCTGTAGCGGATTCACTTCCTCCCGACGCTGCATGCTGGCCTCCCTCATTATGACTTCAAACACTGCTCTCCACCTTGCCCACCTCCCTGGATCAATGGCGGATCTTGTTAGTGGCTTCGCTGATGCTGCTGCAAGTGTTTTACGCACAAAGGTGTCCGCAGTCTTTCAACAAGCTCACAGGGATGTTCCGAGCGCTGAACTGAACATCAATCGAATGATAAACTGTTTCCAGCCGCCCCTCCCTCGCCCTCCGCCCGAACAAGCCCCCGAACCCCAACATTGCCTCTCTAATTGCCTGGATACTTGTTCCCTCCATCCTGGACCATTAATCTTTCTCCTTTTCCTCCTCTTGTTCTTCTTTCACACATTAAAGAAGCAGGTTCAGTGGCAGAGCTCCTTTTGTCGTTTGAATAGTGCTGATCTGGCCTATATTTAGACGTTCATTCATGGCCAGTGCTTTGTCATCTTTCCTAGCCTCGCTGAAGAATTCTTTTGCCGGTGAATCAGCCTGACTGTTTGTTGTGGGTTTCATTGATTCAGTTGCGAATAACAATACTTGGTTCGCTGAATGGTAATTTACTGTGTGTATGTGTGTGTGTGTGTGTGCGCGCGCACGTTTGTGTGTGGGTGCTATGTGCACACAGTATAGGAGTACTCAAATAAACTTACATATGTAATAAGCTGAGTTTGATTTGGATAAAAAAATGTTATGGTGTAATGTAAAGTGACTTGAAAAAGTTGGTTCAATTTTGGTTGAAGTTTCATAACAGCACAAACTTCACACAACTACCAAACTGTCAGGGGCTGTAGAGGGAGCAGAGCAGCTTAAAGACAGAAGCATAACAGAATGGCTGAGTCATTCTCAGTCTCAAAGAAAAAAAAAAAAAAAAAAAAAACAAGGATTAGTCATGGTGTTTTTGCCACCTATGTCTATTCCCCTGGCTTGTGCTCCAGAAATTGCAACCTCATTTTCACCTAAATCAATCAAGGCTCTTTTCACCACTTCCTGTGCTTACGCTGTGCTGTACTCCTCCTTTATATAGTGGCCAGTGCCTGTGGAAGGGCTGGACATTTAGCCGAATATTTGACAAATAGAAAACTGAATTAGTGTTCACTGCATGTCCAGTCTTTGTGCACGCAAACTTTTCAAGCAATCAAAAATAAAGTAATAAGCATCTATTCTGACTTTATTCATCCCCAATTTGCTTAAATTTAAATATAAAAAGTGAAATAATGTGTTGATATTTTGCCAAATATGACTATTTTACCAATATCCAAAACTTAATTTGTTGTCGGATTAAGTAAAAGAGTCTTTTTAACTCTTGAATAGTTCATTCTTAAATTTGACCTTAAATTTACACTGTAAATCCAAATTGCTCACTCAACTGATTAATTACTATTTATTTATTTATTTATTGTGGAAAGGACTTGTTTTCAAAGTTTTTATGTTAATACAGTACAGCAACATAAAAGTTATGAATACACGAGACAGAAAATAGTGATGACGATCAGCACATACTTTTTATTCAGACAGAAAAGTAATTTGTGTTTTTGATTGTACAGAATTAATTTGTTGTCTTAGATGAAAAGTTTGGTTAAAGTTATTGCACAAAGCTTTTGGACTCATTTATTTAGTCATTTCTACCCAGCTTACCACAGGCAAAACTGGTTAAGCTCTTTTAGCAAAAACCTATTCATTGCTCTGCACACACCAGCTGGTAACAGGTAGTGATGTCACACATGAGGCGGAGGCTGTGAGGCTTGCCTCGTACTCGATGTGGGATTTTTCGGGACCACTGTGACAAGGATCCCTTCATTCTGAGAAAAACCATGTGGCTGATGATGTTTGAATTCGTTTCTGCTCTATTCAGACTGGACCATCTGACTGCTTCGGTTTGACAGATGGGGCTTTGAAAATTCTTGGAAAATCGTCTAAAATTCAATCAGTTAAAATGTATACCCTATTTTCATTTAAAAAAAAAGTTTTTATCCTTCAGATATAGCTATTTTGGGCGATGTGTCTCAGTACGGTAAATCAAGAAACATGAAAATGTTTTAATTAAAAAAAATAAATAAATAACAGCTGTATTGTATATAATGATTGCAGTTTTGGTTGGAATGAGGACCAACATATACAGGGGGTCCCAGGACTGGCATTGAGAACCAGTGAATTAGGTGGTTGTGGAGTTGGCATTGCTGATTATTATTGTCCAAGCACTTTCACTGCTCCACTGTGAACACCTCGGCCCTATAATCTTGAGAACTGCATTCATAACATGTCAACAAGAAACAACACAGACAACACGGTTCATTAAAAAAAAGTAATTAAATCTAGAGTGTGCATCACTCACACCTGGGAGAGTATACCATCATTTGAGTGCATAACTCCTTTTACATTAGCAAATGTCATCTACAAGCATCATGGATGAAGCTATGATTAGCAAATGTTTAGCACAATGACTAATGATGCATCATTCATGACGACAGTAACTCTCAGGGTGAGCAAATAAATTAAAAATATTACAAGATGAAAAGTACAACACAAAGACAAAGTGATGAGCAATACACATATAATGCTACAAGACGCAAAAAGAAAACATAAACTGAGCAAAAAATAACTTGAACGAGGCAATGGCCCATTGCCCCAAGGAACGCTGGGAAGCTTTCATCATTTTGAACAATAAAAAGACTCTATGTCATATGAGCACAAAACATTGTCTTTATTTTTGCAGTCTTTTTCAGTTGATTCAACTATCAACATATATGCTAAGTGCACAATGCATGAGTTGATATTTGGCCTTAATTAGGTTATATCAACGTTAAAAATTTCATGTCAAGGTAACTAGGCATGCGTGTTCATTTCAAGTGAACATTAAGTTTTTATGTCATTTTGACAGCCCTGGAAATTTGTGTGGACTTTGCTACAAAATTTTGTGTCAGGGATGGATTGGGGATCATACTGTAAAAAAGTTCGCTAAAAATGGCTAAAATCCAAGGAAGGGTTTTAGCACTTTCGGACAGATAGTTCTAAAATATGAGCAAATGCAAAATTAGATATACAGAACTTGAGTATAAGTAGCCAGGTTAAACAGTGCTCAAATACTATGCCACAGTATGCATACTGTTCTTCCAAATGCTTAATTTGGTACTGGAGCATAATTTGGGCAACAGCTTTTTGTTTTATTTTTGGGCTAGAATAATTAGCATGTTGTTGTCACCTCTGACTGAGACAGTATGCTAGACATTTGGAATACCTGTGCCTCACAAGAAAATAGAAACCTGTGAAACAAAGCTTACTGTTCTCATTCAGTATCTAACATGTATATTACCAACCAGCACCACAAATAGATTGAATATGATTACGGCTGCTGTATGGAAAAATAATATTGGAGTCATCCTCTATCCCACAATGCCTTCCGGATGCAGAGAGTTTTATATGCATGAATATGAAAGCAGGCAGTGCCATTGCAGAGAAATTTGCTTCTTGCTGAAGGATGCGTGGCTTCACTCAAATACAGTAGTTATGACGAACGCATAAACCACTCCTAGCTGCTTTGACAAAGGAAATGTAAATACCACGAGCCATTTCAATCAGCAGACGTCAATCAAAAGAGCTGGAAATGCGTTGGGTAATGAGCAGCTGTCAAATAAAACTAAAAAAAAAAATTTGTAAAACTGTGACTTGCTGCCCTTGCAGCTTCATTGAATGAAATAATGACTTACTGTTATGATTCTGCTCTTTCTGTTCTGATTCTGCCATGCTTATTATGTTTCTGCCATTCCCTGTTATGTTTATGATCAGTTCTGTTAGGTTTTGCCATGTTCTGTTTAGTTTTTGCATTTTGCCATGTTTTCGTTTTTGCCATCCCTTTCCACTTTTCTGTTAGAGTCCGGTCCATGTTTTATTCATGCCCAGCTTTGCACTTTGTCTCCCCTGTCTGGTCTCTTGTTAAGTTACAGCTTCTCCCCAGTCCTGCGTGTCACATGCTTAGGTGATTTCATGGTTTCTGGGTTTCAAACATTCCTTCCAATCTCGTTTGCTTCCTTCGCCTCTCTTTTCTATATTACTAACCAATACTAACAGTTTGTTGTTTTTGTTAAAGTTACTAAGCCAAACTAACATTGTATATAATACTAACTTACTAACGAGCACTAGGGATTGTATAGCTGCACTTACTAATTGATTAACTAGCTCTCAGCACTCGCCCTGTTCTAGTCTCCGCCTCTTGCCTTCACTTTGTCTCTCCTGCAATTCAGCGGATCCTCCGCACCTGCTCCACTCTATCCTACCTCTCATTATCTGTGCACATTAGAACTCCCTAACCGGAGCTGTATGTTTTGTCATAGGTTGTCTCGTGTTCCCTGTCCGCGTTTTGGCTTTTTGCCTATTTCATGTGATTAGGTTCTCCCTCATGTTCCCTCCTTTGTAATTAGTCTGATCCCTTCACCCGATCCTAATCATAGCATGTGACTTCCTTGAATGTATTTAAGCTGTCTTCTCACTGCAGTTCCCCGTCAGAACGTTTTCCCAAGTTTACCTGTGCTGCTTTCATTTCGCGCTTTGTACTCTCTGTGTTTATCTTCTGACTGGACCGCCCGACCTACGATTTTGGATCTGCTCTTTGTACTTTTGCCTGTATCTGTTTTTTGAACCCTTTTTTTGCCCGACTTTGAGTTTTGTGATTGGTGCCCTGGTTACGATTTGGATTTCGCCCTCCTGGATTGTGATTTTTGTCTTGTGGACTCTGTACCTTTGCCTTCTGCCCTGCGGGGGTTACCCCCCTCGTTCAATAAAGCCTCTTTTTACTGCAATCCTGTGTTCTCGCAACTGGTTCCAGAACGAATCCTCACACTTACATTGTTGACTTGTCTGTGCTTGAAGACTTAAAGAATTATAGAGTCTGACAAAGGACAGAGAGGTCCTTGACATTATTCATCATTTCATTCAATGAAGTCAGAAGTGGAGCAAGAGACTCAGTGTGGCAAAGTTTTTTTTGTTTTATTAATGTTTGTGTATTGACAGCTGTAACTCTTAGTTTAATTTTCAATTTGGAGAGGGACACTTGTATGATTTTTCCACTCAAAGCAGCTAGCAATGCTTGGAGAGGGAACAGCATTAACATGTGCGACAGGAACACAGTTATGAGAGTTTTGGAGATCACCTTAGATTTTTAAGCATCCTTTGAGAGGTGTAAAGAAGCAAGCCAATAAATCGTGTGTGACTAAAAGCTTACAGAAAAAGATTTAACTTTTTTTTTATAAAACTGTTTATCTGAAAAGTACTTATGCTGTCATAAACAAACTTGTTTACCTTACTGTTGGAAACAGCACCTGAAGTTCACAAATTTATGCACACAAATTACTCTGCGCGTAAAAGTTTGGGAAAAGTAACAACTTTTTTTGGAGAACATATCCAGCAAATTATAATACCTATGGATTAAAGGCTTCAAGTAGTCATTGCATGGGGAGAATTTGTGACCAAATACAATATATCATGACTTCAGTTTAGATAATGATAATATTCTGTTTTTGCTCCTAAAAATGGAAGGCTTTGGATGAAATGGGCATTAATCGGTGCTTATATCACTTAATATTGCTTAAGGCTGTCTACTTAAACCTCATATTTATTATTTAATGTCAGATACTGGAAACTGTACACAAAAGTGTTGGAGTACTGAGCAGTAAAAAGATAAAAAATTGGGCCCAATCACCATCCAAGAAACATTTTTTTAAATTAAATTATGAAACAAATTTTTTGAACTCTTAATTACTTTCTCAAGTAACTTTGTCCTCCCATGCCTAATGATATTACTTCACAAATGTTATACACCTCAATCAAGTTTGCTTGAGAGTTATTAGATTATCATAAAAATACGGAATACCCCATGTACATCGGTGCAATTTCCTGGGCTATTTTGCTTCTCTTCATGAATAAAACATAAACACAACAGAGACACTTGAGGGTTGAAGACCGCATGTATGCCTATAGGATTCCTGGCCTTACCAAATCGCTTTAAATTTGGGGTAACTGCGTGTCAGTAAACATGATTAACATGAATAATGTGTGCATGTATAATAGTTCACCGAAGGCATCGGCCCTGTGCAGTTGCAGTTTTTCTTGTTTGAGTAAACAGCCTGCCGTCATGATTCTGGGGAGATTTTTTGTTTGGATCTCTTTGTTCTGTGAGGGGTGCACTTCTGTACTCGTTTTTGGTGTTACCGATTGGTTTTTGGCCACTCTGCTATCGTATTCTTTCCAGAAGTCTGCCTTACCAGAGCTGGTTAATTGATGATTCGCAGCACCTGCGTTCAGTCTATATAAACACGGAAGTGGCACCTGCTCTCTGCTCGATTGTTTTCTATACATTTCATTTATTCGCCACATTTTATTCACAACATCAAATAAAATGCAGATACAATCATGATTTTTAGTATGAATAGACGTGTGAAATGGTACTCTCCAATAAGCTATCCCAAGCTTGTATGTGAAGGCCCACACATTAATGACATACAAAATTGCACACATGATATTCAACCTGCAACCTAGAACAAACCTAAAACTCTTAGGAAACCCAAAAATTACCCCAAAAATCCTAAAGTATAGTGACGCTAATACATGTGGACAAGTAGAATTATAAATTAAATTGAATGTATATTTCATATAGAAAGCTGTATACATGAGAGTCAGTAACAGTCAGAGTTTTGCAAGGTCTGCGCGCCTATATTTAAGAAGGATTAAGAGAGATTTTGTATTAGTTATTCTCCTTAGTATCTCCCTGTTTTTGCACCCTGTTTTGGTGACGATTGGAAGGCTTTCTCCCAAGGAGCATTATTTTTGTTTTCTTTATTCCTCCGTCTCTATCGAGACCTTAGGGGCTGAATTGTTTCTTAGAACCAGCTTTTGGATCTGAGACATAGAGGTGATTAGTCTCCGCTAATTTCCCCACATCACACCTACATTGTTTCTCAACAAGCTCGATGGTTTAAGGCTGCACTTAGACCCTGTGACGAGGCTATGTTTCTTTTCTATCAGGACCTGGTCTTTTCTGAATCTAAGAAACCTCTTAGGGTAACCCAGACCCATGTATGTGCAGCATGTACAGTGCTGTGAAAAAGTATTTGCACTCTTCCCATTTCATCTGTTTCTGTTTATTTGTCATATTTGCTAGAAATGTTCCAGATCATCCAACTAATTCTAGGATAAGACAAAAACGATGTGAATAAACATAAAAGTCAATTCAATTATTGAAGGCAAAGACGTACTCAAAACCTGTATCACCCATATGAAGAAATAATTGCCCCCTGAAACATAATAACTGATTGTGCCTCCCTTAGGGGCAACAGCTTTTGTCAAAAGTTTGCAGTTACTGTTAACGAGTCTTTTACATTGCTTTGAAGGAATTTCGGCCCAGTCTTTCTTGCAAAATTGTTTTAATAAGGCCATATTGAAGGGTTTTTCAAGCAAGATATGTCCATTTAAGGTCATGCCACAGCGTCTCAATCGGATATGTGAGGGCTTTGACAAGGTCACTCCAAAACATTCATTTACTTTCTTTTGAGCCATTTAAAGGACGACTTGATTGCACTCTTTGGATCACTGTTCTGCTGCATAACCCAACTGTGCGTGAGCTTTAGGTCACAAATTGATGCCCGGACATTTTTCTGCAGAATTCCTGGTTCAGTCAGTTATGGCAGGTTGCCTGGGTCCTGAAGCAGCAAAGCAGTGCCAGATCGTCACACTTCCACCACTGTGTTTGACAGTTGGCATGATGGTCTTATTGTGGAATGCTGTGTCAGCTTTATGCAGACATAAGAAGACCCATTTCTTACAAACGTTCCACTTTTGACTCATTAGTCCACGGAATATTATCCTAAAAGTCTTGGGGGTCATCAAGATGTGTTTTGGCAAATTTGAGATCAGCCTTCGTGTTGTTTTTGGTCAGTAGTGGTTTTTGCCTTGGAGCTCTCCCAGGGACGCCATTTTTCCCCATTTTCTTTCTTATTGTGGAACAGTGAATACTGATCTTAACTGTAAGCGTGGCGTGAGGCTGTTCAGGTGTTCCTCTGGGTTCTTTTGTGACCTTTCGGACAAGACATTGATGCAAATTTTGATTGGCTGGCCACTCCTGGGAAGGTTCACCACTGTTCCAAGTTTCCCCCATTTGTAGATAATGGGTCTTACCATGGTTGGCTGGAGTCCTTAAAAATGGCTTTGGAACCTTTTCCAGACTGATAGATGTAAACAAATTTGATTTTCATCTGTTCTTGAATTTTTTTTGATTGCAACATCATGTGCTACTATTTGCCTACTTTCCATTGCCAGACAGGCTCTATTAAAGTGATGTTTGGTTTCAACTTGGCTGGCAGTAATCATGGCAATGTGCGTCTGGGGAAACCAAACCTAACTATCAATTACATTTCTTTAATTGCTTGATTTAGTCACTATGGTGCAATTGCTTTTTTCACATGGGGTTGGGTTGGACAGCTGGTTTCCTCCAACAAATTAAAACATAATTTAGAAATTTTTTGTTTACTCGGATTGTCTGTGTCTATTATTAAAATGCTTTTTTTCACAGCAATGTATGCTTGTTTGTGTGCCTGTATTTGTGTGTGCTTACTTACATGTGTCTGCATACTCACTGTATGTGCATTCAGTATTACTATTTTGTATGACTGTGTCTGTCGCTGTGTTCGTCATGAGAGCTATTTTTATATCTGTTTTTGAATAATCATTATTATCTTCTTGTAATTTTCTTCCCTGCCAGTTGTGTAAGTTAATTTTGACGATGCGCTCCTTTATTGAACTACTACACTGTTCAGGTCTATAATGCATTGTGGTTATTTCCTGTAATTAAGCCTGACTCTCATTAAGGAGAGGGACAGTGGGAAGTCAGGGAGATGAAATGTGTGAAAGAAGAGGACAGTATTGTCATGAAAAGAAGAGGAGAATGCTGGGAAAAACAGAGTTAGGAAGAAGGTCAGAAAGATCAGAAAGCAGACTGGACTGAAAGGGATTCTTTTATCTCAGCTTGAGCTTTTTTTTTTGTTACTCTTTAAGTAACTTCAAGTGAAGCTGATTTTGAGATTGAAAACTGTAAAGGTAAAGGATGTGTTCGATTATGTTTATTTTTTCCCTCCGCACATGATAGTTGTGTGTCACAACTTTCCAAGTCTTTTAGTTGAGGAATGTTTAATTTTTTCTCTTGATGTAGTTCTAGGTATAATTATCCTCCGCCACAAAGTGCAAGAGGGATATATGAATGAGCTTTATCCTTCTGCATGTCCATCTGTGTCTCTGTACATCTGTCATACTTTTTTTCTGGGCCTGAATGTCTAAACAGGTCAACATATACATAGTTTTATTTATTGTGACGTTGGTAATGAACCTCTTAAGAATTGGGTTGACTTTATGAGCAAAAACTAGTGATTCAACAACTTTGCTTAAACAGCTAAACATCCAGCAAGTGCAACAACACGAGAAGCTGGCAAGCTGGCTGATATTACTTGCTAATCCGACAGCAAGAAGGCCAGCTCAGCATCTGTCTTGCATCTCTTTATTTTGCAAAGTTCTCGCCAACAAACTAAAAGAAAGTTTGAGATTTAGTCTTTTCCAGCCACTTTCTCAGTTACTCTTTCTTCTCCTCGTCTTAGCTTCCTCCGTAAATGTTCTGCCCGGACTCTTTGCTTCTGTCGTGATGTTCGTAATGAGAATACAGACTTAGCTTCTCATACCTGCTGAAGACCCATAGCTGGCATTGCGTCACATAGTGCCATAGAACATCACTCACTACTTGTGGGCAATTGTTGCTGATCAACCCAAGTTACACAGGACAAGAACAGGCATTTTTGGAGCAGAGTGGGACGGAAGATGTGCTATTTTATCTATTACAATAGTATACCCTCAAAATAGACAGTGGTTTTCAGGTGAAATAGTTGCATAATGTTGCTTTAAGCTCTGAATCTAAAATTTTCACTCGCACAAAAAAATTACTTCTTTTTTTTCTATTACTATTTATGGGGAGGCAAAATTGGCGATTTACAATTTCAGGTTTAGTTTCGGCATTGTTGTGGAGTGGTGTCAATAGTATTTTTCCTGTTTTGTATGGTTTAGCCTTATTCACCGCAGAGAGCTGTCAATGTGACATGTCGAAGGGACAGATACACTTGAAATGTTGAGTTTCGAGGTTGATGCAGAGCTGGATAAAAAATATTCCCCGGAGGGATGAAAGAACACTCAAACTGTGGCATGAAAATAATATCCCTGACGGAAATATCTCAGGTGGAACCCGGTGATAGTGAAGAATCCCACAGGCTAAAATGTACAAACTAGGCATACCGTGGTCATGGCAGTAATGTGACAAGAGTTGTAATGTTGCCAAAGCAAATACTCGATGGGGTTGAAGAGTGTCAGGGAAGCGCAGTGTTTCAATACCCTCTCCTCAGGGGACACCTGCCAGATCACGGTATTTGCTGCGTTCCTCCTTAATACCTGGATCTGGGGGATGTGCCCTGAGGGAGGAGGTGAGGACACAATGGTGTAGTGGCTCTGTTATTTGACAAAGACACAAAGGATTGGTGGTTCAAGCCCCTGTATGGTCAAGATAAGACTGGTGCAGCTTCAGCAAGACCCTTAGGCCCAGATTGCTCCTGGTGGGGATTGGCCCCTGCCTCATTAAATCAACTTTAAGTGGCTTTATATAAAAGTATCAGGCAAATACCTGTAAAGTAATGTGATCCGGATACAGCTGAGCTGCTTAACTAACCGATGAAGAACCCAATAAGGCATGTGTGGTCTGCACTTCAGCCCGGAAGGGTAATACAATGCGATGCTTCAAGATGTGGAAGTGAACAGGGGAAGTGATTGGGCTGGGGTGGTCCTCAACTCTCAGGGAAGGTGCACTTCAAAATCTCAGGGCCTGGGAAGGCAGTTTAGTCAAAAATTTGAGTGCAGAGTCCAGTGCATCCTGCCATTGAAATTCACCAGTTAAAGACCAGTCAAAATGGAATTAATGCATTTGTTTGGTTGACAAGGTCATTGTGCATTTAAAACATTTCTGAAAATTTGCCTGCATTAGCCAATGAGGCTAATTGTTATCTCCAGACCTTGGGTTGCATGTTTTCGGATTGTGGGAATGCCCAGAGCAAAGCCATAGAAACTTCACTACAGCATACATTCGCCTTGTATGGAAGATTCAAGGTCAGCCAGGAGCTGAACCTAGGTCCTCTCTCTTGTGAAGCAGCTGAGTCACTAATTGTCACACCATTCGCAAACTTGCTAATATTCAAAACTAGAAGGGCAGTACTATAAAGGCACTCGGTAGGGTGCATACTTCCCCCGGCACCATCTTTTCTGAACTTTTCTGCAATATCATCCTTGACCTTTGACTTTGACCTGTGAAAATCTTACCAGCTTTTAATGTTGTCAAATGTAACCTTCCTCCAAAGATTCATCAAAATCAGTGTTGAACTGCTCCCGCAATCTTGCTAACGAATGGACGGACAGACACAAATAAACAGGAACGAAGATGTATAACCCCAGTGCAACTTTATTGGCAGAGGTAATGAGCAATTCCTTTCATAAGGCCAGAGTAACGTTCTGTTGGAATGGGCCTAGCAGACAGTGATCAGAAGTGATGAAGTTACATTATTGGCCTGCCCCATCACAGCAGGGAGTTTATGTGTGTGTGTGTGTGTGTGTGTGTGCGTGCGTGTGTGTGCGTGTGTTTGTATGTGTAAATATGTGCATGGATGACGATGGGGAGGACGGTTCAACAACAGTTGTTGTACGGATGACTTTTTACCGGGATGGGCCCGTTTCTCACCCTGCGAGCAATCGTCCCCAGCCTCCTGTCTAACGCCTATAATTCCTCAAAATACCCATCTGCCGTAATGTGATAAACAGATTTTTATTGCTTATGTATTCCTGCTATGAAACATTATTATTATGTTATTACCTGGTTGGAAATACTGGCAGTAGGATAGCATGCTAATTATCCTGCTTTACATGGGCTGCTCAGTGAGGGTCATAAACTCGCATTGTTTTCAAGGACAGAGAGTTCTGGGCTTTGAACTCAAAAGCTTTGAGTTAAATGCTCTCCTGGGTCGTGCTTCCTTTTTAAGTCCCACCAGTGGCTCATATCTGACCTGCCAGCCATATCTAAGTGTATACTGCGCTGTTCTGAATGGAAATGCTGTCTCATTTAGTGGTTCACAAAATTTTTGCCGGTATCCAAGCACATCTGAGTTCTATTACTAAGCTTGAAATGGTGGTAACTGACAATTACCACAGAACTAACCACGGAAAATCCAACACGAAATCCATGGGTCTTTGATTTAAGAGGTTAAGCGGAATTAATATTTATGTGATCATTTAGGTATTTTAATGCTGGAATTGTAATTCCTGTGGTATAATTTTTTTATTTTTTTTTTTACGTAGATGGTACTTTAAATTACATACCTGTATTCATTTTCATGTTTGAATGATGCTGCTGGAAAAAATGAAAAAGCAGCCGCAGTATTGCATAACTGAGTCATGTTGTGGGCTATGCATATCTTCTTCAGGCGAGCAGAATATTTGTTTTGCCGTTTGAGTGTGATTTAAAAATTTTTTTTTTTTAGATGGCCATATTTTTCAAACCTCATCCATACAATTGACTTATTAATGTTGTAATAGTTGTTGGAAGGGGGATGGGCGAGTGGTAAGTGTGATACCGCATTGGTATCGGAATCGGCGGATACCCAAGGTTCGGACATTGGAATAGTGGTATGTTGCCATCCTAGTGAATACCACCATGCAATTTATCATGAATTACTGTAAATTCTGGTGAATGCTGGCGATGTAGCTGGGGACCACTGCTGGGTCACAAATGTATTCGGAAGCCAAGGGTCTAATGTACACTACTTGAAAGAAATAAGCCATAACCCATTATACAGTTGAATTGTCAAATAAATTATTATACCCTATTCATGTGTCATTATTACAATGCTTTATACGCCAGGCTTTTACAGCTCAGTCCATGAATATTTGTACGGTGATGAAGTTTTTGCTTTTTGGGTCTGTACATCAGCACACTGAAATTGAAATTGAGATTAATGTGGCGACTTTAAGCTTAAATTTGCCTATATTTACATCTATTGTATTTTCAGTCCTTTATACACAAAATTACTGGACAGATACTTATGAACCACACTGTATATTTATACAACTCATTTATATTTCCATTGGTGCGTGGTTTCTTTGTGCTTCAGAGTATCAGAGTGCCCAGGAGGCCGTATAGTGGTGCTGTTATGAATTTACAAGAGCGCGCATTGTTTGGATATTTATTATATTTTTAATTTATTGACTTAGGTAGGCTATAGTGAGTCACTTAATGAGTTTTTAATTTCTGGTAGACAAAATTAATGTGCTAATGTAATGTTCTCTCATTTCCCATTCGTTTTGTTTTTATTGTTTTTTGTACTTGCATCTTGCAAAGCTGGCCAAAAATATAAGGACCATGTATAAAGGGACTGTAATTCCACATAAATTAGTTAGTACGGCTGTACATATTTTCAGAGATTGTTTGGACTTTAACCATTTATTCATGGGTTATTTCAAATTAAATATTTGGAGCACAGAGCCAAAACAAGAGAAGCGTGCTCCAAAACTTTACTTTTGCATTTACATGCTATATATATCAGTCAGTAATACTACAGTCTGTAGGGATGTTTGAGGCATCATTTGTTCATTCTATCAATGATGAAACTAAGAATTTATGGCTATTTTCTACTCATCATCGGAAAACATCCCTGGAACATTTATTCCTGTCATTAAATGGGGAATGGAATAAAAGAAAATGATCCGGGCTTCAGCGGATCTATCAGTGAGTTTGCTTTGCCAAGAAAATTCAGAGGGGATAACTGCAGTGTCCATTTCATTTCTAAGTTTCAAAATAGTAACTGTTGTCATTCATATGTTAGCTTTTAGCACATGCCCTAATGCAAAATCCAAATATGTGAGCATGTGAAAGGGCTTGAAGCAAACTGTTGCGCCTGGAAAGGAGCAAGTTCCGGTAGAGTAAAGATACTCGCTGGTTAAGCCCATAGGGCTGCCAGTTATGCCTGTAGGCCAGCTATGTTGAATTGTTTTCAACCTATTGGTGGCAGGTTAGCAATTCTTGTGTCAAGGTGGCTGTTATTGCGAGAGCGTGACGTGCATATTTCCTAAAGAAGCCTTCCTTGCTTGCTGCTGTATATGACTCCGAAGATGACGTTCACTTTAATGGTGGTGGTTTGATGAGAGGGTTGTAGCTGCTATCGTAGCTGTCGATGATGTCACTGCTGGCGACTGTGGAATCTTAACCTTGAACCGCAGGGCTTTCCACAGATGGGGCAAGTAAGGGGTCCTTCGGGGATTGTTGGGGTGCAGGGTTGAGTCTGCATTTTCAGGTCATTTGTGCTGGTGTTGATGGCTGTAGGCCAGGCATTGCGATCCACTGTGGCAGTTTTAAGGACTTCTGTTGTAATGTTCACCCTTTCTATGGCATCTCCCAGGAGGCGCTTTCACCTCCTCTTTTGGCCTCCTGGTTTTCTGCAGGCTCTAAGGAGTTGTCAACATCGAACTTGTACACAACTCTGTCACTACATTGAAGAACAGAGGTATCAGAATGTGCTTTGGTGGTCACTGCTACATATAATCCAACACTCCCACAAAGAACACCCCCTTCCACAAAGGAAAGTTGCACTGTTTTTAACCTCACTGTGTGAGGTCCAGTCAGGTTGTTACATAACTGGATATATACATTTTTTTAGGGCTTGTGATTGGCCTACATGGTCTTACATTAAATTTTATCATCATTGCCTGTTGGTTTGGCGTGCTCTGGACAGTGCTTTAATTGTTATTGCCTTTTAGTGGCTAGAGATTTTTTTGGAGAATGAAAGAGGAAAAACTCAGTTATTAAAAATACTTAAGTACTACTCGTGGACTAGGCCTCATACACTAGGCTGTTCTCCAGTTGACCACTAGGGCTAGCCGATGGTAGTAAGCAACAAGCAAGGAGTAACAAGCTCATGGGAGGCAAAAATGCACCTTCCTGTAACTATGCACTTCTGCTGTAGATGAGTCAGAACACCCTGTGATGTACGCTACCGGTCTAAAGTTTTAGGACACCCCAATTTTTCCAGTTTTTTATTGAAAATTATGCAGTTTAATGTCTCATTGTACTCTGGAATGAAAGTATAGACATGATAGAACAAATTAACAATCGAAGTTAAAAAGGAAATCATGGAATCAATTTATAAACCAAAATGTATTTCAAACTTTTGACTCAAAGTAGCCACCTTTGGCAGATATAATGGCGGAACACATTTGTGGCATTCTTACTGCAATTGAAATCAAATAATCTTCAGAAAGTTCGTCCCAACTCTCAGATTCAGATTCAGATTCAGATGACTTTATTGTCATTGTTACAGAGTAACAACGAGATTTACGTTTGGAGAGAAAGTGCTCTCTGCAACTCTGTTGCAGAAGTTCCCATAAATGTGTGGCACTTGTAGGTTGCTTTGCTTTCACTCTTCTGTCCAGTTCATCCCAAACCAGCTCGATGGGGTTTAAGTCTGGAGACTGTGCTGGCCACTCCATGTTATCAAGCTTACCATCTTGTTCTTTTTTCCTAAGGTAGTTCTGGCAGAGCTTGGACTTATGTTTTGGGTCATTATCTTGCCGTAGGATGAACCCCTGACCAACTAGGCGCATACCAGAGGGTACTGCATGGCACTGCAGAATGCTGTGGTAGCCGTTTTGGTTCAGGGTGCCTTTCACTCTGTGCATGTCACTGACCTTGGATCCAGCAAAACAGCCACAGACCATCACGCTTCCTCCTCCATGTTAGACAGTTGATGTCACACACTGAGGAACCATCCTTTCACCTACTCAACAGCGTACAAAAAACCTGGGTAACCTTACCTTTTGTTTAAAACTTCTGACAGTTCACCACTTACCTTTGTACCATTTCAAGCTATTCGTTGGACTGGAACTGCATAACTTGCAATAAAAAACTGGAAAAATTGGGTGTCCTAAAACTTTTGACCGGTAGTGTATATATAAATGCAAGAAGGGCCAAAACTGTATTTTATCTCAAAAGGTGTAGTGAGACAGGTGGTTTAGAGGTCATATCAACTGGTAGCGTTTTCCTGCACTTGGATATACTATCAGTTCTCCGTCTCCAGTGTACTTTATGTACTACTACACAACCAGTGAAAAGTTCTTGTACACCTTAAGATCTTGTCAAGTCTTTATCTTACATGTATGTTTACAACAAAGAAATCACTGGAGCCCAATACTTGTTTATTACAAATAATAAATTTACAAGAAAAATTCACAAGGAATCCAGCACAGGTGATTGAAATGATCAGCTCACTATCAACCCCCTGAAGCTGCTTGATGATGAGCAGATCATTTGAATCACCTGTGCTGGAGCAGGGAGAGATCAGAAACATGCAAGACAGGTGGTCCTCCAGGAGAGGTTTGAGAAGCACTGAATTAGACCATCGCTACTGATCTGCTTAAATATTGACAAAATGTCTGATCCTGGTTTCTCTTAATTTGTTTTGTTATTTACATGGTTTATACATTGGGCTTCAGTTTTCCTACCTTTCTGTTATGCAACCAGTATGAGACTATTACACAAGAACAAAATATAAAAAATTGTAACAATTACAAAAAATATTGGGGAGTGCAAAAACTTTTGACTGGTAGTGTATATACCATATAACATTCAAATTTTGCAGCACAGAGCATGCAACAGGGTTACACGGATATACAGTAGGTCCAGTTAATTCTAGAAATTATTTTAGGGAACAAATTGTGCAGTGAACGTTATACACATTATGACATATTGTCCTGCTTCTTAGTCTCATTGACATGAATCATGATAGGGATACGTGCAAGTGTTTTAGATTACTAGGTTATGGTAGCAAAGGCAATACACAGCAGGCAAAATAACAAAACTCCTACTGAACAGGCTAAATACCAGTCAACTGTATGATAAACAATGCCTGTCCTGTAGCAAACGTTTTCTCATCCATTCCGCAAATGAAAATGTTAAGACTTTGAGCAGCCTGGTGGCATGTGCCTATCGATTACTCTAAACCCACTTTTCAGGAACAGCGGAGGAATCACAGCTTTTTCTGGCAGATTTCCAACCACTGTTGAGCCCACACTCCAGTTGTTAAGGGATTTTTGACAGATGGAGATTTTTCGTTTGCAGCCTGTGAACTCGAACGAAAATTCAATGCACCTAAATACTTAAAGATTATTGCATGATTAGCTCTGAATGAGCCAATGCACTAATTATGCACCATTTAAAGATGAGGGCAACAGACAGTAAAAGTCTGGCCAGGTCTTTCTTCCCCCCTTGTACTCTAAAAGCAGTGCCAATGGATACCGAGGAGAGTGTTGCGCGCTCCCTCACATCTTTCACCCTTTGAGCGCCGAATACATTTTCAAGGAATTAAAAATGTAGTTATCCTGAGCTGTTGAAACCTATCGTGTGGCAACTTGTTTAAAAGAGCTCTTTTAAACAAGTTGCCGCATGATAGGTTTTTAACAGCAGCTGACTTTGATATCTTACATCATTGGGCAACTATAGTTGCCCACGGCGCTGAAAGGGTTAAAGTCGGATGAATTTAGAGATCACTCAGACTTATTTTGTCATGGAGCTCTTTTCAAAGTTTTGTGTATCGATTTGCTCATTATCCTTTTCTGGGTTTTTCCTTGCTACCAGAGCCACGACTATGGGCCAGAATGCACAGAATGCTCTTCTGGGCGTCTACTTGGTTTCTTCCGTTATTGTCCTACAGCATCACGACAGCACTGGGAAATAACATCATTAACTGCTAGTGCCTACGCAGAATTGTGCACTTTATGCCACTGAGTATTTGTCTCAGACTTTGACGTATGAGCAACTTTAAAGTCACACCAAGACTGACCTTTTCAATTAAGTTTAAACTTAAGAATTATCGAGCCAAAATGGCTCCTTTGCAGAGGTCAAAGTAAGTGAAGAGCTTCTTTACCAATGGTAGGAATGTGAGAAAGCTTCAGCCCCCATGGCAAAGATAATGTGAGCTTTGTTGCTAGGTTACTTTGCTACAGGTTGGGGGTGGGTTGATAAACTAAGTAGATTCAAGCTTATCTAACTGCATTTAAATTGCTGGTGGATTTTGAGCCGTGGCAATATTGCACATAGCAAATCTATGGTCTTATTAAACTTTGCCCCCAGTGGGAAGAAAAAAAAAAAGAAACGGTGTACGATGCCCCATAGCCAGCTAAATTCATAATTAATTTTAGTACCTGCTGGCTGAGGAATTGTTCTAATAGGCTAATTTGTGCAGCTTGAACTGCCCCAGTGAAGACTGGTGAGGGTGCAGTCCTGCCTCCGCTTATCTATTGAATTATGGGCTGGGCTTTGGGCCCCAGGCTTTCTTATGAGGAGTAAATGGATTATATAATAAATGGATGCATAGAATTGTTTGAAATAAAACTTTGCGGAGGACTTTTACTTTTTAATATATCGAGCTAGCACTTCAAGCCTGCCCTGCAGAAATGCTTGAAGTAAACTATTGACTTTACGATTTTACGGAACCCAAAATAGCGCACTCCTAATTTTCTGCTTCATGGACTGCCTGGCCGGCTATCTGGAGTTGGGAACAAAAGTGCTCATTTATCAGCTGACAAATGAGAATCAATCAGACAAATACCGGCTCTAGTTTGGCAATAGAACTCATAATATTCTAAGCCAAAGAAGAAGCCCACAGTGAAACAAATTACTTGACATCTCCCGCATCTGCTTCTTTTTTTCAAGGCCTTTTTGCATGGAATTTGCATGTTCTCATGTTCTCTCAGCGTTCGCATCGGTTTCCTCTGAGTCCTATGGCTTGCTCCCACTAGTGGCATACATTCAGTGGTATGAAAGGCCTGTGGTAGCCTCATCTTTCAAAACTTGATTACTCCTGGAATTTTTTTTTTTTTTGCCCTGATGAACAGTCACTGTTACTTTGCTGAATAATCAAAATCAATATGATGCATATCATGATGAAGAAATGACAATGACAGAGTGATTTCCTATTGACTTCATTTACATTGTACATGAAAGATGTGATATTATAAGGATGGAAAAAATCTGAATAAAAATCAAAAAAATTCTAAACTTTCTGTTACTCCTCTCAATTTTTTTTTCAGCAGCTGAATTACTCATAAGATTGTGCTTGTTGTCTTTAGAATGTTATAAGCATTCAAAAAAATACATCTGGAGTGGACAGCATCTTTTGGCATATCACACAATTCCAAAATTTCAGGCAAAAGGCTTTCATTACGGAGAGCTTTCTAAACAAATTTAAGCAAATCTGTGCCATTTCATGAGCTACATGACTGAGATCAGAATATTTAAAAATTATTGATGTTTTACATTGTCATTTATGCGCATAGGAAATTTTCTCAACTTTGTGATGCAATGCACAGTAATGCTATTAAAAATATTTTGGCAAGCCATTCTATCTATTTTTCGTTGCATCTGCAAATCAGTGTTTGGTTGCTAATCAGACAAAGCAAACTGCAGAATATTTTGCATAATTAAGTATGAGGTTTTCAGAAACCTTTCATACTGCAGACAGCATGCCTTCCACATACATATTAGGCTCTTTGGAAATCTCTTTTGTAAATCTCTACCTGTCCTGGTGGCCTGTTTACCTGTCTCTAGCAATATGTCCAGTATGTAATAATAACTCTCTCCCACTGCATGCTGGGACAGATTCTAGCCCCCCACGATACTAACCAAGAATAAACAGGTAAGATAATAGATGGGTGGATGAATAAACTGCCCATCTACTGTCCATTTACTGTCAATGAAGTGCAGTTATGCTTTCATGTAGATGAAGTAGGTACAGCTTAACCCTTAGAGCGCTAAATACAAATACTGTTCTATGATGTAAGATATCAAGTTCAAAGCTGCTGAAAACCTATTACGTGGTGACTTGTTTAAAAGAGCTCCCACAGAGGAGCTCTTTTAAACAAGTTGCCATATGATAGGTTCTCAATAGCACAAGATAATCAAATTTAAAATATTTGGAAAATTTATTTCAGCGCACCAAGGGTTAAAATATGTGGAGCTATTACTTGTGATTTGCTCTCTGTTGGGAGTCGAGATGCTGTCACTTTGCGGATAAGGAGCTGGAAATTTTCAAATTTTTTCTGAGTAACACCTCTGTTTGTGCTAAATTGGGATATGAATATTGCGGACCTTGTTTGGTCCCTACGGAGCAATTTGAACGGCCCAGGTCTACCAGCACTTGGGTGGTGAGAACACGTGTTTAAGAACAAAAAAGGCTGGAAAAAACAAACGCCTCAGCGGAGATTGAGTTGTGGGTGAGACCAGTAGAGTGTGGCATGGAGCTATTTCAGGCTGCGGAGTCAAGGTTGCCAACAGTATGTGTTTTTTCAGATAAGGACCCAGGCTGACAAAGCCAAATAACAGCTTCGCTCTGGCGAAGATTAAGCGAGAAAAACAGTGGCGAAGACAAAATAAATGCTGAGGGCCATGCTGCTTCTATAGGCCAGATTTATCACCACTACTGCTGCTGGGATTTGGGCTGCGCTTTATAAAGATTTGTTGGAGCATGTGTATCAATCCACAGCAGAGAAGTTTTTGGTTTGGCTTAACATGAAGAATTGTTGTTTCAGGTTATTGTGGGCATAAGACGGCGAACAGCAGTACTCAGGAGAACTACAGAACTCAACTACAACAATACGCCTGGAGTCAAATTGTAAAATAATATTAATGGTAGGATTACACAAAGCGCAGCCCATAAGTAGCAGTGGGTCATGTTGTCGCGGTAAAGCAGAATATCCTGGCTTCTATTCCTGGGCAAGGCCTTTCCTGTGTGGCGTTTCACCAGTCTGCTGCTCTTGGAGGTTTCTTCTTTGCACTCCAGTTTTTTTGACTATCCAAAGCAGGGCCAGATCTACAATCTCAGTTTCACAAGAGTTGAGACATTATGCAAATCGCAAATAAAAACATAACTGCGTGATATGTCAATTCTCTTCTTCCAGCGTTTAGTTGAAAGTACCATAAAAAAAAAAAAAATTCAAAGTCCTACCTCACCGACTGTATTGATTTTTTTATTTACTGACAAATTCCAAATTTGGTGCCAGCAACATGTTCCAAAATAATTGGGACAGGGGAATGGAAAGACCGGAATAAATTATAGGTGGTAGGTGATTCAGTTATGATTGGGTATATGAGCAGTCCACTATAGGCACAGTCAATTATTTGCAAGATCGTTTGAGGTTCACCACTTCGCCAAAAGCTGCATAAGCAAATGGGCAACAGTTTAAGAACAACCTCTCTTAACTTGCAGTTGTCACCACCGTGAGTCCATAATAATGTGAAAAGATTCTTCCTCCATACAGAATCTCTCCAGAACCTTCAGACTCCGAGGTCCACACATGTGGACTCTTCTGTTCTGCTCATCCCAAGGATTTTCTATAGGGTTTAGGTCAGGGGACCGTGATATCCATGGCTATCCTAGATTCTCTGGTTTTTGAGCCATTGTGCAGATTTTGAAGTGTGCTTCGGATCGTTGTCCTATTGAAAGGTCCAGTCATTGCCCTTTTAAAGCCTCCCAGCAAAGCCTGTCAGGTTTTCATTTAATATCTGCCATTGATGGATTCTGTGATTCTGTGAATACTTCTATGCCATTTGGAAGAAAAACAGCCACAACATCAAAGATGTACTTACTTCACACTGGGTATGAGGTGCTCCTCTGTATCTTTCTGTCTATGTCAAACCGATCATTGATGTTTGTTACCGAAAAAGTCTATTTTGGGGTCAACTGGGCATATAACCCAGTCCCACTGAAAGTCCCTGTAATGTTGGACAAACTGTAGACACTTTAGTTTGTTGTTGAATGACAGCAGAGGCTTGTGGTGATGTTGGTGGCATCTGATGGTAGTTTTGGAGACTGTCTGACCCCAAGATTCACCTAACCTCTGCAATTCACCAGCTCTGATCACTGAAGGTCCTTTTGCCAGTCCTCCCCATAGTGTGAGAGGTCAGTGTACACACACATTCTCTTCCAGACTGATTCTTAACATCTCCTGCCACTTCAAACTTTTGAATTATTGCCATGATACTGGAAACGGGTTTATTCAGCGTATCAAAGATTTTCTTTTATCTATTTTGATCTTTCCCCCTGTGATGAATGACTCAGGCAGGGGTTGGGAGTCGAGTTCCTGGAGAGCCGTGGCCCTACATGTTATAGTTGTCTTCTATTCTAACACATTTGACTCAAATAATTGACCTGTTATGAAGCCCTTGACAAACTGTAATCATTTGAAGTGGACATCTTGTTACATTTTAATCATAGGATTTCTAGGGATGCCAATTGTAGTAGCGTGTGTGTTTTGGAGAAAAATTCATTTAATGTTTCTTTTTCTTTCAATAATTTTACTTTCATTTAAAGGTAAGATTTTTGTTAATATTTTGTGTGATAGACCAAGAAGACAAACAGCAGAAATATTCTTTTCAAGGCCTGTTCTGCTCATATTCACCAAGGGTGCCATTTTTGAAGGCACTATATTACACTATACTTTTATTAAACAGAACAAAAAATGTTTTGTAAATGTAAGGCAAGAGCTACATGCTGTTATAACTGCAGTCAGCCCGTATTCAGAGGACAAAACTGCACCTGGTCGAAAGACATGCAGTAAATTTACTGAAGGGCATTGCTACAGAGGATTGTGAACGCATGGGCGGTCTACTCTGTGCCAAATAAATACTGCTGGTCATGTGTGAGTGGAAGGAATATTCAGTTTAGTGTTTATCCACTATTTGACTAAAATATTTCAGGTTTGGGGAATGATATCATACTCATCCCAGTCAATGACATCGCCTTTCCTTAAGCTAAATCCGTGAGAAGGTGTTTTCATCTCTCCAGGTAGATCTAAGAGACGGGCAACGTCTGAGAATTACAAAAGGCCTGATGAATATGTATTGGCCTGGGTGGGCCCATCAGCAGACACCAGAGGGCTCGTGCCTGGAAATTGAATAGCTTTTCATTTCATCTCCACTCTGCATTTAGATGGATATCAATTCATTTCCCCCACAGCTGCATCTTCCACCGCAGCTGCTCCGCAAGTTTTGATTTTTGCGTGAGGGAATGACACGGTGGTGGGGGTTTAATACCTTTTAAAATTTGGGTCCTCAAGCAAGCTGGGTCTGTATCGAAATTTCCTCCCAACTGTTTCTTATTTCTTACGGCTGGGGAGTTCTACTTTAATTGCTATTTTTCAAGCTTGACATTGGGCGGATCGGTAGGGGCGAGAGGAAATTGCTGGGCGCATTGCCTTGCCCCACCCCATTAGCATCCTGGCCATTGAATGTTTGCTTAAAGATTTAAGCACGCTTGCAGGGTTCTGTTCAATAATCAATGTTCAGTTGAGGCCTGTCAGTAACAGGTCTCCACGGCTACAGAAACATGGGCCCGGATCCAAGCACAAACAGGAGTTTAAAAACCTGCGCTGAAAGAGGAAGAGACTAAATCACAGTGAGGCAGGAAAAAAAAATCAAGAGAAAGATACAGGGTCGGAATGTGAGAGCGACGGATAAAAATAGAGACGTTTTAGAGACGGGAACAGAGAAAGAGAGTCAGAAAGCGCTCTTAAGATAGAAATAACTGCCTCACATGTTTATCTTCTGCTGCTGATGTGTTTGCAGAATTAATGGTGTGGCTGGCATGAGCGTAGCCCCAGTATCATTTATCAGACTGACAGAGCTCTCAATCTCCTGATGCAGTAGCTTCCTGATTCCAGGGGGTAACTGGATCCAGAGGCCATTTCATCTCTGTCTAATCATCAGAACAAATGATCTCAACACTTCATAAATAACAACACTTCCTTCACTGTGTGTCCTCTTTAACCCTTTAAGGCATGAGGCCACAAATTTGCAACATGACACTTAATTGAACACCTAATTGCTGAAGTCACGGATGCTTCTTGTAATTTAAGACAACGCACTATTACTACCTCTTGACTGAACATGGTAACGCTGATCTATCAGTCACTGCTGGTGATTGACAGCGACGGATTTCTAAAATACTAACCTTGAATTTTGAAATAGGACATTTCTCCCTCTGTACTTTCTTCTGCAAAATGAACCATCGAAATGGCTCATGAATTTCTGCGCTACCGCTCGTCCTGTTTAACTGCGACCGTAAACATTACTGTCCCACCCCCACCCACCACCCCCATCTCGCACAAGTGATTATGCATTTAAATCATATGCATGTCCAAGGACATCCAAAGGCATTCTTGACTGTGTCTGTACACATCTGAAGGTCTAATCACCGTCTTGCTCTAAGCGGCAACACACAGTTTTAGAGAATGGCTCGCCGCTGGCTGCAGGGAGGCATAATGAGCGGAACCAAGATCGTTTTTCTGTACGGTGTAATTTACATGCTGAACATCACCTTATTCTGTGAACTGCTGCTGTTTTACACCTATTGGAGGACAATGTTTGGGGGGAAGTTGTATAGTGGTTGCGTTTATATGGCACCTTTTATCTGTTGTGCTCATACTCACTTCACTTGACATCTGGTTGGTAATAGAGGTGGGCCTAATCCTGCAAAAATATGTTTATGTAAAAGCGGGAATATGGTGCGCATGCAGAGTTAGAGGTAATGTTTCTACAGTATGTCTTGTTCTCGGTGTTATAAGGATAACATATTTATGCAAGATTTTAGGGGCTTCTGGGAAATAAGAAGTGCAAAAATAAGCTGTTCTCCATGGTTTCAGAGTCTTTGTAATTTCTTTGAGTTTAAAAGGGAAACAAAACCCTTCTGCTCGGATGCTATGCTTAATTTAAAGTCAGTTTAAAAAATCTCTCCTGGACACTTTGGCCTCAGAAATGAAGGAACAAAGGAGGGGCATTTTCAGAAAAGGGAAAAAAAAAGTATCTTAAAAGGTACAGTGTCCGTTGCGACACCAAAAAGTACATTTCATAAGCAAAAGGTCCATTTTGATAATTAGACATAAGGCCAGATGTAAAATTTTATCTAATGGCCTTGAGATTTTTTTTTTTTTTGGTGATCAATTTTTAAGCATTGTACTATTTTGGTCAATTTTTAAAAAATATTTTCATGAAATAAAAGTCATATTTAACACTTCTGGCCCTCCAATACCAGTGACATTGATAATGATTGATTTGTAAACTCACTTTCTCTCCTTCAGGACAGTGCCACGATGCAGTTTTGTGCAAATAAGTTGGACAAGAAGGACTTCTTTGGGAAGTCGGACCCCTTCATGGTGTTTTACAGGAGCAATGAGGATGGAACGTGAGTTTTTACTTTCTTAACTACACAGAATGTTCTTGTATGGTAGAGAAGGAATGAAAAATAACTACCCATGAGGTGCATATGCAATTACAACGTACATGTGTTTTATTTCCTCAGAGGAAAACTATGATATTGCATGTAATAGTGATGAATTTGTTTAAGGCACAAACCATTGATTGGGATCTGTAATGGCTCACAGGACTGCATGAGGTGGGTCCTTAAATCGACCAGTTTTCCGCTAGTCTAAGCTAGCATGCGCAAATAAAAGTAACATTTTCTGCAGTGTATTTAATATATCATCCTAATTTTTAGAATTAATGGTCCTGACACAGAAAGTATTCCTGATTTGAGACCCACTATTAAACAATTTTGCTCTGTTTATGGTAATTTAGAATTTTTATGTTCACATGTGACATGGAGACAAATTAATGGGTTCACATTAAATGGATATTATAATATCACCACATTTCATGACTCATTACTAATCAATTGCAATTATGGTGCACTTCTTTTTTTAAAGAATGAAATTGGAGCATCACATTCAAAACCTTTTAACTGGTACAGCCAGGCTCATTAAAATAACCCTTAGGGTTGGAGAGCGTAGCCACTGTTATAACTAACTCCAAGACCTCTCGTGTGGCCTTCCCTTGCCTCAGTCCTCTGTCACCATGATACTGCTCATAAGAGAATTTATCAAGTATGTGTCCTCTATACAAAGCAGAAGTGAAATGATTACTATTTTTTTAGTATGGCTAGCAGCTGTTTTCTTTTCAAGTTTTAATATTCTTGGATGTCCAAAAGGGAGGTTCATTAACTTTTTAGCCAAAAAAAAGCATGTCAATCCACAATTTCTTGGCAATTTGATTCATTTCTAACTCTCTTAAAAATGGGCTGTTCTGACTGAGCGTTCCCTCTATGAAATGCGCTCTGCTACGATTGGCCGGTCAACAATGCCGCCTGCCCATGTGCCAACAGAGGGCGACAATGTCAAAATCCCCCGGCTATTTTCATGTCCCTAAATACATGTGACTGAATAAGGACCTTGCTAATAACCTACATGATGAGTATGGAAAGTAACGTCTGCAGGCTAAGGAAGGATGGTACTTACATTCACATTGAAGTGTGACATGGAGTCACCGTGGAAGTTTAACCACACAATGTGTAATTCAGTCTTTAACATTAAGAATGATTTGTGGCTAGCATCTGTATAGTCACAACTGTGAGCTAACATTCCATTTATTGTGAATAGCTGTGCTACTCCTCGGCAACTGAACTAGATTAAAAATGGTTACCCATTCTATTGATTCCATGAACATGTCCAGTACATTGCCTCTGGCTAAACTAGCAACGGTTTCAAAATTCACAATGAATGGAGAGGTAATGTTTCTGCTAGCTAGCTAAGCAGTTTTAAGAGTTGCACTTAGCTCACTACCCAGCTACTTCAGCAGCCTAGCCATACAAATTTAACTAACGTTACACCTGGAATTCCGTTTAAATATTAACAGAAATTGAAAACGCTTACCTTGCCAGCTTACAGATTCTCCTTGAAAATAAATTGTCCTTTCGTAGTGTTTTCCGAAAAGCTTGATCCGTCCCCTTTAATTTAAATTTTGGTGCCAGTCCTGCGATGCCAGTCCTGCAATACTAACCCAGGTTAGTAACTAATAAAAAGCAGTCAGACAAAAAGTGGATAGCACACAGGCATATTACCTATTTACACTCAGCTGTACTGTCCTCTGAGGCAGGGTGCAGATGTTGTAATATGTGCCGGTCTTTGCAGCCAATTGCAGAGTGATTTCCACGCTTCTATCTTCGCTTGGACATAACTTCATAATTCCAGTGGATTTGGTGCTTGGGAAAAATAATACACCTTCTGAAAAGTTGTTCTAAAGCTGTGGGTGGAGCTATTCAGATGAGGGGCAGATTAATTACCATGAGCCAGCACAATGTGACATAAGAAGGAAAATTAGAGCTGCCGGATAGCTCACTCGGTTAAAGCATCGCATTACAAAGCAGAAGTGACTATCACGGCACGGGTTTGAGCCTTGGTCGTGCCATCCGGCAGTGGTCGGCAGGTTTTTCAGAAGTAGCGCGCAATTGGCCAATGCACTACAGGGATGCAAATTGGGAAGGGTCTGCCAGGAAAGGTAATATAAGTTGCTTTGTTCGTTCCTTAGGCGCCTCCTGTTGGCCAGCCGGGCGCTCGTCAGGAAGATTCTAAGCTTGTTCATGTTTGGGTATCTTCCGCCCTCGTTGTGAACTTGCGACGATTCAATCAATGAGTGTATAAGAGGCGATGGCTGACGGGCGCGTGCTTCGGAGGAGAGCCGCGAGCTGTCTTCATTCTCCTGAGTTGGCAAAAGGGGGCCGCATATGCGAAAGCCTTATACATAGTTCCCCAATCGGACATTCCAGATTCTGGTGGGATTGGAGATGCCAATTTTTTTTTTATTATTATTATTAAAAAAAAAAGAAGGAAAGCAAAATCTGCATAGCATGCTGAATGCCATGTTTATTTTTGATTTTTTTTTTAAATTATATTATAAAGGCAGCCAATAAATACTGACTGTTGTCTTATTTCACAGTTTGTAGGTTGGTAGGCACTCCAGATACCGAAATGTTGTGCACAAGCACTGAAAATGTGAGTTTTTTGTTTTATGTGTCCATTAAGTCTAAGCAAATTAACCCAAAGCTTTTAAAACATGTATCATATCTGAAAATCCTGCTGAGCCTCAAAGTTCTCAATAAGTGTTATTAATTTTCTTGATTAACCAATGCATTTCTGCCAGGTATTTTATATTTGTCACACAGAAACACTGTGCTTGTTTTAGTCATATAAATTGAGTGAAATCAGTGTAATCATGGCAGTGACATTTTTCTACTTTGCATATAAATTACACAATTAATTTTGCCAACATGAGATGTGAATCACTGTTTGCCATGACTGTTGGCTGTTTTGGTTTCGTTTCAATACCCTAGATGCTAAAAATAAATTTCTGCTTGTCTGATGTCCGCTGAACTATGGCAGTTGGTTACTAGAGGACACGTTTCACGTTGGATCATCACCATTATTATTTTGGAGTTGAGTGTTTCTGGGTTGAGCATTTCATATTGGAAGCTGCTGTATGGTAAAGTTGTCCATTTCTCAGATGTATCATAAGAACTTTATTGGGGAGCCCAGTATCATCCCGCCTCGTCATACAGTGATGTTACCTGACCCATTGCCGATAAACAACGCAAAAGGAGGCTTTTTGCATCCTGATTTGACACCAGTTTAAAGTGAAACCTCCCCCCAAACCCCTAACCCTTAACCTGAACCCTAACCTTAAGCATCAAATAAGGATGCTAAATGCCTCCTTTATCGACGTACAAACTAGACCATGAAAGTGAAAATATCAAACTGGGAATGGGCATAAGATGGCCCCTTTAATGGGCTGGAATTCATGTATGGTTCACTCCGAATCACCATATGTGAATAATAAAGAGCAGTCTCCCAACTTTGGGTTGTATACATATTCATATTCATATTTCATATCGAATGAAAAGTATCACAATTTTAAAGGTGTCACTACAAATGCATCTAAAGCCCTCTCTGTTTGTTGCATAATTTGGGATCAACAACGCTCAGTATTCACATTTTGGTGGATTTATTTCTTACCTGCTGTTCTCTTGCTCTCTTTCTACACTGTTAGCGCTGTATCTCCCTTATGAATATTTCATGTCGCTTGACGTTAGCTGTGTATTATCTCTCCATGCAAACTCGGTGTAGATGGCATGGAGATACAGCTCAGCAGTCAGCAGCTGTGGCAGATAGGTGTGCGATGGGGAGGTTTTGTTAATCTGGTCTCGTACTGATTTGACCTGGTCGAAAGGGCGAGTCGAACATGAACCCCCTGGCTCCACTGATGGGAGATGGAGCAGTCAAGGCTCGAGCCAGCTGCGCTGGAGGTGAAAAGGGCTGCTTTGTGCTTTGGGTCAGATCTATGTGACAACCGTTATGCATTAGAAATGCTGTAACCATTTAGATGCTTTTACAATGGGTAGAGAATTCATTGTTTTGTTTAATTAGAATGTCAACGTGATTTGTTCGGCGAGGGCTATTTTTAATGGTTACTTCCAGAGAGGACTTACTACTTATGGTGTCAGTGTGGCATGGGTGATGTGTGTGGGTCTGTGGGCAAGTGTGTGTGTGTGGGCTATGCACAGTCATGCTCCTCCCCCTCTTCGTGCAGGTTCACGATCTGCCACAAGACGGAGATGGTGAAGAACACACTGAATCCTGTGTGGCAGGCCTTCTCCATCCCGGTCCGAGCGCTCTGCAATGGAGACTATGACAGGTTGGTATCACCTCGGCACACTGCACTGTACGTCCACCTCAGGGCCAGATGGGCACTCGTCAGGAAGATTCTAAGCTTGTTCATGTTCGAGTATCCTCCACCCTAATTCTGAACTTACGAGGATTCGACCAATGAGTGTATAAGAAGTGGTGGCTGACAGGCACATGCTTCGGAGGAGAGCCGCGAGCTGTCTTCACTTTCCTGAGTTGGCAATAGGGGGCCGCATATGCGAAAGCCTTATACATAGTTCCCCAATTGGACATTCCAGATTCTGGTGGGATTGGAGATGCCAAATTTTAAAAAAAAAAAAAAAAAGAACATGACCAAAGAACAGTCCACGCTTCGAACCCAGAACACTCACCCCCAGAGCTACTTCTCTCTTTACAATACCACACCTCATAAAAGTGCCTCCCCTTTACTCAACAGCTTCCATCCACAGTGGAAGTTACCCCCATAAATGCAACATCTGCACTACTTAAATTCCGTGAAATTCGATCCAATAAGTTTTTATATAGCCTTTTTACAGAGACTGGGAAAATTTCATAGAAGCAAAATTGAGCCCCATCCCCGCCCAAAGGTAAATAAATAAATAAATAAAGGCTTTCAACTCCTAGTGAGAACAAAGAAGGAACTCAAAGAATAGTGAGAGAATTCCCTCGAGGAAATCCTCCCAGCTGCTATCTTAGGGAGCCCCGCACAGGTATCCCCGAGCACCAGGACTTCTCCACAGAAAACTGTTCAAAACTGATCCCACACTCCCAATTCTTCATTCAGACTCACACCCAACAATCCATTTTTTTTTAAGATTATTTTTTGGGGATTTTCCCTTTATGAGATAGTATTTGGTGGAGAGAGACAGGAAAGGTGGGATAAGAGTGGGAATGACATGCGGCAAATGGCCCAAGCCAGAATCGAACCAAGGCCGCTGCAGGAAGGACTCAGCCTTATGTGGTACGCGCACTTAAGCCGATGTGCCTCTGGAGAGCCCCCCAACAATCCATTCTTAGGAAAAAAAAAAAAAATTATATGTGAAATTTGTTAAACGAAAAATTGCAATCTATATTCAAACACTGACACGGGAAAAGAAAGTAGGTCACATTAAGTCGTGTAGTATTTCCATCTTCAGTTTTTCTTATGTATAAAGGCACTTTTGCATGCGGCTTGAAATAGCATTCTTGCTCTCATCTTTGGAGTGGGAGTATCAGGCGTAGGTCACATGTTTTTGCACCCTCTGCATGGTGGGTGTTCACGCATGATTATTTTCATGTGGGAGCACTTGGCACACATCCCATAACTTCTGCCTCTTTGTGGCATGCAGTAATGTGTTGTGACTGGGACAGCCAGTTTTTACTGGACAGATATCGATTGGCCACTGTGCCTCCTGTGACTGATGCTGATTGCAGAGATTTTACCATTGATTTCTGTGGAGAACAATAACATCCCGATAAACTGCTAATTTCCCCTCTCCTGTAGCATCTCAATTCTCAGGTACTGGGAGCACTTTAATCTTGATAAAGACTGATTTCCTGCTGATGGAGAATTAATGACTTGAAAACGGTGAATTTGAAGCAACCATGTCACATTAGCCAAATGCTGATTTATCTTGGCTCATACACTCGGGCATTGGGCTCCAGTAAGAAGTATAATCTTGTTGTGTGGACCCAGGTGGAAAGGCAATGTCTAATCACAAGCCACATTGCGTTTGAAATCTTTGGCTCTGTCTCATTGGCAAGCAGGAATCCTTAGTGGGTGGCATTTTTAGGAAATATGGCTGCTTAGGACTGTCTCATCTTAGTCTGAAGCATAGGAAACATCCTAGTGAGGTACCTTTTTTCGGCCAGATTTTTAGGAAACATCAAGTGGTTCCTTCACAGCGATGGAAATGCCTTTAGATAAGCTGGGAATTCACCGTAATGATCACAGATGTGGGATGGCAACGGCTGGTGTTTGATCAAGTATGATCAAGTATCGTTTCATCATAAAATTTGCTTCTGATCATTTTTATGCGAGGAATTGACTGCATAGATGCCGAATATTGGCTCTTTCATGGGAAAGGACGTTGAATTGAAAACTTGCGCCGATGTTTTCGAAGCGCTTAAGCTACATGAACTAGACAGAAAGCTAACGTTGACGTTTTCTCGTGGAAACGGCTGATGCCGCACTGCTAGGTAGACCGGGTTAGTCAGATGATGCTTCCTAGTTAGAGTGTTTCTTTTTCCGTAACCTTTTTAATGAATGTTTCCTGATAAGGTCGTAGGTAGGTCCTGAGGCGATAGGAAGCCTCCTTGCAAATGAGACAGAACGTTGGTATTGGACTACATGGCAGTTAACAGGACTCCTCTTATCAGTCTTCAAGTCTGACCTGATTTCTCCACTCCTCTCGGGAACTTGCTTTCCCCACCCTGATTGGAAAATAGGGAGAATGCTAATAGCTACTGTATAAGCGAACATGCGACTCAGTCCCTACACCACTGCTACCCATCTTGGGACCTTAAAAGGGGCACTTAAGCTGGCAGGCACGCACCCTATCTTATGCATTTTTGTTTTACATTGAGACTTATTGCCCTATTTGGACAACCTAACACAATCAGTAAACACAAGTACTGTACTTACTGTACTGCAGATCAAAACTAAACGTGTCTCTCTCCATTTAAGTGACAGGAGGCAAATTCGCAACATTGTGCTGTCATTACAAGGGTAGTCCCAAGATTAATAAACTACCTGTGGATGTGGTGGGGGTTAGGGTTCTTTAAGGCCAATCAGATCAGCCTTTGTCATTCCCTTTAAAACCAGTTACACTTCTGTCTGGTGAAGAACAAGCACCTTGCTTGCATCACTGCCGTCTCCTTCGGTCCTCTGGGAACTGTGCTCCAGTGTAGGATGCGGTTCAATGATGTGTGGCAAAGAGAAAAGTGAAAACTTGTCATCAATGTATTTTGTATGAATGTGGAGTATTTAAACTGTATACAGAGTGACACTCATGGTATTTGAAACCAGGGCGAGACTGAAGTTAATATTTGTTTTAATTATTTGAGGTCTTTGACATGAAAATTATACTGTGCCAGCTGTATTCATTGAAACACCCCCTAATGCGTTTTTCAACCAATTGTGTCATAAACACAACAGAGCGCAAAGGTACATAACTGGGCAAAGGCAATAAATATGCAGTTTGTGATGGATGAAATTGTGAATAATGTTACTGCCACATGCATTTCTGCTTGCAAAGGCCTGAAAATGGATCCCCTACATTTTTTTCCCCGCTCAAATAGAGAATATTACCTTGTTTTAAGTTACTGCTCTCCTTCACAAAATGTACATTTTCTAGCCCAATTGGCAAAGCCTGTAAGGAGTTGAAGTATCTAATCTTATTTGCAAATTTATTGCCTCATTTAACAAATAAAGAACTGAAATGAGATATGACTGAACTACTAAACTGAAATTGAGCTTTTATATTTTTCAGTTTTTAAATTCTGTATTTTGTGCTGTTCAAACTGTTTGAGAAACATCTTCCTGTCATGTCCAATCAGGTTTGAGAGCCCTTGTCCATCCCGATGTTAGATCCCACCGTTTCCTACTTAACAAGGCTAATGCAACGTGACAGGCGCAGTACCCTGAGAAAGCTCATTGACGCCACACAGTATAAATATGCCCCAACAGATAGCAGGTCCAAAGCAAGCCAGGGATATCTTTCCTGTGGCCCATTTCCTCTGACACCATGGCTGGATAAACCAATCAGCATGTAATCTAGACCTGCCCCTGAACTGATTCAACTGGTGGCAGCCTGCATTTCCTCCTGTGTTCTGAAATTTGGATTTGTAGTCAGTATCAATGCATCAAGTCCTGTCTGTGCTTTTGTCAGTCTGTCGTTTTTCATAAAACTAAAGGCCAGTCTCTCCAATGCTAACTTTACCTCAGTGCTCATTGTATGTCGCAAATGACAACAACAACAACAACAAGAAAACGGCCGCTATTGGTATTTTTACGTTATATTTACACTATAAATGTCTTTACATGCTACTTGAAAGAAAAATGTTGGCAATGAGACATTTTGACTCATTATGTCTTCCTCCTGGAAGGAGAGGGGAGACATATTGTTCTAGGCTTGGTTCCCGTTCGCATTCGCGTCAGTGTTCCTACTTCGTTTCCAGAGCATAACTCCAAAACCATTTGCATAATCTTAACGAAACTTTGCATACTTACTACTCAGGTCCTGCAGTGGTGCCTTTTGGTATGTGCCTGTCTGTCTGTCCGCCCGGTGGGTTTGGCAAGGAAGGGGGCCGGGGGGAGAAGTCTGTTTTTATGAGTAAAAACACATTCTAGTTCAGAGTAGTGCACAATTGACTATTGCTCTACAGGGTTGCAAATTGGGAATGGAATGCCGGGAAGGGAAAATAATAGTTGCCTTGTTCGTTGCTCAAGCGCCTCCTGTTGGTCAGACGGGCGCTCGTCAGGAAGATTCTAAGCCTGTTCATGTCCGGGTATCCGCCCTCGTTCTGAACTTGCGATGATTCAACCAGTGGCTGACACGCGCGTGCTCCGGAGGAGAGCCGCGAACTGTCTACACTCTCCTGAATAGAGGGTATCGCCAATACGAAAAAAATGCCCAGATGTAGCACCTTCGGCAAAATATCTTACTCTATTTAGACCTCACTTGCTCCGAGTACATTGTAGAGATCACATTTATCATTTACCATGAGCTTCCTACAGCTTAACAATGCATGAACTCATGTATATATATACATATATATACGGTCATTGTGCGTATAAGTCTCTCATCCAGGGGTATTTCTGAAGTTTTTTCTGCTTATTTTCGTTCGACGAACACATGGCAACTTCACAGTAACGACCCATTGCCTTAATGACTACAGTTCAGTTACTCTTGGGCTCTGCAGAGACCAGAAGCGACTGGGTTAACAAACTATCCCATAATGCATCTGAAACAGGGCATGAATGCAACATCCGTGTATTTTTTCCATATTGGCTATACCCTCTATTGGCAGCAAGGGGTCGCATAAAGCCTTGTACATAGTTCACCAATTGGGCATTCCAGATTCAGGTGGGATTGGAGATGCCAAATAAAAAAAAAAAAAACACACACACATTCTAGTTTCCAGATTTACAACTGGTGTGAGAAAATATAACTGTTAAAATGTTATCATTTTCAATTGAAAAGAGAAAAATGTTTGACTTCAAGGCTGATTCTTAGATGAAAACACTTGATTGGAGTGACCTTTTTTGCAGGGTGTGGAATTAAGGAGAGCGCTGCTATAGAGTACTAAAATGATGATGTCACCGCTACTTAGCTTCTGGTGTCAGAAGTAAAATCCCTATGGGAATTTATAATGGGGTTTGGACACTTTCCAGCATTGCTCGAACTCGTATTAATTTTAAGAGCCGCCTCGCTCCGGGATTAGCCTGCTGGATATACTGATACAAATGATCACATCAAATTCATAGTTTATTGCCAAAAAATATATGCTTTTGCACTTGTAGTCCAGTTTGTAGTCCACTTCTCCGAACTACATATCCACTACACAAGTGGGCGAGTACCCCATGATTTGTTCCCAGCCAATGAGGTACCTCAGTTTCAGCAAACGTTCACAACGTACTACGACGGTAGCCGATCAGTGCCCTAAATTGCCGTTGTCTATGTCCGTGCACTCGTTACTACATGGCGGGCTACTATTAGCTAGCCACATGCCTAGAAATGAATAGATCACAATTAATAGTTATTTTGCCATTTAGCTAGCTAGATATCATTAAGCTACGCAAGCGAACCACCTAGCTAGCCAGCTAGTGAGCTTATTACATCTTGTGCACATAGCTTAATCGATAGAAACAGTAAATGGTTAGATTACCATTACTTACTGTTCTTTAGCAAGCTAGCTAGCATGATTATTCACTAAATATCACTAGCCAAGCTAGCTAGCTAGTTTGCTAGCCTAGCTAGCGAGATAGCTAAGTCAATAAAAACAGTCCACTCTGGAGAAGACTGCGGAAATGCGGATCCAGGGCCGGCGTTCAGGTGTGGCTGAGGCGGTGTAGGCGGCTCTTTCCCGGGCATGGCCAGGAAGGATTCACGAGCCACCAGCGTCCCATCTCCTTGCAAGCACCTGAGGAGGACAACGACCCTCAGCCTCTACCCCGGTACTCCCAGGTCTACCGCAGCCTCCGCCCATGGCGTGTCTTCGCTACGCGAGTTAGCTGTCTGTCAGCTGTCAGATCTCAGTCAGCTGGCAGTGACGTTATGGTGCTTTCACGTCCAAGATGGCCTTATTCAATGCACGTTCCATCGCAAACAAATCCTTCGTCTTGTATGACTTGCTCATCGAGAAAGATCTTGATTTTTTGTTCCTGTCTGAAACTTGGCAGCGGCACGGGGAATTTATCCACCTAAAGGAGTTGTGTCCCTCGGATTACTCGTTTGTTGCCCCACTGAACATGGCAGGGGCCTTGCCGTTGTCTTCCGTGACTGCTTCAAAATTAAGTTGGTGGACTCTGACTGTTTCCCCTTGTTTGAGCTTCAAGTGGCTAAGATAAATGAACAAAACACATTTTATTGTATTTTAATCTACTGCCCGTCTGGCCCAGCTGGTGGGTTTTTATTTGACTTCACTGAACTTTTATCCTCTATTATCAAATTGGATAAGGTTCTTATTATTGGTGATTTTAATATTCACATAGATGATCTGTCATCTAACATTGCTGCTGAGCTTCTAAATATCACTGAGTCTTTTAACTTTGTGCAACACATTTCTGGTCCCACACACATTAAGGGACATACTTTGGACCTTGTCTTCTCACATGGATTGAATGTTGAAAATCTACATGTGGAGGATATTCTTGTCAGTGATCATAGCTGTGTTTTCTTTAACATGGTGTATGTTGAGAAGCACCCGTCATGTATTGTTCAGGGAATGAGACGTTTTATTAACCAGCCCATTGTTGATAACTTTATTTCCTTGTTTGATGCAGAGCCTGTTTCAAACAGTGATGATGATGATGATGATGATGATGATGATGTGAATTCACTGGTACAGTGTTTTAATTTTCGATGCAAGTCTGTTCTTGATAAAGTAGCTCCTATCTAATCCAGATCCACCTCTCTTAGGAAGCTCTGCCCTTGGATAAATGAAGAGATTCAAAATCATAGGAGAAGCTGCCACAAGGCAGAGCAGTTGTGGAAAGCTTCGAAGCTTGAGGTCCACAGGCTATACCTCAAGCATCTGAGATTAGCTTTAAATAATACGCTAAAAACTGCAAGAACTGCCTATTTTGCCCAACTTATCTCTCTTAATAAGAGAAATCCTAAGTTTCTGTTTGATACCATCAGCTCTATTACATCCCCTGATGTTCTCTCTGCCCCGGTCTATTCTAAGACTGATTGTAATGTTTTTGCCAGCTTTATGGTAAACAAGGTCAATTACATCAGGGCTAATATTCCTTTAGCTGATTCAAACCCTTGCACTATTCAGCCTCCCCGGTGTAAATGGTCCTTGTTTTCTTTGGTCTCGCTATCAGACATCAGTGCACTCCTTGCCACCATGACACTGTCCTCTAGCCCTCTGGATATACTCCCAACATCACTGTTTCTTAAAACTCTTGGTTCTACTGGCCCTTGTATTGTAGAGATTATAAATCAATCTCTCCAAACTGGTGTTGTCCCAGTTTTCTTTAAACAGGCAGTAGTGGAACCCAGTGACGTGCGGTCGGAGGTTAGTTTGGTGAGGCAGAATCCTCCCCTTTGCTTGATTAGCAATCAGACGATTAACTAGTTTAGTAAGACTATTTGGCAGAATGACGGGCCAGTTTAAGTTTCCGTGGCGTTATTTCTCAATATATCGAACCTGAAATGCTCACTAGACAGCAGATTTGCACGTACTTGCTTCCAGGAAGCCAAAGCAATGTCATCAACAAATATTAACACAGTTCGACTTATGCAGAGTTCAGTGCTTAATCAATATACAATGTATTCTCATTTAAATACGCGCTTTTACACCCTAAAAAAAAAAAAAAGGCGGGCATTTATTTTCAGTCTTCTTTCATAATCCGATTAACAAAATGTTTAAACGATATACAGAATTACCGAGAGCCGAGAATTTTTCCTAATTGATTATTCAGATTTCCATCCTTGCAGTCTCGAATTGAAGCGTAAACGTGAATGAATCTTTTTGTCATTATCTCCTCTATCAGTATACGGGCTTCCTGTAGGCTTGGTCTTAATTGTTTTGATTGTCAATCAGGAATAGTGCGTGGGAACAGGTTCACAAAATCCTGTGATAAAAGTTTGGGTCACTGCCTCACCTCATCGCACGTCTCTGGTGGAACCTAAATTAAAGAAACCAAATTTGGATCTTGCTGATTTGAACAGTTATAGGCCCATTTCAAAGCTCCCTTTTCTGACTGAAATTCTGGAAAAGGTAGTAGCCGAACAACTAACTGCCTTTATGGATTCTATCTTTGACACCTGCCAATCAGACTTCCAGAAAAAACACTCCACTGAGACTGCCTTAATTAGAGTTTCAAGTGATGTCCTGATGGCAGCAGACTCTGGTCAATACACAGTCCTGGTACTGCTAGATCTCACTGCTGCATTTGACACAGTGGACCATAAAATCTTATTAAATAGACTCAGAGATACTTTTGGGATTACCGGTACTGTTTGAATTGGTTTAGGTCCTATCTGACTGACAGGAGTTTTTTGGTCCATGTCAATCAGTTTTTATCTGACACGACTGGGCTAGCCTGCGGGGTCCCACAGGGATCAGTTCTTGGCCCTATTCTCTTTCTGCTTTACATGAATCCTCTTGGACAGATTATCAGTGAGTTCAGTGATGTCTCTTATCATCTACATGCTCATGATGTTCAGCTCTACTGCTCTTACAAGCAAACCGAGCTGAATAAATTAGATAATTTAACTGCCTGCTTGACTGCCATCAAAAAATGGCTAAATAACAATCTTCTTCAACTGAACTCTGCCAAAACTGAAACACTGATTATTGCCCCAGACATTGCCATTCCCCTCATAAAGCAGCATTTAGGTCTGTTAGGCCTCTCTGTCCAATCTATCTTATGTAATCTGGGAGTTGTGCTTGATAAGGACATGTCCTTGGACTACCACTGTAAACAGTTGGTGAAGAACTGCTTTTATCACCTGCGGAATATTGCAAAACTGAGGTCCATGATTTCAAGATCTGAAATGGAGATGATAATTCATGCCTTTGTTTCATCTCGCATTGATTATTGTAATGCACTTTTTATGCATTTCAACAAAAAGGCTGTAAATCGCCTTCAGGCTGTGCAGAACGCAGCAGCAAGGCTTTTAACTGGATCTAAGAAAAGGGATCATATCACCCCGATCTTATACTCCCTACATTGGTTACCAGATTCGTTTCAAGTTTTTAGTACTTACTTTTAGAGCCCTCCATGATCAAGCCCCCTCGTACATCACTGAGCTACTGAGACCATATTCTCCCTCATGTTCACTAAGGTCATCAGATCAGAAACTCTTGATATTCCCCTGCACCCATTTTAAAACACGAGGTGATTGCTCTTTTCAGGCCACTGCTCCACGCCTCTGGAATGCACTACTTCTGACTCTGTGCAGCATAGAGTCCACTGAAAGTTTTAAGAGAGAACTTAAAAGTTATCTTTTTAGACAGGCTTTTTACTAATATTGATCTTCTGGGGCCTCTGTGAAGTTACCTGTTTTTTGTGCTGTTGTGTGTTTGTGTCTCTGCATTGTATCTGCATTCTGTCCTTGCTGTGAAGCACTTTGTGATTTTATCTGTGAAAAGTGCTATATAAATAAAATTTACTTACTTACTTTACAGTTAATAGCCATTATTTGGCTACTTAGCTAGCGTTGAGCTGCGAGCATTTCACAAGCTGGCATTTAACTAGTAAATGCGCTAAATATTAAGTTAGCCAACTACTTAAGTTGGTAAACTAGCTCGCCGGCTAAGTTCGCCTGCTAACAGCTAGTTCGCTGTCAGTTATGCGTTGACAAGGCTGATTAGCTTGTTCATTGACTACCGAGTTTTTAAGCAAACAGACGTTGGCCAAAGATGCCTGGCTATTAAAGCAAATTGGCACTAATTGCAAAACTTGATATCTAGCAAGGAAAGCGTAACCAAGTAAAGTTGTAGAATGTAGAGTGACTAACTAATTAAGCAAAAAAAGGGCTATGGCAAGGTGCTGGAAAATTTGAGACGGGAGACTTCTAACGCGTTCTGAACTCCTTCAGCCCAGGAATCAAGAGGATCATGGGGCGTGTAGTTTTTAGACTAGAAAGAGGGTTAGCATGGTGGCGAAAAATGAAAATGACTTGAATTATAGCTGATTCCAGGCAAGAAAAAATATATTTGTTTTTAGTCGGAAATATATTGCAAAATCTCAATAAAAAAGATGGAGGCTTGAAAACGATGGGAAGTGATTCAAAAGTGAATATTTAAAGAAGTCTGTGTAAAATGAATGGGAAATTTTACTTCAAACACCAGCGTGACGTCATCACTTTAGTACTCTATTGGCTGCAGACTGTGTGAAGAAACAAAGAGGAAGAACACTCATAAACAGTTAGATGAAAGAAGGGTGTTCTCTCTATTCATATTCTGTCTTCTCTGTCACTCTCTATCTCTCCCTCTTTCTGTCTCTTTCCTCCTTTTCTTCCTTTGAATTTAAATTTCTGTCTCTCTTTACAGTTAAAACATTCTGTTTTCTCATTTTTTTCTCTCTTCCCTATCTCCTACGTCCCCCTCATCTGTCTCTCGTCACACACTACGGTACACACAGCTGCGGTGGCTTGTCTCTGGTTGACGGCTAAATAGCTGCTGCTAAATCCGTCCTTTTCCTGAGAGGGTGTCGGGGGGGCGGGGTGTCAGCTCCCACCGCCCCATTGAGCCTCACACTGTGGAATTCTGGAATTATAGGTCAGCGCCATCAAGTTCCATTAGCATGCCATTTAGCGCAGCACCGTTTTCTATTCTGTGGCTCAGACCACACACGCACACATGCGCGCATACACACGCACACACGCGCGCACACACACACTCGCACACCAACACTCGCACACAAACGCTGCAGATGCGCTTTTGCTGTGATTACGGTGCTCCATCCGCTCGCATTCCTTGCTCCTCCTCCGCCTCCTTTTCCTTTTATCTTCATGTCTGTGTCGATATTCTCTGGCCCAACGCTCGCCTCAGCCTATTGCCCTTATCCGTCCCCTGCAAGATGCTGTTTTCCTGCTGTGTTTGGTTGCCTTGGTAACAGACAGCAGTGGAAAAGTGGTTGTTTCGCCTTTTTCGCTGTACAATATCGCCTCTGTTGGGAGATATGATGGCTCTCAAGCCCAAATCATCTTAGAAACAAGCACAATGTTCATGTTGATACTAATGTCCTATTGTAAAATACTAGCCATTTGATTCTTAGGGCTTTTGGGCTTTTTTTTTTTTTCAACTTTCTGGGTTCTGGAGTTTTGGAACTCAAGTAATTTCTATTGCCTGAAGCAGTTGTGACTTTGGCATTAGAGTAGATATGATGGGTCATGTATTTGTAATCTCATAGCTTGAAACAGTGGTCACAAACCCTGTTCCTGGAGATCTCCCGTCCTGCAGGTTTTCACTCCAGCCTTGGCTGATCACTCCTCTAACAGAAGCGAGAGATCCTGTTCTGCTGCTAATTATAAGAGTCAGGTGTTACGGGCTGCAATGAAAAGTTTATCGGATGGTAGATCTCCAGGGACAGAATTGGTAACAACTGCGTTTAAAGCTTAAAACAAATACAGCAGCAGCGAAGGTGTAGTTTGTGAGAGAGTCATGCCTTATTTCCAAAGACCTGAATGGTGTATCATGCAGTTCAGTGTGGCAAACTGTATCTGACTTCCATATTGTTTCTCAAGCTTTAGAGACATTTATCAAATTTTTTACCTTCATACATACAGATACTCCAGGGCTGGACTGGAATGTGAGGTTTTCAAACCATGTGTGTTAGTAAATAAAAAATGCAGCTTTTTAAATGATCTTTTCATTAATTGTAGATAAAGAGTTTTTTAAGACCTACATCGCTCATGTGGGAAAATAATTCCCTCCCTCAACCTAAGAGCTGGTTGTGCCACCCTTGGCGGCAAAGAAATGTTTGCGATACCTGGTGCCCAGTTTTATGCATCACTTTGGAAAAATTTTTTTTTAGCCCACTCTTCTTTGCAGAATTGTTTTAATTCAGCCACATTAAAGGGTTTTTGAGGATGAACTGCCTTTATGAGCTCCTGCTACAGCAGGTCCACCACTGTTCTCCATTTTTTCTCCAGTTTTCTCCATTTATAGATAATGGCTCTCACCATGGTTCACTGGAGTTCCTGAGCCTTAGACATGGCTTTGTAACCCTTTCCAACCTGATAAATGTCGATGACTCCACTACTTCACATTGCTAGATAGGTTCTATGTAGGTGGTGTTCAGATTGGACAAGGCTATCAGTAATCGTGTCTGAGAGTTTTTCATGAAATTGAACCCAATTATCAATTAAATGTGTTTAATAGGCTATTTAGAAACTGGGGGGGGCAAATACTTATTCACATAGGGCCAGAGAGTGTTGGACAACTTTATTCCTTCAAATAAAATAAAAATCACTTTAAAAAATGCAATTTGCATTTTCTTGGGTAATCCTTGTCCAATGTGAAAATTAATTTGATGATCTGAAACATTTACATGTGACAAATATGTTTTATGATCCAGACAAGGATCCAAACGCATATTCAGGGTACAATCCGCAAGGGAGTATTTATTGACAGGAATACGGTAATAGCCGAGGGAAAGGCTGTAGTCCAGAACTGTAGAGGGCAATCCAGCTCAGCTGGTAATGACTGGTGAGGGTAGGGGCGTGTCCGCGCTCAGGCTAGTGGCCGTCCCGGGACAGAAGCCAGACAGAGAATCCCTCTTACAGAAGCGGGACTACGAGCCAACAAGACTAAAGAATTAACAAGAACGTAGTTCCAATCCTGGAGACCAATTTAAGGCCTTGGAATTTGTTGCCTATTAATTAGTCTCTGAAGAGTAATTACGTCTTTCTTCATCATAAATATACTGCAAAATGCAGAAGAGGAGCTTCTCAATACTAGGGGACACAAACAGACTGGAAGGTTTGGTTGGCTGTGAACCATGAACAATGAAATTATATAGATCGGGCATTCACAAAAGGGCCGAGGCATACAAATGATAACACCATAGAGCAGGAGACACAACAATCAATCAATTAAAGGAGACAAACTGCCTAAAAACACACGCAGACTGCTGGAACAGGGCGGAGCCAACTAATGACACACCAGGGTTGTGAAAAATGTGCAAAAAGAGAAAAAGTTGGGCCGGGGCAAATACTTTTCACAGCACTGTATCTGGTATGAATGATCTGAACTGCTGACCAGAAATTAATTTATCTTTTGTTTTTTTTGGAGTCTGGACCCCACTTTCTGTGAATGTGCACATTTGTGAGCCTATTTGTGTCTTTTTTTTGTGTGTGTGTGTGTGTGTGTGTGTGTGTGTGTGTGTGTGTGTGTGAATATGTGTGTGGATAATGTACATGATGTACATGTGGTGCGTGTGTGTGCGTGTATGTGTACATGAATACGAAACAGCGCGTGGGTATGCACTGTAAATGTTTTTGTCAGTTGTTCTTGTGCTTGTGTGTGACAACATGTAATTATGGCTGTGAGTATAGGATGTATATGTGTGCATATATGTATGCATGGTTAGTATGTGTGGGTTTGTGTGCTGTTTGCAGACTCACATTAGATCTGTTTTCTGCTACACAGTCAGGCACGAAGAATTGACAGGTGCCTCTGTCCTGCATCCTCAGACACTCTTCCTCACCCCTCCCTCTCTCTCTCTCTCTCTCTCTCTCTCTCTGTGTCTGCCAGCATTGCACACACACAGGATGGCAGCTCATAGCTTTGAAGGAAAAATGGCATAAAAATTTTGAAGTTGACAAGCCTCACAGCAAAGAAAACTTTTCGTGTCGTCTTTCCTTCATGGTTTCTTGTTTGTGACCCAGTTAAGAAACTGAGTTCAGAACATTAGTTCTGTCGCACATCTGGCGGTGAGAGATGGATGTTCAGGTTGATAACGTATCAAAGAGTGAGCCTTTGGTCTGATGCATCTGTGAGTGACTGTGTGAATGCAAGTGACTTAGTTATTGGAAACCTTTTTTGGGGATGTCTCACAAGGAGGATGTTCTGGGTTTCAGTCACGGCTGGCTCAAATCCTTAATCCCGCAAGGGAATACAGCAGTTTGACAGCTAATCAAATATTAGTATTAAAAGGCCTTATCCACTGTGGGTCTCTTGCTTATTTGAAACTAGACTTTTTTTATCTTTCTTTTTTTTTTCCCTCTGGAGCTTGGTCTTGATTTGCTCAACCATGCTGGTAATTGAAATTACAGAGAGTCCTGCCACAAGTCCTGCAATTCATCATAGCTCACTTCTCTCAGTACATTGCGCTATTCCTGTGCTTTCAATCCCTGGTCCTAGGAGCACACATTGTGTAATCATCTGAGTTCTCTGTTATTTATGCAAATGAAGTGTTGCAGAGCCGCTAATTGGATACGGGTTCGGATTTGGCTCCATCGAAGAAAGTGTACACTTATAGCTCATCATCCCAGGTGTCGATGGAGGCGATTCTGTTCTGTATCATTATTGAGTAAAGTTGTGATTGTGTGAGTCAGTAAATTGGAATGAAATGGCAGATGCACGCTATTGATTAACGGTAATTGGTTATTCAGTGCGTCTGTGCATAATTGATTGAATAACTATTGCTGTCCCAGATTCATTGAAGGGATGCACTGCATTGATACTGAAAAGAAACAGGACAATTTAACAGCTGTACCCCCAAACAAACTATTTAACCCTTAAATGCCCAACTAAAGTAAAAGTTGAAAGAAAAATCTATGTATTCTGTTAATATGTCCTGGGGAGGGGCTAATAACAACCCAATGGCAATTTTTAATGTTTGGTGACCTTAGACCTCATTTTAGTTTTGTGACATATATGTCACTCTAAGTTTCTAGGATATAAAGAGAACTTTTGTCCATCATTGTTTTGGTAGTTGACATATAGCTGAAATATTAGGCATAGCTTATTTTTCATTAGCTTACCTGTTTGTCTACTTTATCCAGTGATGAATGGGTGCTGATCTATCGTGTGGATTCCACCATGGCGGCGGCCACATTGGAAAGGTTAGCTGGTGCAGCCAGTGTAGTGTCAGTTCCACTTTTATGCATCAGATGGCAGCACTGATGGTCTAAATATGTCACTATGGGCATTAGGTTGCAAAATTTATGTGGGGTCAGTGGTTTTGACAACCCCAAAATCGTGTGACAAATTTGTCACTGGGGGCATTTAAGGGTTAAAAACTATTTTGGCTGGTGAAATGCAGTGACGGTTGAATAAACAAAAACTCTGGTCATTTTATATGACCAATAAAGAAAAGAAAAATTTTTCATGCGGTTTAAGTTGATCTAAGCATTCTGTGGGTTATTGAGCTGACTCACCCCAGCTAAAAATGATTTTCTCTCATTGTTACAGATTTTTTTATCTGTCACAGTTCAGGAACATTAATATAACACGGTGAGAAATGTGTTAGCTGTGGTCATTAAACATACAAAATGATTTTTTTTCGATAGAGCAAGTGTCTTAAGTGTCATAAGTCCGTCTGAAACTCCCTATTTCCCTGTGTGCAGCTCTCTTAATCAAGCTCTATCTCTGCCACAGTTAATTACACATTCCCCAAATTCCCAACATGTTTCTATTCCTCGAGCTGGTCCTTCTTGTTAATGAGATTTGGGTTCTCTTTTGATCTCCTGGGTAAATGAAAATGAATAATTTGTTGATACTCGTAAACCAAAATATCTTTCATTGGTAATTAAGGCATCACTCTAAAACATCTGTCTGCAAGTGCATGTTTTTGCTGTGTCTTACAACACAGGAGGAGATATTGCACAAGTGCTTGGCCAGACACTGGCCTATACCGGGTTTGGTCCCTGGGTGCTGCACTACACACTGCCCACTTCTCCTAAATAACTGTGGTGGGTTTAATACTGTGGACCATTTATGTCACTGGGTCCAGCAGTGTAATGTACTGTATTAGTGGCTCATCTTCTCTGAGCCTGAGACCTGTCCTGGGGCTTCACTTGTACAATCTGGATGCACTCTCTGTCTGTGTGGGTTTTCTCCAGTGAATCAGGTTTCCAGCAGTCTAGTAATATACAGTAAATTACCCCCAGGTACTGTATGAGTGAAAAAAGTGTATGAGCGAAGATTATACAGTATGTGTACTCCAGGATGGATTGACTCCCTGTCCATGGTGTATTCCTGTATCTCACCCCAATGCATGCTGGGATGACCCCGATGAGGATTAAGTGGTTTGGAGAAGATGGATGGAGAGGAGTGTGCAGTTACTCGGCCGGAGGGACATCCTGGACACCACCATCGTGAGCCTGAGCTGTTGTCACATTTTGATTTTTTTTCTCGGTTCATTTGTCTTGCAGGACGATCAAGGTGGAGGTGTATGACTGGGATCGTGACGGCAGGTGAGGCCGATGAAGAGGGGTGTCGAGGATGGTGATGGTGGGGTTTAGGGGGGCCAATGGACGGGACGAGAATTTTGGGGTTGAGATGAGGCATATTTCCTTTGTAGTTCTGAGCATGGCTTTGGAGGGGGATGGAAGGCATTTTGGATATAAATCCACGTTAAGCATTGTGTTTGTGGTTGAATCCCAGCTGTTGATTCCTGTGTTTTGACAACATTTTTGATCTCCATTTGGCGTCTCGTCCATTTTGGATGTTTAAATTACATTCTGTTCTCAGTACTGCTTATCAGGACTGTTACGCCTCAAGCATTATGTAGTCAGACTCTAATGCTTTTTGCTCTGCAGTCCATTAGCCGAGTAGCTCAGTCATTGCTGGCCTATTCTACTCACAAACACCCCCGCAGGTTGTAATTCAGACTTTCAATTACATTTATTTACTTTCTATTTATTTGCCAGATATTTTTATCAAAAGAGATAGCACATTTTTTCAACTTGATCGATTCTGCGGCCAAATATTCACATAATTGCTCGTTTCAGGATTTTCTCACAGATTATTCTTTTGTGCACATGAGTGGTGAGATGAATATTGAGGAGGCGCAGAACATCCCTTGAAACTAATGATTGGTTTTAACCAGTTTTCAATAATTAATTGAAATGAACGTTACATAAACTACAAAAACACTCATCATTATCAGGTGCAGCCAGTTTTCCTCATTAAGGTAACACAAGAAAGAAAACATTATTTTGATGCAAAATTGCTTTTCGATTAATGTTATTCATTTGCGGATACTTGTTGCTTATTTTTGTTTTCTCTTTTTGCAATTAATCAATTGTGCAGCCAAGATTAGATAGTGCAGGATGTTCTAAAAGGTAACATGGAAGTTAACATTGTAATTTATCTTTCTTGTTTAGTGAATAAAACATTTTCTATTTCATTGCTGCAATATTCAGTGAAGAAGGAAGCAGTGTGTATAACTGCGGTTTACTCTTATCATTGGCAAACTTTTTAATCAAGGAAAATGCTTGAAAACAGATCAAGACTTTTTAGTTCTTGTCTTACTTTAACAAGGAGAACTCGCTACACCTGATGGTCCCGGGTATTTTCGGTGTTCACGCAAAGTCAATTTAAATAAATGATTGAAAACAAGTCAAAACCAATTACAAACCCCAATTCCAATGAAGTTGGGACGTTGTGTAAAACAAATAATAACAGCATGCAATGATTTGCAAATCCTTTTTGACCTATATTCAACTGAGTACACTACAAAGTCAAGATATTTAATGTTCAAATTAATAAACTTTATTGTTTTATTTTTTGGAAATATTCACTCATTTTTGCATTTGATGCCTGCAAAACATTCCAAAAAAGTTGGGACAGGGGCAACAAAAGACTGGGAAAGAATGCTCAAAAAAAACCTGTTTAAAACATTCCACAGGTGAACAGGCTAACTGGAAACAGGTGAGTGTCATGATTAGGTATAAAAGGAGCATCCCTGAAAGGCTCAGTTTTTCACAAGCAAGGATGTGGCAAGGTTCACCACTTTGTGAACAACTGCGTCAGCAAATAGTCCAACAGTTTAAGAACAACGTTTCTCAATGTGAAATTGCAAGGAATTTAGGGATTTCGTCATCTACAGTCCATAATATCATCAAAATATTCAGAGAATCTGGAGAAATCTCTACACGTAAGTAGCAAGGCCGAATACCAACATTGAATGCCTGTGACTGTCGGTCCCTCATGCGGCACCGCATTAAAAACAGACATCATTCTGTAAAGGGTATTACCATGTGGGCTCAGGAACACTTCGGAAAACCATTGTCTGTTAACACAGTTTGTTGTTACATCTACTAGTGCAAGTTAAAACTCTACAATGCAAAGTGAAAGCCATACATCAGCAACACCCAGAAACACCGCCGGCTTCTCTGGGCCCGAGCTCATCTGAGATGAGCTGACGCAAAGTGGAAAAGTGTGCTGTGGTCTGATGAGTCCACATTTCAAATTGTTTTTGGAAATCATGGACATTGTGTTGTCTGGGCTAAAGAGGAAAAGGACCATCCAGATTGTCATCAGTGCAAAGTTCAAAAGCCAGCATCTGTGATGGTATGGGGATGTGTTGGTGCCCATGGCATGGGTAACTTGCACATCTGTGAAGGCACCATTAATGCTGAAAGATACATACAGGTTTTGGAGCAACATTTGCTGCTATCCAAGTGATGTCTTTTTCAGGGACGTCCCTGCTTGTTTCAGCAAGACAATGCCAAGCCACATTCTGCACATGTTACAACAGTGTGGCTTTGTAGTAGAAGAGTGCGGGTAATAGACTGGCCTGCCTGCAGTCCAGACCTGTCTCCCATTGAAAATGTGTGGTGCATTATGAGGCGCAAAATACGACAACAAAGACCCCGAACTGTTGAGTAACTGAAGTCGTACATCAAGCAAGAATAGGAAAGAATTCCATCAACAAAGCTTCTACAATTAGTGTTCTCAGTTCCCAAACACTTAAGTGTTGTCAAAAGGAAAGGTGATGTAACACAGTGGTAAACATGCCCCATCCCAGCTTTTTTGGAACGTGTTGCAGGCATCAAGTTCAAAATGAGTGAATATTTCCAAAAAAAATCTATGAAGTTTTTCAGTTTGAACATTAAATACCTTGTCTTTGAAGTGTACTCAATTGAATATAGGTCAAAAAGGATTTGCAAATCATTGTATTCTGTTTTTATTCACGTTTTACACAACATCCCAACTTCATTGGAATTGAGGTTTGTATTATTCTCAAGGTATGTTCTGTGCTTCGTCAATTTTCGGATCACCGGCCGCCACTGATGCATATGTACTTTGTGCTATGGCATGGGAGTAATGTTGTGTGTTTTGGTCTTTCAGCCATGATTTCATTGGGGAGTTCACCACTAGCTACAGGGAGCTGGCTCGAGGGCAGAGTCAGTTCAATGTTTACGAGGTAAGTGCTCTTTAGCCCGCACTGAGACCGGTTCTGCATTGTATTTCCCATATCCCCATGTTACGTCATTTCCCAGTCCCAATTCTCATTCCCTGTGTCTCAGATATTACTCCCATTCCTCATTCCACATGTCCCAATCCAAATTACCCTTGCTTTAACCGAGTCAGAATTTCTGCTCTCATTCCCTGTACCCCAATCGCAGCTCCTGTTCCCCATTACTCATCATCGTTCCCCATTGAAACCATCATCCCCAACTGTACACATTCACACAACTTTTTGAAAATATCTTGCCTTCGCAGTGGCTGGGGGTCAGAGTATCTGGGCTTTCACTGTGTAAGTGAAGATATAATACAGTTCAGATCCTCCCGAGACTGTGGTCTAATCTTATTTTCTTCGGTTGAATGTAGCTGAAACAACGCTAGAGTGCTGCACTGAAGGAAACTGCACTGCTTCCTGTTTCAGTATCATTATATGGGTCCTTGGCTTGTGTGCTTGTGTGCTACGAATGAAATTATTACCTGCATGGACAGTAAAATGATATTTTTATTATAATGGCAACACTTTGCAATACGCTCGCAAAAATTGGAATTAACTGAAGCAATTGTTAACAATTGATTCTGTCACTACTCAGTTAGGAATTCTGTTGAATATTTTTTACATACAACTTCAATTTGAAAAAAAAAAGGCATATTACGGAAAATGCTAAGAAATAGAGTGATTTGAAAATTCCTTTTATAATTTACTATTTTGAAAACAGCGCAACACATTTAATCCATATCCATACATCTATATCTATTGAAAATTCACACTTATTCAAAATCTGATGACAACAACAGACTCCAAAAAAGTTGGCACAGGGGCAGTTTAGGCTAATGATGATGTGACAAGTTGCAAAACTAAGGTGATGTGAGAGAGGTGATATTGAACAAGGAAGCTAATCGTGTTAAAGTATAAAGTAAGCCTTCAAAAAATACCTTGTCCAAGCAAAGATAGGAAGAGCTCACCAATTTGCCGACAGATGCATGATTTTATAGTTCATCTCGGGTCTTTACTGTTCCTAATGGGCAGCACATTTGCACAGTGGGTAGCAGTGCCACCTCATAGGCTGCAGTGGCTGCACGTTAGCTTAATTTGAGACTCTGACTCTAAATTGCCGAGAGGTAAGAGTATGTGAGTGAATGGCGTGTGCGTCCTGCGATTGGCGAGCTGTCCAGGCTGTGTCCTTGCCTTTCGCCTATAGTCAGCTGGGATAGATTCTAGCTCCCCTGCAACCCTAGTGAGGAAGAAGTGGCATGGATAATGGATGGTTTTAATATCCCGTCTCAGCTTTGTCTGTTGTAGATTGACCTGCTGTTGTCCTGATCTGTCCCCAATTGAGAATGTATGGCACACTATGAGGCAAAATATTCGGAAATGAAGGCCCCAAACAATATTGCAGCTGCTGACCTGCTTAATGAAGGAATGGAGGATAATTCTGCCTGCTAGACTTCACCACCTGATGTCTGGAGTAACTAAGTGTTTAAAATGAGTGTACGTTAAAGTTGGATGTTCTTACACTTTTGGACTTTGTTGCAGTCATCACATGGTATATTTTCAATAAGCAATCAAATTTACTTTCTAGAACATCAAATAATGTGTTGTTGCGCTAGTTTCAATATAGTAGATGCCCAATGGACTTTTAAAATCAGTTCTTTTGATTTCATTGCATTTTTTATGGATGTGCCAATTTTTTGCATCTGGGGTTGTGCATAAATAATGACAATTCATCGTGAAATTAAAAAACTGACAATGTTTCTTGTTAATGATTGGCCGAATATGGGTTTATCCTCGTATTAATAATGTTTACTAAGCAGTATTGTCAGTGTTGTCATTTATTTTAGTTGTGTTTAGTTATGTTTTGTTTATATTATGTACAGTATTGGAGTTTTTTTTTCATTATTCTGTTTAAATCATTTAGTTTCTTTTGTGTTTCCCTGTTCCTTGCCCTCCCCGCTTGATTTTCTTGATTGTTCCCCATTTGTAGCCACGCCCTCTTGTGCTCTGTTCCCCTGTGTCTCAGCTGTTTCAGTTTTCTGATTGGCTCCCTACCTCTCTCTTCCCCTCCCCTGCTACAGTGTCAGTGTTCTGCGAATATGAATTTCATTTTGGTTTTATTTTGAGTTTTTTGCATTCACAATCTTAGTTATCATTTCAGTTCTGTTAGGTCTCTGAGTGTCTTTCTTTCCTTTCCCTCTGTCCATCAGCTGTTCCCACTCTGTGCTTACCGGTCAGTTCATTGTCTAGTTTACAGCCACCCCCCTCTGTCCCACTTTCCTGTTCCCCACGAGCGATTTGAGTTTAGTTTTCGTTGTTTTCATCCATTTATAAAGCTCCAGTTGGCCTTTGTTCATTGTGGTTTTGTTGTCTTTCCCAGTAACTTACGAGCATTTGTATTTCCTCATGTTTCTTCTGGTTTTGATTTGTTTTCATTCTCCAGTTTTCGAGTTTGCCTATTGCCTTGTATTTTGTAATCTCGTGGTTTTGACTTTTGCTTGTTTTGTGACCTCAGTATGGATCACCCCGCTGTGCTTCAACTTGCCTGTCCATTATTGTTCCGGACTATCTGACCTGACATTATTTTTTATAATGTTACTTTGTATTCTATCAACTTTTTACCTCTGTTAATCTTGAAGTTGTTTTTAATTGCTTTTATGTAAGGCACTTTGTAACCCTGTTTTCAAAAGTGCTTTATAAATAATGTTTATTATTTTATTATTATTATTATTATTATTAACTGAACTCTAACCCTAAATTTAACCTTATCCCTAACCCTAAATATTAGTTTGGCGGATGGAAATAAGTGACGACCCCTAAAAATGCATCCACCGAGGGTTGCAGCCTACCCTTTGAGAAACGGCAAAAGATACCTTCAACTTACTGGTCTTAAATTACCTCCAAGGGACCATGGGATTTGTAGGCACCTTATTACATGGGTTGAGTACATTATTGTACAGCTCTGTAGAAGGGCAACAGCCAGCTGCTGCTGTGCTTTGTTCATACATTTTGTTTTTTTCCTTATAAACACATACACTCAAAAAAAAGAAATAACTGTATAAAACAATTAAAATAGTCTTTTTCAGGAATGTTATTGAGTATTTGTTCAGTTATCATTGCCTGTAGGTTCTTCTTCCATCATTTTTGCTGTGTTTATGTCTTGACAGGCTTTGACTCTTAACATTTAATCTTATAATGTTGTTGACCAGGAGCCTGTTGGTTCTCTGTGCCCTCTCCCTCGTTTCCTGTTTCCTCTCCAAGTACATTTGCTTGGTGCATCCAGCCTGGTAGCTAATGAGCTGTCTGGAAACAAATGGGTACAGGAAGCATTCATTGACCAACCCCCCCACCCCCACCACCACCCCCCATCAATTATGCCATTGCTATAATGCATTGCACCTCAGGCAACATTATGTGTGATACTGAAAACATAACTTCTTTTTTTAATCTTATTTTTAGTAGCTGAAAGAATGCTGCTCTCTGAACAGTCTTCAGCAGTCTGGCGAATTGCCTGTGTTCAAGTGGTGGACAGACTGACACACAAATTAACAAGATTAATTAGTGCTTTCATAAAGTGGTCTTGAGCCACAAGCAATTGAGCTTTTAATGTTCGATTATGGAAGTGGCCTCAGTTTGTTTACTGAGGTCTAGCTTTTTAAATATTTAGTCTGAGCTTGTATGGTACCCATGATATCAATCACAGAACCATCTCCAGTCCATCCAACAGCATGGCTCTCCCTCATCGGACATCAGACTTGAAGCAGGCGGGCTTTAAGCATTTAAAGAGAGCCCATAATGCTTTTTTTTTTTTTTTTTTTTAAGTTATAATATTCTTGGATGTCCAAAAGGGAGGTTTACAAATTTTTCTGCAAAAAAAAAACATGATTCCTTGGGAATTTGATTCCTGCTATTCCTACCCCTCTGAAAAACTGCCTGTTCTGAGTGTGTTCCCCTTTATGAAATGAGCTCTGTTTTGATTGGCCACGGAGAGTGACAATGTCAAAATCCCCTGGCTACTGGCAAGTCTCTAAATACAGAGGACTGAACAAGTGGCTTACTATGTAGATAGTTATTGGACTAGCTACACAATGAGTACGCAAAGGAAATGTCTACAGGCTGCGCAAGGATGGTTGTTACATCCACAAACAAATGCGACATGCAACCACCATAAAAGTTGAACTATGCTCTGCTCTTGGAGAGGGGCACTTGAGCACATCTTGTGCAGCCATCCAAAAGCCGTAGGGTATGGTTGCTACCGTTGGTGCATCACCATGTGCTAAAGACCGTTGCAGAGAGTGTTCTGTACTGGCTTAATGAAGGGCCACAGGTTCTATGCTTGCTTTATTTGGGGCTTCAGGCAATATATCTGTTTTATAAAGTGCTTCAGCTTCAGTACTTGCCTTAAATTGTACTTCAGGTTTTGTGCCGGATTTATGTAGTGCTAAAGATCCTGTTCTCACTTTATCTAGGGCCACAGGTTCAATGGGGCTACGCGTGTTTGGCTGCTTTATGTGTTGCAAAAAGTTCTATACCAGTTTTCTATGGTGCAACAGTTGCTATTCCTGCTTTATATGGTGCTACAGATAGTATAACCTACTTTAAAGGGGGGGAAACAATTTGTATATACGGTACCTGATTTTTACAGAGCGACGCATTATATCTGGGGCTTTATGATATCAGGCAATGTAGCAATACTTGTGCGATGAAATGGAGCTAACAACTTCAAAAGGCTCATTAATTTTTATTAAATCTCTTCAAAGGACTGGACAATAACCTGTAATGAAGAGGCCATTGTGCCATATCTGTCTGCACATCTATGACTGTCTGTTTGAGTGAGCGAGAGAGAGAGAGAGAGAGAGAGAGAGGGAGAGAGGGAGAGAGGGAGAGGGAGAGAGGGAGAGACATACTGTGATGGAGGATAATTTGTCTTGTTATTGGAGTCATATACTATAGAATAATTTCCAAGACAAATGGAGCATGGTGTGTTACACGGGTCATCGCTTTATGTGTAATAACCATCCTTCACCATGTCCACATACGTGTGCAACCTATTACAGGCCCTTTATCCTGTGTCTTACGCCTTTCTTGAATCCACCAGGAAGACAGGTGCACCATACATATTTTTCAAAATTACACCTCAGTCGGTCTCCTGTTTCATTATTCCTGTTTTGACGGGAGTACCAGCCAGACCCACAGCCTTTCATGTTTATGTGTACATATTTATTCTGTGTTCATGTTCATTTTATGGAACTATGTGACTATGGACACCATGTTAATAAAGCTGCAATGAATCTGAATTTGACTGAACCTCAATCTGAATTCAGAGGGGAGCAATAAATAAATAAAGAAAAATCCCTCTGTTTAATAGTTTGAGTGTCCGATGGTGTTGTATATAATGAGAATTGGGGAATTGGGCTCATTCTGTTTAGGAGTTGTATAGGACTGCTGGTTAATTTCCTGACTGGGACACTTAAATATTGCCCTTGAACAAGGCAGTTAACCTGAATTTCTGCAGTACGTGTGTATTTATGAGGCTATATAAATTGAGACTAAGTAAAAATAATCTTTCAAAAAAAAAATCATGCATGTTGCTGTGTATAAGACAGCGAAATACCATAAAATGCTGTTTTACAGACTCATGTTTTGATTTCTCCTGGGATTTAGGTGGTGAATCCTAAAAAAAAAATGAAGAAAAAGAAGTACATCAACTCTGGAACGGTGAGTGCCGACCAGAGCAGCATATGCCGGAGGTGTAATAGAGAGAGGGGATAAAAAACAAAGCATTTGGGGTAGAAAAGTCCATACTGCTTGTGAATATTCCACTCCTTTTCCCCTAAAGCCAATCATCTGGTTTATACAGCCGAACAGGGACACATATTTAGCCAATCGTGTTGTTGCATCGACGCAAAGCACACAGCTAAGTTTCATAACAGTATCAACCCTGTGGTTTCAGCCAATTTTTTGTATTTTTTTGTTCAAGTGCTCTGGTGTTATGAGCCATTGAGTGGATTATTGTTCAGTTCAGGGAGCTGATGGCACCATGTCACAGCATGCTGAAAAGAAAGCTGGTGTCGTTAAACCTTGCACATGTGTATTAAAAGTATTAGCTGCGGGGAGAAAAGCATTTTATACCTCATTTTTTGGGCAAAGTCATTAAACTTTTTATGGTTTTTGGTGGTTTTTACCTCTATACATGCAGTTTTTGTGTCTTGGTGACCATTGAAAGTGATGTTATGGCTCTCTCCTCATTCATTTAGATAGCGGCCTGTTTTGTTAGCCTGAAATAACTGCCCAGGGGCATCGCCAAGATGGCCGCTAAGTGGCGAGACTTGCCTATAAGAACTTTGCATATGCTTTTAGTGACTCTGATTTTGACAAATTAAAGAATTGTGCTGTGGATTTCAATATATTTCCTTTTTTGGTTTTTGGTCACCCGATGTCCCACAGTTTCTTCTCGGAGCCCAAAAAAAGCCCATGATCCTGTCATTAAGGTCATGGGTTCTGCAGTTCAATTTCCCTCTTGAGCATCCAGGTTTAAGCAACACTTTCCAAGATTGATATCTTGCAGTATGATCTATGGAGAAGTTAGCTGCCTTTTTTTTACAGATGATAGGTTGAGTCGGCTTGAATCGGCAACTGATTGGAGCTGTACCACGAAAGATAATGCTTTTCATGGTTAATTCAGTGAACCTACAGTGCTGTGCAAAAGTTTAAAGCACTTCTAACACAATTTTGTGAGGTGAAGATGCTTCCAAAAATCATATAATTAAAGGTTTCTAAATGTTGAAAAATGTACTAGAAAGTAGAAAGTGCTGTGAACTGTTAAAAACTAACTCAAGTCAATACTTAGGGTGACCGCCCTTTGTCTAAAAATTTTGGACACTCTTGTACAGTTTTGGATTTTCATAAGATTATTGGCTGTTGGGTTGTTCTAAGCTCATTGGAGAATACGCCACAGTTCCTCTGCAGGCTCTCAGTCTCACTTATATTTCTCTATCCAGGTAATCCCACACAGGCTTGATCATGTTGAGATCAGGGCCCTGTCATCTGTCAGGGCATAATATTTGCATCAACTGTATTTGGTGAAATATGTTGTACAAAGTTATTATATTTCTTTTCTTTTTTTTTTATTTTACTCCAATTCATGTTTTACATTTTAGAGGTTTGCTGTTTTACTCGGTGCCGTTACTCTGGAGCAGTCGTCCATCTTCATGACAAAGGGTCTTTCTCAGATGCAAGGGGCAGCATGCAGACGTGGAAATGATTCTTTGACAACTGGAGAAAAATTCCGAGAAAAGTGCTCTCGCTGGCACGAGCGCGAACCAGATAATTTCCCCATAAAAGCAAGAGCATAAAATGCACTCTCCTCAATGAGTTCCCCTAAATGTGCAATCATACTTATCCTGCCCTACTTATAAAAGCTCTCTTCCAATCTTTTAGGAGACTTTTTTTTTTTTTTTTTTTACTGCTGATGATCATGTGACTTGTCTAGGGGAAGTGGATTTTTTTATTTCAATAGTACACTGGATATAAAATGCACCACAAGTCTCAGCTTGGAAATAATGTTCTGAAATATGAGTGAGCAAGTTAATGTCTCAGAGGCGTTTTACGACTCCGAAATGGAGTTTTCAAAACTTTCGCTTAACGTTGGACAGACAAGGTTCACAATTCCTCTTGAACCAGACATTATCTGCGTGCTCGTGTCTGAACAATGTCTGGCCTTTTCTGTCCATTCTTCATTCTTTTTCAAACTCAAATAATAGCAAAATGTGCCAAACCTGCAAAAAGCATTTTACTTTCAGTGCAAAAAATAAAGTTTTGCAGCAGCTTGCAAGCACTGCGACTTGGGGACATTACATTGTCTCTGAGCAAAAAAAAAAAAAAAAAAAAAAAAGGCAATTTCACATATACGCACTTGGTAAGATGTGTTGGCAGTGAAGAAAACAAAAGTTTTAAGTTTGCAAGCTTGTTAAATGTCATTGGTAGCTGAGATTGCATTGTTCTCCAGACACATCTTGAGCTTCCTCCATTACTTTGCGCGTGATTACAATGCTGCACACAGAAATCAATCATCCTCACTTATCACTGCAGAGAGAGAAATCCTTCAAATACAATGAAAATGTTATTGAACAAGACTGTGTTTGTCCCCCTAACTGTGGAAACAAAAAGGAGCTTGTACAGTATTTGAATATGGCTGCTTAATATTGTTATTAAAGCTGAGTCACAGTGCATGTTTTAGCCTGTGCCTTGTGTGCAAATTGATATTTGCTGCCTGTTTGGTTGATAACCAGTTATCTGCTTTTTTCCCAGGTGACTCTATTGTCATTCACTGTAGAATCTGAGCATACCTTCCTCGACTACATCAAAGGAGGGTGAGTAGGACCGGGATCACGTAACTACTGCTAACGGACACACGCGCATGTTAAGCCTATTGATAAATCCTCAACAGCTCAATTAAATGGGCCTCAATGATCTGTAAACAACACCATTGCTTGTATTCAGGGAAGAGTTTGGCCATCTGTGAGTCGAATTACAATGGATTGTTTGTCGTTGAGCGTAAATAAACTCTCTCTTTGGCTTCCTTGGGAGGGCCTAATTTGCATAAAAAATGTCTTAAAACAATTTCATGCACATATGTATGTCTATATGTACGGGTGGCATGGTGGCACAGTGAGTAGCGCTACCACCTCACAGCAAGAGGGTCTTGGGTTCGAATCCGGCCTGGGGCCCTTCTGTGTGGAGTTTGCGTGCTCTTCTTGTGTTCGCGTGGGCTTCCTCTGGGTGCTCTGGTTTCCTGCCACAGTCTGAAGACATGCATGCTAGGCTAATTGGAGACTCTAAATTGGCCATTGGTATGAATTAATTGTACATGCTTTGATTCCAACATGGGAGACAGAAGATAGCTGAAAAATTACTGAAAGTATCATTGAACAATAAAAAAATCAATCAATCATATATGTGAGAGAGAGAGAGAGAGAGAGAGAGAGAGAGAGAGAGAGAGAGTGTTTGACTGTCTGTGAAAAAAGAGAGAGTCAGACTCTTTGTTTCCTTCATGTACTTTTACGGGGGTTAATTGCGGTTGCGGAGTGGAAAGTCGATGTACACCAGTTAGATCCTCGCTCACCGTGCAGGAAATTACTCGGGACCATTGAGTTTTGACACCAGGCATGAGTCCAATACTTTAGTGATGAAACAGAGCATGGAACTTGACATGGCTCATTAATTTTAATATGTCTCTTTAAAGACATGGTCCCAAAACCCTCCAAACTGCCCACTGTGATTATGTAAAGGAACAGATGAGACCCTGGTAAAGACTGTGTGCCTCTAGCGTCTGAAGGAAAGCACCTCACGGAGCTTCTGTGAGCCGTCGCCTGCAAAAACTAATCTGAGATCAAGCCTGACAACTGAGTCACTATCTGTACTGAAGCAGTTATCAAGGCAAAACAAAAGGTCATTTCATCATATAATGTTTATTAGAGATCATGTGCCTTGCCAGCATGCACAGATGGCATCTGACCCGATGTGGGTATTTTCTTTTCCAGTTCCCCTACGCCAACGTGGATTATTTTGGTTATACACAACTGGGCAGTGACACATCTGCTTTAAGTTGACCGCTGTATATAAGCCTATCCCTTACAGCAATTGTATCCCCGGACGACGAGTCGTGAATGCTATGGATCAACGATCGTTATGCCGTGTCCGCCGCCGCCATGTTCGTCGAGATTTATGTAGAGCGCTCTACAGGCCAAAGTTCTTTATGCATTGATTTTATACTTGGAATGGACCTTGCTTGTGGTAAAGTCATGAGGCCTATCAATTTTGGGAGTGATTGCCTTAGGGCGTCTGGAGATGCACGTTGACCTGCGGGCGACCAACTGTCTAATTAGCCATAATGTAAATGCCCTCATTTCGAATCACTAGAGAAAATATTCTCGCAACAAATGGCAAAAATTCATAAAAAGTCCTTGCGCTCTGAGACTCCCAGACCCACCCCACAGAGCAGTGTCATAGTTGGCTCTCATGAATTTAAACAGAACGGTGGCGTCAGTGTTTCCCAGTAAACACCAATACAACACAAATATGAAACAAAAATAAAGAAGCTGCCCTTAGAGCAAAAAGCAGTGCGACAGCCGTGGCATTTAAGAGGTGGCTGAGCTTTTTAAAGGACTGCGTCAGCAGCTTAAACTGAAATACCGTTGACACCAAACCAAAACTTGGCAAAACGCATTCACCGTGTGGAAAACAGGTCTGCAAACTCAAGTCAGTTGCAGTTTGTCAGTCAATTTGACTCATTTTTACCTGCTAAGGTGCGTTTACTGGTGCTCGGCTACGCGGCTACGACTATGCGACTACGACAAAAAATATTTTTGTCGTTAGGTGTGTTTATTGAGATGCGACTACAACTACACACATGGGCGTAGCCAGAAATTTTTCACTGCAGTTGCTTAGTAGTTGCTATACAACTGTACGGAGTTGCTTGTTAATTTACTACAATGCCAATTAAACAGCATAAATAAGGATATGGATGTCATTAATGGCCTACTCATTCGAATCAGGGCCGTCTGGGAGATATGCGCGCGTACCATGAAACAGATAAACATTATGGTGTAGGCCTAAGCCTGTCAAAATCAATTTGAAATTCGTTGTTGATAATTTAACTGCTGGTATATATGCCGCTTTTTTCACGACAGTGAGAAATGCACATATAATAGCCCCAGCCTACAAACCATTTAACAACTAGAAAAGCACTCAGAGAGCGCAGACCTCTGCCAAGGAGGTAACTGAGATACCATTGGCTCACTGTAGCTGAGGTGGTTGCTACGGAGGACAACGATTATTTCTGTAGCAAGAGATTTTTTTTTTTTTTGGAACTGCTAGATGGATGCTATGGGCAAGTATACTGCACAGTTTGCACATCAGGCTTAGCTGAGGAGTTTTATTCAGGCAACTCCTGAAAAACAGGGATGGGACTGAACTCGTCAATATTGTTCCACCTCGGCTTGCTTGTGAATATTCAGTAACTGATCCTGGTGTGCTATCTAGTGATAGAATATTGTAACTGCGTGCATAAATTTGCAGCTCCATGTCTGCTGGCGGACACATCTGCACAAAGATACCCTGCCGAGCACCGCTGTTCTTCTCGAACGTGCCAAATCCAGATAATCCTTAAATGATGAATTACATTCATATTTTAATTTGTAACAAGTAACGAAGTGGCCAGTATCAAAGTAACAACTTGAAAGTATACTTTTTATCTTTTAAATGTAGTAGAGTAAAAGTAAAAGTCTCAGTAAAAAAAAAAAAAAAAAACGTGAAGTACAAATCCTCAAAAAAAAAAAAAAAAAAACTACTTAAAGTACTCCAATGAAGTACAAATATAACTGGCTAACCCATAGGAAGCTTCATTATAACCTAGCTGGCTTCCCGTTACGTTAGCCAACAATAAGAAACGGCAATCACAACGCTAAGTTAGCCATCTGGGCAACGTTACCGTAGATTTGCAATGCAGACCGTATTCTTCAGTCGCTCCCAAATTAACATGCATTTGGAGATCGGATGGCTTCGATTTTGACAGATGTATTTCAAAAATAAAACGTCAGCGAGACGTCTTCTGCCCAAACTTACTATTGTCATTACACATAATATTTCTTGGCCATCTAACGTCAAAACACATCATATTTATTTGGACAATATACAAATGATTGAGCTGAATTTCAGTTGCCTTACGCTTCAGCAGATATCGATCCATGTTTGCACTTTGCTGTTGTGAGGCTGCGTTTCCAACGGTCCCGCTTCTTTGCTTTTTCCTAGCTAACGACGTGACATTAACGTGACCCCTGATAGGCTAGTTCTCGCGAGTCTCATCGTTTTATATTTTGCCTTTTACTTTTAGTTATAACAAAAACACATGAATTGTTTCATTTGAATTATCACCTTTTTTTTTAATATAACACTACTAAAAAAAACCTGCATTTTAGTTTTCAGCCTTGGGGTTGCTTTGCAGTTGCTGGGTCACATTTTGGTGTTGCTATAGCAACTGCAAGCAACCCCCTGGCTACGCCCCTGACTACACACGACAACAAATTTCTGGTTTGGGCCTGGGGTCCTCGGGCATTTCCATCATGGCACCACTCCATTCAACACTAATACGTTGGTTGGCTAAGGGCATTATTGTGACTGGAATTGCGGCATTGCTTGCAATGCAATTTTACGGCGTCCATATGATCACATCGAGTGCAGTTGTAGATGAAGGGATTTTTACGTACTAATTCGACCAGGCGTTCCACATCCTCAACGCTGAGAACTCCTTTTTGGGACATTTTCTTGGGTAAAATTGCCCAGAAATCAAGTTGTCTCACTGAAAGTGAAAATAAATGCTGGGAATCCCCTGTTTTAGTCGCGCGACAACGGTCTGGAATGTCCCATCGAGCAATCTGATTTTTTTTGTCGCGTAGTCACGTAGTCGTTGTCGCACGCTAGTCAATACTGTATAGGAAAAACATATATAGTAATAAAAAAATTGTCGTAGTTGCATAGTCGTAGCCGCGTAGTCGAGCGCCAGTAAACACACCTTAAGGCTTCATACCAACTGTGATAAATTATCTTGTTACCTTAAGAAATTGGCTTTTTGTTTTTCTTTTTTTGAGATAATGAGATAAATCAACCCGCTATCACAAGAAAATGAGCTTTGCTGTTTTATGAAAGTCACAAGTTAATTACCTCGAGACAATGAATTAATTAACCCGTGATCATTAGTTAACAGCGTTAAAAAATAATTGCTCGCTCAGCCGTTCTTGGCTTTTGCATATTGCCCCAGGTGATCAGTTTACCAAGTGTTTTTATCATATGATCCATTGACTGTTTTTATTGTATGTGAACATGTGACCAGTTGACTTTGTGTGTATTATATGCTATCATTTGGCCAGTTGACTCAGTGTTTATCGCATGCAATCATGTTACCAGTTGACTTGATGTTTATTATATGGTGTCTTGCAGCCATTTATCTCAGTATTTATTATTATACGTTATCCTGTGTCCAGTTGAAGCAAAGCTTATCATGCTAATCCTGCAACCAGTTGAAACCATGCTTTTGTTACACATAGCCTGTTGGCACAGTTTATGTGATCATATGACTTGTTAACTCTGCTTATTTTATGTTGCGATGAGGCTAATTTACTCAGAGCATATTGTATGTTTTCATGTGGCCAGTTAATTCGGCAATTATTGCATGTGATCAAGTGTCCAAGCAATTCAGTGCTTGTTGTACATTAGCATGTGGCCAGTTGACCTGTTATATCTCAGTTTTAACCCTGTTCACCAGCATAACAACGATGGCTGTTACCTTACACTCCCTCCATGTTATGCTGCAGTGTGCTATGCATATGCTCGTCTGTGGCAGTAAATATGCAGACAGCATGGTTTCTTTCCAGTTCTGCTTTGTGCCTGAGGAGAATGGTTTGATTGGCAGGAGCTCACTGCAATAATGGCCCTTTGTGGCGCACTGTTATTATCCCTCTGTTTCAGAAACTAGCAAAGCTAAACAAACAACACCTTTGGCTGCGGCAGCGGAGGACGGGGAGGAGGGGGCAGAACTGTTGGCCTTTCAGCTATTAATTTTTCACGAAACGCGACAGAGCTGACCTTTTCGCTCTCCGTCTGTATCGCTCTCATATGTCATTACAACTGTGTTCGGGAGTGAAGCCGTTCCTCAAAATGGTGACCAGCACCCCCGTTCCTCCCACAACCTCTGTAGTGTGTGCAGAGAGGTGTGAGCATGTGTGTGTGTGTGTGTGTGTGTGTATGTGTTCTTGTACTTGCTACACAATGAGGATGATAAAACGTTTCATTTCTCACGGAGTAGGGATGTCATTAGAAAGTGAGACATTTTTGCCTGTCCTTACAACTAAAATGGCATATTGTGACTTATTAGGCAAGGTTAGCACTAAGGTTAGAATTAGGGATAGGTTAAGGTTAGGGTAAGGGTTTGGTTGAGGCATGCATTGCCTATTGTTAAGATTTGGGAACGGCTGTAGAGACTCACAAAGAATGAAAGTGAATGTAATGTCCTCACAGGGATAGAGAAGTACAAGGATGTGCAGGCGCGCGCACGTGTGTGTGTGTGTGTGTGTGTGTGTGTGTGTGTGAGAGAGATGGGGGGGGTCTATTAAGACTGCCGCGAGGTCACAGAGGGAGGCTATATTCCTTTAATGTGAGCCAGTGGGTTGCTCATGTTAGGTCCCTAGGAGGGGCAGTTTCAGCCTTGATGCCACAGTGGGGGTAAATGCAAAAACGCCTGTTTGTACGAGTCATATACTTATTACAAGTCACCGTGCATCTAATTTTCCCCCTCAATTGTTAATATTATACATAGTTTATACATATTAGCTTGATATCAGTTACTGGTCTCACTGCTTTGGCAAGTTTTGAAATTAGTCAAAAGTTTACCTCGATGGCAATATTTTTGTCTTATTTACCAAAAAAGTGACTCCAGTGAGATTTTTGGTCTGTATATTAGACTAACATATTTGTGAGATTGATTTTACACTTTTCCTTGCCCCCATATTAGTTGAGTCAGTGGCATCACAAACAATTATAAATCATTTTGAATTTATGCATAGGCAGATTTTTGCTTCTGTTCTGTGGCATTGAGCTTGACTGATGTGATTAACGGGCAAAAAATTGGCACCCGACACAGGCCTTGTAATATTCCACCTGATCCATGCCCCAGTACAGCACTTCAGTGAGGATTTTAAATATGACGAATATTAATGCAAAAATCTTTTTTTTTTTTGAGTTGTGCTTGCATATTAATGTATACATTTTTTATAAAGATCAGTGACGCTGGTGTCCTGTAGAAGAATACGTTAATTGTCTTCAAACTATATGTTTTTCTCCATTGGAGGGAGGCTAGTGTGATGGATGGGAAGAGGGTTGTACGAGGAGCCTTTTCATCGTCTGCCGGGCGACAGCCCAAAAGGGGGAAAATGTCGTGGCACAGTCAGTCTGTCCATCTGTCGGTGTAGGAAGGCACTCGGATGATGAAATGAACTCCTCCGACAGTTTTTACGGGACATCCCTGAAACTTTGCACCTAAGCTGCAGGTGGACAGATGATACACACATCGCTGTCACGACTCCGGCGGGGGATGTTGTGTTCTCAGAACGCTCTTGTTATTTTGGGTACTGAGGTGATTACAGTGGGATTTCCTTTATAGTTTAATTCAGCGGACCGTACTGAGCTGTCCCACCCACACTGCTGCCTGAGGTCCACAGCTTCATTACGGTTCCTCAGTCAGTCCCACGTGAGCCTTTGTCATGTCTCGCCATGTCTGTTTTAGTCGACTGTTTGCGGGGTATTTCATATCATGCTGGAGAATAATTGCCACCCAAGGCTGTCTTCGCCTGCCCTTTATCCACTGAGAGTCATTTGTATCCTTCCGGACATATTTTTATTTTTATTTTCATTTTGCCTTTATTGTGTTTCTTTTCTCTCTTTTCTCCTCGGAGGTTACAATAGCCAACACGGGTAAAATAACGAAGCAGAGCTAGAACAAATACATAACACTTGCTTAGTTAATGGTTGGTGAGAGCTTGTTGTTGGTTAATTAAAATGCCATTTGAATGAATGACGCTTATACAGAATGGCAAGTGTCTTTAAAGCTACAGATAGCTAGTTTGCGGCTATAATAAAAGCAGAGTGTCTGGTCTTACAGCAAGTGTGTTCTTGGTTTCGATTCCAACCAGAATATCTCTGTGTGAAGTTAGCATGTTTTCCCTCTCACACGTGGTTGTGTAGGTTCCCCACAGGCACTCTGGTTTCTTCCAAGCCTGAAGACTAGCAATCTGGGTTGACTGGAGGGTCTGAATTGTCCTCTGGGCGAACACATGATTATGAGTTAATGGTTTGTGGTAATGGATTGGTGACCTGCCCTGACCTTCAACCATCGCATGGTGGGATAAACTTTATCCCACCAGCAGCCCTGACTGGGATTAAGTAGCTTAGAGAATTGATCAACAGCAGGTGGCAGTGAGCAGAATCAGTATGCTAGCACTGGGCACAGTATTTTTGTAACCTGTTTTTAACTAAAGTTTCTGTAATTACATTCCTGGATGAGTCGGGGGATACTATGGATCAGCAATCGTCACTCCGCGTCCGCCGCCGCATCTGTAGAGCTTTGCTCGTGAGCTCACTACAGACCACACATTTCAACCGATTCCCTTTATATTTGGCGTGCACCTCATGTATGGTAAGATCATAAAGCCTATCGATTTTGGGAGCGATTGCTTTAGGGGGTCCGGGAATACATGACCGGCTGTCTAGTTTTTATAAGCGTTTGCCATTCAGAACACAACTTTAATCAAAAAGTGAAAGAATGAACTTGAGTTGCAAATAAAGCAAAAGCCCAAATCTCTGTCACCGTCTCTCACAGCGCTGTGCGGTACTGTGGATATTTACTCTGGCTACAGGAAGTTGTCATGCAGCTGCTCTCTGAGCACACTTACCTTTATCTTGGAGCCTCTGTCGTCTGATTGGAGGACATCTCTCCCTAATCACTGGCCCAGTGCTGTAATGAGTTCCAGCAGTGATGGGATTTTCACATTTACAGTGAGGTGCATAAGTATTTGAATAGTGACTCAGTTTCTGCTTTTTAGCTTTATACTACAGCACTTTGAAGATACAAAACAATTCAGTTATTTCTGGTTATGTTCATGCATATCATCTGAACCATGTGGGGACTGCAGCCCTTACTGTACGGCAGTGCTCACCAACCCTGTTCCTGAAGATCTGGCATCCTTAAGGTTTTTATTTCAACCTTAATTTGGAAAACCTGATTCTACGAATAAGCAGCTCAATGAGACCTCTAGCTGTTGAATGAGGCGTGCTTTGTTAGGTTTGGCATGAAAACCTGCAAGACGGTAGATTTCCAGGGACAAGGTTGGTAACCACTGATGTATAGTGCTGTTGTCCAACAGGTCAGGCTGCGCGGTACATCAGAAAAGATCCGCTCTTATTGTGTTCTGACTTCCTGTTTGACGGGACGGGGATATAAAAATATATAAAATGCTGAAGCTGAAATTCTCTTGTACCTACCTTCCTTACTGCTCCTCCTTCTCCAAACCATTCCTGATGTCCATAACCATTCCAGTCTTAATCATTAATAGTAAGTGATACAATTGATATTTTGGACTGCATTCCATATTGCTGCAATCGTGTGATTTGAGCTATCTGAAATAAACAGCAAAATGCATGAAACGCTTTACATTTTACTGTTGTGCATTATAAAATGAGGTTAGGAGCGCTTTCATATATTCAAAGGCATTATACTGCTGTACTATTTCAATATCAGTATGTAAATTTTATGGAAATCTATTTGCATTACTGAAAAAAAGTGGGTACACTTTTACATTTTTGCGAACATGATTTGAATTATTTAGCAGCTTATAGTCAGAATCTGGCCTCTCACTGTGGCTTTTTAATGTTTAATTTTGATGGACCAAAAGAACAGGGGAAAAGGGTTTAAGCTGCTTTCACACTGGACGCGAAACAAATTTTTGGCACGACAGATTATATTCAAAGTCAATGCAAAGACGCGAATACACGCGAAACGCGTGTATTCGCGTGTTTGCATTGACTTTGAATGTAATCTGTCGTGCCAAAAATTCGTCTCGAGTCCGGCGTGAAAGCAGCTTTACAATCATGAACACAGAAGCCAGAGCACTGATGGTGATCTAAAAAGACAGATTCACTCATTATACTATCGCATTTTCCAGCTCCTGACAACAAGGCAATAATGATAATTTCTGTCTTGTTTGTTCGGTTGGGGGGAGGAGGTTAGGGGTCTAAATTGGTGCTGTTGGTGGGGTTGTCTTCTCACATTCCACCTGATGAATGAGCCATAGATTGGTTGTGGCAGCCACTTCCTTTGACAATCACTGGCTGTCCTGCTGGCTCGACCCACACTGCCTTGCTATTGGATGAACCCAGAACCCCCGACATGCCCCCCTCACTTGCCCATATGACGGAAGGAGAGGTGCTCGAGGCCATCCTCCTATGGTAGAAACGTGAGCCTCGAACGTAATGATATTCTCTGGATGGTGTGATCTCCTGTGTTCACTGCCTTATAAACGGACCTGGGTCAAATATACACTACCAGTGAAAAGCTTTTGCACACCCCAAAATCTTGTCAAGTCTTAATCTTACATGTATGTTTACAACAAGGAAATCACTGGAACCCAATAATTGTTTATTACAAATAATACATTTCCAAGAAAAATCCGCAAGGAATCCAGCACAGGTGAATGAAATGATCAGCTCGCTATCAACCCCCTGAAGCTGCTTGATAACGAGTAAATCATTTAAATCACCTGTGCTGGAGCAGGGAGAGATCTAACACATGCAGGACAGGTGGTCCTCCTGGAGAGGTTTGAGAAGCACGTGATTAGACCATTGTTACTGATCTGCTTAAATATTGACTAAATGATTGTTCCTGGTTTCTCTTAATTTGTTTCGTTATTTACATGGTTTATGCATTGGGCTTCAGTTTTCCTACCTTTCTGTTATACAACCAGTATGAGACTATTACACAAGAACAAAATATAAAAAATTGTAGCAGTTACAGAAAATATTGGGGAGTGAAAAAACTTTTGACTGGTAGTGTACACTTCAAATGTATTAAGCCCATAAAATTCAAAAACGCTCTTGCTATTCTTCAGGTTTTCTCAGTGAAACAGGTTGCAAAAAAGAATACATTAAGTGCTAAAAAAAAAAAGTTGGTACATTATGGGAAATGCAAATGGAATAAAAAATCAGTGATTTGAAAAGTCAGTTGACCCACCACTATACTGAAAGCACTAAAACAACACATTTGAGGCTTTAACTCATTGACTCAGTTGTTTTTTGAAAATATAACCTTATTTGACATCTGATGGCAGCAACAGTCTCAAAAACTTTGGTGCTGGGCCATTTAAGGACTAACAAAGGTGTAACAAGTTACAGTAATAAGGTGATGTCAAACAGGTGAGCTAATGGTGTCATAAAAGGAGCCTCTAAAACAGCCCTAGTCCCTCAAGAGCAAAGATAAGTTGAGACTCATCAATTCAACAGCAGATGCATTCGTTCATAATCCATCACTTTGAGAACAACATTTCATGAAGACAAATCTGTAGAAATTTGGGCATTTCACCCTCTGCAGTGCATTATTGTAATTGAAAGATGGAAAGAATCCAGTCGTATGTCGATGCTTAAAAGGTAAGGCCTAAAACCTTCTCTGAACATGCTTGATCTCCAGTCCTTCAGATGTCGCGGTCATGTGAATGAAATGGACGTTGCAGCATGAGCTCTGAAATGCTCTGGTTAACATTTTTCAGTCAAAACCATTAGCCGCTGCATCTGCAGATGCGTTTAAAGTTTTGCTGTGCAAAGCTGAAACCATACAATAACACTGTCCAAAAGCTCTGCTGACTTCACGGTCACGGTACCATCTGAGACAGCAGCACTTTGGAAGCCTGTTCTGTTGTCCGACGACTCAACATTTCAAGTGTTTTTTTGGGAAAAACAAACAGCCACTGTAATCACTGGACCAAAGAAGACAAGGAGAACTCAAGCTGTTATTAGCATGTATTGTAAAGAGTGGATGGACTCTTCAAATCTGTCCTTTTCGATCTTAGTTGCGTTTTCCGTGATGTGCCGAGTTTTTCAGAGCTGGGGTTGTCGAATCTTTTAAAAACAACAGACAATATTGCACCTTCTGATTAAAATGAATTTGCTCACCTGTTAGTCTGCGTATGTATTAGTGTGTGTGTGTGTGTGTGTGTGTGTGCATATGTGTGTGAGCATGTGTGTGAGAAAGAGCGTAATTCATGTAACATATCCTCAAAAACGTCCCTGCATCCATATCATATGTAATTTGCTTATACATGTGTTAAGGCTTAAGATTTGACTCAAGCATGAAAGAAATAGTACAGGAGAGACTGGCTGCTTATTGGATGAGAATTAATGTAAGGCTTTTAGGATTCGGTTTGCACAACATGCTTATTTCCTAATAGGATTGAGTCTTACAACGAGAATCACATTACCTTCTTATGATTTTCCGAATGGTGATTAAATATCATTTTCTATGAATGACCTGCTACAGCCTAATAGGTTTCTGAGTGTGTGGGGATGGAGGGGGGGGGAGGGGAGGGTTCGTGTGGGAATCCAGGTCAGAAGTCATTGAGTCTTTTCTAAGTTTGGAAAGGTTAATGCAAAATTTATCGCATTTTCATTATGGTATATTAGGTTTTTTTATGAAGCCTCAGCTGAGGTTGCCCTAGGCCTGATTCTTTCACAGCTGCACTATGCAGCACATTAATGATTCATGGATCCCAGAAATGAACGTTTTCCAATTGAGAAAAATTAGGAAATAACCATTCGCTCTAGAGGTTTTTTTTTTTTTTTTGCATTAATTGCAAATATTCACATTACTCACAGTTTCTCTTGCTTGCCTTCTTTTTCATATCCTCTGCCACCAGCCTAATTGGCCCTGCCAGTCAGCTGTGAGTTTGACTTAATTGTGAATCGCGTATGACAGCTGGCTTTGTTATGTATGGATCATGTAGCTCTACATGGTAGTGTTTTTTTTTTTTTTTTTTTTTTTAGAAAATGTTTTGTTTTATCTTTGAGTTAATTGACAAAAAAAGCAGCCTTCTTCCTTGTGGCTGGAAATTAATCTTTAATACATTTTACAACTCTTCAATGCATGAGAGAGAAAGAGAGAGAGAGAGAGAGAGAGAGAGAGAGAGAGAGAGAGGGGGAGGGAGAGGGAAAGAGAGAGAGAGAGATGGGGAGAGGGGGAGAGGGAGAGGGAGGGAGTGAGGGAGGGTAGAGGTGAGAGTTCACTTATCTGACTTCTTTGGTATGTAAATATAAGATGGTATTGCTGAGTCCCTGGACTAAATATAATTACAGAAAATTTCAGTCTAATGGAGGAGGGTAGCGTGTGGTTGCTACTATAATAAGCTGCTTTAAAAATGGCAGCTTGGGTCAGTCACTGTGAGCCCATGACGAGTTTGTAGCTTTCATTTTTTTTTTTTTTTTTTTTTTTTTTACTGGAGAGAGCCTGCTGTCCTTGTCTACACTGGCTCTCTTTTATTTATGAATGCTTGCTCTTTTCTGACAGGGATCCAGGAGTATTTTTTAAATGTCTGCTGTGCCTGAAATAAAAGCGATGTGGAGCAGGCTTTCATTGTTCATAAATGAAAGGGCGCTGTATAGTGTATGCAGAGTAGTGTTGCTGGCAGTGCTCGTTTTCAAATAGACTGTTGCACTCCAGCAATAGGGACATCTTGTCTGCGCAGTGGGGGGGAGCCAGAGGTTAGATGTGTGTGCGTGCGTGTGTGTGTGTGTGTGTATGTATGTCAGTACAACCAGCATAAATATGACTCGATGACACAGTGTTTAACACCTCATCCTCTTGAGAGAGGTTCTGGCTTTGTGTCAGGGCTTACCTGAACCCTCTCCGTGTGGAGTTTACATGTTCTCTCCGTGTTTGTGTGGGTTTCCATCCACTGCTATGGATTCTTCCCACAAAGCATGTGTAGCGTAAGGACTGTGGATGAAACTGAACGTGCTCTGACACATTAATAACACTTAAATAGAAATGTTATTAATGTGCTCTGGCCTTAACAAATAAACTCATAAAGTAAATGAATTAATTAACTCTTTCCCCCTCACTACCGCCTCTCGACGCCTGTCCCTTATTTCCCCACGATGTCGAGAGGCGCTTGTGGGGAAATAAGGGATAGGCGTCGAGAGGCGCTAGTGAGGCGCTAGTGAGGGGGGAAAGCGTTAAGATGGATTTAACGGTGTGGGGGTGGTGAAAATGACTCTCTCCTCCTCTGGACTGGCTGGAGAGTTTTAGCCTCATATGATGCTTCTGGTGATTTATCCCTGTTCAGTGTCTTTATAAGGGCTCCTCTAGTCACAGCTGCTCAACTTTCAAATCGGTCATGTGTTTTTCTGGGTATCCAGACATCTGATTTAAATAAGCAACCCACAATGCATGATCCTGCGCTCATTTTATTTTATTCTGGAGCCCATCCACGCTGACAAACTAAAGGACTTGTTTGCGGAAAATCAGAATTGAATCCTTAAGTTTCCAAAGGGCTCAACTCCAAGGAACACTCTTTTTTAAGTACGGGAAAAATTGATTTTTTTTTTTGCCAATATGTCATGACTCGTATATTTTTTAGTTTATTTCTTTGCAAGAGAGTGTCATTGAGATACTTTTGGCTGAAATTACAAGAAAGTTCCCCTTTTTTGTTATAAGATATGCAGACCTCTAATGCATTGGAGTTGGGCCCTTTGGAAACTCAATGATTCAATTGTATAAGAGTAGATGTAGAATTCTGTGCACTTGTGTGTTGTACACATGGACACGTGTGTGACCATATAGGTGTGTACATTTTTTTTTTCTTTGCCTTTGTTTGTTTTCATATGCTTATTTGCATGCATATGCTTGTGCATGTATGCGTCCATGTATGTATGTGTGTGTGCGTGAGTGCATGCCAGTGTGCTTGTATGGGCTTGCATTTAGTCAGGGCGATAATTTTTCAGACAATGGCTGCATTATTGTTATTGTAGCTGTCTACCACAGCATATTGGAGATGAAAGTAAATATGGAATATGAGCTTGAAGTGCAGACTCCTTTAATTTGAGTGTTTTTACCTGCACAATGGGCTAACAGTGTAGGAATTACAGCACTTTTTATACCTGGCCCCCTGTCATGGAACTGAGTCCTTAAAGCCAATAATCTTTTATCAGTTTTATTATGCTGGTGAAATTTTGAGCAAGTAATTAAGTGACTGCTACAAACAAGAACCAGCTGCTGAAGTCTATGATCCTTTGGTACCAAGAAAGACACCCTAAGAATGGGCTCTTACAGATTTGTACCAGAACAAAAGGAGTTGTTCTGTACAGATGAGTTCCTATTGATTGCGCGCGGGGAAATAAATGGAGCGGACAGTGACAGTCCAGTCGAGCATCTTCTGACAAGAAACCCAGCATCCGGTGATTTCCATGGCTTCCAGACTGAAGACATTCATAAACTGCAAAGGATTTGCAACCAGCTATAGAAAATGACTAGCTATTCGTGATTACCTTAGTTTGTCCAAATGTAATTTATGATCGTGTTAGTTTGTTTAAATACTTGAGCGCCCCTAAAACTGAGATGACTATGTATGAAATATATTAAAGCTGAAAGTCCACACCTCAAGCACATCTTGATCGACTGATTTAAAATCCATGGTGGTGGCATACGGAGCCAAATTCATGAAAATCGTGACATCGCCCAAATATTTATGGTCCTGAATGTGTGTGTATTGTGTGCATTCCCACATGTGGGTGTACATTCCTATGTGTGTGTACATGCACATGCATGCATGCATGTTTTTTTTTTTTTTACGAGTATCTGTGTGTGTGTGTATACACATAGCTCTATATGACCATATCATTATATTGAGGGAAAAGACAACACTGACCTTTTATTGGCAAGTGCATGTGTTTGTGCGCAGTCTCTGAGCTCTTCTTTTACTCTGTAATTGGGGATTGTGTTGTACACCACGGCAGTGCTGATGGAATGGTTTGCCTAGCAACACATTATCACTAGCCAATTGTCTTGCCCTAAATTTCAAAGTTCTGCCCTAAATAGCACCTGACTCATTTGGGAAATATACATCCATGGAACTGAACAAAAATACTGTATATTAAAATGATTCAGACATACTGAAAATGAGGAAAACTCTGAATCCAATTTTCTCCTCAGCAGCTTAGACTATCAATCTGAAACTGCACACAGGCTTTGAGCAATGGCACGGGCAGGGACGAAGCCGATTTTCCAATTTTCCCAAATTTGAAATGTTTACGACTAAATTTATTGCGACTACAAGCAGGTCTGCAAGGGATAGCAGGGCATGCATTCCTGGAAGTCTGTAGGTCCTCATGGTGCGCAAAGCCTAGGGTTTGGCCTGGTGCTACTTAATCAAAAGCCTCATAAATTCATAGTCCTGAAATTTATTCCATTCACCACCACATTTTATACCAAACCCATTAGATAGTCTGTTGCCTATACTGTATGTATTAATCTGCAATGAAATTGTATATTGTTGCACTTCACGGTCTTTGGCTGTGTATAGATATCCGTGCTCACATTCACGGAAAATAGCGGGTGTGTTCGTCTGTCATGCTGGAGATATGCTGTCCAAACTGATCATGATTGAGAATTTGCAACTGAATACTGTATTCATTTTATTTCTGAAACATGAACAGCTTACTGAGTTTATTTTGTGTGTGTGTGTGTGTGTGCGTGTGTGCGCGTGCATTTGTGTGTGTGCGTGTGTGTGTTTGTGTGTGTGTGTGTGTGTGCTTGTGTATCATTTTTTACAACAAGAATATGTTCTGCAGCATACAGTACCCATCAGAAGTTTGGACACACTTTGCTAATGTCTCAGCACTCTGTTTTTAGAGAAATCTAAATGGCTTAACTTCTCTATATAATCTCAAATGACTAATGTAAAAGGCAAACAGTCAGAAGTTAAAAGAGAATAATTTACTTGTTTGAATAGTGTCCAAAATTTTGGAATTTTCAAAGAAGCCATATTTGGCAAAGTAAACAGACAAATAAGCTCCTTCTATTTTCCAACAGCCGAATTAAAGTCAAGCGGTTTTGGGACTTATTGGGCGAAAAGGTTGATGAAAAGCCACCTCAAGTGCAGCACATCTTTGGGAAGTTAGACAGCCTTGCAACTGCAGATTTACTATGGTCATATGACTGCCCTTGTTAAAAAAAAAAAAAAAAAAAAAAGAAGTGAGAATGCTCTGCAAATATGACAACAAATGGTGGTTAGTTTGATGGATTTAAGAATTAGATCTTTTTTTTTTTTTTTTGCAAAATAAAGGCTGCTTATTTCTTTATTTAACATGTATTGCAAGAAAAATTTGGGTGTGTCCAGACTTGTGACTGGTACTGTACATGCATGCAGGTAGGATCTCCATGAAATTATGTTGATTCATTACAAGTTGGAGTTGGTGTTCAGTATTGGATATTATGAAAAATGGCAAATATGACATCTGCATGTGTGCACGCAGAGATGAACACACACACGCAAAAAAAAGCATGTTTGAGAGAGCTGGTCATAAACGCACTTGGAAAATATCTAAACATGTGCATAAAATCCAGGACACTTGCAAGCATAGCCCTCAGTTTTATATTTATTTATTTATTTATTTTGAGAGCAGCAGAAGTCTTCATTGTGCTGTACCTTTAAGGTCTTGTGGTGTCGGTTCTTTAAATCCTCATGAATAAAATATGGCAGATGTTTTCTGTAGTGAGCCGTGATGCTATTTGCTGATTTTTAATATCTGGAATTGGTAGATCATGACTATGGAGAAAACAATAAAATAGCAAAGCTTTCAAATAATTTTGACTCGACCTGCTGTTCAATTACCTGGGCTGAATTTAAATGGCAGACAAATAGGGGGGATTGTATTCGCCTCCATCATCCATTAACATGGAGATTTTCTCCTTATCTCCTTTGAAAACACCATCAGTGTCTCCGATAAGCTGGGCAGGTGCAGAATGTTGCTGCTCTCAGTGTTTCATTTGGGGCTGTAACGTGTCTGTTGGGTGAACTGAAGATGAGCTTAGTGCAGTGCAGGTATATATGCGCCGAAGAGTCAAAACATTACGATGACCGTTTAATATTGCTTTTAATATTCTGCTGGTCCTTCACATGCCATTAAAGGAACCACACCATCAAATTGAGCCACTTAGAACAAGAGTGGTCAAACTCTTTCTTTTTTTTTTTTTTTCATTTTTCATTTCAGACCACAACTCCACTGAGCACTTTATGCGTTCTTAATATGAGGAACATATGACCCACCTAGTGTACAGTACTGGAACTGCACTCTGAGTTAATCCATTATTGCATTAAACAGATTGACCACTTAGGAATCATTTTAAGATAAGAATTTAAAAAAGACAAATATGGAGTTAGACCAGTTTTGTTCTCAGGGGCTCATTTGATGTCCACATGAATGCCCAGACCCATGGTTTCCCAGCGGAGCAATTTCCAGCGCATCACTCTCACCCACTAGCCGTTGTTCTTCCTACTGTGTATCCTGGTGTCATCTTCTCCCCAGGGAATGATGCTCACTTACCCAGTCAATGCACAGGTTGTAATAAACAGTGAGACTCATCAGACCAGGTAACCGTCTTCCATTGCTTGAAGATCCAGTTCTGATGCTTGCCCGCCAAATGTTGGTGCTTTTCATGGTGGCCCCTGGGTTAGAAGCGACACTCTGGCCTGTCTAGTGCTTCAATCCCATACACAGCTAGGTGTGATGCGCCGTGTTCTGACACATCCTCTGATTATCATCATATTTTTCCGACGACTTGTGCCACGGCAGCCTTCTATCAGTATAGACTCAATGAGGTAGCCTTTGTTGCCCTCATGTGTCAATGAGCCTCGGTTACCCAACACCCTATCGCTGCTCTGTTGTTCATCCCACTGTTAGAGCTCTGTTGGTACTTACTCACAACCGCTGACCAGGAGAACCCCAAGGCTGGTCGCTGTGATGATGCTCCGACTCAGTGGACCAGCCATAATGATTTGGCCCTAGCCAAAGTCACTGAGGTCCCTTTTCTATCGAATCCAACATTTAACTGAATGAACTGAGTGTTTGATTTCTGTTCAAGGTCTGTTCACAGTCATCTCGTAGTTTCCTGACGGGTGTAATCATCATCTGTGACTACCTGTGCCCCATCTCTGAGGCAAACCTGCGACCTCAGCAATGCAATTCTAATTCCCTGACTGGCAGCATTTCACAGCCACAAGTGGATAACTAGAACTAGCATTCACACATGTAAATGTTAACTAATGTGTACTGAGAAGTGAATTTCACAGTAAGTTGAGGGGAGGCGGGGGTCCAATGAGCCATGGGGACCTATGAGCAATATCACTGCTTTGCCTATTTTATTTTAAGTAGCTCTGACATCTATTGATTAAAAATATGGGATATGGCTCATTGGATCCCAGTCTCTCCCATACTGGTTTTTACACAACATTAATTAATGTGAACCACTGCCTTTGTAAATGCCATGATTCATACTGGAATTAAGTAGTTGACTAGTTTTTAGCTTACCGGGCCTATGGGCCGATAAGCTATTGTTGTGGTGTGGCGTCCGTCATCTGTCGTCCGGAACATTTTTTATCCTTTTTTTTGGCCTGATGAATTTTCATGGAAATTTGTAATAACGTACTACTAGACTATATCTCCAGATGTTTTTCTCGGATTTTTGATTGAATCATTTTTGTCCGTTTTATGGGCCCTTTAAATTTTGGCTCCAATGTTAAAGATAGGACTGAGAAATTTTAAAAAATGATTTCTCAAAAACTGCATCATAAATTTCTTTCTAAATCAGCAATCAGCTTACCTTGGTACCGTCAATGTACAACGCGAGCGCCATTTTGATTGAATCGATGGAAGTGGGTCTATTGGGGGCGCTGTACTTTATGAATATGCAAGATGGCCCGTGGAGGCCAAATGGTTGCAGATAGAGATTAGGTTTGTATTATCGACATATAGGAAGTCATATATGACCTACATTTTGGCAATAATAAATGTGACTACAGATGACTTTGAAAGGTCAAACTCGAGGTCAGGGTATATATTAGCAATGTTAAAAGATATGACTTGAAATTTCAAAAAATTATTTCTCAAAAACTGTCGGATAACTTTTTTTCTAAATCTGGCAATCAACTCACCTTGATACACTTTATGTACAGTGCGAGTGCCATTTTGATTGAATCGATGGAAGTGGGTCTAGTGGGGGGCGCTGTACTTTAACATTGGGTCTTGTGGAGAATGGGCCAAATTGCCTGTGGAAGCTAAATGGTTGCAGATAGAGATTAAGTTTGTATTACTGACATATAGGAAGTAATATATGACCTATATTTTGGCTGTGTTAAAGTTGACCTCAGATGACCTTGAAAGGTCAAACTTGAGGTCAAGCAAAATGTTACAATTTTCAAAGGTTTCTAGGCTTGAAAATATTGAAGATTGGGAACATATGTGCATTGAACTTTTATAGGAAGTCATGTATAAACTTTCATTTGGTGGCCTTAAACTTGACCTTCGGCGACCTTCGAAGGTCAAACTTCACATAGTGAAATTTCAATGACTTCTATCACCAAAACTATTACAGACAGAGCTAAGGTTTGTATTGCAGGCATATAGGAAGTCATGTATGAAGTTTCATTTGGTGACATTGAACTTGACCTTCAGTGACCTTGAATGCCCAAACTTCACAGTGAAATTTCAATGACTTATATCAGCAAAATGGTTACAGATAGTTTCGGTTTGTATTGGAGATGCATAGGAAGTCAAGCATGAACTTTCATTCGGTGGTCTTGAACTTGACCTTTGGTGACCTTCAAAGGTCAAACTTCACATATTGAAATTTTAATAACTTCTATCACCAAAACTATTACAGATAGAGCTTAAGTTTGTATTGTGGCCATATAGGAAGTTATGTATGAAGTTTCATTGGGTGACCTTGAACTTGACCTTCAGTGACCTTGAACGGCCAAACTATACTGTGAAATTTCAATGACTTGTATCAGCAAAATTGTTACAGATTGAGTGTAGGTTTGTATTGGAGACGTATAGGAAGTCATGTATGAACTTTCATTTGGTGACCTTCATATTGACCTTCGAAGGTCAAACTTGACCAAGAGAAAATTCAATGACTTCTGTCACTGAAAAGGTCACAGATGGAGCCTAGGCTTGTGTTACTGACATAGGAAGTCACATATGAACTTTCCTTTGGTGACATTCAACTTGACTGTTGGTGACCTTTGAAGGTCAAACTTGACATAATACAATTACAATGACTTGTATTGCCCAAACGGTCACAGATGGAGTCTAGGTTTGTATTAGAGACATATAGGAAGTCATATATGAACTTTCATTTGGCAACCTTCGTATTGACCTTCAAAGGTCAAATGTGACCTGGTGAAAATTCAATGACTTTTATCACTAAAATGGTCACAGATGGAGCCTAGGTTTGTATCACTGGCATCTAGGAAGACATGTATGAACTTTCATTTAGTGACATTTAACTTGACTGTCAGTGACCTTTGAGGGTCAAACTTGACAGTGAAATTACAATGACTTGTATCACGAAAATGGTCACCGATTGAGCCAAGGTTTGTATAGAGACATTTTGAAAGTCATATGTGCAGTCCATTTGCTGACCACAACTTGACAATTCTGTGACCTTTAATTTCACAATTGACATAGAATTTTCAATGACTTGTATCACCAAAACTGCTACAGAGTTTAAGATTGTGTTTGTATTACAGGAGGTCCTATAAATGTATGTGAACTTTTATTTAGTGGCCTTGACATTGATTTTCATTGATTCAAATGTCAAACTTCACATGAAATTTTCATAACTTGTATCATCACTTTAAGACTGCTTGACTCATTCATTAGAATCATTATCATTATGGTGGCAAAATACAGCACGTTCATTAATGCTAATTCGTGTCATCTAATAATGAAGTTCATTGCCTAATTTTAACAATATCAGTTCATATGTTTTATATGATATCAGTATAGTGGCCATTTTGCTTAAGAACTGGTTGTCTGGTGATCTACACGATTGACAACATATACTTACTTCATCAAAGGTGTCAAGCTAGATAGATTTCATCTCTTGCTCACTCACCCCCCCCCCCATTTTTGTCTTCAGGGATAAAATTAATATTTTACTTTCTCTGGCCCACGCGTTTATTGTACAACGTAAATCAAAGGCCGTAAATATCTGGTTTTCAGCTGTGCTCTCTAGAAGTTTCCATGTTTGTAGAAGCTATATGATTATGAGGATTATATGCATTAATGAGCCCTCCAATTTGACTGAGTGCACCTAATGCCTCTCTTGACCATTAAAAGCTCTGGTCACAGTTCCATTAAAATAGGGCATGTTTTAGTTCTCTGAAAAGACAGTTGCATTTTTTTCTGTTTACAATTGAGCTGGAATTATAGCCAAACATAGCTCGGTGATGAGATATCTATGCAGCATAGGAGCACTCTCGATTTTCCTTCTACAGAGGGATACCTTGTGCCCATCATTTAACAATAAAACTAGAGCGCATCTTGCACTGTACTGTGCTGTTTGGTGTTGAAAATTCCCATGCTTTGAAAACAGGACACGGTGGTAAAATGAGCATGTGTGCTCCATTAAATCTGTGTAAATCTATGTAAACGCCTCTTAAATCTTATTATTTCAAGACCTTGCCTGAGGTCTTACCTGTGGGTTGTAAAACTCATCTGAGTAAGATTCTCAGAAGAGATCACAATGGCCAGAGTGGCATTGAAAATTAAAAATCAACATCATTTTGGGTGCAAAAAAAAGAGGCACTCATAGAGTGTAAACCTCCTCCAAGGCAGCGCAATCCAAATCTTCATGAGTGGGAGCAAAATTGAGTTATCACGTCATACGATTTCAAGATGGCTGCCATGGCGGCCATATTGTTTCACTGATCGCTGTGAAAATCAGTAGGGTCCTTCCTTGATGTAATAGCAATGCACCCACAAAATTTCAGAGAAATCCGTGCATTACTTTTTGAGTTATGTTGTTCACAGACAGACAGACAGACAGACAGGGGCGAAAACATAACCTCCACCCCAACTTCCTTGGCGGAGGTAAAAAAACAGAAGAAAAATAAAAAATAAAAAAGACGGAAAGAACAAAAAAAAGGTGACAGAGAATTTTGATAAAAAATTTCCTAGTTCAGAAGTGACATAGAAAGATGACGGTGCTACCGGAAGCTCAAGATTGGAAAATCAAGGATGTCAATGGCAACTAGATTTGTCACAGTCAAGTCTTTTAAAAAATCGAAAACAATTTTATACAAAACATCATCTTCATTGTCTCAGATGTATTATAGTGGTGCTGTCCACTTTTTTTTTCATCTTCATGATGTTTTCAAGCGTTTGTTTGTCTGTGTGTTTATGTGCTTTCTTTTGTATGTGTGCAAAGTTTCTTCGGGGAAAAGTCACCCACCAGGCTTAACTGACTTGGTCTTATTTACACTTTGAGGAGTTTCGCTTCATCTTCATAAACTCAGCAGATGTACGGTATCAGCACTTTGCAAAATGCATTTTGCATGAAAGTGCACGACTTGCAAAAGCGCCTCCTCACGTCCCTCTGGATCAATGAGAGCATCTTTTGCCGTAAAAGTGTAATTAGCTTTTAGCAAGTTTAACTTGCAATATTTGGCCTCATTTTCACAAATTTTCCCAGCTGAACATTTGAGCACAGGCTGGCTGAAGCTATGTTTTCCACGTTTACTGGTTCATGAACTGGTCATCACTTCTGCAGCCCACAGTCAGCTGGTCCACTGCTTACATATTTTACCAGTGTTACCAGTTTCGATCAGTTTCATCCAGGCACAGAACAGTAACTGACCAGCTGTGACCAGCAGGCAGTGTCAAAAACACAGCTGGGCAGCAATATTGGCTGTTGTCTCTTTGCTGGTTTTTGAGAAGTTTGCAGTTGGGGGGAGAGATGGCAGCAGTCAGCCGTGTATGATGGGCAGATTGTGAGCAGTGGAGCTTGATGATTTCCGGTAGTTTCCACTGGTGGGGGATGGGGATGGTGAGAGATGTCAGTGCTGCTGTGCAATTTCGCTCAAATGGCTCCGCCATCCAGACACACGTTGGTGCGTTGCAGCCTGAAGCCTAGTCCTGGTCTCAGGTTCTGATGTGCCGTGTGGGTCGGGCCGATTCTTTATTCCTTACAAGGGGGATGAAATGGTACATTTGCTGTCTGATTTTTCTTCACTTTGATTAAATGGCGGTGAATTGCAGGTAATGGAGGCCACAATCCAAGCAGTAAGATTTGTCACACTTTGGCTTCACTTGATAGACTTTTGTGTGTGCTGATATTTAGAGTGCTTTTCACATTTTACTCAATTAGCATCCGTTATTATCCAGAGTAAGACATACAGTTCCACTTACTGTAACGCCATGTAATTTTTTTTTTTTCATATTTTGGGTTCTCTGTTGTGTTTGCTGGGTGGGTTTGTGATTCCCAGTTGAGCCTGCAAGACAGGTTTGGCATTCTTTGCCGAGTTCATCTATGCAATATTTGGATTCTCCATTTCGCCTGCGGAGCAGAATTGCGATTTGTTGGAAGGTGGCTCTTTGTGACTGGCTTTGTAAATTCTTAGCCTGTGCCCTACTGCTCACCTAATACAGGGTAACTGGCTTCTGCTGTAGTCCTTCTCCCTCCTCATAACATCCACTCATTCAACCACTCTCCTCCTGTCATACTCACTCTGTCTCCTCTTTCCCTCTCTCTCTCTCTTCCTCCATCTCTCCCTGTCTTTCTCTCACTCTCTCCTCTCTTCCAGGACTCAGATCCACTTCACCGTGGCTATCGATTTCACTGCCTCTAATGGTGAGTGCTTGGTCTCTCTCTCTCTCTCATTAGCACTGTTAGGCTAAAGCACTACAACAGTCCTTGACTTTTACATGAGTGTGCTTCCCGGAGAGGCACCCCATGACCCCAACTGTCACCTCGCCGCATTCAGGGGCACTCGAGCTCGGAGCATTACCCCTTCTGGATGCTTCACATTGCTTGTTTGCTTAAGCAGGTGCCCTTATTAAGGGCATAATTCATTAGCAAGCATCCATATCACCAGATAATGGACCTGGGGCGGTTTATCCCATTATGATAATGAGTCAGAGACATTTTGGTTTGTAGAAAGGTAATGATACTTCAGAACCAATTGCAGCCATCGGGTGGTTAAAAATTTTGGTTAAACTAATTTTTTAGGGTCATGCCTGGAAGGATTTTGAACCCATCACTGCTACATGAGTCAGACGCAGGGATTTGATTGATCCAGTATCCCAGCATGCATCAATCATTTATGGAGAGTATCCCAGCATGCATCAATCATTTATGGAGACGTGCCTTAACTCAGTTCAGGCCCTGATCCCTGACCCCCGCCCCATGACCCTTGACCTCTGCTCTCCCGTAGGGAACCCCTCTCAGTCGACCTCTCTGCACTACATGAACCCGTACCAGATGAACGCCTACGCCATGGCTCTGAAGGCGGTGGGGGAGATCATCCAGGACTACGACAGCGACAAGATGTTTCCCGCACTTGGCTTCGGCGCAAAACTGCCCCCTGATGGGCGCGTTTCACATGAATTCCCCCTGGTAATACTTAACTGCATCCATGAATATTCTCACCCACATACATTCCCATTTTAGCACAGACACAACCTCACAAATACGTCGTACATTTATGTTTGTATATTCCAGACCTGCACATAGAGACATGTCTAAATCCCCCACAGACCCCTGTTTACTGCACTACATAACAAAGATACGGGAAAAAATATATACAGTTTTTGATCACAAGCACTAGCAATTGAATGAATACTTTTTTTTCTTTACTCCTGTTCACTTGTGTCAAGGATCATCACATAAATAGTGAAGAATAAATATAACTGGCGCTAGTTTGATTCATTCGCTGAAATCACTATGGTCGTCTCTGTGCTTGCTTTTGTATTTGTGCTTAAAAGTAACAGGGGATAAATGCCCCAGAAACTTATTTCAGCTTGTTTTTGAAGTGTAAATTGGACAGCCTAAGCCTTACAGCCTCTCCTTTTTCTGTGCAAAAACCCAATTCGTTCTGCCTTTCCCGGGAGCGCACGGTACCTCTCAGCTCTCCATTTCATTATCCGCAGCCCAGAGAGCGCTCTCTCGCCACTGCCACTGTACAAACCTAATAAATTTGTAAACTGCCTGTTATAATCTGGCCCCGTATCTTCATATTTGATGTTTTTGCCCTTGTCTGGCTATCCATCACGTTTCCTTGCAACTGCTCTTTCGTTCGCCTTCATTTCTCCCTGGAATATCCTTTGGGGCTCTGGGAGTCCAATCACTGTTTCCACATCTTTGCCTGACCTAGATTTTAATGCTGCAGATCTTGGCTTTCTTCCAGTTCTGGGTGTAACAAGCCTAATGGTTTTAATGGGAAAGGTTTGTATGGAAGGTTGCTTTAATTGAGCGTTGAGGTGAAGTGTGAAGTCCACGGATCAGGAAGTAGAAGTCCATCAATGGGTCTTAGATCTATGAACTCTGCCACCTAATATAATAAATTTGTCTTTGCTCATAGCTGAAGAATTTTGGTAAAGAATAGATGCATGTGAATGGAACGAAATACAAACCGCGACTTCTTCCTAGATTTAACACCTGTGAAGTCGTTGATCTATGATCTGATGGTCTTTCTTATCAAAGAAAGGAAGTGTCCTGAAGCAATAGGATGTAACGGCGGGCTTTTTACTTTATTTTACTTTATCTTCCCAGAATGGTAATGTAGAAAACCCCTACTGCAACGGGATGGAGGGGATTCTCGAGGCCTACCACCAGAGCCTTAAGACCGTCCAGCTTTACGGACCGACCAACTTTGCCCCGGTTGTCAATCACGTGGCCAGGTACCGTCGCCAGACATCTGGTGCTGCGTCCATTTCATTAATTCCTCCCAACTGCAGCAAGTTATTGTCTGTTATTGTGTAGGCATGGGCAAGGTTTTGTTGCAGCTATTCCTATATTTATAAATTGCACTTGGAGCTTTAGGTTCTCATTGGTGGCCAGTGGTATTTGGATGTGTGGGCCTGTATGTGTGCATTTATGGGGACACTTTGGTATTAATGTGCGCATGACATCACTTTTTCTTGTTTGAAGTTTGTCTTTCTTGAGTTATTACCTTTCTGGTTATTTTGGCAGTTGGAGGACTTCCGAGAACTTCCTGTTTATCAGCATTACTCCATAACCTAAACTTATTCCCAGTAGCCCAGCAAAGTAAATGGGGAGAATGTTCTAGATGTTTACAGTATTTTTCATTTAATGAAACCTTAAACCTGAGTTCTGAGTCTCTGTCCGCAGTTTTCATCTGAAATCATGTCCACTGAGTTCCCCTTCAGACGACTTCAGACTCCAATTTTGGCAATTCTTTGTTTACTTGCCTTATGTGCCTGTGTTGATGTTCCCGATGTGTGAATTAGTCATTTCTCTTGCCATCCAACAACTTCCTGTCTCTCTCTCAGATACGCGGCCGCAGTGCAGGACGGCACGCAATACTTCGTTCTCCTTATCATCACGGACGGCGTCATATCGGACATGGCTCAAACCAAGGAGGCCATCGTGAACGTGAGTGTTATGAAGGCAACGTAAAGAGGGAATGCCTGAAATTACCAGAGCTGAAAATGATTATCATGACAATGTATCACTGGTTCTAATTAGCTATTGTTCTCTCCGCATAAACAGAATGGCAAATTTGAATCTCTAGTTCTGTGGCGACACACTGCGATAAAGCCTGCAGTTGACTTTGTGAGCCCATTATCTTCATACAGCAATGGTTTCGTTTCCGCAGTATATACATTATTATTATTTTTTTAAACATTCAGTTTTTCAAGTTCAAATAATGAACAGTGTTCAAATGATCTGCCAGCAATGAGTACCATGCCAAATATTTAATACAGTATTAGCCTGTTTTAAGTTTTAATTGAATTTTGACTGAGGCGATTTTTTCTGAAACCTCCTTTCTTATCAAATTTAAAAGGCATCTGGCAAAGAGTGGCAATATACAGTACAGCCACTTTGCAAAATAAGTCTTCCCATACAATTTTTTTGAATATTATTTATTATATATATTATATAAGAGAAACTTTTGGCTTGTTTCAAGTTACTCATGAAATGTAATTCTCTTGAAATAAGAACAAGCTGTCTCATCATTGCCAACATTTTTGTTTTATTTAGCAAAAAAGTAAAACTAGTGAAATTATATTTTAGAGATAGTAATGATATTTTTCATCGTTTAGATTCAAGATTAGCTCACATTTTGGTTTTTGCACCAAGTGGTGTCTCTTTCAAGCTAATGTGCAGTCAGTAAGTTGGGATTCCTTCTCACTGCATATGAATGTGAGCTTGCTGGCATTTTTGTGTTTGTGGATTTCTGTGGGCCGCTTGACCCACCGACGACCTCATTCCCATCCCTTCTCACGCCCCCTGGAAGGCTCCCGCGCCACCACCAGTGCTGAATTTCACGTTGACTGGGCCATGACTACCCAGCAGACTGGATTTAAAGGGAATTTGCGACTGTTAGTCAAATTGTAAGAACAGCCACACCTTCCTTTTAAGATCTTGTCTGCTGCAGCTCGATCTTGCAATGGCCAGGCTTCGATCATGGTTACAGAGCTCAGATGTGTTGCCCTGTTTGATTGTGTTCTTTTCCTACGCTGCAAAAAAAAAGGGCAGTCTTCAGCATGCCTGTCTGATAATGAGATACATTTTTTATTGCATATTTTTCAATGGAAAATCTTCTTACTTTAAGATTTTAAAGTCTAAGATCAAGTTAATTCTTGGAACTCACCTTTTTTGTGCAGTTTTGCTTTGTTTCTGACCATCACTGATGCAATGAAAAGGGATAGATGTTGATTCACTGCAGATAATTGTTTTGCTATTGCTACTGAAGCAGACCGTGATCAATTAAAGTTGAACAGCTTTTCGCATCACTGTACTATTATTCAAAATGTTGCTAGTTACTACCTATTTACTACTTAGACCTCCTGCCATAATTTCATCTGCAAATATTTGCATATGTATACTAAAGGCAAGTGAGAAAGCTCAGGTCTTGGTTAAGGAGGTGTGGAAATACAGGGATGACGCTTACGGTGATTAACTTTTTTATGTACTCATTTTAGTATCATTATTAGAGTCCAGAACATCATCAACAACCATAATTACCAATGAGCTCTTAGCGTTATTCAGTTGGCTATTTTTTAGCAGAGAATACTAGTGCTCCTGGGTTGGAGAATTTAAAGCCGCAGGGAATAGCTCTGTTTGTTATAAGAAACTGCTCTTTTCACAATTCCCATCTCAGTTGCTATAATGACTTATATAAACACTATCCTCGTGGAGCAGACTGGAATATGTGCTGTACTTCTATGGGCTGAAAGGATGGCTTCAAATAAGGAAGCTAATGCCTGTCTCCTTTCTTTTTCGTGCACGTAGGTAAATTACCCTGAGAGACACTTTAATTTTATTAGTAAAGTAACGGACAACGTAACCGCTATTGTAAAGATGCGATATAGGGTGACATTACCTATTGCCTTCTAATCCATCACAGCAGGCACACTGGAACCGAGCTTGGCTATTTTATCTTCCAGTGACCTAAACTATAAGATATTGCATATATCAGAAATGCATTCTAAATAATACATCTCCCCCCTCAATAACTGGCATCTCTGGCTCGCTGATTCAGATAAACTGAGTTTGTTGACATGGCTCCCAATTTAATAAAATTTACCTGTAACTTTACTGTATTGTTATTCAGTTAGTCACATACCGTGTTAACTCTCACACTTTTTATGGACCTCAACAACTGCAAGTAATTGAGGTGATGGTGTATCACAAAAATTATGTTGTGATCAAGCAAATAAAATCAAGAACTTGTCTTTCACTTCCAGCATGTCACTGTATTGATGCAACGCGCACATGAATGTAAGGAGGTCAACACATTACCTGTAATGAACACATAATTAAGAAAAAAATGAAAAATGTCAAAGCAACCATCCGTTTCCGTCACTGTTTCTTTTTCAACAAATTATTCTTTTTTTTTTTTTAATTTATACCATATTCTATTGTCATTTGCAAATTTCTGGCAGCTTTTGTTATAAACTTTTTCTTTGTAACACTATCACTCACTTGGTATTCAGATGTGGCTGCTTAGAACATTTCATCGATTGTTCTGTGCAGACCCTGGTAGACTTTAATTGATGTGGTGTCTTCCTTTTACTGCGATTGTAAAACATGTCACTTCCATCGCAATGATGAGATTTTCCCACCACTGTCCTTGCCTGTGCTCTGAAATCCAAAAATAATAAATTCACAGGGTCTCATGCAGTCTTATGTCACAAATATGTCTTACTTAGGCCAATTCATAAACAAATAGCAGAAAAAGGCAATGCAAAAGTTACCTCATGCTGCTTTAAAGTGGTAATCCGTAAGACTTCCGTCTCGTTACTGTCTGTTAAGTAGTGTCTATCAGAGAGGGGGGATAAAACAACGGTGCTTGGGCCTATGACCCACTGATGAAAGCACTTGTATTTCATCTTTGCCAGGTCAAGCGATCAGTGTGTCTGTGGCGACATTCCCGCGCTATATTCAAATACAGGCGTACATCTAGTGACGCTTTTTACATCAGTAAGCAGTGTTTGGTCTGTCCAGAAGGTAGGAGGAGCCGCAAGCTAGCTTGAAGGAAGTAAGGAACCCCGGGAGAAGCAATGGCAAGGTAGATGTCAGAAGGGATCCAGTAGCGGTACTTTCCCTAGCCTGAACCTTGGCTCTATCTCCTAACCCTAAATCTAACTTGTCCCTTACACTATATGTCAGTTTTACGGATGGAATTAAGGAGGACCATTAAAAATGCAGCCTTCCAAGAAGCGGAAAGTAGCTACCACTACTGGATCCCTTCTGACGTCTACCCAATGGCAATGGCAAATACCATACTGTGTAGCTATACTGTGCACAGTAGAAACTAACGTTAGCTGAGACTCTGTTGAGGCTTCTACAGAAACTAAAATTATAACGTAATTTCAGGAGGCAAAAGGGAAAAAAAAGCTACGTTAACCGCCTCGACAAATCATTTTTATTAAAAAAAAAAAAGTTATAACGTTACCTGTTAACCGATTACCGTTTTCATTATTTACACAGGGCTCTCAACTTTCACATATTCGGCTTGAGTTGACATTCATGTTCCCGTGCTGTAGTCAGAAATTATTCTATCAGACCGTTTGTAGAGATTCTCAGGTGGAATTGAAGTCCTTGTGCTTTGAAGTTTATCAGTTTCACGTGTTACGGTGGATTTCGCTACTAGTAATATGAGAACAATTATGATTCCAGAATTCTCACGCTTTTCTTCACTCAGGGGGTGGAAGCAGTGGAATTGCATAAAAATTTTTCAAATGGTCTTATTTCATTTAAACAATTTGAACGATCGTGAAACACACGCATTTCGTTGATTGAATAATTACTGACTACAGCACGGGAACGTGAATGAAGCACAAATTCTCACAGCGAATGCGTGAGAGTTGGCAGGCCTTTAAGTTAATCGATTTATCATAATAGCCTAACATGTTACTGGAATGAGATGATGCTAATGGATGACTAACGTCACATAATTTTTACTTTTATTGAGTTCAATTTCCGTGTCAAAGAGCATCTTTCCCGTCTGTATGAGAGTTGAGGAGGCGTGGAACTGGTAAGAGCCGTCAATTTTCCGACGTCATACAGGCAACTCTGTTGGGTCTCGACAAGAGTTATGGGAAATGATGTCCAGAAGCGCACCTGCAATTACTGCTTACTGCCAAAGATGTCAATATAAACAAACCAATTCAAATCTTACGGATTACCACTTTAAACTGATGAGCAGAAACTTGGCATTAATTATTTTCCAACGAGAAAAACCCATTCAAAATCACAGCAGTAAAAATGTTTCATTCAACACGAATACAGTCCTTTTTTTTTTTTTTTACAATTCTCGATGCTGTGCTCTATGCTGTTATTGCAAGCCAGGGGATTTCCAACTTATTTCATATTTTGAATGTCTGGAATCATACAAACGTGCAGTGAAATATTTTATATGCATGCTCATCAATTCAAAGTAATTTTTGGTTTTGCCTAATTGATATACAGTAGATGAGTTCAGTTTCTTTCATTAGCAGGCACCAGTGAGAGGCTTCTGTGTGATTATTTCATGGCCCATCATGCCATGATCAAGCCTGTGTTGAAAGGCCATGCTCACTTCACCGAGCGACAATGGCAGAGACACTTTGCCAATTTTAAACCTTATTTCCATCTTTTGGTGTTAGGGATACAGTGTGAAAAACAAATGTAGTTTTTGCCAATTTTTTTAACGCCTCTGGAAATTAGCTGCAAAATCTGTCTACTTCCCCCGCCAACACTGTCATTTTACACGTACTGTGATATAGTTGGAGGTAAAAAAGAACCTAAAGTTATTTTAACTTGGATTTCCAGTCTTCGCCTCTGGGAAGCCAGGGTACGTGCCCTAGATGCTGCTCAGAAACAGCTTTGTTCTTTTTGCTTGTATTGCTAACTAGGTACATTTCCAGCAGGAGAAATGGCAACCCAAAATAGGAATGAAGAGAATGCTATGGACAAGTATACATTTTACAGAAAGCTGGCTGGATAATATGCCTTCTATAATGCTACCTTTCGATCAGCTAGCAAAGGTTTTTGGTTAGCTTGTGGGTGTACTAGACCGGAGCAAGCTAGCAAGTGGAAAATTCTGCCAGTGATCTTGGCTTAACTTCACTGTTCTGGCACGGTCAGTTGCATTTCTGTCATGTTATATTAATTTAGGGTTGTAACATGGGTTGACTGGAGCTAGCCAGTAAACAGAGAGTTTTAACTGTCATGAGTTCAGCAGCACAGTCATTTGATCATTCCACTGAGCACGTTTACATGGACAGCAATAATCTGATATTTACCCGATTATGACAATGCTCCGAATATGACATTGCCATGTGAACAGCATGTTCTGATAATCTTGCTCAGAATAAGGTCATAGTCGGAGTAAGCAATAATCAGATTAAGACGTGGAGTACTTTGATTTAATTTGCTTTTTTGAAGTGCATTGTTGCTATTTATACACCTTAATTGCATTATAACATCTTACTGGGCATTTTTACAGCATTTCGGGACACATACAGAACAGTAAAACTTTATGACGTGGCCCTAGCATCTTGTTTGTTTACATTTTGACTGCTGTTGTTAGAAAGAAGTCCAAACATTTTTGGAGTGAGGCTGAAACTCTCTGTATGCTACATGCTTTAAAGAAAATTAAAATGTGGACATTTTTAAAAAGGTTGCTGACCAAATGAAGGAGGAGGGTTCATGTGTTTTTTTTGTATGTAAATGGGAATGCCACTCAGGTGAACCCCTGAACCAAAATCTTGCCTTGGTTAGAATAAGGCCTGTAGTCCGGTTATTGCTGTCCATGACTTCACTGACATAAGGAAACAGCTACCTAGCTAGCTCACCCACCTGCAATTACGTGCGTTATCCTCTCTTCTCCTTTGAGGGTTTAGAGGGCGAAAGTAAGTTTTGATTGACGTTCATTGATTTGGTCAAAAAATGGATGGTATGGCCACATCATTCAGAATTCCTTTCTGAGGACTACCCAGTAACTCGAAATGGAGCTCTGTCTTGTAGTCCTCAAGAGGAAAATGCTCGCTGCAAACTCTTACATTTGTATTCTTAATTGCTTGTCATGTTTGCAATGGCCTGTTGCTACTCTGTCCCCCGTATTTGTAAACCATGGGAGTGATAAATATGCAAATATTTCAAGCTGCTATGGAAAAATGATTATAGTTTGTATGCAACTAATTTATACAGAGCCTACACTTAAAACTATGTGTGATTTAATTACTGGCGAAATGCCCTTTTAAGCCCTGCCTTTGTTCTCACCTATCCTCAATCTGATGCCCCGAGTTCAAAATTCTAATTCATGTTTTTCACAAAGCAGGAGCTAATGGTAGCCTTTTGTTTGCACTGCAGTCCTCTGACCCATGTCGGTTAGTCATTTTAAACAAAGGAGTCCATGATTTGGATCCATGTTATTCTGGTGCAGAATGCAAGGCCTAATTTTCCTCCCAGTGAGTCACGCCAAGTGCACACTAAGTGGGCCGCCGGTATGCATGCCTTGAATGCCTGATCAAAGGGTCCTGCTCTTTGATTTTTTTTTTTTTTCAAGAATATAGCACTCAGCTTGCGAATTCTCCTCACGCACCGTGGAAGCCATCCCCTTAAAAACCATGCACTCGCACCCATGAATTATGGAGCCAGATTTCCTCCGAGACCAAACACTTGGACAGGCGGAATGGGCTTTCTGCGATTCCTCTGTGTATGAAAATTCGACTGTTGACCAGAGCCTTCCTTCATTTCAGGGTAATCTGTGCAGTCCCTCGGAGCCCAGGCTCCCTCATTATGCTTCCTTTTATATTCACCCTATACAAAGACACTCAAAAAATAATCTTTCAATAAAAGAAAGGATCTATACGAATTTATTCAAAGGAGTTCCCTTGACTGTATATTCACTGAAATGACCCAGATTACATTTTACATACGTGATGTACTACTGACTTGCGTGCTGTAAAATATAATTGGATTCTCTATCATTTACCCATTAAAGAGAACGTGTTCATGTTTTCTGAGTCAGCATCCTAGAGCTTGATCGCTTTCAATCACCTACATTGATTTTACGTCAGTAGAATGTTTTTAAGTGTGATATTCTCTTTGACTGGATAATGTTGACACTCTCCTAGCGCTAGGCAATGTATCAAGTTGATAGCGCATGGATGAAGCTACGATGTAGGTCTCGTAATTGTATCTGCTTTCTGTTGTATATTGTATGACCCCAACCAGGTTCTGTAAATGACTCGATAAATACTTAGTAGTAGGTGTCAAGCACAGGGTAATTGCACATGAGCATGGCTGGTAATGCAGTTTACTGATGCAGCTAGTTATATTATTAGATGGATAGCTCAAGCATGCAGTGGTTATTATACTTCTTTCCGAGAGGATTTACATGCCCATCGTGAAAACATCTGCATGACTGTGAATTAATGAGGCACTGTGCTTTCTAAGATGAATGTCAATTAGAATGGCAAATTGAGTGAAGATTTCAGTGATTAATGTAGTTTATTTTCCCATTTTCAGTGTGACACTGGACAACACGCGTGTTCCAGATATGAGCTGACATTGCATTTTAAATACTCTTCAGGCAGTGATAGAATGCGTAATGACACTTACAACCCTAGAAGTTTTCAAGAAAACCAATCCATGTCCAAAGTCAGACGCTTGAAAGAAGGAAATTCTGCTTCCGTTTGGAGTAATGCAATTCAAATCCATTTTAGCATTAGGATTTTGTAGCACGTTGGTGTACCCCATCGCCCCCTCCCTTACTGAAAGCTCCACTGAATCTAATTAGAATTGTGAAATGGGTGGGCAATTTCCAAAAGGGAAACAATTTCCAAATTGTGGAGCAGAATTGTATAAGAATACCCGGAAATGAAAGCTGACAGTCTGTCCTATCAGCCCATACTGACCTCTTCATTCCACATTTAATCAAAATGCATGATATCCATCCATCCTCATTAGGGTCATGGGGGGAGCTGGGGCCTATTTCAGCTGACTATGGACGAAAGGCAGGGATCCACCCTGGACAGTTCGCCAATCCATCGCAGGGCGCACACACCATTCTCTCTCACACTCATACCTGTGGGCAATGTAATGTCTCTAATTAGCCTGATGTGCATGTCTTTGGACAGTGGGTGGAAACTAGAGTACCTGAAGGTAACCCATGCAATCACAGGGAGAACATGCAAACTCCACACAGAAAGGCCCCAGGCTGGATTGGAACTCACAACCCTCTTGCTGTGAGGCGGCAGTCCATTTTCTGTGCCTGTCAACGAGGTGTTAGTAAAGTGCCTGCACACTTTTGACTACATAGAGTATGTTTGTTACCTCCACCAAGGAGGTTACATTTTCACCCGTTTATTTGTTTGTTTGTTTGTCTGTGTGTTAACAGGATAACTCGAAATGTTTGGCACGAAATTCGGTAGGTTGGTAGATGGTAGTACAAGGATGATTTGATTCAATTTTGGAAGTGATCCGGAGCATATTTTGGATTCTGGATCTGGAAGAATTAAAATATCAGGGTCAGTGTGATATCACTGACCGGATAGCTGAAAAAGTTTTGAACGGTTTGGTACGAAATTTGGCAGGATGATAGATGGTGATCCAAGGAAGAGTTGATTTAATTTTGGAAGTTATCCAAAACATATTCTGTAACCAAAAGAACCAAGAGATGGTGTGGCGTTGGTTTGTACTCTACCGAGTGCCCTCTAATTGACCTTCGGTTTCTGTTTCCATGGCCATTAGGTTGCATGCTATGGATAGAGCACTATCACTGGGTGCGTTTCGACCGCTTTCCCGGCATCCAGCTTTCCAGGAATGCTGACCTACTTTCCCTGATCTCAGTGCAGCTACGCACTCCTTTCAGTGAGGGCCAAAAGCCATTAGTATGCCTTCAGCTGTTTGACAGTCAGGCTCTCCTCCTTTGGAAATGCATCACAACAAAGGGTTGTGGGAACTGTACGTTTTTAATTACTGGCTGGATGCATTACCTGTCTTTTGAAACTACAAAAAAAAGCTAACTTCAGACCGAGCACAATTTAAAGAAATAGATCTTGATCTAAAAATAGAGTGTGCTAAAAACCAAATCGACTGACTATATTAAGATTCACGAAAGCGCGCTCCAGCAGCTCTGTGTTCAGGTTACAGAGAGTTCCAACTCATCTTCCTCTCAGTGGTAATAACCCAGTGAAATATGAAATTGTTTTTTAATAAAACTGGAAATGAACATAGCAGTTTACTGTGGTCATGTACAGCATTATCTGTGATTGTGATAGAGGTGGTGAGAGTGCTATTTTGTCAAATATTAGCAATTGCGAGGCCAAACTGGCAAATTTTATCTCCCCGCTAACACTGACTGATAACTTTATTCGGCTAATCTAACGCGAGTTGCTGCTGGGCAATCTTTGTCAACTGTAGGAGGAAACAGATGAAATTTATTCACTAAAGTTTATGTCTTGTGGGTCACTCACTTGGCTAAAACAATAGTTAGCATAGCATATAAATTAATGAGCCACAACATTGACTGCCTTTCTGAGGTAGCTGACCAACAACCCACTTTGTTACCCTAATGATACATGTAAGGTAATTTTAGTTAATATGTTAACTCACGTTGAATGGAGTGTGAGCTAACATTAGCAAACTAAGCACAGCTGATCAGACAAGTGACATGGTGAAAACCATTCTGTACATTTTTTTTATTAAATCTTTCCTCTCTTCTGTAGTTTGTATAAGCTTTGTGGCTTTTGCGGAATCAGTAGTTTTGAACTTTCCACCATCAATGCAGTCAATGGTAAGTTCAAGAAGTTCTAACTCCGATCAGCCGTAAAATTAAAATCACCTGGCTAATATTGTGTAGGTCCCCCCCCGTGCTGCCAAAACAGCTTTGTCTAGCTGAGGTCCACTTGAGCTCCTGGACCCAGAGTTTCACGGAGCATCACACTCTTTCCACCAGCTTGTCTTCTTCCCACAGTGTATCATGGTGCCATCACTTCCCCAGGTAGATGGTGCTCACGCCCTTGGCTGATGCGCACAATAATAATGAAAACAGGACTCTCTGGTCCAGACGACCCTCTTCAATTGCTCCAAGGCCCAGTTCCAATGCTCAAGTGCCTGCTGTAGGCATCTTCAACGGTGAACTGGGTTTACCGGGGGGTACTCCAACGGATCTGCGGCCACAAAAGTCCATACGCAGTAGTATGCGACTGCACTTTGTGTTGTGACACATTCCTCACATAAGCATCATTAAAATTCTCTGTGACTTGTGCCACAGTTGCCCTTTTGTCCGTTCAGAGACAGGATAGCCCTTGTTGCCCTTGTGCATTGATGATCCTTGGTTGCCCAACACCCTGTCATCAGTTCATGGATTGTTCCTTTTGGGACCATTGCCAGTAGATATTCACCACTGCCGACTGGAAGCACCCCAGAAGGCTTGTTGCTTCAGGAATGTCCCTTACCCACTCATCTGGCCATAACAATTTGGCCCTTGACAAAATGGCTCAGGTACAATTTCTTCTGCATCCGACCCATCAACTATTAGAATGACTGTTCGCTTTCCATCTATGGTTTATCTGCAGACCTTGGCGTGTGTCTTTGCTATGAGATAATCAACATAATTTGCACCGTCTGTGAGCAATTTTCATGTTCTGGCTTATAGGTGAATACAAACATGGTTTATGAAAACGCAGAGTGGTCCGCTTCCAGGCTAAGCCCTTCATTGAATGGCTTACATCTTTGGACTAAACAGGAGGGAGAGAAAATGTTATATCTGAGCTTACAGGACCCTGAGGGGGCATGCATACCAGTGCGACACATCAGACAATCCGTTTATGTGATGGCTGGCAGAGTACAGAGTCAGAGAGCACTCGATAGGAAAAAAAATCTGGTTCACAGCTTTGATTTTCAATATTGTTAGCCCCATAGCATAATTGCCCAAGTCATATTTTTGCCAAATTGAGATATTGGCTGCCTGTTCTTTTGTGTTGGCAAAAAATGTGTTTTTTCCCTTTTTTTTCCTCAAAACCTTAAAATTACATAAATAAAACCCATTCTCTTAAAATAATAATAATAATAACAAAATCTTTAAAAATGAGATAGGCAATTATGCTTTGAGGCTAGCGATATAGTCTTTGTGTTTTTGGCCAAGGACAGAATTATTAGCACTTTAGTTCTGCACTCCAGTACATAGGTTTTAAAGCAATGGATATAGGGTTAAAGTAGATACTGTCAGCTTTAATTTGCAGGCAACCATATCTGGTTTAATTTGCAGACATCCATATCATGTGAACCCAGTTGAAATGACATATTTTTAACATAGCATCACTATCCAAATAGTGAATACATGCGGACTGCAAAGTAAAAACAGGCTGTGACATGGCTGACTGTGATGAGCGCATTTCAGAGGACAGAATGAAAACAAAATTTTTAAAAAAGAATATCCAAATTACGCCTCTGCGGGGAAAATTTGGAATTGTCGTTCACCTGTTTAATTGGCAATAAGGAGACAAATGCCACTGATAAATTGCATTGAATTAGCAGTCTGTTCATATTAATCTGATGGCATTCCTGAATGAGCAACTAAGCGCTTACGATCCTCCATTTCATTTTGCAAATACATAAACAACCCTTTATGAACAATTTAAACAAGCGGACTTTTATGCATGGCGGTGGAGTTGTGGAAGTTTTTGATTCATTGGGCTCTAAATTCATTGACCAGGCGCAGGCGCGGCGAATGGGGGGAGTGCCGCGCCAACGGGGTGTATCCAGGCGTATTTTCTAATTTCGTGCCCAGTGCAGCCAGGCGCAAGTACTCCTCTGTCCCGCCTCTGTCCCTCCTGCCGGCACAAGTAGCAAAGAGGGAGGAGAGAAGGCGTGAGTGGCTTTAACACAGCCGAGTCAACTCTTCACCAATCAAATGAGCTCCTCTACTCACCTTTAAAATGTTGGAATAAAGAAGCCTCTGTCCTATATCTGCGTGATGCGTTAATGTTGCATTTTACTTTGCTGCTTCAGGCATGTTTTCTGCACCGCTTACATCAATATTAAGCATTACGAATATGAGTTAGCTGGCTAGCTAGGGCATTCGCGAATTATTACCATGAGCGAACTTGAATGGAATTTCAAAACAAAACTACGTCAGATCATTCAAACTTATGAAGTTGGAATGAAATACGACGGTTGCTCATTTATTTCTTCTGCCTGCATCATTGGGAAGAGAAACGATGGATAGCGTGTTCCTATTATTACACCCAGTTGCTGCTTAAAATTTTAGGATTAACATGCATGGACAACAATGCAAGATACGTTACACATTTATTTTCAATATGTGATCTTAACTCAGTACGAGATCATAGCAATCAGGCTGTATTCCTTTCCCCTACTAAAAACCATAAAACCTAAGTGACAATAATAGTATTAAGCTGCTTGCACACTGGACGCAAAACAAATTTTTCGCAAAACAGATTACATTCAAAGTCAATGCAAAGACGCGAATACACGCGAATAAATGAAAAATTCGTTTCGCGTCCGGTGTGAAAGCAGCTGAAGGACACATACCCACATAGCCTACACATGCACTCACGCGCCCACATGCACACATCTCTCTCTCTCCCCCTCTCTCTCTCTCTCTCTCTCTCTCTCTCTCTCTCTCTCTCTCTTTGATCTGACATCAGGACAATTGATATAGATACTATGATTTATGTGCTGATTCAGATAGTTACATTAAATAGTGGTTGCTGTAATTATTAATTGCATTGAAATGTGCCTGACATTCAAGAAACCTGCCTGTGAGGTTTCGGTGATGTGTGCGCACTGTGCGCCGGTCAGCCAAATTACCACTGCACAGAAAGTAAACCAGGTTGGAGCTGGCGAGCTCTCTGTGCACTTTCGGCGGAGCCTTTATCCACGAAATTGTCACTGCGTCATGATGAATATGTGACACCTCCCCCTACTACACCGCCACACCCATCTCGGCGCACGTCCGTCTACCAAATTTCCAAAGTGGCTGAGCATATGTGTTGCACCGCACAAAATTACCACTGCACGGGCTGCACCGGACGAAATTACCACTGCGTGGGCTGCGCCACCCTGCGCTGCACCAAGAAATTAGAGCCCTTAAAGAAAAAAAAAAATGTAAAATACAGTACATAAGCATGCCTTATACTAATAATAATAATTATATAATATAATTATTATAATAACCAACAAAGATATAGAACACTGACTTAGAATGGGGAAAAAAAAAATCAAACTATCTCTTCAAAGGGTTAAGTATACATTGTACAAGCAATCTGCATATTTTATCAACAATAATATTATTCTGGATAAAATATGCAGATTGCTTGTACAATGTATACTTAACCCTTTGAAGTGTTAGTTTGATTTTTTTTCCCATTCTAAGTCAGTGTTCTATATCTTTGTTGTTTTCAATTACCAGTGATTGGGACTGAGCATTATAATCACACATTTTCAATCTCACACCTCTAAGATTGAAATTAATTTGTTATGCTTCATGAGCCAAATGGCAACTTTGAGTAGAAACAAATAAACTGCATTCCTAAGGGCATGTTGCTCTGTTTCTGTCTTACAATTCAGTCCACCTTCAAAAGGGTAGAAGAAGAATGACATTGTGCTTGCTATAGCTATCGCTCGGGCCGATAGGCACCGAGCCTAAAAATGGGCTGTTTTTTTTTTTTTTCCGTGTGGCGATCTTCCTTCGGCTCAGTTACCAATACAGCACATGCACAGATTTTAGTTGCGAGCACGAGGTTAAAAGCTCATCGGTCCGAGCAAAGGCTATCAATAGCCTCTTCTTGTTTATTTAAATTTGGGGAAAAAAATCTCTCTTCTTTCATGAACATGCTGTGTTGTCATGTCGTTCTATCTCGTATCTGGTTTGGAATTTCTTTGGTAATAACATTTAAAGTTCAATAATGTGTACTTTAACAGTGTGCTTCATTTACTCTGGCTATTCTCAGTAACGTTATGCCTTCGGTAACAGATTTTAAGATTGTATGTTCTCATCCACTGTTTTGACTTCTGCTTTGCGGTGTCCCATCTACCATGATCCATATGAATGCAGCATAAAGCCATGTTTATCTCTGTTCCTCAGAGATCCTGGTAAATCCTACATGGTGATGACTAATGTAAATATCACCTGCCACAATTACGCAGCTGAAGCTCCTTCCATACAATTCCTCTGAGGCACTGTCTGCACAATGGATACAAACATGGACTCTTTTCACAGTATGAGGGTGCATTTGGTTACCCCATTCCTCAAAGACAGAAATCTGGCTGATGACCATGTTTGTTGGGTTTGTTGGGGCAAGTTTAGGGGTTGGACCAGATGGAACGGACCCATGGATGGGATTCTGTCTATAATCTGTTCGTAGCAGATTCACGCACATTGAAAAAGCTGAACTATACATTTATCTTGCAGCCCAAAAAAATATGACTCAATGTTTTGTAATGCCATACATCTGAGTCTCAGACTTGGAGCCTACCTAATTGAGCTGTGTTGAGTCAACTTTATGACTTCCATTCCTGTCTTTTGAGTTGTGGCTTGCATTTTTCTCGAATAAATAAATCATTTTGAAATCCACCGTCAAGGTTCTGTACATACATTGTCGCTTTGAAACTCCATTGGTTTTCACCCATAATGTATAATTCAGTAAACCCTGCGAGTGTCTGGCAGTTCAAAGTCATGTTTGAAGCCATCACAGATGCTCCAAACACACTGTCACATTTCGTATGGCAGCAATCCACCATGAATGGCTGATTTTTCTAATTTGTTAACAGAAAATATGGACAGCTAGTTACAGTGAGAGCCATGCTAACAGCTGAGTAGCCAAATAATTCTGTAGTGCATTTGCAGGGGCTTCCCAAACATGCTCCTGGAGGTTTAACATCATGTAGGTTTTCACTCTAAACCAAGGGCAGCTGAACACATGCAACAGCTGGGATCTTAATAAGCTCCTTATTAATAGACACAGGTGTGCCAAATTGAGGTTGTAATGGAAGCCTACAGGAGCAGAATTGGGCAGACCAGCTGTATGAGGTTTGTGTGATGGCATTTCAGTGGAGATGGGGGCTGTAACAGGGCCTCGCAAGGCTGTAAGTTGTGTTTGTTTTTCCCTCAGTGGAGAGAGAACGAGAGTGAACACTGGGCTTTCACCTCCTCAGTCTGTTAAAATCCACTCGTATTGTTGCCCTTTTCTGAGAACAGGAAGGAGGACATGCCACACTTTACTGATTTGAGCTGGTGCAAGGACATTGTACTTATTAGAACAGTATTCCATCAAACAACTGGTTGCAGGAGTGTATGAGGTATAAGTCCTGAAATCTGGTGCTTGTTGTCCACCACAAGGTTAGTGTGAGTGTTTGTGTGTGTACATTGTTATATAGCAACCACAACAACATGCTGGTCATTATACAAAAATAATGAAATAATTCCACACCTAAGGAGTGTCATATACCCCGACTCAAAGCGATGGTTTGAAAGGTAATAAATGGGGTTGATCTGATTGGCCTCAATGAAACCAAACTCCATCTAAACCCTCAGGTAATTAATTTGCTTTCGACCAACACTTTTGACAACAGCACCATTGTTGCGCTATTGCCTTATGTCACAAAATTACTGGAATGGAGTAAGGCACACGCAGTTTTGATCGGCGATGTCGTTACCACTTGCGTTTCCCAATTGTGTTTAAGGCCCAATAAGTCCAAGGATCTTTTCTTCATTGCACACATAGATATCTCTGTCAAAATGTGACATAAGACAGGAAATAACTGCTTTCAACACGAAACACACCTTATTAGGACAAATTAAGGGCTTATTGACATCCTACGATTGCAATGATGGCTGGAATAAAAACCAGCATGCACATGGGGCCCAAGGACCGAGTTTGGGAACCACCAAAGTAAACAAAACCCTATGATTACTTAAGAGAGTAATATTGGTCACATTAATGTAAAATGCAGTCTTACCATAAAAATTTTCAGTTATTTGGTGAGCCTGAAATCAAAACTCGTAGAATGAGTGAGTATGCTTGAATAATTCAGTTCTGAATTCAAAATGCCAGAATCAAAATTAAATCTCTGCTAACATGAAAATCTGCTCTTTTTATTGGTTCCAATGGCAGTGGATTTAGTTCTTCTGTTCAAAAATTGATTCACCACACTATTAGAACATTGGAAAGAATTTTACAGTTGTTGTGCATACATTTGAAATGGATGTTTCCTCTGAATATCCTTATGAATGTTTCAAAATATATTAAATATACGTATATATACCACCTTTTCTTTGCAGAAAGATGTTTTCTTAGCATAGCACGATTTAAATGACTTTTTGCTGTCCAGATAATATTTAAACGTTAAAAGCAAACACATTTTTCGGCGCTCAAAATAAAATGTCAGGCAAGGTATAAGTGATGGGTGCCATGGAAACTGCGAATGGGCCCCCATCCCCCACTTGCCTCCCCATCTCCCCCTTCTCCTGTATTTTACTTTTTTTTATCTTCGAGAGAGGGCTTTGCCTTCAGTTGGGCTAGTCACAACAATGCTGCAACTTTAAAAGGAAATCATGACAAACTGTATGCTAAAATGAATTCTTATCTGTCGCACTACAGGCTGGGTTAGTTAAAATTCTACAGCCTTGTAGCAGAGCACCATTGCTTCAGCCTTAACCCTTAGAGGGCTGAAATACATTTTTAAAAAAGTATAAATTTAATTATCTTGTGCTGTTGAAAACCTATCATTTGGCTAATATTGGAGCTCTTTTAACCCTTTCAGCGCCGTGGGCAACTATTGTTGCCCAATAATATGAGATATCAAAGTCAGATGCTGTTGAAAACCTATCGTGTGGCACCTTTTCAAAAGAGCTCCCGCAGGGGAGCTCTTTTACACAAGTTGCCACATGATTGGTTTTCAGCAGCTCAGGACAACTACATTTTTAATTCCTTGAAAATATTTTCGGCCCTCAAAAGGTTAAATAAGTCACCACATGATAGGTTTTCTACAGCTTTGATTTTGATATCTTACATCATTGAGTAACAATAGTTGCCTTTAGCACTCTAAGGGTTAATCGACAAGTAATTGACTTCTTCAGCTCTTGCAGTATAGTGAGGTCACTGATCACCAACAAATGTTTTCAAACAGTTGTAGCATTTCTAAGCTCATTTCAAATTGTGGAACACATTTTGTTGAATCCAGGCCAAAGCTCTCCTTGAGCCTTTCAGTTCCACTTTTTTTTTGTTTCCGGTTGCGGACTGTCAAAGAATTGAATTGAATTCCTTTTTGTTTATTTTTGATATATTTGCTGTGATGTGAAACAAAAATAGTTATTGATTCCAGACTGGTCTCGAGCTCTGTGAAGATAAATACTTGAGCAGTATTGCCAGAGGATGCAGACTTGAGATTTGTTTTTATTCCATTCTAGCCTTCAAAACATGACACTGCGAGTCTTTCTTGCGGATTCTGTTTGACAGGTGTGCAGATTTAATACTCATAAAACACAGAAGGGGTAGAGCCATTCAAAATGATCCAACACTAAATGCAGTACAATGTAAACGTTCAGTCAATCGAAGCGCTCAAAACCAAAGGACTTGCCTCAACTCCAGTTGTGCAGCCCGTTAGTATTTGGAGAGCGCTTTTGTATACAAATGTTTGCAATGCCTAAGATCTCTTGGTATGCCTTCAGAGTAAGGCTGAAAAGCACAGTTTGCACTTAAGCCTCATATTCATTGTTTCATTTCAGTTTACTTGATTACAGAGGCAAATGACTGGAATGAATCGGTGTCCAAATACATGTGGACTTCCCCAGGTGTCCCTTCCATACTCTACACTTTTAAGCTGCATGAGGTTCTTGATTAGTGACTGGAGTCTTTGGTGTTGTGTTGCATTCCAGATTGTTGCCTGCAGTGCCGTCCTACAGTACGACCCTTAATGAATTCTGGAGCTAGGCAAAAGAGCCTTATGTCCCATGGACCTGCTTCAGTCTGTTCCCTTTAAATCCCACATATATTTGCCACAGGCAGGATCGTCCATCTCCATCAAGGGATCACTAATTCATCCCTGTGCCTGCTTACCCTCCATCATGTGACACGGGCATATAAATTCTTTATCGTTCCATTACGCACCAAAGTGCGCCAGTGAGCAAAACCCAATACATTATGTACAGCACGGAAGATGGAAGCTTGTTCCTATAGTATGTCAGGTCATACTCCCTTTAGTATGCAGGTGTCCTGTGTCTCTGGTTGTATATACTGTTGTATAAATTGAATAAGATTGATCTATTGAATAAATAACAGCCTACTGCTGCCCGCATTGATTCCTATGCACAACTTTTGTGGACTTGACCACATGAAAAAAAGCTATAAAGCGGAAACTCTGGGTGATCGGTTCGAGAAAATGTTGAATTTCTGCACCCTTACTCCTGATTGGCTATTTTACAGAGTGCATGGGCAGGTTAAATAGCCTATAGGCCATGTCTGTCTTCATAGTGTAGCACCATCCTATTCTTCTTAACAGATGTTGCTCTCTTTCCTCTAGGCTGCTAAACTTCCGATGTCGATCATCATCGTTGGAGTCGGCCAGGCTGAGTTTGATGGTAAGATCACGTCAGGTTATGCAGTAGGACAATGATGCAAAGCACACAAGCAAGTCTACCTTTGAATCGCTCAAATGAAACAAAATGATGGGTTTGAATCAGCCAAGTCTAAGTCCTGACTTCAAATCAAATTAGATGCTGTGGCATGACCTTAAACTGGCAATTCATGTTTGAAAACCCTCCTGGCTGAATTAAAACAATTCTGCAAAGAAGACAGAGCCAAAATTCCTCCACAGCAATATAAAAGACTCATTGTCAGTTATTGCAAATGTTGTTCCCACCAGTGGTGGCATAACCAGTTAATAGGTTGGGGGGCAATTATGTTTTCACGTGGGTGATATACTAGATTTTAAATAATTCTTTACCATTAATATATCAAAAAATCATTTAAAAGCTGCATTTTTGTGTTTACTCACATTGTCTTTGTCTCATAGTAAAATTATTTGAATGATCAGAAACATTTAAATACCACATATAAGCAAAAATATAAGAAATTGGGAAGGGGACAAATACACTTTCATGGCAGCATAGTACCACCAGCTGAAACAATATCGCAGACCAAGTACACCACTTCATAGTAATGGTATTCCATGATGGCAGTGATTTTTTTTTCAGCAGGATAACACACCCCCACGATGCAAAAATTGTTCAGCAATGGGTTGGGGAACATGAAAAAGTTGTTGATGTGACCTCTAAATTACCCATATCTCATTCTGGTCAAGCATCTGTGGGATGTGCATGAAAAACAAGTTTGATCCATGGAGGCCCTGCCTTGCAACTTACAGGACTTACGGTATCCGCTGCTAATGTCTTGGTGCCAGATGCCACAGGATACCTTCAGAGGTCTGGAGGGGTCCATGCCTTGATGGGTCAGAGCAGTTTTTGCAGCAGAAGGGGGGCGAACACGATATTAGGCAGGTGGTTCGCAGCTGATTGAAGAGGAAGCATTACGTAAAACAATCAAGAATAAATCAAACAAGGTTCCTGCAGGCAGGCAGATGACTTTGTGGCTGAATGTCTTCCTGTGGGTATTTATTTTTTATTGATAGTTGTATTACTCACAAGAGAACTGCATGATAGCTGTAGCATTTTATTATATTTTATCTTCTGTCATGGTCAAACTCTGCAATAGTTACTTCCCCTCATAAATCATTGCACAACACATTCCATACTTTGGACTGCGCTCTGTAGGTGTAATTGTGTTTGGATAATGAATGGTCTCAACAAACCCAAGGAAAGGCAATCCCCCTTTTAATAGCCCTTTTCAAGCATAACACAACCGTCAAAACAACAGCAGGCACTGCTACCAAAAATTCACAACATAATGGATTCAGAAAGTTACAGCCCAGAGCATGTGCGACGACCACACTGTAAAAAGATCTCTCTGATGCCTGGAAGCAAGGTATTTCATGCAGGCTGTGATCCAGATGTATGCGTACCCACTGGAGTTATTAGTAGGAAAGTCACAGCCGCTACCCATCGTCCTGAAGCTCTGCTGTGTTTGGAACAGCAGCTGAAGGAACAGCGCCCCCTCCAGCACACTGGGTTAGCCCTCTGCTTCCAAGTCACAGCCCTCTGCTTACCATAATTTCTATTTCAAATACATGCATTATATCAGAAAGATGCACTAAATATTCACATTGTACCCCTAACACATACACTGCATATAGGGTATATACCGTATATTGCATGTTAATCGTATATACAGTATTTAGTACATTTTATGTTTCACGTATATCTAACATTTTGAGCACTGTATGGAAAAAATTGGCTGCAACCCCTTTATCTTAAATGATCACATTTTATTTCATACTGCCCAATAATAGGATTAAAGTGTACTCTTCATCTTCATCGAAAACAAGTTTTGCTTAATGATACAACCCAACAGATCCCTGGCACATCTGGCAATAAAAGACAAAAAAAATCGCCTTCATGTTTGAGCTGATCTATTATAGCTTGTCTTTTTGCTACACACTACATGAGTACAATTCCGGAAAATAGAGGACGTTGCCTGTAAAACGAGGCCTTATACATGCATTTGGGCTGTACGGTTCGTCTTTTATCAGCTTGTTATGTGGGAATGCCAAAAAGACAAAATTAAGGAATGGTGGGCTCTAAAGGGTTAAATGTTTTTGAGAAATATAACTCTTCAATATTTTGAAATAGATTCAAGTCAAAACAGACAGTCCACCCAACACTCTGATTTTGAACCCTTCTGCTTTAGTGGGTCTGAAGCACACAGACACGTTGTTGTAATTATAAGGCCAGTTGATGCACTGGGATTTGGAGGGGGACGTGGGGGGGCAGAAAAGGTCTGGAGCAGGGAGAGTTTGGCGAGAATGACGGGGGTTAATTGGCGGGTGCATGGTAATTATCAATGCCAAACTGTCTGGATAATAAATGGATGTCATCCCATCAGCGATGCACCTCGAACACGTTCCGTGATGTGAATTTAGAGCAACTGCTCACAGCTGCTGTCGCGGATTTACCATCTCAGGTTCAGCTCTGTGCACAACTGTGCCTTCATCTGAATCCTTTTCATTCCTGTCATTTCACGCTGATGTTTACACTACATGCCTGAGATGAGACAAAGGTAACGTAAATCCTTCAAGACAAGGTGTGCATAAGAAATAATTTAGGTTTTGGTGAATACAGTACTGAAAACTGTACTTGAATCCAACTCCGTGGGTCACTGAGAATTTTCAGGAAAACCAACCAAAAGGCCCAATTATATAAATGATTCCAACACATTACTTATCTGTACCGAATAGTATATGATTGGCTACTTGTAACTGTAAAGGTATTTAAGACAATTGTTTGACGAAAGTAGACTGCAAGATGGCCATTTTATATCAAGTGTCCTTCCAAACGTTTCAGCTTTTTTCGCACCTAGAAAATATCACCTTATTTTGCAGTAGGCTAGTGAAATTTGCTTGCCTCACTAACAAATCATGACTCAAATGACTCTTAAGCGTCCTCTCATTGGCAGTATTTTTTGTCTTATTTTGTATAATAGCATTAGGATTTTAGGATAAACTATAAGACTAAAATAGTCAAGATTAGCTTAGTTTTTGGTTTGTGCAGTGCATTCATGTATGAATTTTACAGTGAGTCAGTCAATTCTGTTGGGACCCCTGCCTCCCAAAAATATTATACAATGTCCATCAAAAGTTAGGGAAGCACGGCGTGATGTTTGGCTCTGTTCTCCAGCACAGTGAACTGGAAATAAAACAGTAAACATGAGGTTTAAATGCAGACTCTCTGCTCTAATTTGAAATTTCAAATTGCAAGTGCAAAAGTGCAAAACCAAGGTGAAATAATGAAAAGTCACTGTGCCCAAACTTTTGATGAGCCATGTCAATATTTTTGTGTGCGTGTGTTTGTGTTTTTTTTTAGCCATGGTTGAGCTGGATGGCGATGATGTCAGAATCTCCTCTCGAGGGAAGCTGGCGGAGCGAGACATCGTCCAGGTGAGCTTACAGAGCGAGCACTGGCCGAGAAAATAGTAGCATGTGTCTGGAATAAATCAATGGAACGCGACCGCTAGCTTCCTGAGAATGGCTGTGAAATTAATGTGGCAGTAAAAGTGAAGTACTGCTGGTGTAGCAGATGATTGGCTCGTTTGGTTGATTGACGAATAATTATAGATGATATGTACCCAGCGTGCTTTGAGCTTGCTGGTGCACGGTGTCACAGGTCCCTCTTTGTGAAATGCAAGTTTGATGCAGTTTGAAGATGAGTTTAAAAAACGTATTGGTATAATGTATTCATAACTATGCGTCATGACACCTTCGAAGTGTTTTAGCCTGTGCCAGTGATCGCTGGTCTCAAGCATTAATTCTTCTGCCTTAAATTTGAAATTGTGATGTTAGATAGGGAACCTGTACTCTGTTTTTTTTCCTCTATCTTTTGAAAAACTCATATACCCCCCCCCCCCACACACACACACACACACACACATATATGTATATACTGTATGTATGTACAACTGATATCAGTGCTGGCTGATGAACTGGCGATAGGGGAGGCTCAAAACAATCCCTTAAATGGCCAGTTTTCATTTGTAACGCACACCTGTCAACTCTCACGCATTCAGTGTGAGTTTAAGTGGCATATTTACGTTCCTCAGCTGTAGTCAGCAATCATTCAATTAACGCGTATGTAAGAGATTCTCGCGCGGAATTGAAGTCCTTGTGCACTGGAAGGTTTGGAAGCAATGGAATTGCATAAAGACGTTTCAAATGATCTTATTCCATTTAAACGATCCTGAAACACATGCATTGCTTCCAATCCCTGAATAAAGAAAAGCGTGAGAAGTCCGGAGTCATGATTGGTATGCGTTATAAATGAAAACTGGCCACATCTGATAATGTTGAGAGTTATCGGAGTTTCTGTGATGGTAATTTAAATGAATGATTGAAAACAGGTCGTGACCAATCATTCTTTTTAAGGGATTGTTTGAGCCTCCCCTGTTGCAAGTTCACCAGCCGCGACTAATATTTATATATATATATATATATATATATATAGTGTTGTTTTCCCTAGCACAGAGGGCTGCATGGACTGCAAGATCATGGCTATCATAGAACTGTTCCTGTAACTGCCAACTCTCCTGCACAATAAATCATAAACATAAGCCGAGAAGAACTATAGCTTTCAGGCTTCACGAGAAAGGCGGATTAGGTCTTCGATCCTTCCCATTACCCCGCAGTCATGTTTAGATCACATCCCCCCAACCCCCAAGTGTGCATTGACATATCCTACGGGCTAGATCCTTCAGGATTAGCGTATGCAAATCATCTGTGATTCAACATGAAAGTCAATAGAGTACACGCATCGGGAGTCGACAGGCGAAACACCAGGAAGTCATTTGTTATTGATGAGGATTGGATTTGTGTGATGCCATTAATCAGGGTTAGGTACCAGGACTGCAAGGTGATGCTTTATGGATTTTCGTGTAAGGTCATCAACAAAGATTTACTGCATGACAACGATGTGAGTGTGCCCTACAATGTCCTTAGTATATTGGTCTTTACTTATTGAATATGGGTCACTTTCACAAAACTCTACACGAGCTACACAGCTTTACTTAGATGCCACTGATGGTCATGTTCTCGCATGTCCTTCAAACCATGTTCATACCGCAGAATGTTCATGTGTTCTTTGGTTTTTTACTGGTATTTTTCTCTGTTAATGTTTAATGTTCATAAGTGCTTATGTTGTTTACTAACATTTTTACACTATTAATTTTTTTGATACCTTGTGTTGTAACCTTCATTTTTGTCACCCTGTCACAAAATTTTGTTCTATCTTTTGTTCAAAATTTTGACATATCATGACCTTTTCGACGTATCATTACCATGTTCTGTGGTCATCTTTTTGTTGACTTGTTTCTCTGCAGTTTGTTCCATTTCGGGATTACATGGACCGGACAGGTAATCACGTTTTGAGCATGGCCCGCCTGGCTAAGGACGTCCTTGCCGAAATTCCGGACCAGTTCATCTCCTACATGAAATCCCGCGGCATCAAGCCGAACCCGGCCCCGCCCCCTTACACCCCTCCAGGACACACCATGCACACGCAGATTTAAGCCCACCTCTCGGGATCGGTGATGGGATGGGACCGGGGCTGTGATAGGGTGCGGAAACTACCTTTGAACTTACACGAGAATTTTTACGAAAGTTCCCACCTTCTTGGACCCTTCCACACTGGCCTGCCCTGAGCATCCAAAGGCACAGATATCTGTCTCAAATGGTCAATTTGTTTTTCTCGGTTGGATAAAGTGAAAAAAAAAAAGAAGTTTGCAGAGATGCAGCAACCCTGGAGAGGTTCTATCGTTTCCTTTCCTGGATGGAGGAGAAGAGGAACACCAGAAAGGGATGAAGAAGAGTGTTGTTAGCGATTTGACGTTGTGGCGTCCGTGGTTGTCTCGATGTCCTGGGTGGCGCATCCCTTCTCGGCTCTTTCGAGCAAACTGTCATTATTGTGTTAGAGTGTATGCGTTTGAGTGATGTTTCTAGATAACTTTCTGAATGTTGATTTATGAAAAGTCAGTATTATGACTTATGAAATTTATAAAGTATTTATTATGGGGTGAAGGAAAGTGCAGAAAGTGTTTTTCATTGTGGTTTTTTTGGTTTTTGCCATTTGTTTTCTCTAATGTCAGGGAGATATATATCTTTATTTCCATATATAATAGCATGAGGTTATGGGTAGAATTCAAAATGCATCATTTTATATACAGTATGTACTTGCCTTTCTCTTTAGATTTCTTGGGAAAAGGGTAATTCCATCTCACAATTAAGGGAATAGTTCCGGTGGAACCCAGCTGTGAATATTCTTGCCATCCACCTCCTCGAACATTGAAGATAGTGTATTAGAAAGCACTATTTTAGCAAGGAGAAGCACAAGCCTAACCTTATACACATGATTACAAGAATACTTCAAACCAACAAATGATTAAATGATTGGACGTGCCTACTTTCATTTCTGTCCAATAATATGCAGCACTGTTCAAACGTTTTGATTAGAAATTTTTGTTTTTGAAAGAAGTGGGTACTTTAATTCAACAAGGTATCATGAAATTGTTCCAAAAAAAAATATAGCCGAGACACATAATGTTGCAAATTATTATTGCGAAGAAATGTTATTGTATTTTGTAATTCAGTCATTATATATAATGGGAAAGCCCTGTTTACAGCAGGCAGTGTACTCCAGTCTACTGAGGACACATAGCACCACCTCATTATTTTGTAAATGTGCTAATGTGCTAATTTTAAAATGGAGAAAACACTGTCATGATATAAGGTCAGCAAAAACTATTTCCATTCTCGTACCATCTAAAGTAGTGAACTGGCTCTTCAAAGACCAATTTTGGTTTAAAAATGGGCAACAAGAAATAACATGTTTGACTTTTGAAACTCGTCACTCATTCATTTTAAAAGATGAAGGTTATTCCATGCATGGCATTGCCTTGCAAATGAAAAGTCTATCTTTACTATCATTACGGTTCATTACTGCCTTGACTGAAGAGCAGACACTGGGTTTGACCAGTGCAGAGGGAGATGTGAAAGGCCTAGATGCAAAACTTTACTACAGGACAAGTACATCAGTGACCCTATTTTGAGAATCAATGTAATGTATCAATGTATCACATAGAAAGACTGAATTAAAACATTGTTTTTTTTTAGCAGTAAAAGTTTTTATAGGGAGTTCCCTATAACGTAGGTTAATGAACAGGGCCACTCCCAATGCGCCCTCCTATTCATCCTTATGCCTATATATACTTCCTACATTCCCACAATCCCCACTCGTCTCATTTCTACGTCCCTCCCACCCTTTCCCTCTCCAAGAAGGAAGCAAGAAACAGCCACCACCTGGGACCGCAGGGGGCTTGGGAGCCACACGAACTCCGACAAGAGACGTGAGCCCCACCCTGAGTCTCGCCACCCGGGGGACGCCCAACGTCCACACAATCACAGACAAAGTCCAACATCACACTCGCCCCAATCTCCTATCCGCAATCCCACCCAATACTCTCCTCTACTTTGGGAGTGGTCCAGAATTCATTAAGTATATTTTAACAATTTAAGGCTACCTAGGTGAATAAAATTCTTATGTTTTCAAAAACAAGACAATTTTCTGCCAAACTTTGGAATGGTACTACATATGTCCAAAGTACTGAGAAAGGTTGTCCTTTTCTACGCTTCAGTCAACCCAGAGCAAACATTTAAGAAAACCAAATATCTGGTGACAGGGGTTCTCCCACTTGTGCTGAGGAATGGAGAATAGGCTAGCCTGAGTGGCTTAATTAATGCACAGAGCTATGTCACAAAACTAGGCTGAGGAGCCACACTAGGCTATGTTGCTGGGGCAGCCGTAGCTTGTTAACTGTACTGAATGAAGTGGTCAGTCGACAATGCTAGGCTACGTGGCTATGCTAATTTCTGAGCCATTCTTTCATTGGGTCGTCTTCCATTTCACATATAAATTGAATGCAAAAAAAAATTACAATAGATTCTTTTTCACCAATTTTTTCACCTTTTTCACCAAACCAATTTTACTGGGGGTTGAACTGTAACAGCATGCTGGGGGAATGACCACGGGCCTTCCTCAATTACAGACTTTATCTAAAAAAGTCATAAAAAATGTCATTTTATGATACACAAGCTCTTATCACCAATTTCTTGGTGTTTTTGTGTCTAAGAAATTGTGGGAGAAGAATTCAAATAGCCATTCACTATATTTTAAAGAATTTCAAATAAGTGAGTACAGTGCTGAGAAAAAGTATTCGCGCCCTTCTTGATTTCTTTCTATTTTTGCGCATTTGTCATATTTATTGTTCCAAATCATCAAACTGCTTACTGCCAGCCCTATTGAATCTAGACAGCATTTAAATAGAACCTGTCTGGCAATCTGAAACGTGAAACAGCAGCATGTGATGCTGTGATCTAGAGAAATTCAAGAATAGTTGAGAAACATAGTTGTTGACATCTGTCAGTCAGGAGTGGGTTACAAAGTCCATTTCTAAGCCTATAAAACTCTAGCAAACCACAATGAGAGCCATTATCTACAAATGGAGAAAACTTGGAATGGTGATGAAGCCTTTTAGGAGTGGCTGGCCAACCAAAATTCCTCTAAGAGCACAAAGAGGACTCATCCAGGAAATCACAAGAGAACCCAGTCTAATATCTAAAGATCCAGAGGCCATAGTTGCTGTGGTTAAGGTTAGTGTTTGCAATTCCACAATAAGACAGAGACTGGACTAAAATTGCATCCATTGGAGAGCTGTAAGGCAAAAACCCCTGCTGACCAAAAACAACTCAAAGACTTATTTCACATTTGCCAAAAAAACATCTTTATTATATCCATGACTTTAGGATACTTTTCTGTGGACTGATGATGTCAAAAATGGAACTTTATGGAATACCTGGGTCCCAGTACATCTGGCGTAAAGCTAATACATCATTCCCCTGTAAGAACATCATATTTCCAGTCAACAGTGGCAGTAGTGTGATGGTCTTGGGTCGATTTTCTTGCTTTAGGATCTGGGTGGCTTTCCCTAATTGATGGAACCAGGAATTCTGATCAGTTCCAGAAAATCCTGAAGGAGAATGTGTGCTGATCAGTTTGTGGCACAAAGCTGAAGCAGAGTTGGGTTATGCAGCGTAACAAATATCTGAAGCGTGCGAGCAAGTCCACCTGGCTCAAAAGAAACAAAATTGGAGGTTTTGGAGTGGCCCAGTCAAAGCCTTGACTTAAAAATCCAATTGTGTTGCACTGGCATGACCTTAAAAAGGCAAATTATGTGCAAAAACCCTCCAATATCTCTGAATTAGAACAACGTTGCAAAGAAGAGAGGGCCAAAATTGTTCTTCGGGTTACAGAGAATTTGGTTGAAACTTGAGAGTGGCTTGTGGAATTTACACTTGTTTAGAACATATAGCAAGTACAAGTTTAGATAAGTACTGGTGTGTGAGTGTGAATGTGGAGTCAGATGAAGATTACTACTATCTCCACTGAAGACCACTGGAGACATATCTTAGTCAGCACACACTGTCCCTTATATAGGAGGATCATGGAAAATTCTAGTATGTGGAAGCTTCCAGAACATTCATGTAAGCACAAGGCGAATACAGTACTACATGGAACATTTGTATAACATTCAGTCTTTTACTGGGGACCTCTGCATCATAACAGTGTAAAAACTTATAGAACATTCTACTGTAGAACCTCATAGAACTTTCTAGAAATACACAGAAGTACAGAAACTTTTTTGGCCTATTCTAACAAAAATTCCTCCACAGCAATGCAAATGACTCATTGCCAGTTATTGCCAATGTTCGATTGCAGTTGTTGCTGCCAAAGATGGCACAACCAGTTATTTGTTTTACAGGGGCAATCATTATTATTATGTTTTTTTTGTTTGTTTGTTTTTGTTGTTTTTGGCTTGGGGGATAGGACTTTTTACCTTCAATAAATGAAATTATCGTTTGAAAGCTGCATTTTCTGTCTACTCACATTGTTTTCTCTCATACCAAAATTGATTGGATGAACAGAAACATTGAAATATGACAAATAAGCAAAAATAGAAAAATCAGGAAGGGGGCAAATACTTTTTCACAGGACTGTAGTCAGTTCACATCTGGTTTGGACATTACGTTGCCTGGCTTAGTAAGTCATAAGATATGAACCAAAGCCAAGGCAAATCACAGTAACTTCACAGAAGTTTTACTGTTTTAAAAGCCAGGCAAATCATTTGACAGCACTTTCTTGCATTTCCTTGGGAAGGAGACCAGAACTGCATTCCTGAGCATTTCTGTCCATAAAAAAATCCCCGCCCCCACCCCCCAAATCATCAAAGAAATGACAACTGGGAGAAATTTGAAGGAGAGTAAAGAGTCAGGGTTAATTTACTGAAGGATTTTTTTGTGTATTGCACATTAGAAGTAAACATGCATTGGTTCTTTGGCCTAGACTTCATTCTAATTACATTTTAAAATCTTTGAAGGCAATTTTACAGGCAATCATGTCCAATGAGCATCAGTTCATGCACAGACTCTTTTCTTTTAAATATGCCCAGCTATTTGAACTGTGGGCTCATTTTTACTGGAGTACTTATCTCAAAATTTATTAAATCTTTAATGAAACAAATAACTGTGAGCAAAGTAATTGCATTTAGCCAGACAACAGGGCAAAAGGCCTCCGTTTTCTACTTTTATTAGCTTAATTGCTCGCTGCTTCATTTTCAAGCAACGGTGTGCTATTTTACAGATTTATTAAGAAGTAATATTTCTACTGGGGCTCTTTAGTGTTAAAAGAGGTGGTGATCTAGACTGCCCACGCCATGAGATAGTTTGAGAGTTCTCATGCGTGGCCCTGAGATACACACAAAAAAAATAATCCTTGCATTTAATTCACACAATTATGGATGGTGGTTGCACACACCATCCTTAAGCACAATTGACTTCAACTGATGACGTTTTTGTGTGCCACCACAGTCTATAATTTTATTAATTACATCCTATGACTAATTGGTTTGAAGGCACATGACTCCTTATTCAGTTGAATTGGATAAGGAGTACAGACCAGGGTATCGCTGTTAAATCAGAGTTTGAATTCTTTTTCAGTTGATCGGCCAAGTATTAAAGAAACATTTAGAAGAAAGCCAGCTATTTTAGTATGACTCCTCAGTTAATTAATAATTTCCTGGTCTGGATATTAGCCGACTGAAAACATTAATTTAATGCATTCCTTTTCCGTTTGCCACCTTCAAAAGTTAATTTTAATGAAGGATCACATTGACTGCGGATTCCTTGATCTATTCAGTTTTGCTCGATAATTTACTCTGAGTAACACTGATTTCTTTCTTATCTTTTCTGAAAGGTAATGATACTTGTCATTCTAATTTAAATTGGGCTATATTGGGTTGTAATGAAAAGGGTCGCTAAGCAAAGAGGTAATGGTTGCTGGTTAAAGAAATGCTCTATAAGATCTTTGCTGCTCTTTCCTCTTCAATCTCTTGAAGAATTTTTTAAATGTTCTTGTTTCTCCAAAGTGCTGATTTGGTGTTCTCGAAGTCCTTTCCTTATAATTGTCTAAGCTGATCGTGACATCAGCATTTGAATGTTTAGGTAAGAGCAGCATAATCACATACTATAGATCTGACACCTTAAATGGTCTTTGCTCAAAAAACATTAAAACTAACCCAGAGTGTCCTTCTGCGAGTAAATGTCTGCAAACAATATGCAAAGTATGCATTCAGGAATCTGTTGCAACACAATGTCCAGTCACACCTGTCCTAATATCTATGGTACTTGGGAATTTTTACAGCGGCTCAGAAGCTGCTTTTCTACTCTGCGCCATTTTTCACACATGCTTAAACACTGTCACGGTTGTAACAGATTTTGAAACAAGCAGTTGTTTGTTTGTGTAATGCCTTTGGTGGTTGTACCTCTGTACCAATTATATTTTATTCCACAGATTTTGGCTGTGCATGAGAGGCACAGTTGACAATGTTACCCCTCAAATGGTCTTGGTGAGGACTGTACATTGTGTACATTGGGCCATATATAGATATATAGTACATCTGTATCATAGAAACATCATCCCATCTGGACAGTGTGCATGTTAGTGCCAAAAAGGCAGGAAGTTCAGTGGACTGTAACTTTCTCTTTTCCTTTTAAACTTGCGATGCTCTGAGTAATTGGTTTGTTTATGATTAAAATGACTCTATTTGAAACCTGTAGCCACCCAGCATGTCTTAGTTTCCTTTATTTTTTTTTCCCCTGTTATTCAATGGATTTTGCCTTTTCTGTTCATTTGGGTCATTTATCTCTCTCAGTCTATTTTGCATGGTGAATTTTTCCGAGCCAAACTTTGTTGTACATTATTGTTGTCATACGGTGGGTTGTGAAATGCTTTGTATTGGATTGCCTTAAATGAAAATTAATAAAATGAATTGACTACTTTTACACAAAGCTACAAGAGCATTTTAATTTTGAAGAATCCCATTACAGCACAAAATGCAGAAAGACATTCCCCTATGCAAATCACATGATCATAGAATCATAGCTTCATTCATGAAACATGATTTGAAATGTTACGTAATCCTACAAGTTGTATAGTCAGCACTCGCACATTCTGATGGACGTCTACGAATGCACTGGAACGGGTAATTTGGACCCTGTACCCGTTGGACCCATACAAGTTAGACCCTGAGCAGTTGGACCCCTGACCCTAATCGTTTGGACCCCTTACCAGTTGGACCCCAGGCAAGTTGGACCCTAGACCAGTTAGACCCCAGATCAGTTGGACCCCTTACCAGTTTGGTTAGGGTCAGGGTTAGGGTTAGGGTCTGGAGTCCAAATAGCATGGGGTCCAAGTGGGTAGGGTCTGGGGTCTAAGTGGTCAGGGACGGTACTGGGTACTGGGTCCATTCAGTTAGGGTCCAACTGGTATGGCTTTCAAATGACCAATACCCCGAATGCACTTAATGATTTTGGTCCCCCCCCCCAAAATTCGTTTTTTTTTTTTTTTTAACTGTTTAACCCTTAGAGCGCTAAATACAAATAACGTTGCTCAATGATGTAAGATATCAAATTCAAAGCTGTTGAAAACCTGAAAACCTGTCATGTGGCGAGTTGTTTAAAAGAGCTCCCAGGGGAGCTCTTTTAAACAAGTCACCACATGATAGGTTTTCAACAGCACAAGATAATTTCATTTATATATTTTTTGAAAATTTATTTCAGTGCTCGAAGGGTTAAAACAGGTTTACATAAAATTGAGCCCCTCGTGAGATATAAACTATTTATTTATTTATTATATATATTCCCCTAGAAGATTACTTGTATAAGGTTTTGGCAAAGCTTGGCCCTGGATATCATCGGATTCAGCTGGTTTTGGAGGAGTATTTTTGAAGTATTTGGAATATAAAGCTAAACGTTCTTAGAGGGGCAGGATGTTTATGGTTGGTACTACAGGAAGTGAATGAAAACACAGCAAAATTTAAGCATAGTCTTCAAATTCATCCTAATTTTAATTGAAGGGCGTAGAACCAGAGAGGTCTAACCCACAGAACATTGTTTTTGAGATAACACATGTTAAGATTTTTAAAATATAAAAAAAAAATTTAGAAAATTATAATGTCAGTTAAGAATGACTGACTTGGGTCAGACCACTCTGGCACTGATGAATCTTGTCAACACCTGTCACAATATGATCCAGACTCTAGTTTTTATGTTATGGGGTTAGACCCCTTTGGTTCTCAGCCCTTCAATTAATTTTGGTCATTTCCACATAGTTTGCTGGTCTCCCAAACATTAAGAATATAATACCATCGACAATTATTAATAAGAAAATTGCTAAATTGAGATTAAAGGGAATGCTTTTTCATGCATTTTTTTTTTTTTGTCATTTTTCCTCAAATGGTTTTAACCCTTTCAGCGCCGTGGGCAACTATAGTTGCCCAATGATGTAAGATATCAAAGTCAGATGCTGTTGAAAACCTGTTATGTGGCAACTTGTTGAAAAGAGCTTGCGCAGGGGAGCTCGTTTAAACAAGTTGCCACATGATAGGTTTTCAACAGCTCAGGATAACTGCATTTTTAATCCCTTGAAAATATATTCAGCGATCAAAGGGTTAAGACAAAAGTCAACGCAAATTCCGACTCAAAACTCTTTGATTGTTTAATATCAACCTTGTTATTGCATAAATACGTAGACTCAAACTACTACAGAACTTTTCATTTCGAAGTCCTGTTTCAAATTATGAACTAACAAAATATGAGTACTCTTATTTCCTCAGTGTGTGTTCAGATTAAAGGAAAACTTCAACAGATTTTTCTGACTTCTCAAGCATTTAATACATTACCAGCACCAAAAAACTGGAATTAATTAAAAATACCATGCCATGACTTCAGTCGGAAAATAGGGTAATTATTGCACAGCAGAGAGCCAATTTGATCACAAAAAGCTATGAGGTGCGTACTCATCTGTGAAAATTGGTGTCCTTCAGTGAAAAGGAATGAGTTTTTGTTAGTGAAATTTCATGCTGATGATTCATAATATGCCAGCCAATATGAAGGTAAGATTTCCATTTTTAAAACAGTCGAGATGCAGGAGGTGGTTGCTGGCCTGTTGAAAACACCATTAGATTATGTCCGTAGGGATAAGAGTTCAGTCTTTTCCCTTACTTTTGTGTCATGTTCACATCTGGGGCACTGAGCGCAAAGCTGTTTGGCCAACTCTTATCAAGCTCTGAGTTTGGGTGAGTAACCTCAATGGTGTCTTCTATTAATCCTCCCACCAAATGGCATTTCTCAGTACAGTAATCAAATTGTAGGGTTTCACAGCTCTCGGAGATAATAAAGCTAGGAATTGGGCTGCCAGAAAATGATCTTAGAAATGCAGGACCTGCATAATTAATTTTGCGTGAGGTTTTCGCACATTTCCTTGATTATTCAAGGCATAAATCATGTATAGATTATAAAACCTAAATTGTTATACAGTGTATTATGATAGGCAAAGGCTATTCTCCCAACTAATTGGCGAAATGTAAGTGTCAGTTTCATCATTCACCCAACCATTCTCAGCTAATGAAATGTGTGGAATATTTTGCAAGCAACACGTTTGGGAGAAACTTTTTAGTGCCTCACAAAGACAGTTGGGGGAATAAGAGCAACTTTCCTTCCTTTACCACCAACGATTGGGGGAATAGCCGCTTTGATTAAGATTTACTCACAGATAACTGAAAACTGAAAAAACTGAAAAATTGGTTAAAAAAGTATTTAACTACAGGAGACATAAGTTTGGGTTATTTTCCTTCCTTTTGTCCTTTTACGTCAGTGTTTATAATTAATATCAACTGGGAATAAACTAGAAATATGTATGTCTTGCATAAGATTTTTAACTCGAGTGATAGTAGCAGGAAAATCTTTCCTCATTTTCAGCCTTTAAGGTGAATTTCAAAATGACTATATATATATATATATATATATATATATATATATATATATATATATATTTTATTCTAAAAGCTTACCTCACTCTTATTTTGTATTTCAATGACAAACAATGTAAAGATGACAAAATAAACAATTGCACATGTGTGGAAATTTACAATGGACTGGTGCTTAATTTGGTGGAATGACCCTATCATAAGTATTGTATTTTTATCATCTGAGGTTATCACTTCAAGGCTTCAAAATGACAAAGTCACCACCATTTATTCAGAATTCCTATATCTTTAAAAAACCGCTATTATTAATACAATAGCAAAACACGCACAGTTGTAAGCAACTGGCTTGGAATACTCTATGTAGCAGAATATCTGAAAAAATTGCCTGCAGAAAACTGTGGTCTGTGTAAATACTGTTTGCCATTAGTCATTATGCAGACGTAACTGGGCAGTGTTTCAATGGCAGCAATTTAGTCTCCCAGTTATGCGCAATGTGAATGTTCCATTTTCAATTTCTCTCCCTGCAATTTGTTTTCTTGGAGGCAAACTTTTTGTCCATGAATGAAAAATGCCTGGGAAATTGTGGGAGTTTAATTGAATGAATCAAGATTCCATTTTCCTCAATATTGGACAATATTGAGCTGGAATTTGCTCACGATGAAATGGTAAACCAATCAGCCTGCATAATGGTCTGAGCCATTGTGTCGCTCTGTGTTTTTGCGTGTCTGTATGTGTGCGTCTGCTTTCCGCTCTCTCTGTCACACAGCCAGACGAGAGAGATAAGAGGGTTGACATGATTTGATGCCCTGCACTGTGTGCAGTCTTCCTGCTTAGTCTATGCACTGATCCACTTGGGAACTTCCCGTATGGATAATAAATTTGGGAAAGAAGTAACAGCATCACCTTACTTTGTTGGCCTTCCCCAGCATGGAGGTAAAGCAGAAGGGCCCTTGAATGTGCATTTCAATACGTTGCTACATCCAGGGGCTTCAAATCATAAATGAATGATCGCTAGCTATTTCAAAATGTGATGTTTGAAAAACATTCTAATGATGTTAGGACAGGTGCATGTTTGCCACAGAGTAACATTACCTCACCGCTTAAGAACATTCAGCAGTCCTTTTGGAACTGAAAACACTAATTTTGGGTGGTACCAAAATCAAAATGAGTCCCCATTCTTGCTTTATGCTTCACAATTCATCTCAGTTTTCAATGGGAGACAGGTCTGGGCTGCAGGCCGGGCAGTCTAAGACCCACACAGAGTGACATCAAAGCCACGCTGTTGTAATACATTCGGAGTGTGACTTGGCGTTATCCTGCTGGAGCATCTCTGTGAAAGACAACTTTTGAAGGCAGCACATGTTGTTCCAAAATGCACATGCACTCTTCTGAATCAATTGTGTCTTCATGGATGTGCAAGTTGCCCATGTTACAAGCTCTAAAGCAGCCGCCGACCATGCTAGATGTTAAGATAAGACAAGACATTCTTTAAGATAAGATATGTTTTATTGAACCTTGCGGGTAATTTGTCCTCTGCATTTAACCCATCCTATAGTATTAGGAGCAGTGGGCAGCCACAGAGCAGCGCCCGGGGACCAACTCCAGTTATAAAGCCAGTTCCTTGGTCAGGGGTACTGGTAGGAGTGTTCCTATAATGCATGTTTTTCTGGGTGGAGAAAACCGCAGTACCTGGAGGACACTCAAACAAACACTCGTGCAAACAAGGGGAGAACATGCAAACTCCATGCAAAAAGGCCCCAGGCCAGATTTAAACCCACAATCTTCTTGCTGTGAGGCGGCAGTACTAACAAATATGCCATCCTGCCGCTTTTGAGCATGTCGCTGTTAACAGTCAGGACAGTCATTCTCCTCGTTGGTCCAGAGAACACGTTGTTTGTTATTTTCAAAAACAATTTGAAAGATATATCTATCAAAGATTTCTCAGATCTGTCAAAATATCAAACTATTGCACTCGTTTCCATGTCATGTGCCGACTGTGACTGTTCATATTGTATCCAAACATAAGTAAATAACCTGTCACCAATTTACCTGTAGAATGTTCCAAACAACAGTCAAAACATTAAATATCTTACACTGTGGTTGTTTCAACTAAATTTAGTCAAAAACAAATTTACAAATCACTATGGAATGATTTGCATGCCAAATGCAAGAACTACAATGACGTGTATCCATTCTCACAGGCTGGTCTTTGGGGATCAACCAAAACAATCACAGCCAATGGTTCTTTTTTGCCTAAACCAACTAGACAAGAAAGCAATAAAACAAGAATTTGTTCAGAGACTGTGATCTGGTGCTGAGCTCCACAATTTGTCAAATAATCCTGATCATACTGACATATCGTATTTCATCAGAAGTCTATACCTATCAAGCTCGAGGAAGGAAAAAAAAATCCTCGGTCACAATTGTTATGGTACATCCCAACAGACAGGCCCAGAGAAAGGATACATTTTTCTTCACTTTCTGTATTTTATACACAAATTTGACCATTATCATTATAACTACAATGTAAAAAAATGAGCTGTGCATGGATCATTTGCTATTGATTTGATGCCTTGAAATGTTTTGGTAACAGAACAATGCAATGCTTCAAGTGCTGATGTGCAGCGCTGTTGCCCTTCTTGTGCAGTTCAGGTTTAGCATTCAACTGTTCATTGGATAAGGCATTCCGTAGGTGTTCTACTTTACCCCCATATTCTGTAATTGAAGGAGTTTCTTGTTGCCGACTAGTATGGTGGTTTAACTCATTCCCTACGGCAAGCCGCTGCCAACTGCGCAGCGAATTCTACCATTCCCTATGGTAAGCCGGTGCCAGCGGCGTGGATGACCATTCGCAGTCCGATGAAAACACGAAATCAGTTGACAATCGCGGTGATGGGCCACCTGTACTTCAATACTTTATACTGTGTAATTTTCGGGAAAAGTATTCTGTACAAATGCGACAATTTTATATAAAAGTATTCCGTAGGGAATGAGTTAATGGTCTTATTGTAGTGGATGTAGATAGTATAGACTGAACATCTGCCAGTCCTAGAAATGATACGATTTGGTTTGCGAAGCTGGGACGTCTTGCACTGTGAGAAAATCTAATGTTAAACAAACATGCACTCAAACATTCTCAGTCACCTCTGACAAAATAATACACACTCATTTTTGTGAGATCGTACATGTTCACACACTTTCCTGTCAAAGATGCCTCCCAGGTTCACAGTGATGCGAAATGTTGACATACCCTGATGACAGTGTCTCTCACCGACTGACATCACATGAACCTGCAAACTGCACCATTCACCCCATTCCCTCACCTGTTTTCTGAGTCTCTCTAACCTAGCCCACTAAGCACACTCCCGTATAATCTCTTCATCGCAGCCCACTAAAAACATACTTATGGCAATCAAGGCTTACATGGTAACAAAAGAGACAGGCTGGACCTTGTACCGACCTGTCTTCCTACTCTCTCTTCGCTCCAAAATGTATCATGGTTAAATTCCATTAGTGATGTAGCTGATTTTTGCAATATGATGAGCAAGGCTTGGCAGCATTACTCACATAAATCATCTGAATGCACTAGGTTTCCTTAGTATTGTAAATCGCTCCTGACAGGCCATCTCTGCAATGACTGTGATTTAATGGGGTTCGCTCTCCATGACAGCCTCACTATGGGCGTTGAAAGCTGTCTGAAAAGTGAAAAGGCTGTAGTTTTGCACTCTGGTAAATGTACAATTATTCAATTGACTCGGCCCTGTCATTAACACAGCCTTGGACTCATTTCAGCCAATCTGGGCTCTTCGAGTCAAACATTCTGCCAGATGTAAAAGCCAGCGTTCGGTCCTTAAAGATAAATGAAAGAATTTACTTTTCAGTTTCAACAGATAAAACAACTGTGGACACTGGGCATCGCAAAGGTTAGTGGCCATTCCCCAAATACCAGAATTCCATTAGTAGCAAAGCGATTAATATACTAAGCAACATATCTAACATAATTTTATTTTTTTAAAGCTTTTTCCAGTTAGTTGAGAGTAGAGCACAGACAGAAAGAATTAAGAACGAGAGTGAGACAATGGATGGATTTTAGACGTGTACCATCATCATTCAACACTCTGTGCATACATCCAACTACGGGTAAATGGCTGACTCCATAGCATGTTGTCAATTTTCATACTTGGTAGAATTTTTCAACTTACGCTGATTAATTAAGCCTGCATAAAAAAAGGAATTTATGAATGCAGATACACTAAAATGATATTGCTACTAATTGTGATTTAGATGGCAGCACTGTTAGTTTTCGCCATGAAAAAAATATTACATCGCTTGCCTCTTTTAATGAATCTATTACATATTTCACTTGGTTTGTATTTAATGACTACAAGAAGTTTGCGACCAATGGATACCACCAGATCCTGAAACAACAACAGCCAAAACAACATCAATAGTTTATGGGTCACCAATCGCTTGAACGGCAGGGGATAATCCGCTAAAAGTGAAGGACAGTCCTAGACCAGCCACTCCACTGCTTTGAGAATTTCTGCCCAGGCGTGAATGCAGAGGGGTGTGTAAATGGACAGCAGGCTTTGATTAAATAAGGCTTGGGCCGCAAGGTGTCACAAGATGCCTGCTGGTCAGTAATGGGGGGTTATGAACCCCCAGCACCCCTGCATAGCTGTATTTTCCTCGTCGCTCATTTCAATTTAAGTCCCTAACTGTGGTGCTACCTCTCTCTGCTGTAGTCAGGAGCTGCTGTAAACTTACCTTGACGGATGCTCAATGCTCACATGTATATTCTAAATCCTGTAAGTTGAATCAAATTAACCGTGAATATACTGTATTTCACAGTAATATATTGCAGAGTCCACAAACACTAGCTTGAAAGGGGCTGCAATCCCAAACATGGTTCACAGAATTTGGAGGTAAGTACCCACAAATTACAGTGGACAGCCTCTACTTTAACATTTATGCATTGTTTTCAAATCCACTGAACTGGAGTGCGGAGCCAAAAGGCGAAAATTGTGTTGCTGTCGATGTACATTATGGAAACGAGATATTTCAATATTTCAGAGCAGCAGCTGTATATTCTTCCCATTGTAGTGAAGCAGTGCAGTATCTCCTAATTTTGACATTTTTTTTAAGCATAATTCAGTACATTCAATTTCTGTAATGGCCTTCATTTCATTTGGCTCAAGGGCCTTTTCTCATGTGCTGTGGTGGTAACTGGTGCATAGTTTGGATTAAATGCAGATCCTAGATGCAGAGCAGTTATGCTTGTGAGAAGCTAGGATGAGAAAAAATAAAAAATCTGCCATTGTATCGACCAAAACCTCAGGAGCAAGCCAGCGCAAGGTCGCGAGAAATGCCTTCACTTATTCAAATTACTTGCTCATTAAATCTAAACACCATCTTTAATTAGCATTCTTAACGTATTCAGCTGAGTGTGCGTACAGTCTTTTACACCAGGCTTGTTTGAAGAGTGACTGCAAACTGGAGTATGCCTACCCTCGAAGGTAACTTCATTTGTTTGATTTCGTGACGGTTCTTTCGAAATCTGAGACCACACTAAAAACACAGTTCTGGAGTTCACTTGTTTTCAGGCTTCGCATGGGTTTTAAAAGAACTGTAGTTGCCATCACGGCTGGTGAGAAACATTTCTGAGAATTGTAACAGGTGCACTGGAGCCTGGGAATGTAGTATGATAGCATCAGGGACGTGCGATCAGGGTAGGCAGTGACTTCTCCTTTTTTATCGCTAGATTTTGTCAACCTGAACGTACTATGCCTGATTGTCAATCAATCAATTTGACCTTTTTTCCGGTCAATTAAGCTGGTAATGATTAAGAGGTGATAGTGACAAAAAGATTAATTTACCTTTATGCTTTGATTCGAGACTGCAAGGAAGTAAATCTTAATAATTAATTAGGAAAAAATCTCAACTCCCTCGGTAATTCCGTATATTATTTTGATCTTTTGTTCATCGGATTATGAAAGAAGACTAAATATAAACTCCCTCTTCTTTAAAAATGGCATTAAAAAGTACGTGTTTAAAGGGGGAAATATTATTGTAAACATATTGACCACACATTGAACGCCGCATAAGAAAGGTTTTAATATTTGTTAATGGCATTGCATTAGCTTCCTCTAAGCAAATATGAACAAACTTGCTGTCTCGTGAGCATTTTAAGTTCGATGCACTGAGCAATAATGTCGTGGATGGAACTGGCACGCCATTCCGCCATTTAGTCTTGTAAATTAGTTAATCAATCCTCTGATTGCTAATCAAGCAAACTAATAGAGTTATTGTTTGTTTAACAGTGAGGATTCTGCCTACCCTAACTGACACGTCACTGGATAGCATCTACACACCTGAGGGATTTGTATGAGGCAATATGCAACAATAGAGAGGCGCAATCCTGTTTGTGTATCACGCCATGAAGCCACCACCTATAGCTAATGCGAACAAAGAATCCATCCAGAACCATAAGAGCTAGACTTAGCTTCTATTAACCAACCCTTTGGATTCTTATGAGGATTGTGGCAGGAAGCCACAGGAAGTGTAGCGTGCCATGGTTTACAGTGGGGCCTTTATGGCACCAGAGTATCCACAATCAAGCTTTTCTGTCAACAAGACTATGCATACTGGGTACCTGAATGGGAAGAGAGGTGTAGGTCTTGTACAATTATTTTATCGTCTTTTGCGTGGCTCGGGACAAAAGCAATACAGTCCTGTTACAATAGCTGCATGCTTAAACTTCGGACAGCAAAATCCTGTTACTGGATACCTACCATTTCATATTTTGTTATGTTACACTGTGCTACTTTACGATAAGTTATCCCATGCTATGATGTAATGTTATGGTATGCTGTGGTATTGGCCTATGCCTGTATGCTATGCTATGCTTCGCAAACTGCAAACAGTCATCATAGATACTACCAGAAGATGTGGGACTCGCTGAGAGAATGGAGAATTTTCATTCAATTGAAGTATCACTGTCCACTTGTCTCCAGGGAATGTAAAAGGATACAGAGAAGGCGAAAAAAAAGGAGCACCCTCCAGACAATGAACTTCTCAAGGCGCACGACAAAAAAGACCTACTAGAAAAGGAGAAGTAAGCACTCAAAAATGTCCTTTTTAGGATGTTTTAGCGTTGAAGAAGACCACGAGTCGAAACACGTCCGTTGTGCCTTGCCTAAATAAAACAACCTAAAAAGGACATTTTTGAGTTCTTTCAATGTAAAAAGATAGCTAAAAGCAAAACAGAGAAAAATCAATTCAGTAAAGAGCTGAAGAGTGACTCACGCTATGTAAATGAGGCAGTGTGAGACGGAGAAGACAGCTGGAACAATTCCGAATTAGCTGTGATACAACCCAACACTCGACAATCTCCGGGAACACCGGTTCCTTTCTTCTCAAATACTCCTCCCTTTCCTGTCTGTATCTCCTCTCTCATTATCTTTCTGTTCTCACTGACTTTATAAAACCCCCTCTCCTCACCTCCCCTTACCTTCTCTCCTCTGCATTTCTTTGGTCTATATTTCGCCTAACTCTCTCCCTCAACCTCTTAAACCTAATTGAAGAAGGATGTAACCCTCTGTGGGCAAAAAAACTTACAACAACGCAGTTTGTAATTAATTTCATTGTGCCGCTATATAAAATGGTTCCCATTCAAACATGGTTCCATTGACAAAAAGCTGAAAGTTGTGTCCAAACACTTACAGACTTTAAAGTATTTGGTCAGAGTGGAGAGAGGGGAGAACAATGATTCTTTAGACAATCTGTTCAAAAAGCTATGTATGTCCTGGTTCTTGCATACCTTGGAATACCTCAGGTAAAATAAATAAATAAATATGACACCGCATAACACCATAAAGTAGCAACCTTCCATAGGAATTTCTCAGGTAATTTCATCTGGATCACTAAGCCAAATTGCTATTACCAGAGAAATTATTAAACAGGCAAAATGTCAGGAGGAGTGGAGAGATGATATTTAAACAAGCCCAGCCAATTTTACGGCTCAGATTAATTTCATTCCTCTCATGCTAATGTGGAATGATTTAATAAAGTCCGCTTTCACATGAAGCTGCACGTGTTTGCCAATTCCTGCTAGTCAAACATAATAATGAAAGGACGTAAGACAGCACATCTCCAGGAACAGGGATGTTTGACGCTGTCGCAAGCACTGTAGGAGTGACCCTGTTACATCACTACTCTGGGGTTAGAGCCAATTTTACATGGATGGGTTACTGAGTTACAGCTTGTCACACACCCCAAAATACCACACTTAACAGGTTTCATTCATGAAATATGAGCAGAACAACTTTGTGTGTGAACTGGTAGTAAATGCAAATTTACGTGTATTTTGTTACTCATCAGTTTCTCAGCAGCTACAATCCTTTCGCAGCAGTCTGGTCCTGCCTGCCCGGAGAGCATGTGCACATTACAGGTGCGGCCAAATTTTACTTGTCATGATCTCAAACATGGTATTACATCCTGTCACTGGGCAGTGTATGAGACACAAGTCGAGGAGTCAGAGACTAAAATGTGTTTTCTGGCTTTATCCAAAAAATACAGGTGAAAATAGAACAAAAAACAACTGCTGAACTGGGCAGGCAAAAACAAAAGGCAAGGGAGGTATAGCCAAAGTAAAATACCAGAAGCAATGCCACAACTAGTCAAAAGTAAACACAATAAATTAGAAAATGATTCTTAATGGCTAGGCTACAGGACCCAGAGATGGAGAGATGGCAAAAATTGCATAGAACAGCACCAAACATTAAGACTGCATATGTAGAGTTTCAGGGCAAAACATGAGGAACGCCAATTATAATGTTCCAATCAACCCTGGCCAAATGACAGATTCATAGCTAGGGCTCTGCAATACTTAAGGTAACATTTCTCAAAACATGACATCCTACAGTTAAGAATAATTTATAAATGCAGCTTTTCCTCCAAATTGCGACAAATGCCACACTAGGCAACCCCACTCAACCAATCGTGACCAGCTTTGCAGTGATGTGACATTGCTTTGATTTTTTTTTTTTTAACACCAAGAGAGTGGGAAATTATGGAAAACAGCATTGAACACTTTTGAGGGGTTCACCAAGACACCGTCCCATACACTAAAAAAGAGGAAAATAGATGAATCCGTGAAATTGGAGTCAAAATCCAAAGCTGACAGACACTGGAATCTAGAAACATCTGCAGATCAGCTGTGCACAATCTCTGTACAGTCAGCTGTGCTGGGCAAATTCACTGAATTCGGGTTAGTTACTGGCATAAATAATGTGCACTTAAAATTCATTACATATAATTATGTTGATATTAGGATTGTGACAGCAGAGTGACTGGTAGAGTTCCACTCACCTTGCAAAATCAAATGATCAAATATGTTTTTTTCATGATATGTGAACTGGTTTGTGTATTTTTCCCATTTTATGCAATTGAGAAAAGCTCTTTTTTATTTCTTGGTGGATGAAACAGAATGGATATGTAGTATTTCGAAAAACAGGGTTCTAAATTACTCCAAATTAAATGCAAGTGGTACATTCAGTATTTAATAATTAATTGCAGTTCCCTTGAGTTTTGAACCCCGAAGGCCTGTGCATAAAATTAACACAGTAAAACAATATATGTTGAGGAAGATAAAAATGTTAATTTTGTCAAAAGGAGTTTCTGGGATATGTCTCACTTGCTCCGAAACCCTTCATATAATTGTATGGGCTCCCACCAGTTAAATAGGCTAACGCTCAGAGCCACTTTCGTTGCGAGGGAATGGCTGCATTCCTCCTGTGGCACACTTTCCGGCGGCGCTGAGACTGCATTTCTGGACCGTGGTCTGGAGCATGACCGATACCAGGGCTGCATCAGCTTCAGGACCATGGGCACCAATCACGAGATTGGGCGATGCAGCGGCCGTGAAACATAAGCCATGAAATCCCCGCGTATCTCGGAGTCCATTCACCACAAGGGTTTTTCTTGAGAGATTTGTGGCAGCTCTAGGATACGGCACTCATCGATGGCCCGCATTATACCAGCAGTTATTGCCTGAGTACCTACATTTCACCTATGACGTGCTGCATCAAGTCGAGGTGAAGCAGGGGTCTAACAAGCAGCCGAATATCATCAGGGCCATCGACTGCACATCAAAGATCCATCTGATGATGAATGATGCGTTTGCAGGCTGAAATAAGAAAAACTACCATTCCATTAACGTGCAGCTCATTTGGGAGGTAAGACAGGCTAATCCAGTTCAGTTCAGTTGGCGCTCAGCTGGAGCTTGGAGCTGTGACAGGAGGCCACAGTCTGGGTGAGAATAACCCACTTAGGACAACAGAATATATTGAAGATATACGTAGCTAATAGTCTCTACTCTTTGGGGATGGGGGTTATACACCAAAGTCTTGGCATAAAATGCCACTGACCAACAGTGGCTAATAAAAGGCTTATAACAGCGTGCACACAGATACGCCGGCTGTTTTTGGGCTGTTGTTGAGTGCACCGTTGGTATTCCGAAGGTGCAATGTAGTGATTGGACAGTAATGGGGGCTCGCTTCTACATGCACCTGAGAGGGTGTGCAAAATATTATCCCAAATCAGAAAAAATTGGAAAAGGTATGTTAAATTAAAATTAAAACGGAAAGCAGTCATTTGTAAATTATCTTTGAACTGTATTATGTTTAAAACAATGCCACAGCACATCATTTGATGTTTCACCATGTGAATTCTACTTATTTTTCAAAATAAACACATTTTCATTTAGATTTTTGCAACATATTTCAAAAAAAGTTTGGACAGTATATTATTTACTATTTTTTTTAATAATGCTTTGAGATGTTTGCCTTTTCACAACATTTAGGGGCTTAAGGTGTAACTGTCTTCCTGCAAGCCAGTCTTAAAGTATGCAACAGTAGAAGGTCTTTTTGTTACATTTTGCATTTCAAAATGCGCCGTGTGTTCTGTATTAGGGGCTAGTCAGGACTGCAGGCAGGCCAGTCCAGTACCCACACCCCCTTTTCACACAGCCATGCCTTTGTAATGCGTGTAGAATGCACTTTTGCATTGTCTTGTTGAAATATGCATTTATGTCCCTGGAAAAGATGTCATCTTGAAGGCAGCATAAGTTGCTCAAAAAATCTCAGAGTACTTTTCGGCATTTATGGTGCCTTCACATTGGAACACGTTACCCTTGCCAAGTGCACTAATACAACCCTGTACTATGACAAAGCACGGCTTTTGGACTTGTTGCTGGTAACAATCTAGATGGTCCTTTTCTTTCGTCTGGAGCACATGGTGCCCATTTATTATTATTATTCATTTATTTATTATTGATTTGTCTGACTGCAATACATGTTTCCACTGTGTGATGGTCCATGGCAGATGCCTCCAAGCCCAGTGAGGTCGATGCCATTTCTGCATGCCATTAACATAAGGCAGGGTTTCCCAAATCTGGCCCTCTAATTCAAATCCAGCCCTGGTTTCCTTTCATTTCTGGCAAATATTGAAAAATTATTGTCTCCGATTTGCTACACTTGCTTCACACCTGAATCCCAGTTCACGGGATGGTGGAAAACCAGCAGGTCTTAGCCCACAATGACCGTGATTTGGGGAACTTTGATATAAGGCTTTCTTTGTGCATAGTGAAGTTTTTTGTGGATGGTATTGCATGTTGTAGAACTAAACGAAGGTTTTCCAAAGTAATCCTGAGCCCATTTATCAGTTACAGATAAACGACTTGCTGTCTGAATGATCGAAGACCATAGTTATTCAGTGCACCCTTGCCCTTTACGCTTAGAAATTTTTTCAGATTTCTTGAATGCTTTAATTATGCGATGCATCACAGAAGATTTGACATCCAAATCCCTTCCTGTCTTTCTCACAGGAACTTTTTTAAGCCTTTAATAATTTTCTCATTCATCTGCGGGCAAATTGGCAATCCTCAGCTCGTTTACTCCTGAAGGACTAGGCCTTTCCTTGAGTCTGCTTTTGTACCAAATTATGCTTACAACCATCTGCTGACACCAGCTATTTCAAATCACATCATTACTGAAATGTCTTACTTCATCAATAGTCTTAAATTCCTTCCATCCCAACTCTTTTTGGAGTATATTGCAAGCTTGAATGATGAGAATGGATGCACATTTACAAATATAATGAAGTTGACCAGACAGAGCATAAGATACCTTGTTTACAAACTGTCTGCAATGAAATTCAAGTCAAAGTAAATTTAGAATCTTTGCATGCATTTTCCATATCTTCCCAAATTTTTCAAAATCGATGTGGTAATTTTGACCTGTTGTGTCCTGCACAACAAGGGTATGAAAGAATATCTATCTTACATCTCAAATGCATCGCCAACTCATGAACCCCCGGATATGGCTGCGGTGTCAGAACATGTCAGAATTAATGGGATGGTTCCTATAAGGTGAATTTTAATCCAATTTTCCAAAAACATAAATGAGCACACAGCTTATAAATCTACCATAATTTACTTGTTCTTTTGTGCATGAGAACCTTGTACGACCTTGCAAATTTCAACCAGACTGTTGTGGAACTGATGGTGGAACTGATGCTTTTCCATAGGGATCGGCTCTTGTTTCTCTTAGACAGCATCGGCGAGGGCAAAGGATCTCTTTATCTCTTCTCCCAATTTGTCGGCCTGGATCCTGAGCAGATGGAGGGCTGCAATGTGGGAGGTGTGTGCAAATGCAGCGGGCACATGCAGCAACCGAATGCACGAGTTGATCCAGAGAGAAAAAGAGAATACGTTTTGGTTTAGTTAATGATTCTGCTGGCCTTCATTGGAAATAATTTGTTTTGTATGGCTGCAGAAGTGTGAATTTCATCAGGGCTGTACAAAAAAAGAATAAAATAAAAAAAAATAAAAAAACGAGTTTGCAGCTATACCCCAGGGCTATAAGAGATTTGAAGGGAAAAGGTATCTAAAATACATTTTTAAAAAATGAGACACTTAACCCTTTGAGCGCTGAATACATTTTCAAGGAAATTAAAAATGTAGTTATCCTGAGCTGTTGAAAACCTATCATGTGGCAACTTGTTTAAAAGAGCTCCCCTGCGGGAGATTTATGTTTCTTTACTACAAGTTTTCATGCGCATGATGGCTGCCTCACGTACTCTGCGTCCGTTTTGGGTGTGGGTCGTGCACGTCCTCAGAAATTAATGCGTGCGCAAGATGGAAGACGTACATGCTCGGTAGGGGCAGTACAGGGATGTGACAGGGTCAGGGGTTTGCATGCAAATCTGGAAGCGCCATACGGTCTGATCTGTACGGTCTGGTGTGCATTCGAGTGGAATCCGCCCGTAACACGCAAAGTACACAGGCAAGTATGAGAACTATTCTGTTCGTGACGCAGCCAGTTGTCAGCGCAAATGGGTGGTTAAAAGGTGAGTATATGCCCGGCCTTAGGGCGTCCTATATGCCTTCTTGTACTTCGAAAGAGTGCCCAAGAGTGCTCCCTGACAGAACTAAGAGCGGATTGATGCGGACCTCAAAGCCCCCCGTAACAATTCAAGTGACTGACTGCCAAGCGCTTAAATTGCCTTTTACAGTATCTCACAAACCTGCACTTCAAGAAAAGTGTGTCAAAATAACTTCATTTATGGCACCAACATCTCTGAAAGCCAAGAGATGGATTTCCAAAACGACAAGTGGTGTGCACAATGATCACATTTCGACCATTACGTTAAATACATTAAATTCTACTATAACCTTAACTTCCTCAAATTTAATGTTCAAGTTTACTGCATGCACTGGATACTGACAAGTTGAATAATTAAAAATGAAAGTGGCTATTCTCCCAACCATTGGTGGTACAGGAAGGAAAGTCTCTCTTATTCCACCAACCGTTGGTGGAATTGGAATGGGGGGGGGGTGGGGGGTGGAGTTTGACCGGAAGATGTCACTCAATGGTTGGGGGAATAGCCTTTGCCTCAAGAAATATTTTAAAAGGTTTTTTTTCTCTCCTAAAATCTCAATATATCCCACTGCCGAGCCCACGCAACAGGGGCTTAGATTTTGGGAATGTATACTTGTACAGAATCTTGAGACAGTGTCTGTAAGAACTACTGTACATACAGTATTTTCCTCACCATTCAAATCAAATTGAATGGAATAAAACCATTTTTACACCCAACTTTATGATCAATAAAAAAGTATTACACAATGTTCTGAACTTAGGCTACTTACAGGCACCTCAAATATGCATGCATACATGCTCACAATTGCTTACCTGCAGTGCTACAATGATATAGAATTCACATCCAATTATTACTTAAACCTCTTTTCTAAATTGAAAATGGATTTGTCTTCTGGAAGGGACGGAAAATATTCCACCATGTTAAGGTTTTCAGTCGTTATAGTTCACTTTAGTTAATTCATTTAGTTGAGTTGACTTACCGCTGAACTTTTTTTTGCGCTCTGAACTTCCTGTGAACATTTCCTCTGATCCTGTAGAGGATGATCCTCAAGTGTCCGTGGAATGAGGATTACTTATGTAGAAATTTCATGTGCAGCATACGGCTTGGCATACGTTCAACAGGATTTCAGATCAAACTCTTCTGAGGACATGCTGTCCTCTGTGTGCACAGAACAGATCCTCTGGGTTGTGACATAAACATAATTAAGAGTAATATACAATCTTCATTTGCCAAAACAATCACTTTTATTGAAGGGCCATAGATCTGCAATTGCTTGCAAACACTCAAATATTGTTTTAATCCAAACCTTACTCTAAAGGGGCAAACTTTTATTGGTTTGTTTACTCTCAAATTGAGCTGAATTATTTTTTCCTCAATACACTGTCATTTGAAGATATTGAACATCATTTTAAGTCCTGTAAATTGGTGAAGGCAGTTTCACACGCTTGAGGCATTTTAATTTGCGTGTTTATCAGCAGTCTGTAAGACATTTTACAAAGAACTGATGCCAAATGAAAGCTGCTTGCACCTGTAATTCAGTTCTGCATTCCACATGATTAAATCACACAAATAATGGATTTATCTGGCAAGGCCTCACTAGTGAAACCTAACAATTAAGCCTTCAAAATCAATCGCGAAGCAAGCCTGCAATTAAATATTGGAATAACAAAATGTTCAAACTCAGATTTTAGTTTTGTTTCAACTGCATTGCATAAGGTGCAACATGATGAGCCAAACAGCATAAATTGTTGAACTGTTCAAAAACTGACAGAAATTTCTGCATACGCTTAATGGTAATGCAGAAGAAAGTGTTTTTCAGGTTCCATAGCGATGCCTTTGGGCTGTTTGAAGCACGGAACATTGCGAACTGAAGAAAATCACCGAGCTACAGAAGGTGAAGCTTAATTTCCACTGGGACAATAACAAGATTCTGAGTTAATTAAAAGAAAATTTGTTAATGAGAGACAAGAATGCCCCAGTGCAACATGCACAAAATAGTCTCATTGATAATGACCCAACAGGGAATTTATATTACGGTGAAAATATGCTCATGTGCGCGGCGCAATGACTGGGGAGGGGTAAGAGGTGTCTCATAGTAGATGATGGATCTTGCAGAAGCTGTATCTTCAAATAGGCCCTGAAATTGTATTAATGGTCTTTTCAGTTTCCCAAAAATAGGCCAGTCCAGTGCACTACAGTGAATTGCTCGAGGCGATCCTTCAACCTCCTGACTGAAAACACAGCTAAGGACAGCAGGGACAAGCACAATGGCTTTAAGAAGTCTGCTTGGTGAGAGAATCTTTCAGTGCCCAATCCTTCAGCAGACTCTTCAAGGTTCATATGATTCCAAATGGAAACGCAGCACCAACAGTCCGAGAGAGGAACTACACTATCATAATAAGAAGTGACTGTGGATAGTATGAAAAATCAACAAACTTGTTGAATAAATGTTAAGTACTAATGAAAAACAAAAATAGAGCTAAAAAATTATAACGAAAGTGAACTTTAAAGTAAAAAGGAAATGCTGAAATGATTTAAGGAGTTCAAACAAACAAAAAAAAAAATCACCATCTGTTGCAAATTCTAGTCATACATTCTTAGCCCACAACAATAATGACATCATATAAGCACATCAGTTTGAAATAGCTGAATCACTTACCCTCTTGCGAAATGAGTTATATTCCATTTGAGGCATCATCATGACATGATTAAGTGTTTATTGCAGGGGGTGGGGTGTTGTTGTTTCTGGTAATTAATGTTTTTTTCTCATTATTACTATACATAATCAGGATACACTTTTGTAGTCAGAGCCCAGTTTCCAGTTTAGTCACTTCTTTGGTAATACACTCCGAAAACAATCTACCCATTTTCAATGTGCAGTTGATTAAATTGATATGAAGTGCTTGTTTCAGTTGTGCAGTCAATTTATCACTTACACTGCCAGGCTGCTGGGTGTAGTACATCGAGAAGACTAATGATTGAACTCACCAGTTAAAATTCACAACCCAACCTTTTACACAACAGGTGGAAATTGTTCCACAGCCCAAAACTAACTGTACTGGGCTCATCACCAACTCATTATACAGATACGAGGGGATGACACATTTAAGTACTGACTTATCTAACTTCTTGCCTCTCGCCCTCCGGATACTGGGTTGTGGGTATTAATCCCTTCAGTATAAGCGATCCCAAAGGAACATATCATGAATCCTAACAGCATTTCAATGCTGATGCAAGAACCCTGACTTCAACCAAAAACACTGAAGTTCAAGAATATGGACTTCAATTCATATGCACTCCTGGGCAAAAAATAAATAGCATAAATTAAGAAACCTGGGGATAATATTTGGTCTCACATTAAACACAAACTCACCACAAAGTGATTTCCCCCTACTTATCAACTGTTTGAGGCCATCATCACTGATTGGAGCAACACTGACTCGTCTTTGCAAGGGGCTGTCCGCAAATTTACCCACAAGGCTCCGCATTTAAGGAAATCAAAGAAAGAGTTATCCTACGCGGAGTTACTTTATCTATTTATCTGTTTCTGGCTAATCTGCAAGCCCATTATTTGTTGTTAAGACCATAAAACATTTCAAATTTTGCCATTTTGGCCAAATGGATAGTATGTTACGTCACCTCTCAGCTCCATTAGCTATACCCCAGAGGGATTCCGATTTTGGTGGGGTTTGGGGGATATTGCAATGCCCCTATAGGTCAAAGTTCAAAGCTCATCTTTTGACCTAAGAACTCAAGATTCAGTGAAGAGTCAAGTTACTTAATTAAGGGTTTCGGTCCTCTTGTCCACCTCAGTGTTTGTTAGACTTATTGCTTTACTTCACCACACTAACACTGCTTTCACACTGGACGCAAAACGGATTTTTCGCATGACAGATTACATTCAAAGTCAAAGCAAAGACGCCTTTGCATTGACTTCGAATGTAATCTGTCGTGCGAAAAAAAATTTTCGCGTCCGGTGCGAGAGCGGCTTAATTCTGGAATCAAAAGCTATGTTTCTATTTAACTTTGAAGTGAATCTTGTGAAAATTTGCAAAAAAGAAATGCGAATTAAGTGCGTTTCCATATGACTCCCTCAAGCGGTTGAGAGCAAATAAACAACACTACGTAGGCGGTGACGTGCATGCGTACGTATGTCAGACAAACACGAACGTAAGTCGTTGCTAGGCAACCTCAAAAGCGAAAATGGAGAAGGGCCTCGCTACGTCAGAGTTTATTCGAAAAATGTGTTTCCATTTTAGATTATGCGCATTAAGTCTTTTTCGCATCAGTCAAAATCCACCTCAAGCGAGTGTAAAAACCTTTTTTGTGAATCACAGGATTTTTTTTTCGAATTATGCTGTTTCCATTACCTTCTTTGATTCGAAACTTCAAAATGCGCATTGGGAAATGGAAACACAGCTAGCGAGAAAGACAAAAAAAGAAGAGGAAAAAAAATGTTCTGCATCATTTCCCCTTCTCTTACATTGACTTAATTATGAATTAGTCTGTCTTCTCAAAACAGAATAAAATGATAAAATCTATCAATATATTTCAGTAAATGAGAATAAATGCTAATGTCCTAGAATAAGTCTCCAGACTGTTCTCAGCATCACTGCTCCTTTTCACGCTGTATAAACAATTTTATACTGCTTTTCATCGACACAACAAAACAGTGCCACAAAAATTATTCCGCAATCCTATGAATTTAACAATTCTACTCATTTGCAATGTTTGAGCCAATGTTTCTTGGGCCACATTTCTATTTCAAAAATCAAATATTATCAAATACAAAGCAAATGCAATAAGCCGACAAAACTCAAGAGAATATAATAGTCCGTCCAGATGCACAGCTGTGATGGATTTTTACTGCCACCAAGCGGAGAAACACTGCAGGCACAGGCCATTGCGAATTAATCCTCCAGGCTGCAGAGCCGTAACTCCTAATTGAAGACCTGTGTGCAAGAAGTACCTAAGTCACAAAATAGTACTTTTGAGATTTTGGGGGTCAAAGTTTTCAAAACATGTCGCAGATCATGACAATGGACAATGGAAACGCACCAGTACACAAGACTTGAGCGCTTCTTTGCAGAAATCTTTGGTATCAGATGATGCCCTGGCCATTGTGGCTTTTAATACTGGTGTCAGCTCATTTTTTTGCAAAATGTGACTCAAGTACTTCTTGCACACTGGTCTTCAATTGTGTCTCTAATGTTTTAAATTATTTTCTCTGGTCCAATGGGAAGTCATTACATGTTAGTCTAACAATATACATTAGTGTCTAGCACTCCTAGATTTAATTTACCACAAACAATTACCAAACCCCAGAGCAAACCCACAGCAATATGCAATTTATTTAAACAATGAACTGCAATGAAAAACCAAGAGTACCTCAGAAAACTATAGCAGCACTCAATAGTCAGCATATGCGTCACTTAACTTGATTCAAATTACTTATCACGACTGACAATCCGTGTAATTTATAAGTTGGACCAATTTATGTCGATACAAATGTTTTCTTACAAGGGAGTTCAATGATTTAAATATTTTAAATATGTTTATACATGCTGGATTCACGCATCAGTTGAATTCAGGTCCCTTTACCCATTCTGTGATATTAATTGACAAAGAGATAGCGCATACTTCAGTATATGATCTAGAATTCATACAAATGCCATTAAACATCAAAGAATGTTTAGCGCAGTACACAATTCAGCCTGAGGCCTGTCTGTATGGAGCTTGCATGTAATCCCCATGTTTGTGTGAGTATCTGAAGACGTGCATGCCATTCTAACTGGAGACTTTCAATTTCCTATAGGTACGAGTGTGTAAGTGACTGGTGAGCAATCCCCATAAAGCTTAAATAGGCATTGAGAAACCAGCACAGTATGACCTAAAGAAAGTGTTTGAAGTGCCGTTAAAACATTACACAGTGGGGCACCCCTATGGCTCATTGGTCTAAGCGCGCGCACCATAAAGGCTGTAGCCTTCCAGCGGCGACCCGGTTCGATTCGGGCACGGGTCATTTGCTGCATGCCTTCCCCATTCTTCTCCCCAACTTTCCTGTCTCTCTCTACTGTGTGACTATCAAATAAAGGAGAAAATCCCAAAAAATGATATTTAAAAAAAACATTACAGAGTGCTTTAACAAAATGCAGGGTAAAAAAAATTTAGCAGATATTTCCTTGGTACCAAATTTTGACAAGGCCTCCACCATCACAATCAGATGAAAATTAAAATATTCTGTTGGGAAAATATTGTGTTATGTACAGTTTTTTGTCATCAGTGAGGCTTCTGCATACATGTTTTTATCTCGTGTGAAAAATGGATAGTCTCATGGATATCCTTCAAAATGTAGTCTGGGGAATAGATTATGCAGACAAACTAAATAATGTAGTTATTAATAATAGCCTTTATCTCTCCACAAAATCATTACAGACCTCAAGTGCATATCCCATAAATGTACACTACATATAGCACACTGTCCTATAACCAAGTGTCCATTTATATAATACTTATGGCTTCATATCATCAGATATGGTAAGAATTGAAATGCATCACAGCTCTGTAAAATTTATCTAAATAGCTTGCGTGGGATATGCCTTTGATCCAGCAGCTATTGAATAACTTGTAAAATTTGGAGTGACAAGTTTCAACCGCCTGCTCAGAGAATCGACCCAAAGGCCTGTTGTGGTGCTCAGTGAACTCTGGAACATGGCGAATCATGATGTGGACCTTGCTGGTAACTGAAATGTTCAAATCCTTGTATGTCCTGTCAAATCTGGCCACCTTTTCCTTGTACAATGGGTCCAAGGTGAAACCTAGACATGCATTCATAGCGCAATGAATGTTCATTTACGGAATACGCACTTGAGGTCTGTGATGATTGAGGTCCATAATTTTCACACTCATCAATGTAGCTTCAAAAATAACACAAAAGCTTGTCTCACATTTGGCAAAAACATCTTGATGACCCCTCGAGTGTTTTGGGATAATATTCTGTACCAGTACTAATTAGTACTTCTGACTCAGCACTAATAAAACCTTTTGGAAGACAAGATTCCCGTTACATCTGGCGTACAACTAACAAAACATTCCACAATGAGAACACCATAGTAACAGAAAAACACAGTGGTGGCAGCGTGCTGGTCTGAGGCTGCTTGGTTGCTTCAAGACCAGGGCAACGTGCCATAATTGATGGAACCATGAATTCTGCTCTAAGCCTTAACCCTTTCAGCGCCGTGGGTGACTATAGTTGCCCAATGATGTAAGATATCAAAGTCAGATGCTGCTAAAAACCTATCAAGTGGCAACTTGTTTAAAAGAGCTCCCGCAGGGGAGCTCTTCTAAACAAGTTGCCACTTGATAGGTTTTTAACAGCTCAGGATAACTACATTTTCAATTCCTTGAAAATGTATTCGGCGCTCAAAGGGTTAAAATCACGAAGAATGTTTGGCTATTAGTCACCTAAAGCTTAAGCGCAGTTGGTTCATGCAGCAGGACAAGGATCCGTAGCACACAAGCAAGACCATCTCTCAGTGGCTCAAAAAAAAAAAAAAAAAAAAAAAAAAAGCAAAATGAGGGTTTTTGAGTGGCCAAGTCAAAGTATTCATTTAAATCCAATTGAGATGCTGACGCATGACCTTATACGGCGGTTCTTGCTCAGAAACCTCCAATGTAGCTGAGATTAAAACAACTCCGTAAAGAAATATGGGCCAAAATTTCTCCATTGTGATGTACAAGACTCAATGGCAGTTCTCGCAAACATCTGATAGCCATTCTTGCCACAAGGGGTGGCACAATCAGTAATTAGGCTGAAAGGGGCGATTGGTTTTCAACAACTCTTTACCTTCAATAAACAATCATTTAAGCTTCATTTTCATTTCAATCACGTTGTCTGTTTAATATTAAAATTATTTATATGCTCTAAAACATTTAAATATGACAAATAAGCAAAAATAGAAAAAAATTGGGAAGGGGTAAATATTTTTTCACAGCATTGTGTTAATGAAAATTTGAAAGTGAATGACCCCTTTAGAATTCAGTTTCCCGTGCATTTTAATGGTAAAACTGAGTAACTGCATGGATTCGCACTTATCAGCAGCACAGCTTAAGTACCACTAAAATTTGAAAAACTAAATAGTTAGCAGCAGCCAATAAGCAAAAAATATGGATGTTAAGGTCAAAATTATATTCCCAAACATTTTTCCCAATGCACAAGGTACAACAAAAAAAAACTTTTTATTTATAACCAAAACAGCAGATCACTTCAAGGCAACAATACAAAACCTGTCAAATCACATGACGGTCAAAAGGTTACGGCTCATGGTTCAAATGATAACATGGGCATGTTATAGCAGGGCCTGCACTGCATCTGTAGTGTATGACAGCTACTAAAAGTAAGCAAGAGAAACATATTATGAAAATCAGGATGCATGCAAACCTTCCAGGCATTGGATTAAGGGAAACTTGACAGAAGTCTACTCGACTTAAAAGTGAAAGAGAAACCTTCGTTTGAAGTGAACTGCAAATGAAAATACTGCCTCTTGGCCATTACAAAATATGTTTTTTGGTGATTTTACGACAAAGCTGTACTGAATAAAAACAAACATTTGGTTTGAAACACTCAGAGTCCACCATTTCTCTTCA